>OX459048.1:17471409-19871409 GCA_949775005.1 Orthosia gothica | reverse complement strand
CCTACGTCCTATAGCTACTTTCTGCCAATTATAAACCTGCATATTCACCTATACAAACAGAACATACGGTAAAATGTTAATTTCTAGTGAACACGGGAGTAACGTAACACAAATAAATTTTAAAAATTGTTTTAATTATTCCAAAATCAGCGTGTTTCCGTAGACCGTAATTCACTCATATTGACAGTTGTTATCGGCCAATTAATCAGAGTTCAATCATCGAGTTGTTCAAGCCCACAACAGGGCCATAATACTTTCTTTTTGACACGCGTGCCGACCACCGCGTAAATGTCAACTTATACATTATGTTAATTTATAGAGCCTCTGTGTATGTTATAACTATAGTACCTACTCATGCGTGGACACCTTGTTGCTGTGCTGTCATTTCGCGACACTACTGGACATAGTACAAAATCTTAGGATAGATCGTCCCACCTTAGGTATATCTACCTATTCTTAACTTGTTTTATCCAGGAAGTCGGTTAAATAGGTCACCCTCTTCCTGTATAAAATCCTTTAGTAAATATACCATTTTAAACAAACGATCATACAACTTATAAACAATCAAATCGTTATTATATTATATTATATTACATAACATAACATAACATAACATAACATAACATAACATAACATAACATAACATAACATAACATAACATAACATAACATAACATAACATAACATAACATAACATAACATAACATAACATAACATAACATAACATAACATAACATAACATAACATAACATAACATAACATAACATAACATAACATAACATAACATAACATAACATAACATAACATAACATAACATAACATAACATAACATAACATAACATAACATAACATAACATAACATAACATAACATAACATAACATAACATAACATAACATAACATAACATAACATAACATAACATAACATAACATAACATAACATAACATAACATAACATAACATAACATAACATAACATAACATAACATAACATAACATAACATAACATAACATAACATAACATAACATAACATAACATAACATAACATAACATAACATAACATAACATAACATAACATAACATAACATAACATAACATAACATAACATAACATAACATAACATAACATAACATAACATAACATAACATAACATTATATTATATTATATTATATTATATTATATTATATTATATTATATTATATTATATTATATTATATTATATTATATTATATTATATTATATTATATTATATTATATTATATTATATTATATTATATTATATTATATTATATTATATTATATCATATCATATCATATCATATTATATTATAAATATTGGTGTAGATAGCATTTAACGGGTAATGATTGTAAGATACAACATACGTAGCTAAAACTAAAGGATCTTCTGCTTAAAAGAATATTTTAAGAATTAATAGCGACCAGTTAACCTGTCACATAATTCTCGCCAAACTTCTTGTCCGCCTTTATGTTGCCTACAATGGCTGCGCAGTAGTAAATCTCATACAAAAAAATAACAAAAAAGCTGACTGCTAAAACAGCCAACATACATATTATGCGCGAGCTGGCTGATTAAAACCAGATGTATCCTCCGACTGCACAGCATGATTTTCTTCTTGTTTACATCTTTTTAGTTGGCTTTTTTAGCAGTCGGGGTTTTTGTTATATTTCAATATATTTTTTTATTAACAAGTTTTAGTTAATTTTTTTTAGAATTGGGTACATTTAAACATATAAGTATTATATATTTTGTAATCACCTCTTATAACCCTTCATTTTGATACCCCACACGAAGAGAAGGGAAGAAAAAAAAATATTTGGGACCCCACAATATGGCACCAAAAATCCGCCATTTTTCTATTTTGCAATTTTAATGTTAGCTAGTGACACTTAAATTCAAATTCAAATCTTTTATTTGCAGAATATGGGTGGGTATACTGGTGTTAAAAATTTAAAATATATATCGCCATAATCAGGCTCACGCCATGCAAATTTAAAAAGCATGTTAACAAATTACAAATTAATTAATTATTTATAGTATCAAGTAAATAACTCGCAGGGTTAAGACGAATCGATTGACGTAAGAATCATCAAAATCGGCCAACTCGTTTGGTCTCTTAACGCCATATAGGAACAAACATACCTACATACATACATAGACTGATAAACACATTACCCTCCTTCGGCAGTCGGGTAAATAGCACCGTTTCGTGCCTTGCGCATCCGGAAAGCCAAATTCAGGGCGGCTCAGAAGTATGGCGAGAACTATATCTTTGGCTAATATTCCCCTTGGACTCTGCCAGCTTGCTCAGTATAGCGGTCATTGACTTAATCAACAAGTTGCCTTAAAGAGCAACTATAGCATATATAACTAATATTCGTCTCAATAATGTTAAAACATCGTCAACAAATGCTATGTTTTAAGTCCATTGTGAGGTCGTGAAGGTCAAATAGGCAGTAGCTCCTTGTAAAATAATTTTATCCTGCGGCCTCCAGTTGGACCAGAAGCCAACACCTTTATAGATGGGAGAAACCTTGGAAGATGATGACTTAGGTCATCCTAAGAATTACAAAACGATCCTCAAACGCTGGTATAATCTGAATTGTTTTTATCAGTCTAGCACAGCCTTTTATTTTAAGGTTTATTTCAGCATGATGGAACTGGAAAGAAGCAGATCAGAAGATCTTAATTATGTGACCCAGGTGACATTAGCAACACCACCCCGTGCAAGGGTGCGCGTGCGTCAGATCACCCGCGCACCGACTTCCTCCATATAAAACGAACGCTCGCCGCAGACGCATCAGTTTGTGACGGCCCCCTCAGACACACACTACACACGGTGAGTGGAATATCCTTTTTTCTGTTTTTCGATTATCCCTCCTAATTAGACAGTGCTTTGTCAAAAATAGTCTTCGAATTTTAAATGGAAATAACAGTGAAAAATTATGTGTTTTACCTAGAGTCCTTAGAATTAATAGAAGAATTATGTGAATACGTGACGCACTTTTTAAATTAAAATTTTAAATATTTAGTTTAACGTGAATTAATGGTGATTTAGTAAACTTCCCATAATATTATCATAATGTGTATCGCAAGTGTCGCAACTGACCGCAAGCAGCACACAAATCAACAGCAATAAAGCTATAATCGAGTAGGAATCAATTAATTTGATGGAATTTTGTAATGATAGGCCTGAACGGCCTCGGGAAGTGTCGAGTGGAATGAACTTCTTTTTGTCCCGGACAAGGTCGCTTTCTAACATGGGACCGGTCTTTAATCCCGGGATCTTGCGCAATCATCCCGGCTTATGTGCTTTGAAGCTTCGATGAAGAATCTTTGAAGACTGCATTCGTTTGTCCCTGTGCCCAAAAAGTTCGAGGTTTATTTCTATTTTACATTAGCATGCAGCCTTTATAATTAATTTTATTGCACGTACTTACGTACACACTTAAGGTAATGTTACGTCTATTCATAAGTAAAAGTTAAAAAGAAAATTTTCAACGACCTGGACGTGACCAAGGTACAAATTGGTCACAAATAATTGCTTAGTAAAACAGAAAATTCTCTGAAATACTTTTGCATAATGATTTTTTGGTGCTTTGAAATTCTCGATTTAAGTATTTCTTTAGAAACATTTCTAACCATTTGCCTTCTATTTTTTTGTGGAAAGTGTTAACAATAGCAAGAAACAGACTAGCTTTACTAAAATAATTGTTGAAGCCACAAGCCACGCACGATCCAGGACCCAGAAGCCCATGCATTTAATTGGTCCTTGCTTCGATTTTTTGGTTATAATTTAAAATTGAGAATTATTTTATTTACAGTACTTTTTCTTTTATTTAAAGTACCTATTTTTGTAATAAAACTTTTAAGGGTTAACTGATGTAGGTAGTATTAAATCGATGAAAATACCAACAATTACACCAAGCAAAATCGTTGGAAAAAGAAAAATGATAAGATAGATATTAATATAGAGCTTTAAAAAAGTTTAATTAAAAACTGTAACCCGACTAGGGATGTTTTATTTTACCGTTACCCGGGCCATAATAACGAATCGATTGACAACATATTCATCAAAATTGAATGAATAGTTTAGGCGCTACGGACGAAAATACGTAACTACGAACATAACATACATATAGTCATATTAAGACGGTACCCTGACCAAAAAATCGGCATCGGATATGAGCATTCCTATTGGTCTAGCGGCACTGGTGGTGCATGAATTACAGTAGTGAATACGCCCAGATTTTATAATAAAATCTTTATAAAATCGAATTTTGGTCTTTTGAAAAAAAAAATCTACAAAAATGTTCGTTATTAAATTGTCTATCCATTAGTGTTAGTACAAAAAATAATTAATGAATACTTTACGAGGAGATGCATAATATCAATAATTATTTCTAATTTTTATGTTTTTTTGGAAGGAGAAAAGTGAAATATATACAACATTTATAAAAAAACTTAATCTACCATTTTAGAATCAATATTATGTAGAAATTTAATGTATTTTTATTAATTGATATTTCTTTTTAAATAACGAGTAGATAGCTCCTAAAAACAGCACAAAAAACGGCTCGCGCGGCGTTTTGCTCGGGGTACCGCCTTAAATAAACTGCTAAAACTATTACCCTTAAAACCATATAAATGTAATTCATGCCGTGGTAAAAATATTAGTCGGGCAGCAAGGAGCATGGTTTTGACGTTTCCAGTAGGCATTCCATTAATTACGGGTGTTCCTCTTTTAAAGTTTGTTTCCACCATGGTAATGAAAATACCTGTTACGTATTTATTACTGAACCTTGACCGCCATCATCGTAGATTTAATTTAAGAAAGTTCCGGGTTTTTCTTAATTGTATTTTGCTTCACTAATCAAGTTACATAAACCCGAAGGTCCGTGACCTTTGCGGGCTTTACTCGGAAATGTGTTATTTATTTTAATATTGTAGCTTACTTGTTAACAATAAAAAAACTAGTTTCTCGGCAAAAACCGGCTAATGTACAGTTAGAAGTTAGGATAAAAATTTTGTACCTGTCCATGCATGACAATGAACGTCTATATTTTACGTATCTGCAAAACCATTTTCAGTCTTATCAAAAATTAAAAGCACTTAGACTTACAATCGGAGATTTTAGTTTTAACCTAATCAAGTCGGCATCTATTCAGATAGATTCATGGATTATTTATTGCAAGCTTTTATTTAATTGCACCTGTCCCATTGATTTGGAATTTGTACAGACGTTTGCTTCTTGTGACAATGGGTTTTTTATTATAAAGCATTACAAAAAAACCTTGTTCAAATTAGCACCCCAATACGGGTAGAAATAGATACCTAGATATGAAAAAGGTATTCAATTGGGAA
Organism: Orthosia gothica; assembly: GCA_949775005.1. Classification (NCBI taxonomy): domain Eukaryota; kingdom Metazoa; phylum Arthropoda; class Insecta; order Lepidoptera; family Noctuidae; genus Orthosia; species Orthosia gothica. The sequence goes on along the minus strand of OX459048.1, from coordinate 19,866,027 downwards.
GTTAACACCGGATATAGTGAATAGGCACAAATGTACCTAATTAGAAGACAAACATATGTAAAATTACGAGTTTACACTTTCATAATGTTGTTGTTAATGGACAGTTAGTTTTACGACTATGTAAACTGCGAAAATTATGTGGCCATAATATATTCATAAATAACTAGCAAAAGCTATATTTACCTACTTATTCAAAACTAACGTAACATGCCTATGAATATTTTTGCAAGAAATCCAATGCATCCGATTATCTATAGATCGCAGTATCCTACGAGTACGTTCGATTTTGGATTTTCCCAATTTCCGTAACGTGTAGCGGGGGGGTGGTAGTGGTGGTATCAAGGCTTCTTTCGTCTGATTAAAAATCCAGAAAGGGACACACTAAATCCTTCATCATTTATTCACCGATTCACCTAATACTTATTTTGTTTGACCCAATATCATGCTCTAATATGAATTTTATATATTTTAATGAAGTTATGCTTTTGTTGCAGAAAATGAAGCAGTTGATGTTATTAGCCCTTTTCGCGGTAGCGGCGCACGCGCAGTTCCAGAACGGCAGGATCTTGGAGCCCCCGGTACCTTCGCTATGCGTGCAGAGAAACATCCACGAGAGATATGCTGACAGTAAGTTTTTTGAATTTGTTTAGCTGGGCTGTGCATCAGAAGATTGCTGAAGTTTTAATGTGTTGGGAAGAAACTGCCTCCTAAGATACCTACACGATATTATCTTGTATAGTAGATATCAATAATTGAAACCCTAAAGCTTTACTATACGTGGGACACTCAGAAAGTTTTGCGAAACTAAAAAAAATTGTTCTATACGTACATATATTTTTATTAAATCTTTTCAAAGTACTTTCCACCAGCCTCTATACAAAGATTCATGCGCCTAAACCAGTTTTCAAAACACTTTTTCCAGTCCGCCGCAGACACCTCGTTTACAGCCTGCTCGAACGCAGCCAGCGCATCTTCCGGCGACGAAAATTGTATCCCTTTGAGCTGATTTTTTATTTTTGGGAATAAAAAGAAGTCACACGGTGCTAGATCAGGGCTGTAAGGAGGGTGACCCAGGAGTTTGACTGGCGTGCTGTCCAGGAAGTCCCTCGTTTTGAGTGCGGTGTGCGCAGGTGCATTGTCGTGGTGGAGCAGTAGCCCGCGGAGCCCTGTGTTTGGTCGCTTGTTGCTTATAACAGAGAAAACTTCTGGCAAACATTTGGTAGTATACCATTCGGCATTAATGTTTCTTTGATCCCGTAAGGGAATTGATACCAAGTGGCCAGTCAAATTAAAAAAGCTAGCGATCAAAATCTTACCCCCGCTTCTAGATCGCTTCACTTTGGTAGGCGTTGGCTCATTTTGAAACACCCAAACAGTCGACTGGCGCTTGGTTTCTGGGTCGTATTGATAAATCCAGGACTCATCACCTGTAACGATGTCGTAAACACGCCGAGACGAGCCTGCTTCAAATTTGTTAAGCATATCACGGCACCATTCCACCCGGGCCTGCTTCTGAGCATCGGTGAGGTTGTGCGGCACCCAGCGTGATACTATCCTCCTCACGCGAAGATGGCTGTGTAGAATCTCGTGAACGCTTCCCGATCCAATCTTCAATATGTGTTGAATCTCCTGATATGTAATTCGCCTATTGTCTTGGATTAAATTTTTCACTGCTAGCACGTTTTCTTCGGTAACAGCCGTCAAAGGGCGACCGCTTCTTTCGTCATCCCCCAAAGTTGGTCGACCGCGCTTGAATTCGTTATACCAACGATACACGGTTGCCTTGGAAGGGCCTTCATCCATGAATGCCATTTGAAGTCTATCGTACGATTCATCCGGTTTCAGGCGACACTTGAAATCGTATAAAATCATAGCTCTAAAATGTTCCCGGCGCAGATCCATATTTCAGTGAGACACAATACTTTGAATTAACTCGCAAAAAATGTGGAGGGAAATTTTGAAATTGGAACTTACTTATTTTTACTTATAAATAATCATATTTTCGAAAAACATTATAACTGGCCAGTCTCCCATATATAAAAATTTTTTTTCGCAATACTTTCTGAGGGGCCTGGTATAATAATATATTAGTATAGTATAGCTTTATGATAATATACTTATTAAATATAGTTTATATAGGGTTTCAAATATTGAGACTGGCCTTTTTGTGAAAAGCTGTTTCTTTATTGTGAAAAAAAGAATACTGTATAAAAATATAGTAGACATCCATAAAAAATTCTGTGTTGTCTATTGCATGAACACTTCTTGATCCACACACAATAAGGAGGGTGTGGTGTGCACAAACGTTCTAAGATTTTTTTATATGTTATGATGATTCTTAGGGGGTATAAAGCTACTAAATGAGAGAACAGTAGAGACGGGAAAGATGTTATTTTAATGGCTCTTTGGCATATTTTATTTCCAACGCATCAATTAAACATCAGGATGCTACAGCTTGTTAATAAAGAATCATAACGATTAATGTCTCCGTATTTGGTGAAAGGAATTTACGAACAATATTATTGTCAAGGTGCCCGAAGTTATTTCACTCCGGCAAAGATGATATAGGAAATGAGTAATGGGTGATAAAAACATGCAATTAACGCACAAGAGGATTCCGGAAAACTTCATGTAATTTTTTCGTGGTTATTTATGGCAATTCCTTTGTGATTAAAATTAATTCACTCTGTTCGCTACAACTATAATGTCCACAAGAATTCGTACGATTAACACCTTTTGCCAGAAGAAGGTAGATAGGTAGGTAGGTACTTTACTTATTCATGTGAGATTTTTCCACCCTCTGCCACATTGCTATTGATACGGATAGTCACTGTATTGGACGGATTTATACTTTTTCCCTCTTACAAATAAACGCGGAATAAAGTTATACCAAGTATAAACCTATGAAAATGTATACCTTTGTTATACCTGGTATAACTTTATTCTGCGTTTATTAGTAAGAGGGTTTGTCTTTTCCAATATCTAGTAGGTTCAGAGTCTTGTCTACCTGTTAGATATTCTCAGGCTTAAAACAAACAGACAAAACCAAGGACAGTAACATTTTTAACGACATATGACATGTGATATCCATCAACCCGCACTGGGCCCACGTGGTGGATGATGGCCCATTTCCTCTCACAGAGAGGAGGCCTGTGTTCCAGCAGTGGGAACGTAAAAAGGTTGACGTTAATGATGACATAGATGGATCGGAAATATGTTTAAAAACAATTGATTCAAAAGTGCTTGCAGACCCATATACTTATTTTGATCTAGCTAGATAGAATGTTGATCTACACTTATATAATATATCTATCTATTTAATACCTTTTTTACGAGCAATATTCTTGTATATATATTTATATAATGTGAATCTCGGAAACGGCTCCAAAAATTTTCATGAAATTTAGTATGCATGCAGGGAGTTTCGGGGACGATAAATCGATCTGCAGCCTAATTGTGTAAGTACATTCGGCAACGGAAAAAGATTCAACTTTTTTGTGTATGTGTGTGTTTTTGGGAAAGAACCAGATTGTTTCCGTTGCCGAATTTACTTACGCAATTAGGCTGATGGCTAGGTTTAATTTTTAGATAAAGTCGTTTTCTCGAATTTAACCCGAGCAGAGCTCAGTCGCCCAGTTACTAATAAAAATATAAAGAGGATTTTTTTTTATTGGATAAACGCAAAAACTACTCAACTGATTTTGATAATTCTGTCACCAGCAGAAAGCTACATTATAGCTGAGTAACATAGGCTATATTTTGTCCCGAAAACGGGTCCTGTGGGGTGCGCCACAAGCTAGTAGCAAATATAGGACTCACATAATTGGAAGAAAATAATGGGTCAACTATAAATAATTGTTTAAAGGCTGACTATCTAGGATTTTTATGGGCTCATGAAAAATTGGACAGAGGATAACGATGATTGTTTAGAGAAAGAGCATCGTAAAGCACAAACAGCGCCCCATCTGTCTGTTACATGCAACCCAATATAATCATTAGAAAGCTTCGACTACTATCGCAGGACCTCATCAAAAAGGTACAAGTTGTTCTCTTATCTGAGGGAGATAAGGGGAAACCGGTCCGCCATGCCACCAGCCACCATGCACCTGCGCAACGAGAAATACATGAAATTCTTATGATATCAGTAAACAATACGAGGACTTCCGCATGCCAATAAGCAGACGTATATGTCACAAGTTTTCAACGAGTTTTAGTTCTATTTTAAATGCAGTTACCGGTTGTGGTTTGCAGATTCTTAGAATTGATTTGCATAATTCTTTTTTCAAATGTTCTTGCACTGCGCAGTTGCATAACTACTTAGACTGTTTGGACTATAGGTGCTATTTTAGGTCTGCAGCATAATTGCGTAGACAAATTCGGCAAGTCAAAGGGTTTATAACCCCATCAATCGACCAATCAGATGCGAGATGAAAGACACGACGTGGATTTCCGTCTATGTTATCTGGCACAGTAGTATTAACTCTCCACGATTTTCACATAAACGGATATCCACATCGCGTCTTTCACCTCGCACTTGATTGGTCGATTGATAGCATCAATATCTTTGCCTTGCCGAATTCACTTACGCAACAAGGCTGGTGGACTCCTACCGAAACGCATTGCCAGCACCAGCACAAGACAGAACTGTGTGGTAAAGGGAGGCCTTCCCAGCTGTAGAACTAAACAGACTAGATAAATAAAATTATGTAATGACTTCTTGCTGATATTTGATTGATTGATGTTTTTTTTATAAATTAATTAAATTAAATGTGATAATATTTGTACGCTTTCACGGCGAAACATAGAGATATAATCTAACTAGTATTGTAACATCTCGCACACCGTGTAACTACCTATGTTTACAAATAAAGATTCTTATTCTCATAAAGATACCTATAGTGGTTGACGTAGTGGTGTTCATAAACATTCACTGTCATGGTTTTTGTTGGTTTTAGTACAAAACGATAAATAAAACGGCTTCTCAACCATAAATACTTACTTAGCATAATCATAGCAATGACCCCTACAAAGAAAAGAACATTGAATTTGGTAACCATAAATTGATTAGTAAGATTAGTTAATCTATTCTTTTCTAACATTATCTATTCGTTATAGACCATGATGGCCACCATTTTTATATGACTACATTTGTAGATAATATTATCTACCATCTTTTCTTTAGCATAAATAGTTTCATATTTAATTTAAAAAAAAGTAATAATAAATACTCTAGGGTGACTAGATTAGGGCGTCAAGAAAAGTTTATGGTGTACCTATAGTCCTCTCTACAACAGGCGTTACCCAAATCATCTTTTTACAGTTTTTTGCTTTAGTTTAAAAGAAACCCTCTATATTAAGACGGTACCCTGACCAAAAAATCGGCATGCGATATGAGCATTCCTATTGGTCTAGCGGCACTGGCGGCGCATGAATTACAGTAGTGAATACGCCCAGATTTTAGAATAAAATCTTTATAAAATCGAATTTTGGTCTTTTGAAAAAAATAATTCTACAAAAATGTTCGTTATTAAATTGTCTATCCATGAGTGTTAGTACAAAAAATAATGAATGGACACTTTACGAGGAGATGCATAATATCAATAATTATTTCTCATTTTTATGTTTTTTTGGAAAGAGATTAGTGAAAAATATACAACATTTAAAAAAAAACTAAATCTACCATTTTAGAATCAATATTATGTAGAATTTTAATGTATTTCTATAAATTGATATTTCTTTTTAAATAACGAGTAGATAGCTCCTAAAAACAGCACAAAAAACGGCTTTCGCGGCGTTTTGCTCGGGGTACCGCCTTAATTTACAAAAAAGCTGCCATCTTAAATACATGCCGTATAGTTAGAAAGTTCTTGCAAATAGAGGAACACGAAGTGGTCCACATCAAAACATACCCTCCTCATACATAACACACCACACGCTGCATTCACTTGGTTTCGGCCCGTATTGTTGGGAGCGGGTTCTCTTTGGGGCGCGAAAAGCATACCTGCGCTGGCTCAGCAGCGGTTCATTTTGTACCCTAGATTTACGTCATACGACACACTAATTAATAAAGTAATTATTGATTAAACCAGCCTAAGAGCTAGTTAAAAAACTTTACAAAAAAATATAATAGTTAATATAATTATCGAATAACATTTAACTTCTAATCTCAACACTATTGAAACCATATCTACTTGCGTTCCCTCCAGTGGAATATCGAAAGCGAAGATTTTCTATCCGCAGTTAGTTCCCACCTGATTGTAGTAAAATCGTGAAGTATTCTGCATTGTTACGTGCGGAAGAGATAAAATATCCAATCGTCTGAGATGTAAGGGTTATGCCATAAAAGGCATAACCCCTTGCACGACCTGTCTTCCGGATATTTGTCTCAGTTAGGTCTTTTAACGTGGTTATGAGATTAGATTTGGATTGGGAGTAAATCATCTGTTACTCTCACTCATTTGGTTGAAATAAATCATTATCTTCACACGATTGACTGAAATAAAAGATGATTTAAATTCGTTTAGCGCTAAAATACATGTTAGAAGCACAGTATAAACATGGACGAATTTATACCGTGTTAGAGGTGCAAGCGGCAGCCTAATTGTGTAAGTGAATTCGGCAAAGGAAACAATCTGGTTCTTTCCCAAAAACACACACATACACAAAAAAGTTGAATAAAGATTCAATTTTTTTGTGTATGTGTGTGTTTTTGGGAAAGAACCAGATTGTTTCCGTTGCCGAATTCACTTACACAATTAGGCTGAGTTTTACCTTTCCGGTTCATTTCTTTTTAGTATCTAAACAAAGACAATGTCCTTTGTAAAAATTCTTACTTGACTCATTGCAGATACTCGGTGAAACTAAGTTTTCTCTAAATGACTCGACACTTTCAAAATATTTGTCATACTAAATCAAACGTATCCTGACATACCTATCTTATCGCTTGATGGCTCAGGCACAGCTCAGTTCTCTTGTGAGTTGAAGATAACACTCAGTAAGTTCTAAGTTATAAGAACCAGCTAGTAACATTTATTTATAACATAATAAACATCGTTACGTAATTAAAACAGTGTTGTATCTGTAGGGCAGCCTGTTACGCTGATAAGTAATTTGAAAGTGAGTTCAGGGGTTAGGTTGTATAACCCTTAATTTAGGTAGGATAAGCATCTTATTATAGGGTCTAAAGCGTAAACTTTCTCGGTGTTCTCATGGTTCTACAATGGTTCTTAGATCCTATACTAGATCTTATATAATTTTTCGGTGGGGAAGTCTTGAGAGGCCCTTCTAGGTATAACGGATCTTATCTTCCTTTTTAGAAGCGAAATGTTAACCTTTTTTATCTTTCCAGACAAAGGCTACTTCTTCTCATGGAGAGACCCTGCGCTTCGTGGTGTAGAGGAGGACTGGCTGAGTGCAAGAAATTACTGCCGCCAGCGGTGCATGGACCTCGTATCTTTGGAGACCAGCGACGAAAACGAGTGGGTGAAAGCACGCATTGTGCAGGACAAGGTAAGAAATTGGATAGGTTAAGAAGACAATGGATGAAATCTTAGATGTACCTAAATCTTCTTCTGTAGAAACCAACTCTTCTGAAGTAATCGCATCGACTACAAGCAAGCTATTCTTCAACAATACCAAAATCAAGCCATTTTTAGTAGATTAATGAATATCAAAGGCAAAACCATTTATTTGCATTAAATGCGGTACAAAATATGGTAAAAATAAATCATTAGCACAATGACTGTATGTTGTCATATTTATTGTCTTAAAAATCTGGTCTGTTTTGAATCGTCCAATCCTAGTCTTGATATATTTGTGATCGTTTAAATCGCCCAATCTTTTTGAGAAACTTTCAGTTCGTGAGCTTTTACCCAACTCTCAACAAAATCGTTAAAACGTTGCACAATTTACGGTCTATCTTGTGATTAGATGAAGTCTTAAACAGTGATGTAAGACGGCAGTAAAACATAATCAAGTTCTCATTTCCTTTATTCGAAGTTCATTAACTACCATAACGACTCTGATGCAACGTCTCAAGTTTTGAGTTGTTCGACAGCGCTGCGTTTGAAACGCAAAGCAAAATGGCGCCTAAATAAAAGATGATGTTAGAAAAGTCCTTGCTTTGAGACATTCCTTACGTAAAGTCATATGACTCCACGTTGGTTGCCAAAGACTGTAGCAAATGCCCACGCGTGTTCCGAGTTCAAAACAAGAGGAAAACAGTCGTGACCGTGACGCGAAAACATATCACTTTTTCAAAGCTAAATAGAAAGTGTGGTATTCGTATTCAACACGGAATCTTTGAAAGAATCCATATTATTGTAACCTCTTTTCGTAATGCTTTTAACTCTTCGAGACCAAATGTCTGTCTGTTGCGTGACGGAGTTATTTAACTAATAGGCCACGTCACTTTGACTAGGTACTTCAACTTTACTTCTCAGTTCGAAATAAAGGAAAATAATCGTTTCAGGAACGCAACAATGACGGCGTCGATTTTTCCTAAACGAGTTTCACTATTGCTACGGAATGTGTTTCGCACTACGTGAGAAATACGATGTTTTGTTGCATTGTCTGTTCCTCCCGAGAATATCGACACTCGGGAATAATTAGCACTTGTTTCTTACACATAAAAATCTGCTAGTAAAACTTGTATACTCTAGACGGAAGATGCGAATATCTTGTTGGGCTTGAACTATGACCAAGCGGTGAAACTAGAAATAGTGGAACCTTATCTAGCTTAGACTGGTCCGGCACTTTCTGTTGTCATTGTTCACCGACACTGCAGAATGACAATTTGCTCAGCATTGATAAACTGGCCATTGCCCCTATGACACCGCATTGTTATGGTAATGAAGTAGCGCGTTCATTATTTTCATACAATCTAACGCCGAGTGCACAAGATTCTCGATAATTGTGACAAATTGTTGTATTCATTGTTGTATCTCCACGGTATTGTTAAGAATCGTCAAATTGTTTCGCCTTATTCGCTTATCTAATAGACTTCTTTTTTAATGGCCGTTTTGCCATTGTTATTTTTTCTTCGTACTCAACAGATAGAATCAAGTAGCAAGGCAGACGAACAGGTAATTGTTCGTCTTACGTGTTCATACAAATACCTAGAGGTTTTGTGTCAAGGTACCTACATCCATAATGTAACGACAAAGTCATCAAACGTAGCTAGTTGTAGAAAATTACCATTCTTATGCTAATGTGTTTCCTGTAGCAAAAATACATCTGGACATCGGGTCGCCTCTGCGACTTCAAAGGATGCAACCGCCCTGACCTGCTCCCCAACGAGATCAACGGCTGGTTCTGGACCGCTGAGCTGCAGAAGCTGGCTCCCACCACGAACCGTCAGCAGAACGACTGGTCCGAAGGCGGCGGCATCGGCAAACCTCAACCCGACAATAGGGTAAGTTATGCACTCATTTCCTCGTCAAGAAAATTGTTACCAAATTAAGGAATCGTTCCGCGGCACACAATGGGTGTGTAAGAAAGCATGACATTACGAAATCGGTCATACTCATGACGCAACATAAGGAGCCAATTCCGCGAACAGTTGAGTAACGTTTGTCATACGCACCCGCCGAACCCGTTAATGCATCCGTACGGCGGATATAACGCAATGAAAACGAAAGCGACACGTGAATATTTATGGGCCTGCGAAATATTCGCCGAAGGGCGTACCCGCATGTCGCGGCCACTTTCTACAAACAGCGACCGCAAGCTGTACGAGTACAACAAAAGCTCATCGTTATTCGGGGCGCGTCGCCGCGTTGTTTGCGCGTCACTTTCCCCGCATGTCGCGCGTACCCGCGGCTGCGCTGCGCAACAAACAATACGTAACGTAACCCTCTGCGGTCGCACGCGCATCCTCCGCATCCGTTGTTGTTTGGCGTTCAAGGCCTCGCGCATTATGCGGTATTGTACGCAACCGACCGATTGATGTAATGGCTTTAATCATAAACAAAACTTTGCCATTTACGATTCATTCTTAATGATATTCTTCCCAGACAGTTAGCGGGACCTTCGGCATAGTTTACTTAGTTTCATAACTAAAATGCGCTTGCAGAGAATCAGGTTCAGACTTTGTTTGCATATTCAAGTGTTTTCTTTACACAACTGCAAGCTCCATCAAGGTCTTCCACAGCAGCTATCACACCAAGACAGTTATTAGTCAAGGACCATATGGAAACCTACAGCCTAATTGCGCAAGTGAATTCGGCAAGGCAAAGAGTTTGACCGCCATCAATCGACCAATCACATCGACGGAAATCCACATCTCGTCTTACATCTCGCATGTCTGCCGTTCTGGGAATCTACATTGTTATGTTTAACTTAACGAGTATCTCACCATACACTTCTATTAACAGGAGCTGATCCAAGGTGGCGCTGCTGAGCACTGCGTGGCCATCCTGAACAACTTCTACAACGATGGCGTTCACTGGCACGACGTGGCCTGCCACCACCGCAAGCCCTTTGTCTGCGAGGAAAACGATGCCCTCCTGAAATACGTGCGATACACCAACCCTAACCTCAGAGTTTGATCACATCTCCTCACGCTGTCATAAAAACGCAATTAAAAGTTAAATAAGTATTTTGTAAGTCGTGAGCATGGACTCTTCGACTCGAACAAACTATTTATATTTCATCGAAATACTTCTCCAACTATGTTCGTGCTTACATAAAAAATCATGAGGTAGTAACCATACAACCGAATAGGTACTATCGTAAAAGCTACAAAAACTGCAAAAACACGATTTATAACTTTCGATATCCGAAATGAACGACCCGGTTCTAGCTTTAAATACCTCATTACATAAAATAAATATTTATTGCAGTATTGTACATTACTTTAGTCATGTAACTGATGCAGTCGATTTTAATAATAAATATTTAAGATCTGTCAATAAAGACTGTTTTAATTTTTTATGATTTGTTTCATTTACTTTCTCCTAAAAGCCTTTATCCCAGTTTATAGGATCCTAAACAATTAAACAAGGATACACGGTTCGACCCATTCGACTTCAAAGCGCCTTAAGAAAAAATGAACGCAGCAAACTACGAAAATACGCAATAGACACAGACCCCGGCAGAATGAAGAGAATAAATGATAAAAATATGTTAGGCGACAGTTTCAGGAGGTGACAAAATCATAATAGAGTAAATAATATGTTTAAAAAAATTACTTGTTTGACAAAGCGCCTACCAGTAGGTACACGTTGTTCTAAAGATTTATCAATTTATTTTAAAACGTAAATTTATTTTAAATTTAGTTTAAAACCCTGTTTGTTTTTGAACTTAATAAGTTTAAAAACAAACTAAAAATACTTAATTGTAATTATTACAATTTAATTATTTTTTGGATAGTTCGGGTGGCTAACTATCCAAAAATAAAAATAAAAATCTAATCATTTGCATGGACAGATTGTAGATCTTTCTTCCCCAGTGGATTCCCGCATTGTCGAGTCGGGGGGGCTCAGTAGCCGTGGCTTGGCCACCCACGGTGAAGCGAAGAGGAACCCAACGGAGGCGGGCCGCGATGTCGTATGAGGCCTCCCATACCCATACGATATCGCGGCTGAGGGTTGGAGGCCGCGGCGGGAGACAGTATTGCGGTACGCCACTCTGCCTACCTTCCGCGGCCTGGACGGGGTTGCCATCGTATGATGGCGAACGAGGTGGGGCCGCAGGGGAGGTTCCTATCCCCTGCGGCTGAAAAGTGGTAGGTGGCCACTGTTCTAACCCGTCACAGCGGGCATCATCATGAAATAATCATCATCATCATATTTTATAACAAAAGGAGCGTCCTCACTGGGAGCATTCTTTCGTGAGCATTTGTAAACAAGCAATCGTAGGCGAGCAACAAATGCTTCCCAGCGAGCCCAGCATTCACTTTCGAGCAAAACTAAGAACGTTTGAGTCGAAGATACCCTTGCGAGCTTGGAGCATTCAAATACTTGACTTAATGTCCTTTAACCCCTAGATGGGGAAAGGGCGTCCACAGATGTCCTCCATCGGGATCGATCTTGAGCTTCACGCTTCACCTCGCTCCATGTCATTCCGATGATCGTCGCTTCTGCCAACACGGTGCGACGCCAGGTTTGACGGGGACGGCCACGCTTTCGTTTCACTTGGGAATTCCAGTCCAAAGCTTGTTTGGGTATGTGATCGGGACCCCTTCGGAGCGTGTGGCCAATCCATCTCCACTTGCGACGCTTGATCTGGCGGTCGATCGGGCTCTCGTAGCATTTCTCCAACAGCTCTACATTGGAGATGGTCTCGGGCCAGTAAACTCCGAGAATGCGACGAAGACAGCGGTTGACGAAGACTTGTATTTGGCGTGAGATGTCCTTTGTGACCTTCCACTTTTCGCACCCGTAGAGCAGCACGGATTTGACATTGGACCCGAAGATTTTGAGTTTAATCCTTCGGGTCAGTTGCCGCGATTGCCAAACAGGTCTCAGCTGCGCGAAGGTTGCTCGGGCTTTGGCGATCCGTGAAGCAATGTCCTCTTCACTTCCTCCAGTCTCTGACACGATACTCCCGAGGTATGTAAATTTGTGGACGCGTTCCACTGGCTCTGTGCCAATCAGCAACGGTGAGTGGTTCTTCACACCAGTTCTCATTTCCTGGGTTTTCCGGATGTCTATTTTGAGCCCCGTTTTTGCCGCTTCCTGACGTAGATCTTTTAGCTTTGCTTGCATATCGGCGTGGGTATGACTCAGCAGGCAAAGGTCATCGGCGTAATCCAAGTCTTCCAAGACGTTGGATAATCCCCACTCTATGCTGCGGCGCCTGTTGTCGTAACTGCGAAGCATAATTCCATCAAGAACGACTAGGAAGAGGAGCGGCGACAGGAGGCAGCCTTGGCGGACACTCACGTGCACTGTTACGTCATCCGATATGAGGCCGGTATGAGTAACCTTACAGGAATATTTTTTGTAAATACTCTGCAACAGACGGACTATCTTCGGCGGCACTCCAATTTCCAGTAGGCGGGGCCAGGTACTAGACCACTTCAGCGTATCAAAGGCCTTTTCGAAGTCTATACAAAGGTTAGATAAACCATTCGAATACGATCTCGTTAAATGTCATTCATTCTAATACGAATGACCAAGAAACACTTATTCCTTGATCTATTTTTTTTAATTATTTATTGTTAAAAAAAAAAACGTTGCCCCACACTAGGAATTTCTTCCTGTATCGTGGGTGCGTTTACAAACATATATACTCACATACACAACAACCAGAGCCGGAACAACTATCTGTAGATCATACAAATATTTGTTCCGTGCGGGAATCGAACCCGCGACACGCAGCGCAGCAGTCAATTGCTCAACCATTGCGCCAACCGTGCGCCCAGATCTTACAAGTGGCCAGTAATATTCTACATACATACTCATTGATTTCATTAACTGAGTAATTACTCGCTTTCGAGCGTTTTAACATTCGAATGCGAGCCGTTGCCGCGAAAATCCTTGCGACGTCCACACCGGCCGAAGTTCGGTGAGCGTCAAAATGGAGGGACCAAATCTCAAATGTCTGTCATACATATATAAACAAATAATACCATTAATCTACTATTTGCTACCTTAGCTATAATTTTAGCTACCTCATCATATACATAATATTTCAACAAAATGCTTGGTCCCTCCATCATGATATCAAGATGGAGGGACCAAACTGATAGACTACTCCCTGGAATGTTCTACCTACTTAGTGTTATAATACCTTAATTCTACCTTAATATTATTGATTTTGGCTGCCCGAAACATATATCGTTTTAAAGATATCGATTATATAAGTTGGTCCCTCCAAATTGACGATTTAATTGTTTAGTGTAACAGGTGAATGGGCGGTTTATTTTCGATCTTCGAAGGATAAGTATTTAATACCTATTTACTACCTTCTAATCGTGCAAAATTTCTTACTTTAAAGTTTATTTTAAATAGCCAAAAAAAATAAAGAAATAAGTAGGTACAACGTACAAATGGGGCATGCACCCGGTTACGCGGTGCTATTAAGTTATTTTCAGATATTTTTGTGCTATTCTTATTTAAAAAAAATACTTTTATTAATGCTACTGGGCATGCAGAACCGCATCCGGTTCCAGGTTTTTCAGAAACAGGTCTGGCAAGCAGTTAGAACCGGGTGAATCGGTTCTCCCGGTGCCGGCTGTTTTTTTTTTGTTTTTTTTACTTTTGGAATAAATCATAGAGAATTTGACAAGATAAGCAATTATTACTAGGAATATGGAATAAAATAGTTTAGACTTGTCCCGGATGTCAGCCTTACGAGATTGGAATGGCTCTGAAACATCTTAAGTATCTACAACAAGGCGCCGGGTGAAGACGAAATTACGGCTGAACTCCAGAAGGCGCGTGGAAAACCGGTACTTAAGGCCCTTCAGAAGCTGTTTGATTCCGTCATACTTGAAATGAAAACACCTCAGAAATGGTGCAGGGGTGTGGTGGTACTCTTCTTCACGAAGGGCGACAATTCCCGATTGAGGGATTATAGCCCCATCTCACTTATTAGTCATGTCTACGTATTATTTTCAAGAGTCATCACGAATCGCCTTGCGCGCTGTTTTAACGATTTCCAGCCTTCTGAACAAGCCAGTTTCGTAAACCACATATATACACTACGGCAGGTGATACAGAAGACCGAAGAGTATAACCTGCCTCTTTTTTTAGCGTTTGTGGACTACGAGAAAACCTTAGATTCGATCGAGACTTGGGCTGTACTGCAGTCTTTTCAACGGTGCCAAATCATGAACTACATCGTGGTACATCGAGGTGCTGAAGTGTTTGTATAAAAACGCCAAAATGACAGTCCGACTTCAGGATCAGACGTCATATCTCCGAAACTGTTATCTGCTGCACTGGAGGGTGTCTTCAAAGTTCTGGACTGGAGAGGGCTGGGCATCAACGTCAATGGCGACAACATCACTCACCTTCGGTATGCCGACGATATAATGGTCATGGCTGAGCCCATTGAGGACCTCAGTACAATGTTCGAGGACCTCAGTAGAGCTTCCGAAAGAGTGGGTCTAAAAATTAACATGGACAAAACCAAGGTGATGTTTAATGCCCATGTTGCACCCACTCCTATCAAAGTTGGAGACTACACTCGTGGTTGTGGACGATTATGTCTACCTGGGACAAACGGTCCAGTTAGGTAGGTCCACCTTCGAGAAAGAGATCAACCATTGAATCCGACTCGGCTGGGCAGCGTTCGGGAAGTTGCGCGGTGTCTTCTCGTCCAACTAACTACAATATCTCACGACGAAATTCTATGACCAGTGTGTGTTGCCAGTGATTACTTAAGGGACAGAGACGTTTGCTAACAATGGGTGTCATCAGAAGGCTTAAAGTCAAACAAAGTGCAATGTTGAGGTCTATGCTCAGAATTGCCTTGCGTGATCGAATCATAAATGAAGTCATCTGCAAAAGAACCAAAGTTACCGACATAGCCCGAATACGAATGGCCATACTTAAGTGACAGTGGGCAGAGCACATTGCTCGCAGAACAGATGGCAGTTGGGGCCGATAAGTTCTAGAGTGGCGGCCGCGTACTGGCAGACGCAGCGTTGGAAGGCCTCCCTCTAGGTGGAGCGACGGGTCAAGGTGGCGGCCGTCCGGTGGATGCGAAACGCACAGGACAGGCTCTTTGACAGCCCATTTTTTTGCTCCTTTGTGAATGTTATGGACTTTTCAGGCAACGTTACTGCTACCATAATGAACATAATTCCGGTGAAAGTACTTAACTAGGATTTTTTCCGCAGCAAATGTCTTTAATTCCTGGATTATAACGCGTATTTTGATTCGAAGAAATAATGTGACCCATTTTCGTTTTTTTTAAAGAACCGGGTGAACCGGGTTTACTCCATCCGGAACCGGTTCTGAAAATAACTTAGTAGAACCGCGTATACCCGGTTCTTCCGGCACCAGATAGAACCGGGAGATTACTCCATTCGGAAACGGTTCTGAAAATAACTTAATAGAACCGCGTATACCCGGTTCTTCCAGAACCGGGTGCATGCCCCTACTACTATTAAAATTTGTACGTTGTACCTACTTATTTCATTCTTATTTCTTATTCTACTTATAGTCGCTCACGCGTGACAATCGAGAGCAGTCGCATACGCACCGATCGCCAATTGTCTTTCATCTACCTTACAATTTAAATAATAATGGTGAAATGCGCAAAGTGTGTAAAATTGATAACCAAAAAGTCTCCTGGATTGCAGTGCAGCAAATGTAATAAGTGGCTCCATGCTTCCTGTGCGTCAATAACATCCGACCAACTTAGTGTATTACACGATACAGATTCTGTGGACTGGAAATGCAAATCTTGCACTGGCGGTGGCAAGCCTAAAAGACTGTCATGTATCATGCCCGATATCGAAGGAGAAGAAAATACGGATACAGAGTCTGCTACCCCACACACTGCAGGTGTCCACGCTGACAGCATGATGCAGCAAGTATTGCGGGACCTTCGCAGGGAAGTGAAGCAGGTTATAAAAGAAGAGCTGCAACGTACCCTACATTTCTACTCTGATAAAATCGATGAGTATGAGGCTAAGGTCCAAAAATACGAGAAATCAATGAAGGAATTGGAAAACCGTTGTACTGATTTACAAAATCTTGCCAAAAACACAAACATAAAATATGAAGTTCTGGAAAACAAAATAAATCAAATGGAGCAAGCACAATTATGCAACCATCTTGAAATATGTGGCATAAACCCATCCAAGAAAGACAACCCTGAAGAAATTGCCAAGAAAATTGCCGTAACCCTAACGCAAAACCCGGATGATATCGTAAAAGCTTTCAGAAAGATGAGAAACCCTTCAAATGTGGCGAGAAAGAAAGACCAGACGCCGATCACTGTGATACTACGAGAAGGAAACCGAGATCAATGGATAGATGCTGCCAGAAACACGACGATATCTACTGCAAGCGTGGGAATGGACGGTAATGAGAAAGTTTACCTTCGGGAGTGTCTAACACCGTCAACGGCCTACCTTTTATGGAAAACTAAAGAGGAACTCAAAGGATTGTTTAATTTCATATGGTGTAAACACGGAAATATATTAGTGCGTAAAAGTGCCCAAGAAAAAAAAATAACCACAATCCGTTCGATCACCGATATCGAAAAGGTGAAGTCATCGCATGATAGACAATAGGTAAGTACTAATAGGTACTACGGCTTATATTATTGTCATTATAAATACATAAACATAATAACTTTACAATGGATACAAAAGAACACAATATAGTTGAAACCAATTGTCAGTCATGGGATGATTTTGCCTCCTACATACCGGTTCCCGAAAATTGTTTGTACTTTCTGCATGTTAACATACGATCTGTCAAGAAAAACTTTGCACAAATTGAGTACATATTGTTGAATAGTAAACATACAATTCAGATTCTGTTATTAACTGAAGTAAACATTAAAAAAAAAAAAAACGTTGTCAAGAAATGGGATACAAGGGCCACTATTAGAATTATTAAAAAACTATCACACAAACAGATACAACACGGTCAAAATAAAAGATGAGTACAGTGCTAAGCTTCCGGCAACTCAAGGAACGGCCCAAGGTTCAATTATAGGTCCAACGGAATACTTGCTTTATGTTAATGATATGAGTAATGCAATAAAGTCAGATTCTTTATACCAATTTGCAGACGACACGTGTATTTTGGTCGCTAATAAAAACATCCAAGCTGCTCAGGAATCCTTACAAAGTAGCTTCGATCAAATGTGTAAATGGGCTCATGACGTAGGACTGGTAATAAACGCATCTAAAACTAAAATTGTTCACATACATTCATCACACAATAAATGCTCGACTATACCTACAGTGATAGCACACGAACATACTTGCTTACATAGCTCGCCTAAGACTTGTAAATGCCCGTTATTAGAAGTAGTTGATAAACACATGTATATCGGTCTAGTGGTTGATAGCCGATTCTGTTGGGGACCTCACAAAGACTACGTATGCAACAAACTGAGGTCTATCCTAGGCAAACTTAGCATACTAAAATATAAACTGCCTTATAAAACGCTAAGAATGTTATACATGGCCCTAGCAGACTCGGTTATCAACTATGGACTCAGCAGCTATGGGAGAACTTATCATACATACTTGACAGATATCTATAAGCTACAACGAAGAATATTAAAAGTAATTACGCCTAAACATATAAACAAGAAGTTCGAAAATAGTGACGAAGATCTTTTTAAATACTGTAATGTTATGAATGTGTTCAATAAAGTCGAATTTTTCACTCTTACTGAAGTAAATAGACCGGAGCTGCTAACCGAAAAAACAAGATCTGACTTTCTTAGAAATATAAAACTTAAACATAAATACAGCTTACCAAAATACAATAATGTGTACGGGATGAGGGTTGCAGAATACTTGGTACCTCTTTTTCTTAATAAGCTTCCGGAAGACTTGCAAAATTTGTACAAAAAGGGTTCGAAAGGTTGTAAGTACAAATTAAAACGTTTCCTAACACAGTAAAATTCCCCAAACAATTGATCTTTTGACAAAATTTATCGATGTTTATTATGAAAGTATTTTATATGTAATTTAATCATAAATATATAATATTGTATTTACGCAGCATTGCAATTTGTAATTTAATTTTAAAATAAGCGGCTCGCCATCACACAGTTAAGCCCTGTGAGGTTTTTGTTGTGTGGCTAAAACCAAATGTAAAATAGGTTAAGTATTTTGGAAATAAATAAATGATAAATAAAAAAAAATAAAAAAATATTTCTTTATTTTTTTTGGCTCTTTAAAATAAACTTTGAAGGAAGAAATTTTGCACGATTAGAAGGTAGTAAATAGGTATTAAATACTTATCCTTCGAAGATCGAAAATAAACCGCCCATTTACCTGTTACACTAAACAATTAAATCGTCAATTTGGAGGGACCAACTTATATAATCGATATCTTTAAAACGATATATGTTTCGGGCAGCCAAAATCAATAATATTAAGGTAGAATTAAGGTATTATAACACTAAGTAGGTAGAACATTCCATGGAGTAGTCTATCAGTTTGGTCCCTCCATCTTGATATCATGATGGAGGGACCAAGCATTTTGTTGAAATATTATGTTTATGATGAGGTAGCTAAAATTATAGCTAAGGTAGCAAATAGTAGATTAATGGTATTATTTGTTTATATAAGTATGACAGATATTTGAGATTTGGTCCCTCCATTTTGACGCTCACGAAGTTCGCGCTTGCGTGTAAAATTTTGTAACGCTCGGCTCAACGTCACCACTCGAATATTCGACGTCGAATGCTCATTAAAGGTGAATGCTCTCAGCGAGGACGTTCCTATAGACGAAATGATTCATATGAAATCATATTGTTTACATTACACTAGTAGGTAAATATGACGACTCGAAAGATCTGTGATCCATGTGTATGATCTATGCATGATAGTGTATTACCCCCGTCCACTTCTTTCTCTAATGGTAATGTGCATGCATGGACGCTTGACCAAAGATGCGAGATTTGGAGGAAGAGACATCCTACTTCTCCACACTTCATCACTATGGCAGAGCATCTCCCGCCTGGACACGAACTACAGCACTGCAGCAATCTTGAAGTCTCTGTACCCATTGTAGGCCGAAAGTTGGACGCTGCAGAGACAACCTGGTAAAATGGGGTATCTTTCACCCATTCCAAACACGCTGCCAGTGAGGAGCCCCTTCACAAGATGTGCACCACTTCCTTTCCTGCCCAACATGTACAATCATCGGAACCTTCAATGACTTGGACGAGGGAGTGCTGACTCGTAGTCACACCAGATTATCACACCAGTATGACAAACAGGAATATTTTTCTCGTTTGTCACACCACTGATTTTTCCACACCATTTATTCCTAACTAGTGCTGTCCTAGTTATACTAAAGGGTTTTTCAACCTTACCGATTATCACACCAGTATGACACATTGGATTGTTTTTCTTGTTTCGTTTTTTTTTTCAATACTTATGGGTGGTTAGATGTTGAAATGAAATAAAATAAGCTGTGTGTAAGGTACTAACAAAATTCTTTTTTATTTGAAAGGCTTACTTGTGCCATTAAGTGTGGAATATGATATGACATCGTTCAAATGCCCGCCTCGGCTATTTACAGTGGCACGGATCCGAGTGGTCCAATTTTCAATGACTCTTCTGCATAGAT
Source organism: Orthosia gothica (assembly GCA_949775005.1). Taxonomy (NCBI): domain Eukaryota; kingdom Metazoa; phylum Arthropoda; class Insecta; order Lepidoptera; family Noctuidae; genus Orthosia; species Orthosia gothica. The sequence continues at coordinate 19,845,802 of OX459048.1, read as the reverse complement.
CCGGCTGAATTTGAGCAATGACCATGGCATCAGTCGATTGTGGTTTGTTTGCATAGACCTGCGACTTCAAAAAACCCTACAAGAAAAGGTCTAGCGATGTCAAATCGCATGACCTTGGTGGCCAATTCACATCAGCCCTGCGAGAGATACGCTCAAATCGCTCATGCACATTTTTATCATTTGATCGTGTAACTTGCCATGGTGATTTGGCATTAGTAACTGAATAATAAATTATTAACAGTATTATTCAATCAAAAGGAAATTGATATCGAAAACAAGAAGGGTTGACCAAGTTTTTTAATTCGCCCATGTCCCCCAAAAATCTACCCGCGCCAATTGAAAAACCCTTTACTTAGTTATAAAAAATGGTTTTTGGTTTGGTTTTTCAAATGGCGCGGATAGATTTTTGGGGGGCGCGAGCGAATTAAAAACCTTCAAATTTCGTTTTTAACGCAATGTTTCAAGGAATGTTCCAATGATATTTCACCATTTAAAACTTTTAATTGACAGGAAATGATAAAATTATCTTTATCATTTTGGTCGACCCTTCTTTGTTTTTCGATTTCAATTTCCATTTGATTGAATAATATTTAAGTACAAAAAAATATTAATTATTATACATACACCACTCACACACACGGATACACACATACATGCACACTCACACACATACGCACTATCCACACACACCATCACTCATTCGTATTAGTTGGTTCTGTGTACTCATTCGTATAATTCCATTTGTATTAGTTTTATTTGGTTTTTCCAAAGAAATGAAAACAGTTTGTACCTTATATGAATAAGTTGGCAGAAATATAACCAAAAGTAGAAAAAATAAATGAAAAACGCCGATCAGTAGATCGACTTTATTAGAATATATAGGTACTGCACTAGCAATTATCGTATACATGGTGTGGAAAAATCAGTGGTGTGACAAACGAGAAAAACATTCCTGTTTGTCATACTGGTGTGATAATCTGGTGTGACTACGAGTCAGCACTCGGACGAGGCCATGAGCTATCCAGGTGGCAACACTTTAGTCGGACAAAAATTTTGTCGAATGAACTCGTAAATAAGATGGGCGCTTGCAGAGAATATTCTGTTCACTGCAGAAACCATCTTTTCGAACGTATTTTTATGCCATTTAAGGTGCAAAGTCCGCCCGCACCGGTCGGCGTAAAATAAAAATGTCGCAGTATCTTTACTCCTATGGCTTATGGCTCTGACACGTGGTCGCTTACAAAGGGCCTCATCAGAACGCTTACAGTCACCCAAAGGGCAATAGAGGGGGTTATGCTCGGTGTTTCCTTGCGTGATCGAAACAGAAATGTAGAGATCCGCAATAAAACCAGGGTCACCAACATAGCCCGAAGAATTGCCATACTTAAGTGGCAGTGGGCAGGACACAAGCCATTGCTCGCAGAACGGATGGCCGATGGGGCAGAAAGTTCTGGAGTGGCGACCGTGAACCCGAATACGTTGCGTTAGAAGGCCTCCCACTAGGTGGGCCAATGACCTGATGAAGGTTGCGGGATCCGCTAGATACGAGACGCATGTGACCGGTCAAAGTGGCAATGCTTGGGGGAGGCCTATGTCCATCAGTGGACGACTTTCGGCTGAAATGATGATGATGATGACGATGACGAGTAACTTTAGCATTAAAAAATAGTTTCTTTTTAGTGAGCCCAGTGGCACTATCACTGCCCAAAGTGTACTTTTTTTTCTATACAACTGGATGAGTTCTAAAGTTAAAGAATAGGCAATGATTCTTTTATTATTTTATTATTGTGGTATACATTTGTACAAATATAAAAAAAATAAACACATTAATCAAGACAACATAAATGCATTTATTTTTGCACAGCACTTACATATAAATTTAACTTATAACATTGTATTGCAATGTTTTTAAACATTTATATAAATTAGGCTGGTTATCATTTGATTTTACTTTATTTAAAAGTATTGTAGCATTGTCATAAGGTAGGCATATTGACTTTGAACCTGTATCTGAGAGAAGACTTGGGTGATGGCTTCTTGGTCATTATGAACCATAGACAGATATTGGAGAAATATACAAGAGTCAGGAGCATTATGACATGCATCAAACGACACAGACGAAGGAAGCTTATTTTTAAACCGAAACTGGAAATAATGCAGAAGGATTACTGTTACATTAGAAAGTCATTGTGAATAAGTTTTTGTTTAGACACCTGTGGTGTGCTTAATTACAACAAAAATCTAATAGGAAATGTGTAGTTTTGAATAAAAACATGGATATTGTTGAATCTATTACCAAAGCACAGTTTATTGTTACCAATCAATCAATATGCACATATAATAAAAATGTACATGCCGTAATGGATTTAAAGATCATTATGAGTAGAACTCACAATCATCTGTGGTACTTACTCTCTATTAGCAAATTCCTCCATATTAACATCAATAGACTCATTGGACCTATGATTTTCTGGTAGTATGGAGTAATCCTTGTCAAACTGCTCCTGAAGGCAGCAAATCCTTTCCATAATAAATAGCAGAAGAATCGCCCAGAAATATTCAAACTCAAATACCATGTCTGTCATTTTTTACCTTCTACCATTATTATATGATAACCAAACTTTGTTTTTATAGGTGGGTCGGTATATACGGGACTAGCGACTGTAGATATGGGTAAGGCGAATGCCGCATCCTGAAAAGGGCCCACCATTGAACCACGGATCTGCCAGCCGAGGTCCCCGCCTGACCGCGCTTTGTCTTCACTATATACGGCGGCTACATCCGGGAACTTTTGACCGGCTTTCAATTTCTCCAACGCTTCCAAACATTTTGACTGTTTCTCACACAAAATATGACGTACTTTGACAGCTGATCCGCCTTTTTTCTCTTTTGCTGCAGATTCTAAATTTAAAATAAAATAATGTACAAAGGTTACATTTCTAGGGGTATTCTCCACGAAAAACTGATATAAAATAAAATGTAAACAAACCTTTCGAGTCTCCGCCAGATTTTCCCGCACCGGACTTAGCCCCTCCACCGGCTTTACCCTTTTCAGGTTTTTTAGGTGGCATTGTTCTTTTCTTCAGTAATGTATCTACTGTTTTTTACTTTTCTCGTACTTTTTGCACGTAAATAGTAAAATGCTATCAGCTGTTTTTTATGAAAACGAAAAGTGAGGTTATGACTAAATGTTACAAGACTAAATAAATAATAGAAGACCATAGAAAAGAAAAATTACTAAACAAATCAAAACCAAAGACCTTATACTTCTTACTACGTATAAGGTCTTTGATCAAAACAAATAAATTACTTGACGTTTTGATTTTTCTTTTAACATGTCCGTAAGCCGCGTCCGATAATTTGTTTCCAGCTTAAAGCTGGAAACATATTATCGGACGCGACTGACAGCCGTAACTTATAGAGTATAGTCATCGCCAAACTTCTTGGCCGCCCTAAAGTTGGTTTACCGGATGCGCGAGGCACGAAACGGTACTGTTTTTGTATGAGATTTACTAATACGCAGCCATTGTAGCCAACTTCAGGGCGGCCAAGAACTTATATCTAGGTAATGATGTTTAATGAATGTACATAAATTACATTGTGCAAACTATCGCACGTAAGTCGCGGACGTGACCTTGGGCGTTCGAACGTCTGATAGAGACTGGTCTGGCAGCCGCGTCCCATACGACTGTGCACACATATCAGCCGTGGCTGTAAGTCACATCCGTCAGCCGCGTCCGATAATTTGTTCCCAGCTTAGAGTCTGGCAAACGAAAGTGCCCTAGACGCGTTATTATCTCGCCAGAGTAAATTTTTTCTATGATTATTATACTTAACCCGTATGGCATTTAGGCTCCTTTTGGTGTAGTGAGCCCAAAGACTACACGAGAAGAGAACAGTGATGTGCATAAGGCTTAGAGCCTTATGCACATCACTGTTCATACGTTATATTGGCTCTCACAGATAACGCCCTTCGCTCCCGCTCCATATTGCTTGATCCTTGAGGTCACCAGTCAATACATGCCCAAGATATTTGAACTGCTTAAATGTTTCCAGAGGAGCAGCATTCAATCTAACTGCGCTATAGTAATCCGTGGTCACAGACATATTTTTCGCAAGTATGTAACAACTTCCTCAGGCCACAGACCGACGCGCTCCACACCATGCCACCTCTCCACCATGTCGGCACCACCATGGTACCATGTCGACAGCATAACTCAAATTTTTGACACACACACACCGTTATTATGGCAGCTGACATACCGACTGATGAGCGCTACGAGTACGATCAGACTGTTCAAAAACAAATTAAACAAAGTAGTGGATGTTAAGCCACCCTGTCTAAATGCACACTCGAGCTTATACGGATCCGACATTGCACCCGCCCACCTGACAATAATGGACAGGTATACATACGAGTACTGTAAAACACTAATGAGCTCCCGTAGCAAGTTTCTTTTTCGTTTGCCAGACTCTATTTACTTATTTTTTTGATTAGTTTTGTTAAACATGACACAGCCAGCCGGGCGAGCACGGGCTCTGTGATAGGCTTGAGTTATGCATTTTATCTCGGTTTTTGGTCCCAAACTGTGTTAATGGAAAAATGTGTCACTCAAGCTTGTCAGAGTAGGCCGTGCTCGCCCGGCATGCTTTATGTTTTTTTGGGTAACATCTAACAGGGCATTTACCCGAAAGACACTTGTGCGAAATCATTTGCGCAAAAGGCCACTTGCGACTTGCGTGAATGGACTTTTGTGCGAAAGACCCTTCCATCAAAGACACTTGTGCGAATGGACTTTGGCCCTAAAAAGTAAAGACAGACACTTGCACGAATCCTTACAAAACCAACGTCATGTTTGTCAATCGACGATGTTCTCCAACCTTTCGTCATGGGTGTAATTTTCGTGGTTTTTGGAGTCCAAATCCAAGATTATGTCCCCGCAAGAAAAATCGGGATAATTTCGTTCGCGCAAGTGTGCTCGATCCTGATCAAATTTTGAGTTATACTTCTTAAAAGATAGCTTGATCTCTGCGACAGCTGTCAGTATTAATACAGTAACAATCAAAGACCTTATACGTATTTCTTACTACGTAACAATAGCGTTTGACAGGCTAATAATATTGTTTCTAGCGTATACGTCTGTTTGACTTAGGTCGCAGAGATATCTTTTATGATATGGAAGCTTAGATAAAGTACCTATAGATGGAGCCATGGCGTGGCCGCACATGAAACAACAATAACACTTTGGCTTTTACAGCCTAGAACACAACCGACCATCGCACTGACACTTATTATCTATAAATAACCTAATTCTTTGTCTCATTATACACTTAATCCCGCGAAATCACAAAAAAATAAAACACGAGCGAGTTAGTTTGTCAAACCTGCCATGATATTAGCGTTTGACAAACAACAAAAGCCGGCCATGGTGACCAAGACAAAAAATAATCTTTTGTCCTTATTATTTACATGGGGCTGCCAATTAGCGATCTCGCTCTATCAATCAAGCTCGTTTTATGGCTAAATCTATAGGTACTTTATCTAAGATAAGAAGACAACAGAAGAGGTGGAAAACCGTAAGCTTCCGGTTATGCCGAATAAAATCGACTAATTTCTGACATATTTTTATCTGTGTGAACATAATTCATTCTATGTAATCATTCATTCAATTTCATTGAATCAGTCCAAAATTTCTCATTCAAGAAATGGTTTTTGTTTAGTCAAAGTAATAATTTGTTTTCTTTTCTACGTGAATATATGTATGCGTTAGATTTATCTATTTGGTTCCTCGTGAGACTAAAATCATGTGTATTTTGTGGACTTTTTAAATAAATAGTCAACGTAATCGGTTTGATACGTAAAATATGAGATTGCCGTCGTGTACAATACCCTTGTATATTATTATTAGTTGTGTTGCGAAATAGATACAATACACCCAATAACTATGGGGATCATGTACGAGAAGCGTCCTTTAAAGAGGCCACGGCTCGGTCCTCCTGATGTGTACCCTCAAGAGCCCCGCCAGAAGGAGGACGAGTTAACATCTACGAATGTAAAACATGGTTTTTCCACAACACCACAGTCCAGCGATGAGTTTGGTACCGCAAGGAATTTCAATTATTCAGCATCCAAGGTACGAAAATATAGCGTTTAAATTACAGCAATGTAAAAGTCCCTTCGATCCTGTAATGATATCCAATATGTTACATTTGCAAATAGGTCAACTGGCCATGTATGTATAATATATCATAAAACAACCTGGGAAGCTACTCTTCTCTTTCAAATTAACAGTGATAAATATAGTACACTTCCTGTTCCAATGCCAGTATGAATAATGAATGAACAAACCATAAACCTCTTTTTAAAGCCATTTAAAGAGATCAACAAGAATTGTTTGATAACATATTGATATTCCCTTTGCAGATAGGACAGTTCTTTTCCAGTATACTTTCTAAGAAAGAAGAGTTGAATACTCTGCCTGATTGTGGGAGGAAGAGGCAGCAAGTGAATCCTAAAGACAATTTCTGGCCAGCCACTGCCCGCACTAAAGCTCAGATTGAAGCTTGGTTCAAGGATTTGGCAGGTTAGTCTAATTAGAGATTCTGACCATGGACTGTCATGTTTGAAATCTATGTACAATGCAAATATGAATTATTTCAATAATAAACACTTAATTTCAGCTATCAATTTCATTGAAACAATAAATATTGTGAAATAAAATAGCAAAAGGTCATTGCTACTCTTATTATGATTGCATTTTACTGATTGTTGTTGGTAAACTAAACCTTATTAGGTATTAAATGAGAGTTAAAAACTACATTATCATTCACAGGAAGTAAACCACTGTCCCAACTAGCAAAGAAAGCACCAAATTTCAACAAAAAAGAAGAGATATTTATAACACTGACTGAGTACCAGGTGTCTATGCCCAGAGCTGCCTGGTTCATCAAACTGAGCTCTGCTTATACTGTGGCTGTATCTGAGGCTAAAATCAAGAAGAGGCAGTTGCCTGATCCCACCACTGGTAAGTATAGGACAATAATATGTTCAGCTACAGGATCCTTATTATTCACTACAGGATTACATTGAAATAATACCACACAAGTTCACTCATTAAAATATGCTAGGTATTATATTGTCAAGTGTACTTCTTCTTCTTCTTCCATGATGTCAGCCATGACAAATGAGAGTCATCAAAATGTCATTACTTGTATACTTTGGCACCATTAACTATCACCTACAAAATAGTATTGAGCAGTCTGTAATTTTTTGTAGTCATGACTCACAACCCGGTAAAAGCTATAAAATGTATTGTCAAAGACACAATAAAAATGAATGGTTATAGCTTATTCTTATTCTTTATTGTACAAAAAACATACTAATACAATAGGACAGTTTATGTACAAAGGCAAGCTTAACCCATAGCAATTCAGGTTTAATATAAATAACCTATTAGCCTGCTCAGAAGGTTAGATTGTAATTAAAATAAGTTATTGTTACTGCACTTAATAGTAATAAAAAGACAGGAACATGGTGTCTCTGAAAAAGAATGTCTATTTTGTGATAGAAGTTTAGTGGCAGAGAATTTTCCTAACATTGTTTACTTTCTTGCAGAATGGACTACAACATTGATCAAGTTCCTCAAAGATCAGATACCAAAGTTGGCCGAACACTACCAGAGTGCAGTTCCTGGCAATGTATCTGATAAAACCCCTCCCTCACAATCGGGCCAGGGAACTCCCAGCCACAATTCATCTGGCAACCCACCAGGGAGCTCCACACCCAACTCTACTGTGGCTAACTCAATGCACTCTCCAGGAAATTCTAGCAGTAAGTTTCCTGGTTACAGTCAGCCTGTATTAGCCCATTGCTGGATAAAAACCTCCCCCATGAATGCCCCCTAGTATGGACCATTGCTTGATAATTTACCTATAACAGAATATACCTACTTTATTGTACATCAAAAAAGTTACACATCTCTTTTATCGCTGAAAGTGATATCTACCAGAAAACCTTTGGATGGACTGAAAGAACTTAAAATAAAAAACTGGGTAGTCTGCAGTGTCCTGCCTAGCTGAGACTTGTTGTGTTCTCTGTGATCCGGAAAATATGTTAAATTGAAGGACTATCCAGATATATTAGAAACAGGGCTTTCCAAGGTTTGGCTCACTGTGGCTTCAATCCAAGTTTGCCTTGACTGTTCTTTAAGGTTACACTAGTCGAAAATTCTTCCATACAAACGTAGTCTAGAGATTACTCCACTGTTTGACGATGTGCGTTCAAAATTAAAACCGGCCAAGTGCGAGTCGGACTGGCGCACGAAGGGTTCCGTACCATTATCGCAAAAAAATCACGTTTGTTGTATGGGAGCCCCCCTTAAATATTAATTTTATACTGTTTTCAGTATTTGTTGTTATAGCGGCAACAGATATACATCATCTGTGAAAATTTCAACTGTCTAGCTATCACAGTTCATGAGATACAGCCTGGTGACAGACAGACGGACCGCGGAGTCTTAGTAATAGGGTCCCGTTTTACCCTTTGGGTACGGAACCCTAAAAATGATATCAATTTGTTTCATCATTATCTAGTCCTGTATGGAAACAAAAATGTAAAAAAATAATATATTTGAAAGTTATGAGCGTCGAAAGTTCCATATTTCAACACAAATATTAACGCATCTTTGGGCGGAAATAAATACCATAAGAAGGAAAATTGCAAAACGGCCTCCATACAGGGATAGATTACTAATTCAACAATGCAAATAATGTTATTTTATAAATATATATTTAGCTGTTTTTTCATGATATCCAGACTCCCAAAGGTCTGTTTATAAAATTTCGCGCGCTCGTTTTCTTCCTAAATCATCATCCATTTCGATAAAAAATTGCAAAAGTGCTAATTCGTACGCGAACTAGCTTCTTATTGCACATCACAGCATCTATTTCTTTCGCACGTGTTGGCGGATAAGATAGCATGCATTTTAACCCCGCGCACAAAATAGTTCGTGCCGTCGACTAGTTCAACCTTAACATACTCTGATGTATTCAGACACTGAGTCTGTAAGACGTTGACCAGATAACAAGGCAAGATTTTAGTGAAAATTATGTTTGTGTGTGTAACAATACTCCTCTTACCCTTGGAAAATACATGCATGTCGCATCAGGGCTGGCCGATTGATGCAAACCATCGGGAAGTCAGGATGTATTCCCTTAGGTTAAGACATCGTGTGTGGGCAGGTCGTTGGGTACAATCGCGCAAATGAAATCACAGAAGTTATTCGATACACTGGGTTTATTTAAATAGTCACAACTCAGTTACATTCTTGCTTACTAATATTACGGATCGACACTGATTCTACGACGTGTTAGCTCTACGGCTGTCAGTACTCAACTGCCATACTCTATGTTCCCCACCACGCAAGTGGTTAGAAATAGCGCGCCAATGCGTAGTTGTTTATCTTTGCCGCCAGATGGCGTGCTTGCGATTTGTTTTAACGTCCGTACTATTGACTAAACCCGACACGGCCATCCTGCGAGACAGGCGTCCTCGTCTGTTCCTCATTGTCAGGGTTAACAGTGTATCGAATCATGTGGAAATTCTCATGAATGTCCTCAGCTCTTGGGGAAAGCTGAGGGGTCTGTCAGACTCCTACTGACTAAAACCACATGGTGTTCTCTAGGCCGTAATTTATCTTGAGAGGCGAGCGTGGAACACAACACGTCGCCTTCTCGTGCCTCTCTCAGGTGACAGATCCCCAAATCTATCACCCGCAGGCATCATCTTGTCCTTGCTCACTGCCATCTCATGTCGTGTTGCGCCACACGTCTTCTTAGTCTACTCCGACCCGCCAGTCTCCCATCATACAAGGGATGTTTTTCTGAAACACAAAATTTCCAAACAGTATTCACTCGTCTAATCCTGACTCATACTCTAGAGTGAGGAAACATTTCGAAACAATCAAACATGATCATTTAAATCTCTCTGTTCACCATTGCAGGGAACAAGTAATTCTATTTTCAATTTAAAGAAAATAGCAACAAAATCATCACTCTGGTACCTAAAAGCACCCAATCTTCGTGATTACAAAGTCCAAGTACCACTGATAGTCATTAATGTCACATTAAATGAAACAAAAGAAAAAAAGACACCAGGTATCTTATTCACGACCCTTAGCCATCACATAGCTCTCCTAGCTATCTCATAGCTCCCTTCTCAATTGCTCTACTCGCACATCCCTACGATGTCGAGTCAACCCAACTCTCTGAACGTAGAACCAGTTCCACACAGACATTTAGCCTGTCGTATGTTACGTCAATTCGCCATCTACCATTTCAATTGGTACTTGAGCTTTGTGTATCTTACTAACACAACCTACGCATAGTAATCAAAATTAGGAAACCAACATTATTTCAATTTTCGTAATGAAGGCTTGACGATTCGAACGTCATCAACATTAACATGGTGACCTCACCTCTCGCGTGACTATGCGAATTTACTTTATTTTAACCTCATAACTCAACAGGAATCCTCTGTAAGGTTCCTTACACAAACGTGTTTTTTACACCGACTTACAGGTGCCCTACAGGCCCACAGTTGCTACAAAGACCTCCAGTTGCCACACTGGCCTACAGTTGCCATAAAGGCCAACAGTTGCCACACAGGCATACACACAACGCTCGGCTACTCCTGACCAAACTAGATCATTGGGTTCGTGATAATAGGGAAGTTTTAGAACTCTGATCTTTAACTAAATCATTAGCCTGGGCCATGTACCACAGTCATTCCAGACAAACTTCAAAACTGCTGCAGCAAAAACTGCCAAGCTTATAGAAACCCTCGAGTAAAACCTCTAACGCCACGGCTCTATAGCCGACCAGCAATTATATTGCTCTCACACAACGGTCTCTCTAGACCCCGACCTCCGCCAGAATCCACTGGTACGGTCAAACATAATACGGCTGATAGACTCAATTACTCGACATTTTAAGCTTGCTCATCATCATTAAAATCCTTTTAACACCAACATCGACTGGTACATGACCCGCTGGCATCTTCCTTAACCTACAGTGTGCGTACTTGTAGGTTTTAAGCGTACCCATTTAAAGCTTTCGGTGTATAATGATCACTGTATTGTCTTAATCACCTATCGCGGACTTAAAACAGGGCCTATCTAGTTTTCCCTTCTAGACTTTCCCACAAAACACTATTAATCAGAAAAAGGTCCGATGATCAACAAGTTCAACTAAACAAAGTAATTAAAATAAGAGTAACAATTCTGTTACTCTTTACCACAATTCAAAGGCAATGCATACCCAATTCATAAAACCTCTTCAAAAACCCATCGCCACATGTTACGCATGAGGTGCGGTCCAGAATTGGTCTTACGAGTAGACATGTTACACTGTCATCAACTATGACTTACAATTCTCAAGGAACTTGGTGATTGGGGATCCTTCTCACAAGATTCGCGCTTTTTTACTCAAAGATTTTGGAAAATACTGACGGCTTATAAAAGGGAAACAACTAACCCTGATAATATTAAGGAGCTTTACGAATTAACTCGGGTCAATATCATTTATATCAGATTATCAACAGTAACCCTTTACTGTCGCTCACTAACTCTGTCTTCATGTAAGGAAAACGATCGCGAGATCTACTGCTATCACAATATTACTTTGAAAGTAAGCAAGTGAATTCAGATCCAAAGACGGTGTTATAATTCGTTACGCAACAAGATCTGTTCGTAAATGATCAGTACCGTTAATAACTCGATACAATTGCGATAGCCCAACGACATTACTAACTCGCTTTGCCACTGAAAACGACTAGTCATTCAGTCATTTTGGATATCTCATCTCCTTCTTATGGGATATCTCATCCTAAAGTTCGTACTGAACCAAATGGTGGAACTAGGAAAGTACTAACAAGCCAATAGGTAACTTATTAGCTACTTGCTTTTTACTAGGTGTGTCTTTTTTACCTAGTGATGGTGCTAGGTATAACCACTACCAACCAATTCAGTGTTCCAACATGAACACTCTTAAAACTCGAAATAGCATCTCATCACTAGAGAACATTCGACTTCATTAAAGAAATAAAATAGAAGCGACTCACCGAGTATTCCATTCGCTCGTAACGTTCAGCTACGACCTGCGAACTGCTAGCGTTCCTCTTAACCTCTCAGATGTTGACACGTCAACCTTCGCGCTCAGCATCTGAATCGCTAGCCGCTAGCAGACTCCATTGCGACACAATATAGTATCTGAAACATGAAAAACACTACGAGAGTACTTGTTCACACAGTTATCTTAACCATACACAGCTTTGATAGAAATTAACCTAAACCAATAAATCTGCCTAGCCTTTTCCCAACTACATTAGGGTAGGCCTCCAATCCTAACGGATTCAGCCGAGCACCAGTGCCCCACATGAAGCGACTGCCCATCCGACCTCCACAACCCAGCAAATGGGCAACACGGTACCCCTTGGCAAGACTCGTGTCAGATCTCAGGCCCCTGACCACCCGCCACGACTGCCAAAGATCTTCAAATGATAGCCGGGACCAACGGCCCAGTGAGCCTTCAGAGGCACAGAGAAAACTCAGTATGTTAAAATGGTCACCCATCCACGGACCAACCCCGCCAAGCGTCGCCCAACCCTGACGATCGACCAGCGCGGCTGCCATTATTTAGCCACGAATTTATAGTAGTAGTAGTAACCTAAACCTGTAAAATGTGTTATTATGGACACCGAATGATAGTGCAGAGTCCCTGTCCAAAACATGAACCACACATTACAGTGTACTTGGGACACTGCCCAGGTAGGTATATGAGCTTTAGAGAGTCAAATAAATGCCATTGCATTTTAAGTTGCAATTAACGACCTGGCCAGGCCTGGTAGGGGTTACCACCTTTTAGATAGTTTGGCCCGCCGACCACAAAAGAAGAATACTATGCTTCTTCTCAAACTTAGCCAACTCTCACTACATAAAATTATCACACTACAAAACTGATCAAAATACTTTTTTGGATTTATCATAATTTCCAGACTGAAGTGTAAGGTAGGGTCGGTAATGTCACTATATCGTTCTACCTTCTAAACAATAATAGTCAGCCAGAGCTAGTCAAAGGTTATTGCCAGTAGAATAATAACTCTTCAACAACACCGAAACTTGACCATCGATAACTAACATGAAATTATAACCTAACACGGGCCATCCCGGCGAACCACTGACCACCATACCTTACACAAAACCAGAATTTGGAATAATTAACAGACTTTTCCATAGTCATAACAAAATGAAAACGACTCACCAGATTGGCATAAAGATCAGTGTGTATGGGTCTTTCCACACGTCCACACGCTCCTCCTTGTCCTGTCCAGCTCCCTGGTTGCTACTAGCCTCCTTGCTGCTCCACTCCAGACTGGTTTTTATTATTCAAGGCTGAGGGTTGTCTCAATTGACACCGCGATTTTTTTTTTGCAAGAATGTAACTACAATTTTCACTAGCATTGTTTTTACGTGTAATTTCATTAGCACGACCGAATCCCAATTCTGATGTCGCATCAGGGCTGGCCGATTGATGCAAACCATCGGGAAGTCAGGATGTATTCCCTTAGGTTAAGACATCGTGTGTGGGCAGGTCGTTGGGTACAATCGCGCAAATGAAATCACAGAAGTTATTCGATACACTGGGTTTATTTAAATAGTCACAACTCAGTTACATTCTTGCTTACTAATATTACGGATCGACACTGATTCTACGACGTGTTAGCTCTACGGCTGTCAGTACTCAACTGCCATACTCTATGTTCCCCACCACGCAAGTGGTTAGAAATAGCGCGCCAATGCGTAGTTGTTTATCTTTGCCGCCAGATGGCGTGCTTGCGATTTGTTTTAACGTCCGTACTATTGACTAAACCCGACATGCATATTTGTATGATCGTAGGTCGGTACTCGTCAGTTAACATTTACGATGATTGTCTGTACACTTGGAAAAAAAATAGAGATGACCAGGGATTTATAAAACTGCCCGTGTTGAGTGTGGTTAAATCACTGATTTTACTTAGCCAGTGATGCTGATGTTGCTTAACCTACTTTAATGTAAGTATATGTTCCTTGTTCAGCTCTTGGCTCAATGACTCCTGGAGGAAGCGAAAGCACAGACTGGCGACAAGCCCTTAAGCTCTGGAACTACTGCTGTCGCCTTGCTAAGTACCTGCTGGACGAAGGCCTGCTCGACAGGCATGATTTTCTGACCTGGATTATTGAACTACTGGATAAAAGGGCTCCTGATGATGGTCTGCTAAGGTAAGAAGCTAATTTTGTTCTAGTTCTATGGAAGCCGATTTAAAAAATTGCGTGAATGTCGAGATGAGTGACTTTCTCCAATGTGTTGTTACTCATTTCGTGGGTGGTTAAACTTTGGCTAACTTATACGAGTAAGCTGTTAAACATGTCTACGAGTATGTCTTCCAAGTCAGTAAAGTCTCGTAAGTGCGAAAAGATTTAAAAGGTTAAGTTGAAGAGGTTTCACAAAATCCTTTTTCATCACACTTGCACGTAAACAGTATCTAAACATACAGGTTAACTTGGCCGTAATGCCCCATATAAAACCGTCGAGCTTTTTTTTAATTTATAGCACAGCACACAGCTCATGTAATTTCAAGCAAGGAGTTTACACGCAATTGAACAATTGTCTTAAAATGTTATCTAAACAGGAATTTCATTGCAATCTCGCTACATGTTACTTATATACTCAACTAATGTTCTTAATAATCAATTTTAATAGATTTTTGTATCAAAACGTCGAAGTTATTTTATTTTTTTACACTCCGTCATGGCTGTATACCTACGTAAGTATTTGCCCTATTTAACGTTTCTGAACGAAATATTTATACAATCTGTGGTGTGGGCAAAAAGCCCGATATCCGCTTAAAAAAAGTTCACGTATTTCGTAATAATAGTTGTGCTGACTTGTGTATTTAAGCTATAATTCATAATTAATTACTTGCAAATGTAATTAAAAACATTGCATGTTTCACTGCGGTACGGGAATTACGAAACTCAACTCAGAAAGCCCTCAGTCTTCGACTTCGGGCTTCTACTAGAGCCTCGATCGTAATTCCTTACTTACCGCCCTTAATACACAATGTACTATTACGACGAGAGATCACGCGTCTATAGTTGCAATTTAAACCTTATATACCAAGAGCCTGCGACGATCTAACCTTCGAAATTTTATATATCTAATTTCGCCCAAAGCCACCCCGATCCAAACTCGTACTTACCTGTATTGGGTACATACACCGATAAACTTTCAGCGTTTATATAATGACGAAGGTCAGATCGTCGCTTACTCTCGGCCCTTACTCTTATATAGACGACAGATGCCACGCGATAGTTATTTACAATGATTATGCCATTTATTTTAACCTGCCCCTTTCCCCCAGATTATTCCTCCCACTAGCGTTGCAGCAAATGTGTGAATTCATCTGCTGCGAGAGCCTGTCCCGAAGGCTGGCTACGTCTTGCGCTAAGAAAGCCGCGGCCATCTGCTCCGTACTATCAGATGCAACGCTGAGGACTCTTAACCAGCCTGCTGTGTTTACTAAGACTGTTGATAGGAATGCAGGTGAGAATGGGTTATTTATTATTTATGTATGAGGTAAAGCATGGGGTTTTCTTCTGATTATCATCTTGTGTTCGTTACAATTTATTTTGGCCCATTTCTTTCTGTTATATCAATTTTACTGCTGCAGAAACCTACCTGCGCCAATGAACAGCAAACTTTATATATGACACATAAACAAAAATAAATCTCTCAGTTCAATTACTTACAAAAAAACAATGACCTTTTCCATCCAGAACAAAACGTCGCTCCGATGTCGCCAGCACCGGAAACCAACGGAGACGTCAAGCCAAACATATCCCAAATTAAACGGGAACCTGGGACTCCTGTAGAAAGCCAGGGGACCCCCAACCCCAACCACTCCTTAGGCACGCCAAATCCTTCCCATTCTTTGGGGACCCCGAACCCTAATCACTCTCTTGGGACCCCAAATCCCCCACAGCCCATGGACGTGCAAGTGAAAGAGGAAAGAGGGGCTTCTCCTGTCAGAGATACGAAGGCTACTCTGACTGCTGTGGTAGCTGCAGCCATGAATCCGGTACAACAAGGCTTTGGAGAGATACTCAGTTGTGCATACCATAGAGATGTTGTTATACAGCTGGCTACAGTTCTGCAGGTAAGACACCGTTTATATTGTTTTTAATCTTAATTTTAATTTGGTATCAGACACAGTCGCCGTTTACACCGATGTATTGCGCACATTGAAGAGAAGGTGTAAACTATATTATTGTGTGTGTATATGTCTTTTAACTATAATTATATATTTACGAACTTCATCTATATGCTAAGATAAAAGGCAATAAAATACTTGAATATTCAGACTTATTTTCTATGCACTACAGCTCTATAAAAATGCTGTATTTAACTGAACTTAATCTCAAAGTTTAATTACAATCAATCTATCAATCAGTCTATCTATAGCTTTGTCAGCATTGACGTTCTTTTAGCCCATGAAAGGTCAAGTAATACACAGTCATGTCGTTTTATGGTTACCCATCTTCAAAAAGTAGTAGGTCTTCAAATCAAAATGTATTTTTTTTGTTACACAGATAATTTGCATTGAGTGTCCAACAGCCATGGTGTGGTCGGGTTGCGGTTCCTCCTTACAAGGATCTCCACTTGATCTGCTACCATTACCGCCATCCGCTCTGCCTATGCCTCATATGGACACTGCTATCACAGAGGAGCATAGGAAACTGGTATGTATCAATGTTTAAGTAGTTAATTTTGGCCTTTTCAGTTTTTTTAACTGAAATAGCATGAAAGAGAAAAATGGTGGCTGCTACGGTCACAAAACGTGTGAGCAAGAGTGATTACTTAGTATGGAGTTTCCTAAAACTTTAAACAGTCATCTCAGTCTTGCCTTTTATGACCATGGCTGACACCTGCAGTCCAGTTTTATGAACATTGATATTATATATATATTATATTATTATTATATTTAGTATCAATTGTTTATTTTTGTATTAGGTGTATGAGGCTGAACAAGAAATCTCAGCCAGAAGTAAAAAGGCTGAAAGCAAATGGTGCACAGACAAGTGGCAGACTAGCTCTCAAGGTACACTATATTTTTTAAAGATTAACATTTACAAAACCACTTATAATTTTTTATTGATTTTATTTAATCTTTGAAGTTTAGACCTTCAGTCAAAGTTTTTCAAATTCATGAGTACTTCCACCCCCAGTAAGATTGTCAGTACATTCAAAATCAACCAGTATATTTAAACCGTTTTTTCCAGCTCGAGTACTAGCAGTGTTAGAGGCTCTAGATAGACACTGCTTCGACCGCGTGGATCCTAACAATAATCTGGACACGCTGTATAAAGAAGTTTTCGCGAACTGCCCGCCGCCTTCCAAAGACAACAGTGATACCAAAGACCCGGTAAGTGATATTCAACCTTATTTCTACTCCTGTAAGTTTTAGTTTAATTGCCGCATGTATTATTATTTAGCCTATAACATCACACTGAAGGCCAGAAACCTCGATTCCCACCTTGCTATTATCCCTACCTACTGCTATCTACAACCAGTCTTTTCGAAGAGAGTTCAATTCATAACCCTTCCAATCGCACGCCATTTTGGGCCACCGTAAAAATGAAACAAATGACTATAATCACATCACATCATCTGCCTCTTAATGTTCCCACAGGCCTCCTCTCTGTGAGAAGGAATTGGCCGTAATCCACCACGCGGGCCCAGTGCAGTTTGGTAGATGTCACATATCTTCGAAGTTTTGGTTCTAGGACATGCCGGTTTCCTCACGATGTTTTCTTTCACCGTTTTGAGAGCAGTGGTGAAGAAATAATTTACACAAAGTAAAGCGTCTGCCTGGGCTCGAATCCACGACCTACAACTTGTAAGTCGCGGCCGATACCACTGGGCCACCACTGCTCTCAATAACTATAATGTTTCAGCTATTTTAAAATGAACACGTATCAGATGGGTCTGTAAAACCCCATTTTGCCAAATTGTGTTTGCAGCGGCCGGAGTTGATTGAGTACTTTCCATATAAACCACTGTAGTGCACGTCCAATTAGCATACATTGCCCATACACCTGCAGTTAAGAGGACCTAATAAACGCCACTGACGCTGCAATTAACGTGGCCACTTACTTACACTTGTTCTATATATTAAGTAACGGTGAAACCGGGACTCAACTGGTTTTAGTGATGTTCCAATCTAATGAGAAACCTTCTATATCCAGGAATGGGCATGTCCCTACTCCGTAGTTCGCGTGATATGCGAGTGGGCAGTGTGCGGTGCTCGATGGGGCGAGCACAGAGCGCAGGCGGCCGCTGCGTTGTTGGACCGGCGACAACACCACACTACGCATCATCACCACGATCACCACGCTACAGGTATTTATTTTCGCCTAGGTTTGGATCAGTCAGTCACTAAAGCTACACGTCCGTGCAGACCGGCTCCGGAGACACTGACGCCGCGACTCTGGAAATTTGCGGCCAGGTCCAAAGCCCCGAGTTGCTTGACCGTCATAGTCAAAATACTTCAGTTACAGCGGCCACTGCCGTATTTCACGGCACTGAGGACCTACTTGTCACCAATTTCAGTATCGCCAAAGATGCTCTGCATGGAATATTACGTTTGGCACACATTACATGTGTGTGTGCGCTGTTGCGCAAATAAATACTTCATGAGCTGTAAAATGCAAAAAAACAAATTCGCTCTGATTTAGTAATTGTTTGCATTCAAAACGATGGTTATTTTATTACGAGAAAGCTATAGAAGAAAGTCGCAAGAAGAACTCGAACTGATAACTTCGTTTGTTTTCAGGATCAGATGACAAGGAATCGGTCAGTTCCGGCACTGGGTTATACAACGGTCCACCTATATTCCAGAATCTACTACTACGCTTCTTAGACAATGACGCTCCGGTCTTAGGTAAGTCACTGTCCCACAGAAACCTGATCCATCTAAATGGAAATACTCTATATAACTGATTTAAGATCTTGCCATTATAGAAATGGTCGCCTAGATATCATAATATCGCTTTACAGTCAGGATGAATAGAGTGCTCTCTCAGAAAACTACAGAAGATATAATTACAGGCACACGAGATATTTATTTTGTCTATTTACTCTCTGAGATGGTAAAGTACGATAACTTTGTATTGAATGCAGATGTCAATAGATGATGTGAAAACTTACCTACTGATAGGCTGCTTATTTGCTTATCACCTACTGATAAAACTGTCCCAATAATGTAGAATTAGGGTCTTGTTTTAATACTCATTTCTCTTGCAGACGAGAGTCCTAACTCTCCGCCGGGCAACAGACAGCAGTTCGCCAATTTAGTGCACTTATTCGGCGAACTGATCCGACGCGACGTGTTCTCGCACGACGCTTACATGTGCACGCTTATTTCTAGAGGTGAGTACTGTAAGATACTAATGTTTGATCATTTTTATTTCATAAGTGTACTGTATAGGTTGTGTTAGCTCGTGGGTGAAAGTAAAGTGGACTTGGACTTGGTGGATGCCGTTGTATTCGAATTACAAAGTAACTGTCCCGGACAACCAATATGGATTTTATAATGAGAGGTGTCCACTGTCCCGTCCAGCTGCTGTGAGCTGCGAGTGTTGGGTTCAATTTCCAACATACCGTTTTTACAGTTTCATTGCACCAAAATGTGTTACAATACAAATTTAAACAATCGAGTGGAAAGCCTCAGTAATTTAAAACCGCGCCATCTATTGACATCAATTTTAAATGATCCGTTCAAATAATCTTTTTAATGTAAATTAAGAGCCCAATATTCCATAATTTTAAGCTTAGGAGAGTTGATTAAACAAGAACAAACAATTTTTATGTTCAATTCAATTTAAAAAAATGTTAATTCTACGTACAACTTAATAACAAATCGGTGCATATCGCGCCATCTAGTGAGATTTATTTGAACCAAGTTTTATTTCTTAAAGTTATTAGTCTTTATCAGGCCTTTAAAATAACATGCTATACCCATACGAAAACCATAAAACGAGTGATTGTAATACAGGTGATCTAATATCACCAACGGAGCCGACATCAACGGGAGGTAACGGGCACACGGTGGCGCCCCCCGCCAACAGCACTGGTACTAACCACAACATGGACGACGACATCTTTGCTGGCATCGACCTTAAGCCGAAGATGGAAGTAAGTAGGATATTACAGTCACATTGTAATCTTTAACTCAGTTAATTCTTTCTTTACCATTGAAAAGTAAATACGAAACGGACTTGCGCCAATCGGTTTGTTGGTTGGAGTGGTAGCATTTCAGGAGCGCGCGGCAATCATACTAATTTAAACCTTATGTCAATAGAATAGCGATTATGACTAGCAACAATTATTAGAGAAGGTCATCCATAAAACTGTGTAGAGTTAGTCGCAGATGAGTTTCGCTTTTCAGACTAAGCTTGAAACTTTTTGTGCGTATTAAAATCGAATCTTCTTCACAGGAAAATGTTCGAATGGACTTAGACGACTCAAAAATTGACGATGACCTTGACAAGTTACTGCAGCACATCAAAGAAGACCAACAAAATTCTATGGACGCGCCTGACAGTCCGAAAGACCCCGGAGAGCCTTCACATAGGTGAGAAAAAGATACCTTCACTGCCGAAACCAATAACTTATCTGTCAGTAGATTTGCTTACTATTATACTAGGTTAGACCTACTGTCCACGGACGCGTTGCTACAGAGACGCTTCAAAATACGCCGTGCAGCCCAGCGTACTGAACTCTGTCCAACAGGCGTATGGCACGCGTATGATTTCAATAATTTGTGAAAATTAAGTTGAACGACGAATACGTTTTTTTGGCTTATTATAGGTCTTAAGAGGGGACTCTAGTGAGACTTTCTCCATACAAACACATTCTGCTGTTTTCTTCGTGGATAATGCCTCTAGAGCAATGATTTTTGTCCATAAAATCTAGGTGTAATTAATACGTGCCTGTATCATTTCCTTTTTTCCAAAACATAATCACAAAAAGAAATATGACAATCCAAAAATCCGAAAAAAAGGCCCGTTTTTACCGCCATGTTCAGAAGACTTTCAGACAAAATTTATAAGTTTTTAACAGCATAGATATACTTTTCCTCTAAATTTTGATATAAGAATTTTTTAGATCAGACCAGTTTTCATGAAGAAAACAGCAGAATACGATACGTCTTTTAGTCAAAGTTTTTGTAGGTAAAATCAGCCTGAGCTGCAGTTGTCCCTTTCGCACTTTACGGGGTGAGGTTGGAGGTGACGCGACGGCAATAGTTTCTTCAAATACCTATTTTTCAAATTCCTGTTGACTAGAGTCCGCTCTTAACTGTTTACCCCGCTGAATTGTGACCCCATTCCCGGCTACCAGCGCGGCGCCCCGCGTCCGTCACGAGTGCATATAGTTAAAGTGACGTCACAGCGCCACAGTTAAAGCCAACGCGCACTAGCAACTTTTAGTTGACCAATAATTCATCGCTATAATACTCCGATCGAGTGAGCGTAAAATAACCTCCGATTTTTAATCGACAAATGCGTGCACTTCAATGTAGCTCCATACTGATTTCCTGAACGATCAGACTATCGGTCAACAAACAGTCGCTAGTGCACGCAGGCTCTTAAGTTGACCGTGTTGTAGTTAGGTCAAATTCCTATCTCTAGTAGGCAAATCTACTGACAGATACTTTATTGGGTTTGGTGATAAAATCATAGTTTTTTTTTCTTTCCTATGACGATATTAATTGAGCCCTTATTACAGCGTAAGCTCGCCAATGATGGGTCCGGGCGGCATGAGTATCCCAGGAATGCCGTCCATGAGTATGGGACCAATGTCTGTACCTGGTATGTAACCCTCTAAAACATTTAACAGTTTCAGTTTGTCAAGAAAACATTCGTATCTAGTTTAAGTCCAACGTAAGCGTCGAATGACACTGACCTCGCGATACTGAAACCTCGCAGAAAGTAGATTTTTATCGCCATGTAAAACGCGTGATTTACGCGTTCTAGTTAACACTACTAATCTGAGGTATAGCAAAATATTCACAACAATAATATAATTATGAACAAACCCGGCCACTCACAACACAAACAGTAGAGTTTGACATATCGGAGACCTTATGCTACACCAGCGCCTCTAGCGGCGAATTAAAACGCGGTGGGGGCTCCCATTGGCTAAAAGGAACGTACGATCAAACCATGCGTTTTCGTCGCGCGTTGAATATTATGTTCCTATGCTCGCGCGATGACTTGCAAGCTTAAATTAGGACACACTAAAGAAATGTGTGTGTAATGAAATGTAAATGTCGATGTCGTGCGACGAAATCACATCGGTTGCTTGTACGATCGTAGGCAATAAGGACGACGCCTAAGACTTTTTCGTGAATTTTAGTGTCACCGAGATCGCTCTGTTCGGAAGTGAGCCTTAACGCTTAAGTAGGCGACGGCTTAGATACATTAATGTACAGCACTCGCCAATTTCTTTGACCGCCTTGAAGTGTTGCGCTACTGTTTTTGTATGCGATTTACTACTGCGCGGCGATTGTAAGTTCAGGGCGGCCAAGAAGATTGGAGAATACTATAACTACTGTACTGCGTTCTCAATTTTGTTTTTCCAAACCTGTAAATAAATAATAATAATTATGTGTTTTTTTAAAACAACATTAATACAAAATTAATACAACAACACACATAAAGATTTGTTTGCGCTACAACTTCAAGCATTTTGTTGCGCTATGTGGCGGTAAGCATGTGTTCGGACGACGACTGTCGCATCACTGCCACACAAATGCATAATGTATAATTACAAGCACGCACGCACACATGGCGCCGCGCGCACAGATCAGTTGAACTATCTATACTTGAATAGAGTACCCGTGTAGCTTAGAGAGATTTTGAGCCACATCATCGCCTACGATGGACATACTTTCTGTGAGAAGACACTAATTAACGGCAAAATCATCACGATATTAAATTTGTTTTTGTTCCTCGTAACTTATACTTTCCATTCTCCAGGAATCCGAACAACAAGCTCGGGACCTTCAAGTGGTTGCGGCGGCGTGAGTTCGGGGTCACTATCCCGTCACTACCACTACACTCTACACTTTCCGCTGCCCCCCGCGGAACCCGAGCACACCCCTCACGACGCAAACCAAAGACATATACTGCTGTACGGGGTGGGGCGGGCCAGGGATGAGGCTAAGCATGCTGTTAAGAAGATGACTAAAGGTATGATATAAAGTGTGCTTTTATCTTGACTAATACTTATCTATATTTCTATACTAATATTATAAAGAGGTAAAGTTTGTGACGTTGTAGGGGGTAATCTCTGGATCTACTGAACCGATTTTGAAAATTCTTTCACCATTAGAAAGCTACATTATGCCTGAGTGTCATAGGCTATAATATATATAAAAAAAATAGAGATCCTTATGAAAATTGCAATAATGACCCAAAGTAGCAAAAATTTGACTGTAAAATTCATTCTTTGGCGTGCGCTGAGAAAACTATTGATGATACATAAAAAAATATTAGGTAGGGTAGGCAGGGTTGGCAGGGTAGCCAGTTGACGGGAGCGAAACCTCGGGGGTCAGTTAGTAATATTCAGTGTGTCTTTATTATTTATTTATTAAAAAATCTTCATCGTTTTGAAAAATAGCGATAAAGATTGATCATCGTACATAGTATAGAAAATTAACAGTTTGTAAACAAGATTAAATTGCAGGTTTTAATTGAATATTAATTTAATTAATAAAATATAGGTACTTACCTATTTACTAGAAAATATAAGTCAAGGCCATTAAATTATTAAAACAATACTTACTTATCTACTTATTTGCATTTAAATAGTATCAGGTAATAGGTAAAAAATCCACACCATTTTTTTACCTAATTTACCTACGTTATGCGCTAAATATTCTAAGATTCCGTTCGGTATCTCTTTTCAGTCAGTTTGTTGTAATGATTAAATGTCACAAATAAAATTAGCTATGAGTGTCAGTTCTGAATGGGGACGTCAAAATTGTTCTTCCTGACGGTGACAAAGATGTCTGGCTAGATGTTTGATGGAAAAATCTGGCTACAGACGTAGTTTATAGACATAGGATAGTTTGTATTCCCCTGGGATGATAAAACACTTTTTACGCGGGCGAAGTCGCGGGGCAGAAACTAGCAATATTATAAAGAGGTAAAGTTTGTGGGGTTGTAGAGGTTAATCTTTGGATCTACTAAAACGATTTAGATGAAATAGGATAGTTTGTATTCCCTTGGGATGATAAAACACTTTCTACGCGGACGAAGCTGCGGGCAGAAGCTATATGAGATAAATTACGGTTGCCACTTGGGTGACGAATACCTGCTCGGAAATCAGCTTATTACAGCAAAATAGGCTAACATGCAACCGCGCGGTGAGGCATTTAGTAGATAGACTCCATATTCGCCATTCAAATTTCATGAAGCGCGGTCAGTGGTCGTGTCCAATTGTCAAAATTGATTCGATCGCATCGGAGTGTGTAGTTGATACAAGAACCTCTAGTCCAATTGCCGATTTTGTGATAATTTCGATTTTTGTTTTGGCTGAACTAGATCTTATTAGCCGAAATAACGCTGTACCATTCCTGAAATAATTTACAGTTAGTAGTCCGCAAGCTGTATGTAAACAAATTGATTGTTGTTTCAGAAATATGTAAATTATTCTCCAAAAAGTTCTCGATCGACGTAGCTGAAGGAGGAAAGATAAAGAAGCACTCCCGTAGTGAATTCAACTTTGAAGCAGTTACGCAGAAGTTTCAGGTATCCATAATATTGTATTACTATTATCATTAAAAAATACTGCATTCCGTATTTGTATAGATTGTTACCATATTAAATAACATCAGCAACAAGATCACCATAATAAATATCGAAGACTCTGGTCAGCGTAGAAGCTTGCGTGGGTTAGCTCCCGGCAGGTACAACGTTTCAAACATGAAAGAGAAGACACCGTTTTGGCCCATAGACACTACTATGGTGGCCTCTCTTGCGAGCGATCGACTATTGCTTTACCCTGAGGAATAAACGTCTGAGGGTAGCCAGACACCTGTGATTATAAATGTTGACGGAAAAACCCGAATACTAACGAAGTTGTCCGAATGGCACTTCGCAACGTGCGTACAGTAGAAAGCCACGCTATTTATTGGTTTATGTTTAACTTCAAAAATGATTCCCAATCCTGTCTTTTTCTTCTCAGGCTATGTCCATGTTCGAACAAGGCGCCGTATCGTGGGCGGTGGGCAGCGCGGTGTGCGAAGCCCTAGCGGCGTACGCGGCGGGCGCCACCACGTACCTGCCGCAGGCCGAGCACGTGGCCTTCGCGCTCGACCTCATGGAGATCGCGCTCAACGTGCACGGGCTCATCGAGACTTGTATACAGGTATAGACGACGAACATATAGTAATTGAAAATACGAGCGAATTATACGCGCAAAAACTTGTATGATGTTTGCCGAAAAAAACTGATGTCAGTTTTTACAGGCCGCTACTAACTTCGTTGTGTTATAGTGAGTATTGCGCAATTTGAAAACAGGTGTTGTTGTAAAGCAACATACAGACTTTGCCTGAGACCAAACTCTAAGAGCGTCAGCCAGCAGACTTCGGTTGCGTAGAGTTCAAATTAAAAGTATCACATTTCAATTCGTATTTGTGCATCCCTTCGATCAACAATAACCAACTAAATAACGGTTTTGTTTTGTTTCTGTTTGCTTCTGCGAAGTTTGCACGTGTATTGGCCAACCTTGGCAAAACATTTGTAGCCGTGGTTTAAAACCAGTAATTTGGTTGTTGTTTAAAATAAAAAAAATAAAAAAAAAAATATCTTTATTTCAGACCTACAGCAGTCCATAACTTGTAAGTGGTTAGTAACAGATTGTGCTTAAATGCTATGTTAGTGTTATTAGTACTTAATTCTACTTAACATAAACCTATACCTACTTCCACCCAGTGTCTTTGGATGGGGCAGTCCACTCTGCCAACAATCATTCTCAGGATGCCGTTCCGAGTGCCACGCAAGCGTTGCAGTAAGGAAGCCGCTTTCTTACGCATGATAGCATGAAAGCCATCCGTATGAGCTGCAGCAAACATTCCCGATGCACTGCAACGTCGTGGCAACCGCAATAGCATCCTGAAAGCGTTGTTGTATTGTACGCGCAGGACGTTGTAGGCTCGGCTCGTATATGACACCCACAGGCCGCTCGTGTAAAAGGACTGACAGAACGCCTTAAATAAAGTCACTTTGACGTCTGCCGTACAGCGAGCAAACCTACGGGCGAGCATATTGCTCCTCACTGCCAACGCCCTGCGCTCGCGCTCTATGTCGCCATCATCACGTAGGTCACTGGTGACAATATGACCCAGGTATTTAAATCTATTCACCACATTAAGAACCACGCCGTTGAGATATACTGGAGGCACGCGACGTGGCTTTTGTTTAGGTGCCGTAAACACTAACACCTCACTCTTTTTTGAGTTGTATTTAAGGCCGTGCACCTCCGCATACGTCTCGCAGATCCCAAGCAGCTGCCTCAGTCCGCTCATCGAAGGACTGAGCAACACCATGTCGTCCGCGTAACTTATGTTATTGACACATGTACCGTCTATATGACAGCCGACATGTGTGCTGCTCAGCCGCTCGATAAACTGATTTACATATAAATTAAATAACAGGGGCGAGCTTAACCCCCCCTGCCTTACACCACATTCCATTCGATATTCATCCGACAGAGTACCGACCCACCTCACCTGATTTGTCTGGTGAGCATACCAGTATCGGAGAAGGGCTGTGTACTCCGCTGGCACACCCGTGTCCCTCAACTTGTCCCATAGCACATCATAGCAAACAAGATCGAAAGCTTTCGACAAATCAAGGAAACACGCGTATACCGGCGTCCTCCTTGCGGTGTAGTACTTGACGGTGTGCTTCAGGCTGAGTATGGCACTCTCTGTGGACACGCCCGCCTTGAATCCGAACTGGGCGTCATGCACCTTAACGTATTCTGAGAGGCAGCCTTTCATCAGACCGTCAAGCACCTTGGCCATGGTGGTGGCTAGCGAGATGGGTCGATAATTGTTCATATCGGATGTGTCACCAGTTTTATTTTTAACTATGGGGACCACTATCGTCCGCATAAGTGGTTCCGGCAAATAGGAATGACCAAGGCACAGAGTGAAAAATAGCGACAAAACTCTAGGTAGATGGACTCCCGCATATTTAAAATGTTCGTTTAAAAAATGATATTATTAATTAGTTTAAAGCTTAAAATATAACTTATTCTACATGTACTTACCGAAAGTCAGACACTCCGGCCGTTAAATTGCTATTTCGGGCATTATTTTTACAACTTTTTAATACACAATGCGGCATTGTGAAACGTGTTAACACTGGCTGTGTTTCATGCGAACTTGACAAAATAAGAGCTCACGTCTCAAGTGAGCTTTTATTTACCGAGACGTATTTTTTGCGCCGACCCGTGGTTATTTATGATCGAAGGTGCATCCAATAAAATTAAACCCAAAAGCTAATATTTTTTATACTGTATTCAAACTTGACAGATACTGAAAGAGTTATCAGAGGTGGAAAGTGCGCTGATCTCGCGTGGAGCGCCCAGTAGTGGGCTGGCCGCACCGCGCACCTACACCTCTGCGCTAGCGCTGTACACCGTCGGCGCGCTAAGAAAGTACCACTCCTCTTTGCTATGTAAGTTGTCATATTTTTTTTACGGGTCACCCAATAATATTAATAAAGATTTTTCTTGATGACCAAACAATTAATTAACAATAAATTGCCGTTACAGTTGTTAATACGTCGCTGGAACAGCTTTGACGTGGACTTATGACGTTTTGAAATCATCACAACATCATGACCGTAACCACACCACATGACGTGTCCAACATAAGCGTTAATCCTAAATAAGTCATAAACAGCGTAGACGCCTCGCATAAGTCACGTAAAGCGTTCACGCCTACTACGCTTCGAACGCCAACAACCAATTCGCAATCGTCTTCATTTATCCTTTGTTCCCAGTATGCGTCGAACAAACATCAGCAGTGTTCGAGCAGCTCTGCCGCTTAGTAAAATGCGTGGTGAACCCTGGCGACTGCGGCTCAGCCGAGCGCTGCGTGTTGGCGCAACTACACGACCTGTACAAGGCCGCCGCGCATCTGTGCCACGCGCCGCACGCCGACACCTTCGCTAATGCATACCCTAAGATCAAGTAAGGATAGTATAAGAGTAGGTCCTTTGTTCAAGTAGGGTTGATTTGATTCCTAAATTTGATCCGTCAGATCACACAAAAATGTAGAACAAGATTTAAAAAAAAAACGAAGATCCATAGCGTTGAACGTGACGTCACACCTTGCTACACTTTACCTTTTTTTTAATTATTACCTATAAGTGATATCACAAACCTCCACTCCTAAACTTTGACGCGCTTTTTCTTTGTTAATTTTATTGATAAAGCAAAAATACCAATCCAATAGACTTAATAATGTTTTTTTTTAAATGATCTAACTGATGGCCGTCATACAATTATTAGGAACCCCTATTGTAAAGCGTAAATGTAATTTCTATTTACTGGCGAAAACCTCTAACAAAAACCTTTCTTTTCCAGACAAGCACTGTATTCACCACTGCAGCCGACACCATCAAACTATCCGTACAATCCTCAGTTTTTGAGTGAATTTTTCACTAATCCGCGTAAAGGTATAGATTAATTTAATTTTTTATCATTAACTAGGTTCCGCCCGCGTGGAAAGTGTTTCACCCCAAGGAAACATTATACTGGGATGAAACTTCCAAACTATAATCTATCACTGTGCCAAATTTCATCCAGATCGGTTCAGCCGTTCTGGCCTGAAAAAGTAATAAACATCCATCCATCCTCACAAACTTTAACGTTAGGATTGTCATTAATTGTATTACATCAATCTGCTCTAACCGGATACAGCTGATTACAGTAGTCACAGCGGATCTTGCCGTCTCTGAAGTTGGCTGCAAGACCCTGCGCAGTTGCTATTTTAGTGTCAATGTTGAAGTAAAAGATAGCATTGTATAATTGCTTCTTTCACTCGCTTACGTTTGTCGCATCGTCCTGTCTCGCTTACTGTATGCAGAATACTCGATGACAAACTGTTTCTTGCGCAATGGTTTGCAGAGCCTAACTTCAGAGACACAAAGACCCGCTGTGATTACTGCACCAGTATAACGGCCTGCATAACTCAGTAATCAGATAACACTATAATTTTAATACATATTATGGCTATTATTTGTATTAATTTATTTTTATAATTTCAGGTAAAATAGAAATAGCGTGGGCGCGTCAAGTAGCGGAATCGCCGGCTAATAGGTATAGCTTTGTCTGCTCGGCAATGCTCGCTGTATGTCGAGAAGTCGATAATGATCGGTAAGTCAATTACATTTTACAGAAGCACTGAACCTGAAAACTGTCCGTACAGCACGACCGATGAGTCGTGGCCCGTGTAAAGTTAGCGCCAATGGTTGCGGAGAATATACTTTACGAACATAATTGCTGTTCGCAAGGCCTTTGTTCAGACGGTACACGACTCATCGGTCGTACTGTAAATGTGACTCTAATTTGTTTGTAGTATGTACAATTTAATTGATTTTATAGCTATGTTGTGACACTGAATGTTATAGTTAAATTAATTAAATTGCGTACAGGATTCATCTGATTGTGAGTTTATCTTATAAAACCAACTTTTGCATCCCCAGAGTGAACGAGCTAGGCGTAGTCTGCGCCGAGATGACAGCCTGGTGCAGTGGTCTCGCGGCTGAATGGCTGGGAGCTCTAGTAGCCCTCTGTGGAGCACAACACTACCCTGCCTCCGCCCCGCACGCCGCGCCGCCGCCGCTGTACCCCGACCTGCTGCTGCACCGCGACCTGCACGACGCCGCCGCGCACGACGCGCTCGCTGTCTTCACCTGCATCCTTGTGGGTGAGTGTCTGTGTGTCACAAGATAAGTAGCGCTATCTGCTGGCTGGCGATGGAAACTTGGAGCTGAGAGATGGCTCTTGGCGAATAGAAGATAGAATGTTGGTGGCCGAACATTTTGGAAAATTCTGATCGTGTGTGTTATGTTACAACTGAAAGATGTCAACTGCAGAACTAAGGCCATTACCCAACACATCACGTGGGAGTCCACCAATATTAATTCAAAATATCTTGTTCCAGCGCGCCACTGCTTTTCTCTCGAAGACTTTGTACGCCACGCAGCGCTTCCATCGCTACTAAAGGCCTGTGGAGGAGGTGGCAGTTCAGGCAATGCGCCGAACGCACCCTCGCCTGATACCGGAGCGAGACTTACCTGTCACCTGCTACTCAGGCTCTTTAAAACTGTGGATACGCCGCAGCCTGGTAAGTGAAAGATGTATGCTTATTTTTTCGAGAATAATATTAATTCGTTCAAAAGTCCTTTCTGAACAATATTAGAGTAACAGAAATCACTGAATCCTAAATGAATCTAAGAAGATAGTCTTCGGACTGAGATTATGTCCAACGTAAAGATCGCGTTGGCGTATACGCTTAGGCCTCTGCCTCGAATCTTGCGGGCAGCGGGGCGGCGGCGGCGGCGGCGTGGGAGCGGCCGGATCTAATGCATACAATCAAATGGACCGGCTCTCGAAAACAGCGGCGCGGTGGCGGGCAACGAGCGGTGCACAACAGTCAAGCGGTGACCGCCCGCGCGACTGCATGGTAGTGTTGTGCAATTTATTTTAGTGACGTGTCGAAATGTCCTCGGACGTGCTAGAACTAGTTATTTCTCAAATTTTTGAGATATACCTCTATATCGATTTTGATTAATTCCAGACTCTAAATCGCCCTTGATAGCTTTAAGAATATAGTCAAAATTTCTACACTCATGCTGGTGTAGTCGTAGAATTTGTCAGGACATTGTCTCTGTTCTTCATAATTTCGATAAAACTCGCCTTTTCTTTTCCTTGCCCTATAGTAGGGATTCACTTCTTCTTTTGCTAGCAGTAAATCGAGCGTTAGGAATAAATTTGAATCAAAAAAATGTTGTCGCCGTTGTTCAGACATTTCGTTCGCGAATAAAAACTAATATCTCGACTACACAACTACGAACACAACACTACGCCCGCTATAGTGCCGCGCGATCTGCCTGCTGGTTTCGAGAACGGGTCTTCGTTGCCCGCGCCGCCGCCGCCGCACCGCTGCCCGCAGGACTCGAGGCAGAGGCCTTAAACGCATACGCAGCGATAGTGTTGCATGGATGTTATTGTATCGAAATAACGTACGTTTATTTAGTCTTGGCGTCGGTTTATCGCAGCGTCGACAAACGCTGGACAAGGTACCCTTTGCATAAACTCACAACAAAAATAGGAGGAGGTTCTCAATTCGTCAGTTTTTTTTTTGTGTCTTTGTTCAGCGATATTTTTGGCAATTGTTCAACGATTTTCATGATTATTATTTTCTTTTTCACAGGTCTATACTCAGTATCAACATCTCCCGGCCCTGGAGGCGCAGCGGCTGGCGTGCGATTGTCTTGTGACCGTCATTTGTTAGCGGCCGCGCACAAGAACATTGGTGTTGGACCTGTTCTAGCGACGCTGAAGGCTATACTCAGTAAGCTTTTAAATTTTTATTTTTAAATATGTCCTGTATTAGCGAAATATTTTCCAAAAATGTAAACAAATAAGTATAAATAGAAAAAAACATACAATTTTATGACCTTTTGTTCTGAAATCAACTTATTTTACAGTGACCAAGATATCTATATATATAAAAGTCGATGCCACTTTTCGTAGTAATTTTATAACTCAAGAACGGGCTCACCTATCCAAACCAAATGTTTAGGGTTTGTTCGCACAATTTAGTAGATTTTTTATGTTTTTTTTTTATTGGCCTAGGTAAGGTAGTTATGGTAGGTAGGTAGCCAGTTGACGGGAGCGAAGCCGCGAGGGTCAGCTAGTATGCTATAGTCTACGCCAATTATTCCTCTGATGATTTTTCTAATTGCTTTGCATTTCTGTCCGTCGCCAAATTTACAAAAAGAAATGACAATTGGCCATACTAATATTTTTCTCCCTAGTGGTGGGTGATTCAACGGCCAGAGACGGTAGCAAAGCAGGCGGCAAGAAATCTTGTGAACTGTCACATATACTGGGTACCAGTGACACAGTACCCACCGACGCGCAACTGGATCTTATGTCGTAAGTATACGTTTAATATATAAGGAAATAATGTTCTATACGATTATTATCATCCATGCCTTGATATGTGTCCTGTTTAGTAAACAAACTGTGATGTCAATGCTAAGCAAGTATGCGATTTATGTCTACCGAATAAGGTTGTCTTAAATATGTATGCCGTTAGTCTAGCCTTAGTTACACCATTTAATCGTGTAACTGAGCTTGGTAAATGAAAGCACACCAAGACTTTAATTTTGTTAAGTGTTTGTTTACTCTGTAGGATACTAACCTGGCACAGTAGCCTACCATTGCCATCGAATCGTATTCTCGACATGATCCTTGAATTATATCTAATTTTATACTTTATGTGAAATGATACAGGGATGCTGTTAGTTTGCGGGAATCTTTCTATTCAGGCGAAGAAAATAAAATGTAAAACTATTCAAACAGGAACCCTCCTTTTCGCATAATGTTTTGTTCCTAATATACTATGGCATAACTATGTTGGCTTTTTTTTTGGCGTACAGTTTATTTTATGTTGACATAATTATCTTTTAGGCTAATTTGTTTTAGCATAATGTCTATTAGCCTAATAGGATTTAGGCATAAACATCAGTGAATAACAGAAACAAATTTGAGTTATTTTACGTATTTATATGACGTGTCATTAATTCTGTTCCTCTTGTAGTCCATGACACTTCATGGTTCAAATAGGTCGAATCTGTTACAAAACCGAATCGGGGCACCCCGACTTCACGTAGTCTTTTGGCTGCTACCCCTAGAATGTATATAAAACCGGCCAAGTGCGAGTCGGACTCGCGCACGAAGGGTTCCGTACCATTATCTAAAAAAGCATAAAAAAACACGTTTTTTGTATGGAAGCCCCCTTAAATATTTATTATATTCTGTTTTTAGTATTTGTTGTTATAGCAGCAACAGAAATACATCATCTGTGAAATTTTCAACTGCCTAGCTATCACGGTTCATGAGATACAGCCTGGTGATAGATGGACAGACAGACGAACGGACCGTGGAGTCTTAGTAATAGGGTCCCGTTTTTACCCTTTGGGTACGGAACCCTTAAAAACTGGAGGCGCTAAGAAATAGCATGCCCGGTGTGGGGTTGCACTTCCCGCAAGGCCGGAGATGATGCAGAAGCAACTTTAACTTTCATTTAAAAAAAAATAGAAGGAACTTCAGCCAATATTATTTGTATAATGTAGTGTAGCAATAGGTTAAGGTGCGGCGAGTATGGCCCGTGGCCGTGGGCTACCCTTAAGCTGCCAATAACCTCTGCGAGTCGGTTTCGGCCCTACCTTTTTTTTTTTTTGGCTATGCTCAAAGATCCGGGACCCTAGAGGGTCCCGAGAATCTCAAAAATGTAATAAGAATGTAACTTTTCTCTGAGTGCATTTTAACATTTTAGGTGTTAAGTATTATGCGTATTTGTTAAGCGTTTATAAAATATGTTTTAATTTTATTATGCGTACATGAATTTACGATGTAAGATGTTATGCTTAAATATTATTATGATTGGAGAAATTATGCTTATAAAAATTATGCGTAAGCTGTTATGTGTAAATATAATTAGGATAAACAAAAGTATGCCATGTTATATTATGTCTTAAAATATTATGCAAATAGATAGGGAACCGTTTCCAATACCTTTTAGAAAGGTTTTTAAGAAGCTTTTTAATTTTATAAGCAATCAAGGGTCATGCCACCTAAAAATCATAATATTATTTATTGACTCGCGATGTTTTTTTATCCTTAGGATGGTAGATTCAGAGATGAGTGGGGGCCATAGAACTCCTAGGTTTGTTTTTTTTGATATTGAGTTACACGGTTGCACATCCTACGACCACGGACTTGGCTTCACTGTGTACTATTGTACATAAACTCGTATCATTCTGACATGATATTTATCATTGGCGTAGCTAGGATAAAAAGAAGCAAAAAAAACCATTGTTATACACCAACCTACATTACATTACTCTTCTGTCTATCCTATTCCGATGTTACTGGTGGTCAGTGCAAAAGACTTTTCTATTTTATCCGCACGTGTCCACCGTCTCTTTTATATCATTCACTTCATTTTACCCCCACATACAATTACACCATATTTTGTTTGGTTTGTCTTGCCCAATCACACCATCCTCCAACACACAATAATTGGAAAAGAATATATTATATATGCTATATAAAGATAGTACGGTGCCTTAAATCCCAAGTTACACACAACAAATCGTGAGATGTACTACTAGGTCAAAATAACTGTGCACTTGGCGCTGTCACGTCACTCTGACGTTCGACTTTCGCTATTGGCGCGCGAGACGAACGCGGGGCGCCGCGCGGTTTGTCGGGAGTGGGGACGAAGTGCGCTGTTATCTTGACCGTGTTGTACTAACACGAAAATGGCTGCGAATTTATAATATTTGCAGCACTTCAACTTTGCGTATAAATATTTAAAAAACCTTTTATATTAGATTTTTCTCTGTCATTCAATAAGACGTAGCTACGCCAATGCTCACTCGCTTCGCTTCTCTTCATATTGTTTGCTCCTCCATCATGCTCTCTGTGCAAGGGACGTCTCAATGTGTAGTTGCTTCATCCCTTTGTCTGTGAATAGAGGACACCCTATGGTTGTAACGTTGCCCTTACTAATTCAGCTCTTTACTTACAAATGTTTACCTAAATACCTTTTTTTCTATGGACAAACAGTTTGATCTACGGTTAAACTGCAATATAGTGTTCTTAAGATGAATGCAATATAAAAGCCTTAGTGCGTTTGTCCACCGCCGCCGTCAACGGGAACATGATGACGGTCTGATGTATCGACATTTACTATAGCCGCTTGTCCACCGCAATCCCGTCGCCCGAGCGCCGTCATCCCGGCCGCCTTCAATTCGAGTAAATCGGCGTGACCGCTAGAACTCTGGCCGGGATAGTGACGGGCCGATGTTCCGGCAATAAAAAATACGTTTAAACTTGTCCACCACACCGGCACCGTGACGTCGCACCGCGCCGGCTTTTGTTTTCAAGGTATAGTGCTTTGTATACCACCGAGATCGTTGCGGTGGAGAAACTATCGCCGTCACGTCATTATGATCTCGGCCAGAAAAAACCTCGTTCTTGTTGACGTCCCGGTGATGGCGGCGAAGGACAATCGCTCTTAGTGGAATGACTGAGCATACTTTCGCGACAAAAAAAGCGTTAAAAGGCCAATATGCAAAATTAACCTTATCCGTTATTATATCATGTTTAAGGAGATTAGATACAAGATATTCTTTTGTAAAATTGTCCTCTGATCGTTTTAAATTTGTATTAATATTTTATATGGTGTAAATAAGAATTAACAATATTTGTAAGTAAAGAGTGTTTGTCCCACTCCACGGTTGTGTCGTCTCAGGTTCACGTTATGTGTTAACAATCGACTCTGTGTTTCACCCTTAATGTCTACACTCTACAGGTCTTCACAGCGACTCTTTAACTAATTCCTCATCTGTTATCTTAGTATTTAGTTCGTAGCCAAGAATCTAGCTAATAGAATCCCTTTACAGGCACTCTTTCAAATCATTGGCTATCTTCAGGGGGGTTAAAACTACTTATACACATGGAAACAATTTCTTCGATGGGTCCACCTCTTAAATATCGACATAAACATCATACGATATGACATGTTTCATTGTTTCTGGTTATCAGAGGGTTAGTCCCATAGTAAAAGATGTTCACATACAAGAGTAGTTTCACGCTCTAAAAGATTGCCAAGGACTTCAAAGTTAGCCTATCAATTAAGGTATGTCCATGCCAAATCAATAATATCATCCGGTTATAAAACATAATTTTCTATTATATCGGGCAAATGTTATTATAGAAAATGATGCGTTTATTACTGGCAGTAAAACCGCTCGGTCAGTACATATCCTTAATTTAAAAACGTCCTTTAAATAGCCATTAAATTGAGTGTCAAGCTTCTTCATGTCAATAAACTAAACAAACAACATAAATAACTAATGGGTTAACTATGGCATACATGGGTAACATGTCTGTTAAGGCTAGCGCATATTACAGCCGCTTTAGTCTCCAGCGCAATTGCATTGCAAAACAAAACCACCTTTTAGCTTATACCTACAGAAGTAACTGCACGTCAGTGAAATCGTTTGACCTAAGAATATTGCCCTTATGCCCGTTTTCACTAACACTAGGTGACATCTAAATAAAATAGAAGCTATTTAGCTAGCTATATGCCTGTTGGAATTTAACATTTCGACACTGAACACAGAGTTGAAAATACATCAGCGCGTTTTTATTTAATTCTGGTGGTGTTTCCTGAGTTATTGAAAACGGTAAAAGAAGCTCAAGATCAAATCCTAACCACAGTTGTCTGTACGAAGGTATTTTTAAGGATTTTTGCAATGTGTAGCGTTGCGTCAAGGCCTACTCAAATATGCGCTAGCCTTTACGTCCTTGTCACAATATCTTCGTCAATAGATAGCTGGTAACGGTTACAGGGGCAGTGGTGGAGTTGGTTCAACATTGTTGGACTCTTCGCAATCTCTTTCATCGTTGGCTCGACGTGTTCTAGCCGATATTTGCTCTGAAGAGTGGGTACTGCAGAAATGCCTGCAAAACCCTGATGAGTTGTATCAACCGGATATGCTGTTGGACCCTATGTTGACACCGAGACAAGCTCAAAGGTACAAGTGCCGTTATTTAATCAATACATTTAATTTTTCGCAACTTAGGGCCGATTTCACCAACGAAACTAATCTCGATTAGTTCAACTAAACTCAGTTTAAGCAAATACTCTAATTCTGATTAGTTGAGACCGCTGAGAAACTAATAATATTGTTGTATTTGCATAAACTGAGTTAAGTTGATCTAATCACGATTAGTTTCATTGGTGAAATCGGCCCTTAATGGGTACAAAGATGGACTTAGATTTTATATTTTCTCTCAGACAATTTTTTTTTATAATAATAGTATTTTTGCTCAGATTACTCCATATGATCTGCTATCCTGAGTCAGCGAGTCACACTCACCCAGATCTCGATCAGAAGA
The DNA here is from genome assembly GCA_949775005.1 of Orthosia gothica. Taxonomy (NCBI): domain Eukaryota; kingdom Metazoa; phylum Arthropoda; class Insecta; order Lepidoptera; family Noctuidae; genus Orthosia; species Orthosia gothica. The sequence continues at coordinate 19,808,419 of OX459048.1, read as the reverse complement.
CTATGATAATACGTCTTTTGGAGGTAACTTATATTTCAATTACGCTAACTTAAACCTTATTTTAATGTTCATAAGAACTATAAGCTATTCATTTGTTTTTAGAATCTAGAACAATGGTCCCTGCGCATGTCATGGCTGGATTTGCAACTGATGTTCAAGCAGTTCCCTAGCGGCTCGTCAGAATTGAGCGCATGGCTCGACACCGTCGCACGTGCTGTTATTAACGTGTTCCAACAGCCGGCGCCGCCACCACCTGATAAAGACAGGTATGGTATACCCAGTCGTTAATATGACACATCGAGCCTTCGATGAAGAATACACTTAGTCTCGCTAAAACTCAAAAACGGCTGGATCGATTTGAATAATATTTTTTTTTGTTTTGTTCGCTCGAATAAAGAGACAGTTTAAAAAATATATATATTCGTGGGCAGGTACTTTCCGTTACTTTACTTTCCGTTGTCACTTTCCTGCTGCGTACAATTATGCTAGAAAATGTTTCAATAAAGTTTTTCCACATGTAAGAAGAACATTACGCAGATGGTATGTTAGTATAGATCACAGCCTGGTTTTACTAACGAGTCGTTGTGTGCTTTGAAATTCAAAAGAATTAAAACGGGAAAGGAATTAATTTATTCTTTAGGAATTGACGAGATTTCTATTAGACGTCAAAAAACACGGATCGCTTAAAAAAAAAGCTTTACAAACTACTCCATGCATTCTCTATTCCAGAACAGTCAATGTTTGATACAATAGTTGGCGCGTTCGCTTTTTCGACGCAAACGTTGGTCAAACAATCATAATATTTGGTAACTGATTCATATTTTCTATATAATTCGGTTTTTACTTTATGAAAAACACTAAATGATATAAACTTACCGGAAAAAAGATATTTCTTCCAAAATCAAGGTGTTACGGTGGTTATTTTCACAGTTTTTGAACGCACATTGCAGCATTTTTAAGGTATTAATGTTAGCTATGATTGGACCATACTAATTTTGAAATTTTTGAAGCGCTCACCGGGAATCTAGGTGTATTCTTCATCGAAGCATCGAGCCGATAAGACCATCACACAGGCAAAAGTGACAAAGACTTAAGACCTGGCTGGCTATCCTTCGCTCTGTAGTCAAAACCCCACTCAGTTTGGCCTTAATGCAGTGTCCACCATAGAGCTCTCTATGCAATCGCTTATCCTGGTCAGTACTATCGTCATACCTATTTCTGACGGGTTGAAGAGTATGAAGATTAAGTATTGTCTCTAGGATGGCAACGCACCTCAATGCGTCTTTTGCAATCTCCATAGATTGCGCTGACACCATAAGGTGGGCCCTTCTTACTTCCACTAATAACGCCTTTCATGTGAAGTTTTTTTCTCAGGACTGGTACCGACCGAGGCGTAGTTAGTACAAGCAAGTGGTCGGAATCTGTATGGTTGGTCGCGCCTCTGGTGGCCAAACTACCTGCTGCCGTGCAAGGACGAGTTCTCAAACAAGCGGGACAGGTTAGTTCATTTGTTCACGATTTTATAATACCTACCTAAGTAATAACGTATTCTGGCTTCAACTTACATACTGCTTGACCGACTCCTTGACAATATGAATGGGTTCCAGCCAGCTTAGGTTTAATTAAATTCTCATTTGTATATCACCAGATTTTAGAAAGCGGTTGGGGTGCTGGTTGTAGCGGTAACTGCTCTAGCGGCGGGGGTGGTGGCGGCAGCTCACACAGAGACTGCAAGAGTCATCAGAGCCCTAGTTATAAAGGGTAAGTCTAGTTCCAAACAAGACTTCAACGCATCTTTGCTGAAAGCTTGTTTTTTTTTTTTCATTGAAGAGATAGCTCGCACGAACAACTTTTGTCTCCGCAACTCATTTGTCTCTCACATCAAGTCTTGGGTTTATATCAAAGTGCGCGAATGTAGCGACGCCACAAACGGGAGACTTTTCATATAAACTATAGATTTGAGATGAGGGACAAATTAGTTGCGAAGACAAAAGTTGCTCGTGCTCGCTAGCTCTAATACTGAATGTTTTTTGTCAACTAATAAATATTTGACTTTGGACTTAGAATTGGTTCTAGAAAATTATGTTTGTTTAAAAATGTCCAGTAATATTACACTTAGTACATTTCAGTTCAACGGCTTGCTTAAAAAAAAAACTTAAATTTATCGTTCTTCTATCTACACTTTGTTATTATATCGGATATAAAGACTAAGTTTATACCCTTTAACAGTTCGTCTGGCGGCGGCAGCGGAGGCAAACGTGGTGTCAGTAGTGGAGGCTGCGGCGGAGGGTGCGCGTGCGGCGGCGGCAACTCCGTGCGCCTCGCCAACGAACCGCTACTGTCACTAGTACTCACCTGCTTACGACATCAGGACGATCAAAAGGTATTACGACAATTCAATAATTGGCCGGCTGCCAGTCTAACCTGATTCAGTGTTGTTTTGGGTCACCAAGACACAGGCTGTGCCTAGTTTGGGACCCGTTGCTAAATTGTTATGGTTATTGTTAGTTTTAATTTCTTAGCACACTGTGCTTGTCATCATGTTATAACTGTGCACGTTAAAAATAAATGAACATAAATAAATGAGTGTTTTACAACTATTGATGTGTTTTCTTCTACTTTTTTTTTAAGACAAAGATAAATTTTATCCCTGCATTACAACATTTTTGAATGATTTTGCTTCGAAACTTATCTATACTTATAGTAATCTTCATAAGTGACTAATGCAAATATTAATACTATTAATACGAATTAGGGTCAGATATTTCAGAGCGCTCTATAGGTTTCAATCTCAGCTAAAGCAAACAAAGCAACTAAACCTCTTAGTAGAACACAATAGATCCCATGGGTCGAAGTGTCCGAGTTATTTCTCGGCCCCTCCACAAGATAAACCTCTTAGTATATTTTAACGAACACAGGATTCCTAAGTAGGTTGGAATTGCCAACAAATGTCAGCCCAACATTTCTATCCAACAGGAGAGCCTCCTAAGCTCAATCCACGCGCAACTGCAACACTACCTCACGCATGCTCGCGAGCACGACCGCGCCGCCTGCGCCGACAACTGGCAAGACGACGCCGCGCCCGACGCCTTACTGCTTCGCTTCTCTCTCGCGGGCGGCATGTTCGACGCCATCCGACGCTCCTACCAGCTCACCGCCGACTGGGCCGTGCTACTCACGCAGCTCGTCGCGCATCAGCTCATCGATGCCTACAACAACAGGTAGCTGTAGAGACATCATACATACATATTCAATAAACTTGGCACTAATCTTTCATTCAATCAATTCAGCTTATCATGACCAACTGGACAGTGGACATAGAATGCTATCCAGACTAAACCCAACACATTTTTGAGGTCAACAAACCATCTAGCTAGGGCTCATCTCACACTACGATTTCACAGACAACAACTGGACATGGGCTTCTTCCATGTTGGCCACAACACCCGGTTCTCTGCTTTACGCATCCAGAGTAAATCAGCCACATTTTTGAGGTCATCAATCCATCTAGTGGTGGCCATTACTCACTACGGTTTCACAGTCAACAACTGGACATTGGCTTCGCCCATGTTGGCCACAAAACCAGGTTCTCTGCTTTACGCATCCAAACTAAAGCAGCCTTATTTTTGAGGTTATCAATCCATCTAGTTGGTTTCCATCCCACATAACGGTTTTCACTACGGAAGTCACTTCGGCCATCGGTCCTTCGGCAGACATTTCTTGCCAACTGTTCACACTCAGCTTGCTAACTCTGCAGCTATTATTAATCATCTTTTACGGACTAATGGAGAATAAGTGAATGTCTGGCTTCACGTTAATCTTGCAGATTGATACGATAATAAATTCCAAGTATTGTGTGTGACATTCTTTACTCAGTTCCTTTCTCCCTTGCTGGGAAGATTTTAAGGGCCCTAGTTGCCAAAGACTTGTATCGCCACTATTGTGTGGTGAGATTCCCATTTCTAATCTGTCAGTGTTGCCTCAAAAGATAGTAATGTTTTTAGAAGACTACCCTGAGTGCTCTACACTTATTTTTGATGAGCATATCATCCAACAACATCGGCAACAAGAATGGCCTGACAGACAGTGTCTTACAATAAATTTATATAGTTTGTGTCGCAGCAACCTCTTCTCCACTCTCATCGACATGCTTGCCACCCTGATCCACTCGACCCTGGCGGATGGCGGCGACGACAACAACCGGAAACATTACCAGAATCTGATGAAGAAATTGAAGAAGGAGATTGGAGACAGACACGGGCCTTCCGTGCAGTGTGTGAGGCAACTTCTGCCGTTGTCTAAGAATACTATTATTGAGGTAAATTCTTTGTTTATGGTTTTGTCACAATTTTCGTTATTTTTTTTACACCTGAGCAAACTGCTCATGGGTTAAAACAAACACTGGTTTGTGACTCCTTTAAATGTTTTAGCTATTCTGTTATATAGTTTCTGATTTAGCCATCCACGTCCACTTGAAAATCTCACCCCGTATAGACGGGCATTAAACCTGGTTTAAACCCGGTTATTGCAAGTCTATCTTCTACCCACGTCTGAACGTGATGTCACGTAGGTACATACTATTTCGTACCTGATATAGTATTTCATTCATTGAAATACTATAACATTCGTCTATTTGTGTACTTTCTAATCGTCGTAAATGTGTGTCTAAACTAACGCCTGGTTTCCGAAAAGTCCAACTTTCACTGGATTGTACAACATATTAAATCCAAAGGTAATCGGGGCTTATCCATTCAAAGTTATTTAATATCGAAACTGTTGCCTCTGCAAACTAATCCTTACATTGACCATGTATCATGCTCGTTAGTATTATTCGTGTGCTGTAAATATAAATGTTCTGCAGGTCATCGCCTGCGAATCCATTGGATGTCTCGTCGACCAAAAAGGGAACAAGATCACTGGATTCGATAGTGATAAGAAACAGGTAAGTCGTCATTTCTTTACGCCATTCTTCAGCCTGTAATAAGCAGACACAAATCCTAATTCGGGCCATCTTCACAGTTTAACTGAAAGGACCTAGTTTAGAGGATTATTACTTAGCTTTGTCATCATCTACTTGGCCTATTCGGACTGCTTAATAGTCAGAATAGGCTCTGCAGATGATAAATATTTCAAGGCCAAGGTATGCCTGTACTGAATCAAATACCATTGTTCTCAGGGTCTCCGCCTGACAGACAAGCAGCGCGTATCGAGCTGGGAACTAGTTGAGGGAGGGCGCAACCCCGCGCCGCTATCCTGGGCCTGGTTCGCAGCCACCAAGATTGAGAGGAAACCGCTCACTTATGAAAATGCTCACAGGTACAACTAAATTCATTATCATTTTAGCCGACAGACGTCCACTGCTGAACATAGGCCTCCCCCAATATCGCCACATTGACCAATCCCGTGCGTCTCGCATCCAGCGGATTCCCACAACCTTAACCAGGCCTTCGAACGTGGCAAGGTAGCGTCTTCCGATTCGCCGAACTTTTCCGCCCCATCGACCATCCATTCTGCGAGCAATGTGCCCTGGCCCAGTGCCACTTAAGTTTCGCAAATCTTCGGACTATGTCGGTAACTTTGGTCCTCCTGAGGATATCCTCATTTCTAAATTATAGATCATATCTAAACTCATAAGTTTCTAGATTACTCAAGATGACTGTATCCACGAGAATACCGCCGACAACCAGTATTGCAGTTTGGCAGATGATTTGAGTATAAATATAATCTTACAAAAGTACTTAAGAATGCAGTAAAATCTTCTTAATACGAACACGCTTAATACAATTTATCGACTATCAACTTATTACGCACAGAACAGAGAAAGACAGTAGAAGTCGCTTAGCGCTTCATTAGTATTGGTACCAGCGTACCACTGGTTTCAACTAGTATTTCGTAACACTAAGAAATCTTTGGTTTGATTGGTAGCTTAATTTTAGTTGAAAGTAGGAAATATGTCAGTCGTCACGAGTTTTGATAATAAACCACAGTTGTATGACAATAGAGTTGGTTTATTGTCTACTCTTTTTGAGTATTTTAACTTTTTCCGTTTAAAGTGCACACGGAATAGTTTAATGAGCAAGTTACGCTACTCGCCGCTAGATGTCACTATAATCAATGCATTCAATTTAAAACTGTATTTCGTTAATGATAAGATTTATATTTGCGAAATGAGGTCATTACTATTCGTCCACCTGTAGGGATGTACCTCTGTCGTTGAATTATTTATCGACATTCCGTTTTATTTTCAAACAAAATACAGTCAACAGCTAGAGTCGATAATTATTATTATGTTTGAAATCAAGTGTTTACATAAATTTGTTCTAATACTTACGATTTATAGAAAGTATGATAAAGATTTTTTATGTTTAACTATTGATCCAATTTTGAAAATTATTCTATTGATACAAAGATACGCCCTGTGGTGTTTTTACCCGACTGCCGAAGGAGGGTAATGTGTTTATCAGTCTATGTATGTATATATGTATTTAAGTATGTATGTTTGTTCCTATATGGCGTTCCAGAGACCAAATGCGTTGGCCGATTTTGATGATTCGTACGTCAATCGATTTGTCTTAACCCTGCGAGTGTCACTGGCTACATTTAAATTGGACAATAGAAAAATGGCGGCTTTCGGAAGGCAGTCAGAATCTCAGAAGCGAGATACAACAAAATTATACCGTAAAAATTACCAAATTGCATAGATTTGATACATACAATTGGCCTTAGGACAACAGGGAAAGAATAACATAATTATACCTACTTGAAAATGTATAATTTTTAGTTTTGGCACTGCTGTGTCGGCTAGGTATTTTTTCCGCTTTTAATAAAAAAAAACTGGTTCTACGAAGTGATCTGAGCAAATTGTACAAGTTTTTGCGGGAAACCAACTTTGCCTTCCAGTCGCTTTAATCCATATTTATTTTCTGTCTGGGTCCTTAGGAAATCTGAAGTCACAAAATAATACGAAACCATTTTTTTATAGGTTTGAGACTTTGTGAATTACACTTGTTTGATTAACCTTTTCTCGATTAGAATATTACGAATAGATTAACTATATCCATGTTATATTTATTTTAAACTTGGTTAGTTTAATTCGAAAAAAAAGGTTTGGCCATGGAAATGTGTTTGGTTACTTATACTGAATCACCAAAAAATAGCCGCACACCGGTTTAAATTTTGCCTGATATATCATAGAACACAGAGAATATTGTAAGTTTTAAATATCGATAACTCATCATCGATATTGGTAATCTCTAATTTAGTAGCTGACTATGACATGTGCATAGTTGGAATCTTCGAGAACAATATGTTTAACTTTAAAAGAAAGTAGACCTTAAATTTAACGTCATAAATTCAACTTTTATTTGTCTTGTTTAATAAAATAATGCTTTTACATTTTTATAGAAATAAAATCAATTAAGACTTACCGATGGTAAGATATACCTCCATTTGATACATTTTTGGTTCTACTATTGTGTTTACATTCTAAAACAGCACAATAGGGTATTTTTTGTATTTTCCAAGTTTTTGTTACTGTGACGGTTGTAATAAGAATGATGTGCGTAGTGTGGGTTGGGCAGCAGACGTATGTGGAACTGAGCAAAACTCGGGGTACGCGGGTCCCGCCTACTTGCGACTTCTATTGTAGAGGGCGTTTTTCTGTTCTGTGATATTACGTCAGTCTCTGCAGCTTGAGGCATGCATGGGTTTACTACGGATCAAAAAACTGGGCCTAGGTATTTCTCAGCTGAACATTCTGGAATGTTTTCATCACATCGTGAAACGGTTTTGAAAGTTCGTCTTGAATATTTTTTCAGCAGAACACTCAGGAAAGTTCTCGTCGCGTCAAGAACAGTCTAGTCTAGTAAAGTTGCCCGTGCTATATAAGGGGCAATCAGGCTGGCCGGGAGTCAGTTTCGATTTGAAAGCGAATCGAAGCGATTAGAAGCATATTTCTCTTTAATCGCTTCGAATCGCGTGCGAAATGATAAATTTGTTTAAGAATTATAAAATTTGCTGTTTGAATATCCCTGAACCCCAGCTCTTAACAATATTTACCATAAGCTCGCGTTTCAAGTGGTCAAACGCGAGCTTATCGCTAAACCTCGCCTGATGGTAAGCGATGATATGACCGACGGAGAAGCACGCTTGCCTAGAAGTAACCTATTCACTCTTGACTTAAAGAATGTTCGTTTTGTTGCAGATTACTGAAATACCACACACACAGTCTAGTAAAACCGCTGAGTTACTATTTAGAACCGCTACCGCTGCCACCCGAGGACCTCGAAACTACCGACATTAAACAGGTATGCCAATAGAATTGACGACACGCAATACTTTATTTAACCATGTGCGAAAATAATGCTTATAAATAATTGAAACTGTTCAGACAGAAACTGTAACCTCATTCATTTCGTGTCTATGCAAACCTCTTTAAATATCTTGGGCTACGTTAATAGCAGCGACAGCGATGTTCACTAGGTCTTCTAAACCCCATTTTGCTATATTGTGTGTTGTAGAAGTTTTAGTAGTAATGTGTTTTTTTTTTTTCAGGAAAATGGCAGTTTGGATTCAAGCCCAACGGGCGCCGGGAAAACGAGATCACGAAACGCTCCGTGCAAAAACATTAAAAAGTCGAAGCCAACCACACCGGTGACTATACAAAATTGTTTAACTTTTTATATTATACATTTAAAACCTACAACGCATTTACATATAATGCTTTCAATCAGTGTCTGTTTTACTGTAAGATGGGTTTCTCATCTCATAATACCTACACCAGACATATGAATGTTGTCCGCAAACACATTGGTTAGTATAAATGTCCAAGGGGATGGGACGTTTCAACTTTGCCTGGGATGGCAATAGTAACGCACTTATTTTTTTTCTAATATCCCTACTAATATAATACTAATTGAACAGATTTGAATGGAACTTGGAGGCTGGATGTCCTGGATTACGATATAACACATATTTTTTCTCCCAAGAATATGTTCCCTTGACCATAACAAACTGTTTGTTTACGCAGACGAACGGCGTTCCGACCCCGGGCGCAGTTGGCGCGGGAGGCATGCCGCCGCAGCCGGCGCAGCAGCCGCAGTTCATGCAGCAGCAGCAGCAGTGGTTCCCGCCGCCCGGACAGAACTACTACAACCCTCCTGGTCAGTACACGCTAAAATATACTGTGTGACACACTGGTTTGAGTTTATTTTACAATGTTAGCAATGTAAACAAACTACGTTTATATTTTGAGCTAATTCTTTTGGCGCCTACACCGCTGTTATACTTTTTCCACAACGCGATGCTGCATAAAATTTAGTCATCATCATATCAGCCAAAAGACGTCCACTGCTGGACATAGGCCTCCCCCAAGCGTCGCGACATTGATCGGTCCCGTGCGTCTCGCATCCAGCGGATCCTCGCAACCTTCACCAGGTCATCGGTCATCGGTCCACGTGGTGGAAGGTCTTCCAATGCAACGTCTTCCGGTTTGCGGTTGCCACTCCAGAACCTTTCTGCCCCATCGGCCATCCGTTCTGCGAGCAATGTGCCCTGCCCACTGCCACTTAAGCTTGGCAATTCTTCGAGCTATGTCGGTGACCTAGGTTCTCTTGCAGATCTCTACATTTCAGATTCGATCACGCAAGGAATCTCCGAGCATAGCCCTCTCCATTGCCTTTTGGGTGACTGTAAGCTTTCTGATGAGGCCTATTGTGAGCGACCACGTCTCAGAGCCATAGGTCATCACTGGTCATAGACGTTCGTCTTGAGACACTGTGGTAAGTTGGACGAGAAGATACCGCGCAACTTCCCGAACGCTGCCCAGACGAGTCGGATTCGACGGTTGAAAAATAAAATTTAGTGTTGACTATTTTCAAATAAAATTAAACCTTTATGGAATAGTTATAGGGTATACTTTGTCATTAAATCGCCAATTCATTCATTAGACATTATAATTTTGATGTATGCAGCCGGTGTAAGTCCTCGCAGCGTGGCTGCGGCTCCACCGTCAAACAACCAGTCTAAGCAGGCGCTCAGCAATATGCTGCGACAACGTGTGCCCTTCAACCAGATGACGCAGATGCAGGTCAATGTAAGTACTTCATATTACAATACATATGTAGCTGTAGGCCTACCGTTTAACTATGGGGCTTCTTGAGATAGATGAAGGGTGTTGACGAACTTCAGCGCGCGAATGACTGACATGTCTCCACAACCCTCCATCTGTGTTACCTCCGAGGGCACCGTCTCATTTATGCGTAAACCTGTACATAATTATTTTCTCTCGCGTTATCATCTCATGAAACCAATCGTTTATAAACGCATTACTTAATGGGCGAAATTCAAGACGTTCACCAATAAAAAGTTATTATGGCGCAATAGTACGCATGTTATTTGCACACTTTTATGCAAGTTATGTGTTATGAGTGAAGTTTCACCTTAGGTTAAAGTAAGTTAAAAACAGGCTGGTTGCCGAAACTCCACGACCAAGCGCGTATTTTGCGTACGGAAAAGATCGTTATTTTATACAAATAAATGAAATATACAAAATGACTCATACTTAAAATAATTATTTAATATTTTAATGATATTTTCTGTCGGCTAATGCTGTCATTGCACTATTCCATTACAATTCACAGCAGAGCGGCGGCTATCCGGGCGCTCCTCACACTCGCGCACAATTCCCACGGCAGACCATGCGACAGATGCAGCCCAACCAGATGGGTGGCATGCAGTCCGCGTAAGTATTCTTTGTTATACACTGAACCTGAGCCCTTTAGCCAAAACACACACTTTTATATATTGATTATATATTGACCAAAAACTGACTACGCAAAAAGTCCCAAATGAGTCAAGCATAGCCTCTTTTACTGATGCTGATTGTACCATAGTTTTCTAAACATAAACTCATCAATTCATGATAATTTCAATCTATCGCGACTAACTCAACTCTTCACTCCAGCGTTATTTTTTATACGAATATTTTTAATAAAAAGGCCGTAGAAAGTAATAATTGCAATAGATCTTAACTTTGCCTTGTATGAAAAGTGACTGGTTACAAAGTTTGATAATGATCTTGAATTCTTAATTCAAATATTCGCTCTTTTTGTTATTTCCTCAATTTTATCTTTTATTCGTTCAGACAAATGAACCCAATGGGTGGAATGGGCGGCATGGGTCCAATGGGCCAAATGGGTGGAGTACAAATGCCCGGTCAGATGGGTGGCGGCCAGATGGCAGCCAGTCAGATGGGGGCTGGTCAGATGGGAGCAGGCCAGATGGCGGGCGGTCAGATGGGCGGCATGGGCGGTCAGATGTTCGGAGGGCAATATGCTGGCATGCAGCAAGGGTATGGAGGCTATGGGCAGCAGATGATGCAGGGTGGACAACAGCAGATGATGAACCAGGTAATACGTCTACATTTTTTCACGAACGCACATCAATAATGACAATTTTATACCTTATTGCAATGGCATAAGAGTCACATGAGCGCTCGTTAGTTGATTTATCTATACAAGACAAAAAATAGAATTCAGAATGAAGAATCTCACGTTCTTCTTATGCATCGTCGTCGTGTCGATGTATCATATTTTGCTCGCACGGTAATAAATACATACACAGAAAGAGTTTGTTTGTTTCTCTGTAAAGTTCATCTCTTCAGTCGCTGTCTGTAATTTTATCACCATCACACTAAAACCATCTCTCCATCTTCTAGGGAATGGGCCAAAGCGTTAATCAAATGGGGCAACAAGTGAACCCTATGAGCCAAGGCGTGAACTCTATCGGTCAGAACGTGGGTCAAATGAGTCAGGGCGTCGGGCAGCCATCACAGATGCCTCAGTCTATGGGCCAAATGAGCCAAGGCATGGGACAAATGGGCCAGCCTATGGGACAGATGGGCCAGATGGGGCAGGGTGGTGGTATGTCCGCCATGAACAGCCAAGCTGCGTCTATGGGGCCTCAGGGTGGTAACTCCATGGGAGGATTCCCTGGACAACAGACATTCCAGCAGGTATTACTTATGTAACAGTTGTCTGATTTCATTGGAATACTTTATAAGTAAAAAAATATCTTAATTAAGAATATGTTAATTTTTTTGTCAATTTGTTATATGATGTATGTGCATATTTTTATTGCGATTTTGACGATCAGTTTTATGTTTACCCAGAACATGATGGGAGGCCGCGCAAGCCAAGAAGCATACCTGGCGCAGCAGCAGAGACAAAACGCTCGTCCACCTTACATGCAGGTTAGTACAAAATATAGTAATGAGTTTTGGTTAACACTTGCCCACTGAATAGAAATCGGGTGGTGGAAGGTGAGCTTCTCTCCACAACCTGCTTCTCACTAGAGATGGTGGGTCTTGGATGGCCCGTGTGCATCGAAGAAAACTCGGCCTGCTCTTAAATCTACCCGAGGTTGTAGTGTGATCTTAGAGAGGATGTCTGGTATCGGATTCCTGGTATTTTTTCTCAAGCGCGCTTGCTACATGCCTTCGTACTATTGGAGGTGCAATGCCAGCCAATGGGTATAGTTTGTTGAGCGGAGTCGGTTTGATGCAACCGATATAATTCGTTTAAATATAATTCATTTGCGATATAATTCGGCACGTTTAGAGCGATGTCAACGAGCTTAGCAAGTTTAAATCGCCCTAAACGTGGACGTGACTCCTAGACGTGAACTGCAGTGCAGCACTCAATCGTTTGCGCACCTAAGTAGGCCGCTGCAAACTTTTTGGTAAAATGGGGTTTTATAGACCCGTCTGCTACCCAGTGTGAGTGCGGTGCCCCAATGCAAAATATGGCACACTTGCTGGAGTGTCCCAAGTGTCCATACACCTGCACTTTGGAAGACCTTATGCTCGCCACTGACGCCGCAATATGGGTGGCCACCTACTGGGCCCAAAATTTAAGAGTTTTCATCGACTCGAAAAGAAGAAGCCCTCTGAATAACACATGCCAAAGCGAAATTTGATTTATTCGAATGGTATTAAGGTTGGAATTACAATCCGTAGCAAATTATCTTCAAACCAATTTTCTTTATTATAGCAAGCGCCAAATGTGACAATGGGCGGCATGGGCGGCCCAGCACCTCCGTACCCGCGCGGCATGCAGAACCAACAGAGTTCGCAGTACCAACAGCAGATGAACCAACAGCGCATGCGTCAACAGATGCTGGCAATGCAACAACAGCAACAGGGACCGCTCGTGCAACATCTGCAGAGGCAGCAGTACCAGCCGCCATATTAGCTGGCCTGAACCTTCTATATTTGCTGACCAGGCGTCGACATCCGAACGACTTACTCCCGACACTATCGTCACATTACGAATAAGAGAGTCTTCGCACTGAGTGAAGGCGTTTGTTGAACGAAACGCAACCATAAAGATCAATGCAAATACAAATGCAAACTTCTTAGGCATTGTTTTCATTGATAAAGAACTGAACGGCAACTCCAGTAGAGAATGAAATAGCTTGTTTGACAAACACGCGAATTAATAATGGAGGCCACAAAATAAAACGCTTTTATTCTAAATTATTCTAATTGTTATTGAGTTTATCAATAAATGAATGCAACTGCTCGATCATCATGCAGTTGTGTCTATGCTGAATGTAACGCGTGTCAGCAGGTTTACGCGATGCAAGCGTACCTTCTACGCTTCGACAACATGATGTTACCGTCGCTTAAACGCAACGTATCCGTTCAATTAACGCCTACACTACTTGCTAAGATTGCCTAAATAATGGACCAAAAACAAAGTTTTCATGTCCTGTCTGTTTATTGACTGAGGTGTACAAACTTCTAAATGATCATTTTGTCCGTACTCTATATAAAATGTATCTGATCTTATCTTTTGAGTCTCGATTCTGATCGCACTTATATCTATTTTCCATAGTTCTTCTCAATATTTATTATTTAATTGTAGATATTTAACGGACTTCAAAAAAGTGAGGCGGTTTTATTTTTTTCTGAATGCTTTGTTTTTTGTTAGTAAGTAAACTTCCGTCAATGCAGACACGAGCTTTACAACACCATTCACATGTGATATGCCGTCCATACACGATACTAGACGGCTACTTATTTAAGAATATTATTAGGCCAATCCCCAGTTTCTGAAAGGCAGATCAAAGTCAAATCTCTCGTTAACTATTCTGATCGGCTGGCGGAAACTACGACAGCCAATCATATTACTTGACGTGTGATTTAACAACATGGTTAAAATTGGCTTGCAGATGTTGGGGGAAGATACCACAGAAGTAATCAATGTCTTCTGTGACGGATACCAGAACTACCTTATAGATTCCTCATCGAAAATCGATAACGTACTTGAAATAGAGTAGTACCGAAACGAAAAAGATTTGATGAAAAGTGCAGTTGTCAAAATAAAATATATATATTTTTACAAAATCAGTATGGAAATGCATTGTATTCTGAACTGAGTAATCTATGGTGTAGTCCTAAATAATAAATGTACCTATTTTCATAGACGAACGAATTATGAGTGTAATGACAAATTAAAGATATTTTATCGTTTGCAGTCTTTTGATTCTACTGTATATTTTACCGGGTTTTTCATCCGCAAATTACTAAAATAAATCAAAATGTAGAGAAATTACAATTGTATATTTTTTATTAATAGACAGATCTTATTTTGTGAGTTCCATAATATGTTTTGTGCTTGTTGTCGTCGATATTAATTTTGCAATTCTAGACTTCAGCTTCATGGTAAAGAAAAGTTCAACAATTTCTTGCTAATGTCTTGTGTTACTGGTAACACGTTGCTAGCAACACAGCATATACTGTTGCACTACTTCTATTTTACTATGAGTAAGAGGCTTTCATCACGGATCGGCTTTTGATAAATTACTCCGTGATCGTAAATGTTTAATATTGCAACGGAACAAGTTAGATGTATTTTATTATATTCTAGTACAATTAGTTGAACTCACAACCACTTGTTTTAAGTTAATTGTAAATAGTTTGTCATTTATGTTTATTATAAGGAGAATTTAGAAGATTTTTGTTTCATTTCCTTCTTTCAACGTTACTTGTACTTTGTACGTGTACAGTCGGCGACAGAAGTTGATAATCGTCTCGGAGTTATATGTTTATCATGGAAATACCTGTGCACAAACCTATTTTTGTAACGGAGCTTTAAAAATATAACATATTTCCCTGGTTTTATATCCTGAGTATTTTCTATACTACAGTAGATATTTTAACGAAGAAGGACCTAAGTATTAATAAGTACCAAATCTAAAACAGTTGCTGAATATTACGTAGTTTGCTTTTAGCGTTTTTTATTTAAAGCACATACATAAACACATTGATAAACTCATGATAGCACAAGTTTAAACCTTAGTGGTTTTTCCTAATCCTGTACTTTTTTGTGTAATTAATAAATAAAGGAAAAAAGTAGTTCTAGATTCGCATAGCAGTACATAAACAATTATTATTGTAGATGAAAAAAGCGTCCGAGATATTAAAACTAGATATCGTGTTTATAGTTATACTGTCCCTACTCTGTGTAGATAGATACTTCTCTACGCCAGCAGACGTTTAAAATTTGCGCTACTGAATTGTGCTAATATTCTATGGTTTTTAGGTTCCGTATCTGAAGGGTCTAAACGGAGCCCTATTGCTGTAACTCACGTGTCTGTCTGTCACACAATTATGTTTCGAAGAATTTTTAAACTTCCCTACGAACTTGAAATTTGGTGATAATGTTTATTATTACGTATATTTTACTAACAAATATCAATATATTGAGAAATCAGATTTTTCTTTGGTACGGAAACCTATAATGTGCGAAGTCCGAAATGCACTGGGCCGGTTTTCTTTCATAATGCGTAAAACGTAGCGATATTTGTTTTGTTTATCTGCCAGCTGTCAAATCAAAAACTTGTTTTGTATTTAGGTTATGTTATGATTATCGCGCTCGCGCAGCAAGTTTTACAAACATTTTGATAAAATGCTTAATTATATTAAACTTTCTAGACACAGTGCCATAAAATATTCCTTAAATGGTCACAGTTGTGCTTGCAATCACAGAAAAATACACAATTTAGGGCTAAATGATATACCGAAGGTAACCACAACAGATATTCGAAAACTATTACGACAAAAAGGCTTAGCTGTACAAGATGGGTTTACTGCACTCACCACCAAGTGTTCCATATGCTCTGGAGACCAGAAATGTGCAGAGAGTAAAGTGTATGTAAACAAAACGACAGGTTGGTAATATTAAAATATTGTAAACATAACCTCTAAATAACAAAACGACTGCAAAGAAGATTTATTTAAAAGAAGTCCGATAAAAACTGCGTAAAGGGGACCTGGAAATTCAAGTCTAAAATATTTAATTGGGTATCAACAAATATTGCCATATTCTGCAAACAGCATGATGGGTGTTGCAGTTTGTTGTTATTAAGTGCAGTTGAACTTCCTTATCAGCTGATATCAGTGTATATGTATTTGTTATGAACAACAATAAATGTGCTACTCCGTAAATTAAGTTCTCCGTATGTTAAGCAATAAAAGAGCTATAGGTATTCAACTAAGATTCAAATTAAAAAAATATTTCAACACCAGTTTTTATTTCAGGATACTTTCTGTGTCCCAAGTGCAATGTGCATGGGGATTGGAATATATTGGAGAGACTAGTCAAAAAAGCCAAAGTTGAAGCCAACATTAAAGACTTCATAGAAAAATGCCATAAACAATCTGAAGAATTTCAGAAAGATTGGCAAACAATAGCTAATGATACATCAACCTTAACACATTTAAATGAGACACAACTGTTAGATCTATTTAGGCTATTTGAATTTCCTGTAAGTATTTTATCTTTTATTCAAGAAATTAATTTATAACCTTGTGTTCTACTGAACTATATATTAATCTTTTCAGTTTGTAGATTTTAGCAAAAGATTATTCATAAATATTGCACTATCTACTCACCTACTTTATAATTATCTAATCTTAATGGATTTAAATAATGACATACTCACAAATGAATGCTAAAGTAACATCCCTAGCCTATCAAGTGTGTTCTTTATTACAGTTCCATACAGAAGCCAATAAAATATTAACAGATGTAAGAGTTTCACCAGACCACACAGTATTATACTTCCCTTTAAAAAACTCTTTAGACAAAGTGGTAGGTTATCGTAAGATACAAGCAGGGAGAGAGGATGAGGCTGAAACCCACGGGTTACACACTGCAGGCCTGTTCTCGTGCAGAGTGCCGAAGGTTAGCCGTAGTGATCAAGCCATACTTGTACCAACCATACAAGATGTATTACATTTAGCTGCTCAGAAAATTCCTGGTAAATATAATTGGAAACTTTTGCTTACAAAATTTTAGGGTTTATTTTTTTTTTGTGTTAAGTTTTAGGGCAAACAAGCAAAACATAACATTACACCTGTGTCTACTTAAGGGGTGGTCAGAGATGTAGTTCACCAGTTATTTTGTTATAGAATTCCAACCTTAGAATTGAATTGAATTTATTGTACACCAAAAAAAGTTACACATCTGTTTTACAAAAAACATAATTAAATGGGTCGAATTAATGGCCTTTAACAAAGCAGAAATCCGAACCTACATGCTGAGAATTTCCCAAAGGTAAAACCTGCAGCCTAATTGTGTAAGTAAATTCGGCAAAGGAAACAATCTGTTTCTTTCTCAAAAACACACACATACACAAAAAAATTGAATCTTTATTATCTTTCCTTTGCCGAATTTACTTACACAATTAGGCTGCTGGTTTGTGTAACAAAAGAAAAAAAGTAACATGCTCATTGAATTTGTTTAATACCACCAGTGTACCAGTATACCAGTTACCAAAATGTGCATGTGGTGACAGATAATAAAATACTAGCACAATGTGGTACAGGCGGTACAGTTGTAGTCTTTGTGGTGGTGGGGTGGTGGGTTTGTGATTATTTTAATGAATGAGCCATCAGTATTACTTTTCCTTTTTTTTACTAAACCTTCACTTTTCCGCTGCTGCCCATTTTCTACCTACCGCATATAAAAACTATTAACTATTTTAGGAACACTTATCTGGCTGAGTAACTGCAGCCTACCGCCCATAGTATTGCCCGCTCTCGAAGCATATCAAAAGTTATGTTTGTGGGGCGATTGGGACAACATGCGTGCCGTCGCCGAGAAACTAGGAGAAGACAGATGTCGATTTGTCAGGTAAAACCTCAATATTCAATCTTATAGTATTATCTATTTGAGGAGCTCGTGGCTAAATAATAACAGCCGCACTGGTCGATCATCAAGGTTAAGCAACGCTTGACGATGTCGGTCCGTGGATGGGTAACCATATCAACATATCGAGTTTCCTCCGTGTCTCGGAAAGCACGTTAATCTGTTGGTCCCGGCTGTCATTTGAAGATCTTTGATAGCCATTACGGTAAGTCAGAAAATCAGAATCTTGCCAACCAGTCTTGCCAAGGAGTACCGTGTTACCCAGTTACTGGGTTGTGGAGGTCAGATAGGCAGTCGCTCTATGTAAAACACTGGTACTAGCTGAATCCGGTAAGACTGAAAGCCGACCCCAATATAGTTGGGAAAAGGCTAGGCAGATTGAATAGTATATTCTATTTATTTTAGTCGAACCGAACAAACCGAAAATAAACACCACGAGATGAACCACTGATCTGTTAAGGACCAAAAATGGGACGACAGCCGCTCAGGATTATTCGATGTGTTTCAGCTGGATTATGATTTTGTCTTGATCTTATTAAATGTTTCCTAAATTGTGACACAGCTATTAAATAGTTCCCTGTCCTGTCCTGTCCTAGACCTACAGACGGCCTAGTGACTGCATCAGAGGCAGCTGCAGCGAACCTCCCACTTAAAACTTTAGTGTCTGAGGCGAAACCCGCCGCGCATCGCTCCATCACTACCTTTGCAGCCCTCCGAGACGACGTCTACTTTGAAGTCACCAATGTGGACAAGGTATGTTGGATTTTATTACAAAGAACCTATATTCATGCCAAAACTGATGTGCATTCCGTTGAACAGTTTTTATTGAACACTAGGGACAGCGCCGTATACCAAGACGAATATGGCGAGCTTGACTACAATGATTACTACTGAAAAGACTGACTCACTTTAGTAACGAACTAATTTATATGAAAAATAACGAGGGCGGCAAAAACCACAAATTGGTCATAAAAGGTAACATACCTACTAAGACTAAGAAAACCACAAAGAAGGAAACTGCAACAAACACTACGATACTTACCAAATTCGAAAAACCGAACTCGACATTACACTACACTATATCAAAACGCATTATAAGGCTTGAATGCCACGATTATTACCTACACCCGTTTACACAATAAGCTCAATTTGCATTGTGCAGGGTATAGAACAGCTCTAGCCCAGAACCACTGGTAAGACATTTCGTACTGTGTACACACTCCTTACATATTTTTCCATCAGGTTCGTGGTATAAAATGGCGTCGTTTTCCTGCGTTAACCCGTCTGCTGGGTGGGCACCGACGCGGAGAGCTGACTGTCCTCACTGGACCTACCGGGTGCGGGAAGACCACGTTGTGTGCCGAAACATCCTTGGACTTGGCACAACAAGGGGTAAGAATTAGCTTTAATTTAGCTTTGCTTACGCGAATATACCTAATAACAATACATAATAAATATACATAATAACCTTCATCTCGAAACGAATAATCCTGTCTGTCATCTATTCATAACACAAATCATTGTATTCACTTCACACACACCATGCAATGCTCTCCTATTTACAAAGCGTAACAATTGTTAAACAATAAGCTGCGAAAATTATACAGGGATTATATCTGGAGGGGGTAAAAGCGCCTTCTTCTGCCGCGATCTGCCCTGTCTACATAATATGACGATGGATGAAGGCGTCTAAACAGCAGTGGACGTCTTTTGGCGACAGATATCATATACCATAGAAATATAAATATATCTATGTTATACACAAACAAACACGTAGCACCTAACATCGACTCATTCCATCAACACTTACTTTTGTTCAATTTCCAAGTAGAATAACTGTATTACATTTCACAACCAGGTGAACACCTTATGGGGCAGCTTCGAGATCCGCAACTCTCGCCTAGCAAGGACGATGTTGCAGCAGTTCGCTGGAGTGCCTCTAGAGCAGAACCTTCAAGACTTCAACAAGTTTGCCGATGACTTCCAGAAGCTACCCATCTATTACCTTGCCTTCCATGGGCAGCAACCCATCAAAGTTGTTATGGAGGTAAGGCCTGAAATATAGGTAATTAATGAACAAATACGATTTCGCATACGATCAGTACATACATATTCAAGTTCAAGGGCTGAACTGACAGCTCTGTAGATATGCTGATCACGTACAGTTTCATAAGTGAAATTATCTCTTGTTGTTCACACCAATCATTTCTTAAATAATATTGGTAAACTCTATAACATCCACAAGCAGCTCGAAGAGTGGAACAGATTTGCCCGCATAAGGTCCTGCCACGTCCGCACCTACGTACCAGGCCCCTCAGAAAGTATTGCGAAAAAAAGTTTTTATATATGGGAGACTGGCCAGTTATAATGTTTTTCGAAAATATGATTATTTATAAGTAAAAATAAGTAAGTTCCAATTTCAAAATTTCCCTCCACATTTTTTGCGAGTTAATTCAAAGTATTGTGTCTCACTGAAATATGGATCTGCGCCGGGAACATTTTAGAGCTATGATTTTATACGATTTCAAGTGTCGCCTGAAACCGGATGAATCGTACGATAGACTTCAAATGGCATTCATGGATGAAGGCCCTTCCAAGGCAACCGTGTATCGTTGGTATAACGAATTCAAGCGCGGTCGACCAACTTTGGGGGATGACGAAAGAAGCGGTCGCCCTTTGACGGCTGTTACCGAAGAAAACGTGCTAGCAGTGAAAAATTTAATCCAAGACAATAGGCGAATTACATATCAGGAGATTCAACACATATTGAAGATTGGATCGGGAAGCGTTCACGAGATTCTACACAGCCATCTTCGCGTGAGGAGGATAGTATCACGCTGGGTGCCGCACAACCTCACCGATGCTCAGAAGCAGGCCCGGGTGGAATGGTGCCGTGATATGCTTAACAAATTTGAAGCAGGCTCGTCTCGGCGTGTTTACGACATCGTTACAGGTGATGAGTCCTGGATTTATCAATACGACCCAGAAACCAAGCGCCAGTCGACTGTTTGGGTGTTTCAAAATGAGCCAACGCCTACCAAAGTGAAGCGATCTAGAAGCGGGGGTAAGATTTTGATCGCTAGCTTTTTTAATTTGACTGGCCACTTGGTATCAATTCCCTTACGGGATCAAAGAAGCATTAATGCCGAATGGTATACTACCAAATGTTTGCCAGAAGTTTTCTCTGTTATAAGCAACAAGCGACCAAACACAGGGCTCCGCGGGCTACTGCTCCACCACGACAATGCACCTGCGCACACCGCACTCAAAACGAGGGACTTCCTGGACAGCACGCCAGTCAAACTCCTGGGTCACCCTCCTTACAGCCCTGATCTAGCACCGTGTGACTTCTTTTTATTCCCAAAAATAAAAAATCTGCTCAAAGGGATACAATTTTCGTCGCCGGAAGATGCGCTGGCTGCGTTCGAGCAGGCTGTAAACGAGGTGTCTGCGGCGGACTGGAAAAAGTGTTTTGAAAACTGGTTTAGGCGCATGAATCTTTGTATAGAGGCTGGTGGAAAGTACTTTGAAAAGATTTAATAAAAATATATGTACGTATAGAACAATTTTTTTTAGTTTCGCAAAACTTTCTGAGTGTCCCACGTATAGTTGCATCTATCTTTGTAATTTAAGGTGGTACCCAAAAAATCCGCATGAGATATGAGCATTCCTATTGGCCTAGCGGCACTGGTGGCGCATGAATTACAGTAGTGAATACGCCCAGATTTTAGAATAAAATCTTTATAAAATCGAATTTTAGTCATTTGAAAAAAAAAAACGACAAAAATGTTCGCATGAAATCTGTGAAAATTTCAACTGTCTAGCTATCACGATTCATGAGGTACAGCCTGGTGACAGACAGACATACAGATAGACAAGCAGACATACAGACAAAATTGTCTATCCATTAGTGTTAATACAAAAACTAATTAATGAACACTTTACGAGGAGATGCATGCTATCAATAATTATTTCTCATTTTTATGGTTTTGTTGGTAGGAGATTAGTGAAACATATACCTACCTCTTTAAAAAAAAAAGTATACGACCATTTTATTTTTTTATTTAATATATTTTTGTTAGTTGATATTTCTTTTTAAATAACGAGTAGATAGCTCCTAAAAACAGCACGAAAAACGGCTAGCGCGGCGTTTTGCTCGGGGTACCGCCTTAAACCGTATGTCTATGTTGAAAAGCCTCACGATGCAAGCGCCCGAATTATAACATCTTTAAATAAGCCTGAACACTTTCTGAATTGTACAGGCAGTAGAACACGCCCGCTACATGCATGACATCTCACACGTTGTAGTGGACAACGTGCAGTTCATGCTCGGCTTAGGAGAGGACCGCGACGGTGACCGCTACCATAGACAAGACGCCGTCATCGCCGCCTTCCGAACCTTCGCCACCGCTCGACACTGCCATGTCACACTCGTCATGCATCCTAGGAAGGTTAGTACACGATTTTTGACACTATTGAATAATAGACTCTATTGTCTGCGACATGAAGTACAAAGTTGTTCGAAAATTGACGTTTTTTTTTTTATCGTACGTACACTTTAACAGCTAACTTTCTGACGGTGAATCAACATTCTTTTTTTCTCTTATCCCAATTTATTTGGTTTCGGCGCAACGTTTCTTTTTTAATATATTTTTATTTTTAGTACATTTACGCAGACATTAAACGGCTCTTAAGGTATTCTCGACCATGCCGCATTGAAATAAAGTCTATTATTCAATGTCATCATCATGTAATAAGTGACTGCTATAATTGTTATTTCTGGGAGGCTTGTGCGCAACAGTTGGACAGTAGAAGCCCGATAGGAATTACAAAACCAATCAATAACCCATAGTACGATATCATACGAATATATTTAAACCCAAATCTATAACATTATTATAAAGATTTTTATTTTTTTTATTTTGTACCGAATAGGCTCCGAAACTACTGCACCGATAGCTACATTATTCCCGAGTAACATAGGCTATTATTTTGACGGGAGCGAAGCCGCGGGGATCAGCTAGTATTAATTATAGCCATTTACAGGAACGTGAATCAGAGGACTTGTCAACGAGCTCTATATTTGGCAGCGCGAAAGCATCGCAGGAAGCGGATAACGTTCTCATAATACAGGTAACATTCTTGTAAACTAGCAATATTTTTCAAATTTAACCTTAGTAAGTTAGTAGTTAGTTCTTTTGCATAGCAAAACAAAGAAACACAATGCCCTCGCAATTGCAAGTACCTGCATTCATAATTATGTACTTGTCGAATTTTTATTACAGGACAAACGACTAACAGCAGTGCGCGGAAAAAAGTACTTACAGGTTGCCAAAAATCGTTACAGCGGAGAGTTAGGCATTGTTCCTCTCGACTTCGACAAAGATGCGCTCAGCTACCAAGCGAAGAAGAAAAAAAGCAAAACAGACGAGCCCGATAAACTATTGAACCAGTACTTCAAAGAATACTCAGTCGATGACCCGAATTACATTGACCACTTCGAAGACAAAAAACCACGCGGGGATTTCTCAAGAAAATCACAAAATACCCGTCACAAAGACCAGCCTAGTAGTTATTTAAGTGATGTATTGAATTTAAATAGATAGTCTGTAAGAGTAACATCCATTCCTTTACAAAATGTACATTGTAAATAAAATATTTATTTAAGCAAAATAAAATGAGCTGATTACTGAATGAGTATCTTCTATTGAGTCCTTCAACCATAGTAGTTACAATCTCGGGCTTGTTATTAATTTTCAACATTATTATATTCAGCGCAAGGTCGTTTTTTTTTGGCAGTGACAACCACCACACTTCACCTCGCCAGATGATTGCATGCCAGCCCTAACAATCGTACGGCGGTTGCGCTTATAGTTTTAGCGCAGGTAAATGTATGGCAAATGTATCTACGTAAATACCAGGCCCCTCAGAAAGTATTGCGAAAAAAAGTTTTTATATATGGGAGACTGGCCAGTTATAATGTTTTTCGAAAATATGATTATTTATAAGTAAAAATAAGTAAGTTCCAATTTCAAAATTTCCCTCCACATTTTTTGCGAGTTAATTCAAAGTATTGTGTCTCACTGAAATATGGATCTGCGCCGGGAACATTTTAGAGCTATGATTTTATACGATTTCAAGTGTCGCCTGAAACCGGATGAATCGTACGATAGACTTCAAATGGCATTCATGGATGAAGGCCCTTCCAAGGCAACCGTGTATCGTTGGTATAACGAATTCAAGCGCGGTCGACCAACTTTGGGGGATGACGAAAGAAGCGGTCGCCCTTTGACGGCTGTTACCGAAGAAAACGTGCTAGCAGTGAAAAATTTAATCCAAGACAATAGGCGAATTACATATCAGGAGATTCAACACATATTGAAGATTGGATCGGGAAGCGTTCACGAGATTCTACACAGCCATCTTCGCGTGAGGAGGATAGTATCACGCTGGGTGCCGCACAACCTCACCGATGCTCAGAAGCAGGCCCGGGTGGATTGGTGCCGTGATATGCTTAACAAATTTGAATCAGGCTCGTCTCGGCGTGTTTACGACATCGTTACAGGTGATGAGTCCTGGATTTATCAATACGACCCAGAAACCAAGCGCCAGTCGACTGTTTGGGTGTTTCAAAATGAGCCAACGCCTACCAAAGTGAAGCGATCTAGAAGCGGGGGTAAGATTTTGATCGCTAGCTTTTTTAATTTGACTGGCCACTTGGTATCAATTCCCTTACGGGATCAAAGAAGCATTAATGCCGAATGGTATACTACCAAATGTTTGCCAGAAGTTTTCTCTGTTATAAGCAACAAGCGACCAAACACAGGGCTCCGCGGGCTACTGCTCCACCACGACAATGCACCTGCGCACACCGCACTCAAAACGAGGGACTTCCTGGACAGCACGCCAGTCAAACTCCTGGGTCACCCTCCTTACAGCCCTGATCTAGCACCGTGTGACTTCTTTTTATTCCCAAAAATAAAAAATCAGCTCAAAGGTATACAATTTTCGTCGCCGGAAGATGCGCTGGCTGCGTTCGAGCAGGCTGTAAACGAGGTGTCTGCGGCGGACTGGAAAAAGTGTTTTGAAAACTGGTTTAGGCGCATGAATCTTTGTATAGAGGCTGGTGGAAAGTACTTTGAAAAGATTTAATAAAAATATATGTACCTATAGAACAATTTTTTTTAGTTTCGCAAAACTTTCTGAGTGTCCCACGTATAGGTTGCTAAACTTTATAGTACGGTGTGGTAAGTACTAGTCCTATCGTTCATAGTACCGTTGCAGCACATACAAAAGTATTCTCCTATTGCATAGGTGCCCAAACTTTTTTGTCACGCCCCCCTACTATGGAAAAATAAAGCTGCTCCCTACCCCTATTACGATTTGTGTTTGTATTTAGGTAACAAACAGTCGTCATACATAAATTCTTAAGTTAATGAAGAGGAAGGAAATGATTAAGAAAGGAAGAGTTAGGCTTTGATTCGATCGAAGATTAGGTACTTGTTACCACACATGTATTCTACTCGTACAAGATGCCCAGATCTGGGTTGTTTATAAAAAGTGCATGTCGAAGATCTTTAGCAATATCAAGATTCCGACGGAGAACGTCACTCGCCTCCACCGGTTTTAAAATCACTGCCGTATTGGGTATTTATTTATTTCTTAAGGATCGCCTCTATTCCAAAGGAAAAGGGAATATAGGTAGTTATGAAATAAAACAAATACGTAAAGTATTTTATTTTAATGACAGTGCTAGTGTCTATCGTATCACCAGTAATGATATGAAAACAAATTATTATTATTATGAGAATAATATTACAAAGGAACACAAACATAGATCATTGATACAGGACGGCAGCAATGTTTAAAAACCAATCTACTACCCGTCTTACCCTCTTACAAATAAACGCAGAATAAAGTTATACCAGGTATAAACCTATGAAAATGTATGGGTATACCCTAGTTATACCTGGTATAACTTTATTCCGCGTTTATTAGTAAGAGGGTTAGAATATAATATTAATAACACAATAAAATAGTCGAATCTTTTATAGATACCAAATAGCTAAGTCGGTATAAAAAAAAATTAGTTTAAATTAGATATAGGCATTTTCAAGTTTCTCCAGTTTTCCGCAATCAGTACCAATTCTATAGCAAGTCTAATACCTAGAATGTTTTACTAATCTATATTAACAGCATAACTTTAAATTCATAAGAAATTATCGCATCATCAGCTACCGAAGTAAGAAGATATAACATTAATTGATTAATGCAAAAAGATTATTATAAAAAATAATTCTATTCATGATGTATTGTAAGTAATCCCCAATCTTTTTGGCCGGTTTGTGCTTAGGCTTTCCGATGCACATGGCACGGCGCGCTGTTGTTTTAGTGTGAGACTTACTAATGTGCAGCTATCTGTAATCATCTTCACACTGGCCAAAAAGATTGGGGATTACTGTTCTTATTGATAATATCATAATTAACTTACTTAATTGAAGCTTTAGCTATTAGGCTATAGGTATGTAAGGTACAAATTTTGTCTAAGAAACATTATTTATTTTAATACAAAGTAAAATAGGTATAGGTAGGTGCCCTAGAACGAGAACAGTCAAATTTTATCTGCTGGGCTATGCTGCCCAAACTTGGGAGCGAACTATGAAATATAGGTTTTCGCAATTTGAACATATGACCATGCCTTGGTGCCTGCACCATATGACCAGTGAACCATTATTTTAGATTTAGAACATTGCATCCTTTTCAGTGAGTTCACAAAATCCCTATTATCCTCATTTCCCTGCAAGATATAACATTTAATTAAATATTTATCATACTGATTTTGAAGAGGCCATCATTTTTTTGTAGGTACACTATCGTTACATCATTTATAAGAATATAATCTACCATGAAGCAACATATTAAAATAGGTCTATCTAGTTAGAATATCATATCACATTTCATTAAACATTTGTTTGAGATAGAAATCAAAACTTTTATTTAATCACACAAGGGTATGCATAGTTTTCTGTATAAATATAATGTTATTTTGTGTCTTAAACATTCCGCAATATGTTACCGTATATTATTCTTATTATATCTTAAAATTATATTTGGTTGTAATTATAGGGCATGTACTTGTATAGTACTTAAAAATCATTTGTAACGAGAAATTGCTATTGGCAAAAAAATAGGATTGTAAATTGTTAAACAGGTAGTATTTTATTTATATTCGGTATAATCAACAGTCCTGTACAACTCTGTTAAATATGATAGTTGATAATGGGTTTATAATGATCAAATAATCAAATGCAGGTTTTGTACAGAAAATAATTAGAATTCCATGGGCTTTATCTATTTGACAAGGTGAGAGTGAACAGCTTGAATTAAAGATGCCTCATTTGTACGATTTTGCCTTCTTTTGCATTTTGGGCAAGGTATATTGGCATTAAGACATTTAGCATGAAAAACACTTGAGCATTCATCACAGCGGTATGTTGTGCTTGTCTCGAAAGGGTATAGTATTTTAGGATCACGGCATACTTCACAAATGAAACCCTTTTGACTGCATAGCCAACATTCCAGAACATGAGTCTTAGCAAAGGTTACCACTTTCTCTAGCTGCAATGCTAAGGAGCCGTTAGGTATGAGAGCCAAGTCTGATATTGTATACAGGTGAAGATGTTCATACAGATACTCTCTTGGCCATACACGTTTTTGTAACTCCTCAATGACTGGTTCTCTACATGTAAATATGTAAGCTCTCAGGAAATTCAGTTGTATCCTGAGTTCCTGTAAATGTGCCATATCTGAAACACCACTGTAAATCTTTGGGTTAAGTTTTTTCATATCTATCCAAGGATGATGTTGAAATTCCAACAAAAAAAGAGCAGATTTTTTGGAGACGGGGTATCTCTTGAAGTCCCAGTTGTGTATGACTCGTGCTGGAATGATGAACACATTGGGGTCCATGCAGTTGCAGCAATAGTACTCTCCGGTATAAGCACAAACTTTTGCTTTAGAGATGGTGCTGCCCAGTAAATCCTGGCACCCCTTACATTGATAGTTTTGATGATCAAGCCCCTGTTCTCGTGACAAAGTGCCCAACTGTGTTATCATCTTCTGTAATTCTTGAACTGTAAAAGATGTGGACATAGTAGTGGGAACTACTTCAAAATCTAAACCTTGTAGCATGGGGTCTTCTGGGGTTACTGTTTCGGCTTTCAATTCACAAATGTCAGTATCTTCTGAAGTCAGCTTTAGCTCTTTATGAATATCCTTCATAATGTCTCTTAGATTAGGGGTGGTAGTATAAGTTTCACCAAAGTTATTTGAATTGTCAACTAAAGATGACAAACTCTTCAGCTCAGGTGTTTTTATCATGCTGCTACCATGAGATGAATTGGAAGTGATAGAGGCATTCATTTCATCATTATTATCAGTGGACCATCCCTTTCCACACAAGGAGTTCCCTGTGACTATGACATCAGTGGGAGCAACAAAGTCCTCTGAATTAACAGAGGAAGGTGACAAAGAAGCTACATCTTTCGGTTCCTGACTGGTAGATGGCTTATCAATTTGTAATGGACTCAATTTTGTTTTAGGGCTTAAAATTTTGTGTTTTGCTTCTTCCTTGTGTTTTGGTGATTTCTGTTCTTCCTTTACCTCCGGTTCTAAGTTTTGGCTGGTTATATCTTTTATGTCCTTAGAGAGAATGAAATCCAAAGCCTCATCTTCATTCAGAGCTAGCATCCGTCCCAGTCCAGTGATGCTTGAAGTATGTGTGGGTGTAGATGCTAGTTTTGGTTTTACTTCCTCATCAGTAATAGTGCTAGCCACATCCAAAGCAGCACTGATGGGAGCTTGTCTTATCTTAGGCACCCATATTCCAGCTAGCATCAAGACCTGTTCTGGCCAGTAATTTAACAAGCTGGAGTTAATGGGTAAATTAAACTGAATGCATGTTTCTATGCCTTCAACAAGCTTTTGAGCCACTTCTAATATTTCAGAATCACATACAAACGCTGTTCTATTGTAGAAAGGTTTCACAGCAGATATGTTCTTGAGAAGGGTAGACATGTAGGAAGATAACAGGCACTCATTCAAAGCAATGCGAAGCCAAGCACGACACTGACCTATTTCTGTATTGATCTGTGGCAAGGACGATATCTGGTCAATATTTTGCCTATGTGATAGCACAAGAACAAGAGGCCAAAAGTTTGGCTGTGGTTGCTGATCAGACTCGCCTGTTAGAGCATTTTTGGCCTTTCTTAAAAATGTATCTTTCAAGCCATGAAGAAATACTGCCTCAAGAGCCATACACAAAGTGTTTGTAGAATCTGTCGAACCTAACACGCTGTGGAAGTTCTCTTCAAATTGATTGCTGTATTGGATGTCTTTTACACTTTCAGACAAATTGTTAATTAGCGCTTCTTTTAACATCGAGTCCCGACTTCGAACTGTAAATCCTGAAGCGACGTTCTTGAAGAAAGACATGTTTTTAATTACGACGTATCTTCAATGTGAGATAGTAATGACAAAGACAAAACTACATTATCTTGTTCCCGATTAAAATTACTGTACTGCAATATTGTTTATCAATTCGTCAACAAAAATATAAAAACGTCACTCTGCAGTGCACTCACTGTAGTTGTCACTTTATCCAATCGCTGTGAACGTAAACATAAATATTTTGTAAATCTTTTCCTTTTTCAGCGATTGTAAATATGTAATTGTAAACACGTAAATAAAACTATTTTTATTTGTTAACATAACGCACAAAAACCATCACAATCAACTTGCTTGCTGCTTTAAAATCCTTGCTTGTTGTTACGCTACCGGATCGCGATCGAAAAAAACTAAATTTGATTAATCTTTGTTTGAGTTTGAAATTTAAGTACCTAATTATACCTCTGTGAATTATTTATCGAATTTAAGCGAATGCCCATCGCCACAATCCAAACTTCATATAGCGTTTTAGTCGATTTTAATTGTATTGTACAAAGATTTTTTGAAGTTAGTAGACGATTAGCTAGCTCAGTACTATTCTGATATTCAACTATTTAGCAACAAGCAGTCGTGGTGTACAACAAAACAACAACTCTAATCAAAGATTACTGATACTATAGTCGGAACCACACTTACGTGGCGTGGCGTGTCGTGGCGCCTTCTGACGCAGTTGATTGGCTACAAAACACGTTGCGTTCTGACGCGATGACGTAGGCTGGAACAGAGTCGTTTGATTGGTAGATCCTGCGCCACGCCACGCCACGACACGTAAGTGTGGTTCCGACTTATGACTCTAATCGTAATAGTGCTAAAGGCAGGAACACATTTGCGAGGCGTGGCGTGGCGTGACACGATAGATTCCCATGGGCCGAAAAATATTTGCGAGGCGTGGCGTGGCGTGTCGCGCCAGATGCCTATTGTGAGTTTCATACATTTAGTATGGTTAGAGGACCATTTGAGTGTCGTGGCGCAGCGTGGCGCGGACTTCCCGCGACCGATTGCGCCATAGCGCCCCCCACCACTCTGGCGCGACACGACACGCCAGGCAAATGTTTCTACACCGCGTGGCTCGTGGTGGCGCGCCCGCGCCATTCAACGACGTGAACTCGTAGCGGACGCTTGTATGCTGCGTGGTGAAAGTGACCGACGAGCTTATTGAACTTGTACGTCAACGTAGAGTTTAATATAGTAGTAGTAGAAATAAATTGAAGGTCTTCATCGAAATCATCATCCAAATCCGAAGTTAATATTATGTACGTCTCTACAAGTTGCAAAGGTTCAATGTATACCAATTCAGAAATAGCGCCAGAGCGCGCCACGACACGCCAACTTAGTGTGCTCACTCAGCGTCACGCCAGTACGCGCCATGACACGCCACGCCACGTAAATGTGGTCCCACCTTAACACACGTCCGGCTATGTGGCACGGCCAGACCATGGATTTGTTGCCGTAGTTTACTAACTACACACTCGGATATGGTACCGGGTACGGTCGTACAAAAAACTACAAAATAAAACTACATTAAGGACATTATTATTATTAATTGAGTCCGTCTCGGTCTGCTTGTTTTCACATCGGTCTGCTCCGTGCCACAGACTACACATATACATACTACGGCTCCGTACCAAATGACGTGTGTAGGGCTTAGAGCATTTAACCTAGGTTAAATGCTCTAAGGTGTAGGGTTGTCGGTTGGTTGGGTCAAACTCTCTGGGTTGGGTCGTACCAATTTCGACCAGTCCCCGATTTAAGGGAGATTTGGTAAGGAGCAGACCATTTCCGATGTTCATATGCCGGAATGCGGGGTCCGGCTGAGTGTTAGCACCTTTTGACACGCTCCGGTTGTCTGGTAGCCGTTGCTGGGTACCCGGTGGCTAATGTATAACCCTGTACGCCGGGTAAATCAAAGTCAAATATATTTATTCAACTAGGCCAATAAACGGCACTTTTGAACGTCAAATAAATTAAAATTTACAAGTAATAAAATTGATTCTACCGTGCATTCGGAAAGTAGATTGTTATGGAGAAGAACGCACAAGAAACTACATACATACTCTTTTTAAAAATAGGTGTTTATGGTACGTGTGAAAGCTAACGTACATCGCTATACAATTCGCCGCCTGTTACCCGGCACCGGCTACCCGGCAACCGGTGCGTGTGAAAAGGGGCTTAATCCGCCCACACTGCCCAGTGCCCACAGCGAGTAGTGTCAGTTGTCACCAGCGTTGCCAGAAGGTTACATTTCTTACATTTTTCGTAACTTTTGACCCCCTCGCGTAACATGTAAGTAACTTTTACATTTAAGGCAATTTTCGTAACTTTTGAGACCAACGAGATTTGTAATACTAGATTTTTATTGCAAACAGTTTACGAACCAAACGCATCAAAATTGAACGCACTTAAAACTGGCTCGTCTCGAAAGTATTTCACTCGATATCATACTCACTCAGAGATGGCTCTGAATGAAACGCGCCATGAAAAAATGATACATATTCTGAATTTTTTTAAACTGCATTTTGCTTGAGCGTGTGCGCGTACGTTTCCTACTTTACGAGTTCGCGCGGTTTCGTACTAGAAGTTACGGTGATTACCTACATTTATTGTTTGATAAATAATTAGCGTTAAAGTTTCTCAAATTATCGAGATTCTAGTGCCTATCTTTAATGTATTAATAAGTACATAAATGTCTAAGTTTGCAACTAACAATAAAATCAAAATATCTTATGCATAAATATTATAATTCAGGTGCAAGCAAGTAAAATTTCTGTAGAAAGTGTGGATTTAAGCCTCTACGATTATTAATAACGATATTATGAAAGACTTGATGTTTTTTTTGTCTCCAATTCGCTGTATATTTAAACAATTTTTTTTTAGTTTTCGTTTTAATATACTATGCGGGAGCGAAGCCGCAGGGGGTCAGCTAGTACACAATAAAGAGAGATGACAAATCATCGTCGTTAATGAAAGTTTTTTTCAGGTTTTTTAGTTTTTTTTTGCATTGAGGCGATTTTGCCCTTTATTAACAGCCGTCTTAAGAACATATGGTAAAAAATTACGATATGTGGGTTTTATACATCTCGAATATTAGTAGTTTGTTCAATGTAAAACTAACAGATGCACCACCTCTCGTGGATTTGGTTCAAAGTAATAGAATAAGTTAGGTGCTAGACTAGATAGTAACAACTGTGAAGATGGCACGGCACTGCCAGCAAATGAAACTTGAGCAAAGATTACTATAATAAACTAGAGTTTGTTTTATCATAAGATTAAATACACCATTAGACATCATAGATTCCTTTATAATCCGCCAATTTGCTAACTTCAATTTGCCACCGAAAACAAAAAAAGAAACAAAAAAAATGTAACTTTTGCAGCAAAAATGTAACATTTCAGGAAATAAAACGTAACTTTTGACTTACGGGCCCTGGCAACACTGGTTGTCACTGTCATTAATTAGTGTCATTCTTATTGTCATATCGTCTGCATCTCGAATTTATGTGTTGAACAGATTTTAATGTGTATTTAGTTACAAATTACAGCAAACTATTTAAAAGCCGTTTTTTTTTTATTTTTTGTTAGAATCACTTTAGCATCCTGTGAAGTACAATATTTTCCTTCTTTTAGAAATTATTTAAAAATAACTAAAAAGGCATGTTTTATCCCTTACATATAATATTACTTTCATATTTTACTGGTAATATTCATAGTCTTGCTGAAAAATACCCAAGATCGGAGAAAAATGGCCAAGGTATGTGCAGACAGAATTTTAAACATCTTATAAATGTTTATCTTACCACTTGTTTACATAACAAGGGAGCCATGAATGTTGTTAATTGATTTTGTCGATTTCTAGAATTACTCCTATGTCGTAAATGCGGCGCTGACGTGGCAGACTCCTATTACTTGTTTAGTAAACCAAGCCCAGGAGCTCATAAAACAGAAAAACAAAATATATTTGGACAACAGAATGTAACTGTGCAAACATTAGTAAACCCATTTGGCATCAATTTCGAAGTAGTCACTGCTGAGAAAGCAAGATGTGACAACATAGGACCAGTGAGTAAAAAGTTGACATGTATGTTAAATAAATATGATATATTAACATTTGGAATTGTTTTAGTACCAAGGTGCCGACTCATGGTTTCCTGGATACAGCTGGCGGATTTGTGCTTGTAAACACTGTGGTCAACATCTAGGTTGGACATTTGAAAAGACAGATGGTAATACATCAAAGGAAACTAGTAAGAGTATTAAAACTTTTCATGGACTGATCTTGAAGAACATACTTGGTGAAAATTGTAAGTAATAATATTTTGAGAATTATGTTAGTCCTCTGTGATTGAGATACTTATCATTGTTTTAATTTCCAGTTACTGACTCCCTAATAATGATGCCGACCATGTACAAAATGTAATTCACTTTTTTTATTGGTGAGAGAATGTGTGGTAAGTGTTGTTAATGTCTGTTATCTTTATACACTCGTGGTTATCCAATGTTTATATTATATTAGAAGTTGAAAAACATTGTAAGGCTAAATATAAAAGACATATTTATGAATTACTTATTTTATTTTCTTACTTGTCGTTGTAACAAAAATACCGAAGTAAAATTAACAATTAAGACAAATATAAATGAAAAACAAACAGAAATTAGTTTTCTTACACATGTCTAAAAAATATCTGAAAATGTACCTAATGACATTGAAACAATCTTAACTAATTATCATAATGATAAAGATCTTATACGCCACTTCCAAACATTCAGGCTGCATGGTAGGGTAGGGTAGGTATAATATTCACAGCGGATCTTTGTGTCTCTGAAGTTGGCTCTGTCAACTATTGCGCAAGAAACAGTTTAACTGCATAGAGTAAGCGAGATGCGACAAACGTAAGCGAGTGAAAGAGACAGTTATACATTGATATCTTCACTTTAAAAAATGACAAAAATAGCTACTGCGCAGGCTCTTGCAACCAATTCATTCCAAGACACAAAGGTGCAGGGTCTGAAAATGTAAGGGTTATTTAGGAAATGTGCCCGATTACATATTCTACTTATCCATAATTTACAATATCGCTGGCCTAGCCTGAGTGTGTAAAAGACGACGAACACTTCTAGTCAAAACAATGTGGTACAGTAAAAGTCTAATAAAAATATCATAACATATTTTAGGAGTTACATAACATAACAATATTATTCTGGCTAGCTAATTACTTTAAAAAAATATATATACAGTATTTAAGTAATCCAGATGATCTCCATATTAAGATATATTTTTGAAAATGTTATAAGCTTTTCTATGTGTATAAGCTAAATACCTTCCAAAAAGTTATAAAATGCCTACAATACACGTTTTCTAGACTAGTTATATTGACAGGTTTAGATTCCACAAGCCATTGCAGGGTTCTGTAGCCAAATAGGCTGTTCTTCCGAATGTTACACAGCCATTTTACTCAGAAATTATTTGAAAGGAAACTGCATTCTATGAAACACTGAACAATAGAAGAGCGAAATTACAAAGAATATACATGTAATTACGAAAATACCTTTAACAAGGTACAAAAAAAAAATTGGTGCTCTGCACGTGTCAGTATATTATTAAAAAAATTGTTTCTAATAAAATAGAATTGACAATTTCACATACATACTAACTAGACTTCATCTGTATGCAAACCAAGAGTGCCGCTTTTTCACACACAATTTGAAAACAAATTTAGTTACTGATAAAAGGAAATGCCATTGTCTCTGCCAACTTTTATTTGTACAGTTTTTACAGCTCAATTAGGCATTTTTCTAGATTTCTGTTGATATGGGTACGTTATAGCGTTCAATGAAATAGCGTCAAAGGAAGAGTGTTGCTCTATCTTTTGACACGTGAATTTCATAGAGTCTGGTTATTATAACTATGCATAATCCAAAAAATGTGGAGAAAAATGGGAGGTAACACCGTCTGTCTGTAATACGAAAAAGGATTTTGATAGTTGTTTTTTAGGGTTCCGTAGCCAAATGGCAAAAAACGGCACCCTTATGGATTCGTCATGTCTGTCTGTCCGTCCGTATGTCACAGCCACTTTTTTCCGAAACTATTAGAACTATGCTGTTGAAACTTGGTAAATAGATGTATTCTGTGAACCGCATTAAGATTTGCACACAAAAATAGAAAATAAACTATAAATTTTGGGGGTGCCCATACTTGAAACTGAAAGTAAAAAAAAAAATCATCAAACCCATACGTGTTAGGTATCTATAGATAGGTCTTCAAAAATGATATTGAGGTTTCCAGTATCATTTTTTTCTAAACTGAATAGTTTGCGCGAGAGACACTTCCAAGGTGGTAAAATGTGTCCCCCCCCCTGTAACTTCTAAAATAAGAGAATGATAAAACTAAAAAATACATGTAAACTACCACCGAAAATTGGTTTGAACGAGATCTAGTAAGTGGTTTTTTTTTAATACGTCATAAATCGTTTACCGCAATTTACCAAGTACGGAACCCTTCGTGCGCGAGTCCGACTCGCACTTGGCCGGTTTTTTTTGGTTGTTTATTGATAGGCTACTTTGTTTATATTCCTGGCAAAGAATAGTCACTTTAGTACGATGCAGTATGAAAATAATACAGTTTGTTGTTTTGCTTCAGAATTTAGTAAATTGACACGATATTCTTGTAAACAACATGAACAGGCGTGATACGAAAAATGTTCTTAATATAATCTAAGAACATTTTTCGTATCACGCCTGGACATGTTGTCAAATATAAAATAATCAAATGGAAAATATCAAAATCAGTAGAACGACGTACACGTCAACGTTCCGATATCTTGTGAACATTGTCGTTTTTGGCTAGGAATGACAAAGTGCATTTGACAAACAGCGTGCGATTAGCAAACGATAGTGATAGGACCCACAATACCTAAAATGTAGGTAATTCAGAATTTTATGACAAAAATCGTTTGATCGCGCGATTATTGCTGTTTCTGTAATAAGCCTGCCGCAATCCACTTCTAATAGCTTCTAATTAACTATTTTTCGTAAAATAATGTACAGCGTAAGCAATCTGACAGCTCATGTAAAAGCATACAACATACAAAACTTTTTGGGGATACCAATTACGTACGAGCTCTGCATAGTTAAAATATCCAGACTACATTCGCGTCATCTAGTTCGATTTATGTCCGTGGTTTTTAAGTTCAACTGCAAATAAATTCGGTTTTACAGTTTCTTTGCGAAATACTATGAAATACCAACTTATTTCTTGTTATTGGTGATTTATCCCGATTATTACAATTACTTACGATACAATAACTGCGCTTGGTCCGACACGTTTTAATTAAAGGCATTAAACTACAATTATATGTGCCTTTCATTAAAAAAAAAACAATAATTTTTATTTTTTATCATACAAAATTTAAAAATTATTGTAACTTGTCATACAAACAAATAACTTATGTCGCAAATACACACTCTTAGCCTATAACTTATACATTATTGCGTGCTAGTGTTTAATATGAATTGAATTTAAATTGCTTTATCTTATTGCAATCATTAGGGAACTGGAATACCACAACCATACCAGCTGAATACATTAGATTTGCAAACTTCCTTAATATACCTTAAAACTAACACAATGGTTAAATCTGAATGAAATTATTTGCAGCTCTAGATCAGTCAATGGACTCACCTCCTGTTTCAACTTGCTGTCACTATCTTCAAAACTTTTAATTAGTATACACAGTTTATAGTTCAATCTGTAATTAATAATTAACAAATCACAATTTACGAAGTGGCAAATCTTTGATGTAATGACTGTCCAGTAGCTGCAGGTGTTGGCGCAAAGTTGATACCAGTGGGAGCCTCAGGGGTTGGTGCAGTTGTACCATATGTTTTTCCTTGAATAACAGCTATTTCTTTTTGCAATTTTGCATTTAGGACTTGTTTTACAAACTTCCGGCCAACCCCACGGTTACCGCCACGACCTCGTCCCCTGGAGCGGTTAGATCCTCTACTAGCATTTGACCGGTTGGATCGATTTGATCTGTTGGATCGATTTGATCTGTTGGAGCCTATGGATTTCACACTACCAGGGCCTCTCCTTGTGTTGTAGTTACCAAACTGGTTATTTAACTGTGCTAGACTCTGTTTGTTCAAATAGCCTGCGCTACCGACGCTGTTGCGACGCCTCTTTGCAAAATCATTGGCAACACTGACAGTCAATTGAGAAGGTGAATTACTAAAAGAGTTATTTCTGGAGCGTGTGAATGTTTGAGACTTTATAATGTTGTTCCGACGGAGCAAGTTTTGTTCTTTTAAAATTTGGTCCGATCTCAAACCTACTGCACTATATTTATTTCCAGTTATTAAACCTCGTCCTCGTTTAGAGATTCCTCTCTTGGCTACAGCCAGAGGTCGGTGGATGTTATTCATTCCTCTGCGTGTTGTTACACCAAGTCTACTGTGAACACCCCTTTGAAGATTCGAGTATGAATTAGCACGCTGTAGCCTGCCACGCATGCCTCCCCCTGTAAAAATAAAGACATGTCTTAGAATAATTGCCTGACTATTCATTTCATGAATTAGTCACCTCATATCCTATTAAACAAGCAATATTTGTATTTATATACCAACTAGCTGTCCCCCCTGGCTTCGCTCCCGTCAACTGGCTATCTACCTACCTCTCTACTCTACCTACCAAAAATTCTATATTCTTGTTTAATCAACTCTCCTAAGCACAAAATAATGGCATATTGGGGCCTTAATTCTCATTTTAAAGATTATTTAAACATATCATTTTAACTCCATTCCAATAGTTTATATAATTCCAAGACAGTTTTAAATTTTATGGTATTCTACTCGATTTTTAAATTTGTTTTGAAACTGTAAATACTATAAAACAATATTCACGGACCCTTTCACTTGCAGGTCACTGCTAAATAATACGGCTTAAGTGAATTTAAAGTCTTTTAGAAATTTGCCCAGCAGTGGGACAATATAGGTAGAAGACAAAAAATACAAAAAGTGAATAAAAAAAATTATGTGACCATTACTGTACTTATTTATTTTGATATCAAAGTAACAAACATTATTTTGAATTTGTGCCAAAATAGTAACATAATAGTGTTACGATATATATTTTTGGAATGCTCTACTTAGTAGCTTTCATTTGATACCCATATTGTTATGATAACGATAAAAAAATAATATCAACCCTGTTTTTTTGGGAGGGTCACCATATTTGAAAACTATATAGCCTAAGTCACTCTTACAATTGAGACGAACTAAACAACACCTTTTGTCGTAATCCGTCAAGCCATTTGGGCTGTAGGTAGAGTGTGCCATAAAAATGGACATAGATACATGACATACGTTCGAAAAACAACTCTACTGCAATCTGAGTAATCCGGAGTAAAACCCTCATTATGGCGTTACCATTTCTTTCAATGAGATAAGGCATCTTTATGATAGTATTATATCATCTGTGCCCCTGCGTAAATAAACTTCACAGCCTTAATAGAAATAACCTTATAATAATCATAGGGCCATTTATTAAAGGCCACATATATAAAAAATGTGGCTATAATAATTTTTCCCTATGATTAACAAACATCTAATCAATTTAGATGCCACAGACAGCCCAATTTGCAGGGGCTGCTTTAGTGTCATACTTCCTAGCGGTGACAAAACATTATATGGACTTCAGTCCAATCTTTAAAATATGTACGAAAAATTTAAAAAATACTATAAAGGCTTGTAAGCATTTCAAATTTGGGCCAAAAATTAAGAGAACATATATTATATGGCACAACTGCATATGTGCTCTTCTTCATCTTATTTCAAATTAATATGGTCCAATCAAATCCAATTTATAATAATAATATTATATATAAATTATATTATGATATAGTACCAATATCCCTACTGCAGTATCTCGATGCTGATGTCATGGTGATCCCTAGATGGGATGAATGACACGTACATTCACAACAAAACCAAATGGTAGACTATGTATAGGTCAGCAAAGGGAGTTCATATATCTATCTATTTAGGGACCTAATCAGTATATATGTGTATCAAGTGGTAGTTTTAGTAGTGATGTGCTGTGGGAAATATAATTAAGTTCCGTTCCCTTTGGTTGATCTTGCACAGATCTTATAATTCACAAACACTAGCTCCAACAGTGTACAAAATACTACAAAAGTTTATATCAGTACCCATATTTGATCTAGACACAAATGTGTATTAGTGTATCTGGAGATACACAATTATAACAGTGTGACAAATGTTTATTTAGAGTATAGTTCTTTTACTATATCAATTTAATATAGAATAGAAACATGAATATGTGAAACATAATGGATTAATTGATGATTATATTTGCTACAATAGTTATAAATGATGAAGAGGTATTTTAACCTTATTATATCTTGCAACCTTTTATTTCAGAATTGATAAGCAAGCATGTACTGCAAATATCTTTTGTTTGACCATAATGCGGATTAAGATCTTATTAAATTGTGACGAAATTACATAGGTTTTTGACACATAAAGATATACTAGTTAACAGAAAATTACCTCTATTCATTCGTCCACGCCTCACTAAATGGGGCATAGTCATCTGATCTTCCAATCCTGCTCTCCCTTTTGGAGTCAAGCCTCTCACTCCTCTCAGTTGAGAGCGAGATCTTGAACCCGATCTGGCGCGAGAGTTCGGGCGACGCTGCCTGGAGCGAGAGCGGTTGCGGGATTGAGATCGGGATTGTGACTGGGCCCTGCCACCTTGGCCTGCGCTAGGCCCTCGCGATCGAGAACGGCCGCGCCGGGCTCCTGATGGCGTGTTTGGCCTCGATTGTGAGCGACCACGACCAACGCCTCCACGCCCACGACCTCCTCCGCCTCGGCCTCTGCCACCTCCACGACCGCGGACATTGCCGCCACCTCTTCCACGAGATCTACTTGATCTATTTTGCTTAATGATATCGTCTGAAAAGCAATCATGGTAAATTAATTTTCACACAAATATTTTCGTGTTGTCAAATGGAGTTGGCGGGTGCACACTGCACACACAAGTATTCATTCATTTCTGTAGATGAAATCGACAATGAAAAAGAAGCTTTAAATAATGACAAAATAAGTTTCCAGGGTGACATACATATAAAAAATGTAACCAAATGATCAGAAATCTTACTAACATCCAAAAATAGACTTGTAATTCAGTATGTTCATTACGTGGTATTTACTTACCTAACGACATATTTACGGAATCGGCCATGGTATATCTTTTAAATTATATTCCGGTACTTTCTGTTTTCTAATGAGCTGAATAAACTAATAATTTCACGAATAAATAGGTTAGCATTTAGCATGAAAAACTATAGATGAAGAGAAGACAAGACACACAACTTGAAAAAAATGCAATACGAAATCACGAAATGCACAGATAACCACACAACCAGTTAACCACAGATAACATAACTGCTGGAGTGCTGGATCTATTACTATACTCTATGAACTCCAATAATAAAATGTACTCTGTGCATAAAGGTGGAAACATACTATAAAAACACCTCGCCACGCGACGCCAGAAGAAGCGCTAGTTTGATCGTAATAGTCATAGACTACTATTGGTAAGAGACTAAT
This sequence comes from Orthosia gothica, assembly GCA_949775005.1. Taxonomy (NCBI): domain Eukaryota; kingdom Metazoa; phylum Arthropoda; class Insecta; order Lepidoptera; family Noctuidae; genus Orthosia; species Orthosia gothica. The sequence continues at coordinate 19,767,071 of OX459048.1, read as the reverse complement.
AGTAATCATTGTTTGTTTGTTAATTTTATAATTATTTTACTCTTTGGTTCATGGGATCATGGCATTATATTGATGTGCACGCATTTGGCGATTACAATCGTATGATAGCGATCAAACTATTGGTCAATTAAAGTTGCTAGTGCCTGCTGGCTCAAAACTAGTCAGACAGAGACTTCAGAGAGAGATTTCAACACCACGGGCTTTCAACGATGCCGCGTCTTTCAGAGGCAGCCATGGTGTCAGATAAATTTTATTGACTATGTCATTTTAATTAATATTGTTAAATATTAAATGAAAGTAATAAATATTTATTAAAAACCGGCCAAGTGCGATTCAAACTCGCGCACGAAGGGTTCCGTACCATTTTCGCAAAAGTCACGTTTGTTGTATGGCCCAACTTAAATATTTATTTTATTCTGTTTTTAGTATTTGTTGTTATAGCAGCAACAGACATACATCATCTTGGAAAATTTCAACTGTCTAGCTATCACGGTTCATGAGATACAGCCTGGTGACAGACAGACAGACGGACCGCGGAGTCTTAGTAATAGGGTCCCGTATTTACTCTTTGGGCACGGCACCCTAAAAACTATAACTATCTAGCTATCACGGTTCATGAGATACAGCCTAGTGACAGACTGACAGACAGACAGACAGACAGACAGACAGACGGACCGCGGAGTCTTAGTAATAGGGTCCCGTATTTACTTTAAGGCTTTTTTGTCACGGGCGAAGCCGAGAGCCAAGGGCAGTGGTGGCCCAGTGGTATCGGCCGCGACTTACAAGTTGTAGGTCGTGAGTTCGAGCCCAGGTAAGCGCTTTACTTTTTGTAAATTATTTCATCACCACTGATCTCAAAACGCTGAAGGAAAACATCGTGACGAAACCAGCATGTCCTAGAACCAAAAATTCCCGTTTTTTCGCTTTGGGAACCCTAAAAAAATAAGTACAACACTCGTCAATAAACACTCGTGATGACATAAATTAGATTCTTGCATAGAGCTCTAGCTACCTACCAGCAATCTGTGATCGAGCGCAAAGTCGCATAGTGAGTTATTAATGCATGAGTGTTATGTTGGTGTCCGAGCGCACGCGAGGGCACTAATTTAACACGGGTGCATTAATTACTCACTTTAGCGAGGTGCGTAATCTACTTTTCTTTCAACTACCTCTCATCTATTTCCATTTTTTTTATTATTTTCTTGCTAAATAAGAAGTACCTACCTTTCAAAGTTTTACGATGGTAACGCAATGTGCAAGAGTGCACAATTCACATGCAATGGCAATGTGGTATAAGTTTCTCTGTAGTAAAAAATGCGGAGCATTTTTCACATAATTGGTTATATCTACACTTACAACGTAATGTTCCAAATATGAATTCAAAAAATATTGCATAAACACGTATTATACTTTATATTCGTGGATAGGTAAAATTAAAAAAAAAACCATTACAGTTCAACATTTTCCTTCGATTTTCAAACTTCTTTCAAACAACTGCATCATAAAATAACTTTTTAATTTTAAAGCACTCTTTTACTTTTTAATATAGGGCTCCCACACATAACTGCGAATTCGCATCGCATCGCAAATATCTGCGAGCTCGCTAGTATTAATTAATGTAAAGAAATCGCGTCGCATCGCATCGCATCGCAGTTATGTGTGGGAGCCCTTAAGGTTACACTAGTCGAAAATTCTTCCTTAAAACCGTAGTCTAGAGATTACTACACTGTTTGACGATGTACGTTCAAAATAAAAAAATATATGAATTTGTCTCATCATTATCTAGTCCTGTATGGAAACAAAAATGTAAAAAATAATATATTTAAAAGTTATGAGCGTCGAAAGTTCCTTATTTCAACACTAATTTTAACGCATCTTTGGGCGGAAATAAATACCGTAAGGAGAAGGAAAATTGCAAAACGGCCTCCATACAGGGATTGATTAGTAATTCAACAGTGCAAATAATTTTATTTTGAAAATATACATTAAGTAGTTTTTCATAATATCTAGACTCTCAAAGGTCTGTTCGCGCGCTCATTAGGTCCTAAATCATCATCCACTTCGCTACAAAGTTGCAAAAGTGCTAATTCGTACGAGAGCTAGCTTCTTACTGCTCATCACAGCATCAATCTCTTTCGCACGTGTTGTTGGATGAGAAAGCATGTATTTTAACGCCGGGCACAAAATAGTTCGTGCCGTTGACTAGGGGAACTTTAATGTAGAAAAGAAGTGTGTAAAATCTAAATTGTCCACCATACCACATATTTTTTCCGTTTCCACTTTTGTTTTATTTATTTGAGTATGAGTGAACATACAGTAGTGTATGCAACGGCATATAATTAGGTATTAAAACACGCGTTATATTATTATCACAAATAAACCATAACCATAAACCTAAGCTCGTGTTTTAATAACCCCTATTATATGACCATTGCATAAACTACTATAAGGTCTACCAGAATCTCATGGCAAATGTGGAAATAAAAATTTGTTGTGTGCAATACTGGGGAAATTGGATTAAACGATCTTGATACTGTTTAATTTTTATTTATGTCTGTAGTATTAATGAACACGAGGTACCTATATTATAGTAGTCACAGCGGATCTTTGTGTCTTTGAACTTGGTCCTGCCAACCATTGCGTAAGAAACAGTTTGTCATCGAGTATACTGCATAGAGTAAGCGAGATAGGACGATGTGACATACATAAGCGAGTGAAAGAGACAGTTATACAATGCTATCTTTACCTTCAACATTGACACAAAAATAGCTACTGCGCGGGGTCTTGCAACCAATTCAGAGACACAAAGATCAACTGTGAGTATTATAGGTACGTGTATGAATAATGTTGTTATACATCGGGTTCTTAACATAGAAAAATAAATCAATTGAATATTAATTTATGTACTAATTTATTATATATCATTTAAATCATACTAATAACTTAAAACCTCATTCAGAACTAGAATACGATTCCATGAACTCCACTGGCATTTCAAAAACTTGTATCTTTGTAGTTTTATGTCATCTCTCTCCATCAAAATGGTTCTTTTTCATTGGCATTTTACATATTCAAAACCAATCCCTTTATGTATAAAGTCTGTAAAAAATAATAAAATGTATCATGTTACTTATAGTCATTCATCATCATCAGTCTATATATACTTTTTTTTATGTAAGTTTTATGGCCTGGTTGCTAGGACCTTTTAGCCACGTCTTTCGAAAAAGTTTTGTATCTTATATTTATTCTTTAGTATGTATTAGAATGCGGATGTAACTGATTCTAATGTTTTTTGGAGTATTTGGCAGCAAATTGTATCGAGTCAGTCTTCCCGGTAAGCTTTGCAGAGGCAGTCAATACTACATTAAAATACTCCGCTCCAATATCCCGAGATCGCTTCTGTCAATGATTTTACAAATTGTCCAGTTGCGTAGACAGTTGAGAAACAAAACTCCACAAATAATATATCACAATATCCACTAGAAATCAATTTGCAAATAATATTAACAGCCACTGAACTTCACTCGACAAAATCCCGCCAAATCCGTCCCTCCCGTCTATATACACGTCCCACTGCAGGGCGCAGATTATTACTTAATATTTTTCTTACGTCAAAGATTCTCAATCTCCGTTAAAATCAATATCTTGTCGAAGAATTAGTAACAGTTACATTACTGTTGCCATTTCCTTCCGGCCATCATTCGATGTGCCCAGAACTACGATTTACCATATAATAGTAATGAAAAGAAATAAAAATGAAGTAAGAAAAATATATAATAAACTAAAAGTATCAAAACAAGTCAGTCCAACTTACCGGTCCACTCTACGACGCACTTTAAAATCAAAGATTGAGTTTGATTTACGCCTTCTTCTTCCCTTATTTTATGATACACATTGAAAACAATATGTCTCGCTTGAGATCGAAGTGGGTTTTTCGACATTTTCACAAAAATAACAAATTTTCAAGATAATATCAAAAAATTTCAGCAGCGGTTGACACATCAAGTACTTTGACTTGACAGGTGACAATTGACATTGCCATATGAAAATCACAATTTAAAAAAAATAAAAAATGCCATGAGATTCTGGTAGACCTTATAAAAGCCGATTTTAATTTTCAGCCAGTATCTTTTTGATCTACTGCATGCATTTTATACTCTATAGGTGTACCAGAATCTCATGGCATTTTTTATTTTTTTTAAATTGTGATTTTCATATGGCAATGTCAATTGTCACCTGTCGAATCAAAGTACTTGATGTGTCAACCGCTGCTGAAATTTTTTGATATTATCTGGAAAGTTTGTTATTTTTGTGAAAATGTCGAAAAACCCACTTCGATCTCATGCGAGACATATTGTTTTCAATGTGTATCATAAAATAAGGGAAGAAGAAGGCGTAAATCAAACTCAATCTTTGATTTTAAAGTGCGTCGTAGAGTGTACCGGTAAGTTGGACTGACTTGTTTTGATACTTTTAGTTTAATTTATATTTTTCTTATTTAATATTAATTTCTTTCCATTACTATTATATGGTAAATCGTAGGTCAGGGCACATCGAATGATGGCCGGAAGGAAATGGCAACAGTAATGTAACTGTTACTAATTCTTCGACAAGATATTGATTTTAACGGAGATTGAGAATCTTTGACGTAAGAAAAATATTAAGTAATAATCTGCGCCCTGCAGTGGGACGTGTATATAGACGGGAGTTTTTGGCGGGATTTTGTCGAGTGAAGTTCAGTGGCTGTTAATATTATTTGCAAATTGATTCCTAGTGGATATTGTGATATATTATTGGTGTAGTTTTGTATCTCAACTGTCTCCAAAACTGGACAATTTGTAAAATCATTGACAAAAGCGATCTCGGGATAGTGGAACGGTGTATTATATTGTAGTATTGACTGCGTCTGCAAAGCTTACTGGGAAGACTGACTCGATACAATTTGCTGCCAAATACTCCAAAAAACATTAGAATCTGTTACATCCGCATTCTAATGCATACTAAAGAATAAATATAAGATCCAAAACTCTTTCCAAAGACGTGGCTAAAAGGTCCTAGCAACCAGGCCATAAAACTTACATAAAAAATATATATATAGACTGATGATGACGAATGACTTTAAGTAACATGATACATTTTATTATTTTTTACAGACTTTATACATAAAGAGATTGGTTTTGAATATGTTAAATGCCAATGAAAAAGAACCATTTTGATGGAGAGAGATGACATAAAACTACAAAGATACAAGTTTTTGAAATGCCAGTGGAGTTCATGGAATCGTATTCTAGTTTTCTAGTTCTGAATGAGGTTTTAAGTTATTAGTATGATTTAAATGCTAAATAATAAATTAGTACATAAATTAATATTCAATTGTTTTATTTTTCCTATGTTAAGAACACGATGTATAACAACATTATTCATACACATACCTATAATACTCACAGTGGATCTTTGTGTCTCTGAATTGGTTGCAAGACCCCGCGCAGTAGCTATTTTTGTGTCAATGTTGAAGGTGAAGATAGCATTGTATAACTGTCTCTTTCACTCGCTTATGTATGTCACATAAGCTTACGGAGTTTCTTGTGCATTCTTCTCCATAACAAGCTACTTTCCGAATTCACGGTAGAATCAACTTTTATTCCATGTAAATTTAAATTGTGACATTCAAAAGTGCCGCTTGGTGGCCCAGTTGAAATAAATATCTTTTGTCTTTTTTGTCATCGTCCTATCTCGCTTACTCTATGCAGTATACTCGATGACAAACTGTTTCTTACGCAATGGTTGGCAGGACCAAGTTCAAAGACACAAAGATCCGTTGTGACTACTATAATATAGGTACCTCATGTTCATTAATACTAAATACATAAATAAAAATTAAACAGTATCAAGATCGTTTGATCCATTTTCCCCAGTATTGCATACAACAAATTTTTATTTCCCTTTTTGCCATGAGATTCTGGTAGACCTATACCTACCCTACTTACTCTTCTGCTTAATAATATTAGTACCTATAGATAATCTATATATAAAAATGAATCGCAAAATGCATAACTCAACAACGCCTGGACCAAACTTTTTTTTTAAATGCTCGTTGAAGTTCAAAGATGGTTTTTACGGGGAGAAAAATCTAATAATTACCGGAAAAAAAAACAGCCCTTTTCTTTTTCCCATACAAAAGTTTACTAACTAAAACGTAGAGTCAATTTGAGCTTTATTGCTATTGCTTTGTGTAGGGTAGGGTAGGGTAGTGTATGGTAGGGTAGTGTATGGTAGGGTAGTGTATGGTAGGGTAGTGTATGGTAGGGTAGTGTATGGTAGGGTAGTGTATGGTAGGGTAGTGTATGGTAGGGTAGTGTAGTGTAGGGTAGGGTAATGTAGGATAGGGTAGGTTAGTGTAGCGTAGGGTAGGGTAGTGTAGGGTCGGGTAGGGTAGGTAGTGTAAGGTAGGGTAGATAAATGTTTGGTGTTTTTATGGCAAAACAAAGTTTGCCGAGTTAGCTAGTATACATATATTGATATACGTTAACATCGACCCTCAATTTTGATATATTCATTGAGGCAAAGACTCAGTTGGATGCAAAAAAATTGGGGATCCTTGCAAAGGTGAGACGGTACTTTACGCCTGAACAGCTGCTCAAATTGTATAAAGCGCAAGTTCATACATGCATGGAGTACTGCTCTCACCTCAGGGACGGATCTGCCAAATATCAACTTGATGCACTTGAGTCGATTGACAAACGGGCCAAGAGGCTTATCGGCGACGATGCACTGGTCGCCTCAAAACTCCAGAGCCTTGAACATCGACGCCAAGTGGCCAGCCTATCGGTTTTTTATCGTTTACATTTCGGGGAGTGTGCAATGGAACTGCACAACTTGATTCCACCTAGCCTTTTCCATCACCGGCAATGCGCCACCGGTACATGGTGGGCATCCCACCCATACGATGTCCGTGACTACCGCAGGACCCCGACGGCAATCGCTTCCATATTTGGTAAATAATTACTACTGAATTGGTACCAATTAGTACTCGAACAACAGAATTGGTACCTTAGTAGTTTTCGAGAAAATCGACTTTGAAGGTGGTCCTGCGGTAGTCACGCTCCGTTCAGCAGGACCACCATGAGCGCCGAAAACGGGGGCATACTACAGCTATTCTAAGCATACAAATAATTACTACCCATAAATGTGATCCATTTCGTAAAAAAAACAGAACTGAATCATTTTTACTTTAATCTACGTAGTAATGATAACATTACTACGTAGTTGGAAGAAAATATATTTGAAGACACGGCCAAAATAATAATCTAATATTACTAATGTTTAAGTATATCTATATATTTAGTTTATTCTTTTGAGTATAATTTTCTTGATTATATTGTATTTATAGTTGTATATATTTTTTGCATGAACCTGATTCGTTTAATTGTCAATATTGCACCTACCACTAGTTGTCTCTGCATCACCCAAAGGTTGACTGGTAGAAAATGCCTAAGGCATTAAGTCCGCCTCTGTACGTTTGTGTGCATAAAGTATTAAATAAATAAATAAATAAACAAGCTGTTTCTTTCCCAAAAACTACTTTTTGTATTGCGAAAAGTCGTTTTTGGGAAAGAAACAGTTTGTTTCTATTACCGAATTTACTTACACAATTAGGCTGCAGGTCGGCAAAAAAAACTGACGTGGGTGATGTGAGTGGGTGATTAATGAGACCAAAACTTGATGACCCCGCATAATACTTTCAAATGTCGTGCATGCTACGAAATCGCATCATTTGCTTGTAATCGTACAAGCAAATGATGTGTAGCCAATTAGGATGACGACACTTAAGCCTGTCGGGGACACGAGACACATGGCAGCTAAACTGAATAGGGCTCTCCGGCGCCCGAAGAATTTTACCTCGCCTCGGCAAGTGTAACATCCTAACGTCTAATATGGTTAACGCTGTTGCCAGGAGGGATGCAAGGGTACTTGCACCCCTTCTATACTATATTAAACAAAAACATTCAATATCAGAGAACCTAGCACATCCTAGACGAGGTGCTAACATTTTCGAACTCGATCCACTCGATATTAATTTTTATTGTCTCAGGCTGTCTCGCGCTTGACCACTATCTCACCTGATGGTAAACGATGATGAACCACGCTTGCCTAGAAGACTCCTATTCACCCTTGACTTAAAGACTCCCAGATTGTAGCTATCAGGCAATAGAGACTCCAGCTTACTGTACGCATAATAAAAGCATTATTTGTTAATGCTACGGACGAGACTATATTACAAAAACACTTCAAATAATTTGAACTTATGTGGTTTATTAACAAAATGAAAATAGGTGGAAATAAATAACATTATATATTTTCACGTCGTATTAATTTGTACATTATGTATTTCTTCTTATATGTAAATTATTCTTCTAAAAAAAGGCAATAACGCACGTAAAATACCATTTGAGTTATAAACGAGTAGCAATGCCGTTATACTGCCAAGAAATACTGTTTCTCTTGACATAATCTAGTTTTAAATATACTTATTATTTTAGAATTATTAAAATTACAACAAGTATTTAGCACCAACAGGAGAGCATAGTTTAATTTCTAAGTTACTATTTATAATTTAGTTAGATACTATAATGTAAATTAACAAATTGAGAAGTCTATGTGAATCACAACAATATAATAAGAAACCATTGGAATTGTTTTATAAGGAATGGTACTGTCTCCAAACCCATTTATTTTAATTTTATTAAAATATACCTGCAGTCGCAAAATATACGGTAGCTTACGCTTAAATTTGCATGCTGTGGCCTTCAGGGACTGTCGGGCCCACTAGTTCAACCCACGCAGTATGTGCCTTCGAGAATTATCACAATAGTAACTTGTTTGGCAGTACAACGGCAAATTAAATTGTCTCACAAAATTTATTCATACATAATCATAAAACTAATTGTAACTTCCTGTGTGAATATTCGATACAGTTTTTGATTTATGTTTTATAATTGACTAATTATATAATATATACAGACTAAAATATTATAACGATATTTAAACATATGAGCTGAGTTTGTAAAGTGAATCACAGTTTAAGTAATTGGTGTTTAACCTGAAGGCCGTTACTGTAGGCGTAATAACACTAAGGCCAAAATTTGACATAATAGGTAATATTTAGAATCGTTAATACAATAACAGGTTTATGAGTAGTAAAATGACAACTTTTTGATATCGGTAATATCAAACTTAAGTACACTTTTACGGTGCTAAAATTGGAAAGGTAAGAATTTGTCAATAAGCAGTGCTGATTTTTTGAGAAAATATTTACAGTTACTTTGTAACAGTATTAAAATTGCTCGTAGTACCTGAAATTGCTATGACATATTCCGTTTAACATCGTGTTTACATTTCGCTAACTTTATAAAGGTATGTGGTTCCACAGTTTGATTATGGTGGGTATCCACTATGTTCGCGAACCTCTTGCGCTCAGCACTCCTGTAGCGTTGCACGCTCCGCGGCAGGAGATACCAGCTGGGTCGGTTACTAGCGCGAACGCATCCCGTATCCATTACTGAAGCAGTTGCTGGAGCGCGGAGCGCATGAAGTTTGCGAACATAGTGGATACCCACCATAATACACATAATCGAACTGTGCAACCAACGCCTGAGTATTTGGCCGTTGCACACTGTGTGAAACACCGAACAAAACGTTTATTACCTATTTCTTAAACATGCCGATGGAAACGATCGATGCACGGAGTCACGATGGGTTGGATGTTAAACGGAACACATTATATTTTAGTTAAAGTAAAATTTAAATATTTAAAATTAGTTGTGCGAAAATACATTCACTTTTCAACTTGTACCATACTAAACGATTTAAATAATATATAAAAAAAATACGCTACAACGTATCGCTATGTTCAAGTTTAGATAGGACAACGATCATACAAAACAAATAAAAAAATTATGTCAATGTTAGAGTTTTACAATATTATCGTGCTACAGGAATGAGAGTACGTCCGACGTCGACGTAAAAGTCGCACAACACTTGGCACCTTTTGAGTATTTACGCATTAACGCTACCATATCATAATATACCTAAACGTATCGGCTTTCTTCCAGAAATATACTACTATCTAGAGGAGGCACACACTTCAGGTCGACGAAAAGGATCTCGAAAAATATAGAAATAAATACAACCTTATACTAAAAATATACAGTCCGGCCGCGCGTCACCGTGTAAGTCCGAAGGACGTGGCTCGCAGTACGAGAGTCTAGTCGCAACCCTACAGTCTGGGCGCTCGCTACAGTCTAATATCGTTGGAGGCGGCCGCCAGCAGCGACGTGCGGCGCCACGTGGCGTCCTCCGGCGCCGCCTCGCCCGCCGGCTCCTGCGCGCCGTACCGGTGCAGGCTCAGGAACTTAAGGTTGGCCACGATGGACGAGTTGATCGGCCGCGTCGGGATGTTCACGGTGGTCGCCGAGCGCTCGATGCGCTTCGTGCGGCCCTCCGGCGCCAGCTCCAGCGACTGTCCCCGCCCGTAGAGTCTGGACTGACCGAAGCGGGGCGTCAGCCGTCCTATGAGATTTTCCTCCTTCCGTGTGGATCGCGGCGCCGTCTGCGCCTCATCTGCCGGTTTCGACTTCCTCTTTAGAAAGAATGGCGTAAGGCGCTCGGCGAGCGGCCGCGACGACGTCGAGCCCGCGTCGTGCACGTTCGACGTCGAGCTTGAGGTCTTCAGCGGTCGCGTCGAGGTCGTCTGGCTTTTGATCGGATTGGACTTACGCTGGGCGCAGACCCGAGAGAACGGTTCCGCGTCCCCTGGCGAGGGCGTCAGGCTAGTATTGGGCGTGGCGGGCTCGTCCTCGCACACCTTGAGCACGCAGTAGGCGTCGCGCTGCAGCTCGTCCAGCAGGCTATCGTCGGTGGACACGTTGTCGTGCGGCGGCAGGCTGACGGCGGAGGCGCTGCGCGGCGGCGCGTCGAGGTCGGGGCGCGGCGGCGGGCGCTGGCCGCGCGGTGGCACGGCGGGCGGGCTGTCAGCGCACGCGTGCGACATGAAGTCCGCCATGAGCTCGTACTCCTTGCAGCGGTAGGCCACGTCATCCTCGGGCGGCTCGTCGGGGCGTGGGCGGCGCTCGGGCGGGCGCGGCTCCACGTGCACATACTCGCTGTGCGCGAGCGGCGGATGCGCGCGCGCGGGCGACAGGCGCGCCGGCTTGGGCGGGCGTGCGGGCCGCTCGGCGGATGCGTCACTGTCCTCTGAGGGTTCGTGCTTAATGCAGGACATCGTGAGGTAGCCGCTGCCGGTGGACTTGGTGGACTTGCCGGAAGAGCGCTCGTCGGCGTGGCGCGCCAGCTTGAGCGACTCGGTGCTGGAGCCGATGTCGAGCGAGTTCTGCAGCGGCAGCGTCTTGCCGTCGAGGTCGACGGTAGGCGAGGCGTCGCTGCGCCAGGGCCGCCACAGGAAGGGCCCACCATCCACACCCGCGGCGCCGGCCAGATGCAGGTAGTTGTCGTCACCGATGGGTGCCTGCTTGCTGCCGTACTTGGTCTCCCGGGCGAGCGACCGCCGGTATATGCGGTGTCGGTGCTCGAGGTCGAACATGGTCTCTTGCAATTCGCGCAACGTCGCGGCTTCGGCCTCGCGCTCTTCTACGCTTGTTCCCTCTGTAAAAAGAAAAATTATATGTTTTTATATATTTATTGTGCGTTTTTTTAAAGTTAAACTAGTCGATCATTCTTCCATACAAACGAACTCTGGCGATTACTCCACTGTTTGACGATGTAAGTTTAAAATAAAAATGATGTCAATTTGTCTCATCATTATCTAGCCCTGTATAAAAACAACATATAATACCATAAGAAGAAGGAAAATTGAAAAACGGCCCATACAGGGATAGATTAGTAATTCAACAACGCAAATTATTTTATTTTGTTAATATACATGTAGTCGTTTTTGCGTGATATCTAGACTAACAAAGGTCTGTTTATAAAATTTCGCGCGCTCGTTTTCGTCCTAATTCATCATTCATATCGATACAAATTTGCAAAAGTGCTAATACGTACGCGAAATAGCAACTTAGTGCTCATCACAGCATCTCGATCTTTCGCACGTGTTGTCGGATGAGATAGCATGCATGCAGCTCCCTGGCGGGGTCGAGCCGCAGCGCCAGCGTGCCCTGAGCGTGCGAGTAATGTTGCGTACCTTGCGGGCGGTGCAGTCGGTCGTCCAGGCGGTGCGCGTGGCTGACGAGCAGCGCGTGTAGTCGCTGCAGGTCCCTGGCGGGGTCGAGCCGCAGCGCCAGCGTGCGAGTAATGTTGCGTACCTTGCGGGCGGTGCAGTCGGTCGTCCAGGCGGTGCGCGTGGCTGACGAGCAGCGCGTGTAGTCGCTGCAGGTCCCTGGCGGGGTCGAGCCGCAGCGCCAGCGTGCGAGTAATGTTGCGTACCTTGCGGGCGGTGCAGTCGGTCGTCCAGGCGGTGCGCGTGGCTGACGAGCAGCGCGTGTAGTCGCTGCAGGTCCCTGGCGGGGTCGAGCCGCAGCGCCAGCGTGCGAGTAATGTTGCGTACCTTGCGGGCGGTGCAGTCGGTCGTCCAGGCGGTGCGCGTGGCTGACGAGCAGCGCGTGTAGTCGCTGCAGGTCCCTGGCGGGGTCGAGCCGCAGCGCCAGCGTGCGAGTAATGTTGCGTACCTTGCGGGCGGTGCAGTCGGTCGTCCAGGCGGTGCGCGTGGCTGACGAGCAGCGCGTGTAGTCGCTGCAGGTCCCTGGCGGGGTCGAGCCGCAGCGCCAGCGTGCGAGTAATGTTGCGTACCTTGCGGGCGGTGCAGTCGGTCGTCCAGGCGGTGCGCGTGGCTGACGAGCAGCGCGTGTAGTCGCTGCAGGTCCCTGGCGGGGTCGAGCCGCAGCGCCAGCGTGCGAGTAATGTTGCGTACCTTGCGGGCGGTGCAGTCGGTCGTCCAGGCGGTGCGCGTGGCTGACGAGCAGCGCGTGTAGTCGCTGCAGGTCCCTGGCGGGGTCGAGCCGCAGCGCCAGCGTGCGAGTAATGTTGCGTACCTTGCGGGCGGTGCAGTCGGTCGTCCAGGCGGTGCGCGTGGCTGACGAGCAGCGCGTGTAGTCGCTGCAGGTCCCTGGCGGGGTCGAGCCGCAGCGCCAGCGTGCGAGTAATGTTGCGTACCTTGCGGGCGGTGCAGTCGGTCGTCCAGGCGGTGCGCGTGGCTGACGAGCAGCGCGTGTAGTCGCTGCAGGTCCCTGGCGGGGTCGAGCCGCAGCGCCAGCGTGCCCTGAGCGTGTGAGTAATGTTGCGTACCTTGCGGGCGGTGCAGTCGGTCGTCCAGGCGGTGCGCGTGGCTGACGAGCAGCGCGTGTAGTCGCTGCAGGTCCCTGGCGGGGTCGAGCCGCAGCGCCAGCGTGCCCTGAGCGTGCGAGTAATGTTGCGTACCTTGCGGGCGGTGCAGTCGGTCGTCCAGGCGGTGCGCGTGGCTGACGAGCAGCGCGTGTAGTCGCTGCAGGTCCCTGGCGGGGTCGAGCCGCAGCGCCAGCGTGCGAGTAATGTTGCGTACCTTGCGGGCGGTGCAGTCGGTCGTCCAGGCGGTGCGCGTGGCTGACGAGCAGCGCGTGTAGTCGCTGCAGGTCCCTGGCGGGGTCGAGCCGCAGCGCCAGCGTGCGAGTAATGTTGCGTACCTTGCGGGCGGTGCAGTCGGTCGTCCAGGCGGTGCGCGTGGCTGACGAGCAGCGCGTGTAGTCGCTGCAGGTCCCTGGCGGGGTCGAGCCGCAGCGCCAGCGTGCCCTGAGCGTGCGAGTAATGTTGCGTACCTTGCGGGCGGTGCAGTCGGTCGTCCAGGCGGTGCGCGTGGCTGACGAGCAGCGCGTGTAGTCGCTGCAGGTCCCTGGCGGGGTCGAGCCGCAGCGCCAGCGTGCCCTGAGCGTGCGAGTAATGTTGCGTACCTTGCGGGCGGTGCAGTCGGTCGTCCAGGCGGTGCGCGTGGCTGACGAGCAGCGCGTGTAGTCGCTGCAGGTCCCTGGCGGGGTCGAGCCGCAGCGCCAGCGTGCGAGTAATGTTGCGTACCTTGCGGGCGGTGCAGTCGGTCGTCCAGGCGGTGCGCGTGGCTGACGAGCAGCGCGTGTAGTCGCTGCAGGTCCCTGGCGGGGTCGAGCCGCAGCGCCAGCGTGCCCTGAGCGTGCGAGTAATGTTGCGTACCTTGCGGGCGGTGCAGTCGGTCGTCCAGGCGGTGCGCGTGGCTGACGAGCAGCGCGTGTAGTCGCTGCAGGTCCCTGGCGGGGTCGAGCCGCAGCGCCAGCGTGCGAGTAATGTTGCGTACCTTGCGGGCGGTGCAGTCGGTCGTCCAGGCGGTGCGCGTGGCTGACGAGCAGCGCGTGTAGTCGCTGCAGGTCCCTGGCGGGGTCGAGCCGCAGCGCCAGCGTGCGAGTAATGTTGCGTACCTTGCGGGCGGTGCAGTCGGTCGTCCAGGCGGTGCGCGTGGCTGACGAGCAGCGCGTGTAGTCGCTGCAGGTCCCTGGCGGGGTCGAGCCGCAGCGCCAGTGCCGCGCCCCCGCGCCGCACTTCACGCGCCCCTGACTCGGTCAACTCGTAGGCGCCGTCCGGCCCACCGCAGCCTTCCGCTGCCGCTTCCGTGCGACCGCAACTAACAAAAATAAAAAAAAATATTATAATAGCGTAGTTTACTGAAAATTTGTTTTCTGTCCGTCAGGTAGATTAATAAAAAATATTGGACACGTAATTTCTCTTTTGACACATAAAGTGACGACGATATAATGCGTTGAAATATCGTGAAACGTCACGCCGCTAGTATACTTTATTCTGCCTTAGTGACGTCATAAGCCCCCACTCCTGAACATTGGCGCTTTAACTTTATAATTTTTTATTGATTTGGCAAAGCATAAAATACGTGTCAAATATTATTTGATAATCTCACTGGCGGTCTAAATAGAATTATCATTTTCTACCCAGGAAACATCCCAATTAGAAAACGCTTAATAAAAGCAGTCAGCGTTCTATCGTACGACGAATGGTGGGCTCTAGCGATTGCTTAACGCTTTCTAATAATTTAATTTCGACTTGTGTAAATTTAGAAAATTTTCAAATCTGCCAATAATTATAATAATTTAACGCTCTCAAAAGTAAAGTCAAATGCGTAAGGTATGTGTTAAGGCCACACAGACGCATTTACAACCACTGTAGCTAGATTTGTCTGATCTGTTTGTTACGTTCAGCAAGGTACGGAATCCTAAGAATGGCAAAGTTGTAAGCGTTTTAAAATCTACTATGCTGAACAGATACAGCAGTTAATGAGAGGGTAGGCTCACCAGGTCCACTCGGAGTCGGCATAGTAGCCGCGATGGGGCGGCGTGGCGGGCGAGTGGCGGCACAGCGCCATCAGCAAGCGCATCCACTCCGCGCGCTCCACGCAGTTCGACGCTTGCACGAATAGCACGCGGTCGCGGTGCACTGAAATATACGAACTTTACTCTTGAAAATCATTTATTCATTTAATAAAATTTTATGCAGTAATAGATAGTAAAAAAAGTGTTTATTTGTCACAAAACGTATACATACATAAATATACATATTCTTTTTTATTTATTCATTTACACATACCAATTATTTTTACAGGTAGAACCCAATAAATATAATAAAAGTAGTCATATCCTAACTGCCCGACTCATGGGTGCAAATTGTATTAGGTTTGTACAGGTTACTGGAGTTTTAAACACTCTCCCTCGACCCAAACCATAGCATACTGTATATAATATACATGCCAAAACCTTAACAATAGTTTTAATAGTACTTAATTATGTTAGTAAAGACGAAAAACAAAACAAAAAGGTAATCAATATAATCAGATTATGAATATTTGTTTACAGTAATTTAAGTATGATAAATTAACTGGAGAAAAATGTTTGTCACCCAGTGGAGTATATGTATTAACATGTCACAAATAGTAATTAATAAACATAAGTATACAAAAAGTTATTTCTTTATAACTTTTTTTTTTGTATTAGGTACATTGAAACATATAAGTGTTATATATTTTTGAAATCACCTCTTAAAACCCTTTATTTTGATACCCCAAACGATGGGTTTGGAACAATCCAACCAATTTTCAGCTAGGTGCGAATTTTTGTAACTACACTCCTTTTGGTCTAATATGACCGGGCGATCTTGTTTTTGTTCAATTTAAATATAGCCAGTGACTCTCGCAAGGTTAAAACGAATCGATTGACGTAATAATCATCAAAATCGGCCATCCCGTTTGTTTTTTAGAACGCCACATAGGAACAAACATACACAAATAAATTAACAGCTAAATACATTACCCTTCTTCGGCAGTCAGGTAAAAATGTCACTGGTGTAACGTTAAAAACTGCATTTTTGTTCCAATAGTACCGCTTATTTTGGACAGATGCCTTACAATCAAAGTGTGTTTAATATGGACCGTGTATGGCACATCAAGTTCAATTTTCGAATATGCCACAACACAGATTCCCTCCCAATAGATTCCGCATAGAAGACAACTTACGCGCACCGTACATCAGTTTATTTAGGCTGATATAACTCAGTGCACGGTATGATCTCTTTAGTGTCGACCAGACATTAGAGCTGTGGGGACGTTAGCGATTTCTAGTTTTAATTCTGTTTAAAAAATAGTTATCAATGGTTTGCCTTAAAAAAAAGACGAATTGTGAAGTAAAATGGAGTGGAAAATGAACCAGCCCTTCAAGTTCAAAAAAAGATGGGATAACATTCCACCGGTAGGCAAGTAATAAATATTGACCAATCTAAAAAAGGTCAAGTTAAAATGGTTAACATATCAAAAGTGCACACTTTACAGTAGCGCTCGTTAATGTGTTTTATGAAAGTCCCTTTCACTCATACGGCATTATTATATTGCTTTCTTTTTCCCACCGAAGTAAAAGTGTTGAGACAAATACATTTTTTGCTTATCGAAAAGTATCGATGATCGATATTTAATTAGGTATATAGGAGAATAAAATAATAGTGCTCTACTCATAACAAGAGCTCAGTGTGACCCTGTTTACATAGGATTATAATTAAATTAAATCACTTTTGGCCAAAATCAAAATCTTTTCTCGATCGATTTTTTTCTTTATTATTATTAAAGTAATTATAAAATCGCCGCCTACGAAATTTTACATAAAATACCATTCTGTTTTGAAAAATATCGATATTTAATGCGTATGTCCCCATCACTACGACAGATACCGTGACCTTGAATAGCCAATCATGGCGCACTTGACACTCCCCGCGCAACCCGTACCTTCCGCCAAATTTGGTGAACTCGGAATCAAACAAAACAGTAGTCAAGCGGTATCTATTGGCAGGTAATCTGTGTGCCACAACCAGGAAAGTGTGTCTGAATGATCGATAAAGCTGCAGTATGTATAACAATATGGTGCGTCAATATCTTCCATCGAACTATGAGAGTGCAACTGTGTTTGAGCATAGACAGTCATAGCATAGACTTGTGCACTATAACATCACCCGCGTCTCGCTCCGCTGAGATTGGCCGCCGTGGCGGAAATTCAGTCTTTAAAGTTAAACTTTATTGCTAAAAATATTAATACAACCAAACTCAGTAACTTTGTTGGTACACATTACCATAAACAAAGGCTATGTTTGCTTGCTTAAGTATTATTTGCACTGTCCTCCGTACTAGTATCTACTGTCTCACGGTAGGACAGTCTTCCTCAACTCTCATAATAACAACACTTGGGCACGGGGCCCCGGCGCTAACAAAGAAATTTGGTTCAAATAAATGTGACTAGATGGCGCGATATGCATCTATTCGTTATTGAATTGTGTGTTAACAATTAACATTTTCTAGAATTGATCATTAAAATTGTATGTTCTTTTTTAATCAACTCTTCCAAGCAAAAAATTTTGAATTTTATTATTATTAATAATTATTATTTCAAAGATTATTTGAACGGATTATTTAAAATTTATTCCAATAGATGGTGCGGTTTTAAATTTCTGAGGCATGCCATCAGATTTTTTTAATTTGTAGTGTGAAATATTTTGTTTCAATGAAACTGTAAAAACTTGCAAAAATACTATAAAACAAATCGTCACTGCATTTAAAGAAAGAAAAAAACGAACCGAAAAACCCATTTACTTGCAAGTCACTGCTAACACCATCTAAAGCCGTGGAACGGAACCGAACCCGATCGAAGTACTTATAAAAATAATCATCTTAATCAGACGAAAAACGCTAGTTACCTCGACCCGGTTTCTTTTTATGGGATGAGGCATCTGTATGCTAGTATTATATTATCTGTGACTTGGGTAACATTTGCAACTTACATATTATAACTAACATATACTTCAAGTAAGGTTTGGCTATTAATTTATTTATTTATTTTATAACTAGCTGACCCGGCAAAAGTTGTTTTGCCATAAAAGTAACAAAACACCCAACATTCATTTTTTGAATTTATTGTACTTTTATCCTACCTACCCTACCAATTCTATTGACCCTACCCTACTTACACTACCCACCTACACTACCTACCTACCTTACCTACCTATCTAATCTACCCTACCATACCCTACCTACCTACCTAAAAAACATAGGCACCTACACAATAATATTTTTAAAATATATAGATTCTTAATATATTTATTTATTTATTTAGATAACATGGAAAACTTACAGCTAAAAACAAACAGAACAAGAGCAGTAAATTTGTCAGTCAGCCAATTAAAAGTCTTCACTTATAAAATATTGGTTACAACTGAATATCTATGGACACTCTAGAAGACGACTGTTACAATATTATAATAATATCGCCAAACAGACCACTAAACATCTTATAAAATTAACCAACATATTGCTCACACCACACGACAACCCTCACTTTGCATTTAACTAATTGAAAAAGTTACGGCTTAAGCACTTCCTGATTGATGGCACACTAGTTAGAAATGGATCAATGATTATAAAGATCAGACTTGAGAGGAAAGATAATATAGTTAATATGGTGTTTGTTTACATACCTATCTGGAAGATGTTGTTAGCTCCAAGCTGTGCACCGGCGGCCGGACCGTCCACTGCAGCGACGGCCAACACGCCAGACAGCGACAAGCGTTGAGCAGTCGCTCGAGCACCCGTACGTGACCATGACAGTTCACCGCTATAACAACACAAAGTATTCATTGACGACGCTCGGGTAACTAATTCTTTTTCTTCTATTCAAGTTGATGGTGATTCAACCTTTGGCACAGAATAAATAATAGTACCGTACAGAAGCGTCACTTCGCTCAATAATTTATAGAAATAGCGACTCTTGCTGCTAAGCAAGAAAGTACAATTCAGCTCGCATAAGCGCACAATGCATAACGCGATATTCACCTAACCGTTGCCGCTCTCTTCCGTCTGCCGCCACAGAGTACATTTTAATATACTGAAATCTGCCGCTGACGTGCACCTCACACTACTGAGCGAGCGATGTGTGGCCGGTAAACGAACATATTCGCCATATTCGTAATCCTTTGATATGTTGCAAAAAACCGACAGCCGGGTGGATACGGGTGTTCGGATATTTGGCGTATTCGTCTTGTTCGTGAATATAGGTAAATATAGGCGAATAGAGCTACTTCACATCGTACTATTTGGGCGAATAAGACAAATATGCGAACACGAATAGCGATGTGAAGTGCCACCATGAAAAAAAGGTGGCTCTCAGACGATAATGCCAAACTGAATAATTACATCATGGAGATACAGGTACAAGGTTTAAATGGTGAAATAACTGTTGCTTTAGAAAAACTACCTGATTTTATTTTTTTAAGTTAATTACAGTTTTGATTTGATTGATAATGATTTTTCTTAAATGTATAATTATAATTCAATATTTTTATGTTTTATTTAGCTGTTAATGTCCCACTGCTGGGTAAAAGCCTCTCAACCACTACAATTATAGTTATTTATAAATTAAGAAAATTAATTAAATAAGTCAGTTGGACCACGGGTCTTCGGTAGGGGCAGTTGTCCAATCATTATTTTTAGTTGGACAACTGCCCCTACCGAAGACCCGCAGCCTAATTGTGTAAGTAAATTCGGCAACGGAAACAATCTGTTTCTTTCCCAAAAACACACACATACACAAAAAAGTTGAATAAAGATTGAACTTTTTTGTGTATGTGTGTGTTTTTTTTGTTTGCCGAATTTACTTACACAATTAGGCTGCCCTAGTCCAACTAGTTGCACATTATATTTGGACCACGACCCCTAAACGCTGCCACCAACCTACTGCAATACACCTATTCACTAGACGCGCCCGCCAATCGTACCTAAACTGCGGAGTGAGACCCCCGTGCCCTTAGATAGTTTGGGCCCAGTAGTTGGCCAAGTTTATAGTGGCATCAGTGACATTCCATTTTCATTATTTTTCAGTATTGGAACCCTCCAAAGTGCAGGTGTGTGGTATAGTCATATTTTGTATAAGCCGTGTCTGTAAAAGCTCATTTCGCCAGATTGTATTTGCAGCGGCCTATGTGGGTGTGCAACCGATAGAGTGCTTCCCATAATTATATGTCTTGAGTGTAAACATTATCATAACTTCACGCCTGTGTTTCGCGAACACGATACACCCACAATTTGCCCGTTATGTTCAGTCCCACGTAATGATATATTATACTGTGTAATAAATCTACATAGCCTGTTTAATCACAATGAAGATAAGTTACCATATCAGTTCTTGAATGAATAAGGGTTATTTATTTACCTGGTGAGTCTAAAATGTCTTCGCTTCGCATAAGCATGAGCGGCGCGCGTCCACCGCCGGCGCGGCGAGCCTGCGCCCGCACGCACTCCCTCTGAACGCTTGATCATGGTTCTGAAACATCATCATTACTATAAGTACCTGCTACCTTCTTATTGAAACTTTATGCTTAGGCTGTGCACAAAGAAAGCTTACTTCACATCGAGTAACCAAATTGTTTTCAGAGTAACGGTTTATCTACATTGCGTACATAAAAGCCCCTTTTTTTCTAATGCATAGCATAACTTTGTTCCTAGCAACATTTGATGTTGGAAGGTATTCTATTTTTATGCTTTGATGTATTTGGAACATGAGGGTGTTGCCAACAACACCGCAATAATGTTTCCCGCGAAACATGTTGCTAAAACAACTTTGTGCGACATAAAACTAGCCAAAACGGGCATATTAACATCAGCAAGCACAATGCGACTCGATGGCTGACTAACGCAATCGAACGATTTTACACTGGCTGACAGACAAGTACACACAAATTAAAATTATAACCTTACGTACATACCCCACTCTAATCCAAGAATGCAAAAACAGTTCAAAATATTGTTAATTGTTCTTTTAGACAACATCGGTACTGATGCTTTTGGCATTTAATTTAGTGTACTACAGAATCAGCACCAGTGCCAAAGAAAATTGAGTTCAAATAGCATTACAACATGGTATAAAACTCACCCTTCTTTGAGCAGCACAGGCGTTTCTTGTATATTGTTGTTTTGTGTGTCCGTACTGGTGGAGATTATTTCAAGGAACTGCTTTATTGCTTGCACCTGTAATGTTAAAGTGGTTCAAGTTTGCGCGATATATTTTTATTCAACTCTCGTTGAAACCTGTCTCGATAAGCGTTTTAAGTAATTAATCTGTAATATGCGATTCTAGAAACGACATGGAGCGGAGAACACGGAATTAAAACGGGCGAGCAGGACGAAAATGAATTATTGCGTATTTATAATTCATTATTAATTCTGGTATCTCTAAGACTCTCTGCCCTCTGTACACAAGTCCCATGCCGTAACATTAAGACCGCGCCTGCTAAGAATGTTACCAGAGACATAGTTCTTTGTCGTTACGATTCAAAATTCGTCTCCTGTTCCGATGTTCCAAAGTAGAATCGCCGGTAATCTGAGTAAAAGTGGTACATACATGTCTTGGCGTGCAGAAGCTGCGGTACAGTTCCGCCATGTACTCCTCCTTGCACACCTGCTGCGCCGACCGGCTGCTCACCAGGTTGCCCAGCGATTGGATGGTCTTCGAGATCAGTGTCAATGTCCGGTTGGTTTGGGGATCCTGCAAGATGCGTTAGAGATGAGCACTAGAAGAACAAGGTAATACAAGGAACTTGTCCCCGATGCTCTTACGTTGTTGATAAATATGCGTCGCAGTATGGATTTTCATGAAAAGAATACTGAAAGGCGAGTTGAGGCGACGGCGATCCGGTGCCGAGCTGATATGTCTGCGACGACCTTTAGAGCATCAGCTATATTATTTTATTGTTACAGTTATAGAGGATGTTTTGGAAACATTTCTTACTAACTTAGCATTCTAAATTATTGAGTAACCAAATTAATAAAAAGGTCTTTAAAACATTTAAACAGAATTTGAACTTTGTCAAACTGCCTGAACATCAAGTTCGTAAAATTGATAAGATTTCAGATTCTGAGTACAATTAAACAGTCAATAAAAATACTCACAATTTGCTCCGTAGTGAGATCAAAGAGCCTGGGCCCGAGTATGGCGGGCGCAAAGAACCTCAGGAAGATGAAGCCGGACACGACAGAGTACCGCACTTCGGCGTTGCGCGGGAAGTGTCTCGCGGCGCACTGGCGCAACGCGTCGAACAGCCGACACATCGCGGGCGGACACGTCGCGTAAGACGAGGTTATTGCTGCGAATACCTGGTAACAGGACAAAACTAAAGTCAATCTTCTTCTTGTAGAATCGACAAGAGCCACAAGAAAGGGTTACATCAAGTAAGAATGAGGTAAAAGTACTACCCAGGCAAAAAATTTGTAGTGCAATGGGCTATTATCTAGGGCGTGTCTAACAAAAGCTCGTACCGACACAAATAGAGGCTCTTCAATTACACCTTGATGTGAAAGTGTAGTTTTACAAAATTTGGGTATCCATCTAGGATAAACTCGATCCTTCTGATTGATTGGTTAGGTTTATAGCATCTAGATTACGTTCATCGAGCATATATAAATATGTTGAAGCGATACATTTCGACAGGTCCACGTCTATTTACTTCAATTTACTGCACTTTAAGTCAATAACAAATGGTTCTCTTTCAGGTGCTACTTACCCGTTCTACATAGTCATTCAAGTTGGAAGTGAAGGCAGCAATGGACTTGACCCTTGCGGGGTCAATCTCGTATGGTAGTCCTCGGCCAATACCGCCGCGAACATTGACCGCACAATACAATAGAGTACGAATATATCGTAAAACTAACTTACCCGTTCCACATAGTCCTTCAAGTTGGCCAAGTTGGCAGTAACGGCCGCAGTGGGCTTTACCCTTGCAGGGTCGATCTCACATGGTCGTCGTTCGGCCAACACCGCCGCCAAAGTTGGCCGCAATACCGACCGCAGGTACGACGCACCGCTCAGTCGCATCGCTTCGTCCATCATCTTTGAGACGAGGGTGTTGCCTCGGAATATTGTTGTTGCGTCACTGGAAACATTAGGAATAATTGTATTTACGACATTTTTGAGTCTAATTTATAAAAGAGGTTGGAAGTACTGATCCGATTACGAAAATTCCTCCATTATAATCGTGACAATCTAAGAAGTCCGATGACGTTTCTCATTTTACATTTCGCGATAGTTCTGTATGAACATCTACGAAAAATCAAATTCATAATCCTAATTACTATGTTACCCATACACTAAAATAACGCGTATCATTCGTAAACATCAAGTTATACTTATCTAACGCATTTGTATAGATGTCAAATCCGACTTCTTACGACTGTCACGACTTTTATGCACTATCTTATTTAATTTTATTATTAATGTACACACAGTATAATGCACAAATATACTACAAAGGCACTGCTTATTTCTTAAGAAATTCCTACCAAAAGACCCACGAAAAGGAAAAATAAAAATAAATTTAGAATTCCATCGTTGTATGCTACTTTATATGCCGAAAAAAGCCACGGTTCCTAGGGCCACGGATAATGCTTGTATAAATTTTGTATTGTTAAGTATTTTTTTCTCATAATAAATTTAATAAGGACTTCTCAGAAAAACCCAGAACAGTATAACAGATAGTGGCATTGGAAAGGACTAATGACCGAAGACGGCGCCAAAGAAAAAAAATATGGGTTCATCGAACTTATAAAAGAAAATGGCAAATTAAACTACAGTATAATAACGCTATTGACCGGTAGTGGGATGTAAATCAGCTGAGATGATAAGAGATAAGAGTGAAGATGACGTCGGGGCTTACTCACGCACCGGACGCTGTTTACAATCAATTATTGTGATTAGGACTGTACAAACTGATAGTAATTTAACATAATTCACGTGTGCCCTCAATCATAATTATGTACTTGTTCCCAATTAATTTGTATCATCGCTAATTCTGGATGTAATTATTCATTTTCAAATAATATATTTGATCAATCACACTCACAGTTTCTTATTGGACTGTAAGCAATTTCATTATCAGGCGAAAAATATTTAAAAATATTTTCAACTCAGCATTTTATTGCACACTTAAATCAGAGCATGTGGTCCCAAAGTATTTATTTTTTAAATGACTTTAAAAGTCAAGAGTCAGAAAATATCATTTGATAATAGAATATGTGGGTGTAACCCCTCTGCCTAGCCCCTTGCAGAATACAATCGTTATGTTATAAAGGCAAGTACTCACGTCAGTGCAGAAATCTCAGCATCTGCGAGTTCCTTGACGATGGGTACTATGAGATCATGGTGAGTGAATAGCCTTACGAGGGGTTGCGCCGCGTCCGTTTTACTTGATACTATCTCTCCCAGTATGTACACTGCCGACGCTGTTATGGGCTGAAAACGGAATTAGTTTCTTATTATATCATGTCTATAAGTTCTTCATTTATCATCTCCTCTCTCATGTTACTTGGGGTTGGTGCATAACGTTTCTTCTCTTCCATTCTCAAAGGTAAGTCGTCACATTAGAACTCAATCCCATTTCATCCATGTTATTTCTTCTGCTACTCCATGTGAATCTTTTCATTTTTTTTATACCTATTCATTTATTAATATTAAATTGTTTGACTCTATCACTGTTGGGGATCTCGGAGGTGTATAGAACATTACTATTTTAAACACATGTTACAAAACAAGTTTTACCTTCTGATGAACACTCCTAAGAAACAATTCCTCGAGTGTCCTATAGTGTTGTAACGGGAACACGTGGTCGACAGTGTACTGCAGTAGTAGCCGGAGTGAACCTAGCGTAGCACTGCCCGCGGCCGATAACCGTGTGCCGGGGGGAGTCGCACCCCGGGACAGGGCTCCACCCGCGCGGGATGTTAGGAAGAACCTGGGGATATCACACATCTATTATAACATATACTTTCTAAGAGAATCGGGTGATCGGAAACACAGGATTCATCAGATTTCGAGACTAATGAAGATTTGTGACTTATCTGCATTTTTTATTATTTATGAATAAAAATCGGGGAGTGCAATAAAGAATATAACAAGCGCTATCATAATTTCGATCACTAGTACTGGCTGGAGGAGCCAATAGTCACGACTAGTAGGAAATCAAAACGTAAAACCAAATCTCATGATGCAATATTATCCTTTGAATAAATAGTAAGCGACTGTAATCGACATTACCATACTGTGACGAGTAGGAGTGTTTCTACGACCCAATTATGTTATAGATATACTGAGATATACCGACGTCTGCGCGACAATACAAACACAAGCTGACCAGCTTGAGTGAACACTGTCCGTCCTGCGTCTGGCCGCGACACGAACGTACGTTTGATCAGTATGTTTTATCTCTTTCTGACAACGGGGTCCTATTTATATCTCTGTGATCTTTTAACCTGCTTAGTGATAGAAATAAAGTGCCAAATTCCATGGGTCCTATGTAGGACCCATTTCCATGTTCCATAGGTACCTGAAGTAAAATATTGCCTTGTTTTTTTGGAAAAATCTTATTGCTACGACCACACTAATTTTCTGTATATTTTTGTCCTTACCAGGCACGTAAAGGTGTTGGCGAAGGTTGCCGCAGTTGTAACCGCACCTCGCCGAGAAAGATAGGCGTGGCAGCGTCGTGCCACACCGATACTCTAGCTTCGCAGGCCACCCCCGCCTATAACATTGAATTCAATTTCAAATACCAAAACCAATACACATTTATATTCAAGCATAAACGGCAAGTTTTACGTACCGTTTGTGAGCCATCTTTATCCTTCGGGTCTGCGTCCATAACGAGATCAAAACAAAAAATTTCGTCAAATTGTGGATTTACAGTCTTCTTTCTAGGTTTCGTACGTTTTTCAACTCTTCGTCCGTTCGAATATAACAACGTGACGAGAGCAAACGGGTCACACTGTCCATTCTTAGTGGTTAGCTCAGAGCATTCCATCACTCGGAGGCGTAGGACGTCGTGTCCTGCTCGCTGCGCGGCGCAGTGCCTCTCGGGGTCCGACCAGTAGTCAGCGGCGGTGGGGGTGGGCGAGGCGTCCGACTCGGGCATCGCGTGCATGGGCGGCTTGGTGCGCGCCGCCCACGCCGCCCGGTCCTTCAGACTCTCTGAGCGCGACAGCGACAGAGCAGGCTCCGACTCAACCGCACTCAGCAGTTTCTTGCTCGTGGAACTCGAACAAGAACCAAATCTCATACTCTCCTTACAATATTCAGATAATCTTACGAGGTTATTTCCTTTTGTTTTTGTCGAGCAGTTGTCTGCTACAGTGGGGTCCGGGTCGGGAGGCTTCGGTTCCATTCGTAGCCTCTTTCTGGAGTCTTCGAGAGTGAGTTCAATGTATGCCTTTCCTTGAACCTCTGAGT
Source organism: Orthosia gothica (assembly GCA_949775005.1). NCBI lineage: Eukaryota > Metazoa > Arthropoda > Insecta > Lepidoptera > Noctuidae > Orthosia > Orthosia gothica. The sequence goes on along the minus strand of OX459048.1, from coordinate 19,740,252 downwards.
CTGCGTCGACCGGTCGCAACGCAAACCAGTGGTCTTTATTGTTATACCGGTGCAGATCTTCTCGTTTGATGGCCACTTTACCGAGCACTTTGTCCTGTTTGAGATGCTTGTCACGATCGAACACGTATATGGAAAGGTATCGAAATCGTCGCGGCACCTCGAATTGGAACTCCTCGCCGAAGAATGGACTGAAACCAAATAACAAAATAATTGTTTATGTCGAGCAAGTATGAGTTGTGTTGAGGGTATTTACTCGTATCGGAGCTATTATTTGTTGAATATTACATCCGACAATCGTTATCAAGTTTTCGACTGCGCGATAATCTATAGCCGGGTTGCAGCCTAGTTGTGGACGCGTGGGGTGCCTGTCTTACACGAGTGTCAGTTTTGCCACCCACACCTAAATGAATAATTTTCTGTGCTTATGTTTTATTAAGGTACAGATAACCCTTTGTAACTGATGTTAAAATGAACACATTGTGTCTAAGCTGCTATTCGTGTGGTTGTTTGTGGTTTTGGTGCGATTGTCGTTTTTTGTCCGAATTAGACATAACTTTACAAATTAATTACACTCTGTACTACAAATTAATTTAAAAAAAAAACACGATTCAAATTACATACCAATATTTTTTTTTAAAAGCCCACGTCGGTTAAAAAGTAATTGAAAAAGGATAAAAAAAAAACCCAAGAATATCCGTCGCCGGCTGCCATTACATGAACCAGTTTTTCAGTTTTATAGTAACATGAATAATTGGAGATTTTTGAGCTCTATAGTGACAGTGATGACACCCTTAATGGGTTATTTTAAACTTTTTAGAGAACATAAATATTAAATAGGCTTTATATAAAATCGGACTATTAGTTTTAGAGAAAAATGGCAACATGGATTTGCACAAACAAACATCCTCTCATCTCAAACGCATATACCGTCTCCGTTCCGTCATTGGTAAAAATGGTCTAGTACAATATTTTTTTCAAAACTTGGCTTTTTACACGTGATGTGCTTTTTAAAATCAGTGGGGTCAATACAGAGTGGTATCGCCCCCTTAAATCTTATCAGATATCGTTATGATCGTAGAGATGCTATAATTTTCGTGAGTTGACAAATCTTTTCTTTTTTAAGAAACAGTCATAAAAGTCAAATAGGTTTAGAGTTTAAATCACCTATAGTAGAATAGATAAAGTTTAATTTACCAATTTGCAGAATCGAGTAACACAAAATGCTCAGACGAAACTATAAAACGACTTAATGAACTGCGGCGCCTGACGCCTCCAAGAAAACAGTTATAAACTTTATAAGATGAATTTAATCTAAATGGAAACATTAGAATGTGTTCACCATGATTGCTTTTGGCCCTTAAATTAACTGCAACACTAACAGCACAATTATATAGAATCGGTATTCGAGAACCTTTATCCTAATAACGTTTTAAATTGATACAACATTCGGATGTATGTTTTAATCAAAGAATTTCATCAGGCCATAGTCTACTAAACATGAGCTACCAATGGCCGAACGACGGTCGTAACAGCTGAATGAAATTAAATTTGGAACACCGCACAGCGTATCATTGCCTGGGTTATCGAGTAGTTGCAAATCTGGAAAAGTAGGGTATTAACAGACGAAGTAATAGGCAAAAGTTATTAAATTTTCTAGTATGTAAACAATGCTGGTTTCATGATGTAAGACCAAGTTGCACAGTGACGTATGCGTGGGATTGCCTTATTCAAAGGAGAAAGTTTGACATTCCCGATGAAATCTCATCTCACAGCCTAATAATAAAGCACGTGCCTACACTTGAAAGTGTATGCTTTATGTGAAAGGAATGGTATTGTAACTAACGCTATAATTATTTTATGAAAAATGAGAACATAATAATTGTGAAAAATGAGAGAATAGAATTTAGTGAAACTTTTCCTTAACTTCGAAGCAAAGCCATTTTAATGTAAATTGCCCGAGTTCCCCCCACAGTTATAGCTATAGCAATCTCAAGAGATTCCTATGCCCAACTTTGAGTGAAGTCAGGCAGTGGTTCAAATGGGGTGGAGCAAATTCCACGCGAAATTGTTAGAGAATTGTTCTGCTGACAAATCAAAATTTGAAATAGTTGTGACAACCCTAATGAATAAACAATATATATACTTCCCGAACGAGCATTACGTGTAGCTATTTGTAAAACACGATAATAACTCAATAAAGGGGTTTATTGACTCGTTTGGAGTGTACGTAGGTATAAGAAGCTCGCAGTGTATCGAGTCGGTGGCAGGCTCGCAGGCGCATCCGGCGCCGGCGCAGTATTTATAAACCGGAGGCGGAACCGTACCAGCTGAGCGGGGGCGGCCCAAGCTCACTTGCCATTGCACATACTTCACGCCTCTAATTTTAATACGTTGAATTGATTAAGTGCGGCCACTCATTCAATAACCAGGATACGTAGCTAATAGTACTATTGACTCAGCTATATTTATTACACCTCGTGATGTGCTTTAATCTGCCTCAATATAGGACACGACTGACAGTGCTTTGTTATCTATGTATCCTGGTATTATGCATAATTTTATAATGATAATATCATATCACAATGAAAACTTATAATTAAATCAATCAAATTAATTTGCACGGAGCGTGTTAGTAGGCCGAGTCACGATGACGCATTTTTGAATGAACTCCGGAACACCTTTATTCGTATACATGTTGTCGGGCCGGGAGCACGAAATAGCACATGTTAGAAACCAGAGCAATGCACTTAAGACTGCCGCCACTCCGGCCGGGGACTGCTCAGACGCAGGCGATGATCATTTTACGTGCCACGAAGTTCCGGGACCAATTTATCACTTAAAAGCTTCCGTTTAATGTTGGAGAGCTACTGACGCGATTTTTACGAGTCTCCCGACGAAGTCTCACTTGTCATATTTTTTTGGATGCCGATCTGCTGTCGTTTCGAGGCACATAGTTTTAGTTATTCGTAGTAATTTTATTTATGATGATAAGGTGTTATTTAAAATTGGTTTAAAACAAACACTTGCGTCATATTGAAAATATTATCGGGTTTTTGGAAGTCTGTTGAAAGAAGGAGATTCCTAAAGCCGCTATACTGTGGCATTATTTTAACAATACGTGGGACACTCAGAAAGTTTTGCGAAACTAAAAAAAATTGTTCTATACGTACATATATTTTTATTAAATCTTTTCAAAGTACTTTCCACCAGCCTCTATACAAAGATTCATGCGCCTAAACCAGTTTTCAAAACACTTTTTCCAGTCCGCCGCAGACACCTCGTTTACAGCCTGCTCGAACGCAGCCAGCGCATCTTCCGGCGACGAAAATTGTATCCCTTTGAGCTGATTTTTTATTTTTGGGAATAAAAAGAAGTCACACGGTGCTAGATCAGGGCTGTAAGGAGGGTGACCCAGGAGTTTGACTGGCGTGCTGTCCAGGAAGTCCCTCGTTTTGAGTGCGGTGTGCGCAGGTGCATTGTCGTGGTGGAGCAGTAGCCCGCGGAGCCCTGTGTTTGGTCGCTTGTTGCTTATAACAGAGAAAACTTCTGGCAAACATTTGGTAGTATACCATTCGGCATTAATGCTTCTTTGATCCCGTAAGGGAATTGATACCAAGTGGCCAGTCAAATTAAAAAAGCTAGCGATCAAAATCTTACCCCCGCTTCTAGATCGCTTCACTTTGGTAGGCGTTGGCTCATTTTGAAACACCCAAACAGTCGACTGGCGCTTGGTTTCTGGGTCGTATTGATAAATCCAGGACTCATCACCTGTAACGATGTCGTAAACACGCCGAGACGAGCCTGCTTCAAATTTGTTAAGCATATCACGGCACCATTCCACCCGGGCCTGCTTCTGAGCATCGGTGAGGTTGTGCGGCACCCAGCGTGATACTATCCTCCTCACGCGAAGATGGCTGTGTAGAATCTCGTGAACGCTTCCCGATCCAATCTTCAATATGTGTTGAATCTCCTGATATGTAATTCGCCTATTGTCTTGGATTAAATTTTTCACTGCTAGCACGTTTTCTTCGGTAACAGCCGTCAAAGGGCGACCGCTTCTTTCGTCATCCCCCAAAGTTGGTCGACCGCGCTTGAATTCGTTATACCAACGATACACGGTTGCCTTGGAAGGGCCTTCATCCATGAATGCCATTTGAAGTCTATCGTACGATTCATCCGGTTTCAGGCGACACTTGAAATCGTATAAAATCATAGCTCTAAAATGTTCCCGGCGCAGATCCATATTTCAGTGAGACACAATACTTTGAATTAACTCGCAAAAAATGTGGAGGGAAATTTTGAAATTGGAACTTACTTATTTTTACTTATAAATAATCATATTTTCGAAAAACATTATAACTGGCCAGTCTCCCATATATAAAAACTTTTTTTCGCAATACTTTCTGAGGGGCCTGGTAATTAGTCACACCTACAAGAATTTAATCTTAAACATATTTTGTTAACAGCAGAGAATTGTTATTCCAAGAAGAACACAGTCACAAAGCATACATAAGCAACTAATATGTAGGTATTATCAGTACATAGTTAGCAAGGCACAGATAGTTTGGACAGAGGCACATAGTAAGTGCAGTGATAAGGTATCGCGAGACAAAGAACCCATTAAATTAACTCGGCGAGTGACGTGACATTTCCTTCGATATCCGCCAGTCCACTGTGGCCTCACCTCTTGGGTCACAAAATCATTATCGCTTCCGTTCATTAACAAGCAAAACAGACTATCATTACAGATAAACAATGAAACGTATGGACGTTTTCTACTTCAACGGAGGTGTAATCATAACGGAAACTCCAGATTTTAACTGCTTTATTATGAGGTACTTTTAGGAATTCCCAGTTCTATTTAAAAATTAATTATGAAGCTGTAGGCATTCATCAACAATGAGAACCGTCAAAAATTATCAACAGGATAAATTAATTCATAGGACACCAGTTTTACACTTGACTTATTTTGCAATAAATTAGATCATCGTGCCCTGCGTGAAATTCTGGTTATGAAAAGAATTTGGTGCGTGGGTCGTTCCCACAACTAATCAGGGGGAGCGTAACCGGCGGCAGCAATTAAAATCATTGCTGCGGTGCGGCTGTCTTTTATTCATTCCATAAGCTGAATGGCAAAGGGGGTGAAGCGGAAGGGACGTTCCGCGACGGCGCACGCGCACCGGAAGCGCGTCCGGGACGTGGCGCGCCGCAGCGCCGCCCTCCCTTACAGCACAATAGCGCCTCCCCCGAATTATACTCGCTTTCAAAAGCCGCGCCGCGACCATGAATTAATAATTGTGACTAATGTTTAATTGATGACAAATCATTCAACACGCGAGGCGAGGCAGCAGGTGGCTTTCAATACAATGTTTTTATACAGGTTATAGTGTTGAACTTCCATGTAGCCGAGTTTGTTTATATTTTAACGTTGCTCATGTTATAATGTGACGAATAGTCTTTTTCTTCAAAGAAATCATGATATTATGATGTTCTATCGCGGAATGCATATTGCACTTTCTATCTTAATGAAACTGAAAATAAGTCATAAATTTAACTAATACTATCTGGGCTAAATACACGTTTCCTAGAAGTATACACATAAAAACGGGTACAGTATACACCGAAACTTGGAATATTATATTCCTGAGTGACACATGCTCGTGAAAGCGCCGGAAGTAATCATATCATATGCAAGAGATAGATTAGGAGTGTGCGCCTGCGCACTTTCGTGACGGCACATTAATGTTTCGAAGAAAGTTACACATCCATCGTACATTCGTATTCGTACGTACCTAGTGCATTAGACTAGTGTTTCTAAATTGTTTTAGAACGTGAGATTAAAGTTTGATGACCGGTTTTACAGCATTTTGTACGTAAGTATTTCTCTACACATGAAACAAATTACTTATTTGGTAAAGACGAGACAGAGAAGCCCACGGATTCAAAAAAGAACATAAAAAATACGCATTTAACAATTACTCCTGTAATTGCAGGTACCAACGTGGCAACAATAATTTGTACGACACCGTAGTACAACGTACAACATGCATTACTTACTTCAATTAAACGTATCAGCCACTTAAAATGCTCCATTCATGGAGTATAGAAACCTTGACCTATTAAATAGTTTGCTCTCCCTAAATGCTGGTAATCGGTTCCCACACGATAACGGGCGGAAGCGACACCGGACACCGGACAATGGATCCGTTATTATTATGTCAATTCTGGAGCGAATATAACGGTCCTGTTTTGTAGAATTCGTGGAGGGCCCTACAGGAAACTTGAACTATATTTCGGCACAAATATGGTGAAAACTAGATAAATGATAAGAAATGTTTGGCTCTAGGTGATGACATGGTAGAAAGTGTGAGGAGCTTTAAAGTTTATTGAAGCTAAGGACACTCGACACTAGCCCGTGGGCCCTATCGTTCCAACTTCAATACTTGTCAAAAAATTATGAACATTGAATCGATTAGAAGTTAGCACTGTGAGGTCTGCGATCTAGATCTAAATAGGTTCTTGTAAAGTATTTGGTTGTCAAATACCACATGAAAATTTTTAGAGTAAACGTAAGATTCGTGGCTTAGAGTTGAGGTGACAGTTGCAGTATATCGAAATGGCTCACAGAGAGAGTTTCGCATAGAGATTTATTTACTTATCTAAACTTCTTGCAACTTCGATCAACCCACCCCAAGAGAAATGGAGTAATAACATGGCAGGTGACTCACTTGAGAGTTCTCTCCATGGTGGATGTGCGAAATATCTCTTCTTGGTCGAGCGACAGCACGCAGTATATGTCGCGGTGGCACGCCGCCCCATGGCTGCGACCTGGCAAGTTTTTTGCTTCACCTGAAACAACAAAATTTTCATGACATAAAAATCTGATATTGAGAAATTGATTGAAGGAAAGAGATGAAAGATAGAGAGATAAAATAGACAGTTTTCATGAGGCCAAGTCACCCATTGACTAATAAAGTTTCGTGAAAATGTTAAACCATGTAACTTACGGTCAGTCGGTGTAAAAAGTGCTTCAATTCTCCCAAAGGAAAGGGAGTTCCAAGTGTTTAACTTAAAGATAATATCAGGCACAAAAACAATGCAATCGTTGTGACTTGTGGTCCATCATCAACATGGCAAGACAAGACGTGTTGTAGCCTCATCACTATTTTGATAATCTCTAGCAAAAATCTAACTACCAACGATTACCGTCACCATCATCACGCAAACGCTCTTATCTTGTTTTGTTAGACATGATCAATGTTGACATTAGAGTTGACTAATTACTGTGAGTTTCCCATAGTTTGCATCTTATTGCTTATTCTATAGAGCTTGCGAAGTAAGACCTTGAGTGCTTGTAATTTCAATGGACGTTAATGACGCTTTCTAGTTTTTTGGGTTGTTCTGCAATGAGATGGCGTATTGCATCACGTGCCCGAACCATGTATTTTTTCCAATCAACATAGATTTCGACTACTGTTCGTTTATAGTATCCTGAACTTCTGAATTCATCTCATTAATAGTTAGATCTTTCGATTTCAAAACCTTTATTTTAATGGGTAATGTTTCAAGTCTCCAATATCTGTTTCAATAAAATATGCCGTATAATTAGTAGCCACAAACAGCCGAGTCGAGGTTTTCTTACCGTTTGCTTCACACTCTCTAATAATACCAAATAAGTTTTACGATGATAATGATGGAGATTCCCTTTGCCGCATTTAGACTCATACTCGGTCCGTTGTGCGTGGGGCTTCTGAGCTCTAGCTAACTAAGCCAGCCTAGCTGCGCCCAAAAGCTTAAGCTAAGCAAAGGTTTCCGGAGCGACCTCATTGTTCCGAAGATTTCTTCACGTTGTACGTTGTGTCCTACGATTTACGAATAACCTATCGATCAAAACGCGGGTGAGTCGCTTCTGGAAAAGGAAACTCGTAGAGTTATAAATTGCAAAACCATTAAAAATTAAAACGAAGTGTATAAAAAAAAACTTGTTCAGGCTTGTCAAGACATTCATTTTGTGCTTGAGCATAAAGGTAAAACACTCGTCATTACTTTTTTGGATTAAAGCCTGATATAATGATACACTAAAGATGGAGAGCCCATTGGCGGTTGCGCAACGTGTTGCGACCTCGTCAGTTATCGCTAAATACGGAGACACAAGGTGAGGCGACCATCGGCCCATAAGTAACCACTGCCCTGACGCTTACCTGCAAACCAAACCTGTTTGTCATTTTTATGTACTATTTAACTCTACACTATGATAATATCATATCTACCATAAAATATGTCATAATATTGACTTAATTTATAAATAGTTATCTACTGTATAGAACAGCAGTTTTTAATTCACAGTAAGTCTACATACTTAGGTAAATTGATGACTGTACTTTATAAAATTCCGTTCATACATGCGCTGCACGATTGCATACGAGATGACAAGAAAGATATTCTCACTGTTTTCTTCAGCCGCGTAGACAATACAATTAGAGTACCATGAATGGCCCATTTGTAAGAGAAACATGACGAAATGTAGTCTAACTAGCTGCTAATATAAACACAGATGTAATGGATAAACTAGGAACTGTGCTAGAATAATTATAACAAAACTGTTGCTGTTTGGCCAAAACCTCGAGTCCCATTAGTAGATATCGATTTGCGAAATGGATATTCGTGATAGGCGGTTTGACGTTATTTATTTTTCATAGACCTTCTTTGGACGGTAGCTACATTTGGATATTTATCGTTTCACAGCCTACAACTTCAAGTGTTGGACTTAGCTTTACCGACAGCGCTGCTGAATTACATACAGGTCTGGCCAAATTCTTGCCACTGGCCAAGTCCTGCAATTCTTTATTGTTTAGATATTTGCATATTTTTGATTCTAGCAGGCCCGGGTTCTGAAATAGGTTAGAGGTCATTCGGCTCACTATGGAACTGGGACCAGGGACCAGTTGCCGCTTATGATTCCAGGCCCGCAAGTACTTCTTCATAACTCTGGCCTCCTGGTAGTTTGCGTATAAATAAATTATCAACGTCTATTAAAGAACAAAAGAGATTTGGGCCCAGATTCCCATTATCTTTTATAAGGGGCAACTGCTACCTGGTCCCATAGTGGGCCGAATGACCCGTAACCCTCTGAATTGGTAGAAAGAGGCTCATGTGGTAGGTTCAGGTGGTATTTCAACTTTTCAGCCAATCAAAAACAAAGCCAGGGTTATTGTATAAAAACAGTGTGACCGACAATGGCCGAATAGGATATACGATTGACTTCAAAGCAGTAGAACAATTAGTCACTGCGTGCATTAACCTTCCCCGAGGACCCACAACATAACTGATGTTATTTTTCCATGTAAAGCAAAACATTACGTTAGAATTGTAGCAATTTCCACGGAGATCACACGGTTAAAGGGATTGAGATGATTCATGATCAACGGGCGTAACAGTCGTGACGAATTAAATGGAACTTATTTCTCGGCGCGCCTACTCACCTAAGCCTATTATAATTTTATTTATTGTTTAAGTTTAATTTACTAATAAATACATAATACGTAAACCATGCCCATGTGACGTGTCAATTACATTACATTCTGTGGTTCTTCTTACAGAGGTGACGTAATGCTTGATGATTATAATAGGGAATAATGTTTGAAAACAATTTCCTGGTTTGAGGAAATAACCAATAGGTGTAACGACCGTGACCGATACTGATATTGTACCGCAGTGATAGGCACTGCACTTATTATTTAACACTCGTTATAACGATAACAGTACTGATAATCATTGTTTTTAGATATACGTGGATACGTCACTCAAGTTTCCTAGCACTTTCATGTATTTTTTCTTTAAACAAATTGGTCAATTAAAACATTGCATGTAGTTGTTGTAAATTGAGGCACGCTGCGATAGTTAGGACCGTTAAACAAAGGAAAGACCTTCCTGCGACTCTCACAAATTCGTAATTGTAGTGCTAGAGAAACTCACAACAAACTGTACATAATTGCTGATGCAAAAACAACCGTCATCATCATCAACATGACAGTAACACACGCCACTAAACTGGATCGTGGGAGAGAAACGGGATCCTGTGAATAGCGCCATCAGCGACTGAGGAAACGAATACGCACCAGCTATTTAGCCACCGGCACAATGGCGATCATTAAGATGTTTCCACACGCTCGTATGCGTAGTGCAATTGTTTCGAAATCGAGAGTATTTTACCTCAGCTCGTTGTCAGAGCGCATGGGAACCGTTTGAGCAACAAACTGATCGATTTCAGCATTACCGGAAAATAACAAGGTCACAGCGTAGATTACAGTCGCTTTTCTACTGATAGTAAGTACCTTGGCTTCAGCAATGTCCAGATCAAGCCTGGCATGTCAACATTCTCGTGTACGTCGAAGTGTCGAATGAGCGACATTTTCATGTGTTTCTCTTTCCTAGTCTTAAATTACATTGTTTACTACGAAAGGAATAGGATGAATATTTTGCCTCTTGAAATGGTTTTTTTAATAGTGTTGTTCCAATTATAAACACAGAAAATATAATTCTAATAATATGTCCTGAACTTTAGAGTTACTGAGGTACATTTCTGGTAGAGGAAGGGACGAAGTCCAGCACACACTTAATTTTCCAAGATTCCCGGGAACAGACAGCTCATGTACAATTATTTAATTCTGCGTATGCGTTCACAGGTCGACAGCCCCGTTGTTCAGTGTTTAAGTTTTTTTTGAGATGATGTGTTTTCTAAGAAGATTAATTTTGTCTGATGAATGCATAATTCTATTATAGTAGTGGCATATTATTGTAGGTTCAATTCCAATAACCATGAGTTTGTCTAAAATTACTCAAGTATTTCGTAGGTAGGTAGTAAGTTGATTCGTACATTTTTAATCAAGTCGAATACCTACTTAGGCACGTGGGTGGGTGGAAACCTACGTTCGTAGTATAATATCCAGTGGCCCAAGACGTTCACCCACTCACGTCACATAGGATACAATCGCTAAGCAGGTGGGTTGCGAAGTAGAACGCACTTTTTCGCAAAAACGTAATCCGATCCAAGCCACTAATTTCGCAACAGTGAATTTACTTCACATGGCCAACATAACAGTAGGTAATTTGGCTTTGAGAAAATGCGATTTTCTTTTAACTTGAAAGTTAAAAGTGAAAGACGATATCTACATTGTACTCGACGTGTGTGCATGTGTAGGTACTGTGATTACAAAGGAAGGTATACTTTCTCATCTCCGTGTGTGTGACTGTGAAGGCGCATACAACCTTTGGTGCGTGCTTACGTTCTTTCCTACAGGTTTTCCTATTGTTATTAATAGCAAAGGTGCATGAACATTACGCGATTATAGTTCACACCAAACTTATGGGCCGCCCTGAAGTTGGCTTTCCGATGCGCGAGACACGAAACGTGCTGTTTTTGTATGAGATTTATTACTGCGCAGCCATTGTTGTATCCAACTTCAGGGCGGCCAAGAAGTTTGGTGAGAACTATATACCTACTACAGACTCAGAGCACAAAGTCAACTGAACGCCCAAAGACATCCTACCTAACCTGATGCTCTTGATGATGCTAATACCCACCTAGTTTCACGTTTTGATACTGCATTCCTTTTACAAGTTTAATTCTAGCCTGTGTCCCAGTGCAAGAAAGATTATTTGAAAATAAAGACTAAAATGGCAACTCAGACTATTAGTGAATATTTAACAAGATCAATGAACTTAGATAAGCCTCATTGGCCTACTTAATTAATAGTGTGTGCGGTTTCGCTTTTCACAATTTTGTTACATGTAAAAAAACTAGTACTTCAATAGGAAAGGATCAGCAAAAAGTACTGCTGATACAGATTGTATGAAAAATATTTATATGCAAGTCTTACAAACTTTGATAAGATATTATAATTTGGTATTTGATTAGCTCGTCCTAATAAAACCATATATCTTATTTAAATCCCCAATTGCCGTTACACAAAATATAAACCATCACTATTGAAATTTTTACTTGATTAATTAATGGATAACACAATATTTAATCATGCCTAAATTACAGGTAAGTACAAGTATCTTACAACTCAATCGAGCAATTACCATTCACTATCGTATTAAATAAGTACATTATCTTATCAATGGTAATTCATATTTATGATCCACGAATGTATTTGATTGAATGAAAATATGATATTGGCAAGCAGCGCGGCTCACGTCATGTGGTACTCCGCAGAGACGGCGGCGATAACGGTGACGATAAACGAGCGCGTTTTTCATTAACGGATCGACGAGTTTCCATGAATGGGTGCGTTGAATGGAAAACGCTTGGTTTGCCCCATTCACAGCGCCCCGCCCGCCCCTCGCTAGCGCTGTTCAATTCGAGATAAGTATGTACGATGTACAAGCGCGACGCGACGTCCGACGCCCGCCGCCGCCGTCCGTCGCGTCTCGCCTCACCGCTGTCATTTGTTTCTAGTAAGAATCCTGCTAATCATTAATCGCCTCAACAACTTAGCCACGTTACGAATATGACGCTGAACTGAAACTGATCTCCATTCGCTGATACTAATACTATCGCTTGAACCATTTAGACAACATAAAAATTGATGAACTTCCTGTACATGGAAACAGAATTGGGTTAAAGTATACCACTACACAGTATGTTCGGCGAGACGATTCAACCTATATTTGCATTTTATAATCATCATAGTAGTGATTAATATCTTAGGTATCGTATCTAAAGATGTCTACTTCTAAAATATTACATTATACAAATAACCGTGCGTGGTCTGTGTAGGTACGTAAAAATTCTTTTCTATCTGAAAAGTCAGTTTCGGTTATTCAACGAATATGGGCAATTTAAGTAATTTTAACAGGGAGAGTTGAGATAAAACTGTCCCTATTCATAAATTACCTATTGTCTGCCTCGACAACAGTATAAATATACAATCAGTATGGAAACTACCTACAAACCCCCGTCGAACCCCCGATCGTCGGTACGCATGTTTTTGTGAGTGTGCCGTTTCGAGCGTTTGTAGGTAGTTGCCGTACTGCTCGTCCATATTTATACTTTGCCTCGACTCAATCGATCACACCTACTTGTTAACTAGTTGCAAAGGGCAGCTAATAATAACAAAATCACTATCAGTCAAATATGGTTAGGTGTATCATCAATTCATCAAGCAGCCAGTGCTTATCATGTTTGTTACTAACAAATTGTATTATTTAACGCCTTACATTACACAAGTAGGTATAAACACAATATCGCCACTTGTAAATAAACATAGCTCCGAAGATTTGCTACTCGTTCGTCAGGCAGGCGACAGGCACTGCTAATCAGAAGCCTCTGTTTACCCAAGAAATAAGACACGATACGTTTATACTTAGGTACGAGCGTGACTCACATTCACATGTTATGTAGTTGTACAAAAACCTCATTTATATTACACACAGTCGAGACGCCCACGCCGCCGCCGCCGCTGCCGAGACGAACATATAAGAGTGAAAACGATGCTTTATGTGGACAGGTCTCAAAAGGCGCAGGTAACCGATTCCTGAGTCATACCACGCATAAAATAAATAATAGGATTCAATTAGCAGTTGCCCTTTCGGGTTCGGCTAAGTGTTGGTATGAACAAAGGTGTTCAATGGCATATGAGTAGATAAAGGGCAGGCGCAACGGAAGTTGCCATAAGTGAGGCATAGTATAAGGTTGTCACATTATCACTTGTTCTGGACTACAGACACGAGAGCGACTGGGAGAACCGAGACAGGACGAGACGCCGTCGGCGTCGCCCACGCCCATAAACTAGACAATCTACTAAGTACAAAACTAATTAAGAAATTCCATAATTGTAATGTTTTTAAAGATTCATAGAAAATAATGGATCCTTAATATTGGTGCATTTAAACATGATTGTAGCAAATCAACCAAAAAAATTATCTGCCTCAATTATTACAGTTTATACCAAGTAACCAAATGGTTTATTGTTAAATCTGTGAAGTTGATTAATTTTATCTGTTTCCATGTTCCATGATCACATAACGAGTCCAGGCAAATGTTTAACTCTTTGTCTACTGTGGGGTCAGTAAAACTGTCAAATTAAGTCTAATACTTAAGTTTTGAACCTAGTTGGACTTTTTGCCGAACAGTAATTTAGAGATCATAATATATCAAGAGCCTTCTCTTTATTTATAAATATAAATAAACTGAAAGCAGTCCAAGGGTCTGCTACAAAGAGAACTGGTGTCCATTAATATGATTTTTTGTACTTTCAATAAATAAAGGAAATGAAATTAGGTAATTGAACTTAAGTACAAGGAATACTGAATTTAATAGACATGATTTTTTACTCAATTGTTGAAACTGGGGGGTTTGGCTGAAAGTGCAATTGTTTATCATTTTAATGAAATACTTTTTCTAGTACATATACCACTTATGTACTTGGCAAAACTTGTTGTTAAGAAACTTTTGTTATTTAATTTTTTGTCAAGTTTCAAATGATATTCCTTAATGCAGTTTTTAAATAGGAACCTTACAATTGCATGTTCAAATCGAATAGAAGAATGATTGATAAGTACCTAATGAAGTCAACCAAATTAATTCTGAGACTTAAATAAGTAAACCAAGAACTTTGTGATATTAATATAACAAAGCAACATAGTTAGAGGCGAAAGCGTCGGCGGGTCGCGCCCCGGAAGGCATACTGCACCCTTATCGTGGCAGACACACTTCGCGTTATCGTAGATTTATGCGCCCGCGCCGCCACCGCGCGCCGGCACAAATCAATCACATCATACAGTACCTACATATGGAAATGCATTACTTAGCTCACGTCACCCGATTGTGCAGTGTACATAAGGCTTCATACCTCCACACTGTGTCCAAATCACTATTGTTATGCTCATGGTCATTTACGTTATGAATTAAATTAGTAATATTCTTGTTTGAGCATTTATCCAGGCTCTAAAAAATATTTCCTTTATTATATGACCATATGTCACTCTTTTATGGACAAATAAGAACAACTTATAAAAAATTGATTAAGTACCTATTACTTTTTTTAAATTTTATGTATTAAATTACACAAGTAAGGCTAGCGCAAAATACACCTATTAGTAATATTTGAAAATTAATTACCTAATATTATTCTGTATAGACAGGATAAAATGCAACACATAACTTTGAACATTTACTGTATGTAGAAACGGAGGTATAAACCTTATTAGGCAAAGAGCAATTTGGACAAAATTCATCATCATCATCTGCCTAGCCTTTTCCCAACTATGTTGGGGTCGGCTTCCAGTCTAACCAGATTCAGCTGAGTACCAGTGTTTTACATGGAGCGACTGCCTATCTGACCTCCACAACCCAGTAACTGGGTAACATGGTACCGCTTGGCTAGACTGGTGTCTGTGACTGGACAAAATTATTGAATGGAATTTAAAACAAACAAATAAGGATACAAGATATTTTCCACTTGAAAGCCCCTAATAAAGACTCAATACCTACACTTTATATCACCTAACATAGATCTATACTTTCTGGCTTGCAGTGTTAATTAAAGATTATGTTTAACAACTCTATCATAGCAAATCCATTCTATATTTAAACTTTATGCACAATGGTACAATGCAGACTTAATGCCTTAGGCATTATCTACCAGTCAACCAAAGGTGGCAAAATATACATGGCAGTTGCAATTGTTTTAGCCGTGAAAAGTAAAAATATATTAATTTTGATTTTATTTATAGACTTGAGAACTTAGCTTATCTAAGAGTATATTACAGAAAGAATTTTACTCAGAAATTAAGTAATAAATTAAATATGAACTAACTAGTGTTGTTATAAGTAGACAGAAATTATGAAATGATTAGTGATCGTAAATTTATTAATACTAAAGACAACATTTTAAATACTTATTTAATTAATAGTAATAAGATATGAAATACCCTCATGATACTTGATGTGCTTAACTAACCATAAATGTATGCATGGATGAATCATTAAAGTGATTGCAGAATCAGATGTAAGTTTAATGTAAACTAGACATTTTAGAAAGTTTATCTGTTGGAAAATAAAATACCTATTGATAGATAATGTAATCAAAATGTAAAATAATCAAAACAAAAACATGATAATATCATGTTTTTGTTTTGATTATTTTACATTTTGATTACATTATATTATACATAATGGATGAGTACTAGTATTTAGCACCTACTGTGAATGAGTATGTGTATTGTAGAAGCACTCATTGTACAAAGTTGTAAAACAGTCTCCATACTAAAATCTTGACTAGACTACAATACTTATTGAAAAGTGCAAGTATATTTTACTAAAGAAAGTAAACAGGTGGGGATTTCCAGTATCAAGTTCGTCTCATAATGAATTAAATGATGAGAGTACACAGCAATCTAATCTAATATGATCTAGGCACGATATTCATTGTATTCACGGCAATTCATCAAATTCATTCATAAAGTTTGCGTGAACTGTCAAAACAGCATAGGACGAAAACAAAGAAGTGGACTTCTGAATAAATGTGAAAGAGATCACATCCAACGCGTAATGTGCACTTCAAACTATCACCTAATTTACTTATTGGGTGATATTCATTCACATCTGGCTTAGAAAATTAAAGAGTTCTTTGGTACCACCTGTTCACCACAATGACAACAATATTTTTCTTACAACACGGCAGGCGTTAAATAAAGAATATTTATCTAGAAAATGATTTTAGAACGCTTACTAGATGTAAACAGTAAAGGAAGTTAGCAAAACAATACGTACCGATCTTTATTTTCAATCTTTCTTCAACTCGCACTTTACGCATATCGTCCGCCATGTTAAATCCATAACTGTTTATCTCTTTCATCCGCTGTTATCTCTTTCGGAACGAGCCCGTTCGGCCGGCTTGTCCCGCCACTTCCGGAGTGTCGTAATGGTCTACTTGAGCCTGTTTTCGAATTAGCTGGGTAATTGAAATCCATACACAAAGTTCACTCTAAGAATCCACATTTTCGACGATGTTTTGAATATACATTTATTACACACAGTAAACCGAATGAATTCACGCTTGCATTGCGCATGTGCTCAATACATACATGCACTGAGCTCTCTTCTATCAATGAATGAACGCACTTAGTCCAACTTCATAGTCCTTTTCTTGTTTTCAATGTAGTTTTGTTATTATACACTTATCTCACATTTCGAATAATCGCTTAAATGTAACACAACATGATCATGAAAATGTTTTGAAACTTCATTTCTCAATGAATAAAAACTATGAATGGGCAATTACGTCACGTCAAGACGTTCAACGTTGCGCCTGCGCGGCCACGGGTGAATTCGTTCCAACTTCGAACACCATCGCCCCATCGCGCATCGCCTCGTTCGCTGCTCCAGTCCTTAATTTAGAGAGGGAGATGAAAATATATCTACATCTCGCTCGTCCGAATGGGATGCATAGATTATAAAGATTACAATCAAATTTATTACATGGCAACTTTAGAGAATGAAAAATAAAACCCCTAAGTTTATAATAAATAAATAATAATTAAATAAACCCCTATTTTTTTGGGAGCTAGACCTAGCTAGCTAAAATTGAGGAAGGAGGTAAGGCAATGAACTTGTTTACCACGTTTGTTACTATATTCCCTGATTTAAATAGGTCACAATCGCAGGTGATGGCGCGCGGCGGCGACCTTCGCGTCACTTTCGGCTTTGTGAGGAACATTTTACTACTATAATAACATGGTCAACCTAAGAACATCCTGTCCTTGCAGTATAAAAAATAAATTTATTGATAGATGTCATTGGATTGATGACAATTTATTTTGAACTTTGGTTTTCATCTTTACGATTACTTCTCAATGAACAACAGCAGTGACATCTCGCGTTCAATAGGGAACTATCCGCAAAGCTGAGCTCAGATGGCGCCACTGAAAACAAAGGATAACCACAGAACATATATACCCTAAGCCGGGAGGTTAACAAACTATACCAAAGAGTATGTAACACTACGTTTTTTTTTATACTGTCAAGTCGAGCAGCAATATTTCGCAGTTTAAGCATACAAAATATAAAACTAATAGCTTGTGCTAATAGTGAAAGAAAAATGGAGCTAACTAATAATTGAGGAAATCAGACCATACTGTACCTAAAAACCCGGCTTCAAGAGTGCGGTGCATCAGTAAAAGGAAAAAGAAAACGGATTTAGTTGAAAGGTACGAATATGAATGCGAACATTGGAAATCTTGTGTAACTTGCAGATATTATATCAATTTAATATGTAATGAGATCAATGTACTTCCAATTAATATTCAAAACAATACTTGCAGGTTGATTTTATATGACTTACATAATTACTTTGCAGTGGAACCGTTTTGCACACGGTTACATTTTGATGGTGGACAGCAGTCCAATGCACTATTAATTGCCAAAAGCCTTACCAAAGACCTAAACGCTGACTTCCTTACCACCCTTAATCATTTCGAATAAATATATATATTCTTTTAAGAAGGTGATTTGTAAAAGCAGATATTAAATATCTTTGTTTTGATAGTTCTTACTCTAAAATTAGAAATCTTGTCATTGAATCATAAATAAGTTTATTGGCACTTGATATTATTACATTTCATTTACATCTACTGTCTTCATTCTTTCAGGTTTGATCTAAACATAGAAAAAGGACTGAAAATGTATCTGCGTATCTGCTGCACGTTAGAATGGCATTTGCAGCTAATGCTTGTTATTATGTTTTATTGCACCACCCGGTCTAAGGCCTCCATGAAAATATCAGTACCTATATTTACAACAACAAAATAGATATTATTATTTTTATGTGTCACCTGGATGAAAACTGAAATTAACATCTAGAATACACACAAAATTTGTTTTGAGTGGTGTTATTTTCCATTGTCAATATTGTCATAACATAGGATCACACCTATTTTCAAGAAGGGTCAAGGGCTAGATAGTTTTGTATAAAATAAGTACCTACATTTACCTAAATTTCAGTGCTGTGCTATTAAAATGTACCTACTGTGTGTTACTTAATTATAACAAGAAATAAATGAAAATTCTTTGTACTTGTATGTTATTTATTTTTCTTAGGATTGATTACTAATACAATTCATATACAATGTTGTCTGCCAATATAATAGGAGAAATCCTGGTCAACCTGAGTAATGTGTCAAAACCGTTAAAAACAGACCAACTGTTAAAGTAAGTAACCGGTGAAACTTATTATTTCTGAGAGTAGGTACTGAATCTATATTATTGTCCAAGTATCAAATTAAGTTAAAAAGAAATATATTTCTTTATTTACAATATTTCACATCAATTAACAAGAGTTTTAGAAGGGTTATTGTCATGAAACTTAGGTCCAGAGTTGAGTCTAAATCTAAGCTATCTGGGTATATCCATGATATCAAAGTTACATTCTTAAGGGCCAAGTAATTCTACTTACAAA
This sequence comes from Orthosia gothica, assembly GCA_949775005.1. Lineage (NCBI taxonomy): Eukaryota > Metazoa > Arthropoda > Insecta > Lepidoptera > Noctuidae > Orthosia > Orthosia gothica. The sequence continues at coordinate 19,720,789 of OX459048.1, read as the reverse complement.
AGGTGTTTTCTTATTGTTTTACCACAAATGAAATTTAGCTTTTTGAAACACTATTTTTAAGACATTATTGTGAAACTTATTCCAACAGCACCGGAAATTTAAAGTGCTGATTGTTTCTCCTCAATTTGTTCAAAGTTTCCTTCTCTGTTTATCTTTCATCGACTCTTTTTTTCTCCAAACAATGGTAGGTAACCCCCTTATTTAATATTTTTCTATTTAGTTTCAGTCCTGTAAGTATAAATTAGGTTTTATTAACACCATATGGTTAAACATGCGTATTTATGTAGACATTAAAACCATTTTGTAGTTGTGTTTAATTAGTACACAATGTTATGTACCTTCTTTTTAATGCCTATAGCATTAAACATAATAATTACTGTTATTATTTGAATAAAGGTTGCCTTAGGATAATACACTGACCTGTAAAATACCTTCTTTATTAAATATTCCGCTTTAGAACGGTCAGGACACAGCCTTGACTTTTTTGTAAAATTCCTGCGACGAATAGTAATTTCCCATTGCTTGCGAATATTGGCGTTTTCTGGGATCATATGGCCGGTTTTATTTCTGCATCCATAAACACAACACTGATGCATTCTTGACCAACAGCTAGCAATATTATTATTTAGTTTTTGAACACAAGTTATACTTAAAACAGTAAAATTAGTTCGGTAACCACTAACACAAACTGTAGTAGACGCCATGTTGTTATGTTTTTGTTTACTTTTAATCTTCAAGCGCCATCTGGCGGGAGCAATTGGCAGTAATGTTCCCTATTGGCAGTAATGTTCCCTATTGGTCAAACTATTTAAGAACCATGGAAGTAGTAAATACTAGAATGTGTCACTGTCAAACTGTCAATGTCAAAACAGAACTGTTTTCGTTTTGGTTCCATGTTTTGATTACCTACAGAGAAACGTAAATAAACGGACAGTTTTGGTTGTTCTTTATTTATTCTGTGGTTGGTTTTGGTATGGTAAAATTATATTAAAATTGTTAAAATTGTTTGTACTTGTTGTAGTAAGTAATCTTTGATTCTTTGATTTGTTTGCACCAAGTTTGCACTGTTTGCAGCACAGTTTTTCACTATAAAAATACTACTAAAGGTTGTAACTATAATAAACAATTAGAATCGTTTATTGTAAGGTGCATATTCATTGTTATAAACATTTCATCAAAATGAATGATAACTACGCACATGTAGACAGCAATTTATTTTACGTTACTGAAAATATTTTGGGACCTTGTGATCAGAGTGCTGCTTATAGTCAGTTGCTGAATGACTTTAATTCTATCTATGATGAAAATTGCAGTTGCAAAGAAATTTGTTCAGAAGCAACATGTAAGTGCCTTCAAAAATGTTGTGGTGATAACTATCTTGCCTACCAGAAAGATGGTCAGCTGCAGTACAAACTTAAACCTAAATCAAAATCTTATCCAATTTTTGAGTGCAATGATAGATGTCCTTGTTCAATAGAGTGTGCAAATAGAGTTGTGCAGAAAGGACCTGTGGAAGGCCTGGAGATCAGGCATTGTGATAAAGGTTTTGGTCTTTTTGTAACAAGTCTGATATCTTCTGGGTCATTTATATGTGAATATGCAGGAGAGATAATAACACCAAACCAGGCTTCAGTAAGACATCATAATAATAAGGTGCAGGGAAAAAATAATTATATATTTTATTTAAAAGAACTGTCTGGCAGCCAACCTATTGTGACTATTATAGATCCGAGTATGTTTGGTAATATTGGGAGATATATAAATCATAGTTGTGAGCCTAATTGCCAAATTTTACCTGTTAGATGTGGCCGTCCTATCCCAAAGTTGTCAATTTTTGCCTGTAGAGATATTTTACCTAATGAGGAGGTAACATTCCACTATGGTTCAAATGATAACAGCCATCCCGTAACTGAGACGGATCTTACTAGATGTTTGTGTAAAAGTAATAGTTGTAGTGGTTTCATGCCTTTTCAAAAGTATTAACATTTATTTTAAAATGTTCTGAAATGTCAATGTCTATTTGTATGGTATGCCCTTAGTTCTACCTATGAATATGGAAGCTCTTGTAAATAGGATTATCGGATTTTTATTATATTATTCAAATGGATGTAGTATACCATACACTCTAATAAAAAAACTTTTTTGCAAAAAAATACTACCGACTTCCAAATGAAAAACTACAAAGTGAAAAATAACTTAACTTTTGGAAGTCGGTGTCTTTCGTAGGTACCATTTTTTTTGCGATATGGACACCGACTTCCAAAAGTTAAGTTATTTTTCACTTTGTAGTTTTTCATTTGGAAGTCGGTAGTATTTTTTTGCAAAAAAGTTTTTTTATTTTTCCCTTTTTAGTTTTACCTACCGAATAGCAAGTTGTTTATTAAGGTCCCTATAACTCCAGAATATATTAAACGAATAATATGAAACTTGAACATAACCGGTGAAATGAGAGATCTGTGTACCCCTTTAGAGCGTACTGGCGTGATGTTATGTTATGAAATGGTATAAACAACAAACAGACATGCGATTGCAGCAATCCCGAGAGTTTTGCCGTTATTTATTGAAGAGTTCTGTTGTGTATCTCCGAAGTTCTTCATCAGACCTTCACCAAATTAAAATGGGACCAATTTCGAAACATACTCTTTCAAACAAAAAAAGAATTTTCAAAATCGGTCCACAATTGACAGAGATATCGGTGAACATACACAAAAAAAAAAAAAAAAAAAAAAAAAAAAAAAAAACAAACATAAAGTCGAACATAGAACCTCCTCCTTTTTTTGTAAGTCGGTTAAAAACAGGACCTTCCTTGTTGGGAAGTCAAGAGATAATTCAGTATGTTGAAATGACAAATTGCTAACAAATGTTTGATACAATACAAAAATGTTAATTTATATATAATAGTAATTAAACAAAACAACAATAAAAATATATTCAGTTAATTTGAATTTGATTTCATACACCCTCTAATGTACTTTCTACTTGAGGCCCATTCATTTTATTTCATGCTATCCCACTCTTCCTTTCTCCAGTTTGGAATTCATCCTGTTGGAACCAAATCAACATTATAATTTTACCACACTTATAAAATTCTAATTTTACACTGAGAAATAATATAAGCAGGTACTTTTCCCAACTCCACAATGCATCCTTTTTTTTTTTTTTTTTTTTTTTTTTTTTTTCCCGGGTGGAAAATCCTCTTTGGATGTCCTCCGCCCTGGGGAGGGCGGAGGGGTCTGTCAGATTCTTACTCACTAAAAACCACCCCGGTGTTCCGTCTCACACCTAAACCGGGGATCACGGGAACAACGATACTTCCGCAACCCCCGGCTAGTGCCGGCCCGCCTCTGCGGGCCACGACCTCGAGTTGGGGGGGAGTGAGGTGTTGGACTCCCCCCGCGACGTCTAAGAGGGGCGCGCGTGGAACACTACGCGCCACCACCTCGGGTCCTGATATGTGGGGGGCGACGGACGTCCCCGAGTCCGTCGCCCCTGGACCCATTTAGGGGGGCTGGAAGAGGGCGTTGTCTGCCCTCCGCCGACGCCCGGCGCGTCTGCTGCGGATCGGGTTAGCGGATGAGATCTCCCTCTCCCTCTCCGCAGCCTCCTTCTGCGAGACGACTGTTTCGCAGAAGGATACCACCGCGTCCCAGGACTCCGCGCTGCCGACCATAGACTCGACTACAGCCGGCAGCGACAGGTCACTGCCTACTTCAGAGATGAGGGCACGGCGTGGCTCCTCCCAAGCGGCACACTCTGCCAGCGTATGCCGCGCCGTGTCCTCCCGGCAGTCGACGCAGTGGTGACACCGGGCGTCCGGCTCCCTGTTTATGCGACACAGGTACTTCCCGAAGCAACCATGCCCCGAGAGCACCTGCGTCACCCGAAACGACAGGGAGCCGTGCCTCCTCCCAAGCCAGCGCTCGAGCACTGGCCGGACCGCCTCGATGGTAATGAGGCCGGCGGTAGGGCGTGAAAGCCTGTCCCGCCATTCCGCCACCAGGACCTCACGAAGCTGAGACTGACGCAACTCCATGTGTCGCTGCATCAGCCTTTCGCCCCGCGCCCGCGCTTCCTCGCGCCACCGATACAGTGACGCGAGTACCTTAGCCTCCAGGTCCCAGGGCGGGGATCCGGCCAGTGCACAAGCCGCCTCGTAGGAGATCGTGCGATACCCCCTGATGACTCTGACGGCCATCGCTCTCTGCGGCTTTCGCAGAACAGCGATGCTGCCGGCCGTCAGGTCAGCCGCCCACCACAATGCATCCTCTCTTAACCTTTTGAAATCTTGAAATTTTCCAATATTTTTTTTGCACCTGCAACAGGTCTGGATTGCTATATCCAGTAGCCTTTTTCTAGCTTAAGCTGGTCTTCATCGTCTCTGCCCTGGTGCATGTGGAGGGGTATGTCAGGCCAAGGGCGGATTTAGGGTGGGGCACTGGGGCCGTAGCTTCTCAGACGGTATTTTGTGTACTGTGGAGATTCCATCACAGTACATACTCAGAAGCAAATCAAATTAACGGAGTTAAAATATATGAATAAAATAACAGAAATAAACTATTCACCGCTGCACTGGAGGATGTCTTCAAGGTTCTGGACTGGAGAGGGCTAGGCATCAACGTCAATGGCGAGTACATCACTCACCTTCGGTTTGCGGACGATATATTGGTCATGGCTGAGACCATAGAGGATCTAAGTACAATGCTTTATGACCTCAGTAGAGCTTCCGAAAGAGTGGGTCTTAGGATGAACATGGACATAACCAAGGTGATGTTGAATGTCCATGTTACACCCAAGGGCGTCTTCTAGGGGGCGGCGGGGGGCAGATAGGGGCAGTTGCTCCCCCTAGGGATTAAAAAATAATAATTATTATTATTCTTTATGTACACAAAACACATGAATACAAATACAAAAGGACAGCTTATTTACAAAGGCGAGCTTAACCCATAATTGGGTTCTCTTACAGCAAACCTCATTGTCATAGGGATTTTTTACCCGACTGCCGAAGGAGGGTAATGTGTTTATCAGTCTATGTATGTATGTTTGTTCCTATATGGCGTTCAAGAGACCAAACGCGTTGGCCGATTTTGATGATTCATACGTCAATCGATTCGTCTTAACCCTGCGAGTGTCATAGGCTACATTAAAATTGGACAATAGAAAAATGGCGGATTTTGGGGGCCATATTGTGGGGCCCAAATTTTTTTTTCTTCTTAGCCCTTCGTGTGGGGTATCAAAATAAAGGGTTTTAAAAGGTGATTTCAAAAATATATAACACTTATATGTTTAAATGTATCTAATTCGAAAAAAATGAACTAAAAAGTTATAAATAAAAAAACTTAATTCAAAAAATCAAAAAACCCGACTGCTTCAAAAGCGAACTAAAAAGTCGTAAACATGGAAAAAATCATGCTGTGCAGGCGGAGGATACACCAGATTTTTGATTTTTTGAATTAATTTTTTTTTTATTGAATGAGGACAGCATACTCAAGTGCACAATAAAACCTAACATTTATATTCTTACTAACTATATGAACTAAACAAATACGTGAAAAGCACACAATGCATAAAAATAATACATACTAGATAATATAACTAAAATCCTTAATTAATAAATATATAACTACCTACATATGTAATACCTACTAATAAATATATAATATCTATGCGTCATGTTGAAAGGAAATGTTCCCTTGTTCTTTTCTTGAAAATTCCCAACGAAAGGCTATCCCGGATATGGATATGGAGTGAGGGAGATTATTCCAGAGGCGGACAGCACGAACAGTAAATGATCCAGCGTAACGACTTGATGAGTGGGAAGGAAAACGAAGGAGAAGAGATGATGAGGAACGGCAAGGTTTTCATCTCGGAACAAGATACTCAAAGCGTTTTCGAAGATATGAAGGAGAGGTAGGGTTGTGAAGCACAGAAAAGAGTAAAGAAAGAGTGTGTGTATCTCGGCGCTGCCGAATGGAGCCACTTCAACCGCCTCCGAAAATCCGACACATGATCATACTTTCGGAGGCCAAAAATGAAGCGGATGCACAAATTCTGCAATCTTTCGAGCTTGTTAAGAAGTTCTTCAGTCGCATCAAGGAAGCAGACATCAGCATAGTCAAGAAGAGGAAGAAGAAGACTGTGCAACTACATGGTGTTCTGTAGCTACTATTGGCCGGGGTGCTAGAGTAGGTACTTGCGCATTTCGCTGCCCTAGTGAATTGCTTTGCACCCTCTGCGGACGCAGTTTCTATTCAGAATTGCGCGCAGTACAAGGCGCACCAACGACTCTTGCCTGAGTCTGTTCAGGCAATGTTACTTTCAGGTCACATCCTATGGTAGCCGAAGATCAGTACGAGGCCTTCGGCGCTCTGTGCGTCGACAGAGAGAGAAGGTGGTTATATTCGCCCGCTTTCTTTCCGCCGCCTCCTCTGTGACCATCACTTCCTCTCTAAAGGAGGCTACTGCGTCCCACGCGCTCTCGCTTCTGACCATGAACTGGCCCTGGACCTGGTTTTTCCTGTTGTATTGTCCTAGTTCGATACTGAAATCGGCTAGGGACAAAACTCGTAAGTCGCGCGCATTTGGCTTTTTTATCTTGATAGATATGTGTGCATTAAGTTCTGGACTTGTGGAGATAGAGGCAATATGCTATTAACATTTTTAGATCGTCGCTTCGTCTCTGTGTCTATATGCCTTTACCCCTAAGACTATAGAGACCCCCAAGGGAACATACGGGGATAAAAATAGCCTATGTGCTATTCCAGACTACAATCTATCTCTGTGACTTTCCTTCAGATCCGCAGCCTAATTGTGTAAGTAAATTCGGCAATGGAAACAATCTGTTTCTTTCCCAAAAACACACACATACACAAAGAAGTTGAATCTTTATTCAACTTCTTTCGTTTTCAGAGTGTATGTGTGTATTTTTGGGAAAGAAACAGATTGTTTCCTTTGCCGAATTAACTTACACAATTAGGCTGCGTTCAGCCGTTCTGGAGTGATTGAGTAACAAACATACATCCAAACCTTCGCATTCATAATATTAGTAAGATTTAACATAGTTAAATTCTAAGTAAAGCGTCGACCAAAGGGCGTTGAAAGACCCTGATCAAGGGCCGGCGCTGCAGAAAACAACACAGTGCAAACGCGCTTATAAATGGACTTAAGCCTACAGTTAGGTCTCGCCTAGTGTTAGTCACAAACTAGCAAGAATTGCATAAGGTGCATATAGCTTGCCGAGATTTTTGATAGTGAGAATTTCTTGCGTGAGTCAACTTCTGCAAAAACACACACATACACAAAAAAGTTGAATAAAGATTCTTACTTAACTTTTTTGTGTATGTGTGTGTTTTTGGGAAAGAACCAGATTGTTTCCGTTGCCAAATTTACTTACGCAATTAGGCTGCCGGCTGATTCTAAAGTGATTCCTGTATCATCCACCCGTATCGCACCATTCAGCTTCTCACAGAACTATACATATTTCATATCTATGCATATTTGATCTGCAATATAGGTATAATAATATTTTTATTGAACAAATATCATTTTTGCTTAAAGGGAAAGTCGTACTAATTTAATAAACCCTGCCTCCTAAACTAGGATACCCTGTGTCTTAGGAGTCAGTGTTCTACTGTCGCTTGGACATTTATCTTACCCTTATCAATTAAACAGTACTATAGGTCTACCAGAATCTCATGGCAAATGTGGAAATAAAAATTTGTTGTGTGCAATACTGGGGAAATTGGATTAAACGATCTTGATACTGTTTAATTTTTATTTATGTCTTTAGTATTAATGAACATGAGGTACCTATATTATAGTAGTCACAGCGGATCTTTGTGTCTTTGAACTTGGTCCTGCCAACCATTGCGTAAGAAACAGTTTGTCATCGAGTATACTGCATAGAGTAAGCGAGATAGGACGATGTGAAATACGTAAGCGAGTGAAAGAGACAGTTATACAATGCTATCTTCACCTTCAACATTGATACAAAAATAGCTACTGCGCGGGGTCTTGCAACCAATTCAGAATTTCAGAGACACAAAGATCCACTGTGAGTATTATAGGTATGTGTATGAATAATGTTGTTATACATCGAGTTCTTAACATAGGAAAAATAAATCAATTGAATATTAATTTATGTACTCATTTATTATATATCATTTAAATCATACTAATAACTTAAAACCTCATTCAGAACTAGAAAACTAGAATACGATTCCATGAACTCCACTGGCATTTCAAAAACTTGTATCTTTGTAATTTTATGTCATCTCTCTCCATCAAAATGGTTCTTTTTCATTTGCATTTAACATAATCAAAACTAATCTCTTCATGTATAAAGTCTGTAAAAAATAATAAAATGTATCATGTTACTTATAGTCATTCATCATCATCAGTCTATCTAAACTTTTTTATGTAAGTTTTATGGCCTGGTTGCTAGGACCTTTTAGCCACGTCTTTGGAAAGAGTTTTGGATCTTATATTTATTATGCATAAGAATGCGGATGTAACAGATTCTAATGTTTTTTGGAGTATTTGGCAGCAAGTCAGTCTTTCCAGAGGCAGTCAATACTACAATAAAATACTCCGCTCCACTATCCCGAGATCGCTTCTGTCAATGATTTTACAAATTGTCCAGTTGCGTAGACAGTTGAGACACAAAACTACATCAATAATATATCACAATATCCACTAGGAATCAATTTGCAAATAATATTAACAGGCACTGAACTTCACTCGACAAAAACGCCCGTCTCTACACACGTCCCACTGCAGGGCGCAGATTATTACTTAATATTTTTCTTACGTCAAAGATTCTCAATCTCCGTTAAAATCAATATCTTGTCGAAGAATTAGTAACAGTTACATTACTGTTGCCATTTCCTTCCGGCCATCATTCGATGTGCCCTGACCTACGATTTACCATATAATGGTAATGGTAAGAAATAAAAATTAAGTAAGAAAAATATAAAATAAACTAAAAGTATCAAAACAAGTCAGTCCAACTTACCGGTCCACTCTACGACGCACTTTAAAATCAAAGATTGAGTTTGATTTACGCCTTCTTCTTCCCTTATTTTATGATACACATTGAAAACAATATGTCTCGCTTGAGATCTAAGTGGGTTTTTCGACATTTTCACAAAAATAACAAATTTTCAAGTTAATATCAAAAAAATTCAGCAGCGGTTGACACATCAAGTACTTTGATTTAACAGGTGACAATTGACATTGCCATATGAAAATCACAATTTAAAAAAAAAAAAAATGCCATGAGATTCTGGTAGACCTATAACGCTAAATCAGCAGATTATACCTACACGGAAAATCAAATATTCTTAATAATAATAATAATAGCCTTTATTTAACAATCTTACATAGTACATGTTTTCTTTATATACAAAATTTTCTTATTTGACACCCGTTTCGCGAAGACTGTCTTGCTTCCTAGCATAGGCCTCCCCTAAAGCCTTCCACAGAACGCGATCCTGTGTCATCCTTCTCCATTTGTGACGCCTGCTATTCTTTTTATGTCGTCCTCCCACCTATGCCACTATCTACCTTTCTTTCTTCTATTTTGTCTTGGTTTTGTTTCTCATCATGTGACCTGTCCACCTCCACTTTAGTTTTTAACCCCCGCCGGAAAAAGAGGGGTGTTATAAGTTTGACGTGTGTTGCTGTGTATCTGTGTGTCTGTCTGAGGCACCATAGCGCCTCAACGGATGAACTGATTTTGATTTAGTTTTTTTTGTTTGAAAGGTGATTTTGTCGAGAGTGTTCTTAGATATAATTTGAATTAAATCGGTTCAGCCGTTCAAAAGTTATGCGCGTTTAACTGTTTGAATCGGGGTGTTTTCGCAAGATAAATGTGTCGGGGGTTTTTAAATTTTGAAATTTTACTTGTCTTAGATTTAAGTGGTATATCGGGGTTGTTCATTCTTTTAGGGACCAGTATATTTGCCAAGACAGATTAATTCTGTTATTATTAATCTATTTAGTTGTGAGGTCCTTCGGAGATATTATTTGACCAAGGTACGTGTATTCTTCTACGTATTTTATTATATTTGTGAACCATTGACTGCAATAGGAACTTTGTCTACGTTTGTCATTAGTTTCGTTTTTGAGGTGTTCATTGACAATCCATTTTGTGTTCATTTCCACTTTCAAATACCAGTTTTTCGAGCATTTCCTGTAGACTTCTCGCGTCGCCCGAAATAAGTATCAAATCGTCCGCAAATCTTAGGTGGTTTAGTTGTGATCCTTTAATATTTAGTCCGTAGTTGTTCCATTCGAGACGTCTGAATACGTATTCAAGAACTGCCGAGAAAAGTTTGGGCGACAGCGGGTCACCCTGTCGAACTCCTCTTTTTATAGAGAAATCCTCACCCACTCTTTCTGTTCTTACTTTAGCTCTCATGTTGTTGTAAATATTGCTAAAAATGTGTATTTATATTTGTTGTCTATGTTCCTAACCATCCTAACGCTTCCCATATTTTTACGTGTTTAAGTGAGTCGAACGCTTCATTATAGTCTATGAATGCTAGGTAGTAATTGATACTGTTACAAGATAGGGCAGCGCCATCTAGTGACGAGTAGAAGAACTAAGTAGTAACTAGTGGCGCCATCTAGTATCGAATAGCGGAACTAATATTCTCGGCAGTTCGTGTCGAGTAGAATTTTCCAGAATGTTCGAACCGAACATTCTGGAAGTTTCTAGTCGCTTCGGGATCGATGAGTTCAAAAGTCGATTGTTCTGGAAGATTCTTGAAGTACCTAGAACAGTGTGGAACGTTCTAGAAACATCTTCCGGGCTATATAAAGAGCGGTCGGGTTCGTCGTGGGTCAGTTTCGATTGAGAAGCGATACAGAGCGATCAAAGCGGAAAGTAGTGCGAAGTCATAGAATTGTCTAAGAAGTGTTTTTGTAATAAACAGTGATTAATTGAAGTCTGCTGTTTAAATAATTTATCCCTGAACCCTAGCTCGTAACAAATTGGTGTCAGAAGTGCGGGATAAATTATGCCGGTTCTACCGAAGGAAGAAACGGAAGGGATGCGCACCAGGAGTCAGCACCAGCAAGACGTAGACCAAAGGCGCATTGGAGACGCTCCCTCACCGTCATCAGGTGGACATGGAGATTCCGCGGCTGCAGCGGAACCAGCTCAATCGTCGGCGTCGCCTGACCTAGCCGCCCTTATGGCATTCATGCAAGAGCAGGCTCACCGCTTAGAGGAGCAGCTGCAGCGTGACAAGGAAGAGCAGGCTCGCCGTCAGGAGGAGCAAGCTCGCCGCTTAGAGGAGCAGCTGCAGCGTGACAAGGAAGAACAGGCTCGCCGTCAGGAGGAGCAAGCTCGCCGTCAGGAGGAGCAAGCTCGCCGTCAGGAGGAGCAAGCTCGCCGCTTAGAGGAGCAGCTGCAGCGTGACAAGGAAGAGCAGGCTCGCCGTCAGGAGGAGCAGCTCTTGGTGATTAAGGATCTCCGCGGAGCCATTGGTAAGGAGATGAAAGAGGTAATGGACCAGATCCAGCAACACGAGACCCGCATCGTCGAAATGGAGAAGTCAATACGTGGCCTCAAGTCTGAAGATGGGATCGTGGCAGCTGCGGTAGTGACACCTTCGCCTCGTGGTTTTAAAGTACCACCTTTCGATGGCTCTTCGTCATGGTCCGCCTACAAGATTCAGTTTGAGGCCGTTATGAAATCGAATGGGTGGACTAACGAACAGGCTTTGACTGCTCTAACCTTGGGTCTTCGCGACCAGGCCTTGACTGTGTTAGAGGCGCTGGGACAAGACGTCACTTTCGAGAAGCTTCTGGAAGCATTAGAAGCTAGATACGGCGACGCGCACCTGGAACATGTGTTTCGGGCCCAGCTGAAAGACCGATCGCAACGGGTTGGTGAAACTCTTCAGCAGTGGGCTCTTGAAGTGGAAAAACTGGTCCGGAAGGCTTACCAGTCGTCACCTGTGCTGATCAATGGGAACCTCGTACAGGCCTTCACGGATGGGATCCGCGACCTGGAGGTTAGGGCTGCCGTAAGGCTAGGTCATTTCAAGGACCTCAAGGACGCTCTAGCCCACGCTTTGGAGGTGGAGGCAGTTCGACGGGACGATCGAACTCACCGAATCAGGGAGGTTGTGACTTCACCTCGATGCTATGGCTGCGGAGAAAGAGGCCACATCCGATTGAGCTGCCCGAAGCGAAGGCCTCCCCACGTTGGTAAGCAGTCGCCAGTGGAAGGATCACCTGATGTCCCTGCTGGGCAACAGCAGCAGGGAAACGAGTAGATGCCAGGACTAAGGGGCGGGTGCTGGCTGGTGATGGAAGAGCCCCAAGGATCTCGATCTCACAATCCTGTGACGGGAACAGCCTGATCATCGAGGGCGAAATTAACAGAACACCATGCAAGCTGACATTGGATACTGGGGCTTCTCGGACTGTTGTCAGTTTCCAACTAGCAAGAAGGTTTCTTGGGGACTTCTTCGGGAACCATGAAGGTGTACATCTGAGAACAGCCACCGGTCAGCACATAACCGTCCGAGGTGAGAAGGTAGTGGGAATAAAGTTTACCGGCACAATGTTATCGTGGCTGACATAGTTGACGACTGCATTCTGGGTCTAGACTTCATGAGGAAACATCAGTGTGAGATTGACGTTTATCAAGGAGTGTTGAAATGTGGCTCGGAAGAAGTCTTCATGGAAGGTGCATCATCGGGGAAGGTGTACTGCCTGGAAAAGGTTACTCTTCAACCAAGGTCAGAAACAATCGTACCAGTTTGTCTACCAAGAAATTCTGGTCGGGAAAACCGATGTGTACTTATAGAAGGTTTAGATAACGATGCTTCATGGAAAATTGCACGCACATTGGTGAGGGGTACTAGTGTTTCATCGGTACGTGCACTCAACACAAGTGACCACGACCTGGTGCTCAAGAAAGGAACAATGTTAGGCACTTGTGAAGGAGTGGTTTGGATGCGTAGATGCCACGAACAACCTACCAACGCCAAAGTTCAAAGTACAAGATTCGATGTGTCATCGCTATTGAGGGACTGCCAGAATAATCTGTCGGAAGAAGAAGAGAACAAGGTTAAGAAGATGTTGAACAGGTTCGCCGACATTTTCTCTACAAATGATGCCGACATAGGGAAGACTGCGTTAGTTTATCACAGAATAAACACAGGAAATGAGGTACCAATCCGCCAGCGACCAAGACGTGTGCCAGTGGCACGAGAACGTGAAGTTGACGACATGGTCAAGGGTATGGTGAAAGATGGCGTGATTGAACCTTCATCCAGCCCATGGTGTTCACCGGTAGTACTGGTGAAGAAGAAGGACGGTAGCATGCGCTTCTGTGTGGACTATCGCCGTCTAAACGACATTACGAAGAAGGACAGTTATCCGTTGCCGAGGATCGACGACACGCTGGATACGCTAACAGGAATGAAGTGGTTTTCCACCCTAGATCTGAAGAGTGGCTACTGGCAGGTCAAAATAGACCCTCGGGATAAAGAAAAGACAGCGTTCTCTACAGGCAAAGGATTGTGGCAGTTCAACGTTATGCCATTTGGACTGTGTAATGCTCCTGCTACCTTTGAGAGATTGATGGAGCGGGTACTTACTGGGCTGATTGGTGACGCCTGCCTAGTCTACTTGGATGACATTATAATCGTGGGACGGACGTTTGAAGATCACCTCCGCAATTTGGAACGTGTGCTGTCAAAGATAAGAGGGGCCAATCTAAAGCTAAGTCCAAAGAAGTGCGCGTTGTTCAGGCGGCAAGTGAACTTTTTAGGACATGTGGTTTCCGAAGAAGGTATTCAAACGGACCCGGATAAGCTCGTTGCCGTCAAGGATTGGCCAGTTCCGGAGAACAAAACGCAAGTCAGGGCATTTCTCGGTTTGTGCTCCTACTATCGGCGGTTTGTGAAGAGCTTTGCTGACATTGCCCGACCTCTTCATAAGTTAACTGAAGACAAGATACAGTTCTGCTGGAATGAGAGCTGTGACGTTGCATTTCAGAAGCTGAAGGAACATCTGTGCAATGCACCTATCCTAGGCTATCCTGACAATGAAAATGAATTCATAGTTGACACAGATGCCAGCAATACTGGAATCGGTGGGGTATTGTCTCAACGAAAAGGAGATCATGAGGTTGTAATTGCGTACTTCAGCAAAGCTTTATCCAAACCTGAGAGGAACTACTGTGTCACTCGAAGGGAGCTTCTAGCTGTAGTAAAAACATTGCAGCATTTCAATAAATATTTGTTGGGGCGGAAATTTCTCCTGCGAACGGACCACGCTGCTTTGAAATGGCTACTGCAATTTAAGAACCCGGAAGGGCAGGTAGCAAGATGGATTGAGCTACTGCAAGAGTTTGATTTCGTAATTCAACATCGTAGTGGAACGTCACACGGTAATGCTGATGCCCTCTCGCGAAGACCGTGTCCAGACCATTGTAAACATTGTGCGAGACAAGATGCTAAGCAGGATCTTAGCGAAGAGTGGAAGGCAACCTTGCAGAGCGCTCAACAAGAAGACAGAGACCTAAAACCGATCCTTGAATGGAAGAAATCAGGTGCTCCTAGGCCCCACTGGAGTGATGTCGCAGCAACCAGTTCTATCACCAAGAGTTATTGGGCACAGTGGGAAAGCTTGGTTATCCAGGATGGAGTTCTGTGCCGGAAATGAGAGAACGCTCGCGGTGACCAGTGTCATCTACAAATGGTCGTACCTAAAGTTAAGGTGCCGGAGATCTTACAGCTCTACCACGATGGATGTTCAGGGGGTCACATGGGAGTTAAGAGGACTTTAATCAAGATCCGAGAACGATTTTACTGGATCCATTGTCGAGAGGACGTTGAGGAATGGTGCCGCAAATGTACAAGTTGTGCGGCTGTGAAAGGACCACAAACTCGTAGCAGAGGGGCACTAAAGGTTTACAATGTTGGTGCACCATGGGAACGTATAGCATTAGATGTTGCTGGGCCATTTCCGGAAAGCCAAAGCGGGAACAAGTACTTCTTGGTCGTCATGGACTACTTCACAAAATGGCCGGAAGTGTTTGCAATCCCCAATCAAGAAGCGGTTACGGTGGCTGATAAGTTAGTTCACGAAGTGTTTTGTCGGTTTGGGGTACCCTTGGAGATTCACAGTGATCAAGGCCGGAACTTCGAGTCAGAAGTGTTCAAGGAGACGTGTCGTGTGATGGGTGCTCACAAAACCAGAACTACTGCTTATCATCCGCAATCAGACGGGATGGTTGAACGATTCAACCAATCGCTGGAGAGGTATCTGGCAAAGGTTGTGGAAACCAGACAGAAGGATTGGGACAAACACATTCAACCATTTCTCCTGGCATATCGGAGTGCTGTTCATGAAAGTACAGCAGTAACACCAGCTTTTGCTAATTTCGGAAGAGAACTACGATTACCTGCAGATCTAATCACCGGTACCCCACCTGATTCGCCACGCAATGTAACAGATTACGCGAATGAACTACGGAATAGGATGAATGATGTATATGAGCACATCAGACAGACAGGTCAGCAGATGTGTGATAGGATGAAGACTCGCTACGATCGGAAGGCGAACAATAAGGGCTTCGATGAAGGATCTCTGGTATGGTTACATAACCCGGTACGCAGCAAAGGAAAATCACCTAAATTGCAAGCCAAATGGGATGGACCATATCGCGTCGTTACCAAGATCAATGACGTCACCTACCGAATTCAAAAGGGACCACGAGGTGCATCGAAGGTCATTCATGTGGATAGGTTGGCCCGTTATCATGGGTCTAACAATGCTCGGGACGAGCATGTCTAAGAAGGAGGCAATGTTACAAGATAGGGCAGCGCCATCTAGTGACGAGTAGAAGAACTAAGTAGTAACTAGTGGCGCCATCTAGTATCGAATAGCGGAACTAATGTTCTCGGCAGTTCGTGTCGAGTAGAATTTTCCAGAATGTTCGAACCGAACATTCTGGAAGTTTCTAGTCGCTTCGGGATCGATGAGTTCAAAAGTCGATTGTTCTGGAAGATTCTTGAAGTACCTAGAACAGTGTGGAACGTTCTAGAAACATCTTCCGGGCTATATAAAGAGCGGTTGGGTTCGTCGTGGGTCAGTTTCGATTGAGAAGCGATACAGAGCGATCAAAGCGGAAAATAGTGCGAAGTCATAGAATTGTCTAAGAAGTGTTTTTGTAATAAACAGTGATTAATTGAAGTCTGCTGTTTAAATAATTTATCCCTGAACCCTAGCTCGTAACAATACCATATTCGTTACTTTTCTGGATAACCTGAACCTGAAAAGTCGCTTCGAAAACCTGCTTGTTCCTTTGGCTGGTTTTCGTCCGAAGTCTTTGTTTCTCGGTCCAGTAGGATCTTAGCGAATATTGAAAACAAAATTTTAGTGAAAAGTCATAAAAAAATAAAAATAAATGGTAATGTCAAAAATAAAACAAAAAAAATATAGAATTAAATAATTGGCATGTCAAATCAAACTGTGAGCGTCTCTGATAGTCATGTACGAAAGTCATCATTAAAAAAATCATTCAATGTGTAGCATCTATCAACCAACCATTTTATGAGGCGTTTAAAAAATATTTTGTCGTTTTTATCAGTTTTGATGTCGTTCGGTATTTTACTTCGATATAAAGAATACACCTAGATTCCCGGTCAGCGCTTCAAAAACGGGCCGAAAAATTCAATTACCCTATTTCAAAATTAGTATGGTCCAATCATAGCCAACATTAATACGTTAAAAAATACAACCGACTTCCAAATAAAAACATTACAAAGTGAAAAATAAATTCAATTTCGGAAGTCGGTGTTCCTGTTTTCGTTTCTTCGTTTTTTGACACCGACTTCCGAAATTGAATTTATTTTTCACTTTGTAGTGTTTTTATTTGGAAGTCTGTTGTATTTTCTGTAAAAAGTTTTTTTTATTTTCACTTTTTAGTTGTGGTACATATTGGACCAGTTCTATAGGTAAGGTACCTATAATGCCCAAAGTGAAGCCAGAATTGATTATCCCAATAACATGAATCTTAAACAAAACCGGTGGAATGAGAGTATACCGAATGGGTTAACTGTTCACACCTGCGTACTGCTTTAGAGCGTACCAGTGTGATGTTATGTTATGTAATGGAGTATTATATTATCTGTGGTAATGGTAAAAACAATAAACAGACATGCGATTTCAGCTATCCCGAGTGATTTGCCGTCATTTATTGAAGAGTTCATAAGTATATCTCCAAAGTTCTTCATTAGATCTTGATGAAATGGGACCACATAACAAGCACCAGCTTTCAAATAAAAAAAGAATCATCGAAATCGGTTTACCCAGTAAAAAGTTCTGAGGTAACAAACATAAAAAAAAAATGCAGTCGAATTGATAACCTCCTCTTTTTTGGAAAGTCGGTTAATAATGCCGCAACGTGCGTTCAAAAACTGTGAAAATAATTACCGGAACACCTTGATTTTGGAAGGAATATCTTTTTTTCGGTAAGTTTATATCATTAAGTGTTTTTCTTATAGTAAAAACCGAATTAAATAGAAAATATGAATCAATTACCAAATACATATTATGATTGTTTGACCAACGTTTGCGTGGACAAAGCGAACGCGCCAACTATTGTAACAAACATTGACTGTTCTGGAATAGAGAATGCTTGGAGTAGTTTGTAAAGCATTTTTTTTTTAATTATTTAAAAAAAATACTTTTGCGTTATTTTGGTCCGACTACTTTTTAAATCAGTCAAAAATATTTGACACCATAGAAAACGAAATAAAGTAATCCCAAAATTTCCTACATAGTGTTTTTAACCTTATTGCTGAAATTTTAAGTTTCATTTTTTAATAAATATTTTTGTATTTACATATAACTGACTTTTAATTTTCAAGTTTTCATGCAAACCCTACCCTACCTAATTACCCTACCTACCTACCTACCCACGAATCAATTTTTTTTAACTGTCTATTTATTCGAGCGAACAAAACAAAAAAAATATTATTCAAATCGATCCAGCCGTTTTTGAGTTTTAGCGAGACCAACGAACAGCAATTGATTTGTATAATATAGAAAGATAAGTAGGTAAGTGTGTGTGGCCATTTGAGCGACTTATTTTCGTTCCTGATTCTTAATCTAGTATTTTTATAGATCGATAATATAAAAAAAAAAATTGAACGTTTCGACTCCACTCATTCCTTGTCCAAGCACAAACATAAATTTGAAAAATTCGAATTTCGAATTGATTTTTTTTTGGCACATTATGAATTAGACTTTAACATTTGCGGGTAAGACTAAATTTGTATTGAGCTCATAAAATTTTTATTGCTTTTTGTACATCGTTTTGTGAATGCAACTTTAAACATTGCATTTAAGGTTGAATTTACATTAATGTATATTTATTCCAAGTAGAATTCTTAGAATTACCTTTTTTTAATAAACACAATTGGCGTCAGTTTTAAAGATAAGTTTTGTATGGGATCCTCTATCTAGGTGTATTCTTTATCGAAGCTATTTTATTATATATTTTTATAGACATTATGTTGGGACCCGTGCTATGTAATTTTAACTTTGATGATGGTATAACGAGTGTGTTAACAAATCGTGAACGCGGTGCATATCTGCGAACTTGTTCAGTAATTTTTTCGAAGAAGTTTGGGTTCTGTCTCACAAACTTACAGCTTTCTAGAATGTAGATTGATGGCAGAGTTAGAATTTCTAGTTGCCTGAAATGCGGTCTAAAACTTTCATCGCTAGCAATGTAAACCAATATTCTGATACATTTTTTTTGTAGAATAAACAAATCGTTGCTATCTACATTATTGCCCCGTATGCATAGTATGTAGATAGTGCTGTTTTCAAGTCGATTGTTTTTTTGAGCTCACGTAATGCGTAAATGAAGCTGGATAATTTAGATTTAATTTTCTGGATGTGTGCTTTCCACGTCATGTGAATGTCTTAAGTCCAAAACTAACAAAGTATAAGTCTCAACGCATTCTAAATTTGTACCGTTAAACGTAAAATTAATCGTCAAAGGTTAGAAAAACCTTTATAAGGATAAGGCCTAAATTGCATTATTTATGTTTTCGAAAAGTTGATTTCTAGATAGCATTGTATTATTTAGATTCACATGTAGGTGTTGAGAGTCAATACAGGAAGTTACTATAGAAATGTCGTCGGCAAACAGTAGGTACGCACGACTCCGTTATAATTTTAAGGAGATTTTTATTTTAAATTTTAGGGTTCCGTAGCCAAATGGCAAAAAACAGAACCCTTATAGATTCGTCATGTCTGTCTGTCCGTCCGTTTGTCACAGCCACTTTTTTCCGAAACTATAAGAACTATGCTGTTTAAACTTGGTAAGTAGATGTATTCTGTGAACCGCATTAAGATTTTCACACAAAAATAGAAAAAGGACATTAAATTTTTGGGGGTTCCCATACTTGAAATTGAAACTAAAAAAAATTTTTTCATCGGACCCATACGTGTGGGGTGTATCTATGGATAGCTCTTCAAAAATGATATTGTGGTTTCTAATATATTTTTTTTCTAAACTGAATAGTTTGCGCGAGAGACACTTTCAAAGTGGTAAAATGTGTCCCCCCCTGTAACTTCTAAAATAAGAGAATGAAAAAACAAAAAAAAAAATATGATGTACAGTACCATATAAACTTCTACCGAAAATTGGTTTGAACGAGATCTAGCAAGTAGTTTTTTTTAATACGTCATAAATCGTAAACCGCAATTATCCAAGTACGGAACCCTTCGTGCGCGAGTCCGACTCGCACTTGGCCGGTTTTTTCTGTTCTTGTGCTCTATCAATGTTTGCGTATTTGTAAATTTATTTCTTTGCTTAGGCTAGCTATCTCCTTTCTGTTGGTATCAAATAAAAATAGTAAATAATAAAAACAAGAAAAAGAATAAGAATAAGGGGGTAAAGAAAGTACCCATACCTGGGTTTCCTTCTCTTCAAACCCGGAATTAGGCAATAGTATTATAAAAGAAGTAGGTATGGTTTTGATCACTCACTCATATCATATTGTTGATCGAAGGGGTATGATTATAATCTTGTATATTGTTAGACATATTTTTAGGACAATTGCCTTCACGAGCTCACGAATTTTAGCGTTTTTGTTTATACAGATCTACACGATAATTAGATTCCAATAATAACCAGCTATTATTGGGAACTAATTGAAATTTAATTGGTGTGCAGCTGCTCACAATTTAAGACCCATTAATAGGTCGTTTATTAATTTTTCATTCTTATTAAATTACATTTACAAAATATTTCTCAAAAATCTTTAGTATTTTTGGTAAATTTAATACGTAGTGGTTTGCAAAAGTCTAGCTATGTTCTGTATCCTGCTTGATATGAAGGGAAATAGAAATAATAAGGATAAGGTCGCGACAGAAGAAGAAAAATATAAACTTTGTGTTAGTGTAGCGTAAAACGTGTTTTGTTTCAGTGTTAGCAAATAACATGTAATTATAAATGCACACAAATATGCACTTAATAGCTCGCAAAAATATTCTAATGAAACAAGACTAGCTAATGAGCTAATTTAAGCCACTAAAAAAGTTTGAGAACCGCAACGCAATCGATGACGTAGTCTTAGGCCAATCACGTGACCCAGCTGTCACGGGAGGAGACTAGACTTTAAAGTATACTATGTCTTAATATACCATGGGTGGAAGGGTTCTGTTGCTGAGCCTCATCAGCCGCCTCACTTAGGTATTGTGTAAGCCCGGTTGTGACCTGCCTGATCTTCGCTTTGCGACCGTAGTTAGTCTTAACTATTCAAATTTTGTCCGACCATAATGTAGCTACCATAGGTTGTTTGGGAGTACGTTACCCCAACAGGAAAGTGACTCCTAGAGAGATATGAGTGGAACGTATAATTCGTGCGTAATCTGCTGTGAATGTGCGCCACTTAAAAAACAAGTGCGTGTCGTCGTTTTTGAAAAAAGCGGAAAAATAGGTTCCTGCTAGGGTAACGTTGTTCCAGCAGGAAAATTCTAAACGCATGATCGGAATGAGAAATATTGTGCATGGACAGAGAGCTTATATTTGTGCGAAAATGTGCGCCAAAAATAAAACTTGTGCGTCATCAGGTTTTCGAGATATTACATTTCCTGCTGGGGTAACGTTTTGCAGAAACGTGTATCTCTAAAACCATTGTACGTGCGCCTGTAGAATAAGCTCTTGATTTGTGCGTATTTGTGCTGGAATTAGATTTAAGAAAATGTTTATAATTTTCAAGTAATTGCGCTTATTCGAAAACCCGAAAAAAAATCGTCTAAATGAGAAAACGTATAAGCTTGCTGAAAACTGTATTCAGTCCATCTTGACGCTTGTAATAACCATAAAAAGTTTCAAAAGCATACATGCTTGCGTTATCGAATAATATTGCTAAAAGTCAAAACGAGAGTGTCATAACTTTGACGGCAAAATACAAGAAACCGACTCAACCCAAGATAGGTAGGTGTAAACCACAAGTATGTGCGTTATGTCAAAAATATATAGTGAAAATATTCAGCTTGGAATGTTTCGCATTTAGTAGATTTAAACAAAAAACTAAACATGTAAACAAAGGCTGGTTATCCGACCAAATTCGGATGACTACAAAAAAGCGACGGATTCATACATAATGATGACCTTCTTAAGGACGCTATTACATTTTTCTACAAATAACAGTACTTTTGAGGTACCATTTTAATGTATAAGCAATCACCGATGTGAAGATATCATGGTCTTAATTTAAAGATAATATATTCAGCTCCAGATAAGCATCAAAAAATTGTATGACATCATACAAAATTTTCGCACAAATACGTTTTGCCCATCACAATAATCGCAAAAAATTTAAAAAAGTAGGGTCCGAATAGGTTCCAGTTTAGGTAAATTTACAGCATATTTTATCTTCAAAATTATAAAAAATTGCGGTATATATAGTCCTTTACAGGTGCAGCTAATTATTTTTCACCTAAATAATTATATTTTTTAATTATTAGCTAAAATAAAATCACTTGCCGACGTCTTCATACATTTTGTACCCGCTGCTCTGCTCATCATTCCGCGCTCAGAAGCGCTCGTGGAAGGACGGGCGTATCGCTTTCTCGCAGGAAATAAATACGATAAAAGTAATAGAAAGATTGTAGTGTGCATGCGTGTGAGTACCGTCCTCGTCGTGATCGAAAGGAGTTGATATTTTATCGGACGTAGCCGTATTTTTGAGTTTCCTATTATTATTAGAATGTGATTTAGAAATTATTTTGGTTAAGATCGGGTTTTGAATAGTTGGGTGTTAAGCAGTTGTTGACAAGGTTGAGAAATGGATGGGTGGGCTTAAACAACTCTGACTAAGGTTAGGATTTGGATGGGTACGGTTAAGCTGCCGACGGGGAAGTTTAGAAGTGGATGGGTGGGAGGAGATTTATGATTTTAACCGGTTTGTATGTATGACAAATACGGGGCCAAAACCAAAATACAAAATGGCGCCGGCGAAAATTTGGCCGCTTTTCGACATGGGTGTCATTTTCATGGTTCTTGGGTCACTTTTATCGATTACGGGGTCAAGACCAAAATACAAGATGGCGCCGACTAAAATTTGTCATTTTTCGTCATGGGTGTCATTTTCATGGTTATTGGGGTCACTTTTATCGATTACGGGGTCAAGACCAAAATACAAGATGACGCCGACTAAAATTTGACATGTTTTCGTCACGGGTGTCATTGTCATGGTTTTTGGGGTCGCTTCTATCGAATATGGGGTCAAAACCAAAATACAAGATGGTGCCGACATAAATTAGACAATTTTTCGTCATGGATGTCATTTTTATGGATTTTGGGGACGCTTATATCGAATACGGGGTCATAACCAAAATACAAGTTGGCGCCGACGAAAATTTGACATCTTTTCGTCATGGGTGTCATTTTCATGGTTTTTGGGTAGTATGTCATTAGCTTGACTTACAAGTTGTAGGTCGTGGGTTCGAGCCCAGGCAGGTGCTTTACTTTGTCTAAATTATTTCTTCACCACTGCTCTCAAAACGGTGAAGGAAAACATCGTGAGGAAACCGGCATGTCCTAGAACCAAATATTCGAAGATATGTGCATCCACCAACCCGCACTGGGCCTGCGTTGTTGGTTACAGCCCATTCCCTCTCACAGAGAGGAGGCCTGTGTCTCAGCAGTGGGAACATTAATGGTGACTGATGATGTGATAGTAATATTTAATATATTCCATATAATGAAAAATGTTCAAGTCATTTTTTAATCCTTGTGACCGGCAATTAATTCGTTTTAGGTATCTACTTATTTCACGTAGCGTTGTTTTTAGGGTTTCGTAGCCAAATGGCAAAATACGAAACCCTTATAGATTCATCATGTCTGTCTGTCTGTCTGTCCGTCCGTATGTCACAGCCAGTTTTTTCCGAAACCATAAGAACTACCTATGCTGTTGAAACTTGGTAAGTAGATGTATTCTGTGAACCGCAATGAGATTTTTACACAAAAATAGAAAAAAAACAATAAATTATGGGGGTTCCCATACTTGAAACTGAAACTATTATTTTTTTTTTTTTTTTTGATATTGAGGTTTCTAATATCATTTTTTTCTAAACGGAATAGTTTGCGCGAGAGACACTTCCAAAGTGGTAAAATGTGTCGCCCCCCCTCCCCCCTGTAACTTCTAAAATAAGAAAATGATAAAACTAAAAAAAAATATTATGTACATTACCATGTAAACTTCTAACGAAAATTGGTTTGAACGAGATCTAGTAAGTAGTTTTTTTTTAATACGTCATAAATCGTTAACAGCAATTTACCAAGTACGGAACCCTTCGTGCGCGAGTCGACTCGCACTTGGCCGGTTTTTTTAAATACCTACTTACTACAACAAAGTGAAAAATAAAATTCTTTTCGGAAGTCGGTGTCGGTACCTATTGTTTTTCGTCACAGGAAAGCTATTATTTTTCTCTTTTAAATTTTTGTAGGTACCCCATATTGGGTATACTAAATACATCTGTTTACGCCCTAAAACCGTACAAGCGTGATGATTTATTATGGTATGGTTAAAACAAAACATAAACATACGATCAGAGTAATCGCAGGTCATTTGCTGTTTGTTATTAAAGAGTTCCATTGTCTATCTCCGAAGATCTTTAACAGATCCTAATATATTATACAATAAAACCTTCCCTGAAAATACCACCACATACATTTATCGATGAAAACCCGATAAGTATCGGATAAGTAGTTTGGCCGAATAGATAGAGCATCTCCTTTTTTTGAAGTCGGTTGAAAATAATAACCTACTTTTTACGACGACGGTTTGTAACAGTTATCAAATGCATTTTCAAAGTGCTAACTAACCTTCCTGAATCAACTTAATAAAAACAATAAAATTCAAAAATAATATAAAGGACCAAGATTGTTTCCGTGATGTATAAAATCGAGCGCTCAGTAGTTGCAATGTGTGCGTACGCGTAATGTTGCTGTGTGCGACTAGATACCTAAATTTGAGTTCGTCGAAAATGTAACAGCGTCCTTAATTGGACGTATTAAACCTAAGCTGTTGTCCGTACAGTCGCGTTCAAACGTTTGTTGGTATGACCTAATTTTGGGGGCTAATTAAAAATACATTAAATTCACCTTGTGACCATAACAAATGAAAGAGGTTGTTAATGTAGAAATTATTATTTTTATGCTCCCAATTTTGTTTCTTGAAGTAATTATGGCATCAAATCACAGATCAAATTACAAACCTATTAATATTAGAACATATAGTTCAATATAATTATTTGTACCGTGTGTAGTTATTATTATTTAAAATCACAGATCAGTTTTTAATTTACATAAGTACTTAGTCTTAGTAATAAGGTGCCGTTTTTAACCTTTGGGTACGGAACCCTAAAAACTCAATGCTAATTTATCTAGCCTACGGCTCAGATCAAGTAAAAAGTCAAGATGGAACGTTGTAAACAACAAAGTGACGCTGGTTCAAACCATGCCATGTTCACACTCTCGTTTTGACTTTTAGCAATATTATTCGATAACGCAAGCATGTATGCTTTTGAAACTTTTAATGGTTATTACAAGCGTCAAGATGGACTGAATACAGTTTTCAGCAAGCTTATACGTTTTCTCATTTAGGCGCTGCGAATTTTTAACGGGTTTTCGAAAAAGCGCAATTACTTGAAAATTATAAATATTTTCTTAAATCTAATTCCGGCACAAATACGCACAAATCAAGAGCTACTAGTGTGTGTTTATTCTACAGGCGCACATACAATGGTTTGAGAGATACACGTTTCTGCAAAACGTTACCCCAGCAGGAAATGCAATATCTCGAAAACCTGATGACGCACAAGTTTTATTTTTGGCGCACATTTTCGCACAAATATAAGCTCTCTGTCCATGCAAAATATTTCTCATTCCGATCATTCGTTTAGAATTTTCCTGCTGGAACAACGTTACCCTAGCAGGAACCTATTTTTCCGCTTTTTTCAAAAACGACGACACGCACTTATTTTTTAAGTGGCGCACATTCACAGCAGATTACGCACGAATTATACGTTCCACTCATATCTCTCTAGGAGTCACTTTCCTGTTGGGGTAACGTACTCGTTGTTTGGAGGGTAGGACTTATCATGTGAAGGGGCTCTACTCTGGTACTGTGTTGGCGATGAGTCTATGAGATACCTACCCCAGTTTAAAATAATATACTTTTCGAACAATTTTAGCCCACTTTGAATAAAGCGGCATTTTTGGAATTGTTTCTAGGCTTTTAAGAAGGTTGAAATTAGCACTGTTACAAATAATAGTAATACTGGACATTGGTGTTGCCGGATTTCGAGATGACTGAAGGAAGCGCCTGGACTAAAAGTCTTGTTTAAGTTTTATACCTAGAGTCTCAAAAACAGTAGATTAAAAATCACTTAATGGGGTGCACAAAAATCAGTATTGGGCCGTGGATGGTACGGCCACTTTATTTACGTAAACAAACAGGTTTTTGTTTTTGCTTTGGCGATTTCTTAGGATTAATTATATTTGTTTCGGTTTGGTGTATGTACTTTTCCTCATGCTGGGCATTACGTTCAAAACAGTTTCAATACTCAGAAGTAAGAAATTATCAGTATCTACTTACTTTTAATTAGGTTTGGTATTAATATTAAATACTAGCAAGAGGCAGTCACGCTTGCGACCATTTTACACAAGTTAATGGTTGGAAACGCTGCTGCTAAGCATGAGGTTTCGGGTTCACAACCCCACTCCCAAGCCCTACTATGATATGATAAAACCACCATGATACCGGTGTGAGATAGAGGCGGAGCCATACAGATCTAAAAGCACCGTCCCTTTTTTCACAGTGGAAGCATGGTCTGGTCTGCCAAGCATTATTATGGTTTGCCGTTGTTGCATTAAACATTTCTTAGCAGTCTTAGTCTCCGTGTATCTTAGAATCTATCTATAAAGGCTCTCCATCATATGGGATTTTCTTAGTGTACTAATCTATATTTCTCAAGGTTCTGCCAACCCATAAGTAATACAGACATGATGTTATGTACCTAGATATTCTAATCCAATGTCTGGGAGGAAAGAGCACTTTCAGGAAACTACTACTAAGATTCTTATTTATCTGTCGAGAGCTGCTACGTTCGGTAGCTGTGTAAACAGCTGCAATATCACAAAATTGGGCCGTCTGTTTTATTGCCAGCCAATGACCTGCAATAACACAAAAACGGTTTTTAATACGACTGCCGATATTTCTGGGATCCGCTTTCTTTTTAATTTGACACATGAGGTTTTGACTGTGACATAATTGCCTCCTGAAAACCTGAAGGATCAAACATGGAGTATTATGCCACATAGTCTGGTTACTCCTTAGTTTTAACCAACTAAAGTCCTACCTTTTGACGAAGTCAATGCCTTTTACAAATCCACGCTTTGTAACAGCATTTAAACGTCCGTGTTTATAAACAATTGACTGTAAACGTCCACATTCTAATGTATCCTCACTGTGACTGCTAATCCACTACATCAGATTGCCTTAATCGCTTCTAAAATGACATTCACAGTTCGCAGGAAGTGATGCGGTTGACTATTCTCAGTCAAGGCCAGGCAGGTTTAATAAATGATTCAAGTATGTTTTCCACTGCAGTGGTTGTATCTCCTATTATGTATGAATATGAGTTTCACAAGCAGACCATTCAAGTAGGTGTCCGTTTATT
Source organism: Orthosia gothica (assembly GCA_949775005.1). Lineage (NCBI taxonomy): Eukaryota > Metazoa > Arthropoda > Insecta > Lepidoptera > Noctuidae > Orthosia > Orthosia gothica. The sequence continues at coordinate 19,693,552 of OX459048.1, read as the reverse complement.
TTACCGATTACTTAGGATCAAGAGCTAATATCCGGGATCGGAATTGAAGCAAGCAGTTTGAGAATAGTTGTCCGATTGACCCGAAGATCCGTCGAATACCTACGTCGCGGGAAGCCCGCACCGCGGCGGTCAACACAGATTATGTGCACAATATGTGTGTACTTAAGCCGTTCGCGAGTGGCGTCCTATCGAGTTTCGCGGCGCACGACGCCGAGCACACACGCCCCACAGGCCCACACGCGCTCCAGTCGCCAGTGACGACAGACCCATCGGCCATCGCTGAGGGTGAACGTGGAACGTGTCAGAGTTGAGGGACAATTGGTGCAATCATCTCGTTGAGCGTAAACAAACGAGTAAGTATGGCCTGTCTTTATGTAACAACGTAGCGGCTGAGTAGCTAGCCGGTGTTTAATATATCATTGTTTTGATGTTGTTTGTGAGTTTAAAAAGGTAAACTTAAGATGCCGCGATTAACAGTTTTATAACTGTCCAAACCGGTCCAAAATTTGGACTACGTGTAATCATTTCGAGTTAATGTAGATAGGTGGTAGCGAGATTTGTATATTAACTATCTTTTTCGGTGCCTCCAGTGACTTGGAATATTCCTAATTACCATATCTTACAATCTAATAAATCTCTTCTTGATACGCAACTTTTAATTTGATGATGTTGGACATCCAAAGAAGTCGAACTACGGCTTTTTTTAGAAAATTCCTATCCAAAATTGCTTTCTGCCAGAGGGTTATTTCTTAACCGATGTTGTGTAATACATACGACCGTACCTATGTGTCCGTATCTAGGTGTTAGGTCCACATATTTACAGGTATTAGATTGTATATATGTTTGAATTATGTAGCTTTAGATGTATGTGAGTTCATAACTCGTTTCTGATGGAGCCAGTGAGTGTCAAAAATCAATGAATTATCAGCCTATTTCTGTTTATTGGTCGTTATGTGCACGAAACTGTTTAGTTTCGCATTGTAATTATCTTAAGGTGTTGCAATCGTTTCATAACTTGAAATTGGTGCTAGTTTTGAAATTTATCCTTAAAATTGTTGTTGTCACGAATGTGTTGTCTAAGTGATACAATACATATACAGGTAATTCGTAACTCAATGTCTATCTTCATCTTCAAACCGGCGTTGTCGATACCGGCTTCTGTCGGGTTCTGCGTCGAGGTTTAAGACACAGAGTAATCAAAACAAGAGGAATTTCTCGGTTCGCTTTGCCAAAAATCAATCTCCGTCTAAAAAGTTACTAAGGCACGATTTTTATTGGTGTGGAGTCTTTGTCAAGCATTGTTACCTCTATGTTATGGAAAATTTCTCATTGAACCGCTAATCCATTGTATCATTTTGTGGTGTACCTAGTGCAAATTGTTGTGCTTTAGCAGCGGATGTTAATGTGCTTATACAACATGATACGATTCAATAGCAATAACGTTGTCATTTTCGAATCCGTATCGACTAATCGATCTCCTGGGGGGTGACCATAAGCTCTTAGAGTAAGGTTATTTTGATATCGAGTAAGTGACAGATGTATACACGTCATATACATCTGTGTCTTACACACACTCAAAATAACCTTACTCTAAGAGCTTATGGTCACCCCCCTGATGGCACGACCAGCTCGACGCTATTCGAGTTATATCTCACCAATGCGATTTAAACTGCAAGTAGGTACGTCCACATGGACGCAAGGCAAAGCGTTTCGAACGATTTGCATTTAAAAATTTCTTAGAAAATACGGCTTAGATAAATGTCCCTAGCCTCTCAATATGCTGTTAGCCTTAACCCAATTCATTTGAGATCGGCTCATTCTTCCATACGTCTGTATTTATCTCTATATATAACAGACCCCTTTCTTCTAGCTATTTCACCTTTCAAACACTCCATTGATCGTTTCTTTGGTCTTACATTACTCCTATTAATTACCCACATTAATTCTCAAAACTTTCCTCACGATATAAATATTATCTTGGTTAGACTGTATCCACAGCTATAGAAAAACCGCTTTCGCATTCGACCGGTATCAGTAACTTCATTAAAAATATTTATAAATTAGGTATTGTTGTTTCGAGATAAAATACCAAGTGGAGATGGATGCAAGGTCGGGGTCGGTGACGTTATGTCATGTGATGTAATCTTGTAGAGCTATGCCTTTTGTATTTGTATGTAGCTCGTTTTGCCCTGTTGTTGTAGGCAAAGTAAATGGTACTGGGTAATCGAGACTACACTAGGTACCTACTATATCTGTTCATTAATCTCTATCTACGTCTCTCCCTGTCCTGGTTTGTCATTTTCACATCTAATCTCATCAGCACTCATTTCATACTTTTTATTCATAGACTAGCAAAATGATGTTTGGTTCTGTAGTTGAATAGCTCACCTTCACACTATTACCGCCTGCAGATTGTCTAGAACCTGTTCCATGCTTGACCTCTTTGCTTCACCACCTTGCAAGTTATTTATGGTCAGAGGATAATAGCGATATTTTTGTTCTTATTGCAAGTGTTATTAGCGCCGTAGTCGCTTCAACCTAAACCAGTCTGCAGATTGTTTTCATCACAGTTATTGTCGAGCGCTGCTTCGTCGCTAGATGGAACATTGATTTGTATAGTTGTCAATCGGATATTATTATTTAAATTGATTTTCTTATACTATTAAATTTCTACTCAAAAAGTCAAAACCGGAGTAGTACCTACCGTTACGGTGAACGACTGCGTCTAATGTGACTTGACTTATTATTGTTATTACAGCAAGGAATCTAGCTTGCGGCAGCTCGCATAGCAACTTGGCATTTCCCACATATCTGATTCAACCAAAAATGCATATTTGCCATTATGGCATCGCATACATGATAGGTACATAAAAAAACATTAAAAAACGAATTTTAATCAGTGGATTTTTATTAGAAGTCCTCCATATTCTTAGCATAGATAGTTTAGTTTAGTGAAAACTCTCAACTTATAGACTTATTTGGTGCTTACTTGTTTTTGGCCCTGCTTTGAGCTGAAGGAATGGCAAAAACCCACTGGTAGGAGAGCTTTTTTTGCACCTAAACCTTCTAATGAGCGGTCTATCTATTGCCAGCCACATCATTAGGAAGTTTGCACCTCGGTAACGCTACAGATTTTTTTGTGCGATACTTACAATAATTATACTAAGTTTTTTTCTGTTAGCAGGAAAACAAAACATTTCAATTCTTATAACCTGTTAGTCACCCGTTCACTTTGTAAATATTGATGCGCACGACTTATTTTTAAAGCGGGGTTTGGGAAAACCCAAGGAACTTCTTAAACGTGATATATTATGAAGTTCTACGTCATCATTTGTAATCAGTTACCATTCGCTTTTTTTATCCTACTTTACATCTCATTGAAAACAGCTGACTATACTCTAGTGTCTGTTTCTATCTTTACCTCTTTGTCAAATTTTGTATAGGATTCCATATTTGCTTGACCTTCACACACCAGTTGTTTTATCAATAGCAGGGAGTTTGTATGAGTCTGGACATTACACAGTTTTATCTATCGTACACAAATAAAACCGTTTGTATTTCGAAGAAGTGTTGTTTTAGATGACATGTTATTGTTCTAGACACGAACTTAATGATACCTATTTGTATTACTTATACCAAGAACCGCTGATAGATAACTAAGTTCGATTTCCCCGATGCGCCGATTATGTAGCAAAACTTTGAAAACAAACTTAGCAGTCCGTATTATCTTCATTACCTACTTAGGTATACATAACAGCTCATTTACTTAGAAATAAGTTGTTATTGTTTGTTTAAGGGTTCACTGGAAGCCAGCTAATTAGGTTAACACAATACCAATTACGAAAATTAGGTAGGTACCCTATACCTACTCATAGGTAGATACTTAATTAATCAATATAATAGCTACTAAGTCCTTTAGGTTGGTATAAATGAGTAAATATTTACGTAGATTAACTTCGAAATTGTACAAATGAATGAGCTTTTCGATTGAAATACAAATTAAACATCAACTACAAACGTATCGATAATAAAGCTTTTAAGACAGCAAAGTTATTGTTACAATTTCCTTAAAAACCATGTTAGTATAACATCACAAGTAAGAGCGCTCGGCGAAAGTGGTGGGGTGATTTGTGCATGTGTACAGTCACGCATAAAATTACTAAAAGCGATTTAAACTAATTATTTGTTTAGCAGCAGCGGTGAGGTTTGTGAAAACTTATGGTGGTTTTGAGTTTGTGTTGAGGATTTTTAATAAAAACTATACGTTCGTCTTAACGTACAAATTCTGTATTCGTCATTTTTTATTTAAACGACTTTCAAGGAGAGTTGTGACGGAACAATATTTTAGAAGATGACCAATCACAGTCAATCGATAGGTATGACGTAGTGTATGCTATCATTGCCTGCTTCGAGATGTCGCTGTTGGTCCCTGATGTGCGTCAATGGAGTAAGAATCCCTAACATGCCCCCGGCCTTGGCAGCAGTGGCTTTCAATGGTCTTCAGTCACTGCATCAGTGTCGATCAAGTCCTGTGGTAGCGGACAAAGCTTGGTTAATGCGCGCCTCACTACGCCCGATGACGTCTGTATATCGGCCACCCGGGATATACCATCCTTTCCTGGGATAGTGAAAAGAACACGTCCCAAATAGGGTCGGGACGCCATACGGGAGTAGCGGGACTTTTCCCGGTGAGCCGGTCCCTCCTTGGGCCGGTTCGTTTCGCCAGCCAGACCGGCCCGGGCCACAGCCTGACCGGCCCGCGGAGTGACTCAGCAATATGGCCCTTCATTTTTCACCCTATTACTAAGACTCCGCGGTCCGTCTGTCTGTCTGTCTGTCACCAGGCTGTATCTCATGAACCGTGATAGCTAGACAGTTGAAATTTTCACAGATGATGTATTTCTGTTGCCGCTATAACAACAAATACTAAAAACAGAATAAAATTAATATTTAAGGGGGGCTCCCATACAACAAACGTGATTTTTGTGCCGTTTTCTGCGATAATGGTACGGAACCCTTCGTGCGCGAGTCCGACTCGCACTTGTTATATAGAGCCAAGCCGTGATTAGTGAGACAGCGCTAGGCCGCACTGCGGTTAACCGCTCGCGGTCTTCAATACAAGCGACCGCTCTGGGGGTATTTTTCAGCGACTGTTTTTAACTGTAGCTGGCTACAAAATGCGCGCGGTCAGGCTATGGCCTGGGCTGCCGCTGTCCGGCTGGTGGACCGACCCGCGGAGCACCCCGGAGCTGGACTCCAGCTTCACTTTCCCTTAATTATGAATAGCGCAACCGATTGAGTGCTGCTCTATGGGTGCGAAACGTGGAAGGTCACAAAGGATACAAAACTAAACATCTAACGCCAATTCCAAGTTTTCGTCAACCACTGTCTTCGTCGCATGGTCGCATTTTCGGCATTTACTGTCCCGCGACTATCTCCAACGTAGAGCTTTTTGGAGAAATGCCACGAGAGCCCGATCGACAGCTAGAAAAAGCGTCGCAAGTGGAGATAAATTGGCCACAAGCACCAAAGGGGACTCGATCACATACCCAAATAAACTTTGGACTGGAATCCCCAAGGAAAAAGAAAGCGTGGCCGTCCCCGTCAAACCTGGCGTCGCACCATGTTGGCAGAAGCGATGAGCATCGGAATGACGTGGAACAAGACCAATCGCGATGGTGGATATCTGTGGACGCCCTCTGCCCCTTCTTGTTTTATTAACCTTCAAAAGGCGCCTGGAATTTTAAGGAAAAGACTAGGGAGTGTGGGCTTTTACCTCACTATGCACGGCAGCACGTGATCACTGTGCCACCGTCTTTCCTGGATACACTTGGACAGAGTTGGCACAGAGTCCCCAGTTTCAGCGCCCGTGACCGGAGTCCCGCCTGCTTATGATGCAGAGAGGGTTTCCACGTTTTAGGCATCGGGGCGATTGGCTCCCCGGCGAGGCCTTCTTTTCCGAGTGGGAACGGCCCTCTTACGATCCCACTCGGCGGCCTCCTTCTGGACCATCACGGTCTCATAGAAGGGCCATTTCCCTTCAGTTTTCTGTCTCTTTCCTCAAACCTGCTGGAAAAGACAGGTCTCGCCCGATGCTGGCGACTAAGAACTGCCGCTCAGAGGCCCACACTGGGCCCTCCTCAAGCGTGTGCTGTTCAGAGTCAACGTTGCCTCTGCAGTGGTGTCCCAATACTCATCGAAGCAACCTTGCCCGGTCAGTACCTGACTGAGCTTGTAGGAGATGAGCTCCTCTTTTTTCAGCCATACTTCGAAGTGCGGCAGGACAGCTTCGACAACGCTTGCGTGAAAATTCCAGCTGCTGTAGCTGCTTGCGCCACCGCTCCAGCGCGTGTTGCCGTTGAGCGATTTCTGGCACGATATTACCATTCTGGCGGATGGCGCGATTTCGTTTGTAATCCCTCGCTTTCATATCCACCAGAATATCTAGCAGAGTAAAGCTTGCCAGGAGTGTTGCCGCCTCAAAGGATACCGTTCCGTAACCTCGTGCGATACGAATGCCAATTTTCCGCTTCAGGTTATTTAGTCCTGCAGCGTCGGACACTTATATATATATAGATAGTCTGCTTGACCAAACAGGCGTCCCATAAAGGACCATCGATTGTACGACACCGCGTAGAGGCGGCGAACTTCTTCCCATGGTCCCGCGAAGTTGAGTAGCAGTCTATGCAAAGCACACACTGCCTTTTCAACGCTAGGGACTTGCAGGCGCTCGGAAGTGCTCGGTGCCTTTCGAAGCTCCACCGACCATCCACGGTTAAACCAAGACAGTTAATGTTAATCCAACTGACACTGGCGAGCTGGGTGGCTATCTGCACCTCTTCAGTTTATGGAACCATAGCCTCAGTTTTATGAGGCGCTATCTCCAAACCCAGCTCGCAGATCGACGCCATGACTCTTGCCACCCCGAGCTCGGAAAGCTGGATGGTCTCGTCGAAGGTGTCCCTGCCGGCTAACACCAGGGTGTCGTCTGCTTAAATAACGATATTAACGCCGACGGCGGCGGGGGCGGGGGCTCAGTAGCCGTGGCTTGGACAACCATGGTGAAGCGAAGAGGAACCCGAGGAGGGGACGCTCGTCAGAGATTTTGCCAACAAGCCGACGGCCAATAAGTAGGTTGCCGTGCCGTATGGGCGCCATTGCACCCAGAGGTCACTAACTAACTCCAGGTGTATGGACGTTTCGTGTCACGAAACAAGCAAATACACAAATGTAGCCCTTGATAAGCTTAGCACCCCTACCCTTGTATTCATCCGGTTCAGAATGAGAACTGGCCCAGCGTAATCCACCCCACAACGAACGAATGGAAGGCTGGGTGTAACTCGATCCCTAGGTAATTTACCCATCAGAGGACTAAGCGTCTTAACTCTAATGCGAGTACTGGTAACACAACTATGCACTACCTGACGCGCTAAATTTCTGCCTCCGACCGGACACCATGATCGGCGTAAATGAAAAGTAATGCCTGCGGAGCATCGTGGAGAAGCTGAATGTGCTCATGACGAAATAATAAAGTGGTAATATAATGCTTGCTAAGAATTACAATTGGATGCTTTTTACCGTAAATGAATTTATCAGAATTAACTAAACGACCACCTACGCGCATTAATTTGTGATCATCTAAAAACAAATTTACTTTAGACAAACAACCTTTACTTTTAATAGTCTCATTTTTAGATAATGCCTTATATTCAACTGGATAAGATTCCATTTGACAAAATCGAGCTAATGTTTTATCTGCATGGTTTAACTCATCTACACTAAGGCCGCCTGTACGCTTATGGTTTTTACATCGACTGTTATTAAAGGCAGCCGCACGCCTCATACGTTTAAATTGAGAGAACTGAGTGAAGGGAAACAAAGATAATTTACAACAAACCTGAGCTAAAACGGCAGCGACTTGACCTCGGTAACTCGCGATATTTGAACGAGTCCGAACCTTTGTGATCGTCTATTGAAAAGCTAGGGTCACGAAGATATTCAGGATCCTCCCACCACAAGGTAGATGATGAAAGTTCTTCCAATCGAGCACCGCGTGACGCTAGATCAGCGGGATTATCTCCACCGCTTACGTGACGCCACGGGGCGTCTAGTGTAAGATCATGAATTGCCGCGATCCGATTTTGATCGAATGTCTAAAGTTGGTTCGGCCTCATGTGCAGCCAGCCTAAGACAATCGTGGGATCAGTCCAAAATACTATGCTAATAAATTTACAAGATAATGAGTTGCGTAAAAAACACACACATACACAATAAAGTTGTATCTTTATTCAACTATTTTGTGTATGTGTGTGTGTTTTTGGGAAAGAACCAGATTGTTTCCTTTGCCGAATTCACTTACACAATTAGGCTGCTGGAGCAGTCAGCGACCTCATCAGTGTTCAGCATACACTCAGCAAGTGATATTAAATTGTAGTAACTATCTTCAAACTGTTCTCTTTGATTTAATTGTTCGCCTTATTCACTATCGGAAACTCTTTCTTCTATTTTAGTTTGAATGTCGTTAAATTCAGAAAATAAAGTAGTACATCCTTGAATCCTCAACTTTACGAGTAATTCAATGCGTTTTTACCCGACTGCCGAAGGAGGGTAATGTGTTTAACTGTCTATGTATGAATGTATGAATGTTTGTTCCTATATGGCGATCCAGAGATCAAACGCGTTGGTCGATTTTTATGATTGATACGTCAATCGATTCGTCTTAACCCTGCGAGTGTCATAGGCTACATTAAAATTGGACAATAGAAAAATGGCGGATTTTGGGTGCCAAATTGTGGGGGGCCCAAATTTTTTTTTAATTAAGTCGCGAACTAACTCACTACTTTCTACACCTAGCAAATTAGGAGATTTGTCACGGGATCTAGCAGAGTCAATAGGCATTTTGGACGGTTTTATAATCGTCAGCTCAATATACAAGACACTGATGCAACGTCACCAGGCTAGTAATTGACTGGAAAGCCGATATTCAGAGAATACAATGCGGCGATTCCTCTGAAATTAGACAACAGACACACTATAGCATCAAATAGAACTCAGGAGATGATAGGAAGAAGTAAGGATTGGCCCCACCGATTGCGTATTATTTTCGATGAAACTTTTTTCGTTTTCTTCTCAATCCGCCATGTGCAAGGGGTTCACATCAGGTCGCTCGGCAATCTTGTAGATATATTATCCAATATTTGGTTCGAATGTCCAAAATGTAGCAGCAGCGGTGAGGTTTGTGAAAACTTATGGTGGTTTTGAGTTTGTGTTGAGGATTTTTAATAAAAACTATACGTTCGTCTTAACGTACAAATTCTGTATACCCCATTTTTAATTTTAACGACATTCAAGGAGAGTTGTGAGGGAACAATATTTTAGAAGACGACCAATCACAGTCAATCGATAGGTATGACGTAGTGTATGGTATCATTGCCTGCTTCGAGATGTAACAATTTGTTTGTACGTAGTTTAAATTTAGTTAATAATAGATATATAAATAGCTAATTTTAACACAGTGTGGTTTAGGCACATTAGCCTATCATCAAAAAAATAAATAATATGTCACTAAATTTAATAGTTTTCTGCAATGAAATATTCGCTCTTGTTGTTGCATTTACACCAGTTTTAAATCATCAACGACTTCATCTGTTTCTTTTTTATATAACGATTCACATCGAAAATCATTTTTCGTGTTTGCCTCGTTAACACTTTCGCGGCGAGACGGGGGAAGGACGACTGATTGAGTTGATTGATCAATAAGACGCCGGCGCCGGCCACTTTTCCCGTTGCACCGCACGCCCCCCGCCGCTCAGAACCAAAAATCGACTGCCGCGCATTCAAGGACAGAGCTCAAAATCCGCGCCGAGACCTATACTTAATCTGGATGCGAAAGGCATAGCGGGATTTAGGTCTGATGATGCTGATGTCAATCATATGCCATGTTGATAATCAAACGATGCACGTTTGCTCTGCAGGAAAGCATCATGAGCCGCTTTCTAGCGGTGTTGGGGTGCCTGTGCGCAGTGGTTGCGCTCGCGCACTCGGCTGCTGTGCCCACGCAGGACACCATGGTCGTCGCCAAGTCGGATGATACTGTAAGTTTTATAAACCTTTCTTGAAATTCTATGATTTACTACAGGAGCGGGCCAGGTTTTTCAGCCCGCTATATATAGTACCTACATTCTTTAATATTTTGTATGGAGGAGAGTAGGAAAATGGTTCTTTCTGAAAGCGGAAGTGGCCCTGAAGAATTTGGCTTTCCACCTAAACAAGCGGTATCCTTAACTAAAGTAGGAACCTATCCTTGCGAGACGCGATGCATCACGATAGAGCCATTCATCACGAACTGAAATAAGTTCGTTTCATTCTATTACGTCATCATCATCACTGAACAACTAAAATGAATTTAATTATTTACGGTGATAAAAGTATTGCGTACCTACTCTAATGCGCTTTCGTGACATAAATCTACCTTGATGATGGGAACAAAACACATGTATTATATTATCCTTTTTTCTCGCGTACCTAACGTGCGAAGCGTGACGAAATGCACAAGCAGTCCAGCGCCCAGGCAAAAGTGAGCTGAAGAACCCGTGTACTTAGTCTAGTTAGTTTGAGTCTGACAGACTTCTCCGCTCTTCCTGGGGTGGAGGACATCGATGAGGATTTCTGCAAAACGGTATATCCATTCTAATTCTTATTTTGTATCAACCAGATTGCTTCATCGACACCATCGGTAGATGACGTCACAACAGAAGAGGCGAGTCCTCCGATCAAGCTGACGGAAATGGATGTGGTATCCGATGTGTCGCTTCGGTATGCACACACAACGGTCGTGGCTAAAGTGCGCAACCCTGCCAAGAAGGCGCAAGAGGCCAACTTCAGGGTACTGCTGCCTGAGACTGCCTTCATCAGTGGATTTATCATGTAACTTTATATTTTTTTCCATTGATTTTTTGGTCTTGTTGTTGGGTCGAAAACATACTCCTCGCGTTTCTGCGAGCTTGAATAGTAAATTCTCCAACAGTTACTGCTGTCTCTTTCAGATAGCATTAACTGTAGGATAATTTCTATTTTGTTTTGTGACCCTGGGAGTGTGTGTATTAAGTTACATGGGCTATTTGCATAAGCACTTACTCATAGGTATTTAAATGTATACTCCTCATTACAGGACGCTCGATGGAAAGTCCTACAAGGCCTATGTAAAGGAAAAGGAAGAAGCTAAGGAAATTTATCAAAACGCCGTCAACCAGGGAATTGGTGCCGCTCACATTTCTGCCAAGTAAGTACCAACAGTGTATTTATTCCCTACATGTCATAATAAGGTAAACCACAGAATGAAAAACACGAGATATCGTCTCAATCACGCACTTTAAGTTAGGTAAGAACTATGAATATCTTGATGTTTGTAAGAAACATTTTCTTATGTGTAACTACCATAAATTGCTTTTAACTGGTATACCTACATGTTCATAAAGTAGCTAACATTACGCCCGTATTCCCGCTGTATCTATTAGGTACAGTCCGGGCTGCAATGTGAAAATCCAGATGGAAAACCTAATAACACTCTGGAATCAAAGCCATGAGTTCATGCTCAGCAGTAATACCTACTTGCCACCACTAGACCAACGCAGCAGTCTTCAAATCCAATCTCATTAACGCCATGACCCTTGTTGATGTATAGGAGCGTCTTCACACTCGTAATGAGCATTCGACGTCGAATATTCGAGTGGTGTGGAACTGTGGACGTTGAGCCGAGCAAAATCAAAATCAAAATGTATTTATTCAATTAAGCCATTAAGCGGCACTTTCGAAAGTCAAAAAAAAAATTGAATCTAATGCTAATTGATTCTACCGTCCATTCGGAAATGTAGCTTGTTGTGGAGAAGAATGGACAAAAACTCCACACATACTCTTTTAAAAAAAATGTGTTTTACAAGTATTTGGTTACATTATCTTGTTGAAAAAAAAAAACTTACATGTGAGAACGATGTAAAAAAAACAAAAAAAAGTAACGCACTTAAAAGCTTCTCCAGTAAAGCAAACAATTAAAAATACAATAAATACGTAATTAAAAACAGGCGGCTGATGGCGCCCGTTCACGAACATGACACATGGATCGGCACCACTCAGCTCAACCATCATGAAGGGAACCGAATGATCCAACACATGTGCCACCATCAGAGAGACATTAGATAGAGCATGACACACTATCAACTGCCAAAAAAAAAAAAAAAAAGGGCACACTGAAGTCAACGTACGACACAAAGGTATAGCAAATGGTAGATTTACAGTTGGTACATAGTACTCACATATTATGTGCTGTGTAGTTATATAATATAAAAATAAATTGAGTTTATACAACACAAATACATTCATACAGTCTTCAGCAGGTCCAACAATACTTCAGAACTTTTCTGCTTATAACTTGTTATTGTGCCCTAGTGACTGTGGAGCTGGACTAGCGCTGAGCCAAGCATTTTTATCAGCGATGTAATCCCCCAACTTATAATATGCCTGCCTGCATAGTGTGCGTTTTATAAAAGTGTTGAATTTCGCCTCATTCAGTTCTAGAAAGCGTTACAAAGCTTACACGCAAGTGCGAACTTCATCCGGTGTGGACGTCGCAACGATTTTCGCGAAAACGGCTCGCATTCGAATGTTCACGCAAATAAAATGCTCGAAAGCGAGTACTCAGATGATGAAATGAATGAGTATGTATGTAGGAATATTACTGGCCACTTGTAAAGCATGGAACAGTTTCTTGATCTTGTGTTTGTGACCTTCGAAATAAGAATGCTGCAGCCACAACCGCAATGACAATTAACGAGATCGTATTGGATCGTATTTGAATGCTCCAAGCTCGCGAGGGAAAGTTCGACCGAACGTTCATAGTTTTGGTCGAACGCGAATGCTGGGCCCACTGGGAAGCATTTGTTGCTCGCCTACGATTGCTTGTTTACAAATGCTCACGAACGAATGCTCCTAGTGAGGACGCTCCATATAACTAATTAACCTCAAGGAATAAATTTATGTGCTAGAATAAAAGTAGGTACCTAATGATAGTACCTAACCTATGGCTTAATGAAAAAAAAACACTTTTCTTTGCATCCACCCAAGGAACGTTTTCATAACTTTAGTTTGCCGAAATTGGCACGAGACATTCACGGGCCATAGGTACAAGTAACAAAATTGAAAGTATTGTGCCTACCGTCTATTGTATGTAAATGTGGAACATATGTATACAGCTGAGCCCGTTATGTGCCAATGTTTAGTGGCCATTGTTTAGACACAACTAGCTTTTGTCAACAACTTTACACGCGTGGAAGAGTTTATGTATTTGAGTATATCTTTGGAAAACAAACTTTCCTTTGTAACAGAACTTTTGCAAAGATGTGACTTGAAAGTTAACTAACACAATACACTTTTGCTTTTATCTAAGTAATACAGTATAGCACTCACACCAATAATATTGCATTACAAGCTTTAGAAAGACACTGTCAAACAATTAAGGTATGAGTGACAGAGACCATATAAACCATGCTTTACATAGCCGAACTCTCGTGTCTGATTTACGGGCAGGTACTGCAAGGCCGAAACGAGGAGCTCGTGGCTAAGTAGTACGGCAGGCTTATTACGTATGAAACAGCAATTAGCAATATTTGCGCAGAGATTTTACAATTATCGCTTTACGTCAAAAAATTGGAAGGCTTATTTTTGCGAAATAATTTAATCGCGAATCCGCATTATATATGAGCTATAGCCACACCATAATAATTTTACGACAGCACTGCTAACAATAAAAATCTGCTAACTGAAATGTGCATTTATCGCAAGGTGATCGCGATCATTTCATATTACGTATGGTTTTTGACAGCAGAGCGACAGCCATCGGCGAGCAAATGTGGCTGTCAAATTGCGATTACTTTTTCCCTTGTTGTTGGTCGATTGCCAATCGCTCGCTGACGCTTGACCGCGTGACCGCTCTCTGTCTGATAGAACCCTAAGAGCAGCAAGGGTCGTCAAGGTTATGAAACGCTTGCTGATGTCAGCCCGGGGATGGGTGACCATCCATTACATACCGAGACAGGAGACTCCTCCGTTCTTCTGATACCACGTGAAATTGTTGGTCCCGGCTGTCATTTGAAGATGTTTGACATTCGTTATGGGTATTCGGCAGCTGGCAAATCTGACACCAGTCTTGCCAAAAGGTACCGTGTAATCCATTTACCCGGTTGTGGAGGTCAGATATGCAGCATCGCTACATGTTAAATACTGGTATTCATGCAGTTACATCTGGTTAGAAAGAACGCCGACCCCAACACTGTTGTGAGAATACTAGGGAGATTGGCTGAAAGACAAAATTAAAAGTAAAGGTTTACGCATTACGTGATTTGGCTTAGCTATGATCCCAACTCCATATTGCACTTGTAGTTTGATAGTAGAGCTCCTGTGAAACCACAAGTGCAAAATAGAGGGAAACAGAGAGTAGGGTGAAAAACAGTGACAGAAATAATGCTGTCCTTTATCTTTCAGAGCGCGCGACTCCAACCACTTCACAGTATCCGTGAACGTGGAGGCTTCATCCAATGCAATCTTCAACCTAACGTACGAAGAGTTGTTAGTCCGTCGCAACGGCGTATACAACCACGCTATTAACCTCCACCCGGGCGCGCTTGTGCCCAAGTTAACCGTCACCGTCAATATCAAGGAGACGGAGAAACTGGTGGAGCTGAGAGTGCCGGAGATCAGGACTGGAAACGAAATTGATGCTACTAAGGATGATGCTCGTGAGTTCTTACTCCTACTTATATTGTCTTTATGCAGCTGGCTTTCCACCAAAGCTACCTAATTAAACGGAGTGTTGAGCGAGGACAAAACCCTCCAGCAGAATTACCCCATTTTGAATATAAAGTATTCCGGGTTATGTTTCTACGCTTACCGCTCATTGCCGAACTCAAGTGGAAAGTTAGCTTCAGTTTAAACAAGCTTTAACTTTTACATTTGGCTGATGAGAAGAAAAACCTCTTGTTGCCAGTGTTGGTCCTTAAGATTCTTATGATAAGTGTAATTTGCAGAGAACTTAAAGGTGGCAATCACCCGAGCGCATGATGACCGCGAGGCGACTATAACGTTCACACCCGACCTGCAAGAACAGGAGAGACTCATCCAGATATACGCGGTTAGTATAATTTTTGTAATATTATTGTATGTAAACAATTTGGGTCCCTGGCCCAACATCTCTACTTACTCACTAAGGTCCGAAACAAATTTAAAATCGATTTGATTATTTGACACTTTCAGTTTACGAAGCCAAAACGCATACACATCCTTTCCTTTATTCGTGGGTAAAAATAAATGGGCGGGTTCGGTTCCATTTTTCTGTCTGTTAGTGAGTTTGATAAATAAATAGTGTATTTACAGCAAAAGGCAAAGGAGTCTGCCGCCACGACCCACACGTATAATTCGTGGTCATCTTACTCCGAGCCCGAGGAGCCCGCGGCAGAGGGAGTTCTGGGACAGTTCGTTGTGCAGTACGATGTAGCGCGTCCTAAGGACGGCGAGATTCTGGTGAGTCTATCTTTTACTATCCTTCATAACTTTATTTATTTTTTGGATGTGGAAAATCATCCGCTCTGGGTGTAGCGGGAGAGCGTGTCAGATTTTTACTGACTAAAACCCACCCCTGTTCCTTGAGTTGCTTGTGCCACGCCCGCGGTAACTATCTTTCAAATTTATCCGCGACCCAGACGGGATCATCATTCATACCTGAGGCCGTACCATCATCCATAGCCTGACTTCCTGACTTCGCCCACTAATGAGCATATAGGCCAATTTTTCTCGTGCCGATTCCCACGTTAATTTACTCTATTATGAAAGATTAATGCCTTAATAGTTAATTGCGATGAGGGAATAGCGCTATCGGTCATCTATAGCTTCGTGCTCTCGCACTGGCGGCAATCATTATGGAAAACTGGACCCCAATTTGTTTGGGGGTTTGGTTTTGAATGTCTTCTTATTCCATACATTTTTAAAATTTTGTTGTTTCTATTATGTCTTCCTGGCGAGACCACCGTTATGGTAAGGTTTACATAACGGTGTTCTCGCCAGGAGAATAATAATAATATTGAGTTATGTATGAACAACCGATCTTGACTCTGTAACCATGATCTGAGCCGCAAAGCTCCTTAAGAGTCTATGTGTGTCTGTGGCATCATAGCGTCCAAACGGGTGAACTGCAGCCTAATTGTGTAAGTGAATTCGGCAAAGGAAACAATCTGGTTCTTTCCCAAAAACACACACATACACAAAAAAGTTGAATCTTTATTCAACTTTTTCAAGATATCGTGTCATAATTAAGTGTGCAATAGATTGCCGATCGCAGCGTATCTACTATGTACTAGATAAATTATGTTGCATGAAATAAAAATGTGTCGGAGGTTTTTAAAATTTTGAAATTTTACTTGTCTAGGTAAATGATGGCTACTTCGTCCACTTCTTCGCGCCCACGGAGCTGGAGCCTCTGTGTAAGTTCGTGGTGTTCGTGCTGGACACGTCAGGCTCCATGATGGACCGCAAGATCATCCAGCTGCGCGAGGCCATGCAGACCATCCTCGGGGAGCTCAACGAGGGAGACTACTTCAGTATCGTCGAGTTCGCCTCTGTTGTCACGGTCTGTAGTTCAGAGAAATGTGTAAAACACCATTGATATTTTTAAACATCAATGCATTTCCTTGCTTTTTTGTAGTTTAGACCGAAGCTACTTACGCGTTTATTGCTGAAGTAGAAAGCAGTTTTTAATTTTAGGCTTTATTTTTACCCTTACTAAGGGCTCCCACACATAACTGCGAATTCGCATCGCATCGCAAATATCTGCGAGCTCGCTAGTATTTAATGTAAAGAACACGCGTCGCATCGCATCGCATCGCAGTTATGTGTGGGAGCCCTTAGTATATATTATTGCCGACCACGAAAACATCACTATTTTTCGCCAGGTGCCTTCCTATATTATACTAAATTACATCTTCAATTTCATAGGTACACGATCTCAAAGAAGCGGAAGGAGAACCTCCCAAGCACTCGTACGCATATTCGTACTTCGATTATCACGACAAGGCTGCGACTCTCGTGCCGCCCTCCAAGGCTACCAAGGAAAACATCAGCAAGGCCAAACTTATCGTTAGCTGGCTGCAAGCTGCTGGAGGTAAGTTGAAAACCTCTGCTTACTGCAGGGTAAAAATATACTAACTTACGGCACTTCAAAGACAACGTGATTATTGAAATATCGATATGAAGTAATGCTAACACAAAAAACAGTAGTTTGATGATTTTGTTGCTCGGCAGGCTTATTACGTATCTTGCACGAGCCAAACGATATCGATTTTTGCGCAATAATTGCTCTTTAATACAAAAGTTTTAGTGTTTGAGGTGGTTTTTTTCGAAATAAGTGCATTTGACAAACAGCGAGCGTTTAGGAAACGATTGTGTCGGACCTACAATACCTACACTGTAGGTAATTCCGTCTTTTATGATATAAAGCGTTTGATCGCGCGATGACTGCGCATTTATTGCTGATTGCTGTTCTGTGTAATCAGCCTGCGGGATTAACTATAATAAGTTTGGTTAGCAATATTTTTGTTGGTTAATTATCAAGTCATACTTTGTGAACCAAAGTATATATTCGTCAGTTAATTTAATTTGGCCTGCACATTTATTAAATGACTGGTATATTATGAGACATATTTAAAAGATCTAATTATTTATAGATCCATACAAAGTATGAATACAAAACTTCTACTTTTTTTCACATATCTTATAGTATCAGCACAAAGTACGTGAGTGCGTAAGCGTTGCATTGGCTGAGTTACCTAAATTCATTAGTATTTAGAAAGCAACCCTAGTGAGTCTGTTAATTTTCGTTACGGCGGGAGTGGCCCTTCTGTATACTTTCTATTTTTAACCGACTTACCAAAAAGGAGGAGGTTCTATGTTCGACTTCTTGTATGTTTTTTTTATTTTTATTTTTTTTTTATGTATGTTCACCGATATCTCCGTCAATTGTGGACCGATTTTGAAAATTCTTTTTTTGGTTGAAGGAGTATGTTTCGAAATTGGTCCCATTTTAATTTGGTGAAGGTCTGATGAAGAACTTCGGAGATACACAACATAACTCTTCAATTAATAACGGCAAAACTCTCGGGATTGCTGCATTCGCATGTCTGTTTGTTGTTTATGCCATTTCATAACATAACATCACGCCAGTACGCTCTAAAGGGGTACGCAGATCTCTCATTTCACCGGTTATGTTCAAGTTTCATGTTATTCGGTTAATCTATTCTGGAGTTACAGGGACCTTAATAAACAACTTGCTATTAGGTAGGTAAAACTAAAAAGGGAAAAAAAAACATTTTTGCAAAAAATAATACCGACTTCCAAATGAAAAACTACAAAGTGAAAAATAACTTAACTTTTGGAAGTCGGTGTCCATATCGCAAAAAAATGGTTCCTACGAAAGACACCGACTTCCAAAAGTTAAGTTATTTTTCACTTTGTAGTTTTTCATTTGGAAGTCGGTAGTATTTTTTTGCAAAAATGTTTTTTTTGGTATCAGGCTGGTGTCTGGTGTTATGCACGTTTGATGTCTAACGCGGGCGGCGTTTAAGTTCCATAATAGATATATCGTCGCTTAAGTTGTAACACCGCGGCAGTAATTTTTTTACGTAATACGTTTTGTATTTTATTCGTTAACGGGACCCTATTACTAAAACTCCGCGGTCCGTCTGTCTGTCTGTCACCAGGCTGTATCTCATGAACCGTGATAGGAATATATATAGACAGTTGAAATTTTC
Source organism: Orthosia gothica (assembly GCA_949775005.1). Taxonomy (NCBI): domain Eukaryota; kingdom Metazoa; phylum Arthropoda; class Insecta; order Lepidoptera; family Noctuidae; genus Orthosia; species Orthosia gothica. The sequence goes on along the minus strand of OX459048.1, from coordinate 19,674,704 downwards.
ACAGATGGTGTTTTTCTGTTGCCGTTATAACAAAAAATACTAAAAACAGAATAAAAACAATATTTAAGTGGGGCTCCCACACAACAAACATAATTTTTGTGCCGTTTTTTGCGATAATGGTACGGAACCCTTCGTGCGGGAGTCCGATTCGCACTTGGCTGGTTTTTTTAAACCTGAGTTACGTGCTGGTAAATAAGTAGTTTTTGCTTACTTGGAAAGTAAGTATGCAACTAGGGAAAATAGGGCGACTCAACAACATGCCTTTGCCCTGCAAATCACATTAGGGTCATACAAGCGTTATGTTTATGTTATGACAGGTAACATTGACAAGATGAAACAGGTAGATAGGTGTAACATTGTGCATACTTAATGAATCACGTACCAACAAATAACGTAATCTGTTTCTAATCTTTGACCTTACAATCTGAAGAAAGTGAGATAAAAATGTAAAATCAACAACCAGAGTTTGTTTGTTATACAATAAAGTAGGCGCAGTATTATCACTTGACCTGCCCAGACGCATTTGATAATAACAATGTTTTGAATAATTTACATGGTATGCGATTTCCATTTTTAGATTTACATACATAAAACTCACGCCTTTTTCCCATGGGGGTAGGCAGAAACTACAGAACGCCACCTGCTACGATCCTTACATACTTCTTTTGCTTCACACACATTCATACATCTAGTCATACACACACGCCGGTTATGGGTACTGCGCATTTTTAGATTTACTCAGGAATAAACAAAAGGTAATACGACAATTACATTTGTGCAATGTTGTTGTTGGCACGATGGGCATGCCCACACAACCCTAACCCCCAGTTTCCCAGCTCTAAATTATCAGAGAATTAATGTGACAAATTGTCAAGATAATTTAGAGCTGGAAAACCTAGGGTATTGTGACGTCACATATTCACGGTCCATTGAGATCGATAGGCTGATGATATTATATCCACGGCTTATTAAAATAACTAAATCGTGATTCAGACGAATGCAATATATCGAATTATCGATCATGAGCGAGTTCATACTCCAACTCGCACTTTTCAGGTGGCTGTGACCACAAACTTTTTTGAGGGCCGGATCTTGCTATCTAGCTGGGACTTGATCACATCAGCTAGATATATCCTAACGTTACTTCATATTGATGAAATGAAACCCATGCTTTATCGAGCAGCACTTGCTGGATATTAAAGTAGCAAAACAACCAGTTATTCAATCAGGGTAGAGTCTAGAGAGTCTAATTCGGGCTACTCGATTAGACAGCTCCCCTAGACCCTATTTAATACATTCTTTACCCACCTTTCTTAGCGATCAGATGAATTCTTACCTTTACTCTAAGACCCTTCGCGAGGAATCGTTAAACCTTTGACCTGGATACGAGAGGACAGAACCAATAGGTACTGATATCGCAATCTACATTGCAGGCACGAACATCGACAAAGCCCTGGACGTAGCAGTAGAGCTGATCAACAAGGGCGTGGACTGGACGGTGCCCGTCACCGTCGCCACCGCTAACGTAACTGACGCATCCGTTTCCAGCACTGAGGCTGCGGGTACTACTGAAACCACCACTACCACCACCACCACCACTCAAGCACCTGTTGCCACTGAAGTTGGTGAGAAGAAAGGTAAGCCGTCAATAATTTTATTGAATTTCCCAATAGCTACAATGTAGGGGTCTTCAAGTCAAGAGTGAATAGGTAACTTCTAAGCAAGCGTGCTCCACCGTCGACCACATCATCTCTTACTATCAGGTGAGATAGTGGTCAAGCGCAAGCTTAAACCATAAAAAATGACTTGTTAAAATTATTACAATTCCAAATTCGCCCAAGTACATAGGAGCCCGGAGTCTAGATTTGTACCTGGTTGATGGCTACATAGGCGCGTCCGCTGCTACATAGGCGTTCAACATAACTGGCAAAATGTGAAGAAGACCACTGCCTAACCTTTTTGAGAATACAGGTTTTTCGAAACCGACATTTTGTAGTCATTAACAACAAAAAACAAAAAATTGGACTGCACCCGTGTGGTATATGACACCCCAGACACCCTAGGAGGCCGAGTCGCAAGTGGTACCATTATAGGTTGATTCATCATCATGAGCATATTAATGTTCCCACTTCTGGGTCACAGGCTCTGTGAGAGGCCCAGTGCGGGTTGTTGGATGTCCCATTTCTTCGAATTTTTGATTATAGGACATGCCAGTTTCCCGTGCTCACGATGTTTTCCTTCACCGTTTTGAGTGCAGTGGTGATGAAATAATTGACACAAAGTAAAGCGCCTGCCTGGGTTCGAACCCACGACCTACAACTTGTAAGTCACAGCCGTTACCACTGGGCCACCACTGCTCTCACTATATACTGATTATGTTATGTGAATACTACATATGTCCTTGTTAAAAGGGCAAATGAGTAACGAATTCAATAAGTTATTCAGATTTCTTTTGAACACCAAGTACCTGTTTCTTCTTACAGAAGCCAAGAACCTGGAGCCAATCATCATCTTCCTGACTGACGGTGACCCAACCGTGGGAGAGACGGACCCCAAGCGCATCATCACACGCGTGCAGGAAAAGAACTCCGGACCTAAGAGGGCTACCATCTTCTCACTTGCTTTTGGTAAGTAACAAATTATCTAGCTTCAATCAGAAATATTTATGTTACCGGTACAGTATCCCATAGTAAATATAGCGTATATAACATAGCGGGTTTTAGAAATAAATTGTCACACATATACTGTACTCGTTTGGTAGAGACATCAACCAGCACCCGCTTTACAATACAGAAATTGCAATCCCGTAGTATATCTTACTAGAATGAAGAATTTATGGGGATAAAAATTCTGCTATTCCGTTAATTTACTCGAGTTAATTAATCATAAATGCAGAGGTGTTTTTTTCGTTATTTGAGGTGTGGTTTCATAGCAAAAGTTGTTCATCATGATGAGTACAGTGGGTCGTTAAGCTATTTCAATGACACCTTACTAAAACATGATACTGAATGACTGCAACTTGTTCAGGCGAGGACGCGGACCGCAAGTTCCTGCGCAAGCTGTCCCTACGTAACGGCGGCTTCATGCGCCACATCTACGAGGCCGCCGACGCGGCGCTGCAGCTGCGCGACTTCTACCGCCAGATCTCCTCGCCGCTCATCGCTGACCTCAAGTTCACGTACCCCTCTGGACAGGTATCTGATCTTTATTATCATCATCATCATCATCATCATCATTTCGGTCAAAATACGTCCACCCCTGAACATAGCTCTCCCAAGTGTCGACATCACAACGACCGGCAGCCTAATTGTGTAAGTAAATTCGGTAAAGGAAACAATCTGTTTCTTGCCCAAAATCGACTTTTTGTATTGCGCAAAGTCGTTTTTGGGAAAGAAACAGATTGTTTCCTTTGCCGAATTCACTTACACAATTAGACTGCGGTTCTGTGCGTCTCGCATCCAGATCGTTGCACATAGTGGGAGGCCTTCCAACACTCCGTCTATCGGTACGCAGTTGCCGCTCCAGCAGCCTTATTGCGTATTGAATTCGGCAAGGCAAACAGCAAAGAGTATGAAAAATCGACCAATTACATGCGAGATGAAAGAAACGATGAGGATTTCCGTCTATGTGATTGGTCGATTTTTCATATTGTTTGCCCTTTGCCTTGTCGAATAGGATCATCATCATCAGCCTTTTTAATGTTCCCACTCCTGGAAAACAGGCCTTCTCTGTGTGAGAAGGAATCCACCACGCGGGCCCAATATTATTAGATAATCTCACTGATGGACTAAATAGAATTATCATTTTTCTACCGAGGAAACATCCTTATTACGTAATAAGACTGAGAACTTCTTGGTCCCATCGACCATCCGCTGTGCACTGCGACTGCGAGCAATGTCTTTTATAAGATTACGACTTTGATAATGTAGATAAGTTTTGAAATACTCATAGCCACCCATAGTCCAGTAGTGACAGGTTCCATCTAGTAAAAATAATATTATTTGCCACTAAGCTTACCAGTTTTGAGTACCTTATAAATTCGCGTTTTCACAAGTTTCAACGGTTGGGAATAGTGTGGCAGGCCAATGTTTACCCTCTAGTTGGTGTTTAGTCTATTCGAATCCTTTTTCCAAATGTTGTTACTACTCAATTAAATAAGAAATTAATTGCTGTACAAATTAGGTTGATTCCAGAATCAATCCAAAAAACTTTTGAAGTTCTGAAATAAAAAGTAGTACCTAAATTTGTGACTCTGAGGTACTCAACATAGTTTAATGTCATGTCATAGGTGAAGTCGGACTCGCTGACGAAGCATTCGTTCCGCACGTACTACGCGGGCTCGGAGCTGGTGGTGGCGGGGCAGCTGGAGGAAGACGTGCCCGAGCTGCAGCCCACTGTGCTCGGCTTCTGCGGCGTTGAGGATGGATACGGCAGGGTGAGTCCACTGTACTGTATGTGTACTATGCGGGTTAGGAGCTGGTGGTGGCAGAGCAGCTGCAGGACGACGTGACCGCACTGCAGCCCACTGTGCTCGGCTTGAGGTTGGATACGGCTCTAAAAGGATATAAACGGATTTTATTGGTGATGTCATTTGGAAAGGTAAGGTACGTAAACCAGGGTACGTGTATGACCAGCAGCCTAAATGCGTAAGTGAGTTCGGCAAGGCAAAGGGAACAATTCCATATTACTTTATTATTTATTTGGGTATCGCGTAAATAATTTAGAAAAGTACGTCCTCCGAGTATGTAAGGATCGATCATTGGCATTCTGTAGTTTCTGCCTAACGCCATGGGAAAAAAGGCTTCAGTTTAAGTATGTAATCACTAACTAATTTCCAACTTAAATAAATTGCAGAAACGCTACGAGGTGGTCCCGAAGATCCCCGTGGAGAAGAAGAAGGCGGGCTACCTGCCCCTGGAGCGCCTGTGGTCGTACCTCACCATCAAGCAGCTGCTGGACCAGCGCGACGCCGCCGACGGAAGCGAGCCCGAGGATAAGGAGAACACCCCCGAGAAAAAGGCGCTTGCACTTGCACTGAAGGTATGACTCTAACTGATTTAGGCCTCAAGTGGCATAATCTGTAACATAGGCAGGTGGGACTCCGGGATCGCAGGCGATCTGATTGGCAACTCTGTCCGCCCACCATGTGACTCCAGGAAAGACGGTGGCACAGTGATCACATGCTGCAGTGCACAGCAAGGCTCAGGGCAGGAGCTTTTTCAGTCTCCCCAGGGATTTGTGCTAACAGACGTTGCACAGAGGGGGTGCCGGGGTGGTCTTTTGAGAGGCCACAGGGGCGGTTTTAGTGAGGTATAAATCCCACACTCCCTGGTAATGCCCCAAAACTCTAGGCGCCTTTTAAAGGTTACCACCGAAAAAAGAATTGGTAGTAATTATTACTTTCAGCCTGTTCTGTTCTCACTGCAGGGCTCCCTTTCTTCCTTCAAATCCTTGCGCTTTTATTTATGTTAATTTTTTACTGTTTTCTGACTATCACTTGAAACTAATATTAGGTACCTAGACCTACCAATTTGACAATTACCAAGTATTCTAACTTCGCGCGAAAAAGTGATCACTTTCTATTAGGGCACCCCTTGACTCTGCTTAGGGCCGATTTCACCAATGAGTCTAATCGCGATTAGTTCAACTAAACACAGTTTATGCAAATACAGCGTTCTGATTGGTTGAGACCGCTCAGAAGCTACCAATCGGGACGCTGTCCTTGCATAAACTGAGTTTCATTGGTGAAATCGGCCCTTAATTTCCTCCTTTTAGGCGATTCGAGAATAATCTGTAGGTAAAAGGGTCTCAATTGGTTTGTAATGCTTGTGTTATCATTTCCAGTACGAGTTCGTAACACCCTTGACATCGCTGGTGGTTGTGAAGCCAAACGCCACGAACGCAGTTAATGCCGAGTCTGTAGACAAAGCAGGTGATTACCTTATTCGATGTGTTTTTGTGCCGTGCATGAGAAAATAGACAAGACTTTTACGAGTGTGCATAGATTTAAATAGTAAAGATGTGGCCGGAAAGTTGTGGTCCGCCCTGCAGCCTAATTGCGTTAGTGAATTCGGTAAGGCAAGGGGTTTTGACCCCATCAATCGACCAATCACATGCGAGATGAAACGCGATGTGGATTTCCGTCTATGTATTTGGTCGATTGATGGGGTCAAACCCTTTGCCTTGCTGAATTCACTCAATTAGGCTGCTGTTCTTACTTTAAAAGTCATTGCGAATATGTATGTAGGTAATATATCTATACGTATATGTATTTGATGTAACAATAATTTGATATTTACAGCTGGTGCCGGTAGTTACCCCAGCAGCATACGTAAGTACTTTTAAAGTTACGCATTTTGTATCATTATTGTTTATAACAAAAAAAAAAGCTAGAGTTATAATTTAACAGCTTCTCACACTGAGTTTTCATGACAAAGAAAAGAGTCGATACATTTTTGTTTTGTTCAATCCTGTCTGTTCAGTCCTTGTTGTTACCTACTGTAGAACAAGATTACGCATTCCTCTACGTGCACTATGAAGGATGACTATGTGGCTCAGTTCTGATCTAAGCCACTGCAGTTCATATCGGATCATTGACACGACGAATAAGATTGGAGTGTCTATACATACTACATAGATCAGGGATGTTAAGGATATGAAATTCCGGCCGGATACAGATACGGATATAGAAATTATATTGATACGGATATGTCATTACTTCGGATTATTTTCTAATAGTTTCGACTACGTCTATTACATTTTTAAGAAAATGTAAGTGAAAGTCAAAGCCATTTATTTCCATTAAATGTGCATTAAATTTGCATTTTTTTACTGTCTTTTTTTAAATAAATTTGTCACAATGACACATTTCACCATAATAAGTTGGCATGCAATTATTAAAATATGAGTTAAAGTACTTATATTAACCAGCAGCCTAATTGTGTAAGTAAATTCGGCAAAGGAAACAATCTGTTTCTTTCCCAAAAACACACACACATACATAAAGATAAAGAAGTTGAATCTTTATTCAACTTCTTTCGTTTTCAGAGTGTTGTTGTTTTTCAGATTGTTTCCTTTGCCGAATTTACTTACACAATTAGGCTGCAGATCTCTAATAATCTCTATCTATACAATAATAACACGTTATTTTTATTAGTATTATTTATTTTTATTATTGACTAATAAAAATAACGTGTTTTTTAATACTAATAAAAGTAACCTATTATAAGAACCTATAATCTATTGTAAAAGACAAACAGAAAGACTAGTTATAATATAACTAAGCAATAGAAATAATAAAGAAACATAAGAACACGCGCGGCCATTCGGTCGGCACGGCCGGGTAAGAAATTTCTCATAAAGGGATTCATTTAGACTCCGCCCCTATCCGAAATCATCCGAAACTTCTAGATTAATATAATTTTATTTCGGATATCCGACAGTTTCGGTTACGGAGCTCCTTAACATCCCTGATATAGATACAACGGTGTACGTTTTCTCTAGCTCTGTCAGTGAGCCTAGCAAGCCGCCCGATGGCGAGCCACGCCAGCCAAGCGTTTAGCAGCTCCGGCGTGATCGCGCCGGCACTAGCGTACCCCGTCCCCGGCCCCCCGGGCGCCTTCGGACCGTATGGAGGAGGCAGCTATGCCAGTAAGTGCTTCTAATAACCAGCATGCGCATCCCGTAGAAATTATTAGTTTTCAATGAATATGGGTTCAAACACAATGCTATTTGGTTCCATTACGTATAGTCAGCAACGAAAGTCAGTTTGACTGCGTCACGTGAATTTCAGAACTGTCAAATACTCATTATTTTGAAATAAGTAGACACATTTATAGTTTATAAATAAAAAAGCCATTTTGTTTCATTTTAAATGGTCTATTTTCGTTGCTGACCGTACCATAGAAAGTAATATATCTTGCATCTTGGTATCTTCACACTGACTTGCGGGTTTGCATCAGCAGAACTTAATAATCCTGATTCTAATCTTTCATACTTCTTCCTTGTTGCTCGATTTAGTAGTTCTCTAATCTAAATCCTAACTTCTTAAACATACAAAAAATTAAATACTTATTTTCTTCAGCACAGACTAAACATAATGTAACAAATTTTCTTCCTTATCCTAAAATACTAATTTCTCATCATTTTCATAAGTTCTTGACAAATCTGTATTTGTTTATAAGGGCACAAGGTGAAGGCATGTCGTTACCTTTTACTACTTGCTTTAAAGGGCTAGCAGCTAGATGGTGACACTTGTACAGCGTTATTAAATACTATTAAATAGTACATTACAGCAGAATCCAGTAAGTAAGCCTTCCTGGCCGAGTATGAGTTAACCGGACCGAACCGCAGGTGAGGTCCGGTTATATACGAGGCCAGGATGGCTTTCTTACTGGTTGAGGTTTGTATAATGCTTTTCTCAAAAATGAAAGAAAGTTTAACAACAAATTCGTTTAATTAATATTGAAGGTTACATTCATATTAGGGCAATTACTGATAGATATTGTGATCGATTTACCGGGGGCATTTATATTTGTTTGTTGTACATCTTGATTAACGGACTCTTTAATCCAACATGATTTATAAACTGAAATGACTAAATACAAACATAAAATCCCACACTATACTTCTACAACATTACTAAGTACAAAACGCAACGTGCATACTTTTTCTGCGTCGCGTTATGTGTCACAGACCCATAAAAAAAAAAAAAAAAAAAGTGTCACAGACAATAAAATGGATGTTTAAGGCTCCAAAATATATTATGTATCTCATAAAATGTCATACCAAAAAGAGATAGATATATATTTGGAGCCTCCCTCTAACCATGTTATAATGGCTAAACTCTAATCTGTGTCTGGTACTATGTTTTTTTTTTCTAAGCAGATCTAAAGAGGATGACCTAAACCGTGCGAAGCCATAAAAAAAAAAAGGGATGAAGGATGACCAAGTGTCCAGTAAGTAAATTACATACTTACTTACTGGACAGTAGGAGATTCCAAATTTAAAATCTCGCTTCTTACCGGACAGTTGTGAATAGTCTCCGGTAGAGTTCACTTTCTGGATACTTTTTAGAGATGTTATGTCAACATTACATACCATTTTTGAGAAAAAGTATTTTAATCAAAATTTTGTTATGTACCAGGCGTGGATAGCTTGTTACCGTCTGTAGACTTCATGGAGGAAGAATTAGAGGAATATGCTCTTGAAGGTGAGACATCCGTCATCTGTGTCCATAACATAATAATTTAAAAATGTTTTTGTGGTGAATTGTGTTCTCGAATTATTCGTCGCGGTTAAAATATAAAACGCCCTTTAAAATTAATAAAGATTATTCGGTTCAGTAAATACGGAAATAAAACTTCGCGGATCAAATTGTAGGTAGGTAGGTACCTACCATGTGCGTTGCAGTACTAGGACTGTTAGGTATATAGCGTACAGGATCTTCAGTTGTATTTCGATAAAAATCTTACAACTCTTGTGGTTATACTTACCATTACTCCGTTAGTTCCAGTTTTTAGGCTCTGTGTGGCCTCACTCATAAGGCATCCTGGGACGAAAGTGCTGTTCTTGAAGGTTTCATTCGCTCCACTAAAGTTGGTTTAGTGTCATGTTTACCATGTTCACCATGCATGCGGGACGTCACATCAAACAATTGCTATATCAAAGACCTTATACGTATTTCTTACTACGAAATATAAGGTCTTTGTGCTATATATACTATAATATTTTATACCAAAAAAAAAAAAACAGTTTTTTAAATTCCGCATGAAGGTCTGATGTCAAGTTAACATCTTTTAATCTGTGATAGGTACTGGACTTGCAGGAGTTGCAGGAAACAGTTTCTCGTACAATAGGAGCCCCGCCTACAGTTACAAGTCTGCTCAAATTATGCCGATGCGCGCCTTTATGCCTTGGGGCTACAGCGCAAGACCAGGTTCGTCGTTTATGTCTATGAATTACCTTCGGCTGCTTTAGGGCTGATTTCACCAATGGAACTAATAGCGATTAGTTCAACTAAACTCAGTTAATGTAAACAAGCGTTCCGATTGGTTGAGACCGCTGAGAAACAACCAATCAGACCGCTGTATTTGCATAAACTCAGTTAATGTTTATAGAATAAAATCAGTGATCAAACTAGGGCCTTGTTGTGGTTCTTTACCCTGTACAACACCATTATGAAATTAAACATGAACACTAATTAGCACGTTCTAAAACGTTCTCAGGACTTTTATAGATCAAAATTTTGTTACTTAGGTAGGTATCATGTGTGTTGAAGTAATAGGACTGTTAGGTACATCCCATTTATTCTTCCATAAACTAAAATTTTCAGCAGCATGATACAGGCAGTCAGCAGTGTATGTACTTCTACTAAGAGGATATCACAGGATTAAGGAAACCAGCGATAATGTAAGGGGAAAAGGCCCTTGCGTACAAGATCCTCAGTTGTATTTCGAAAAAAATCATACAACGTTGGTGGTCATACAAACCATCATTCCATGACTTGCTGTTTTTGGCTGAGTATAGCCCTTTCTCAAAATGGATCGTGAGACGAAAGTGCTGTTCTTCTTGATGGTTGTATTGATCTACTAAAATTGGTTTTGTGTCAGGTTTAACATGATCAACATGCATGTGGGTCACATCAAACAATTGCTTTAAATAGGTACTTTAACAATAAATAATACAAAAAAAATGAATAAATAAACTTATATTTTTCATTATATTATAATGAGGGTCTAATGTCAAGTCAACATATTTTAATCAGTGATAGGTACTGGACTTACAGGAGCTGCATTAGTTTCAGGAAACAGTTTTTCGTACAATAGGAGCCCCGCCTACAGCAGCAGCTCTGCTCAACTTATGCCTGACTCCTTTATGTCTAAACTGAGCTACACGAGGTTCAGCTCAAGACAAGGTTCGTCGCTCATGTCTATGAATTACCTTCAGCCGCCTTACTTCTCCGCTCCGATCGATGACCCCGATTACGATTACTTGGATGTTGATTCCAGTCCGTTATCATGCTGTGCAGGCGGAGGATAGGATACATCAGATTTTGCCATTTTGGTCAGCCAGCCCGCGAATCTGTATCCTTCGACTGCACAGCATGATTTTCCCCTAGTTTACGTCTTTTTAGTTCGCTTTTGAAGCAGTCGGGGTTTTTGATTTTTTTATTTTTGTTTTTATTTATTTATATAGATTAAAGACATGTAACTGTTTGTATTTGATAGCGTTTTTATGTCTTAGACACGGGTGGTGTTTGTTGTTCAACTGTTACTACTACGCCATGAGTTCTTAGCTCGTTCTTACACGCATTTCATTTCATAGCTGCCATGCATTCACGCAATGCATGCACAAAATATCCTGTATGTTATAGTGTAGGGTTCCGTAGCAAGCTGCCGTTACCTACTACGACTACGACCAATACTTATTGTTCTATTTTATTTTTATTTTATAAAATTTGTCACAGAGTAGACATGGATATTTTCTAGAGCCTAAGATACTAGACGCGTAAGGAGTGTTTGGCCGTATTTACTGACCCGAACGGAACCTTACCTATTTATGGCCTGATAAGGCTTGAATATTTGTTGCATTCTTGTGCAAACAATATGTATGGGTAGGTATAAATCGTGACGAATATTACAGTGCACAATTTTATGCAAAAACATTATCACGTCTGTATTTCCCGAATGGGGTAAGCAAACGTGTATCTATACAAAACAAAGTCCCACGTAAAGAGGCTGCCTTAATGGTCTAGTGGATATCTGAGTCGGGCAAAGTATAATTTGCGTTGTCCATTATGGGCCATCCACAGCTTTCTAAAGCATACTCCTTAGTAACGGCTAGCTTAAAAGGTTTGAAAAAAAATAATTTTATTATTGATGTATGTAGGTACAATAATTGTGAAATGGTAATGTAATAATGGTACTTTCGTGTAACTAAACGTTTTGCTTGCTTTAAAAAAATAATTAAGAAAACGATATTTTACGCTATACAATTTGGATACTCCTCCAAAACGACTTGGATGTTGACGATGACTAGAATTTCTTCATAACTGAAATAGCTTAAGTAAACCAAAGAATGTTTAGCAAACAAAACTGTCCAAAAGAAGGTTCAATATTGATATTCTGGCTCCGAGCGGGCGCACGCGGCAGTACTGCGTTATTGGGGACTTACGCCTTAAGAATTTCTCCGTCACAGTTCGGATTCTGAAATTATGCCTGATTGATGACCAAGGCTACAAACTCATTACATGGGATTTTTTTTTAACATTTGTTTTCAAATCATTATTTCGGCAACATTAAAATTTTCATTCCTCGAATTTGACCTATTATTTTGTGTTCCATAGACGCATACATAACGACACCGGTACCCTACGTACAAACAACTGAACAGCCTTCATCGACCTCGTCTAAACCAACCCTGGCTGCGCTGCACCTGGAAGGCTTCACCTGGGTTGAAGCCCTACTGGACGCCAGTGCAGAGAACATCCTTCTACCTACCAATGACACATCCGTCACTTTGAAACTTTCTAAAGACTCTGTTGTAAGTACCTTCCCACATACCCACATACAAGTCAGTTTTCAGATAAGTCAAACGAGCAGGATATGAACCACAGAGATATGAACATAATTCGGACAATACGTTGGTTTTAAATTGAGATAACTTTAAAACCATCAGCCCCTTGAGCATATTTCCTGACATTTGTGCAGATAACTCGAATAAAACGTATGAAATATATGTATGTATTTTCTGGCCCACAAAAAAGCTCGGCTCATGTAATGCGGCTGTTGACCACACAGTCACACAGGTTAAAATCAATATTATATCAGTATATCATCTGGAAATCGACTACAAAGAATTTTTCTCATTTTCAGGCTCCGAAAGAGGCGAGTGACGTGGAGTGCGCCAGCGCAGTAGAGGGCGGCGCAGGCCTGTGCGTGTACCTGTCCCGGTGCGACGCCGCCAAGGACATCACTGTCGACGTCTACAGAACCACCTACTGCACTGTCAGCCCAGGGTACGTTATGTGCAGCTTGTTACTTTAGTAATTCTTATGGGTTTATGGAAATTAGCTAAGGTACCTATCCGACGTAGACAGGAGAATAGTTTTAATAATAGCAGTTGGTGCACTCAGCTGAATCCGGTTGGACTGGAATGGCTAGTCAGATTGATTGTCACATTGGTCTAGTCTACACCCCCGCTGCCCATTTTGGTAACGCCTAGAACCAAAATGGGCAGCGTGGGTGTAGCGATGTTATCGTTAATGGCTGCAGGAAACCTTTGAATGCGGGAGGCACCTGGTACTTTCCTATACTTTGGCAATATTTCCTGAACGTTTATTTAACACATAAAAAACCATGTTTGGGAGAAGTCGGTGGTTGTTTCTGGTTCCTTTATCAGTATTTAAATGTAGGTAACCAATGAATATTTTCAAATTGCAGATATGCGGGAGTGTGCTGCCCACAGAAGAAAATCGACTTAACACATTAATATGTACGATATTAAACAAATAAGATAGATATAATGAAACCATGACCATAGCGAGAGTTGTTTTGTGATCTTAAACATCGCGACATGGCGAGCATTCAATGAAATTTATTGACTTGGTATATTTCAGTAAATAAATATATACTGAGAGTGAATAATTAAGTCTGCCACAAAAATAACCGGCGAGAGTGAATAATGCAAAAGAAAGAGTATGATTTAAGAAAAAAGAAATTATATAAAGGTATTGGAAATAATTTTCAGTGACAAACGTATCAAGTTTTTAAAGTTTATTTTTAAATAATAGGAATAGTTAGGTACTATGTAATTAAATGAAGTTGTTTTAAACTAGTTTTGAGCAAAAATTAATTGCCGGAAACTTAAGGTGCTAGATTTTTTCAATAGTGCCATTATTAGAATTAAACATGACCTACTGTTGTGAGATGTAACTAGTTTTCGTTTTTATACAATCTTAAATAAAGATAAGATTATTTTTCATTGAAGAGTTTTATTTTGCGAGACTTCCTCCACATCCCCAACACATTATTTCCTTCATTAGGATCAAGTCTACTTGATTGCTGCTTTTTTTCAGCACTGTCTGTGTGTCCTTTGACCCTACAGACATTCTTAACAAGATAAACAAATGACTCACGAATTCGAGCGAATTTGCGCTCATCCTACAGAATTTGATGTGTCGAAGCTAGGGATAGGTTGAACGATCTAAGGGTCCAAAGTACATTCAGGCAGAGTCGAAGCGAAGTTACGTGAGGTTTCGGTATTGAACCCTATCGATACAATGTAATGTATACATAAAAAAAAAATGGAAAAAAATGCGCGCATTTAGTGGACTGAGCGCGTCTGCAACCAGACAGCTCCAATTGGTATGCAGACGCAGCCACACGAACTCACCCTGTGGGTTTCTGTCGCAGGTGATTTAATAAGAATGGCGGTGACTACTGACATGACGGCTAATAGAAAATACTGCTCGCTAAGTCAAAATAACTGCACCTATTTATTTTTTTATTTGTGATAGGCTCGGGGAGGAGCTCGTGGCTAAATAATAACAGCTGCACGGGTCGATCTTCAAGGTAAAGCAACGCTTGACGAGGTCGGTCCATGGATGGGTGACCATTTTCAACATACCGAGTTTCCTCCGTGTCTCGGCAAGCACGCTAAGCCGTCGGTCCCGGCTGTCATTTGAAGATCTTTGACAGTCGTTACGGGTAGTCAGAAGCCGGAGATTTGATACCAGTCTTGCCAAGAGGTATCGTGTTACCCAGTTACTGGATTGCAGAGGTCAGTCATAGGCAGTCGCTTTACGTAAAATACTGGTACTTAGCTGAATCCGGTAAGACTGGAAGCCGACCCCAACAATAATTGGGCAAATGGCTAAGCAGATGTTGATGATTTGTGATAGGCTCGCGTTTGACCACTATCTCGCCTGATGTTAAGTTATGATGTGGTCGACGGTGAAGCACGCTTGCCTAGAAGTAACCTATTCACTCTTGACTTAAAGACCCCTAGATTGCAGCTATTTCTGCATAAAAGGTTAAAAGAAAATCTAACCCAATCCAAATACTGCGCTTACCTATTTACAAATGGGTCGACGCTCGCTTCGCTCTCTTTTGCACCTTACATTCACATTTCTGCATAAGTCAATAAATTAAATAAGAATAAATAAAGTTATCATGTTATCATTAATTCTGAACGAACGGTAAAAAGAAAATCTGCCCTCTCCAAACCAAAGTGAGCTCCTAAAATGTATGTTCTTTATCACCAATTCATGAAATTATTTACAAGTGCAGAAAACTGTATTTTATTTTACCTATTCCAATTTGTTTGTAGTCTTAGTTATTTAAGTATTTTATACACTATATATACTTTTATCTATGTAAATAAATAATTTCGTATGATTACTAAATAATTCCATTACCTGAAGAAATTGACAAATAAATCGAACTTATTGGAGCCTGCATGGGTGCAACATTTTCGATCTTTCTAACCTCTGCACTACAACTCATGAACAATTAAAGTACTTTTACTTTGCCGTAAAATTTTCATGAGTTTATTTGTACTTTTAGTTACTTACTAGCTTTTGCTAGCGGCTTCGCCCGTATGAAAAGTGTTTTCTTATCCCAAGGAACTATTTTACAGGGATGAAAAATAGCCTATCTATGTGGTATTCTAGACTGTCTCTATCTATCTTTGTGCCAAATGTTATCCAGATCCGTTCAGCCGTTCTGGCGTGATTAAGTAAACAAGTAAAATTTCAGAATTTAAAAAACCCCCGGCCATTGCCCCCGGCACATTATTTTATCTTGCGAAAACACCCCGATTTAAACAGTAAAATGCCCATAACTTTTGAACGGCTCAACCGATTTTATTCAAAAATAGCTAAAAAGTTGTTGATAATAAAAAGATCTACTACTTTTGTACTACTTGGCTTTTTTTTCACATAACCTCAAAATGTATGTGAAAAATTCAAATAACCAAGTTTTTGGTTTTTATCTTTTACAATTTTTTATTGTTTTTTACATAGTTTGGTAAAAACTTACCTTTTTATGTCCCAAACACACTGTATTTTTTTATATTTTTTATACACCATCAAAAAGTAGAGATTTCAACGAACAAAGAGCCCACCGACTTTTAAAAAAAAGCAGATATTTTGACAGGAGAATTTTCGATTGAAAATTGGGGTAGTTTTTTCGATATTAGGTCAAAATAAGGAGAAAAATAAATATTTCGAATAAAAAAAATAACTGGGTGTTTGGGACATAAAAAGGTAAGTTTTTACCAAACTATGTGAAAAAAAATTTAAAGTTGTAAAAGATAAAAATTTAAAACTCGGTTATTTGAATTTTTCACATACATTTTGAGGTTATGTGAAAAAAGTGTCAATACAAAATTGTAGATCTTTTTATTATCTACAACTTTTTCATTTCACTTTTTTCCATAGGACTTGTAGTTCTGCCGGCAATCGAGATAAACCGTTTTCACCCTTAAAAACTCACCCCCTTCCCCTTCCCGACCTCAGATCGCCCGTAAATTATTTGTCCTTTAAAAAAAATAATTATGTATATTCTCTTCCTTTTCCAATGGGTTTCATCCTACTATATTTTTTTTTATTTTCAAAAATTATCGACCCTGGTCTATCTCTGCAACGCTTAGTTTTAAAGATCTCCATGGCCGCGCGGTTCGCCGCGTTTCAATGGCACGGCCACGTTCAAACCCTTAAAACTTATTACCCATAACTTTGACAAATTTATGGTTTTGGGAATCATCTTTTACAAATTTTTACATAATCTTGGCATAGTTTTTTTTTAAAAAAAAACGCCATGGCCGCGCCGTCAAAACGCACACATAAAAGTCTCTCGTGTCTCTCGTGGATATTTAAGGACCAATTGATTAAAACGCAATTATGTATAATGCCCAGACAATTTTAAAAATGCCCAATATAACTAGGCAATTAATATGCCTAAAGCCCTAAACTATTGAAATAATTAAATTGTCCAGGCTTTCTGAATAATGCCCATCACCTATTGGGCCGGGTAATAAAAATATGTTTTTTTTTATTTATTTTAATGTTGACATTGATTTTAATTTAGAATAGGTAAGTAGGTACGATTACTATTTATGCAACAAAGCCTACGGAGCCCCGCACCTGACATGATGGAGATGACGGGAGCTGAGTTCGCTCGCTTAATTCAGCTCCCGTCATGCCCTTCGAACCTAACCTATCCGTCTCGGATTGCCCTAAGCTTCCGGAGCTCGCTTCGCTCAATCTTGGACTTATTTATTGACCAGAATTATCGAATTGCAGTTACGTAGCAAATTAGCAATAGTCCTACTGACCAGACAACGTGATAAATATAGAAGTATAATGATAAGTCAGTTTTCATTATAAATACTGTTAACGTCGGCGAGCTTTCACGTGGTAATTTTAGAAATATTCCCACGCTAAATTCCTTAATGGCCTTTTTTATAACTGCACGTTTTTGGGTTCTTAGCGGGTCTATGAATGACGGCCATATAGATCTTCTGTCAGCTTTTTTCAATGTTATGAAATGTAATTTAAAATCAATGCTTAATGTTTCGGGCCCGGCTCAACCGTAATTAAAATGGGTATGAAAGGATGGCCACATGACAAGAAACGGCGTGAGAAAATAAGACGAACTCCGTCCCCTGTAATGTATCTACCTGGTAGGGCCGGACACAATGTACCGTAAGCATTGTCTCTTAGCTTTCTTGTAACTAAGAAATTAACACGTGCATATTTAAAGTAGGATTGACGTAGGTGCCATGTGAGTAAAGCTATCTACACTTGTAATGTGTATAAGAACTAGAGAAAAGGTAGATAGTTAGTTAGGATTGTCTCGCAGCTTTCTTAAACTTTTTTCCATAGGACTTGTAGTTTTTCCGGAACTCGAGATAAACCGTTTTCACCCATAAAAACTCAACCCCTTCCCCTTCCCGACCTCAGATCGCCCGTAAATTATTTTTCCTTTAATTTTTATAATAATCTTCTTCTTTCCCAATGGGTTTCAACCTACTATTATTTTTTTTCACTTTTTATTATTTTTAATGGCTTCTACCCTGGTCTAAGACCTGAAATTTAAGTAAATAACAGAATGAATTTGTAAAAAAATTGTAAAAATATAGAAAAAATCCTAGGTTTATATTTTAGGAGGTGTAACACTAAAACTCCATGACCGCGCCATTGAAACGGTGAAAAACACGATATCGCCGATAACTCGCTGAAAAAGCATCGCAGGGGTCTGAAGTTTTTTGTAAAACCTAGATTTGAATTTGTCAAAATATGTAAAAATACACAAAAAAATCCTAGGTTTATATTTCAGGACCTGTAAGACCAAAACCCATGGCCGCGCTATTGAAACGGTGATAAATACGTTATCGTCGATATCTCGCTGAAAAAGCATCGCAGAGGTATGAAGTTTTTTGTAAAGCCTAGATTTGAATTTGTAAAAATATATAAAAATACACAAAAAAATCCTAGGTTTATATTTTAGGAGCTGTAGTACGATATCGCGTAGAAAAAGTTGTGGTTATCTATCGAAGAAATAATGTATTAGCGAGATCTTTTTTTGTAAACAACACCTATTAATATGTAGAATTACCGATAAAAGGCATTTTTATTTTTCATAATTTTAAAACCTTCAATACGTTTTGAATGTTCCGATAGGGTGACCATGACTAATTGTTTACAGAAAACTTTCCACCTGCAAGTATTAGAAATTATATCTCAAGGATAATAATACAGTGTGTTACAGCTCCTAAAATATAAAACTAGGATTTTTTTCTATATTTTTACAATTTTTTTACAAATTCATTCTGTTATGTACTTAAATTTAAGGGCTCTGCAACGCTTAGTTTTAAAGATCTCCGAGGCCGCGCGGTTCGCCGCGTTTCAATGGCGCGGCCACGTTCAAACCCTTTACACCACGTTAAAACTTTTTAACCGTAGCTTTGACAAATTTATGGTTTTGGGAATCATCTTTTACAAATTTTTACATAATCTTGGCATAGATTTTTTTAAAAAAAAAACGTCGTGGCCGCGCCGTCGAAACGCACACAATTACAGACAGTCAACCGGCTAAGATTTTCTACTAATTACTAGATTAGAATTAGAATCTTGTTGTACAATAAAGTTTATATTAATCTCAGAGCAATCTCTAAAGTGAGATATTAATTAATAAATGTAAGGATCGTAAAATGTGGCGTTCTGTAGTTTCTGCCTACCTACCCCATTGGAAAAAAGGCATGGGTTAATGAATGTATGGACCTAAAAAATTAATAAGAGAGGGCCTAATAAATGCTCAAACATTATCCCATTTATCCCTAATGTTAACGCGGTACTGGCCGTGCGCCCGCTCGGTGCCAGCTTATCAATATTGGACCTGCTTTTTGACAGTTTTATTGGAAATATTTTTTTTTTATTTACATTTAGGTACTTATACTATTTAGGTTATGGATCTAACCATATTTTTTGCGTGTTAAAATAATTTTAAACATCCAAGTCGTTTTGGAGGAGTATGCAAAAGAAGCAACGTTTATATAATTAAAAAAAGTCATACGAAAAAACCACGTGACGTAATGTACCTACATGAAACAATTATAAAGATATTTTCTTTTCAAACTTTTTGATCTAAACCTTAGTATCGTGAAAATGACACCCATGTCGAAAAGCGGCCTTCGTCGGTGCCATCTTGTATTTTGGTTTTGACTCCATATTCGCTATAGGCGACCCCAAAAACCATGAAAATGACACCCATGACGAAAAGATGTCAAATTTTCGTCGGCACCATCTTGTATTTTGTTTTGACCCCGTATTCGATATAAGCGACCCCAAAATCCATGAAAATGACATCCATGACGAAAAGTTGTAATGTTTTTAATCGACGGTGGCTTGGGTTTTGGTTATGACTCCATATTCATTACTTGAACCCTAAAAATCATGAAAATTACACCCATGACGCAAATTTGTCTAATTTTTGTCGGCGCCATCTTGGTTTTTGGTTTTGGCCCCGTATTCGTCATACACACCTACATACAAACCGGTTAAAATCATAAATCTCCCACCCATCCACTTCTAAACTTCACCACCGACAGCTTAACCCATCCAAATCCTAACCTCACTAAGAGCTGCTTAAACCCACCCATCCATTTCTCAACCTTGTCAACAACCGCATAATATCAACTATCCTAATCCCGATCTTACCCAAACATAATTTCTACATCACATTCTATTAATAATAGGAAACTTAAACATACTTTTATTTCCATCCGATAAAATATCAACTCCTTTCGATCACGACAAACGACGAGGACGGTACTCACACGCTTGCACACTGCAATCTTTTCTATTACTTTTATTGTATTTATTTCTTTGCGAGAAAGCGATACGCCCGTCATTCCACGAGTGCTTCTGAGCGCGGAACGGAACACAGACTACTTAGAGATACTGCGCGGAATGATGAGCCTCGAGTGCAAAATGTATGAAGAAGTCGGAAAGTGTTTTTATTTTTGCTAATAATAAAAAAATATAATGATTTAGGTAAAAATAATTAGCTGAACCTGTAAAGGACTATACATACCGCAATTTCTTATAATTTTGAAGATAAAATATGCTGTAAATTTACCTAAACTGGGACCTATTCTGACCCAACTTTTTTATTTTTTTTGCGATTATTGTTAAGGGCAAAACGTATTTGTGCGAAAATTTTGTACATACAATTTTTCTGATGCCAATCTGGAGCTGAATATATTATCATTAAATTAAGACCATGATATCTTCACATTGGTGATTGCTTAAACACTAAAATGGTACCTGAAAAGTACTGTTATTTGTAGAAAAATGTAATAGCGTCCATAAGGCACTAAAGCGGGCCTTAACCGATTCGTTGCGGATGAACGATGCATCGATTCGATGAAATGAACTACTACTTAGATAAAGTACCCTACAATTTTATATTACTTGAAATTGTGTAGCGCTCCGTTTACAACTGAGATTTGATGTCAATTACTCAAATAAAAAAATAACTTCAATTTTGGAAGTCGGTGTTTCTGTTTTCGTTTCTTAGTTTTTACCCGACTGCCGAAGGAGGGTAATGTGTTTATCAGTCTATGTATGTATGTATGTATTGTTAAAACTAGTTTTTAACTAATAAAATAAGGAACGTAGATTGTAGTGACAGGAAAAATATAATTGACATGTAACAACGGTTGCTAAGTATTGAGATGACAAAGTAAAGGTTTATAAAAATATAAAGAGGTATTAATAAACAAGGTTTCATTCTACTCTTCTTAACATCCTCCCTTTTTTTTTAACCCTTACGCTATCAAACCAATCTGCATTGTAATTGATACAATTCGTGGCTTGTGCAACGCTTTGGTCAGCAGCAGCCTAATTGTGTAAGTGAATTCGGCAAAGGAAACAATCTGGTTCTTTCCCAAAAACACACACATACACAACTTTATTCAAGTTTTTTGTGTATGTGTGTTTTTGGGAAAGAAACAGATTGTTTCCGTTGCCGAATTTACTTACACAATTAGGCTGCAGATCCGCTAGTTGAAATTCGCTAGGAACATATTCCACACATATTTCTTCATCAGCTACAAGTTCTCTAACATAAAAATGTCTTATCGCAATATGCTTGGTTCTTCTGTGTAGCTCTGGGTTATGTGATATCTTTATGGCTGCATCATTGTCGACTTTCAATTTGGGTATCTCCTTCAAGTTTGATATTTCACCAAAAAGTCTTTTGATCCAGACAATCTCTCGGGCAGCTTCACTAGCAGCAACCAATTCGGCTTCGGTACTAGATATTGCTACACATGTTTGTCGTCGACTTGTCCAAGATATAGCTCCTCTAGAGTATAAGCATAATATACCTGATGTTGATCGTCCAGTAGTTTTATCTCCACCGTGATCAGAATCGCTGTAACATTCCAGAATTCCAGTTTTCCAACTCTTCTTAAAAACTATTCCAAGATCCAAAGTTCCTTTGATATACCTTAGGATACGTTTAAGCTTTTGAATATCTTCTTTGGAAGGGTCCTCTAAAGTTCGGGATATAACGCTTACAGCGTATGCTAAATCAGGTCTTGTTCCAACAGTCAGGTATGCAAGTGCACCCACAGCTTCTCTATACGGAAATGAAGTAGGTCCTACCAACTCTTTATCCAGTTCTGGCAGTCCATCTTTCTGTATAGGAGTGGTGACGGGTTTGCAATCACTCATACCAAAGCGGTCTAACACTTTTTGAGCGTAGTTCTTCTGTGATACTTTTATATTGCCATTCTGCTCCTTTATTTCTAAACCAAGAAAATATGTTGCATCTTTTATAGTTATTTTGAATCTCCTTTTTAACTCTCTAATGAACTTTTCTGAATCATCTTGATTTGTTGCAGCTACAAGGCCGTCATCTACGTAGAGCGAAATAATGATTTTGTTATTGCTACGGTTTCGGATAAATAGGCAGGGGTCTGTATCACATTGGTTAAATCCAATTGTTTTTAAATAATCCACCATACATTTATTCCAACACCGGGGTGATTGTTTTAGACCATATAGACTTCTCTTGAGTCTACACACCTTATTCGATCCATCGCAATAGCCATCAGGCTGATTCATATAGATTTCTTCATTCAATGAACCATACCTACAGGAATGCGGTTGATACATCAAACTGTGTGAGTTTTAAGCCTTCATTTGCAGCAACGCTTAGGACAGATCTTATCGTTGTCATCTTAGCAACTGGACTGAAAGTCTCATCATAGTCAATGCCCTTTTTCTGTGTATATCCTCTAGCAACTAGCCTTGCCTTGAATTTTTCTAGTGAGCCATCTGCATTGGTTTTAATTTTATATATCCATTTACATGATATAGGCTTTCTGTCTCTTGGAAGATCAACCAGTATCAGGTTTTGTTTTCCTTTAAAGACTTCACCTCACTATCCATTGCTTTGACCCACTGATCTTTATGTGAACTAGTAATTGCTTCTTTGTAGGTGTTGGGTTCATTGATCCCTTTAAAAACATCAGCTAACATGACATAATCTTCAAATCGAGTAGGCGGTCGTATCTGACTTCTATCTCGTAGAGTCATTCTATTAGTTATCTCAGCTATATTATCTGAGTGTTCTGGTGCCTCATCATCAATAACATCATCTAGGGCATCTTCATAAGGAGGTGATCCTGGCAGTGATGCTTCTAGTGATCGTTGAAATGGTTCAGTAGGGTTATCTTGGCTGCTTTCTACTTCCTGACTAACAACTGGATCCGACGATGTGGAAGGCATAGTCGAGCTAGGCTCATCAGGGCTACTTGAAGTGCGATCTGAGCTGCTTTCGTTACGATCATCCTCCCTTGCATTACACATCGGTGGTGTTGAAAGTGGAAAATAGATTTTTACCGAGGGTTTTTCTTCTGAATCCTCGGTAAGGCCAATAGGCGTCAGTACTGACTCATTAAATGTAACATCTCTTGATCTTATGAGTTTACCATTGTTATTCAGTAAGCGATAGCCTTCGTCACCGTCATATCCGATGAGAATATATTTCTCGGCCTTTTTGGATAGCTTTGTTCTCTTTTGTTGAGGAACATGAGCATAACATTCACATCCAATTATTTTAAGGTGACTGATTGTTGGCTTCTTCTTATGCCACAACTCAAATGGCGATCTACCATTTTCTAAAGTTGGACCAGTTCTGTTTAAGACGTATGCAGCGGTGTTAATCAATTCTGCCCACGCAGCAAGAGGTAACTCTTCATGAGCATGCATCAATGTGCGAGCTGCTTCGACTAAGGTTCGGTTTTCACGTTCACTGAGCCCATTTTGTTGTGGCGTGTATGGCATCGTGAGCCTTTATCTTATTCCAGCTTCTTGTAAAATGCACTTGACGTTCTCATTATTAAATTCGCCTCCATTGTCGCTAAGAAATTCTTTAACAGTATGTCCAGCCACTTTACATTCTTGTAACATTTGTCGGAGCTTAAGGTGGACTTCCGATTTCTGTCGCATGAAATAAACGTGTCGGTATTTGCTGTAATCGTCTTTGAATAGAACGAAGTAGCGAAATTTGTTGAAAGAAGGGGGAAATGGACCGCATACATCAGCGTGTATAATTTCCGCAGGTACTTTAGCTCGTTCTCTTGTTCCAAATACATGTCTGTGTGTTTTACCATAAATACATCCAGTACATAATTCTGAATCTAGACGAACTTTGATACCAAGTTCCTTTTCAATAACTTCTTTAACGTGTTTCTTGTTCTGATGGACTAATCGTTCGTGGTAAAGTTGTAACAAATTATCTGTTGACAAGACGTTCAAATCTGGTATTGGCTTTGTAATAGTCTCTACATTAAGCTTATACAAGCCTCCATTCTTGACTCTTTTGCCAGTCAGTATTAACTGTTCAGCAACTTTCAGCAAGCAGTGATCCCTTTCAGACATGAAAACACTATTGTCTAGTCTGTCTTGAGCGGCCAGTACAGAAAATAGGTTTCGCTCTATATCAGGTACGTACCATACATCACAGAGTGTTAATCTGGATTCTCTACCATTGATAACAGTTTTTAACTCAACAGTACCTTTTTTTTTTTTTTTTTTTGATAACGCTGGAAAAAAAATGCATTACGCATACCCGCCCATCGGGGGAATGGACGGGCTATGTGGGACTCCCCGGGCAAGCCCGGTATACCCACTAAAATAAACCAGCGCACTCCCGCATCGTCTTTATGGAGGAGGACTGGGAAACCGGCACAGCCTTTACGCCCAGTCCTCCGCCGACGAATGCCCACCACAATGGCGGGCCCCGCACGCCCCTCCCTCAGTGGAGGGGCCCGGGAATGACCGTGAGTGATCGGCCATTCCCGCCCGACGAGGGTGGCGATTGTGCAATGCAGACGACAGGCGCCCCCGCACCTGCCACCCGCTAATCACCACCAGGGGGTGGGCGCAGGCGATCGTACAACCGCCCTCTCCCACCCCCACCGCTGCCTCCTTTTGCGACATGGCGTCCTCGCAAAAGGAGGCAACCGCCGCCCAGGCCTCCCCGCTCCCCAGCATGGATTTACCACACCGGGAAGCGAGAGGACCTGCCAAACACCTCAGGGCACGGCGCAGCTACGCCCCCGCTGGGCACACCTAGACGGTGTGCCGCGCCGTACCCCCCACCGCACTGGACCCAACGGTCCCCTCCTATGCGGCATCTGGCCAGAATCCGCGAAGGCCAGATGCCGCCCTCCGCGTGTGCGGCGAAGCGTCGAGAACGACGCTCCGCCGCCTCCTCCTACCATCGACTTGTCCCTGCCGACCATCCCACGTCAAAGGAGGGTCGGCAACGACAAGTCGCCCTCCTCGTGGGCCCACTTCCCGCCCCCGAGCCGCGGCCACCCCCACCCACAGGAGAGATTCCGGGCTGCAGAGCCAGGTGCAGAGCGGGCAAAGCCCGGATGCAGAGCCGGGCAAAGCAGGGTGCAGAGCTGGTCAGTGCACTCGGTGAGCTCAAACCGCACGAGCGCCGAGTGCAAAGCCAGGTGCAGAGCGGGCAGAGCCGGTCACTGCAGAGCCGGGCAGTGCAGGGTGCAGAGCTGGGGTGCCCCGGGCGTTCCCCCCCGCAGGGGAAGGCGGCCCGCCCAGAGGCCAAGAAGTGAGCCCCACCGCTGACCTACCGCTACCTACCCCGCCTACCCCTGCGTCGCGTCTGGAGTGTCCCCTGCTAATCAGGGGAACACCCAGAGCGACGAGTCCCCCCCCTCCCCCCCCCGTCAGGTATTCGCCACCGCCAACAAGAACCCACGAATGGGAAGTTATTGACGGTGCCCAGAGTGCACCAGCCCAACGGGTTGCTCTTCCCCCCGGACGTATCCGAAAGAGACCAGCAACCAACTAGGCCAACGTGGAGGTTACCTGACCCGCACCCCAACTCAACAGTACCTTTACCAACAGCTTTAACAGCAGCTCCATTAGCCGTAGTCACTGTCCGAGTTTCATTAAAAGGCTGAAAACTAGCAAAATAGTCGTTTCGACAAGTGACATGACTCGTTGCTCCATTGTCGACAAACCAACTTGTAGTATCGCTGTTTGTATGCATTGAATTTACGTCGGAGGTGATGGTGACTGGCAAGAGCATTAAGTTGAGATTGCTCGGCTGTTTGTTTTCTGGCTTGGATGGTTTCCCGTCAGCTTTCCATTTATGGCATTGTCTGACCTTATGACCGACTTTTCCACAGTATCCACATTTCTTTTTTGACTTATTACTGTATTGTACATTTAGAGCTTCTGCAGGACCTTCGTGTCTCAACGAGATAGAGCGCTCATAGGCACAGAGTTGCGTCGTCAGATTTTCTATTGTTTTGTCTGTCTTTGACATTAACATCCAGCTCGATTTGAAAGAGAAGTAGGTTTCAGGTAGAGTATCGAGAATCTTACAAATTAAGAGGATATCTGGTAAGTCGTATTTCTCTATTTTCATTAGTTCAGCTTTCAAATCTGACCAAAAGGTTTTGATTTTTGAGACATGAGTCGTAATGTCGTGTGACGGATCTTTACGATAGCCGAAAAACTCCATACAAAGGGCGTAACTTTTGTCTTCAGATGTGCCTTCGAATAAACGATGCAATTTATCCCAAACATCTTTAGACGAGTTGAAGCGCATGATTTTTTTAAGAGTTTCGTCTGACATATTCGCAGTAAGTAATAGTAATGCGGAACTATCTATTTGGTTGTATTTATCAAGAGCCGTTTGGTATTGCGAAATTTCTTGAGGATCGATAGTAATAGGTTTCACAGGTTTAAAGATCGGTCGTTCCGTCGCGGACGATCGGTCGCTCGGAGCGGACCGCTCACTCGCCGCGTCTGCTCGGTCGTGGCCTTTGCCACACTAGACGGAAATTCCGTCGCCGAACTTCCGCGGCGGTCAATCCGTTCTATACGGTACCAGCCACACTGAATATTCAGTGGCAGATCATCAGTCGGCTGCCTGCGCTTATACGGTGTGGTCGTGAATTCGTGATGGATCCGATAGAAGTGATAGCTATTTATGAGGCATGAATGATAGTTTCAATTAGTACCTACATGCATACGAGTACTTATAATTAGATATACCTAGGTATATAAAAATAATAAAGTGATAAACTCACCAAGTTCTCGCTGTTTTGTTTCTATTTCACTATCCCAATTGTCGTACAATATTTTCGCAATCTCTTCCCATGCTCGTTTCTTTGCAGTTCTATCCGGCTTTTCTCTAGAGTCCCAAAGGCAAACTCTATTTTGCACTTCGATAATAAATCGTTCAGTGTCAAACATCCTGTGCGTGCGTCGTCACTGCGAGTTATCCGCTGAATGTGGCGCGATGCATACAAATACCTGTAATGCGACGTTGCCGATCTTATAGTGCTAACACACGTCCGGATTTGGTCCGGCCGGACCACGGATTTGTGGGCGGGGTTAGTCCGGCCGGACCATATCCGAGCGTGTGTAGCGTGGTCCGCCGGACATTATTATTATTAATTGAGTCCGTCTCGGTCCGCTCGTTTTCCCATCGGATATGGTCTGCTCCGTACCAAATCCGGACGTGTGTAGAGTTGTCCGCTGGTTTGGCCGGACCAACTACGACTAGTAGTCAGTGTGGCCGATGCCCATGGTCTGGATTACCCAAAAACCTGACTGAAAAGATTATATCTAATAAAAAAATAGTCTCTCGTTTTGCTAGGGTAAATAAAATACAACTTAGATTTTTTAACTTTATATTAGAATTTAATATAACGAATTAAATATTTATATTGTAAATAATTGTTATTAAATCGTTTAGTTCAGACTTGGCATTTCGTTTGAGATTTCGGAATTCTTGAGGTCATACATGTTTACTTATAACAAACTGAACCATTTTCGGCAATGGGGTAAATGTAACGAATGATCTATCATCTCGTGTTAAAATTAATCGTGTAATCATTAAACTTTGCAACATTTCAAGGAACAATCGGTTACGATAGTAATGCATGAAATATTATTTATGCCCCTAAAAAAAGCTCAACTTGGAAATTTTTACCCTAAATTTGGAGCCAAAAGCCCTAAGTTGGCAACCCTGTGCCGTCCGGTCGGTCCGTCGAACCAGGTTCGAGCGTGTGTAAGCGAGAACGGATTTGTGGGCGGGGTTAGTCCGGCCGGACCAAATCCGAACGTGTGTTAGCACTTTTACGCTGACGGAAGATCGGTGCGCGGACGACCGAGCAGACGCGGCGAGTGAGCGGTCCGCTCCGAGCGACCGATCGTCCGCGACGGAACGACCGATCTTCCGCGTAGTGTGCCCGCTATTTGTATTTTATATGCAATAACAATGTATTGGCGTTCCGCCGCGGAAGTTCGGCGACGGAATTTCCGTCTAGTGTGGCAAAGGCCTAAGAGATACTGCGCGGAATGATGAGCCTCGAGTGCAAAATGTATGAAGAAGTCGGAAAGTGTTTTTATTTTAGCTAATAATAAAAAAATATAATGATTTAGGTAAAAATAATTAGCTGAACCTGTAAAGGACTATACATACCGCAATTTCTTATAATTTTGAAGATAAAATATGCTGTAAATTTACCTAAACTGGGACCTATTCTGACCCAACTTTTTTATTTTTTTTGCGATTATTGTTAAGGGCTAATATAATAATTTTGTACATACAATTTTTCTGATGCCAATCTGGAGCTGAATATATTATCATTAAATTAAGACCATGATATCTTCACATTGGTGATTGCTTAAACACTAAAATGGTACCTGAAAAGTACTGTTATTTGTAGAAAAATGTAATAGCGTCCATAAAGCACTAAAGCGGGCCTTAACCGATTTGTTGCGGATGAACGATGCATCGATTCGATGAAATGAACTACTACTTAGATAAAGTACCCTACAATTTTATATTACTTGAAATTGTGTAGCGCTCCGTTTACAACTGAGATTTGATGTCAATTACTCAAATAAAAAAATAACTTCAATTTTGGAAGTCGGTGTTTCTGTTTTCGTTTCTTAGTTTTTACCCGACTGCCGAAGGAGGGTAATGTGTTTATCAGTCTATGCATGTATGTATGTATTGTTAAAACTAGTTTTTAACTAATAAAATAAGGAACGTAGATTGTAGTGACAGGAAAAATATAATTGACATGTAACAACGGTTGCTAAGTATTGAGATGACAAAGTAAAGGTTTATAAAAATATAAAGAGGTATTAATAAACAAGGTTTCATTCTACTCTTCTTAACATCCCTTTTTTTTTAACCCTTACGCTATCAAACCAATCTGCATTGTAATTGATACAATTCGTGGCTTGTGCAACGCTTTGGTCAGCAGATCCGCTAGTTGAAATTCGCTAGGAACATATTCCACACATATTTCTTCATCAGCTACAAGTTCTCTAACATAAAAATGTCTTATCGCAATATGCTTGGTTCTTCTGTGTAGCTCTGGGTTATGTGATATCTTTATGGCTGCATCATTGTCGACTTTCAATTTGGGTATCTCCTTCAAGTTTGATATTTCACCAAAAAGTCTTTTGATCCAGACAATCTCTCGGGCAGCTTCACTAGCAGCAACCAATTCGGCTTCGGTACTAGATATTGCTACACATGTTTGTCGTCGACTTGTCCAAGATATAGCTCCTCTAGAGTATAAGCATAATATACCTGATGTTGATCGTCCAGTAGTTTTATCTCCACCGTGATCAGAATCGCTGTAACATTCCAGAATTCCAGTTTTCCAACTCTTCTTAAAAACTATTCCAAGATCCAAAGTTCCTTTGATATACCTTAGGATACGTTTAAGCTTTTGAATATCTTCTTTGGAAGGGTCCTCTAAAGTTCGGGATATAACGCTTACAGCGTATGCTAAATCAGGTCTTGTTCCAACAGTCAGGTATGCAAGTGCACCCACAGCTTCTCTATACGGAAATGAAGTAGGTCCTACCAACTCTTTATCCAGTTCTGGCAGTCCATCTTTCTGTATAGGAGTGGTGACGGGTTTGCAATCACTCATACCAAAGCGGTCTAACACTTTTTGAGCGTAGTTCTTCTGTGATACTTTTATATTGCCATTCTGCTCCTTTATTTCTAAACCAAGAAAATATGTTGCATCTTTTATAGTTATTTTGAATCTCCTTTTTAACTCTCTAATGAACTTTTCTGAATCATCTTGATTTGTTGCAGCTACAAGGCCGTCATCTACGTAGAGCGAAATAATGATTTTGTTATTGCTACGGTTTCGGATAAATAGGCAGGGGTCTGTATCACATTGGTTAAATCCAATTATTTTTAAATAATCCACCATACATTTATTCCAACACCAGGGTGATTGTTTTAGACCATATAGACTTCTCTTGAGTCTACACACCTTATTCGATCCATCGCAATAGCCATCAGGCTGATTCATATAGATTTCTTCATTCAATGAACCATACAGGAATGCGGTTGATACATCAAACTGTGTGAGTTTTAAGCCTTCATTTGCAGCAACGCTTAGGACAGATCTTATCGTTGTCATCTTAGCAACTGGACTGAAAGTCTCATCATAGTCAATGCCCTTTTTCTGTGTATATCCTCTAGCAACTAGCCTTGCCTTGAATTTTTCTAGTGAGCCATCTGCATTGGTTTTAATTTTATATATCCATTTACATGATATAGGCTTTCTGTCTCTTGGAAGATCAACCAGTATCCAGGTTTTGTTTTCCTTTAAAGACTTCACCTCACTATCCATTGCTTTGACCCACTGATCTTTATGTGAACTAGTAATTGCTTCTTTGTAGGTGTTGGGTTCATTGATCCCTTTAAAAACATCAGCTAACATGACATAATCTTCAAATCGAGTAGGCGGTCGTATCTGACTTCTATCTCGTAGAGTCATTCTATTAGTTATCTCAGCTATATTATCTGAGTGTTCTGGTGCCTCATCATCAATAACATCATCTAGGGCATCTTCATAAGGAGGTGATCCTGGCAGTGATGCTTCTAGTGATCGTTGAAATGGTTCAGTAGGGTTATCTTGGCTGCTTTCTACTTCCTGACTAACAACTGGATCCGACGATGTGGAAGGCATAGTCGAGCTAGGCTCATCAGGGCTACTTGAAGTGCGATCTGAGCTGCTTTCGTTACGATCATCCTCCCTTGCATTACACATCGGTGGTGTTGAAAGTGGAAAATAGATTTTTACCGAGGGTTTTTCTTCTGAATCCTCGGTAAGGCCAATAGGCGTCAGTACTGACTCATTAAATGTAACATCTCTTGATCTTATGAGTTTACCATTGTTATTCAGTAAGCGATAGCCTTCGTCACCGTCATATCCGATGAGAATATATTTCTCGGCCTTTTTGGATAGCTTTGTTCTCTTTTGTTGAGGAACATGAGCATAACATTCACATCCAATTATTTTAAGGTGACTGATTGTTGGCTTCTTCTTATGCCACAACTCAAATGGCGATCTACCATTTTCTAAAGTTGGACCAGTTCTGTTTAAGACGTATGCAGCGGTGTTAATCAATTCTGCCCACGCAGCAAGAGGTAACTCTTCATGAGCATGCATCAATGTGCGAGCTGCTTCGACTAAGGTTCGGTTTTCACGTTCACTGAGCCCATTTTGTTGTGGCGTGTATGGCATCGTGAGCCTTTGTCTTATTCCAGCTTCTTGTAAAATGCACTTGACGTTCTCATTATTAAATTCGCCTCCATTGTCGCTAAGAAATTCTTTAACAGTATGTCCAGCCACTTTACATTCTTGTAACATTTGTCGGAGCTTTAGGTGGACTTCCGATTTCTGTCGCATGAAATAAACGTGTCGGTATTTGCTGTAATCGTCTTTGAATAGAACGAAGTAGCGAAATTTGTTGAAAGAAGGGGGAAATAGACCGCATACATCAGCGTGTATAATTTCCGCAGGTACTTTAGCTCGTTCTCTTGTTCCAAATACATGTCTGTGTGTTTTACCATAAATACATCCAGTACATAATTCTGAATCTAGACGAACTTTGATACCAAGTTCCTTTTCAATAACTTCTTTAACGTGTTTCTTGTTCTGATGGACTAATCGTTCGTGGTAAAGTTGTAACAAATTATCTGTTGACAAGACGTTCAAATCTGGTATTGGCTTTGTAATAGTCTCTACATTAAGCTTATACAAGCCACCATTCTTGACTCTTTTGCCAGTCAGTATTAACTGTTCAGCAACTTTCAGCAAGCAGTGATCCCTTTCAGACATGAAAACACTATTGTCTAGTCTGTCTTGAGCGGCCAGTACAGAAAATAGGTTTCGCTCTATATCAGGTACGTACCATACATCACAGAGTGTTAATCTGGATTCTCTACCATTGATAACAGTTTTTAACTCAACAGTACCTTTACCAACAGCTTTAACAGCAGCTCCATTAGCCGTAGTCACTGTCCGAGTTTCATTAAAAGGCTGAAAACTAGCAAAATAGTCGTTTCGACAAGTGACATGACTCGTTGCTCCATTGTCGACAAACCAACTTGTAGTATCGCTGTTTGTATGCATTGAATTTACGTCGGAGGTGATGGTGACTGGCAAGAGCATTAAGTTGAGATTGCTCGGCTGTTTGTTTTCTGGCTTGGATGGTTTCCCGTCAGCTTTCCATTTATGGCATTGTCTGACCTTATGACCGACTTTTCCACAGTATCCACATTTCTTTTTTGACTTATTACTGTATTGTACATTTAGAGCTTCTGCAGGACCTTCGTGTCTCAACGAGATAGAGCGCTCATAGGCACAGAGTTGCGTCGTCAGATTTTCTATTGTTTTGTCTGTCTTTGACATTAACATCCAGCTCGATTTGAAAGAGAAGTAGGTTTCAGGTAGAGTATCGAGAATCTTACAAATTAAGAGGATATCTGGTAAGTCGTATTTCTCTATTTTCATTAGTTCAGCTTTCAAATCTGACCAAAAGGTTTTGATTTTTGAGACATGAGTCGTAATGTCGTGTGACGGATCTTTACGATAGCCGAAAAACTCCATACAAAGGGCGTAACTTTTGTCTTCAGATGTGCCTTCGAATAAACGATGCAATTTATCCCAAACATCTTTAGACGAGTTGAAGCGCATGATTTTTTTAAGAGTTTCGTCTGACATATTCGCAGTAAGTAATAGTAATGCGGAACTATCTATTTGGTTGTATTTATCAAGAGCCGTTTGGTATTGCGAAATTTCTTGAGGATCGATAGTAATAGGTTTCACAGGTTTCACTAGTGTACCAGTAACTGCATCTGATCCGCCGGGCATACCTCTAAGTAGTAGCGTAGCCTTAAATTTCCATGTAGACCAGTTTTTCGTGCCTTCCAGGTGGCCAATATCATTATGCGATTGATGGCGATTGCATTATGAAATTTTCCTTGCCGGAACGCTTAGAACAATAGGTCAGTTACAGACTCTGATTTTATTATTTTCTTTTTTCCTTAACCACGCTCTGCTGCCATGTTAAAACTAGTTTTTAACTAATAAAATAAGGAACGTAGATTGTAGTGACAGGAAAAATATAATTGACATGTAACAACGGTTGCTAAGTATTGAGATGACAACAATGATATTCAAATAAACAGATATGTTATAAGCGCGCGCATTGTGAAGACTCGAATAGTAGACAATTGTATGATTTAGTCTTTAGTTTATGTCACGCATGGCGAAGAGCGATACACTTTGTTGAAAAAAAAAACAAAATTAAAAAAATGCCATCGTGTGTATTTAGAAAGTTGTTACGCGCATCACTACCAAGTAAAGCGCTGACACATGGCACGAGGCACAACGCGTGCGCATCATCGACCCAGTTGCTACGAGGGGAAACTGCTGACACAGAACACGAGGCCCGAAGACACCGTCTACGTGACCGAGCCCGCGCACTTCGTATCCACCATCGATCGGGTCGACTTAATATTCTAATAATTGTAATTTCTTTATTAAAATAAATTAGTTTGTAATAAATTCGGTTTTTTTTGAGTCCTCCGGCAGTAGCCTACGTAATTGGCGCAGTCGGTAGGATTCCCGGGTCGTGCTTGCGGTTACCGATATATCGCACCGCGTTCGCTACGATAGACTTTCAACGTCGCACCGGGAGATCCTGAACAACGAGACTACGCTGGAGATCCAGATATCGATACAGCTCAACGAAGACCAGAATGTTCATGTAAGTCCGCTGAATTTTCTTAGTGGTTGCTTGCTTCCTTTTTGTGTGTAGGTCCCATATACTTTGTCCAACATTTTTTATCCACGTAGATATAGTACACGTAGGTTAGTTAATAGTAGGAATAGAAGTGTAGATTCTAGACGTAATATTAATCCCGAAATTGAACCAGAGATGGCTGATTTAGACAGTATATTTAAAGCCCTCCGCTTAGTTCCCGATTTTGATGGGAATCCAAACGTACTAACCAGGTTCATCAAATTGTGTGACCAGTTGGTAGTTGAATTCGTTCGAGAGGAGCAACCGTTAAATAACTTAGCGCTTCTAAACGGCATATTAAACAAAGTTATTGGGCCCGCCGCCCGCCTGATTAATGCAAACGGTATACCAAATGATTGGGCAGGCATACGTAGTGCTCTTGTGAACAATTTTGCTGATCAGAGAGATGAGACCGCTCTCTACAACGATTTGGCTTTACTTACACAGGGTTCCGGCACGCCGCAGGAATTCTATGAGCGTTGCCAGGGACTTTTCAGCACCGTCATGACATATGTTTCATTGCACGATACCCTAGATTCAACTATTGCGGCAAAACGTGATTTATATCGCAAACTAACTTTGCAAGCCTATCTCCGAGGTTTGAAAGATCCCTTAGGCTCGCGTATAAGATGTATGAGACCAGA
The DNA here is from genome assembly GCA_949775005.1 of Orthosia gothica. NCBI lineage: Eukaryota > Metazoa > Arthropoda > Insecta > Lepidoptera > Noctuidae > Orthosia > Orthosia gothica. The sequence goes on along the minus strand of OX459048.1, from coordinate 19,639,859 downwards.
AACAATTGAGAAGGCTCTAGAGTTCGTGCATGAGGAGACTAACACTATGTATTTGCAGAGTAGAAATGATAACTTGTCGGATAAAAAACCTTCAGGGCGAATGCCACTCAATCAACAAAACGAAATTAATCATAAAATGCCAGTCCATCCAGGTAACAATATGCTTGTTCCGTTTAGGCCTAACCCTTTTAACATGCTCAGTCCATTTAGACCGCAAGGACCGCAGTTTATGCCCCGGCCTTGGTCATCTCAACACCAACCCGGAATGTCTTTTAATCCAAATAACATGCCACAACGCGGCCCGACCCGCACACAACAGATATTCAGCGCACCACCGCCTAATAATAACCAAGGTGGTTCTGGATTTAGAATGCCCCCAAGAAACCAGTACCCGCCGAATAACGGCCCCAAGCCGATGAGCGGCGTGAGCCACTTTGTGCCCAGGCCCCTGCCTGCTACCAACAGCTGGAATTGGGCACAACAGGGCAATCCACCACCTTCCAACTATCTTAAAACTCGCGACGTTAATGTGAACGAATGTTCGAATTATGGGGATGTCTATTATTACCCCGACCCATCCGACTACCTTTACTTTGACCACTACAACCAGGATTATATTTATTTCGATGACAGTACATATGACCAATTCATACCGGAACAGACCGATGGGACTAACGATAACGACAAGGCAGGTACTGCTGACCAACAGCAATCCTCAACCAGTCAGGATTTTCAGAAAGTTCCGAAGTCAAACAGCTTAGGATAGAATTGAACTTGCAAACCCAAAGGCAACTACCATTTGTTCGTATCCATAACCCTCCACTTAACTTTCTGATAGATACCGGTGCAAACCAATCTTTCATCAGTCCAGAAGCAGTACAGACTTATTTCCCGCACATACCTCTTAACTACGATCCATTCGAGGTCACTAATGTTCATGCCACAAGCAGGAGTGAATACTCTATTAACTTACCCTGCTTTCCCGAATTCGGTGAAAGGGAATCAATTAAACTATTCGTATACAGATTCCACGATCGTTTTGATGGGTTGATAGGAATGGATCTGCTCACCAAATGGGAGGCTAAGTTAGATTTGAAAGATCTTACATGTATGACTAGGTTCGCAATTAATCCCATCCAAATTTATAATTCCCGAAATTTAAATCTCTACGAGGAAATCATACCAGCAGGAAGTTCTAAATTAATACGGTTACCTATTAACGCACCAGGTGGTGAGGTTCTGGTAGAGGATCAGATAATTTGCAACTGTATTATATCTGAATGCCTGACTACCGTTTCTAATAACCGCGGTATAGTTGAAGTAACCAACCCAACCCACAACGATATAATATTTTCATTGGACCGTGCCACTCAGGCAACGATACTCAATGTTGAATGCACCGAGCAACTGTCACCTCGCGCTAAGGATGTTACTTCCCGGCTACGCACCGATCACCTAAACAAGGAGGAAAAGGCAAACTTATTGGCACTGTGTTCAAAGTACGCCGACGTCTTTTACATTGAAGGCGAGGCATTAACTTTCACCAACAAAATAAAGCACAGTATTAAGACCACAGATGAAGTTCCAATTTATACCAAAAGTTACAGATATCCGTTTATACACCGTCAAGAAGTTAGTGACCAAATAGCAAAAATGTTAGATCAGGGAATCATTAGGCCGTCTGAATCCGCATGGAGCTCACCAATTTGGGTCGTCCCAAAGAAAAGTGACGCTTCTGGAAAACAGAAATGGCGTATTGTCATTGACTTTCGGAAACTTAACGAAAAAAACGATCGATGACAAATACCCCATCCCGAATATTACAGACGTCTTGGACAAACTAGGCAAGTGCCAATATTTCACCACACTTGACCTGGCATCAGGTTTCTACCAAGTGGAATTGGACCCCAGTGACATACCCAAGACCGCTTTTAATGTTGAACATGGGCACTTCGAATTCTTGAGAATGCCCATGGGACTTAAAAATTCCCCTTCTACGTTCCAACGAGTGATGGATAACGTACTCAGAGGACTCCAAAATGTTATATGTCTTGTGTATCTCGACGATATAATCGTGTTCAGTACTTCTCTCCAGGAACACATGAACAACCTAGAGAAAGTATTCCAGAGGTTAAGAGAATCCAACTTTAAAATCCAGCTAGATAAATCAGAGTTCTTAAAACTCGAAACCGCATACCTAGGTCATATCATCAGTACCGAAGGTATAAAGCCTAACCCAGACAAAATCACAGCTATTCAAAATTACCCCATACCTAAAACACCTAAAGAAATTAAACAGTTCCTCGGACTCCTCGGTTATTACCGAAAATTCATTCCAGACTTTTCCCGTATTACCAAACCTCTCACCCAATGTTTAAAGAAAGGGAAAAGGGTAACCTTAGACTCAGATTATATTAACTGCTTTGAGAAGTGTAAGACTCTACTGACCAACGACCCTATCCTTAAATACCCAGACTTTGACAAAGAATTCATATTAACCACGGACGCCTCCAATTTTGCAATCGGCGCGATACTGTCACAAGGTTCTATTGGCTCGGATAAACCCGTAGCATATGCGTCGCGAACACTTAATGAAAGTGAAGTAAATTACAGTACGATAGAGAAGGAATTACTAGCCATTGTATGGGCTACAAAATATTTCCGGCCTTACCTTTTCGGACGCAAGTTCAAAATAGTAACAGACCACAAACCATTACAGTGGGTCATGAGCCTCAAGGAACCAAATTCACGATTAACTAAGTGGCGATTAAAGTTAAGCGAATATGATTTCACCGTCATATATAAAAAAGGCAAACACAACACCAATGCCGACGCCCTTTCTCGAGTCGAAATCCACAACGAGGAAGTTAGTTCTATGATTGCAAACGCAACTGACCGACCACCATCCCCAGATAACTCCAACACCCTGACAGCACACACCTCTGAGGAAAACCCCATACTTGAAATACCCATCACCGACGAACCACTTAACAAATTTCACCGACAGTTATGTTTAACAGTTGTAGGCGACTTTAAAAGACGAACTATGGCAACCAAGACATTTGACACCCACACTCGAACATCCGTCCAGCTATCTGAATCCAACTTGGAGGAAGATTTAATTAATGCCATTAAGGAGTATGTCAATCCTAAAATCAAAACTGCCCTGTTAATATAAATCCACCCCTTGCAATGTACAACATAATCCCGTTGCTACAAAAATACTTTAAAAGTTCTGCCATGAAATTGGTATTGGCAAAAAAAGAACTTGAAAACGTAAAGGAATACCTGAGGCAGCAGGAAATTATCCGTCACTACCACGAGGGCAAGACCAACCACCGTGGTATCAACGAGTGCTTTCTAGCCTTATCTGTTAAATATTATTGGCCTAAGATGCGAGAGCACATAACAAAATTCATAAATGACTGCACAATATGTGGGCAAGCAAAGTACGATAGGAGCCCCATAAAACAGAAGTTCAACATAGTGCCTCCGGCCACCAGACCGTTTGAAGTAATACATATGGATAGCTTTTCAGCACAGAACGAAAAATACGTAACATTCATAGATGCCTTCTCAAAGTATGGTCAAGCATACCTCCTCCGAGATGGGACTGCAGTTAGTATCATACAAGCTTTACTAACTTTCAGCACGCACCATGGCCTACCACTAACCATTATTACAGATCAAGGGACCGAATTCACCAACCAGATGTTCTCCGAGTTCTGCAAGGTTCACAAAATAATCCATCACCAAACACTCGCATACTCACCCAACGCTAACGGAAATATAGAACGCTTTCATTCCACTATACTGGAACATCTTCGTATTTTGAAACTAAAACACAAAGATGAGCCAGTTGTACATTTGATGCCATATGCAATCATAGCATACAATAGTTCAATCCATTCTTTCACACGATGCAAACCATTCGACCTTATATTAGGACACACTGACCCACGAGACCCGACTGACATCGATCTGACCGGACACCTCTTGCAACAGTATACAGAAACACATAGAGAACGTATGCAAAAAGTATACGAGCTAATCAATGAGACGTCTCTCGCTAATCGATCGGCGCTTATAGAGAGTCGTAATAAAACCCGAGAGGACGAGGTCGACTATGAACCCGACCAACAAATATTCATCAGTAATCCCTCCGCTAGTAGATCAAAACTCGCACCTAGATACAGCCAAGATACCGTCCTAGCTAATTTACCTATCCCAATCTATACGTCCAAGAAAAAGGGACCTATAGCCAAATCTAGATTAAAGCGCGTCCCTAAAACCGCGAAATTGTTGCAGGATACCCCTGATGCTGTTACTTAGCCTAACATGGGCGCAGGAGATCAATCTAGAACGACTTGACAATGGACCTGGACTACTGCCCTTCAAACTAGGGCCCATGAAACTCATTACTCATTATCATACATTCCTGCAGAACATTGAACTAACAGACATAGATAATAATATTAACGAAATACGAACCCAACTTATTAAAGCCACAGACAGACTAGACAACTATACTCGCACTTTATACGAGCTCCAAACAGACAGCTTGTATGTAAAATTAAATAAAGCCTCATCTCATCTACAAAGCCTAAAGCCCAATCGATTCAAGAGAAGCTTAATAGATGGTCTTGGATCCGTTATAAAGAGCATTACAGGAAACCTGGACCATACAGATGCCATCAAGTACGATAACGCCCTTAAGGCCATCAATGATAATCAGCAACAAATAGCTATTGAGCAAAATCATCATATAAGCCTTAGCAAAGGTCTGATGAATGAACATACAAAAATTATTACAAAATTAGTAGAGAACCAAGTACAATTAAATGACAGTCTGCATATTTTACTCGACGCCGATAAGTATAAACAACACAACCTCATAAAATTTGCAAAGTTTTCGCAAATACTGCAAATAATTAGCAATAATGTAGATAGTCTATTAAGCGAATTGAGTAGGTTAGAAAACGCGATAGCTCTTTCCGGTCAAGTGCATACTCATCATTCCATGTTGAGTACAGAAGTACTAAGCAATATGATACGCAAACTAAGCGCGCTTTATAATAAAGACCAACTACTAGAATTAGAAATTAGAGAATATTATGACATCATTAAACCATTAGCTTATTATCGTGGAAGTCAAATAGTTTTCGCATTCAAATTTCCCATAACTTCTCCACTAAAATTCCTGTTGCATAAGTTAGTAATTGTACCAAATAGAAGTAAGCAAGCCATCATCCCGTCCTACCCATTCATAGCAATCACTGGGAATATTCATGCGTACATAGAGGCAGAATGCCCGAAGGTAGCTTCAGAGTATCTCTGCGAAGAAAAACTTAACCACCAAATGAGAACCAATCCAGACTGCATCTGCGATATCATTGGAAGTCAAACACCATACAAATCATGCAACACGATTACTATCAGCCTGACGAAGCCTGCAATGGAGAAGTTAGATGACCGCCGCTACGCTCTCGTGTTCCCGAAACCAACACAAGTCCAGCTAATCTGCGAACAGGAAGAATCCATAACCCTAACCGGAAGCTTCCTAGCCACTATTCCACATAACTGCAAGCTACGAACAGACGAGTTCACCATCATCAACATCAACGACCACATTAGTGGACAACCTATGAAGATTAGCAGCGTGCCAGATGACATCGAAGTATCAACCACGCCACCCCTTCAAATCAGTGCTATTAACTTGAAGAAGCTGCACGATATTCAAGATAGAATAGACTCACAGAAGCCAATCCACATTGAACCAACCTCAACCATTTACCATACGACAATCCCATTTTATGGTACACTACTGGCCTTACTTGTACTGGGAGCAACACTATCATACCGAGTCCACATCCGCCGTAAGAAGCAGATGTTAAACCCAGATGAAGCCATGTACGCCGAGCCGGAAACATCTGAAACCCGCCGGAACCAGCTGGCACCTCAAGATCAATCTAAACTCTCGACGATATTTCATCTCAAAATCTGAAATAGTCGTCGATCTGAGGGGGGAGGTGTTACGCGCATCACTACCAAGTAAAGCGCTGACACATGGCACGAGGCACAACGCGTGCGCATCATCGACCCAGTTGCTACGAGGGGAAACTGCTGACACAGAACACGAGGCCCGAAGACACCGTCTACGTGACCGAGCCCGCGCACTTCGTATCCACCATCGATCGGGTCGACTTAATATTCTAATAATTGTAATTTCTTTATTAAAATAAATTAGTTTGTAATAAATTCGGTTTTTTTTGAGTCCTCCGGCAGTAGCCTACGTAATTAAGTGTACCAATTATAATACCAAATTACATAAAACAGAAGGGATCTCATACCATATGTAAATACGCAATACACCTCAATTTACTAATTTATTACAATTTTTTTTCCTAATTTTCTGATATTTGGAGGTTACAAAAAGAAAAAACATTGGTTGTCAGAATAATGTTTGTTTACATTCACACGCAAGTGACAAACACTAGCTGTCTCTTTTTTTCTTGTTTGTTTTATCAAGCCATCCCTTTCGACATTGTAGTGAAATGTCAGATGAATGAAAAGTGTGTATGTTGCGATTATTCCCGATGTCCACCACTTGGTTGGCCACCACTGGGGGACAGCGGGAAAACTTTTAAAAATTATTCTCGTTGTCCATCACTGGGGGACAGCGACACGGATTTTTAAATTATTCTCGTTGTCCTCCACTGGGGCCAGTGACACGGATTTTTCATTCCCTATGGCCAACGCTGGGAGACAATGTCACAATTCTGTTTCATTTTGTTTGTTTATTTTAAAAAAACATCTTCCTATTACTTATTAAAAGTGTGATTGCTTATTTTTTATTAAATTGAGTAATTTAACCGACATAATATTTGCACAGCGATAACAGACTTCTACAGACTGTACTTTGGTGAGTGTGCTCAAGAGCTCCACGGCCTTATCCCACCAGCCCCCTTCTATCATCGAACATCTATACATTCTGAAAGTTACTATCCTTATTTATTTATTTATTATATACTTAATTGTACACCGCTTAAATAATTACAGGACAAAACATTTATAAAGATAAGTGTACAATGGTCAGTCTCCTTACATGGTTGCCATGCCACCAATTCGCACCAAGCAATTCCAAACATCCTTCATACTGCGAATGAATGGAACTCACTACCTGCATCTGTGTTTCCAAACGCATTCAACCCGAATCTCTTCAAAGTAAGAGTGAACAGGCTTCTTCTGGATAAGCTCACCCTATCTTCGACTCTATCTCTGTCACCTCTGACGATTAGAGTTAAGAGCAAAACCATGTAAAAAAAAAACTATGAATTTATCATAATTCCTAGAAATTGACCCACAGATATTTGGCCGTTAACAAGTTCCAATTGGGTGTCTTGAATAAAGTGATCGCTGTAAACGTACTTTTTTGCGTTTCTTGTAATTTTCTTTGTTTTGAGTTATTTGCATTTTTGACAAAAAAAATAAAAAAAAGCAAATAAACAAAATGAAACAGAATTGTGACATTGTCTTCCAGCGTTCCTGTCCGTGTCACTAACCCCAGTGGAGGACAACGAGAATAATTTAAAAATCCGTGTCGCTGTCCCCCAGTGGTGGACAACGAGAATAATTTTTAGAAGTTTTCCCGCTGTCCACCAGTGGTGGCCAACCAAGTGGTGGACATCGGGAATAATCGTGTATGTTGCTACCGCTGCTGCGCGGAACACTTTTTTCAATTGTTTTGTGAGTGTATAACGTATCTGTTTATTTGAATATCATTGGATGACAAAGTAAAGGTTTATAAAAATATAAAGAGGTATTAATAAACAAGGTTTCATTCTACTCTTCTTAACATGTATGTATGTAAGTATGTATGTATGTTTGTTCCTATGTGGCGTTCCAGAGACCAAACGCGTTGGCCGATTTTGATGATTCATACGTCAATCGATGCGTCTTAACCCTGCGAGTGTCATAGGCTACATTAAAATTGGATAATAGAAAAATGGCGGATTTTGGGTGCCATATTGTGGGGGCCCAATTTTTTTTTGGGGTATGGGGAATCCCATCGTGTGGGGTAGCAAAATAAAGGGTTTTAAGAGGTGATTTCAAAAATATATGACACTTATATGTTTAAATGTATCTTATTCGAAAAAAACTAACTAAAAAGTTATAAATAAAAAAACTTAATTCAAAAAATCAAAAAACCCGACTGCTTCAAAAGCGAACTAAAAAGTCGTAAACAAGGAAAAAATCATGCTTTGCAGGCGGAGGATACACCAGATTTTGGTCAGCCAGCCCGTGAATATGTATCCTCCAACTGCACAGCATGATTTTTTCCTTGTTTACGACTTTTTAGTTCGCTTTTGAAGCAGTCGGGTTTTTTGATTTTTTGAATTAAGTTTTTTTGACACCGTCTTCCGAATTTGAAGTACCTTTATAGTAGTGGAATGTGATAGTGAAGTGTATTTTTTGGTTAAAATTTCCATTATGGGCCGTCGATTTTTGGCGCGGGGAGGGTGGGGGGGAGAGGGGGGGAGCTTTGGTTACCCCCCTGTGCCATCCCCACAACTCGGAGCCCCATGGTTATGGAGATATCCATGGTCAAAGTTTTCAGGTTAGAATAATTTTCTTCGTAAATGTCCATCGGTTTAAGGGAGGGAAGGAAACGAAACACAAGTCGACGGGGCTCCTATTTCTGTCTGCAGGGTCTAAAGTAACCTAACATGAAGAAGATGACGGGAGCTGAGTTCGCTCGCTTTGCTCGCTCACTTCAGCTCCCGTCATCTCCTTCGAACCTAACCTATCCGTGTCGGGGTGCCCTAAGCTCCCGAGCTCGCTTCGCTCGCTCTTGGACTAATTCACATTATATTTTTATTTTTTTATCTCATTAATTATATTTAAGTATAAAATATATCTAATAACTCCATAACCATGGGTTTCCGTGGGGTGGGGATGGTACAGTGGGGTAGTCCCCCTACACGCTTTCCTTCCCACCCTCCCTGCCCCTTAAACGATGAACATTTTCGGAAATTTTTACACTAATCTGAGAACTTTAACCATGGATATCTCCATAACCATAGGGCTCCGAGTGGTGGGAATGGTACAGGGGGGTAGCCAAACCTCCCCTCCTCCACCCCCTACCATCCACGCGGCAAAAATCAGCGGCCCATAATGGAAATTTTATCCTATTTTTTTGTAAAACGTTTTATTTTTACTTTTTAGTGGTACATAATGGACAAGTTCTATAGTAAGGTAACTATAATGCCCACAGTGATGCCAGAATAGATTACACGAATAACATGTAACTTGAACATAACCAGTGGAATGAGAGTGTACCAGGGTGAACTGTACACATTTGCGTATATACCCGTTTAGAGCAGACTGGCGTGATGGTTTGTGACGAAATGGTGTAAACACACAGACATGCGATTGCAGCAATCCCGAGAGATCAACTTCTATGGCGTGTTACACAACAAGAGTGTCACGAAATATTTGTTGACCGCCTTAGCTAAAAGTTTTCGAAAACGGGAATCGCAACGTATCACTGCGATATAATTCAATGATCAAATCGATTTTTAACGGCAATCGACTAGGATTTGACATCTCTACTATTGATGCTTTTATTATCTTCGTTTGACTTTGACAGCTTTTTATCAATATTGGTCGAACTCAGCGTTACTGCAGATTTCTTCAAGGAATATTTTTGTACAGTAGAAAATAACTGTAAAGGTATGGTAAATTTGGCCGACGCATTTATGATAAATACGGTGACGGACGGAGCTATGAATTTGTTACGTCAAATTGTAAGTTCCAATTTCAGCTTTAAAAGTTTCTTCTGTTCATCGTATCCGTTAAAAGGATTCATTGTTTACTGACAAAATTGATCGCATTTTTTTCATACCACAGGGTATTTTCAAGCCTCAACAAACTCCTGCACCACCTGCACAAATAATGGTTAGGATGCCTCTGTGGCAACTAGCGCAGGAGGCGGGCCCTTTTGTGCGCCTGGCCGGGCTGAGCGGTGCTGCTGCTGTAGTGCTCGGTGCTATGGGCGCTCACCGCAATTTTCCCGAGCCCGAAACCAAAGAAGACTTAAGGAAAATATTTGACACAGCTAACCGATTCCACTTCTTACACACCCTTGCACTTGTTACAGTTCCTCTTTGCCGAAGACCGTTTATTGTAAGTGAAAAACATCTTAATACTCTCTAGAATTTAAAAAAATTGCTAATCATGTCATTGAACATTGTAATCTGGTATGGAGTGAATGACAAGTCATGAATTTGATTAACATGTTGTATTATTAATTGAACAGATTACATTGATACTGCTATCAGTATGAATTTCTTGATCATTAAAATTCTTATTCTTTTCTTAAATAATAACCTTCATTCTTTGTTTTTAAATGTTGCTCAATAAAATACTATTAATCAGTAGGTATTTTAATCGTTTGCAACAATACATGACTAGATTAGTAAAATTATTTTTCAGGCTGGTGCATTCTTCATCGCTGGGATGAGCCTATTTTGTGGCACGTGCTACTACCATGCCTTCACAGGTGACCGCTGCTTCCGCAGGCTCACTCCCATCGGTGGTTCCTGCCTCATCCTTGGCTGGGTTGCAATGGTGCTGTAAATCCTTGTGACTATTACCTAGATATTCTTTCGTTTATAGATGGTCAAGTGTATATTCTAGTTTAGGGTTATGTTTTAGACTATTGCACAGTTACTTTTATTATAAACTAGTATTTAGAATTACAATTTAGAATTTTATTATGTCTAATTCCAGTTTGACTTTGACTCTGTATGTACTACATTGAATAGGTATATAGTAAAAAATATGCTGTTATTTTTATAGTCTATTAGTATTGGTGTCAACCATTAATAGACATTTATTAATTCATGTTTTATTATGTCAGTCATAGATCTCTAATATACATGAAATATATGGGTTCAATCAGAGACATAAATCTAACTAGATAACGCAAGTCCCTCCATCTGTTTGAAAACCGAGCATGCCACTTTTTCACAAAAAATTTGAAAACAAATTTACTTACCAATGAAAGAAAACATTTGCAATGCCTCGGCCAACTTCTTCTATACATTCTTTACAGCTCAATATGGCATAAAAAGGCACATTTCGGTGGATTTGCGGTGCTGATAATGCTAAATGAAAAGCTCTGATTACGATCATTGATCGTAACTTTACTCCCGTTTTTTGCCACGCAAAGTACTTTCAATCGCGTCATCATCTAGTTAGATTTATGTCTGTGGGTTCAATGCAAAGTAACATATTCAACTTGTTTTAAGGATTTGTCATATTTATGTGGACAGTTAGGTGGCAGTGTAAAATAATATAAAGGTTATTGTTTAAAATCTATGCTGTGTTTTATTTAAACTATGAAGTGTTGCAGGACCTCTAAATTACAAAAAAACTAGCAAAGTGCGAGTCGGACTCGCGCACGAATGGTTCCGTACCATTATCGCAAAAAACGGCAAAAAATTACGTTTGTTGTATGGGAGCCCCACTTAAATAATTATTTCATTCTCTTTTTAGTGTTGTTATAGCGGCAACAGAAATACATCATCTGTGAAAATTCCAACTGCCTAGCTATCACAGTTTTTGAGATACAGCCTGGTGACAGACGGATCGTGGAGTCTTAGTAATAGGGTCCCATTTTTACCCTTTGGGTATGGAACCCTAAAAATGCCAAAAGGTTATGTAAGGCTCTAGACAGACGACTGCATTTCAACTGCAAATTTGCAGTTCGGATGCATTTTGAATGCAGTTGACACAACTGCAATAGAACTATGTGTCAACTGCATTCAAACTGCATCCGAACTGCAAATTTGCAGTTGAAATGCAGTCCGTCTGTCTAGAGCCTTAGGTGTGTGGTATGCATAAGTTATGAATTTAAATATGTTCAACAGGTTGAAAATGAAGATTGGCTGGATTTAATTCTAGCATCCATAGCACCACTTCCTACATGAGATATGCTGTTGGATATAAGAGTAAAAAAAGGAAAAAAATGAAACGCAGTGTTGATCAATATTGTTTACATGGTTTTATTGATATTGTTAAATATTAAATTTTGCACTTTTTACTCATTTATGATACTTAAAACATACACCGTTTGGTAATAAATGCTATTATAATTCTTAGGACTCTCAAACATGTTTTAGTGGTCCTTCAAATAGCTTAAATATAAATGTGCCAATCTAATCAGAAATACATCAACTGCAGGTGGTATTCGAGGAATAACTCGCGAAGTGAAAGTGAATGGGCACTCTATTATTATAATGTAGGTTCAGCAGACTTGGCAGCATGGATGGTCAGTCCCGTGGCTTGCGCGACTCCGACTCGTGCGGTCTCGTCTCCATACAGTGAAGCCAACAAAATCCATCCATGTTACATATTTACCATAAGCTTTATATTGAGAGTCAGCAGATCTCTGATGTACAGAGAAAGTAATATACAAAGTTATCACATTAAATTAACACAAAATATAATTATAAACATATTTCTGTAATCTAAAAGAATCCAAATAAAATCGAAGCTATAGAACGCACAGCACTTTAAGTGTCTGTCACATTAAGGTTAATAAAATCACTTTGATTGCACATGAACAGCAGTCGTCCGGGGCGTGCGCACCGTCAATAAAACACAATTATAGGTTTCACTAACCGCATTCACACGTGTATACAAACAACTTTGAGGGGTCGATAGGTAATCACAGTAGTGGGAGAGGACGCGTGGGCGCTCACGACAAGTGGAACGAGTGCTGGCCCTCGGACGCGGCCAGGCGCAGCTTGGCGCGCATCACCTCCGCGCTGGTGTACTCGGGTAGCTTCAGGTAGTTGACACATGTCATCACAGACGGCAGGTACTCGTCCGGGTCCAGCGACGACTCCAGCGACTTGCGCACCACCGTCAGCGGCGGGTTCAGAGCCTTGAAACCTGTGGGAAATACTGTCATTATGAATCTGCCAAGTTTACAAGGTAGTCCAGTTTTCTCTAGATGATATCAGACTAGAGAAAACTGGACAGGTTTTTGTAAGGTTTCAGTCATATTTACCTCCTGTGGGTAGCCTCGGGCTTCCAGTCACGAACTGCAAGAACAAACGCTGTTCGTCGCGGTTATATGAAGCGAGTATGTCGATGAGCATGCGGATGGCGCGTGACTCCGCGTTGTACCCGTGGTCGGGACGGATGCACTCCGTCAGCATGCGTGGCTCCCAGCGCTGGTCGCGTCCACCTAAAAGTTGACAATAGTTTGATAATAATTTGTGGCTACATGTTCGTAGTAAATTAAGAGAACTTTTAAGTCATTCAAAGTATTAAATTTGTACTTTAAATTTCTGTGCATAGATTAAAATAAATGTCTTACCAGACGGACTGCCGCAGAATACTTGTTCCAATTCTTCTGGATAAAATATTTTGAGGTTGGCTAGTGGGAATACTGACTCAAAGCCTTCTCGGAATGCATCCATTTGTTTGGTAACACCTGGGGGGAAAACAGAAATCATTTTGTAGATAGTTAAGGAAGTGAACCGTAGGTCTTGCCATGTTGAAATAATTATGTTTGATGAGTGATGAACTGATGACATGTAAAAAGTAGTCATGAGATCTATTCTTACCTACAAGCACTATATTAGTCTGGCTTGTGATCAAATATTTGTTCACCTATTTGACTGCCAGTTTCAGATTTTGGCAAAATTTATGAAAACTTATTCTAATTATTCATATAGAAGCCAAGCCTAGAGGTTATGTAGGCCATGGTAAGTTGTAGTTGTAACAACACAACATTCATCTGATCAGGCTCAGGATAAATGACCTTATGACATCTTGTAACCATTTGTTTATCCAGGCCAGGTGCATCAAACTCATAACCGGCGTACTTCTATTTACTAAGATGTACTGCTTGGTCAAAATAAATGTCAACTCTCTCAAGACGTTCGACTCTCGCTATTATACGCGTTATTAGCGAACGAGGCGAACGCGTGTTGGCGGGACTGAGGGCGAATTGCGCAATTATTTTGACGAACGTTAACGAAACAAAAGGAGTATAATTAAACAAAAACATTGTAGCAGGCGGGGTTCTGTAGACATTTCATCGTAAAAACTTCGGTGAAGGGAATACGAAGTGAGCTGTCAATATACGACCTTCGACAGAATCTACCAGCTGTAGTTACTGCCTACCCTATAGGAAAAGGCATGAGTTTATTTCTTTACACTTATTCCCTAGTAAAACCACTAGGTTGATGTGTATGATATGACGTGAAGAATGTTACCTTCATAAAGCAGCCAGTGGGTAACGAGATCAATGTAGTTGTGCAAGTTATGCGCGGTGACGGGCAGGTCGCGGCCGCCGCGCCGAAGCTCGGTGCAGCCGTCACCCGGCAGGATGAAGTCCAGCCCCAGCTCCTCGATAGGGCAGCCGTCCAGCTCCAGGGCGGTTATCTGTTATGGATAAAATATGCTTTATAGGTCTACTACAGATTATTGAAAGTGTTTGTTTATGTCATTATGTTTTGGAGCATATAAACATATTAAGAAGTTTGGTCCTGGCTGTCTTTGGAAAATCTTTGACAGGCAGAGTCAAAATTCTTTATTTCAATTAGGCTAATAAATAAGCGGCACTTTTGAATGTCAACAATTTTTAATTTTAAAATTTTCACAGTCCCATGAGCCACCCAGTGAACGGAAATAAACATGGAAGCATTCCTTGCTTTAAAAAATGACCCAACGCACATTGTGCCCCGGTGGGCGGGGCTTACCGATCGTGCCACTCACGCTTTTAGTTCGTCCCCAGTAGGCAACAGCGGCGGTCGACTAATATTTACCGTTTTTCGCTTGTTAAATATTTAAAAATGGCTTCTTGTGCAGTGAAGTGTTGCATAAATAAATCACATTTGCATAACAAGAATGTTGGAAATATTTTTCCCGTGTAAATACATCGCTATTCATTATATTTCTATAAAAAATGTAGTACACCACGAAATCTATGGGGATGATGTTATGCCAACCAAACAATTTACTTTTCTACCTGACAATAATGACAAATATAATTTCTAATTCAACCTAAGATATATATAATAGATTATATATCTTAGATTGTAATCGAAAATTCACGCCGTTTTTTTCTATGGGGCGGCACTATGCAAAATATACTAAGTTATTGTAGGTACGTAAAGGAAAGGATCCTTTTTAGAATAGCACGGAGAAAATAGATATCGTTGCTGTGTCTTTATCTTTTCTAATATATTTTTGGTCGTTCCAAATTTTTTTTTCACACTATAAAAGATGGTTCTTTAACACGAATTGCGGTAGGAGTTGACTAGTAGAAATCATCACGCGAAAAAGCGTTCATACTTCTATGCGATTTTTTTCTTTCATTTTTGGATGGTGGCTGCGAAAACTTTCATTTTACATTATGGGTTTAGTTTTCGAGGTTGCTAAAGTCCATTGTGAGGTTAAAATAATCCAAGACGGCATAAAATAAAAATAAATGTTTTTGTTTAAATCATATGTGAGAAGGAACTTCTTTCCTGACTAAGGTCCCCTGACCACAGACGATTTTTTATGCTTCTATATTTTCTATCAGATTATTTCAATACCATCACTATCATAATTAATAATTGCGTTGCACCATATTGCATAAAACAACCCGGGCGACGCGAATGGTGGACGCAGTGATGCATGACGCAGTCGTAGAAATGTCGTTAGCGGCCTATACGTTAGATGGTAATTTAAACCCAAACTAACAGTTTATAAGGTCTATTTTTAATTGTGCATCATGAGTTGTAATAATTATTGTTTGTGTGCCTTGGCTAGTTTGGCGAATCAGTGGCTGAGTTTCGATGTGTGCGTTTGTTTAGGATTTTGTGTCAAGATGCGCGTTTAATTCCTTTGAAGTAATGCTTCCATGTTTATTTCCGTTCACTGGAGCCACCTAAGTATGTTGTATTGGTTTACTAATTGGATAGTGAACCTGTTAAACCACCAATCTTACTACAAAATACTGTTTTTATGGTATAAAATGTTAAAGTAGTAAATAAAGTTAAAATTATTGAGTATTTCACAAAATAAGATAATTGCAACATTCTTCCTAAACAAATCTTTCCAAACCACAACATTTGTTTTGGTTTAGATTCAAAAGGTAGTAAATAGCTATGCTTGTTATAGTTAAGAAAACGCAAAAATGGTTTCTAGGCAGAAGATGAATTTGGAGCTTGTAATTTAATTAGGTTAGTTACCAGCTGCGTCTTCTGCTCGGGCTCGTGGCGCGTGTCGGCCGCCAGCAGGCGCGCGCGCTCGGCCACGCGGCGCAGGCGGCACAGCGAGCGCCACAGCTCGGGCGCCACGTGCCGCACGTCGCTCAGCGACAGCCACTTCTCCTCGCTCACCAGCCAGCGGTACATCGACACGGACAGCGGGATGTCCACCTGCACAACAACGGATTAATAAGTATTAAGTGGTGCAACTTGTGCATTGTGCGCGAAATAGACAGTATGCACGATCAAAAAGAATTGTGCTAAAGTTTATCAGCAATTTTTTATTTATTTATCGATAGGCTCGTGTTTGATCACTATCTCGCCTGATGATTTATTCTGAGCATAGAAAGTCGTTAGGTGTATCAAACTTACCATTCTAGAATCCATAACAGCCTTAGCCATAAACTTCCCGAGGAAGCGAAACTTGGCCTTAACCCGAGAGACGTGCGAGGCACGAGCGTTGCGGCCCACAGCCTGAGGGAACAAGCCGCAAGGCCAGTTCACGTACGTAGCATCAGGCGCCGGCGACGGGATTGACGTCTCCTTCTCTAACTCAGAAGGCTCGGGGGAGCGTTCCTCATCTAAGTTAAGAGCATCACGGACAGAGGAGGCGAGACGTGCCGCCGCGTCAGATGAGCGGTCGGTCACGACTGGTGGTTGACTCTTGACAATTTCTCCACCGAAGGATGTGGGCTTTTGTTTAAAGTTCTCAGAACCGTGCCACAAATCAAGATCAGCCCGCTGGAGTTCTTGTGAGACGAGCGCGTAGAACTCGAGCGTGGGCCCGAGGCCGGTGCCGACCTCGTTCTCGTACTGGATCTCGAGCAAAGCCTTGGAGTGCGCGAACTCGTGCATGACGTGCTCGGCCTGGCGCAGCACGTTGTGGCGCTGCACGGTGCGCTTGCGGCGGTCCAGGCGCGGCGCCACGCGCTCGTCCGCGCCGCCCGCCGCGCCGCCCGCGCCGCGCTCTCCGCCCGCTTCCAGGAGGCGCTGAAGCGCGCGGTCGCGGTCGAACGACACCACGTAGAACAGCAGGTGCCGGCACTCGAACGGCAGCACGAATGGGCTGGATAACAAAAGATTGTGTGATCAACTCCACGTCAATTATTGAGCACCGAAAATTTGCTACAGTATAAAGACGCTATCAATGTTAAATTGTAACCGAAAATGAACGGCTTATTGAACTATAAAACGCCACAGTATTACATAGCCCATCCTAAGCATATCTAATGAAAACTTATAAAGTTGAAAACAAATTCATATGAGTAATAGAAAAAAATAAAAAAAAAAGTTTTTTTTTTACTATCCTGGACCCTCGGGTCCCGTTCCTTTGAAAATCGTGCGAGGGGCCGAAGCCAGCTCGCAGAGGCCTTGTTAGGCATTTATCAGAAAATGTGACACCAATCGACGATTATCCCTGTATGCACTATGCAAGTGCACCCTAGGGCATTCTCCCGTTTGTTGCAGGACTATCACAAAATATGGAGAAAAAATGTATTGGGCTATGGGTTTAGTGGACTGATTGCCTAAAACTATAGGAAGACTACTGGCCACTGCCTGACTACTGTTCTACACGGCTATAAAATGGCAGAGGGTGACTTGCACACTCAATTAATGGGCCCCCATAAAGGGTCGCTAACACTTTATTGAGGTAGCGCCAAGAGGGCAACATATTCGGAGGTGCTTGAGGAGTGGAGAGGTATACCACGGCTATCAGGGCAATCTCGGCAGTACGGTCTTATTGTTATGTTGTACAAAAAACAATATGCTATGTATTGATCTGTAAAAATATGAAAACTTACCATGCATAAGCTATCTTCTTGAGCCACGGTGGGAGATTGCCGGTCATTATGACGAGTGGATCTTGCAGCTGGCGATTGGCTTTGGCAGCAAGCTACAACAAATACGAACCATTAGCAACAAAAACATTATGACAACTTCAATAACTCTCAATTAGAACCCACAACATAAGGACCCGTTAAGAACCAATGTGGCATTACTCTTCAGTCTAATTTGTCAATTCTATTCAACAGGGAATAGAGTAGAGACGTCAATACTACTAAAATATTAGTGACCGCACCAATTGTGCTAGAACATGCACAGGCCACTTGTGTCTTAGAAGCTGACGAGCTTCCACGGCTAATCAGAGATAGTGAGAGACACACTTGGTGTGTGCGAGCGTTGAAAATGCCATCTCTAATAGCGGCCGCCGAGGCGTTTCAGTGGTCAGTGTCCATTTATTTATTTCAACTTCATGCAAAAAGGTACAATGGCGACTTAACACCTACAAAATCTTTTTCTACGAGCCAACCAAGGGTAGTTTTCTTTATCATCAAATCGATGATTCCAAATTTAAATATATTCTGCTCAGACTTCAATCACGTCAACAGGCGGGTTGCCATTGTGCCTCACAAAAGTCTTTCAGGATGCAGGTTATTTCTTCACCAAGGATGGCGAAGAGATAACATGGGTGGTACAATAAAATAGGTGGTCCGTTTTGTTGACACATACCTTAGCGTTAATGAAGTCCTGGTTGGGCACGAGCGGGCGCAGGTCGGGCAGGCAGGCGGCGCGGTACAGCGTGTGCCAGTGGCGGCTGAGCGCGTGCAGTGCGCGCAGCAGGCTGAGCGCCGGCAGCGACGCGTCGCGCACCTCGCCCGCCGTGCCCAGCCCGGCCGCGCGCACCATGCCCACCAGGGGCGATGAGCGGAGGGGGACCATGCCCTCTGCAAACAAAAACCAGTGTTATTTTCCACTGACAACATAATTGAAAAACAAAATAACTTTAATCCACTTGCAACATAATTGAAAAAAAAACCGGCCAAGTGCGAGTCAGACTCGCGCACGAAGGGTTCCGTACCACTATCGCAAAAAACCGAAAAAATTAAAACACCTTTGTTGTATGGGAGCCCCACTTGTATATTTATTTTATTCTGTTTTTAGTATTTCTTGTTATAGCGGCAATAGAAATACATCATCTGTGAAAATTTCAACTACCTATCTATCACGGTTCTTGAGATACAGCCTGGTGACAGACAGACAGACGGACCGCGGAGTCTTAGTAATAGGGTCCCGTATTTACCCTTTGGGTACGGAACCCTAAAAACAAAATATTTTACATTACATTGTCCAGTGCTATATAACTCTATAACCTTCACTGTACTTTCATACTATTCCTCTCTGTTACTTTGTGATTGTCGTTCTTATATATCTTATTCTTTATTCTACTACATTGTCTATGAATACAAATAGCTCCTTTAACAAATTTATGTAATTTCAATCACCTAAACAATTTATTGAACAATTGATAACAAACAAAATTATTACCCTCACTTCTACTTTGCGCAATTATTCATAACAACCGTGATTACAAAAGGCGAGAGCGACATAACGCGAGACTGTATATGCCCTAAAACAGTGAATGTTTAAAACGAACGTACTATTAAAACACTGACGATATAGGAATAAAATTCTAACTTACCATTCCACAAGAGATCAGGTTTGCGGCGCGAGGACAGCTTGGTGGGCTGCCCCTTGCCCTTGCGCGACGTCGTGGTGTCGGCACGTGGCTGTTCGCCAGCCTCCACGGCGCGGTAGTAGATCGTGTGCGTCTGCACCCAGATACCCGCGTTTGCTGCAAATTAACATACAGTTATAACACGCACTTTAGGGTCGAAGTACGGCAACATGAGAAACACCGTCGGTCGTGTCACACGTTGAGCAGTATGACTGAACACAATAGTAGTTTATGCAATGGTTTATGTAATAGGGGTTACTAAAACACGAGCGTGGGTATATAAAATAGTTTTTAAATTCATTGTTGGAACATTACGTTGTGAGTGTAGATAAAATATAATACAGTAAGTTTAAAAAAATATTTGTCTTAAACATCGTCTCTACCAATCTTATTTATGTTTTAAAATTAATGTACACATAGTATATCAACTTACCGAGCGGGGTTTCAGTATCGGTATCGGCGTCATTCAGCTCGCCGAACTGGCGCACAGCTTGGTAAACCGTCATGTTGTACGGCAGCACTGTGTCGCCGATCAGGAACTCCAGTTTGTGGTCAGAACTGAAACAAAAAAGTGTGGTGTTGTAATATACAAGCAGTTCTAGCTAGCAAGAAAGTAATCGCTGAACAGGTTGGATTCGGACAATATGTCGCATCTTTATACAGAGATAGGTAGTAAAGATAAAGTTTAGATTGCGACAGTTCTCAATATGGTGTAAATTACACCATACACCAGGATATTCGCAGGAGGAAACCGGAAGGCAGTGGCGGAGCTAGGCTGGCTTTGTTAGCCAGAACCCCCACGCTCAATGGACCAAATGAAGTGCGGCAAAGGCAGTCCTCACCATCATCATCACCGGTAGGCAGTACGCAGACAGCCGACTGTGTGTGATATGAACACACAGCTTGAAAAACTGATGTCCCATATGGCCAAACGCAAATAATAACAGATAAACGCCGTTTCACAGGTAACCATTCGATCTAACGAAGGTTGATGAACTTTAATTGTACATGGGTAATAAGGGATCGAAAAAAATAAGTATAATTATAATATGTCTAGCAGCAAGAGTTAAATAGTGTAAGTTACATGGAGTTAGTTACGTTCTCTTTTATATTTCGGGGAGTGTGCGATGGAATTGCATGAACTAATTCCTCCTAGCCCGTTCCATCATCGGACTACAAGACGTACGGCGGTACGTCATCGGTACATGGTGGACATCCCACCAATACGCACCAAACGTTTTGGGAATATTTTTATTATGCGTACAACTAAGTAGTGGAATTCCCTGCCAGAGTCGGTATTTCCTGATAGCTACAACCTGGGAGTCTTTAAGTCAAGAGTGAATGGGTTTTTCAAGGTAAGCGTGCTACATCGCCGACCACATCATTGCTTACGATCAGGTGAGATGGTGGTCAAGCGCGAGTCTATAAATAATAATAAAAACTAAAAATAGTTACTCGGTGGGATGGTGCGGCGGCGTGGCGAGCGAGTCATCGACGTCATCGTCGGAGGCGCCGTCGTCGTCCGAGTGCGGCGCGCCGCCCGACTCCGAGCGCGCGCGCCCGCTGGCGTAGCCGCGCTGCGCTAAGTACCTGGCAAATGACACCAACACTTTAGGCTGGATTCAAATAAAGCTACGTCTGGCGTCAGCGTAAACATCACACACTACTACTAAACAGACGCTCAGTCTTGGTATGAACCGAACAGTGGACTTTGAAACGATTTGTTCGATCACTGTCTGCAGATTACTGTTTAGCTAGACAAAAAGATTTTGTACGTAACTGCCCGAATTAGCTTTCCAGTACGTAAAAGGTCCGAGATTTTGTTATAATTAAAATGAGCGTTTCAAATGCCTTCTACATCCACAGCTTCAAATCTCATGCACCAGTAGCCCGGTACAAACAATATTATATATATATATGAAAATTATGAATGTTCTTTCAAAGAGATGTTGACGAATGATAACGTACCTTTCAATGGCTTGGACTAAAGCTAGCGGATCAATCCGCACTACGCCGCCCTTCCATTGCTTCAGATTTGAGCAATTCGGGTGACGTTTGAGATCACACTGTAACAATAAAGATAACCATTAGATGAAATGCAAACACCAAATTGAAGATTCAATAGGTATTTATTTTGAACTTTATACTGATAGCAATAGAGCATAAAATCGCTTGTATACAAACCATAAGCTGATGGGTGTTGAAGAACTTTAAAGCAGAGGTGGCGGGGCGCGCGGGCAGGTCGTGAACGCGCACGGGGAACTGCTCCAGGTGCGACACGCACGCGTTCACCTTGCTCACCAGCGCGGCCATAGCCACGCCGCCCGAGCCGCCCGAGCTGCTGCCTGCGCCCAGTACGCCCAGAGCGCCCACGGCTGAGCTCCATTCAGCGCTGCAAATATAACACATTGATACACTATCCACATCAGTCTCCATGAAAGTCGACCCATATGAAATGATGTCGGTGGCCATGGGTGGTTGGTGGGATATGCACATAACCGTAACATCGCGCCGCACATAGGTCCCGACGCCATTTGTCCGACGTTGTAAGATATAAAAGCATCCATCGTTGAGCAGTTACATAGTTTAATGATCCACTGGCGTAAATCATCACTTCCAAGGAAACGAAGAAAGATTCGACGCATCACAGAACAAGTAGAAATTGGGAGTCCACCAAGTGATTTTTGTTTCCGATTTCTTGAGCTTCGCAGTAAACGAGACCTTTTAAATTGCGATATATATTGCCTGGGTCGTGTCTCGTCTAATCAAATGCGATTAAGCATTATATTTAAATAATAAGTTGTTGACGTAAAATTACTTACTCGACAGTGAGCGGCATGTCAGCGAAGACATGCAAGAAGAGCCTCAGTCGGTCCTCAGCAGCGGCCACGTTATCGTCGCGGCCTTCGCCATCACCTTCTCGGGCTTCACCCGTTTCACCCTCGGGCTCCACGCCTGTCAGGAACTGTAGTAATGCGCCGAGCACGCCCGAGTGGTTCACCTGGAGAGTTAACGAGGGGAGTGAATAGATGGGTTATTTTTAGTAGTCTTCAATGCAGCTGCAAGTTCCTCATGATTTGGCGATTACATATTATATTGCGTTGTTTAAGAGCGCGGGTTGCCTAATTTTGAATGGGTGACTGATTTCTGATTTTAAGGTTCATAGCTGTTTAATTAATCTCTCACCTACTAAAACAGATACGAATTTTTCAATTCACTCAATGTACTTTCCCAGTTTATCTTGGACATCGCTCACAACAGTGAAGGAAAACATCGTGAGGCAACCTGGACTCACAGTGAGTTTATTATAAGTTTAGTAGTAGTTAAGTAAGCACCATCGGTGTATGTGCTGTAAGGCTTTCCAGTGCGAATGAATGAAAGTGAACGTTATCTAGACGTAGCTGCGTGTGTGTGTACATACCTCGAAGGGCGAGACGTCGTGGTGCAGCAGCGTGTCGCGCAGCGAGTGCAGCGCGGCCCGGCGGTGCAGCACGGAGGGCAGGGCGGCCGCCAGCGCCGCCAGCTGCTCCAGGGCGCCGCCGCAGCCGCCCAGCGCGCCCCACGAACGCACCACGCGCGAGGCGGTCCACTGGATCCACTCGCGGACTTTCTCCCTGTGGACATTACAAAGCAGTTAAGTACGATTCAGACCGGCAGGGTTATTAACGTAACATAACCGACCTTAACACCAAATGTAGGATAATCGTAGCAAAAACTAAATATTTATCAGTCTAGAATAATTTGTGAACAGTCACGCCAATGCCTTGTACTATCTTGCGGAAGGTTTATCAATATGGCTATTATATCTTTCCCATCATATGCATTTATCACTTATTATGTATGTCTTGTAGTTTGTTTACTAATACATAAACTGAACTTTGATGATTATGGTCAACCTAACCTAAACGACCAGACTTCTGACCTATGTGATCTAACTTTGTATCTTCACAGTATATTGATTGATAATATAATATTATTGCAAGTTTGCCTCTACAAAGTTATGTTAATTCGCAATAGAAAAGCAAAACAAATTTTCAATAGGTCTACATTTTCTTTTCTATCGCATTTGATATGAGTGTAAATGTTTGTGCAACAAACAAACGAAGTTTCAAAACTTATAGGTTGGTATTTTATTTCATATAATGAATGAGTGACTTGAGTTTCGTAACAATGCAATTTGTAATATAAAAGTTCGTTTTTAATCCTTCTATAAGTGTGAAAGTTTCTGCCAATGTTTGCAATTCCATGTAAAAATGACTACAGTATTGTGTTACACAATGAAATTGAAAGAGAAAAACCATGAAAATAGAATACTAACTTGTTCTGCACAGAGAGATTGGCTGAGGTGTGCGGCGAGGCGAGCAGGCCGGAGTCCTTGTGTGCGTGGGGTGAGCGTCCCCAGCGCGACGGGTTCAGCGACGACAGGAACGACGACGTCTTGGACGCGCCGCCCACGCGCGTCGCCGAGCGCGCGCCCACCGACACGCCAGAGGCTGAACAAAGAGATGCTAACATTTACACACACATACATACATAATTATGATTTTACAGATACTAACAATAGTTACAAATGGCTTTACTCAAAAGGCGCCACTCACATACTCACCATCTAGTCTTATGCGTTTATGAGGTACACTTTCGCTGCTGATATAATACCTCTGCAGTATCTCTGCAGAAGTAAAAAAAAAAGTTTCTCAAAAAAAACACTTAATTTTATTATCATTTTTTCGATTGCTGACTTAGCGTGGCCTGACTATACCTTCTTTATTACTATCAATGTAAACACTTGATCGATATTAGTGCATTATTTATTTAGTCCAGTACACATCTAAGGGAAAGAATAAAATTCTGTGTGATTACATCTGCTTGGAATAATTCTTCTTAACTCCCGACGGAAAAAAGAGGGGTGTCATAAGTTTGATGTTTGTATCAGTGTGTCTGCGTCATAGCATAGAAAGGTGACTGTCGAGTGTTCTTAGCTATGTTTAGCCAATTTTACTCGTTTAATCGGGATTTTTTTCGCAAGATATCGTGTCATAATTATATGTTTCGATAGATTTTCGATCAAAGCGAGTCTATTACAAGGTACAAGAAAATAAAAAAAGCTTAAGAGAAATATTAGGCTTTTGTTATTTACTACAAAAATTAAATTAAATTACAAACCCCCAAACCAAAAATATATAAACATTAAAAAAAATAAGCCTCGTATTTGCGTTGGACGACCGCTGAAAATTTGAATTATATAGTCATATGCAAGTCAGTCGCTAAACAGCGTCGAGATTTGAATATACAGTACTCCCCAATCTTGTTGGCCAGGCTGGAAATAGGTTTTTCGATGCGTAAGGCATGGCCCGCTGCTGTTCTTGTATGAGATTTACTACACCGCAGCCATTGTAGCCAACTTCAGAATGGCCCAGAAGATTGAGGAGTACTGCACATAAGTGTGTATGAGTGTATGACATACCGTGCGCCATGGCGTGTTGCTCGGCGGCGCGCTGCACCTGCGCGTACATCTGGTTGGTCTGCTGCGCCATGCTGAGCGGCGCCTGCGCGGGGTGCGCCTGCGGGGGCGGCGCGTGCGCAGGCGCGGGCTCGTCGCGGCGCCGCGCGTGCCTCGTGCCTGTGCCTCCCGAGCGCTTCACTGCGCGCTTGCGCTTCAACATCTCTGCCAGTTGCAGGGGACTGCCAGACCTGACACAATAATACAATTGTTTATTTCACACCCATTTACATTAACCACCCAATTACACATCAAAATAATAATAAAATATTAGTCAAGAGCCCTGTGTGAGTTGATTTGGATGCAGAGGACCTGAAAATCCATTCTTTAATTTGAAGTAATAGGTATGTATATTTTATTTATAAAGTGTTTTCTATTTATTTATAATATGTATATATAAGATACGTTATTATAGGTCTAAACATATGCTCACCTGTGCACTGAAGTAGCCGTCATCTGAGCATGTGTGGAAGCTGATGCTTGTCCAGGCTCGGAGCCGCTTCCATCGCTGCTAGTGGCTATTACAATAAAACAGTTATTTAGTAAACAATCTATAGTATCCAGCAATATTAATTTCATTCTAGGAAGGATAATATAATTATGGTTAATTAAATACAAAATAATATCCTGGTCAGAAATGTAGCAAAAACGTTTGCCATTTAGCCCTTAAATTCACCGACGCGTAATACATTGTTTCCAAATATTAATTTATACACCATTGCTTCAACTCTTTTTCGGAATCATGGTGGCATTTATATATCACAAAACAGTACTACTTAGTAATTATCCAGATAGAATTACTTACGCATGGCACTGGCGACGAACGATCCGGAAGCAGAGAACGCAAGTGAGAGATTATTCTGATGTTCCAGTGATGTAGCCGATGTGGAAGCGGGTGGAGATGAACCCTCTGAAGAGCGAACACTACCGCCACCTGGAGACTGTGGGAGGAAAGAAAAGATGTTCGTCAATACTTTTATTATTGCTGGGCAGTTTGTTGTACCACTTTTTGGCTAAAAACAGTAATAGGTCCACGATGGAGATTGGTTGGCATCAAAATGATAACGAATACGTGGTATAAATATAGCACAAAGGGCATTGTCTCTGTTTGGAAAAAAAACTGTCAAACCTATGTTGGACTCTTTCTAAAGCTAGAAGTGTCATAGCTAACCTCGGCCCCAGGTACTGTTCTTTCATTGTATTGACAATTAACTAGTTTGTTGTCAAGTACATAGTTATATACATATAAAAGTTATCTTATTTATGTGAAATTGTCTTCTTTGTGTAGGGCTCAAAGAAGTCACAACAGTTTACATCATCATCATAATTTCAGATGAAAGAGGACCTCTTCGCTGAAATGATGATGACTACTGTACATAGGCCTCTCCTAAGCGTAACCACATTGACCGATCCCGTGCGTCTCGCATCCAGCGCCGCTTCCAGATCCATCCATTCCCCGCATCCAGATGCCCGAAACCTTGACCAGTTCATCGGTCCACAGGAAGGTCTTCCAACTGCTTACATACACATCTTACTAATAATATAAATGTGAAAGTTTGGAAGGATAGATGTGTGTGTGGATGTATGTTTTACTCAAGAACGGCTGAACTGAACGCATCTGGATGCAATTTTGCACAGAGATAGATTATAATAATATGAGAATAGCACATAGGCTACTTTTCATCCCGGTATAATGTTGCCTTGAAATAAAAAAACACTTTTGACGCGGCCGACGCCGCTGGCAGAAGTTAGTGTTTAAATAAATAAGAAATGTTATGTTACCTTGACTGGATGATGCCTAGGCGGCTGCGCGGGTGGCACTCTCTCGGCCAGCTGCGCCACTTGGTGCAACACTCCCTCGCGCCTGAATTGTACGCCCATCTCATCGGGCAGGCGTTGCATCAGTATCTCGGCTAGCTGAAGAGACCCCACCACGATGCGTAGGTCGCTTGAGGCCATCATGCCGGCGATGTGGGATGATATTACCTGTACGAAATACATGTTTGTAATGAGTTGTTTTGAATAAATTCTTTTATAAGTTATTTTTTAGCCAAAGGTGTTTAGATTCTTTTTGAATTTGGGCATTCACCAGGCATAATAAAATTATAAAATGTTTATATTGCTATTGTAATCAACTACATTCTGTCAACTAAAGACCTGGGGGGTGACCACAAGCTCTTAGAGTAAGGTTATTTTGAGATCGAGTAAGTGACAGATGTATACACGTCATATACATCTGTCCCTTACACGCACTCAAAATAACCTTACTCTAAGAGCTTGTGGTCACCCCCCTGTTTTACCAGGGAACAATAGTATATAGTATAAAATAACATTATTTGACTTGGATTTTGTTTTATTTGAGAAAGTTTGCGATATAGCCCGTATCATGCTGATTACCGACACGAAGCCATCTCGACCAGCAAGTAATTTAAATGCTGGTTATAATTTCCAAGGCTTGTTGTGGTTCGATCGGCTGAACAGCACATTCGGCATGCAAAATTGAAAGTCATTTACAAGTTTTCATTGGTTTAGTTACATACCTGCATCTTTAGCACTTGTCTGAGCAGTGTCGCGTCGGCATAGTAGACGGCGCGCAGGATGGCCTTGAGCGCCTGCGAGCGCACGGCCGGGCCGGCCGAGCTCCAGTACACCTCGTGCAGCACGGCCAGCAGCGCGCGCACCAGCCCCGGGTGCGAGCGGACCATGGCGATGCGGGGGTCTGCACGATACAGCAACAGTTACACTTATTGTACGCAATATTGCAACAAGCTCAGTATTTGGAAAATTGAATTAGTTCTATACAACTCAGGTTATTCCAAAAAAAAAGCGTATGGTGCATTCATATAGAAATCAGGCAGTTGGCGCCGGTCAACGATCGTTGTCGGCGCAGTTGACCCAACAAGCGCTTACACGCATCAATAAGCACGAGTCTTTATTAGAATTAGGTCGTTGCTTTGCGCTGGCAAACCAGCACTAGCTATTAGCTATCTATGTCAAGAAACCCTTTTTATTACATAGACGAGAGATTCTGTTTCTGAGTAAAGCTTGCCGGTGTACATAATTTGTCCTAATGAAAAGTGTATTTAAACTTTTTTTTTGTGTGCAATAAAGGAAAATATGAAATTTACTAACTATTTTTGAGTCATGGACTTGAATAGAGATAAATTCAATAGTATAAATGTTGTGTGGTACTGACCGGGAGCAGGCGCATGTGAAGACGCAGGTTGGTCGGAGGGCGCGGGCGCGGGAGCTACGCGCTGCACAGGACGCGCCGTGCCTGTGTGGTCATTGAGCTGTTGCATGGCCGTCAGGTCCACGGTGTAGGAGCGCCCGAACGTAGTGAGGCACACCTCTTCTTCACCGGCCGATGCGCCGGCTTCCAGGGCGCGGCTCTCGGCCCAGGAGTATGAGCGCCATACGCCTACGAAAACACAATGGTATTAATCATTGGGCCAACATTTTACTTATGCTTAATTAATGCTTGGAAATCACCATCATCTGGTGATATAGTGGTCAAATGTGAGCCTATAAATAATAATTAAAACAAACTAATGTTTTGCGGTTGACTGGATGTCATCAAAAATTGATGCAGATACCCTATTATCTGACTGTGGTGGAATCTAAAAGTTCGTTTTTTTTTATATATGGGTATGTTTAAGGGTGAAATTTTTATAAAAGTTCTTTATACCATATCCTACCATGGCAGGTGTGCAAAAATATAACAATAAATTTAATAAAATATTACATTATTAAATTACTTGTTAAATTAATTGCATCATCTATACATTATATAATTATATTATTGGACAATTACTAAATTTAATTATTCAATAATTTTCTTATTTAATAATTATTAACAGAATAATACTTATACATTTTACGCAAATAAATTTTCTTATCTTATTTGATAAGCTTTTTGAATTAAATACTATTTGAATTAAATACTTTTTGAATTAAATACTTTTTAAATTAAATTATTTTTGAATTAAATATTTTTAAATTCGTTTTTAAACGAAATTGCATTTATGCGATTCTTTACAAATACATAGTATAAATTATCATAGCATATACTTGAGTAGGACTTTCAAACTATTAGGTTTTATACCCCACGTTAGTCTAAAAATCAAGATTATAAATAAACCTAGATACGTAATATTTGGAGTAACATTGAACTTACCTCTATCATCCCTCCACTGCCAGTGCGCAGCACGCTCTGTGGAGGCAGACCAGGGTCTGTCCAGATGCGAGTCGACGGCGAATATGCCGTCAGTCGGCAGACGTGGCATCAACTCTCCAATCAGGCAAGTGATCTCGTATAACTCTTGTGGGAGACGTGGGATTAGTTCCACTTGCTGTAAAGGAAAGTTGTGTTAGAAAAACAGTCGTCAACGAATCCAAGCTTTTATTCAAAGAAACATTAATCATTGTGGGAATTGACTAAGTTCTAGAGTCAATTTGTCTTTGTTACATTGGCCAGATTAATAACGATGAAGTTAGCGAGTTATCTCGCAATTTTATATATTGGCAGTCGACATTCGATATGGTAGTAGCTCAGTTCATTTTAGTAGTTTACGATCGGTATACGTGATTATTTGGGCAAAACCATTTGTTCGCAGTAGCAGAGCTGATGCACCAAACAAACTGCAATACAGTAATCCCCAATCTTTTTGGCCGCACTAAAGTCGGCTACAACGGCTGCGCATTAGTAAATATCATACACAAACAGGAGCTTGCCGAGCCTTGCGCATCGGAAAGCCTATGTTCAGCCTAGCCAATTAGAATGGCGCAAACTGTACTATATATACGTTTGGGACATGAAAACTCAACAGATTTAGACAGGCACAGATTTGATATTTTTGCAGTCTTGTGTTGTTGTTAGCTTACCTCCTGGTGCAGGGTGGAGCCGGTGAGCAGACACAGCAGCGTGTCGGCGATGGAGCGCTGGTGCAGCGCCAGCGCCAGCTGCGGGCACGCCGCGCACATCACCCATAGCAGGCGCAGCACCGTGATGAACGTGGCGCCCGAGATAAGCGGGGGCTGGACTACCAGCTGTGGAATAACATTGTCATTTAACATACAGTTCGCCACACAACCTTAAACATCAAGTTTTGAATGGACGTTACAAAGCACCGACATTAGCGAACGACATCCGCCCATGACAAGTACGTGGCAAGGCACGGCAGTGGCCCACACCAGTCACGCCCATTAGTAAGGGCGCTTATCTAAAGCGATTAATTTTTACTCTGGACTTTGATTTTTAAGCTCGGATTCGCTTTGATCTTAAAATCTTACAGATCGCATCCATAGCACATTAAGAAGCGCATCGTAGGCTTCTTCTCAATTCGTATTAGATGGAACATTGAGTGGTGTAATCCAGCTTCAGTGCACATGTTCGACCGCTATGTCCATGCTAGTATCAATGAAATATCAATTTAATTTAGCAGCATGGTCTCAAAACTCACATAATTTTGCTACATATATTAAAACATGTAACACAAAACAAGATAATTACTCACCAATTGCTGTAGATTTGTGAGTAATTCCGGAGTAGCGATCTCTTGGAGGCGTGCCGGGTCGTGTTGGAAGCTGTCGACGAGGCGCGAGAACGCCAAGCACACACACTCCACAGATTTCTTGTCTTGTTGGGTAAGTCTGAAGCAAAAATGGTGGTCATTAGAAATAGTTATTTATTTCGTTTGATGAAAACTTGTGGTATTTATGAAGAGTTTCGAGGCAAAGTACACGTAAATAGACTGTTAAACCTTAACCCTCGCTTAATTAATAAACGCAGAGTAAAGTTATGTCAAGCTTAAACCTCAAGAAATGTATGGATAATACTTAGTTGATACTGGATGTAACTTTACTCAGTGTTAATTAATGAGGGGGTAAACGTTTATTCTCCCATCTACAAATTAGCTTTAGACGCCAGATGGTTCAGGCGACAGATTACTGTCAACACATTTGACTGCATATGTTTATTGGAGAAATAGCTAACAAGGTGTAAAGAGGTTAAATACAAATAGTTGGTGGACGCTACAATGTATAGGAGAATGCCCATTTTGTAGAGGAACTTGGGCCCCTTTGAAAAAATGGTTGTATCTTGATGTATTTGGTTGTATATTGTAGGAAAAACATGTTGTATTCATAATTAGAAAACATTTTTATTTATTTTGCGGGGTTTACGAGATATAACGATGTTTCTGTTCTTGAAATGAACCCTTATTACAATGCATGCAAATGTCCAAGTGCAGGAACCTGATCTGTTGTTGTCTGTACATATAAATTAAAGGACATGGATGGAAAATAACACAAAATATAAATCCTATTTTTGTATAATACTGAAATCGCAGACACGATACCTCATAAGGGGCCTGTGTATGGGCAATCTCTTTTCACAATTATTTGTAAAGGTTTGGATAAGATCCGGAGGAAGTAATAGATCAATTATCAAACATCACTTGCCACGCTGGTCATGATGTACATCTGAAATAAGAGAAAGGGTTAATTACCTGTTAGCTAGTAACTGCAGCGACTCCCTCACTAAATGGAACTCGTCCGGTGTGAGGTTCTGGCAGCAGTTAGCCGTGATAGACAGCGCGGCGCGCTGAGCGTTGATCGAGAAGAAGTCCAGGTACATCAGGCACGCTGATACTCCGCGCTGTAATGACACGTGTCGTTAGAGGAGCAGAATCTTAATGCGCTTTTAATTATATATGTTGTCTATTGAGAGTGAGAACGGCCATTTTATCAGGTATTTCGATAAATGTAATTAGTTTCTTAGGGGTAGAGGAACATGCTGAAATGGTCCTTTATTGAATAGCAAATTTCTCCGAGCAGACAAACAATGGCCAGTTGATCGCTGGAGACCAGTGATCAACAACTTGGACGAGTCAGTCCTTATATCTTGTTAATATTGGTCAGACTAGTAAATTGTTCCCAACACTACGCACTATTCTTCAGCAATGAGTAAAATTAAGAGCCTTATTTATCAGGCAAGCTTATAATACGCTTTACATTCGTTGTTGCTAGATCTATGTACTTACCGCTTGTAGTATAGCCTTGGAGTGTCGTCGAGACAGCATGTCGAGCGCGGTGAGGCTCTGTTCTGCTACATCCATACATGTGATGGCTTGCAGCTTATCGAGGAAGGCGGGCACGGCCAGGGCCACGGCGCCGCTGCTGCGAGGCAGTGCCTCCAGCATGTATGTGAGTGCACGACATGCGTGATTCATCTGGGGGAGAAGAAAATCATTAAAGTTTGTTTATCTCATATGTTGGTTTAATGAGGGATAGTGGGGCATCTCTGGAAGCATTTATCCAACTTCCAAAATTCTTGCACTGATAGAAAACTAAACTTTCGCTGAGTGTCATAAATTATTTGTATCAAAATAGGGTATGATTTGTATTGCCTAAATTAAGCAAATGTTTAGACAAATACGCCAAGTTTACAGGCTCAATTCGAAATTCGGAAATGAATTATATAGAATATCGAGATATAGATATGAATTGTATAGAATGCGTGCAGCTCTACAGCCAAGAGCGTGATATATGAAGAGTGAAAGAAAGTGTCACATTTATAATTTATCACATCTATGTATGTAGGCAACACAGAAGCAGATGTTGTGGCAGGGCTTTGGAGAGATTTGATTTATAGGAGATTTTATTTGAGGGACTGCTTTGTCCAGTAGTTGATGACCTTTAATATTCTTTGTTGTACAAAAAAAAAAATACAAACAGATACAAATACAATACGGCAGCTCATTTACAATAATAAGGCAGGCTTACTCCAGAATTGGCTTCTCTAACAGCAAACCTCAGTGCCAATCATTTTTAAATGAGGACTGATACCCAAGGGAATAACAAAAACTTAATAATTTTAAACAGCAGTAAATCACTGACCATGTCAAAGTTATGCTCAGCCGCGAGCAGGTTGACGAGCGCGGGCACGACCTGGCGCACGGGGAAGCCGGCCAGCGTGTCCTCGTTGCCCATCACCAGCAGCTGGCACATCTCGATCACGGCCTGCAGCTGCTGCCCTTCGTCGCCCGTCGCTTGCAAACCAGCCAGCAGTTGGGCGGCTTTGGATGCGGCTGTGGAATACGAAATTTTTATTATTTTGAGCAACAAGTTTGCTCAACACAACTCATCAAAGGATTATTTTTATCAATTTATATATTTTTATCAAAATAGGGTATGATTTGTATTGGCTAAATTAAGCAAATGTTTAGACAAATACGCCAAGTTTACAGGCTCAATTCGAAATTCGGAAATAAATTGTATAGAATATCGAGATATAGATATGAATTGTATAGAACCACTGTAGGATAGAAGACGAGATTTTATTCAGTGTTTGAGCAACAAGTTTGCTCAACACTCTGAATGGAACATTTTTTATCTGGTTTCAATGCCTTTTTTATGACGGGCATTTCAGGTTCTTTACAAATTCAAAGATCACATTAACAGAAAGACAAATTTAATATTATGTTCAATAATGCTCATCAACTTTAAATACGCAAACATAAATGACGGAGATGGATTTGTATCCAAAACGTTGTCTGCGTACGCCATATTGCACGTGATTAGTATGAAATAATTATAAACTCACGAAAATTGGCATGGGCTTTTGTACATGATGTTCAGAGCATGACAACATATTTTTCGTTTTGCTATTACATTTCGTGCTCAGATTTTTGAAGATATTTCTGCCAGGTGAGCACGGCTTCTGTGTTAGGCTTGATTCACGCATTTTATCACGGTTTTTGCTCCCAAAGTGTGATAAAAATGTACGACTCAAGTCGGTCGCTGCCGGCCATTTTTTTTTTTTTTTTTTTTAAAAAAAACGTTGCCCCACACTAGGATTTTTTTCCTGTATCGTGGGTGCGTTTACAAACATATAAACTCACATACACAAACACCCAGAGCCGGAACAACTATCTGTAGAGGTCATACAAATATTTGTTCCGTGCGGGAATCGAACCCGCGACACGCAGCGCAGCAGTCAATCGCTAAACCACTGCGCCAACCGTGCGCCCAAACATTAGGCCGTGCTCGCTGGTGACGGTTTAATAATCGCTGTTCATAGGTATCAGTGGACAAAGTAAGAGTTCTTATTCGTGCTTGATCGCGTTGACGTAACGTCAATTTGTATTGAAACTGGATTAGCGCCGTCTAGTGACAGTAAGGGAAAAACGCAAAACATGAATAAACTGGGAATGAGGCCTCAGAATCCTTAACTAACCCGAGTTGGCAGTGACAGTCCTGTGCAGCAGATGCTGCATGCGCGGGCCGAGCGCGCCCAGCAGGTGTGGCGGCAAGCCCCTCGCCTCCAGCAGCGCCTGCAGGCGGCCGACCTCGCCCTCCTCCGAGGAGGATTCCTCGGCACCGGCTCCCGTAGAGCCACTACCACCTACGCCGCTACCACCGCCGCCAGCGCATTCTTCTGACGATGACGATGCTGTGAAGGAAAAACGTTCTTGAATCATTCGGTCTTTTTACTGTGCTTACTAAGAGAAGCTAGTGGCTAAATACAACGCACAGGACGAAATTCAGTCCGTGGATGGGTGAGCAACATAGCGAACGCCTGAGTGCCTCAAAAAGCACATGAAACCCTTTGTCACGGCTAACATTTGTATATCTCTGACAGTTGCTATGGATAGTCAGAAGCCAGGCAATCTAACAACAGTCTTGCCAAAAGAGTGTCGTATTACTCAGTTACTGGGTTGTGGAAGTCAGATAGACACGTCGCTTGAAGTAAAATACTGGCACTCGTCTGCATCCGGTCAGACTGGAAGCCAACCCAAAACATAGTTGGGGAAACCGTAGGCACATTGATTTTACTGTGTTTTCTAGCTCCGTCATACAGCTATCAGAAAGTGCGGTATGCCCAGGTTGCATGAAACTTGGCTTTGTCTCACTAAATGTAGTGGTTTGTGCCAAAAAAACGTTATTTTTATTATTGAAATTTAGGGGAAACTAAAACCACCCCGGTGATTACCATCAGCAAATGGAAGCGGCTCCATGACGTCTTAAAATACCACCCCGGCATTCCCTCTGTTGGTTACATTGGTCTAAAGTAAAAATAACTATCCTCATTTTTGTATGTGCCAAGTTTTGATAACCTAGTTTAAAATTTAGGATACACTTTATATATTCTCTCCAAGAATGTCTTACTAATAAAACGACATACATCAACAGTATTTAAATCAAAAATTGTACTTTATGGTGTTTTATAGAGACCTGTCAAAGCGAATGTGAAAAAGAGATGAACAATTGTACAGTACGGAGATCATAATATAAGGGCATCTCTTGTCGCCGAGAACAAAGAAGCATAGGACTAAATAGAAGAATTTATTGAAGTAGCTACGAACATGAAAACGACAAAGTCTTCAAACTATACTTCATCAAACTTGTTTACATAATATTGGGTCTTTGCCTATTAAATTGCCGTTTTATGAAACGGGTCACTTTGAACTGTGATAACTTTTGTTCTACTTGGATTATAAGTTCAACAAGTAAACTTTATATTTAAGGCATGAAACCCCTTTTTCAAAATAAGTAATTGTTTACACTTTTGACACACTCATCTTGGAAACTATACATTCAAATAAACTGTATATTTTAAGACAAATTATCCCTTTTTCAAAATTAGTTTCACATTAGTTTTTTAGGATTTCCTTTTTTTTTCTGTAAAATCACTATATTTATAACATTTTTATATGAAATCTAAGAAAACTCGTGTTATTTTAACTTGCGTTTGAACGTGTTATTTTTGAGAATGCGCCAACAAAGCGTCTCATACGGTACGCTATGACATATAAATAGGTCCTTATTACTACTTACGAAGGAACTGTGCATTATTGGTCAAATAGCTTTCGTCGGCGACTTTATCCCGTATCGCCGGGACAAGGATGATTTATGATATTTTTGTTGATCTGAATTTTCCAAATGAAAGCGATTGAAACAAAAACACTCACTTTGTTAGCAGTTCTAAGTCCGTATACGTTATTGATATAGCGTACCGTTTGAGACGCTGTATTCCACGTTCTCAAAAATAACACGAGTTCAAAATCTTTAACCATCTTACTAATAAACACGGAATAAAGTTATACCAGGTATAACAAAAGTATAACCATACATTTTCATAGGTTTATACTTGGTATAACTTTATTCTGTGTTTATTAGTAAGAGGGTAATAAAATAACACTAGTTTTCCTAGATTTCATAAACATGTTGTAAATATGGCGATTTTACAGTAAACACAAAATTCTATAAAACTAATGAGTTATCTTTAAAAAGAAATAACATGACTTAAATACACAGTTTAATGTAATGTTTAATTTCAAGTCGATCCGTAGTTATCATAGTTCAAAGTGACGCGTTTAATAAATCGTTAATTTAATAATTAGATCTTTACCTTAATAACATCTTTCAAATTTAATATTATAAAGACCTTATGCAGTTATGCTCGCCACTGACGTGGCCACCTATTGGCCCCAAAATATTTAAAGACTTTTGCATTGACTCGAGACGAACAATGTCATGATGTTTGTAATGGGTAATCGAAAATTATTTCCCTGGTACAAAACTAAACTTTCGCTGGCCGAAAATTTTTAACGGATCCTGTGGGGTAGGTCACGGGCGGGGGCGAAGCCGGGGGAAAAAACTAATAATAGCAACCTGTGACTGTCCCACTGCAGGGCAAAGACTTCTTCTCATAAAGCGTGGTGATTAACGGTCGGGCCAATATTAATCACCACGCTTGCTAAATGCGGGTTGGCGATTTTAATTCCTTACGATGTTTGCCTTCACAGTTGTCAGGGATGGCCAAGATAAACTTAGAAAGTACATATTAAATGAAAAATGCACATTGGAACTTAGATTTGAACCACTGGGCCAACACTAGGCTTTCAATAAAATTAGAATGAGCGACACTTACCTTTGCCCTTGGGCTTAGCATCGTTATTGGCGTTGTCAGGCATTGACGCGGACGCTGAAGCCGGCGGGGTCGACGACGTGGATGCCACGGCACCCTGAGAACACACATACACGTTCAATACCCACATCTATATCGCGTGTTATTTTAGTAAACAAACACGGTAATCACACACTGAGTAGCACTAGTTTTTATTTTTTAGAACACATATAACTAAACACTTCGTCGAATTAGCCGTTTGTTTAAACACTTTTCCTTGAAATCGAAATGTCAGTACGCCGTATTTGTTTACTAATAAAAAGAAATGTAAATCAAGAAAACACACTTTTGATAAAAAGTATGAACACTTACATCAACACTATTATTTGATGACATTTTTTTCTTTATATACCTATATAGAACGCTAGAACATAAAATTACGACTAGAGCTAGACTTAGAAGACTTTTAGGCATGTTACCTCTAGGACGCGGAAGTCACAACTGAGCAAAAACTAAGAGAAACAAAGGTTTTATAATAATGTTTGTAATATTTACCGTTGTTAGAGGCTGGGGGTGAGACCGGCTGGACGCACCTCCAGTACTGGCACACGAACCCAGGCTGCTTTTACCTGCCATGACAAAACAATAAGTTATGAATGGACCCTCACACTAAGTCGCATTGTTATGCGTCGTTTCATGGTCTATTGCTCACACAATATGCACTAGACATTACAAAAACAAAGGTCCGGCCCGTGTTCAATAACTTGACAATTAAAACGATTAGTTCCTGACAAAAGTGTTCACAAAACAGTAAGTAATTAAACCTTAAAAAAAACATATTGTGTCCAATATGACAATGGTTACTAGTAATGGCAAAAGGGAACAGAAACAAGTAACCTTTCTTTGCAGTTCTTTGTAATCCTCTAAAATCTAAAGCCTAAATTGTGAGCTTAGCAGCGCATTCTTTTTGTCTTTGGGGGCCGCAAGTCATTTAATTCTGTAGCGAAATGACTTAGGTCGGACTCAATCGTATTTAGTGATTTGACAATAGGTGAAACAAGTAAAATTTCAAAATTTAAAAACTCCCGACACGTTTATCTTGCGAAAAAACCCCGATTAAAAGAGTACAACGTCCATAACTTTTGAACGGCTGAACCGATTTAATTTAAACATAGCTAAGAACACTCTCGACAAAATTACCTTTCAAACAAAAATAAACTAAATCAAAATCGGTTCATCCGTTGAGGCGCTATGATGCTACAGACAGACACACAGATACACAGCAACACACGTCAAACTTATAACATCCCTCTTTTGCCGGCGGGGGTTAAAAAGAATGAGCGAAATCGACATCTTTATTTTGTTTGTATTTTGGCAACATTATATTGTTTTCTTTTTTTCAACATCAATGCGAATTTAATTGTAACTCTGGCCCCAACTGATGGTAGCGGTAGGAGCTGTGAGGTTTTAGTCCGACATAATCCTCCGTAGAGGGTTTTTGAATTTGCTTCAAATGAAGGCTAGTCCAACTTAAATAGTTGTGATTATTTTAATGTCATCTAAAGCATTCACAGGCACTTCTGAATTTTCAAGAAAACTGTAAATTTGTAAGAAAGTTGAAGCTATTTGCATGTTCTGAAACAATGATCTCTATGTAGAAAAATGAGCAAGAAACTCCATGGATACTCTTTTTTTTAACGATAGGTTCGCCTTTGATTAATATGTCGCCTGATGGTAAGCGATGATATGGTCTACGGTGAAGCACGCTTGTCTAGAAGTAACCTATTCACTCTTGACTTAAAGACCACAAGGTTGTAGCTATCAGGAAACAATAAGACTCCGGTAGGGAAGTCCACTCCTTAACTCCAATGAAAGTATTAGCATAACGCTTTGTGCGTATGGGTGGGATGTCCATGTACCGATGGCGCATTGCCGTACGTCTTGTAGTCCGATGATGGAAAGGGCTAGGCAGAATAAAATTGTGCAGTTCCTTCGGATTCGTCTTTGAACCCAAGCTTCCCAATTAATTGCAATTGAGTCGCGTAACATACTTGGGAATTCTTTATAAAAGCATTTTACTTCCACTTTCGCTAACAATCGTCCACAGGAAGCAAATATGAATAGGATGTTTTGTTTGGTGTTATTGCACGTAGGTACAGTCGTAGTCGGCTTTACAAACCTTGTCATATCATACGATGCAAATGGAGACGTCAAAATGACGCGAAGCTACGTAATTAACAAGAATCGATAAAGATAGCTACATCAATTTATAGACAAATAACGAGTGTTATGTGACAAAGTCCAGAAGGGATCGATGTGTTCGTGAGACTACGGTCTACTATACAGCTTTACGCCACACCGCGCCGCGCCCATCTTTCGTATGCGAAAGTATTGATGGGGTCTCTTTGCCGTGTTCACTTAACAAAAAAAAAACTGTGAAGTTTATGTTGACGACCCAGAAGTCATCTGTAGCGTTTAATTGGAGACGTACTAAATCAGCGTTCTATTTGGCATGGGCCTCCTCTAGCAGTATTCATTGGAGTTTATCGGTTGCAACCCTTATCTAATATTAAACCTTTGTACTCAAATGTCATATTGTCTTTTCTCTATGATATTGTGTGTACATAAATGATAAAATAAATAAATAAACCTCAGATCAGAAGAAATTTCGTAGGAAATGCTTTCAATAATTATATGTTACTAATTTATTAATAACATATAATTATTGTAACTAACAATAATTTAATATTAATTTATTGTAACTAACTACTTACTTATAATTAAGTAATTAGTTTTAAATTATTAAAACGATTATGTTTCATTATCCAAATTATACCTAAAGTAAAAATAAAGAATGTTACCCCTCGCGCGTTAGTTTGACGCTAATAAGGAAGATCTCGTGGGACTATTATCAATTTTCTTGACGAGATGCTTTTGTAATGTTCTAAGGGGATGCGTACCTCGCTTGTCTCGACGCGTGGATGCTGGCTGCGGCTGCGGCATGTCGCGAGCTCTCGCCCGCCGCCCGCCTGCCGCGCTGGTGCCTGCGCCTTCGCTGCTCGATACCTGGCGACAAAATATTGCTGTTCATACTGTCCTAACACCCATCAATTCAAATGGCAAACGTGCCTTTCATCATAATCAGTCCACTACTGGACATAGACCTCTACAATCGCACGCCATTTTATGGCTACTCTCATTCACCTGTTATCCTGCCAAACTGCAAAGACCAACGCTCCACCAAGCTTGAGAACGTCTCTATCTCTAGTGCTCTATTCCAATTTATTTAGCAACAAAGCAGTAATGTTCTACCATACTATACAAGTGTACATACATCTCTCTTGCCCGTCATCTCACTATTCACCACTTTCTATTTCTTTCAAACATCATGCTGCTCCAACATTCTTGTTTTTATTACTGTTATACTGGCGTAATGAAAATAGTGCAACAGGTTACTTCCAAATTGAATTTAATTATTCTACAACATAAACAACAAACTGCAGAGCAACTGAGTTGGAAGTACTTTCTTATCTAAGAAGCGTAACCTTAGCATTTATATTTTGAACTTATCACTTTATTGAACAATGTTCGATAGTGAATTACAACAATTCGGACAAATCTATCGAACAGAAAATGGGTCAAGAACTGTTGCAGGAAAACCAACGTCCCTATAATTAACTCAACATAGAGGAAACCTTTTAAACATGGAAACAAAAACAAAATAACAAGTAGTAAGTTTTATAATATCGACTGAATACAGAAGACCATAGCAAGCGCAATTTAATTTATTTGCATTATATTACATAGTAGTATCGTTACGTGGGCCTGAAGATCAGCAAGGTTACTCTTTTAAGTAGCAGTAAGACACAGTATCGATATAGATAGGTATATTATAGATACCTGTCTTTTAGTCGCAGTGTCTTGTCGCTGACGCTGCGAAGTGCTGGCTCCCCTCGTCAAGCAAGCACCCAGGGTCGCCCCCGTTGCAGCTGCGATACTCTGCGCACAAGTACACAACTCAACTCTCACTTACACGATCACAACACCTCGCACATATTTACCACCAAGCAATGCACATATGCATTATTCATAATGTAATCTATCATGCATAGCTATATTTTATTTTCACGAAGATATCAGCTCTGACGTATACGTCAAGACCGAGCGATCGCACGACTAACACTGATAATGATATTCGATACAATTTATTTATTAATTATTACTATTGAGATTGGTTGAACGACATTGCTATGTTTCCGGTTAATAAAACTCGTTATATATTTGGTAAACGCAACACACATAATTACAATAATGAAATACGTCATAATTAGTAATATAATTAACGCGCTAAGTCGTTTTAAATTATTAAAACGATTAGATTTCATTATCCAAATTATACCTAAAGTAAAAAAAAGAAGTTTACCCTTCGCGCGTTAGTTTGACGCAAATAAGGAAGATCTCGTGGAACTATTAATAATTTGCTCGACGAGCCGTGTGCTTTGGACGAACTTGCCTCTGTAAACAAAAACGTACACGCATTACATGAAATGATTATTACGAGTGAATTGTTATCGTGATTAGCAATGATCGATAGCGATAATCACCTTGGATATCTTTGTCTGGTAGAGGGGGAGTACTGGGGGTACTTGGGAAACTGCCGAGGCTCTCGGAGGCACTACTGATGCGGCCCGCTACTGTTTGACTGTGTACCGCGTCGCCGGGCGGGTTGGCTGCAATTTCAATATGCATTATCTGCGATGAATGACTGCGCTTGATACACGTGATAACACCACCTGATAAGCTGCGCCTCGAGACCTACATTATGCTCTAATACGTTTAAATATACTAGTTCGTAATTAATTCATTGCTCTCATTTCAACATTATTTAAATCATATTCGCTAATGGAATTAAACGTTAACAAATTATCCAAGGTCCAAATTATACAATCAAGTAAATAGTACTAGTATAAATTAAATTACCTGAATCACTAATGACCGTTGAGGTTGGAGGTCCAAGGTGACTGTGTCTATTCCGCAGCAGGTACGTGCACGAAGTGAGACTGGACGACGGAAGATCGACTTTGTCGAGTTCGTGTTTGGATGACCTTCCGGTACTGCTAGAGTCTGTCTCGTCTTTGCTGTGAGAATCTATTTTAAATTTCTTTCGGCACTCGTCTACGTTGAGCAAACAACTGCTCTTTCTGCTCGATAGAGAACGATGTGTTGATCGCTTTCTCTTCTTGCCTTTTCGCCTACTAGCTGTCGGACTGTACACAGAATAATCCGAGTCCAGTAACTCTGTGACAGTGGACGAGCTGTACGGCGAGTAAGCAAAGTCTCTCTCGTCAAGTGGCAGTAATCCACCTTCCGGCTGATTCGCTTGAGTGGTAGTGGCTGTAGCGTTCTGAGTCAGGGGCTGCTGTGTTGATGTATATGGTTTTAAATTATTCGGGATTTGCTCACAAGCACTCTCGCTGGATTTAAGAGCAGTCCGTGAGCGTGTGCAGTATGCGACGCACTCCTCTGCACTGTTGTTCGATATAGTCTTGCGTTTTTTCGTGTCATGCGAGGAAGTCTCTCCGCGTTTCGGGTGAACGCTGGACTTGTGGGCGTCTCCGCCCTTGAATTGGGTGGTATCACAGCGTGTCTCGTAGACGTCTGTGCCGTAGGACCAGCGCTCGGTGATGGAATAGTCGGACCGGG
The DNA here is from genome assembly GCA_949775005.1 of Orthosia gothica. Classification (NCBI taxonomy): domain Eukaryota; kingdom Metazoa; phylum Arthropoda; class Insecta; order Lepidoptera; family Noctuidae; genus Orthosia; species Orthosia gothica. Next base: position 19,596,951 of record OX459048.1, on the reverse strand, counting down.
GCAGAGTGCTGATGAGGCGCGAACTCCGGCGCAGCTCGACGTGCGAGGAGGGCTCGGCGTCGGACGCTCGGCTGCTGGAGTGTCGGCTGGTGGAGCGCGGCAGCGGCGACGTCACGTTGCGTCTACTCCGACGGCTGTGGCTCGCTCGACGCACCTGACGCAACCACCGACCGCCCACCACCCTGCTAGGAGAAGACCTGTCACACAACACACACTTCGCCATTATACTAATTTAACCATCAACATTTCCTAAAATGACAATAATTACAAAAAAAATAATCTGGGAGTTCAACAATTTTAGATTATTTATATTACTGCAATTTTAGATGGAGTATTAATTGATCGCAAAACCGATGTAGTTACTAATTCACCTGCATTAATTTGGAAGATCTATCAGCATTTAAGCCATTAACTAGAACTTCTTTTCTAGTTTTTTCATGATGTTTCTAAGAGGCCAATATACAGACAAAAAACATTGCCAATATTGTAAACTTAGGCCAGTTTTCTATCAGACTAGGATTGTTCCTGGCACCTGTATTTAAAACTAGTTTCAAATTTATTATACTATAAGTCATAAAGACAAACTGAAAGTGTGCCATAGCTCACAATTTTGGATTTAGAAAAGCACAAAGGATTACAAAATTGGTTAATTGTTGCTGCAGTCATGCACCTCTCTAACAATCAATAGCGTGTTACATTGGTCACAAAATGTGTTCTATAAGATATTTGATAATAGATATCCCATATTATATGGGAATGGAATCGTAAAACAAAAAAAAATGAGGGTGTACTCTTAACTATTGTTATTAACTCATATTTTTGGCCATTTTTAGGGTTCCGTGCCCAAAGGCTAAAAACGGGACACTATTACTAAGACTCCGCGGTCCATCCGTCTGTCTGTCTGTATATCTGTAACCAGGCTGTATCTCATGAACCGTGATAGCTAAACAGTTGAAATTTTCACAGATGTATATCTATTGCTGCTATAACAACAAATACTAAAAACAGAATAAAATAAATATTTAAGTGGGGCTCTCATACAACTAACTTTTTTTTTGCAATAATGATTTCTTACATATTGTTGCTGTAAATGAATTAGCTAAGAATTTGTAAGTTTTCCTAAAATTAATAAAATAAATAGGCCTTACAGAAAACAGGCATGATGTTATGTAAATTCTATCATACTAGCATTCATTTGTATTTCACACCTCATCAGCTGAACAGATTTAAATGAAATTTGGGACATGGGTAGACCTTCGCCTAGATTTTCGCAACATAATTATTATAATTATTATGTCTCACGCGGACAAAGCTGCTTAGTAAGACAGTATTCATTAAAACACAAATGTCACCTATCAAATTGTGTTTCAACATAACTGGCAAAAAATTTGGGTGTACATAATTTGTATTATGTGTGGGCTCATTTGCTATGGGGATAAAATTTGGATTCATTAGATGTATAAGATTTATTTATTACATATGTCTCTGTATCTGCGCAATACCATCAGTAATGGCCACCATCAGGATATTACCATAGTTAGTATCTGTGAGACAGATTGATATTTTGTTAGTGAAAGCCATCTAGACTTTCCTACAGTCCTGCAGTCACCTTCAAGTATGGCTGGGTACTATTGTTTGCTATTCAGTTCTTCCAGTAAAAATTTACACTTGCTGGGACTTGATAGACAATTCAGATGTAACTATGTATGCAGATGGCATAAATTAATTGAATGAGGTTGTATCAATATTAGCTTAGATGTTTTTATCAATAACTAGCTGAACCCCGCGGCTTCGCTCCTGTCAACTGGCTACCTACATACCATATCTTACCTACCTACCCACCCCTAACTACAAAATTAATTTTCTTTTTTAGACAAATTTTATCCTATGTTCTTCCACAGGATGCCATCATCTACTTGCCAAATTTCATTGAAATCCGTTCAGTGGTTTAGGCGTGAAAAGTAACATTGAGACAGACAGAGTTACTTTCGAAATTATAATATTAGTATGGATGACAGCAGCGTTTTGTTCTTGCTTTTAGCTGCCGGATTTGTTACTACGATCATGCGATGCGAGTAGCAGGTATAGTCGTAATTGGCGAAAAGCAGTCAGTGGGACCGACGCGGGTATAGGTGTTGTTTTCGCGTTTTCAGTGAATTTGTACCATTTTTTTTTATTTTCTCTATATTTTTTAATAGCTTTCCAATGTTTCGGTTTGTGAAACAATGCGGGATGTCAAAAAATTTGGCGCGGGTAAAGGAATGTTTTTGCAACAGGTTTTTTGTGATCTAATTTTATTATTTCAACAATTTGTTTTATTTATTTATTTAAACTTCATGTAAAATGGTGATACATAGGCGGACTTAATGCAGCAAGGCATTCTCTACCAGTCAACCTTTGGGTTAAAAAGAACACAACAGTGGTAGGAGTAGTAGTGGTAGTGGTGGAGTGGTGGTAGGTTTTCGTAGCAATACTTTGATAAAATAGAAGGTAAAAGGTGTATTTCCTTTAAATAAGTATTTTAAAGACTGTATTATGCTTCTGTTTATATTCGAAAAACAAGAAACTGATTGCATTCACAGTTTATAATTAATTATCATTCTGCCTAGCCCTTTCCTAACTATGTTGGGGTTGGCTTCCAGTCCAACTGGATGAAGCCACAAAAAACGTAAGCGGCGGCACGCCGCAGACAGAGGCCACTACGAACAAAGCGTCATTTTGCACACACACATTGACATTGCGATTTTACAGGGAATATTGGTCAATATTGGACCGAGCTCAGTTGCGGCTGTCAAGACAAGTTAGAAATTCAATATCTAGGAAAATAGTAAATTATTTTAAGCCCATAGACGAAATTTGTCATAATAATAATATGGTTTAAGTCATCCAGCTCACAATTATGTTTCCATTTCCTCCGACTGCACAGCATAATTTTCTTCTTGTTTAAATACATATTTTTAGTTCGCTTCTGAAGCAGTTGTGTTATTTGATATTATTAACTTTTTTTTACATTTATATTTTTGTTGACCTTGGTGCTTTTCACATTTTAATGTTTTTAGTGGGATCATTATTACACTATTGTTACCCTCCAATCTTCGTCGTTTGTGGCGTCGTGATATTTAATGCTCAGTCTATGTCTACCCTCTAAGGCATGTAAGCATGATATGATGTATGTTTAGACGAATCGATGTATTTATGTTTGTAACTTATACAAACTATTCTTTTTTTTAAATTCGGCATCATTACAGTAGCAACCCTAGTGAATCTGTCAAGTTTAGCTGTCAATTTTCGAAACGACGCGAGTGGCCCCCCCCATCTGTATACTTTCTATTTTGTGATGATGCTGAGTACCAGTCATTTTAAATGGAGCAACTGCATGTCTGACCTCCACAACCTAGTAATTGGATAACATGGCACAACTTGGCCAGGTAGGTAGTTTTTACAATTATCTTTTAAACGTTTTCCCAACTATGTTGGGCTTGGCTTTCAGTCTAATCTCATGCAGTTGAGTACTAAAATTTTACATGGAGCAACTAGTTGTCAGACCTCAATAACCCAGTAATCGGATAACTTGGTACAACTTGGCAAGGTTGCTAGTTTTTATAATTATCTGCCAAACTTTTTCCAACTATGTTGGGCTTGGCTTTCAGTTTAACCTCATGCAGTTGACTAACAATATTTTACATGGAGCAACTAGTTGTCAGACCTCAATAACCCAGTAATTGGATAACTTGGTACAACTTGGCAAGGTTGCTAGTTTTTAAAATTATCTACCAAATGTTTTCCCAACTAAGTTGGGCTTGGCTTTCATTCTAACCTCATACAGCTGAGTAGCAGAATTTTACATGGAGCAACTGCCTGTCAAACCTCCACTACCCACTTATTGGTTAAAACACAGTAAACTTGGCAAGGCTGGTAGCTTTTATAGTTATCTTCCAAACGTTTTCCCAACTATGTTGGGCTTGGTTTTCAGTCTAACCACATGCAGCTGAGTAACAATATTTTACATGGAACAACTAGTTGTCAGACCTTAATAACCCAGTAATTGGATAACTTGGTACATCTTGGCAAGGTTGCTAGTTTTAATAATTATCTGCCAAACGTTTTCCCAACTATGTTGGGCTTGGCTTTCAGTCTAACCTCATGCAGCTGAGTAGCAAAATTTAACATGGAGCAACTGCCTGTCTGACCTCCACTACCCACTTATTGATTAAAACACATTAATCTTGGCAAGGCTGGTAGCTTTTATAGTTATACCAAGTAAAAATTATAATGATGATGTCAATACATAAAAAAAGATTATATTCCATTGACTGATAGTAAAACTACCTATCACCAAATATTATGCCTGTTTCCAAGAATTATTGTTTTTGTTTCCTCTGAGGCATACCTATGATTCAAAATAATGATAATAAAATTCTGTCATCATGTCCTGATGATAACATAATTAAAATCATTATTTAGGGGATTTTTTAAATTCTCTTCAGTCTATATTTTAAACTCAAATCACAGATGATATAAATTTTATTTTTTATGCTTTTTCTTTTGTAACAGCATATAGATTGTCGATTTGTTATAAACAGCATAGCAGCATATACTTCATTGTAGTCTCGAAAACCTGTTATTTCTAAAGTACTTTGTTTAAAACAATAGTGACTCTAGAATTTACTATAGTGGTTTTTTTTTTATGAATTCATTATTTCATTCTAGGGTGTGGGGAAGTAAAAAAAAGGGCCTGCACCCTCAATACAGGTGTAATTCATTAATTACTTCTGCTTTTCTACTTTAAGCTTTATTACTTTTTCAATAGAGATATTAGGTATATCATCAATGTCAATTTAATAGTTTTAGCAGTAGAAACAAACACAATTTTGTGGCTGTTATAGATAAGGCAGAGGTGATTAGATGTGAAGTCAGTTATTGAGCACAGAAAGCCACAATATAAAATAGGGCAGTGTTGATAGTTGATACATGTGTTGTATATCATGTCATAGATAAGATAAATGTTGAGAATTGATATCACAGAATTAGGCAATACAAGGTTGTGTTCCCAAAAACAATCAGCTGATGACAGTGTGTACAAATGATTATTGTTTATTTAGTAAATTATAACCTGTTTTCTGGCATTTTTGCAGTTGGACACCTAAAATTCACTAGCGCAGTAAGTGACTAATCCGATCCGACCGGTCTTAACCGATGCAATAGCTATAATAGATAGGGAGAGTGAAATATCATATTTGTTACCCGCTGGACTCTCTCGTGAGTGCAGAGTGCGACGACGGTGTGATGTGTTGCTCGGCCATAGACGACGCTGAGGGACACACGCGGCTGCTTGTGTGGGGCCTGCGCAGGCCGCCCGCGCGCGCTACCTGCCCGGCACCATGCCAGGGCGAGCGCTATGACGCTGTCTCCGCATCCACTGCGATACACTGACGCACTACCACATCACCAGTCCACACCCGAGTCTCACCGTCCGTTTCGTACTCGCTGTCCGTATTCAACACGTATCACCACACGACAAATGACACACCGTGAAACTATCTGGAACAAAAGATGAAATACACAGTCAGCGATCGAACAATGCTGCGTTACATAAACATTTTAACAATTAGCACTACCTGTCACCGAAGCAGGCAAATTGAACAAACTAATAATCGGGCACGAGTATACTGATAAATAAACACGATGATTACTAAGAATTTCCAGACTTTCAAGCAACACGTTTTGTAGAAATTATCGTAATGGATGACACATCAAGGACAGCAGCAGAGCTACGATTTTCGAGTTATTTTTCAATCTATTCCACACAGCTGGCTGTCATGTTTAGTATTGCCATTGAGAAAACTAAACTACTACCACTTATTTTTCCTTTTAGTAGGATTACAATGGTAACTTTCAATCTAACGTAGAAAAATGTCGTGTCCATTATTATAGATATTTTTAAGGATAATAGGTTATTACAACAAGTTGAATACAAATTAAATCAAAACTTATAAATTAGAAAGAAGGGTTTACTATTACCGCTCGGGAGCACACCATATTATTGTATTCATTTCATGTCTGTCCAGATGTACAAACTTTAGTCATGTAAAGTTATATTAGTCGGATAATTTTAATATGTTTCACTTATAATGTTTAGAGACTAAACAAACAGAATGTTTAAGATTGCATACGAAAACATGCATCAGCAATTTTTCTTAATATTTTGACTATAGCGATAATATTTTATCCCCTTGAGCGCTAATAAGCAGACACAATGGAAAAAAAACAAATGTTTTAATTATAGGTGTACCAGAATCTCATGGCATTTTTTATTTTTTTTAAATTCTGATTTTCATATGGCAATGTCAATTGTCACCTGTCGAATCAAAGTACTTGATGTGTCAACCGCTGCTGAAATTTTTTGATATTATCTTGAAAGTTTGTTATTTTTGTGAAAATGACGAAAAACCCACTTCGATCTCATGCGAGACAAATTGTTTTCAATGTGTATCATAAAATAAGGGAAGAAGAAGGCGTAAATCAAACTCAATCTTTGATTTTAAAGTGCGTCGTAGAGTGGACCGGTAAGTTGGACTGACTTGTTTTGATACTTTTAGTTTAATTTATATTTTTCTTACTTAATTTTAATTTCATTCCATTAGTATTATATGGTAAATCGTAGGTCAGGGCACATCGAATGATGGCCGGAAGGAAATGGCAACAGTAATGTAACTGTTACTAATTCTTCGACAAGATATTGATTTTAACGGAGATTGAGAATCTTTGACGTAAGAAAAATATTAAGTAATAATCTGCGCCCTGCAGTGGGACGTGTATATAGACGGGAGTTTTTGGCGGGATTTTGTCGAGTGAAGTTCAGTGGCTGTTAATATTATTTGCAAATTGATTCCTAGTGGATATTGTGATATATTATTGGTGTAGTTTTGTGTCTCAACTGTCTACGCAACTGCACAATTTGTAAAATCATTGAAAGAAGCGATATCGGGATAGTAGAGCGGAGTATTTTATTATAGTATTGACTGCCTCTGCAAAGATTACTGGGAAGACTGATTCGATACAATTTGCTGCCAAATACTCCAAAAAACATTAGAATCTGTTACAACCGCATTCTAATGCATACTAAAGAATAAATATAAGATCCAAAACTCTTTCCAAAGACGTGGCTAAAAGGTCCTAGCAACCAGGCCATAAAACTTACATAAAAACAAAATATATAGACTGATGATGATGAATGACTTTAAGTAACATGATACATTTTATTATTTTTTACAGACTTTATACATAGAGAGATTGGTTTTAAATATGTTAAATGCCAATGAAAAAGAACCATTTTGATGGAGAGAGATGACATAAAACTACAAAGATACAAGTTTTTGAAATGCCAGTGGAGTTCATGGAATCGTATTCTAGTTTTCTAGTTCTGAATGAGGTTTTAATTTATTAGTATGATTTAAATGCTAAATAATAAATTAGTACATAAATTAATATTAAATTGATTTATTTTTCCTATGTTAAGAACACGATGTATAACAACATTATTCATACACATACCTATAATACTCACAGTGGATCTTTGTGTCTCTGAATTGGTTGCAAGACCCCGCGCAGTAGCTATTTTTGTGTCAATGTTGAAGGTGAAGATAGCATTGTATAACTGTCTCTTTCACTCGCTTATGTATGTCACATAAGCTTACGGAGTTTCTTGTGCATTCTTCTCCATAACAAGCTACTTTCCGAATGCACGGTAGAATCAACTTTTATTCCATGTAAATTTTAATTGTGACATTCAAAAGTGCCGCTTGGTGGCCCAGTTGAAATAAATATCTTTTGTCTTTTTTGTCATCGTCCTATCTCGCTTACTCTATGCAGTATACTCGATGACAAACTGTTTCTTACGCAATGGTTGGCAGGACCAAGTTCAAAGACACAAAGATCCGTTGTGACTACTATAATATAGGTACCTCATGTTCATTAATACTAAAGACATAAATAAAAATTAAACAGTATCAAGATCGTTTGATCCCATTTCCCCAGTATTGCATACAACAAATTTTTATTTCCCTTTTTGCCATGAGATTCTGGTAGACCTATACCATATTTCACTTTTAGCGCTGAAGCACTTCATAGAATGACGTGGCTAAGCTTGAGTTTCAGTTGCCATTTGCAAATATACACTATGACGAATTAAATCGATTGATTTAATATTACGAAAATAAAAATATACCATGGTAGAAATTTTGTACTATGCAACATTTTAGTAGTAATTCTAACTGGAAGTATGTTGTGTGAGTGAGTAGGAGCGATAACAACAACAAAGCGAACGAAGGAGACAAAATGTTTATATTTATTTATTTTTGAGTTGGATTAAAAATTCCATTATGTGGAATTGAGTACAGAAAACTTCCGCTTATCATATGTGTTTCTACATTTGTATTATTCATGCATTCAGAATAGTGGCACAGTTTATATTTTCATATTTGTTTACCTTTTCCAAATGAAATGGTATGGCCGTAACATAACGTGCTCTCGTGCAAGCGTGAGCGTCTAATTGCCTATTCAGTAATCTGTGTTTTTTGGCCAATGATAACGCTACAAAAATAATTCGTCTTTGGTTTGGCGATATATTTTAAAATAGATACGACCACCACCTTTGAGAAGATTAGCTTATGACCTAAATAATGATGTATTTTTTGTAATAGACAGATGTTTCCAGTTTCGACAGCACTGACGGCAGTAGGTACTCCACGTGATTATCACATTTCCACGAAGGCGACTGCTAACAAAATGTAATAGGCTTACTACATTTTGTTCAGTTGTAGGGCTTACATAGATATTCAAAAATATTAACGAGAGTAAACTTTGTAGAATAAAGCCTCTGAAAAATGGAAAGAAGGGAGTGGGGGGAAAGATAAAAAAAAAAAATACCCGAAAAGCAGGATATTGTGAAGGCGAGAAACGTAGGTATTCTAGCCGCCTTTGTGCTGAAAGGGGAAATCCAATCACCAGACCTCTAGGTAGTACACTATCGATTCGCGGGACAATGTCACCCCCTGTGCGCGTGAACGTGAATTATCTGCGTGCTAGACTGTCGCCGGGGACCGGTCAGATCGCGAGGTGGCTCTGAACTAAACTGAATAGTCACTAGTATGACAAAATGCACTTTACCCATAAGGACAAAGAGCAGAAAGACTAAAAAAAATATAATATCTATTGCGTTATTTAGGGACAAAGCGCTGTTTCTTACAAAGCATCAATCAAAGCAAGGGAAGACCCTTTCCTTGATTGGTGCTTTCGTTTACTACAAGCAGGTTATAGGAAAAGAGAGATCTTTCCTACCTGCTTATAGCACAATTTTATCAAGCGGAAGAACTTCAATTGGGTGGACACCGCGACCGGAGACTAATAAAGGGTCTGGCTATGGATATGTAGGTGGCACTGACATAGATTTTTCTGATGGAAATAAGTACCTATTGCGAACAAAGGTTACCTAATCACTGTACTTCCACATGCATGATTTATTGCACTCAATAGGGCAGTTTTATTGCTATTATGTTGTTATCATCGTAGAAAATTCTAACAACAAGGAAGGCCAGAGGTAACGATTGATTTAGACCTGAATAAGTGGTCATTATCAAATGCAGATGGAACTTCAAGGCTAGGATAGATCGGATGAGATTAGCAGAGTTCAAACTTGATGGTTGCCGACGACAATGATTTACAACTTGTTCGGTTTTCATAAATCTTGTGGAACTTAATGTCTATTTTTTTAATCTCTTTTAGAATTCAATAAGAAAGAGTAAAATGGACAATAACTTAACCCTCAGCATTCATAGACGGGCATCCATAAGGACCATAAAGATTTAGCAAATGATACGGAAAAATGGCAAATTGCCCAAGGCTGCAAGATTGCTGACAATATTTTCATTGATTGATTAATATTGTTGCATGTGGCTTGGGCCTTTATTTTAATTTTCAAAACATAAAATGCCTAATGGTGCAATATAAGTTGCGTGGCGGCCTGGCAACACCAGTTTAAAATTGTACCTACTCAAAGCGATCAAGGACGTCATTGTCTGGCTCATGACCTTATAGACACCAAATCTACATAATAATATTATTATGTAATGCACTGTAGACAACAACTACTAACGTATGTACTTTGTAGACAACTATTAAAGTGGACAATTTGAATGGTGTTTATGGTCACTTTCACCATTATAAGTTTGCTTTATAGGTGAGTGGGTAAGGATGTAAGTATACGAGCTATCGCGGTCCCGTAGGCGGGGCAAGGGCCAGGGCAGTGGTGAACGACCGCGCTGTGGCCGCCGTCCGGTCCGGCGGCGGCGGGCGCGGCCGCTGCTCGCTAATAAGGAATAAGCTTCAAAATGATTATGTATGTGGAAACCCGATGCAACTTCGTGGACGTGTCATACATAGTAAACAGGTACGGTCTTTGTTTATAACGGTAGGTGATTTGCGGCGCACTTTGGTGAACAACTGGGCAGAGAAATGGAAGAACGCGGCAGAAGTGCTACTAGACTGTTCTCAGTACCTATCAGTACTAATACACACAGATATATTTTTAACTATAGGATTACTAACCTCTGATAAAAATCTTAGGTCTCAACCAGATTCACCGTCTTCCGTCTGTTTATTATTTTATAAATTCACTAAGGGTGCCAGCCAACTGCCAACCAAGTGCAAGTTGATGGCTTGGTAAACACAAAATGAGAAACCCTATACAATATATTACAACAATGAGTTAGTTAGATAGCGAACTGATCAGGCAGGTAATAAACAAAACAATCGTCGCGTGCCCAATAAATATAAGGAACATTAAAATGTCAGCAAAGACCACAGTCTGCGCCGGCAAATTAGCCAAATTCAGATTTGTGACTCAGAAGGTCACCAACACTCACCACAAAGTCCACAAATAACTGTTTGGTACTTAAATAGGTCTAAGTTTATACTAAATTAAGTAAAAACATGTTAATTTACAACAACTAATAAATCAGAAACACAATCAGAACCGTAAAAGTAATTCTAACCAAGCAACAACAACACTTGTTCGAAATAAACCTGTCTATGAAGGTAGATAAAATAATTCAATCGCATCTCAAGGAACTTGCCGTGGGGCGAGAGCGAGACCTGTGACACAACACCAGCACTCACCAGGTGCAGTTGCCAGGTAGCTAAACAACAATAAATTCAAGTTTACCTTCTTTTGAACTTTTGAGCTTTTTCATCACTCAGGTACCTACACGAACTCGAGGATGCACCCAAAGCGAGATCCTTGTCACGTGATGCCTTGTTATTGAACTGCGAGTGCGAGTGTACCAAATAAAAAAAAACAACGCAAATCGTCGTCGTCGTCGTCCCCATTCGGCGTAGTAACTAATTTGTTATTCCAACATGACCTTCCTTGACTCTGAACGTTTATCCTCTCCTCGACAAAACGTTACCGGCTCATTGTCTTAAAACGTAACATTGCTCCGTATACCTACTGTAAATGTCACGGATGGATTGTTACATTTTTATTGTTTGGGTGCGTTGGTATAATATTATGTGTTTTATTTGTTGCTACAGTACGGTTGATATGTAATAAATAAATAATCACTACCTACTGCTACTGTAATTAAGATGAAACAAATTCTGAGTATTATACTCGAATTGGATATAGGTAGTTTTGTGAACTTTTATTCGGCGTCAGTTTTTGATTGATATCCCCCAATCGTTTGAGCGAATTTGTTCTTTGACAGTATTTTGGTAAGAACTATTTTAGTGTGATTTCGGATGCGTATCGGGGGGCTATGCCACAAGGCCGCGGGTCGACAACCGCGCCGCTGCAGCCACGTGCGAAACCAGATCACCTCGACGACAACGCTGCGAGCCGAGGACTGTGAAACTGAGTACCTAACATGATTTTACTTTGGTAAGTATAGACTATAGACAACAGTCCATTTCATTTTCTATTTATGAGTTTCACTTTTGATACAAATCGAAAATACAGGTGGTTTTTAGTTTCATTATAAAACAAACAAATACCTAAGTATTTGAGGATTTATAACTAACTATGATTTATAGGTACCCTTGAGAAAAGGTTTCCAGATGTATATGGCAGAAAAAAGAACCAGAAATTAGAAAAGCAAATGCACTATTCAGAGAAAAAAATACAACCGAAAAGGTGTGCCATTAAGGTGGAATACGAAATGGTTTAATAAAAAACCGGCCAAGTGCGAGTCGGACTCGCGCACGAAGGGTTCCGTACCATTTTCGTAAAAACCGGAAAAAAAAATGACGTTTGTTGTATGGAAGCCCCCCTTAAATATTTATTTTATTTTTAGTATTTGTTGTTGTAGCGGCAACAGATATACATCACCTGTGAAAATTTCAACTGTCTAGCTATCACGGTTCATGAGATACAGCCTGGTGACAGACAGACAGACAGACAGACAGACAGACAGACAGACGGACCGCGGAGTCTCAGTAATAGGGTTCCGTTTTTACCCTTTGGGTACGGAACCCTAAAAAAAAATGGTGGTATTATTATTAGGCCAAAGTAGTACGACGATCAGCTGTTTTAAAACGAATTGGGGTGGCATGGTATGCTCAGGTAAAACATCCGGTAGTATTTTTTCTGAAAGGACTTGTCTTTGCACTTTTCTTTCTGTAAGTCCGAAAAAAAGGTTTAGCAAACTTAAGACGGTACCCTGACCAAAAAATCGGCATGAGATTCGAGCATTCCTATTGGTCTAGCGGCACTGGTGGCGCATGAATTACAGTAGTAAATACGCCCAGATTTGAGAATAAAATCTTTATAAAATCGAATTTGGGTCTTTTGAAAAAAAAAATCTACAAAAATGTTCGTTATTAAATTGTCTATCCATTAGTCTTAGTACAAAAAATAATTAATGAACACTTTACGAGGAGATGCATAATATCAATAATTATTTCTAATCTTTATGTTTTTTTGGAAGGAGATTAGTGAAATATATACAACATTTAAAAAAAAACTAAATCTACCATTTTAGAATCAATATTATGTAGAATTTTAATGTATTTTTATTAATTGATATTTATTTTTAAATAACGAGTAGATAGCTCCTGAAAACAGCACAAAAAACGGCTTGCGCGGCGTTTTGCTCGGGGTACCGCCTTAACAACTGGAAGTTTCAACAATATTTAAGTACTCAGGTACACACACTTCTATTTATTGTCGGCAGGTACAGCAGGGAATGAGATGAGGAGACCATGATTAAATCACAATCAAAACAATTAATCAATATTGCAGAGCAGGTATAATTGAATTAAACAAAAGAAGAAGAAGTAAAAAAGTTAAATCAAAAAACCCGACTGCTTCAAAAGCGAACTAAAAAGTCGTAAACAAGGAAAAAATCATGCTGTGCAGGAGGAGGATACATACGCGCGAGCTGGCTGTCCAGAACCAGATGAACTTTTTTTATTTATAACGTTTTAGTTAGGTTTTTTTCGAATTAGATACATTTAAACATATAAGTGTTATATATTTTTGAAATCGCCACGTAAAACCCTTCATGTTGATAACCCACACGATGGGTTAGAAAGAAAAATAAAATTTGTGCTCCCACAATATGGCGCCCAAAATCCGCCATTTTTCTATTGTCCAATTTTAATGTAGCCTATGACACTCGCAGGGTTAAGACGAATCGATTGACGTATGAATTATCAAAATCGGCCAACGCGTTTGGTCTCTGGAATGCCATATAGGAACAAACATACATATATACATACATACATACATAGACTGATAAACACATTACCCTCCTTCGGCAGTCGGGTAAAAACCGGCCAATTGCGAGTCGAACTCGCGCACGAAGGGTTCCGGACCATTATCGAAAAAATATCACGTTTGTTGTATGGGAGCCTCACTTAAATATTTATTTTATTCTGTTTTATTTGTTGTTATAGCGGCAACAGAAATACATAATCTGTGAAAACTTCAACTGTCTAGCTATCACGGTTCATGAGATACAGCCTGGTGACAGACAGACGGACCGCGGATTCTTAGTGTCTGTTTAAAAAAACTGGTTAATTCAGTACCAAAATTAAAATATAACATCAAAATATAATTTTTAATTCACTCACTCACAGACGGGCGCTCTTAGCAAAACAAAATAATCAATCTAAAAAAAATCATAGTGAAAAAATTAATTCAATAGTCAGCAGGACTGCAACTAAATCAATGTGCAATTGAATTGGGGTGCATGCTGCACCCTTGGGGAGCCAAAACGCCAGGCCCAGTGTGGCGCCCGCGCCCCCGCGACCAAACATACGCGACTTCTCCAGCGCCCTAGCGGATCAACGACCCCTCCACGAACCCCCCGTAAAACCTATAAGCGAGCCAGACAGATCAACTCCCGTTCAAAAACAATCGATAAGCGGCACAGACAGACAGGTAGGTATGAGGCTACCTATTTAATATTATTTGTACTGAGTTACTGACTACCTACTGGACATGCGGGATTGCTATAGCCAGTGGCAGCGTAGCAGTCACAAACAGAGTCACGCGATCTTTATTTTCATGGAGACGGAACAATTATAGGGAACATAACGTACGTTGTTTGTGTAGATAAAAGTAAGCATTGTGTTTGTGCGTATGCTTTGCTACACGCTCGAAGCCTTGGTGAGTCTCTACAGAAACACAATGCACCTACACAAAATGCAAGACGTAAAATGCTAAAAAACCAGCTGAGATTGAGTAGGTCGGTTGCATATAAAAAGTTGTGACTATTTCTGTACAGCCAGTAGCAACCACGGACACACTATATGAGAAATAAAACGGCGTCGTTCGCCATGTCGCCGAGCGGTCCCGACAAGTTTGTGAGAATGTGTGTCGCAAGTACTGCGACCGTCCATGTCCGCAAACATCAGTCTTACCTAGCTGGAGCCATGTTATAAAGCGACGATGTAATGCACATGAAGCGTGAAGGTATTAGTGAAGGAACACACGGGCCACAGCCAAAGCGAGGTTCGAAACTCGGTAAGCGTCGACTGCCACACCACGCGCGACTGAAATAAACTGCGCTCAAAGAAATCGATTTGTGCATATTAAAGTTCTGTTACAAGCGGATCATTCGGAAATTTGCAACGGACATATTCATATTTCATTGCATTCGACTTTCATATTTGAAGGAAACCGTGACTAGTTAGAAATGGAAAAGGTGAATCACGGAATATAACGTAGACTGCACATTTGGCCCAATTACTCGCACACTTATGTAATGAAAATGTTGCAATGCAGATTTTAACAAACACAAGAACGCCTTTGTTCTTATGTAGAACATATTTTATACAGAGTGAACGTGATCTTTCGCTAGTAGCAGAATATCGTATCGTCGAATTAATATATCGAACAGCTTGTGTCTCAGAGCTAGAGATCAAAACAAAATGGTTTAACACCCATTTAATCTTCAGTGTGTTTATATCTGAAAAACTATAAATATCGCTTTCGGGTCGATACGAGCGGAGAAAGCTATGGTGTTGCAACCGAGTCGGCCGACGTGTAGCCGAAAGGTTTCGTGACGACAATCTGTGCCTCTTGCATAATTTTCCGCGTTCACCACGATCACGATCAACCTCTGCGCGGCTTAACATCGAATATAAACGATTTCTCCAGTTGGGAAAAGTAAAGATTGACTGCTCTCACTGAACTAATTTTTTCATGAAAGCAATTGCAACGCCGGCTTTAGCCACATGATAGAAGAGACAGATACAGGAAGAACACTTCCAGGAAGTTTAATATTTAATTACGAGTACCAACTTAAACTACATAATAATTATGAGAACTAATAGCATTTTCCGAAAAAAATATTAAGTTCGTATGAACAAAAGTGTGTCAGCGAAACGAATTAGTTCAAGTGTACGGCCGTTTACGCAACACGCGCAAGTAGGCCAATATTGTATCTGATTCTGCGGGCTTGTTTGTACTCAGCGAGGTACTTGCCACACGATGCAATATGATCAAGCAGGGCGACGAGATTATCGTTGTTTCCGTAATAATCATTGCTATTAGGAGAATGAGACGTTTTTCTTCCAACTAGTATAACCGGCACGAAGTGAGTGTAAACGTGAAATAGAAATGGCTTTCCATTTTTATTCGGACCATCAAACTGTGTCATATCTTATTAAAACATAAAATGGTTTCATTATATTTTTTGTGAATCAACCAATGTACCAATATTGTGATACATTGAAATCTGAAGCTGGCACTCTTAGCAACAGGTGAATAATCTGTTATCACCAACCACTCCTGAAGGTAAGATTCCTCCTACAGATAAATACGTCATTACAGACAGAGGGTGTTTTGTTTCATTGAGACGTAGAATGCGGATGTATTCCTGATGTCGGATGTCATGTCAGTACGGAGCTACGGACAGGTGCTGTGCGCCTATTTCTGTAGCGGTGTGATGTTACGTAAGACCGTCCACGTGCTGCCTACACACAACAAACCAATGGACCGTGTGTAAATAACACAGATATTGTGTTTATTTTACATCCATAATATTATGAATTTATTTAAATTGCGTAACAGCGTGACTGTGTCACTGTGTTATGTTTTGAATTTTAAGAAAGACCGAAATTGCGAGATATTTCTTTTGCGCTTCATCAGTTTTTGTTCAGCTATGATAATTTAGAATGCATGGAACTTGGCAAACAAGTTATTATTTGCCTTGCGTAAGAAAATATGAATAACGATTTGGTATAAAACTATAAATGCAGTTCGAGTTCATTAACAAGCAGGTAGTATTTTTACGCCATCTTTCATATTTCTGCATTTTACCCTCAATTTAAATTACCCTCAAACATGTAAAAAAATTCATATCTATATATCGGTGAAATTCATTACAATTACAACCTCCAACAATTTTATTGCAACAAGGTCTATCTTTATTGATGTAGATTTTTGGCACCCTACTCATTTTAATTTAACCCTTCTCAACTGTAGTTTCGATCTACTATTTTGATATAATTGTAGTCCAACTATGTAGTCAGTCTTCGTTGTCAAAGCAACAGTGTAAAAAAACAAGGGGAATGCAGTAAACCCTGCCTTAGCGCCTGAGATATAATAACATACGGAAATCATACTAAACCTTTATGAATAAGGAAATGGAGAAATGTCTAGCGGCACTATTAACAAAGCAAACTCACGTACAGAAATAGTTTTAAATGTTGCAACAAATTGTTCAAGATATGACAGGGTACTTGCGGTTGGACTGGACACTAACGATGTTGTTCAAACCAGCTGAGGTGGTTTTGTACCGCGATCATCAATAGTCCATTATGTATTAACTGCTAAATCAAACAAATGTTATGACTTTATGAGTTATAACCTTGTCCTCATTTACACGTATCGATTGTTGAACGGTTTTATAATGTTCTTTCATTCTTTGGTTCTTACAACCACTAACAGCCATTCGCTTTCTGCAGTACAGACTGCAAGTACAAGTTTTGGAAACCTCGAGATTAGCAACCAACCTTGGGGATTGCCTAAATTTTAACTACAATACATTGGAGTTTTATCGTTATCACTATAAAACCAACAACACATATTTTGCTTCACTACGACTAACGACGCACATCATTCACATCCCATTTTGTAACAAAGGAAAAAAGACCTACGCAGTTGCAGGGTTGACCTATTAACGACAAAAGAACGACCCTAACCAATGTTTATTTTTTCAGAGACTGTTTGTTTCTGCCCTATAAAGAAATCTAATCTTTTCAAGATAAATGTAATCGTCAAAATAAATAAAGTTAGCCGGCTACAGCGATATGCGGAATGTGCATGAACGATAAGGACTCCAATCTTACACATATTTTATATCAATGTCAGTGGGTTAGATGTACTTCATAACAGGAATACCTATTTAAATGAAAGAATAGTATAATGCATGTAAGTGGCACTGCTGCATTGTAACAGTAGGCAATGAGTGGTGAGCCGCGTCCGGGCGCCCGACGCCGCCCGATCGATACGGACGCGGCCTGCCACCGCCACTGCCCTGCCACCTTGTACCTCTGCCATGTTAACAGACCCCGCTCAGCTCCAGATAGATGAACACAATTGTATATCCAAGGGGAATATGGGACGAATTATGGAGATGATGGACATGAATAAAAACCGGAATATTGGTAGGCAAAGACATGGGCACATCATTCAGAACTACCCGACAACGCCATCACAATGTTGAACTTGGTAACTTGTTTTCAATATTAATCATTATTATCTCGAGGGGCCTGTCGTTAAACGGAGGCTGATATGCGCAAGAATACTCACTTAGCATAATTCATGCTGACATAAGATACTTAAATGTAACGAAACCGTGGTTTACGTTGACACAGTCAGTTACGACGAGGCGCTGGCTATTTATATACCTCTGTAAATTCGGTCCACACTCAGCAGAGGTAAACAAAATGGCTGCACCGCTGACGATAAGTTATCGCTTCGTTTAATGTGTCGAGATACGTCGGCGAGCGTAACGCAGAGTGGGAAGTTGGCGAACACAGGCGAAATGCGTCTTGCCAGTCATTAGATGACAAAGGTCGGGTACTTGTCTTCGTTAATATTCAACAGTGGCTATAAAAAATATTCTATAACGATAACAACAAATCTTCGAACGCACCAAACGAGCCACACACAGCTGGGACGGAATTCGTCCGGCCGTCAAAATGTTGTTTTTAAACGTTAAAAATGGTGTTCTTCGTGTCGATGAGATTCCATTTACTTCCTATCTGTGAAACCACAGTTTTTTCGTGCATCACTAGGGCAGCTGTTATTTGGTTAAATTAAGAAAATTGTGCGTACTCTTTAATCTGCCCCTTGGTTTCTCTGTTTCTGCTTCCTGCTTGTTTTCAGAAGAGCAGATAACTTTTCAAACTCCAGAGGAGATATTTGTACTAACGGAATGGAGTTGATTTTAGGCACCCAGTAATTAATCTGCAAGATCATTCAGGTCATCTACTTCTCGGATATGGGTGGATTGATACCACACTGGGAATGCAAATTCGACAGTCGAGAATGGTCGAGAAGCAGTAAAAAGTACATGAAATGAGGCGCCCCGGGCTGTGGATGTTAGACTACGGATTAAGTCATTAGTAGCACCTAGGTAGACAGACAACACTGTCTCTCATTGTGCTCAAGTCAGCATCATACCATTTGATATTTAGTTTACTGGTGTCCTGACGATTTCTCTGGTGGAATGAGCATGATTTTCAGATGGTTTGGGCTTTATCAGTTCATTGTTTTTGTAACATTGACAGATTCACCAGACCCATTTGAAGGTATACTTCGGCATCCTCGAAGTTTATCGTTCTTTTAGCTAAGTCATAAGTGTTCATCGATTCGCGGCGATCTTTAGTTTAGATGTTAATCAAACTGGAAGTCAAAACACTGCCATGAGGTAAACCATTTTTCAAAATATCCCACCTGCTCTTGTCCAAATTTTAAGTAGAAACTAATTTCGTAGCATTTTAAGCAGAAGTCGTATGAAAGATTAACCAAATGTTAGAGCTGTTACTTTAAATAGGTAGCAAACATGTGATACTAACGCGGCAGACAGATCGACAAGCACGACCCCGGTTATTTAGTTGGCTTGATATTCATCATCGATAATTGAGTGAATCGGCGGCATTGCTTACTTTAAGACTTTTTGGGACGAAAACCAGCTTGTTCTAGGATAAACCGAACTTGCCAGAAGGTTTCTTGTAATTACAGCGAAATTGACGGAGACTTGAGTGGATATGGAAAAAAAACGCACTATAAGCAAATAATTTCAGGTTCTTCGTTTTTTTTCTGGCCACTGAAGTGTTCTAATGGTCTCGACGATATTCTGTTTCGGGTTCCGGCTGGCTTTCACTGTTTACCACCAATACCTATATTTTTCTGGATGTATTCAGCAAATGGCTGGCCCACCCGTTCCCATTTTAGCTTCGTGGACTTGTTGCCTGCATCGATCGGCGATACCGGTCTCGGAGTGTATCTTTACAAATCCGGTCTGCCTTATTTTTAATATCATTCGCTGCACGGCCCTATGCAACTATGACTTCGGATTTCTGAGACTCGGTAAAGACCAAATAATAGTGCGAACATCAACGATAGATTGGGGAAAGCTGATAGATATCGTGATGGGTTTGTTTTTTGTAATATGGAAAGATCACTTTTTGGAAAAGAGAACCACACAGAGGAGTCTGTTTCAATGGAATCCTACTTTTCGAGGAACGCCTGTCATTCGACTGCAATAAAATATTCTTTTAATCAAGCTTTATTTATCGCCAAACTGCCATAAGCGTAGTAATAATACGCGCGCCTTCTTTGTACGAAAACTGCCCTTTGATCTGCAGTGGCACTGATGACAAAAATAGGCGCAAGAATAATGTATGCTGTAAAGATGTACCTACTTAACAGCCATTAAGAACAATAAACCAACCCTTAACGATGGCGAAAATGAGCAATGCGATGAAAAATCCAACAGCCTTGTAGCTAAAATCACCTGTTTGCGACTCATCACTTATTCGGAAAATTATTTCAATGACTCGGCAAGATAGCCTGTTGTCATGTGTCAGCAACAATATTTAATTTGCCTGTATGTATATTTAGTTAAGATATTTTGTAAAATGTACCTTATGTTATAAATAAACGATATTTTTATTAGTTATGTATTATAGTATGATTTATCCTATTGCAATGGACAGAAAGGGGTTGTATCTAGATCTAAGTTCGTTAATTAGGACTTGTTCCTGACAGATTGCCAGGAGAAGACAGTGATAATGTTAGTTGGAACATATGGGGAAGGCATATTTACCCAGCTGTGGCACAGATTACTTATTAGATACTTGGCTGTGGGTGAAAGTGGGCAAAGCCAAAAGTTTTTTTTGTAAAAGTCATTCTCTGTAGTACAGAAGTAGAAGACCTGATTTAAAATAATTCTTTCACTGATAAAGAGCTGCACTGTTGCTGAGTGTGACATAGGCTACTTTAAGAGTAGTGGTGGCCCAGTGGTAGCAGCCGCGACTTACAAGTTGTAGGTCGTGGGTTCGAACCCAGGCAGACGCTTTACTTTGTGTCAATTATTTCTTTACCACTGATCTCAAAATGGTGAAGGAATCCATCCATCTAGCCTATCCATAGGCTTCTTTAATCCAGGAAGAATTAACGGTTTCTGTACTCCAAGTTCATTTTATGGAATCCTACATGATGGGTCTTTTACATGCTATATTACAACAAGTTTTATTTGCTATACTCCTGGTACAATAATCTTTCTAGAATGCATCAATACATTAAATGATTATTTTTTTAATTCCCTAGTAGTCTTCAAAATGAAACCTAGACTTGCAAGTTAATATAACTTTTGAGTTTACAACCAGACATGATAAAATATGGTAATTAATGCTTCTTCCCTTTTCTTTGTGAGTAGCCTTTGAACTGTAGTTGGGCAGTTCAGGCTGCTATTAAAGTTATTTGCTTTTAAGAGTAGCAAACAAAGAAGACTGTTCACCTACCTGCTTAAAGAAGAGCAGACAACCCTATTAACTACACAGAATCTGTAATAGTAATAAACATTAAAAAATAAAAAGGTATGCCAATCAATTCGATTTTTGAACAGCTGCCTAAGCTGAATTGATGAGCTGCTTAATAGCTACACCAGTTGTGGAATGGTGAGGTGCTAATAGATATTTAAGTGAATAGATGAGAACCATAGTACCATAGTATTTTTCCATACTCCTTTGATATGGGTGATGTGGCGATACTTAGGGGACGCCACTGTTCAGCAGTGGACATCTTTCAGCTGAAATGATGACAATGATACTCCTTTGAAAGGGTGATAACAGGGTCAACAGCCGCAGGTATTTGAAATAATGGACAAAAAATAAACTTTTTTGTTTCATACTGTGGCCAAAAGAAGAAATAAATCTAATTAAAGATTTGAACAGTAAAATTTTATTAAATAGTTACTATTACCAAGAGAAAAGTTGCACAAACATGATAACTTTCAGTGTGAGATACTGGTTTTTATGGTTCCATACCCAACGGGTAAAAATAGGTGTACATGATTTTTATGTCGTTTTTTGCGATAATGGTACGGAATCCTTCGTGCGCGAGTCCGACTCGCACTTGGCCGGTTTTTTTCAAAATGGCTGACCTTTGCAATATGTGTGTTTTCTGGATAAAAATGTATTTTGTCCAGGAAATCTCTTGTTTTTAAATGTATAGGAAGAGTATGTATTTTATTTTCATCAGACGCATTAAAAATGCCACAGCATAAGATTATTAATATTTAAACTACATTTAATTATCCAGTTCATTACCATGTTACTCAGTAACTTGGTTGTGGAGTTCAGAAAGGCAGTTGTTCCATGTAAAATGCTGGTATTTAGGGCTGCTTTTGATTAAACTGAAACTCAGTCCTAACATACTTTGTTAAATGTTAAGTAGATCATGATGACACTTCAGTCAATGAAATAATCATCAACATCATTATCATTTCAGCAGAAAGATGTCCACAGCTGGACATAGGCCTCCCCCAAGCGTCGCCACACTGATCGGTCCTGTGCGTTTCACATCCACCAGAATAAAATAATGGTACTATAAGGGTCAAAAGTGTAGTGACACTCTACCAAAACAAAAACGGCATTTTTTTTGTAGGCAGATGAATTTCAACTTAGTACTTGTTTAGTAGGTAGAATCTATACTTTAATTTCTATACAAAATATTAAATCAGTTGTGGATAATTTAACTTATTCGATTTGGGAGAGTTTGACTGCACATTTGACCCTTGACTGTACATTAAAATAGCCTCGCATTTATAAATATGACAATCTAAGAAGTTAGGTTTCTCACTCACTGACTTTTACATACGGCAATAACTTTGTATGAGAGTCTATGAAAAATCATATCCATAATCCTAATTAATTACTATGTTACCCATACTCTATATAACGAGTATCATTCATAAGCATTAATTTTAACTTATAACATATTTTTATCACTGTCAAATTCGATTTTTTAGATTGTCACAGCTTTAGTCATATATTATAGAATAAATTATTGGTGAAACACCACACATTCAACTAATCTACCAGCCCGATGACTGGTTAATGTTGTAACCATGGCACCAGGCATGTACTGTTATTGTATAGCTCATACCAACAAAATAGAGAACAAAAATATAAGAATTGGTTTGACTTCAGTTATATTTCTAATTAAACATCCTACCATAAAACTAGCAACAGGTAAAATATTATTTAGCAGTAGTTTTATTTAATTTAATGATGGTGAATATTTTTCAAAAGTAATAAAACTCTACAACAATACTATTAGAGAGTTTATTCCTAAATCACAAATACTTATTGCTCAAAAAAGTTTTTTGGATGATGCAGTAAATTAATTAATTCAATAAAAACAAAACAAAGGATCACTTACAACAAAACCTTAATTTGTCATATTTTATTCTATTCATTGTCTTTGCACACAAATTATGTTGAAATCTTCCTTATTGTACTGACGAAAAAGCAAAATCTTTTGTCTAAAACAATTTTCGTTTTGATCAAGTACAATATTCTCCATGTTGCAAGAAGATAGATGCACAGTGTGTAAATGTAGGTAGGTAGGCATATGAATTGAGTAAGGTCTACAATAATTCTATAAAGACTAACGAGGAAGTCATTTGAAGCCAGAAAATTCATCATGACCTTCCAATTCCTTTATATATTCTCCACAACTCAAACGTAGGTACTTGTATAATTATATAAAAATGAAATCAATAACTAAGTTTTCAATCTCCTAATAGAATAATAAAATGACTTACGTTTTTAAGAAGTCCCGATGCAGTAGTGAAATGAAATGGACACAAAAACTTAGCCTGATGGCCTAAATCAACACATTGTACCTCAACTAAGACGCAGAATAAAATCACTAACGCAGTCCATTTATCGAGTGATGTTTGACAAAACTTCAAATCGATTAATTTTATTTTTCTACACTACATGAATTTTCAAGAAAGTTAATAATTTCACATTCAGTTCACAAAATGTCACTGACTTAGGATGAAACACAGACTACTTAGAGATACTGGATGAAATGACACTATTTAATTTTGATTCATAATGATTTTCACCAATTTTCAAGCGCTTGGAGAACAAAAACAGCTGGTTCCTCATTTATGTTTTTTTCTGCCACATACAACAGAGAAGTAAGCAAAACCATAGTGTATCGGCTGTCTTTTTAAGGGCAAAAACCGATTCAAACCGATAATTTTACGGTAAAATCAAATATCGTATGGTGTGATTTTTATTATGATTTTTATTTCCTAAATTATTCGACAATTACTAAGCAAGAAAGAAATATAGTAAAATTTTGAAGTAGTACTTCGTTGAACTAAATTCTAGTTTTTAGCTAAGCAAAAAAAAAAACTAAATTCTAGTTTTTAGCCGACTTCAAAAAAAGGAGGAGTTTCTCAATTGGTCGGAATCTTTTTTATATGTTACCCGATTACTCAAACACGTATGGAGCGCTTTGGAAAATTCTTCTTTTGTTTGAAAGGGAATATAAGTTATGGCCATGGTCATCAGGTCAGGATCTGATGATGGGATCCCATGGAAATCGTGGGAACTCCTTAAATATTATAGGCATACTTAAGCAACGATTTTGGTATTTTCTTCTACAATCATTTGAACTCATAAATTATCATTTGGTGAAGTGGAACTGAAGAAGAAGGCCACTGAAACTCTTTAATGATAATTATATCACAGGTAAGATGACGGCTAAGATGTATCTCGAATATTTAACCGACTATGATGAAGCAAATACTTACAAATAAATGGTACTGATGAAAATGGTACCATTGAACTGATCTGAATCTGATGATGAAGCCTTCCGCCTTCATCATCAGGTAAGCACTGGAAAGTCGTGTATGGGCTTATTGGAATCGTCATGAGAAGTACCTACTATGGCTATAAATCACTTTCATGGTAAATTGAGGTCTTCAAAACTTAAAAGTAAAAAATAAAAAAACGTTTTAAGAAAAAAACTGCCTTCTAAAATAAAACACTAAAATGCAAAGAACTATCTTTCCTTTCCGAAGTCGGTGTCGGAAAACAATAGGTAGCTATAATACTAAAGACACCAACTTCGGAAAAGAATGTTATTTTTAGTTTTTTAGTGTTTTGTTTTGGAAGTCGGTTTGACATTTCAGTTATTTTTTTTTTTAATAGGGACAGGTAAGTGATTGATAAAACTTGTTAAGTTCCATTCTTGTTTTAAAATTAAACTAGGTACTGTTAATAAGGAAACAAACCTGCAATCGCGAAAAGTCTGCTATTTCCATAATTTTGCATTTTAATCATGGGAATTCGCAGGTTATTTGTTTATAATATTAAGAGTTGCGGCTTTCAGTTATTTCTAGTAAACTATGTTTGTAGAAATTAAGAATGAATTAATAACAAAAATAAAAACAAAAACATATTCTGACTCTCTCTCTTCTGTTGTAAAAAGTCTGATGTAAGTACTTACATCATGAAAATCAAACGTGTGATGAGTTATTATAATAATTGTACTGTATCAGTGTGATTTGAGTCAAAGTTGATACCAAAATGTTATTAATCTATGATTCAGGTACCCTATTATAAAGAAAAATACTGTAATATGTAGTTTATTTAATTTTTATTAACTTTTCTTACGAGTAATTTAACATAATATTGTTAATTATATCACATTTTTATGTATTTTAATTTTGCATAAATCATAGAAATACATTAAAGTCTTTGCATATTTCGTAGTTTTTCTCTTCATCTGTTTGTTGAAGAATTCCAATGTAATCATCTTCCTTAGATAGGCACAAGTTTTTAAGAATTTCGGAAGGTGATGGCATATTCTTATCTTGTATAGGTATGGAGTCTATTAATTCATCTATATTTTGGCTGAACATGACGTGATCGCCTTTATCCGACATCGTGCTATGTATATTTCCTATAGTGGGAGACTTAATACACACTCCATTTTCATTAAAAGATTCAGCAATCAACGAAAAATGTTCTGATTCCATGTCCTCTAATGATAACTTAGCTCCTTTTCGCACTAATTCAACATTTGCTTCAGAAACATCTGTATAATTCAAATTTTCTATAATTGCTATCTGTTTATCCGATGGTTTTGTGTTTGGTTCATTGTGTTTCTGTTTAAGCTTTTCCACAAGTTCCCCTGTTTGTCTCACTACGGTCCCAGGAGGTTGCGCTTGACATTTGTGAGTTCTCTGCGATACCTGAAATAAAAAATATTAATTTATTCAGTTTCTAGGTACAACATTAGGTATTAGCTAAAAGTTATAAACTTATAATAAGTACATACTTTGTACCGAAAACTTTTTTGGCAAGCTGTACATTTGTATGGCATAACACCTGTATGAATGCGCCTGTGCACGAGATACGATACCCGTTGACGAAAACATTTACCTGAAAACACAGAACTTGATATAGAAATCTGATTTTTATTTTAATACTGTTCAGTCAATTCGAAATTATGATTTTTACCACAAGTTTCGCAAGAGAAGGGTTTTTCTCCTGTATGGATTCGTTGATGATTGTGAAGCGTTGAAAGCTCCTTAAAAGCGCGACCACAGTAAGTACATGTGTGAGGTTTCTCATCATTATGGTAGAGAAGATGCTTATGATACGACTGCTGAAATGTAAACGTTTTATTGCATTGTGCACACGCGTAAGGAGTTTCACCTGTAACAAAAATAATGTTTTAGTATTTTTTTTAAAAATCCTACTTTTGTTCTTACTAGATTTCATGGTTATAGATCGATAGCTGGAAAAAAAGCAAAAATATCGGGATGATTTTAAGCGTTATCGTTAGAGTTAGCCAATGTAAATAGTTATTTTTCCGAAAATGTACATTCTGTAGGTAAAATGGCTTAGAAGTAAGTAAATATTGATTCTCCTCCTGCTTCCATACATTTTAAATTATTCTGTTAGTACGAATTACCTCAACAACTAACACCAATTATTATTTTAACCTGTGTGAAGTCGTTTATGTTTCTTCAGGAAATATTTGGTCGTAAAGCATTTACGGCATACTTCGCATTGCCACTGTTTATTATCATTTCTTTCCAAGTGAGATAATTTTTCATCTGGTTGATCTGTGTTTCCTCCGCTGGTGTTATCCGTATTAGTTTCAGAATGTGAATTTCCAGACAAAAATCCAAAGTGTGCTACTCTCAAATGCACCATTAAAGAACCTCTCATTTTAAAGTTTTTAGGGCATAAATGACAATGATAACGGGTAAAATTTTGATTTGAATTTTCGTCAATATTGTGAATTATACACCTGTGCATTCTCAAAATGTTGGCATCGATAAACTCTAAGCCACAAATGTTACAAGTGGTATTTGACTGCACTAATGTTGCTTCCGTTTTAACAAACATTGTTTCAGCACCTTGAACACATTCTTTACTTCTTGATATATCTAAAACAGGGACTTTGTTGACCACTGGTAGTTTCGGGTAAATTTTTACGAATTTAACAGGAGTATTTGTTGCTGATGACGGAGTTTTATTTTTAACCACGGACGTTTTTGGTTTCTTCTGCTGCGCCATGGATTGATTTTCCGATTTACATTTTTCATTGGAACATTCTATTTTTTCCTTTTCTTTACAATGTTTTGTTGTCAATAGTTTCACATGACTAAACAAGTGTATCGTCAGTTTGTCCAAACCAAATACTTCTTCCTGGCACACTGGACACAGCATTTTATTTGTTGACACATGTATTAATCTGTCTCTTAATAACTGCACTGATTCAAAAACACCAACATGCGCACAAATTGGGCAGGGTAAGGAAGCTGCATTAGCACTCATTCTTATATGAAAAAAAAGAACTTCCGCAATTATGATGTTAATGAAAACTAAACAGTCTTAGCACGCCACATGTGAGCACGATAGCGCGAAACTAAAGCTCAGATGAGTTATTTTTGGATGCTACCATGGATGCTACGTATCAAATCTTTTGGCGGGATTTCAAGATATTTTATACAACTAATTTATTAATTTTTGGAAGCTGTTTTGATACAAATGCCCAGTTTCTTCAATGAAAAAAAAACTTTAAACCGTTGATGTTTATTTAATTTATTTACTTACATAATAGTTAATTCTAAATCAGCTAATTATGATAAACGTGTTTTAATAAATTAGGCTGTACATATTTATATTAATCCAAACAAACTGCTCCTTTTGATTTACTAAAAGAACCATTTGTTACTTTTGGACGGAAAAAAAACTGTACAAAAATTTGTTCCATTTTTTTAAGGGCGCGCGGGCTTTCTTGGTTTTGGAAACATACTACTAAAACCAGACGCGACGTGACGTGTCGACGCCCAATGCAAATCGTGCACGTATACAACACGCCACGTGTTGCTACAACATGCTTCTATCATAGTTTCGTTTCTATTATTATTTCGAATACTATGATCACGGTATTGGCCTGAACTCATATAATATAATACTGAGTACCATTTCACTAATTCTATTAATTTGTTCATCTTACTTTTTCTAAAAACTAACTATGTTACCAGAAATGTTCTCGACAGACTGACGCGTGGCTTCAGGTGTTTTCTAGAAACACACAGCGTGTGTCAACACGTTGATCCAGACCAACTGGATGTTACCGCGTGGGAATGCGTGTGATCTCATGACGTGTTGTCTATCTGTTTCTGACAATATTAAATAAATGAGATTGATTAGTACTGCAATGCGTCGGATGCCGTCGCGTTACGTTGAGTTTTAATAGTATTTTTCACCTTTAATATCGTTTAAGTAAATTGTAAAGTGTGAAGAGACACCTTTGCGCTCATAAAAGGGCAGAACTGGGAACGGGGTGGAAAAAAATACAGAGAGATTTTCGTGGTCTCTGCTATTTTTAATATCAATCGGAATTATACGGTTTATAAAAATAGTAAAAGTTTAAAAAAAAAAAAGTATCAAAACTTCAAGATATGTCATTTCTTCAAGTCATTATAATCATTTGCTCATTTGTTATTGTTTGAAAAATGGCGGTGAATTTGTTTGTTATTGTTATTGGTGATCTTGCCTAGTGATATACAAAACATTTTATGATATCGATTTAACAATACCGTATAGCTTTGTTTATTCGGTTTTGGTGGCTGCTAATATATTTTGTACAATACTTTAATTTATTGTTTTACTAAAAATGTCTCAAGGAGCAAAGCCTCCTGCATACATGGCTCAACTTTTAGATGCTTTAGGATGGAATCAAGGTACCAGAATTCCTCTAGCAGATGCAAAAAACATAGAACTAGAAACTCAACTTATTGACAGGTACCCGATACTTATACAATAAACATGAAAGTATTCCAATGAATGCGGTGTAAAATTTTATGATTTTTGTATGTTATTTCAGACAAACTGAGTTGCAGCGTTTGAAAGAGGCTTTTAGTTTGCAAAAACAAAAGCGCGATGATCTCACCAATTACAAGAACCATGTCCTCACAGAGTATCAGGAGAATACTGTAAGTGTTAACTAAAATACTAGATTTCTTTTAATTTTTTGAGTTACTTCACAGGATTATGAATAATTGCATAAATTATTTTTTTGCAAGTAATTTCAACTGTTTGTATGCTTGTTTTCAGCGTCTACTATTTGCTCATAAGCAGCAGATGGAGCAGGAAGTTAAACTGCGGCAGCTGAGTGTCAATGCGGCGGACTCACTGGATCGTGATGTGGTTGAGACTAACAAGCAGAGCAGGGACATAGAGACTAGGATAGACAGGTTCCAAAGTAATGACTGATTGCTAAATATGTGCTACTTTTTTATAGTTTTCTTTGCTTAAGCAAAGAAAACAACATCTAAGTTTTGCTATTAACAATAATACAGCATCGGTTTGATATTTATTTGATTAATTGTAAAAATATGTAATTAAGTTTATCGTTTAGACAGTAGGTGAATAAGCAGGAGAAGCAAACAAGTTTGTTATTTTATTAACATGAACAAATTAACATGAATTATTTATTTATTTCAACCTTATCACATACATCTTTACAGGATTTTAACCAATGCGATACATGCGCTTATCCTATGTTATATATTTATTTATATTTATACTTCACCTTATAACTTCAGTAAACCTTATCTACTTATACATAACTAGTTTCGCCCGGGGATTCGCCCGTGTTAAAAGTGTTTTGTCATCTCAAGGGAATACAAACTGTCCTATCTCCGTCCTTCCCAGGGTCTCCAACTATCTCAATGCCAAATTTTATCTAAATCGGTTTAGTAGATTCAGAGATTACCCACTACAACCTCACAAACTTTACCTGTCCATAATATTAGTATAGAATATATAACGGTACCTATGTACATTAATTATACCTTAACTATTTTAGATAACTAATTTTATCTATAACAAATATTATTCAATACACGCCTTGCGAATTCACCCAGAGTTCAGCAGAATAGGTCCGTCACGTTAGCTATCAGGAATATTAATGGATAGGAATAGTCGGAGGACACATACGCGCGAGCTGGCTGACCAAAACCAGATGTATCCTCCTCCTGCACAGCATGATTTTTTCCTTGTTTACGACTTTTTAGTTTGCTTTTGAAGCAGTCGGGTTTTTTGTTTTTATTTCCTTAGTAACGGCTAGCTTAACAGGTTTGAAAAAAATATATGTTTATTATTGGTTGGGTACACAAGGTTTTTTCATGTAACTAATAGTTTTGCTTTAAAAAAAATTAACAACTCGATATTTTTTCGCAACTTTTGGAGACTCCTCCAAAACGACTTGGATGTTTATAAATATTTTTACACAGAAAAATTGATGACTGGAATTTCTTCATAACTAACATAGCATAGTTGCCCTATGCTATGTTAGTTATATCATAGCATAACATAGGGGCTATGTAAATCAAATAATATTTTGCAAACAAACCTGTTCAAAGGGAGGAACATCGAGCAGGCGCACGGCCATTACTGCGTTAACATTGGGGCGTATATAGCGCCTTAATCAAAATAAAACCCCAAACCACGATCATGAAAGCAATCTATTATTCCTTTAGTCGTTCTAATTTCGATATTATGCTTTTAGCTACACTTACAACATAATGTTTTTGCTCAGTATTGCTCTTGTTAGCAATCCAAGCATAGTGAATTTCTGAAAATGACTTTAACAAGCATCTACTTGAGCTGTATCTAACGAACTTCTACTATGAAATCAGGCGATGTAGGAATAATCAAGAAGGAGCACGCTTCGGAAGCACTTCATCTCTGTAGAATTAAATAATCTTTTATATTGTTTAAGTACTTACTACTGGAACTTGAAATTACTTACTATTTACTTGTATTATTTAATTTCATGTATTTCTTTCTTTGTTTGAAAACTGCTGTGCGTGCGGCTCTTGTAACCTCGCGACCCTAGGCGCGTGCCTAGTTTGCCTTAGGGCTAATCCGCCTCTGCCCAAAAGGCTCAAATATATAACTTTCAATAAGCTAGTTACATTTGCATCAACCGCTTAATGAGATGGGTATTTAAAAAATAAACAATTGTACCTACTATTTCAGAACTGATCTCTAACCACTTGAAAAAGGCTGATTCCATGAAGGCTGAGGTGTGTGGTGAGCGTGGAGCCTTGGCAGAATGGCGAGCTGCCCTCGAGAGATACGCCTGTGACATCACCGCTATTGAACAGTTTACCAAGCAAGATCTTTCCAAAGCAAAAGTAATTATCAGCAAAATTAGCAAGTTTTAAGTGTTCTTATTTTTAAAATAATGTACAATCAGATCAAACATAGCTAACCAGAGTTTAGACCCACATGCTAGGCAACCATGATACTATTTTGATCTTTATTGTTTTTTATTTGCATTCTTTTTATCCTTTAAATTATTTTATTGTTAAAGCTTGTAATCGTAAATGATTAATTATTATTTCTAGCCTTTTCCCACATCATGGGCGTACCCAGCATTTAATTAGGGTTGGGGCAAAAGTAAGGAAACTCGAACAATATTAGATTCTTCAGACATGGACTAAGCCAATCGGGGATTCAGGGCAACAAAACCAACCAGTGCTTCTCGAATCATTATGCAGCTAAGCAAGACATTTTTTGCACTCATCTGATATTTTGTTCTATTGAACAGAAAATTTTGTTTTCTAGTCAGGAAGCAGATTGCACCATCTGCCCTACCGTGGGTACGCCCAGGTGGGGTCGGCTCTCCTTATTTCACACTGCCAAGATGTTCTGTCAAGAGTTGTCGGGTCAGGCAATTTCTCCTTTTTGAGAAGCTTCGTCATACTGGTCCACCATGTCAAAGGAGGTCGTCCTCGGCTTCTTTTGCTTTCAGGTAGGCTCAGAGCCTTTCTTAAGACGTGTTCTTCTGTCCTTCTCATGACACGTCAGTACCATCTCAGTCTACTCTACGGCAACTTATTCTGTACTAGCTGACCCCCGCGACTACTCACCCTTCAAAATTATAGACTATGTTACTCGCGAATTATGTAGCTTTCCATAGGTGACAGAATTTTTAAAATCGGTCTAGTAGTTTCGGAGCCTATTCGGTACAAACAAAAAAATCTTTCCTCTTTATAATATTGGTATAGATTGGAGCCACCTTTAAAGAACCTACCTCGGATGTATTCGTTGCAGTCGCAGACCCTATCCATGCTCGTTACTTCTCCAGACCACGTCAACATTTTCATTTCTGCGGTGTGTAGTTTTTGGACGAGGCTGTTTTCCACGGTTCAGCATTCGACACCGTGCATCACTGACGGCCTAACCGCGGACTTGTATACTTTGCCTATAGTGCGTATATTGGCATTCGGGTATCGCATAAGAATTCCTTTATACTTGTCCATTGGTGCCGTGCAACATTTACCTACTCTGTGAGTCACGTCTACATCTACGTCCCCGTTTTCGGAAATTACTGAGCAGAGATATTTAAATTGGATTACTGTCGGTACTGGTGTGTTGTCAGGGTAAAAGACTCCATTACTGTTATCTTGGCTTAGATACATCCTCTGATGCGTTTTCTTTCTGCTAACCCTGAGACCAGCATTTTCCAAGGATTCACCCAATGTCAGAGACTAACTTGCATATCTTCCGCATTCCTGTAGACATCGTCTGCATAGGGGAGATGCCAGCCTAGTGGATTTATTTGGTTATAAGATCCATCACGAGGTTAAATAAAAGGGGACTCAGTGCAGAGTCTTGATGGACGCACATCCCCCCCGTTGAATTCTAGGCTCAAATCAGCTAACTTTCGTACGTTTATCACGGTACATATCTTGTATGCAACGTACATAGAATTCAGGAAGCTGTTGTGCCCTAAGCTTTTGCCACACTAATGTCTGTGGCACTCAGTCAAAAGCCTTTTTAAGTTCTAAGAAAATTAGGTGCAGGTTTTCCCTAGTTTATACGGTGTTTTTCAAGATTCTAACCGCTTGTATAGCGTCTGTTGTAGACAAAAAAGTTGAATAAAGATTCAATATTTTTGTGTATGTGTGTGTTTTTGGGAAAGAAACTGATTGTTTTGTTTGCCGAATATACTTACACAATTAGGCTGCTGGTGGGTGTGCAGCCGAATTGGTTTTGGCTTACGGAAATAAGTAACTGGATGCGGTGATTCAATACTCTTGCACAGATTTTCAGGGTAAGGGACGTAAGTTTTATACCTCTATAGTTTTGGCATTGTGACATCTCTTTTGTTTATTATAGAAAGGTACAAGAACGCTAAGTCCCCATTAATCCGGCATTTCACCGGCATTCGTAGGATGATATTAAAAAAATTAGCTCACCAATTTTTTAAACGTTAGAATAAATATGCCTATGTGTAACTTGTGTTCTAACGTTTTCCATATTTCTGAAGGAACAACATCTGGCCCAACAGCTTCGCCATTTTTTATTTTTCACAGCATTGGTCATCTCATCGTATCCAATTTTTTGCACTGGACCTTCCACAGGATTGAAAAGTACCTGATATTGGCTTGGGAATTCTTTGTTCATGAGTGCATTATAGAATTGGTTTATTTATTAATTACTTCATTAATAAATTTCTCGCCTTTGCACTTACATGTGCAAACTTTCTCTTTGTTAGCATTTTGATTCTTGGTATTTGATGTGAGCCTCTTCTAATTTTGAGGCTTGCTAGATCATAAATAATATTTTCTTATTTTTAATCTGTGTCTTCACAACTTCATCCCACCAGGTTGGACCTCCACCTCCACCTCCTTTAGAGGTAATATAAATTAAAATCAATAACTAGTCAAAAATAAATAACTAATATTTTATTAACTCTGTTGCAGGCTCTGGAGACAAAGAGGCAGAAGCTGAAACTGGAACATGATCGCATGCACGAGCGCCTGGTCCAGCTGGTGTCCAACCTCAGCGCTGAAGAACGGGCCTGTGACAGGATTTCCGTACAGGTACCAATATTAGTCCGGTCAAAATAGACATTACGTGAACGTTGGGTATACCATTATGATGAAGTTGTGAAAAATCCTCATCGATTCCATGTGTGCAATTTTTTTATTCAAGGTTTTCAAAGGGCACAAAATAGTATATTATGCATTTAGTGAATAAAAGACAGATTTAAAGCGAGGGCCATAGATGAATCAAGAGCAAGTGAAGGATTCTAACGACTGAATCACGACCGTAGGGAGTGATTCATGATGATTGAATCACGAGCATTGCGAGTGATTCAAGTGTTAGAATCATGAGCGACGCGAGTGATTCATGGCCCTCGATATAAATCCGTTTTATTCAAGAGTTGCATACTATATTTTATACCATGACTTCGAGAAAAAGAAAGATTTAAGCGAAAAGCACAAGGAATATTACGAGTAATAAATAAATAAATAGTTTACTACCTTCAAAATTTATATAAAATGTGAAACCCTGACCCCTGAGCTAGGTAACAGCACCTGTGTGTCAGGGACCAGTAACCACCTCCGTTACGTGACATAATTATAATTAATTAAATACCATTGCAATTAATATAAGAATTACAATCCAAACAAATATTCAATAAATATCTTAGACTAAAATCAAAATCATTATTAAAATCCTAAATAACAAACTCAAAATTAAAATCGAAGAAGGAGTTTGTGTATCCAGTATTTTTTGCGCAAGGAGGCGCAAGGAGGTTACATAGCATTGAGATGGACGTCTAGTACATTGGTGTGTTCCAAATTCAAACACCAAAACAGTGATTAAAAGTGCTTTTTATTCACTGTTTTCAGTGAATAAAATAAGCTTTTTAGAGGGGGAATGGTATAAATACTGTTTTTTTGCTTAATTCTCGGCAAGTTATGAATACCCGACTACGGCTAAGCCTACAGGAGGGGTTATAGTTTTAGAAGTCTATGTATGTATATATGTATGTTCCTCCGTAGCGCCTAAACTATTGTTACGCTTTTGATGTTTTTTTGTCAATTGATTCGTTATTATGGCTCGGGTAAAATAGGCTAAAAAAAACACCGTATTCGAGTTACAGTTTTTAACCGACTTACCAAAAAGGAGGAGGTTCGATGTTCGACTTCACGTATGTTTTTTTTTATGTATGTTTACCGATATCTCCGTCAATTGTGGACCGATTTTGAAAATTCTTTTTTTGTTTGGAAGAGTATGTTTCGAAATTGGTGCCATTTTAATTTGGTGAAGATCTGATGAAGAACTTCGGAGATATACAGCAGAACTCTTCAATAGATAACGGCAAATCATTCGGGATTGCTGCAATCGCATGTCTGTTTATTGTTTATACCATAACATAACATCACGCCAGTACGCTCTAAAGGGGTACGCAGATCTCTAATTTCACCGGTTGTGTTTAAGTTTCATGTTATTCGGGTAATCTATTCTGGCGTTATAGGTACCTTACTAAACAACTTGTCTATTTTAGGTAGGTACAACTAAAAAGGGAAAAATAAAAATCTATTTTTGCTAAAAAATACTACCGACTTCCAAATAAAAAACTACGAAGTGAAAAATAACTTTATTTTTGGAAGTCGGTGTCTTTCTTTTTTCCCATTTTGTTTTGATATGGACACCGACTTTTTTAATGAAACTTTTTGCTTGTTGAAACAACTCTTTAAGTTTTTCAACAGACGAGACTGCATTTGCACCGCATGCCGACTGTATTAGGATGCAAGGGAGAGTCATGTTTGTCTTGCCCTCATCCCGATGTATTATTTATTAGGGGTCCACGCAACATGACTTCTTTATCTGTGCTACTCTATTAGTCAGCATCTCAGGAGTCAGTTCTAATTCAGTCGTTTAAGAGTTTCGATGCCCTAATCAAGAACAAACAAAATATGCTTCGTAGCTGCAGTGTGGCTGATTGATGTTGACAGGTGATCCAAGGCATGGAGGAGAGGAAACAAATCATGAATATGTGGACATCCGCCGTCGAGAACTTGAGGCAGCGCGACAAAGACATCAGGCACATCCGAGAGGTAAGTAGTTATCATTTATTTACACGTCGCCTGTATTTTCCGAAGGGTAAGACAGAGTCTGTACCAATAATACCACCACCCACATTTCGTCAGTTATAAGAAAAAAAAAATGCATGTCCTCGAAAACAGCTTTTTCCAAGCAGCCAAACTGTGCGGAAAGTGTCACTTTTTTCACTAGTTCTTTTTACTTTTCTGTATTATTTAATTTTAACTTCGTCGTCAGCCATACGCATAGAGTTTTTATTATTTGAGAAAAGTTTTAAAAATTAGTTAAGTACAGATTATCATTCATATATAAGGTAAAAATAACTAATACTTCATTAATAGTAGATTAGTAGCCAAGGGCTGTAAGGCATCAATTGCAGCCCGAGAAATTTAGGCGCACGAGCGCAGCGAGGGCGTATATAGTTCGAGGGTGCAATTGATGATTACACCCGAGCTAACTATTCTGCTTTACATCTCGATTGTGAGGTAAGTAGAAAAAAACCGGCATTACAAGAATAAAACATTTCAAAAAATATTTATTTTTCAAGAACGAAATTGAGCTTCGCCGTTCGATATTTAAAATTGATGTCAATTTTTTTTTTTATTCCCCTTTCTCGGGCAGGCTAAGGTCTTGGACCATACCGCCTAATCTTCAGTGCAATTTTAACATTCTTTAGTATGCATTAGAATACGGGTGTAACAGATTCTAATAGTTTTTGGAGTATTTGGCAGCAAATTGTATCGAGTCAGCCTTCCCAGTAAGCTTTGCGGAGGTAGTCAATACTACAATAAAATTCTCCGCTCCACTATCCTGAAATCGCTTCTGTCAATGATTTCACATATTGTCCAGTTGCGTAGACAGTTGAGACACAAAACTGCACCAATTTTATATCACAATATCCACTAGGAATCAATTTGCAAATAATATTAACAACCGCTGAACTTCACTCAAAAAAATCCTGCCAAAAACTCCTTGATGACTATTATACTCACACGAAGACAAGGCTGAATAGCAAAGCGACCTCTTTGGTCATTGGGCTGAATGCATGATGTCTATTGCCAGTATGATGGTTAGATGTACGCGAACTTTTTGAAAGAAAGAAGTGTTTTTTTTTTAATTTACTTACCGCCTTAGGGCTTTTCTAGCTACATTATTACCCTAGAGCGCTAATTAGTCACCTACAAGCCCCATTTGGAGGTAATAAGAACCTACTTATCGAACATGAGAGATGTAAAGAAGAATTTAATTACTCTAGATTTAGATTTGATCAATAAATTAATTTTAAATATTCATTAATTATGTTTGGAAGAACGTATATTTTGCTCGTGCCTTTTTGCGTTACGACGTGACAGCTATTTTCACATGCGCAGTAGATATGCTCGAGGAACTATTAGTTAATCTGTGGATATGCTGAGCGCGAGCCCGCCATTTTATTAATTTGTTGCTTGGTTCAGATAATTTTTTTTATTTCCTAGCACAATGCTTAGTGAAATGTTGTATTATACACGTACGTGAGATGATTCCCGAATCGTGTCGATTTATTCACTGAGAATCACCTACCTTCCGCACTTGTAGCTTAAATAAATATTATTTGTGAGCCGCACAGGAGAAACGAGAAAAATTCAACAAAAATACAAAATAAAACCCCGTGCGATGCAATGTTGTATTACTAGCTTCTGCTAGCGGCTTCGCCTGCGTTATAAATGTCTATTTTATCATAAGGGAGAATTAGCCGGGATGAAAAGTAGGCGATGTGCTATTGCAGACTAGAATCTGTCTCTTTGCTAAACTTCATCCAGATCTGTTCAGCCGTTCTTGCGTGATTGAGTAAAAAACATACATCCATCCCAACTTTCACATTTCTAGTAGATATTAGTAAGATTACCATGTAATAAGGGGCGAGAATATTGCCATCAACTTAAGTCCAGATTCCAAACTGCTACAGAGAAATTCCAAATTAAAACACCTAATAACACCTACTAGACCAACGAACCAATCTTCATTTATTTAACTTTAAAATAAAATGGCCAAAGGACAATGGGGGCTAACGCTTTTAACCGACGTTGCTCACCAGTTGGCGCCACTGTTGACTAAGGTCCATAAATATAGCTGTTAAACGTTGATATAAAATCCTGTACGCCGCAGTTTTGCGGAGCCCCTTTTTTTACGAAAAATTGAGGATAACATTTTCCGAAACATTAAACTCCATTAAAGCAGTGTTTGGTAAATCCCGTATCTATCTATCTGCCGTATTTGTAAAATATTCACAACAATAAAAATAATGTAATTAAACTCTAAACGCTAAAATCCAAATAACTATGAAATTTGACATTTTGAAGTCCTCAGTGTACACCAGCGCCCCTAGCGGCAAATACCAACGCGGCAGCCCCTATTACATGACGTTGATTACCTACGTGATGTAAGACCGATGATGGTTGTTGGGGCAGACGAATCTTTGGACGGAGATTGCGAATTGGTAAAGATAGTACGGGACCGTACTGACGACCTTGAAAGACAGCTGATATCCATGCAGCTGGTATCGAGAAACAGCAGCCTTATTGCGTAATGAATTCGGCAAGGCAAAGGGCAAAGAGTATGAAAAATCGACCAATCACATGCGAGATGAAACAGGCGATGTGGATTTCCGTCTATGTGATTGGTCAATTTTTCATACTTTAAAGGCTGCAAATCGCAACTCGGGCAAATGACTGTTTATGTCCAGCATTGTCATCATCGTCATCATCAGCCTTTTAAATGTTCCCACTGCTGGGACACAGGCCTACTCTCTGTGAGAGGGAATGAGCCGTAATCCACCACGCGGGCCCAGTGCGGGTTGGTGAATGTCACATGTCTTCGAATTTTTGGTTCTAGGACATGTCGGTTTGCTCACGACGTTTTCCTTCACCTTTTTGAGAGCAGTGGTGATGAAATAATTTATACAAAGTATAGCGCCTGCCTGGGTTCGAACCCACGACCTACAACTTGTAAGTCGCGGCCGTTTCCACTGGGCCACCACTGCTCCCAGCGCACCCCACTCTCCGGCTCTTATTTTTACTATGCACAACCATTTCTTATACGAGTAGTATCCAGTTCCCCATTCGTCAACCCCGCTGTCACATATATGTGTGTATTACTGTACAGCGACTTGCAGAGTGTTCCGAGCCGCAATTAGACAATTATGATTCTATCTGAACCACTTATTTCTTTTTGTATTCCCAGGACTATGCAGTATTGGAGACGGAATCGAACAACCTAGCGGAGAAGTGTCGCGAGCAGCAAGCGTTCTGCGACCAACAGCGCGGGAATAACAACGACGCCATGCAAGAGAACATGGGGCTCGCCAACCAGCTCAGCCAGATCCGCATGTCCTACCAGCGGCTGCTCGACATCAACGCTTCGCTTGATAGCGAGGTAACCCTCTCCATTACTAAAATGATGACTGGTAGAAAATGTCTAAGGTATTTGTTAGGCACACGTTTGTGTGCGTAAAGTATAAATAAATTCTATAAACAATCCAAATATATCAAATAATTTGACGACACGGTTGGCGCGGTGGTTCAGCGATCGGCTGCTGCGCTGCGTTTCGCGGGTTCGAATCCCGCACGGAACAAATATTTATATGGCCACATATATAATATAATACTAGCATACAGATTTCGCCGAAGTAACATTTTTTTTTCGACGGACTATACCGACTATTTTCTAGAGGTACATCTACAGCGTTCGGTTCCCTTCCACGGTGATAGATGGTGTTAGCAGTGACTTGTAACTAAAGTGGTTTATTCGGTTCGTAAATGTTGTTCCCTTTTTAATACACTGACTAATTGTTTTATAGTATTTTTTTGCATGGTTTAACACTTTCATTGTACCAAAATGTGTTAAAATACAAATTTAAATAATCGAGTCGGAATCATGAAAAAATTCATTAGAATGGCAGGTCCATTCTAATTAAATTTGAACACGAGCGATGTAGCCAACTACATGCGAGTGTTAAAATAAAGCCTTTTTATGCGAGACACGAACGATCCTTTTTCCACTACCTGATGAACTTACAAAAAATTATTAGAAACGTTCAGACTAAAAACCACAGAATCGACACACAATAAACGCGCGTTTCGTTGAGGTAACAGGTTCAGTGTCAGATGGGGCGGTGGAAAAAGAGCGGGCGTAGACTATTCAATTACGTACTTTGTTTTTCTTTAAATTGCAAATATTTCACACGTACTTGGCCGCCAAATAGAAAAATAATTACGTTGTAGTTACATAATGATATCAAAAATCCATACAAGTCATTTCGTAACTGTTATTATGTAATATTAATAAAAAAAATAAAAATTGGGTTTTTCTTCTATTCTATATAAAAGTATTCACTATTGATATTTCGATAGAATGAATATGTGATGCATTGAACGCTCGATCAAACAAACATTCGATATTTTGAACACTCGATGTATTTAGTGTACGATATAATGAATTTTCGATTTACTAGCCATTTGATATTATGAACGTTCGAGTATTTAGGCCTTCGATTTATAGTGTTCGATCAATTGAAATTCGATTATTTGGTATTCGATTTGGCGTAGTACACCCCAT
Organism: Orthosia gothica; assembly: GCA_949775005.1. Classification (NCBI taxonomy): domain Eukaryota; kingdom Metazoa; phylum Arthropoda; class Insecta; order Lepidoptera; family Noctuidae; genus Orthosia; species Orthosia gothica. Next base: position 19,555,881 of record OX459048.1, on the reverse strand, counting down.
GCATCCATCCAAACTTTCGCATTTAAAATATTAGTAAGATCAGGGGGGTAACCACAAGCTCTTAGAGTAAGGTTATTTTGAGATCGAGTAAGTGACAGATGTATACAAGTCAGATACATCTGTCCCTTACTCGATCTCAAAATAACCTTACTCTAAGAGCTTGTGGTTACCCCCCTGAAGTAGTAATATTAGTAAGAAGTGAGATGGCAAACTAACATAGTAAATGCCTTGGATGGGATAAGACCTTTTGATGGCATTGGCGTGATGAAATACGATACCGGTAGAAAAGCATTTGGCCAGAAGTGGGACAGATCAGGCTACAGAATAATTTTTCGTTCTAACATTATTTATGTGTATTCCAGGCTCAAAGTTTTCAGCGAGAACTGAGCAACATGCGCAGTATTCTGGAGAAGCTGCACTGTGAGAACAGGTCCATCATGGACGAACAGTTCCGTAAGGATACGGCGCTACGGGCCATGGAAAACAAGGTAAGTGAATTTAATAAAAAAAAACATATTTAAACAATATCACACTTTCAGTAAACTCCTAGAGCCCTAGTCCTTACAGTTGCAAAGCGAAAAGGTTATGTAATTTTAAACACTTTAATCAAATGCAGTCATTATTTTGGCATTTCATGAACAACAAAAAATGTGTTTAACCATTTTTTCCACTTCTGTAATTTTATTTATTTAATATTTTCAGATCAAGGAAAATAAAGAGAAGTTGGCAGACTCCCTGGACAAATCAAAATCATCAGAAAAGAGGGCTAAGGAGCTTGAAGATATACTAAACGTAAGAGTCATTACTAACTTAATTATTCTATAAGACAAACGACAGTTTAGTGCAAAGAATGCAATACACGAGCGCGTCCTGTGGCTCTTATGTCATTGTTATAAGGTTTTAATAGGAATGTTTGACGCGAGTCCGTCCAATATCTAACTTCTGTTTCAGTTGAGCTCTTTGTAAAATTACTTATCCCGGTAAGTACTGTCACCGTACGATGACAAACCTATGACAATCGTGGTGAGTACTGTTTTATTGATATATTTTTTATTATTGATAGGCTCGCGATTGACCACCATCTCGTACCCTGATCGTAAGCGATGATGTGGTCGACGATGTAGCACGCTTGCCTAGAAGAAACCTATGCTTGCCGGGATAAGTGTTCCAGTTTGAAGTATATTTGATAACCGACGCGTCGCGTCTACAGAATTGCACCTAGGTTTTTCATTCTGACGTTTTCGTTGCAACTAGCATGCGATGCATTATTGCAGTTCCGACCGTACCTTAGGATGCGGTGAACATGATGAGTATCTGGTGGGTCGCCTGCTTGTTTGCCATGCGATTACCAAGTAATTTATTTTAAAATCATAATTTGCAACCAGGCTTTCAGCACAGCTGCAGCGGCAAATGGCCATTCGTTTCGCACGTGGTTACCGAACGTTATCCTTTAAGGCGGTTACGTTCTTGGCACGCTTTCCTCCGCTGGCATTTTGGCGAATATGGACGCGAGGGTTTATAACCGAATTAGCGCCATCCGCCAGAATTATGCAAGTGTGCCAGGAATCGCTTTAGTAAGGCTGAGGTGGCAGGAACGGCGTAACTCGCTCGAGCGGATACAGCAGTCGCACCGACAACCGTCCTGCCGCACTTCGAAGCCTGGCTGAAAAGAGAGGAGCACATCTATAGGCTCACTCAGGCACTGACCGGTTACGGTTGCGTCGGTGGGTACCTGAATAGGATCGGGCGAGAGACAACGGCCACGAGACAGAAAACTGGAGGGCCACCTTCTGTAAGACCGTGATGGTCCAGAAGGAAGCCGTCGAGTGGGATTGCGAGAGAACCGATCCCGCTGGGCTCGCACCGGGGCAACCCCCTCTATCCGCCCACCAAGTGACTTTAGGAAAGTCGTAGGCACAGTGATCACGTGCTGCCGAGCACAGCGTGGCTCTGCAGAGACGCTTTTTGTGTCTTCCCAGGGATGTGTCCTAACAGGCGTTGCACAGAGGGACTTCGTAGGTGGTCTTTTTAGAGATCACCGGAGCCCTTCTACATGCTGGTGGTGATCACCGGGGTAATAAAAATCTCACACACCCTGGCCTTTCCACAAAATTGCCGACGCCTTCTTAAGGTTTCCCCCCGTTAACAAAAAAAGGCTTTCAGTGCAGAGGCCGTAGAAAATAACAAATGATACGGTTCCTACCCTATCTTATTGATGTGTATGATTCTTTCAATCACGAACGATACTGAACGATGAAGGGGACGACCGTCTGCCATCTTGTTGTCAAACATGTATAAAGAGGTCTTAAATAATAACCTAGCCTAACTGTGTAAGTGAATTCGGCAAGGCAAAGCGTTATACTTATGTATATGTTACGATATGGATTTCCGTCTATGTGATTGGTCGATTGATGGTGGTCAAACTCTTTGCCTTGCCGAATACACTTACGCAAACAAGGAGACCTGACTCCAGCTAAACTGAGAACAGGGTTCGACAAAGAAGTAGACAAGCGATAATGAATCAAAAACACACTCGTACGACTCCACAGCTACATACGGGCGTATAATACAATCAATTTCTCTTACATAAACGAACAAAGCTTTCTATGACATTCACCCACAAAGTAAAGTAAAGACAAGCTCATCAAGTTCTCAACTCTGAATGCTAAGTTCATAATCTTGGGATTAGCATTGTGTTCTAGGTTATAGCACACTTATCAACTTGGTAAGGGATCGTCACCGTATCAACTCGAGCTGTGTAGTATTCTTTGTATGTGTGTTTGTACGTAACACCCTACTGCAACTCACACTAATCGGAATCGTAACGTAATCGCCTCGCCTTGGGAGCCTCACGAGCCGCAGTGTGGTGCGTGGTCAACTTGCGGTTCCCGCCTTACGGCTCTTCGTCCCCGCGCTTAAGTGTCTCAAACTGATCTGGTGCGATCGGTGAGCCGTAAGCGCGGCGTCGCCTAGCCGTAGCCGAGTCGACGTACCGGAGCGGATGAGCCACTTTGGTCACGTCGTTACGTTAGATTGGCGCCTGTTTGACAACGAGGCGAAAGGCGATACGGTGACGATCCCATGCTGAGTTGATAGATGTGCCTGATCTGACCTTTAACCGTAACATGATAAACTCATGGTTTTCTTATAATTAGGAAGAAGAGCGCTACGCCAGTCAGATCACGACGAACCAACAGCGCGCGATGCACTGCTCCTTCATCGAACAACAGAAACTATTGGCGCTTCAGAACGAGGAGAAACTGTGCCATATGCAACTCAAAGGTATGCGTCTTGACATCGGCTGGTTTTAGTGACAAAACTAATTAACAAACTTCATGTGACCAAATATCAGTGCAGCCCAAGGGGTCTTGTACTAGTAGTTCTGGTATTACAAGAGCCAAAACAAATTATGATAATGAGAAACTGATTTGAATAACATAGAAAATTAAACTTTATTTAAGTGGTGTTAGGGTTGATTCATAAATGAATAAAATGTATTTACTAGTCACAACAGATGTTGTACCTACATTCATTGCAAATACTTACATTTATTATTTGGATTTGGGATTACATTATTTTTAAAGATTTATTTAGAAGTACAAGTTATCTGTGGGTTATTTTTCTACAGCTTCCAAGGCGGTGTGTAGTAAGTTGGAATACAAACAGAAATGCATACAAAAAATGGCGCAGTCTCAGAAGGAATCACTCTATCTCATTGTAAGTAACATTCTATATCATTACTAGCTGACCCCCGGGGCTTCACCCGCGTAAAAAATGGTTTATCATACCAGGGGCGTACAAACTATCCTATGTCCTTGCCAGGGTCTCAAACTATATCCACAAAAATCATCAAAATCGGTTCAGTAGATCCAGAGATTACCCCCTTACAACCTCACAAACTTTACCTCTTTTTAATCTATATAAATAAAACAAAGACGGGTTTACCGGGACTTATACCTCGAGATCTGCTGGACCAATTTTCATGGTTTTGATACGTTGGATTTGTTTCCCCCCCGAATAGGAGAATACATCTTAAAAACGTAGGGTGGGTAGGTAGCCAGTTGACGGAAGCGAAGCCGCGGGGTTAGCTAGTATTAGTATAGATGATCTACAGCCCGACTTCACCCATTTCTCATCTCTTGTGTCTATCCCCACGTACCGGTGTCAATCTCTGCCAGGTTCTGCCCACAACGGAAACAATGTCGTCGCCCTGCCTGTTTTTATATCAATGTTTATAGGTACAAGGGACAAAAGTGCAGTCTTACTCTCCCAAAACTCAAATGGCTAGTTTTTGTAGGAGAAGTTATATTATCTACAACTGATTTAATATGTTGTATAGAAATTAAAATGTAGATATCTACTAACCGTGAAAAGTTTGAATACTTCTTCCTAAAAACATTGCCGCTGCTGTTTTGGTAAAGTGTGACTTTTGACCCTTAACATACATACATACATAAACTCACGCCTTTTTTCCATGGGGGTAGGCAGAAACCCTTAACATGCTGTGCCAAAAAAAAAAGCATTCCTTTTGTGTCAGAAATTACATCTTGTTTCTCAATTGATTACCTTTTCCTGCATATTATGATATCGTACTAATTCTGTTTACTCTTCATCTTATTAATTTTAAAGTAGGTAGGTACACGTAGCTGACCACAGTAGACGTAGCTGACCAAAATTTTACAAACATAAAACATCTGCGAAGTTACACCAGTATTTTTGGTATATCAAAACATTGTTTTATTTGCTTACGATAAAGCTTATTCTATCTATCTATCTTGTATTTTAGTTTTACCAAGTGGAGACGATTGGCTCGCGAGTGGCTCATATGGAAGGCGCACAGTCTGAGCGCGAGGTCTCGGCCGAGCTCGCTGAGAAAGAGAACAGGTAATGTAGGCAATAAAATGTACATTAAGACAACTAATTGTATATTAACGGCCGTCTTTGTTCTCTTATGAACCATATATACCCACAGCGCCCTCAGAAACCATATAGAAATTCGTTGCCATGACGCATGACGTTTCTTTTTTTTATTTTTGGAACCATTTTTTAGCATAATCAGCCTTGACCATAGACACATAGTATAAGCGCAAGCGGAGAAACAGATCCTTCAAAATAAACCACTCTGTAGATTGAGAATAAGCGAATAGGCAGCCGAAGCGTGATACCTCTTATTGCGCTATGCATTGCCTCTTATTTACGATTACCTATAGTATAGGTCCTATACCAATGTCTCTTTTCTGTAGGGCGTAGTGACGTCTGCATGACCCTATCATCTGTTACGTGCACTATCATAATTCTAGAAACAAAAAGCTTTTACAATGCATGTCCTCGAAAAGATCGGTTTTCCAAGCAGCCAAACTGTGCGGAAAGTGTCACTTTTTTTCACTAGTGCTTTTTACTTTCCTGTACTTTTTTAATTTTTAACTCCAACGTCAGCCCGACGCATAGAGTTTTTATTATTTGAGAAAAGTTTTAAAAATTAGTTATGTACAGATTATCATTCATATAAAAGTTAAAATAAAACTAATACTTTATTTTAGGCGTTTTTAATTACTCTAGATTTAGTTTTGATCAATAAATTAATTTTAAATATTCATTAAATATGTTTGGCAGAACGTATATTTTGCTCGTGCCTTATTGCGTTACGATGTGAAAGCAATTCGCACATGCGCAGTAGATATGCCCGAGGAACTATTAGTTAATCTGTGGATATGTTGAACGCGCTTGAATAAGCCCGCCATGTTATTAATTTCATTTTATTAATTTTGTTTATTTTCTCGCACAATGCATAGTAAAATATTGTATGATACACGTACGTAAGATGATTTCCGACTTGTGTCGATTTATCCACTCACTCGCTTCGCTCGCTCGTGAATAAAAATGCCACTCATCGGAAATCACCTACCTTCCGCACTTGTATCATAAATAACTATTTTTTTGTTAACGGGGAGGTGACAACCTACAAAAACCCAAAACACAAGGCATATCCCTGGTGTAGAAAAAGACACCTACAGGCCCCACGATCATTTTATAACTCTGACATACCTACTTTTTCACCGGTATAGGAAAAGCACAGATGCTTCATTTGTGTCCATTGGCTTTCCCTTTTTGAATAGCTTAGTCTGATGCAAGTCTGATGTGTGTTTAGGATGAAGGAGGTGTGCGCCCGGCACGCGGCGCGCGTGTCGCTGCTGGAGCGGCACTCCGCCAAGCTGCACGACGACATGCGGCGCCTGGTGCACGAGGTGGATGCGCGCAGTGCGGAGCACACCAGGCTGGCGAGTGCTGACTGTCTACTGTAGCATGATAGTATTATGTTCCCTTCACTTGTCATGTGTTTCATAGGGGACACAGGCCCTCTGAAAAACATGATAAGTTTGTCTCGATATTGCTGCTGTAGTAACATAATACCGTTCAGAATGACAACCGTCATAAAAATGAAGATGGCATTCGATTACCATCTTGTCACAACACCGTAATGCAATATTATTCGTCTATGAAAACGTGATTCTCAAACGAGTTAACATTACCTCTTTTGATTACTGCAAACTTAATTACACGAACTTCGTTATTATTACAGCAAAGTCGTCTAAAAACCGCGATGCTGAACGTAGAAGGCGGCGAGAAGGAGCTGTCGTCGTCCCGCACGCAGTGGCGCCGCATGCGCGTGGAGGAAGCTCTCATGCGCCTGCGCGTGGCACATGCCACTCGCGCCGTGAGCCGCCTGGACGACGCCGGCTTCGGTCTGGACGAGCAGCGGCTACAGATAGACGCGGTACCAAATTTTAACTAATAACGTAAATAGCAAGCTAACAGTAGATAAGTTATATATAATATACTAGCTGACCCAGCAAACTTTGTTTTGCCATAAAAAGACCAAACATTTATCTACCCTACCTACCCGACCCTACACTACCCTACCCTACCCGACCCTACACTACCCTACCCGACCCTACACTACCCTACCCTACCCTACACTACCCTACCCTACCCTACCCTACCCTACACTACCCTACCCGACCCTACACTACCCTACCCTACCCTACCCTACCCTACCCTACCCTACCCTACACTACCCTACCCTACTCTACCCTACCCTACCCTACCCTACACTACCCTACCCTACCCTACCCTACCCTACCCTAACCTACCCGACCCTACGCTACCCTACACTACCCTACCCTACACTACCCTACCCTACCCGACCCTACACTACCCTACACTACCCTACCCTACACTACCCTACCCTACACTACACTACCCTACACTACCCTACCCTACCCTACCCTATGTCCTTCTCCTGGTTCTAAGCTACCTCCCTGCCAATTTTCAGCTAAATCGATTCAGCCGTTCTTGAGTTATAAGTGAAGTAACTAACACGACTTTCTTTTATATATATAGACTTACTATAAGTTAGATATTGATTTGGGAAAGACTTCATCGTCTGTCTAACCTTTTCCCAACTATCTTGGTTGTTGTCGGTTTCCAATCCAACAAAATAAATGTAAAGACCAGTATTTGAAATGGAGTGAATGCTTATCTGACCTCCACAACGTAGTTACCGGGTACCCTTACTCGATTTTGACTGACGCAGTGCCAATTTCAAGATACATTATCCCTTGAAATCGTTAATTTTTTCATCACCAGGCCATGAACGAGCGCATAGTGGAGATAAACACTCGTCGCGAAATGTTCGCAGTTCAGAAGCGCGCGCTCTTTGAGGACTGCGGCAAACTGCGCTGCGAGATACGGGAGAGGGAACAACGCATTGATCAACTTATTAAGAGGTACTGGATATTAAAGATATACTCCCGTTTTCTGAATTGAAGTTGAGTATTTGTCAGTCTCTATTTTGTCCTGAAAACCTGTCAAACTTCCTTGGGATTACTTTATTTAGAAAACGGCATTTATTAATTTGTTAAACTAGCTAAATTTGGTGTCACAAACCTATCGAGAACAATTTCAATGGGGTAAGCTGCCTGTCTGCTACTGTAGCTACTATAGTAAACAACTGGCCAAGTGTGAGTCGGACTCGCGCACGAAGGGTTCCGTAACATTATCGCAAAAAACGGCAACAAAATCACGTTTGTTGTATGAGAGCCCCACTCAAATATTTATTGTATTCTGTTTTTAGTATTTGTTGTTATAACGGCAACAGAAATTCATCATAATATGTGATAATTTCAACTGTCTAGCTTTCACGGTTCATGAGATACAGTCTGGTGACAGACGGACAGACAGACGGATTGTGGAGTCTTAGTAATAGGGTCCCGTTTTTACCCTTTGGGTACGGAACCCTAAAAATGTTTTGTATTGAAAAATCAACTCGTTAAATTAGTCGTGAAAAATTGTATCTACTAAAAGATTGTTTATTGCTTCATCTTAAAATTACATAATAATAAAATTAAAAAACACGAAAGATAAAAGATAAAACAAATTAAAAAATTAACCGCGTACGACACCATAAAGGTTCCTATCTCAGCATGTGCAGCGATATTTAATAGTTATTTATGTTGTATAATAAGGGGTATTAAATTTATTGTATTGTTTTAATACCTAATTATAACAGTTGCATACAAGACTTTATCTACACCCATGATATTGAATCCTCTTTAAAGGTTCTGAAACCATAGGGTATTAATACTTAGCTTACTTTTCAGCATTGAATAGAAGGTCCATTGATAGGGATGAAGATTTGAATTTTTCTGATAATTCTTAAAAATATACTAATTGCACATCTTCAGAAAATGATGTACTACTCTTTGATATTTTCCAATTCATGAAATTTTGGTACCTCTTTTTATAATGTTTTCTCGACTTGCCTGGTAATAATTGGTTAGAAATGTCCTTTGCTGCATTAGAAATATCTGGTGGTGTGTTATCAAAGCTTGTATCACTAATTTTTGTAAACAACAAATTTTCTTTTTTTCAATTCTATTATTGAACAAAAATGGCGGGATACGACGTCAATTCAAAAATTCGAATATTTTTTTTTTATATTACGGCGCTGTGTTAGTGAAACGCGCGTGCATGACAATGTTCTTTTTTTGAAATTCATAAAGATGCCATGAGAATGTGGCTGTTCGATGAGTATAAAAGGAGTTTCATTATGAAATTTAGTACAACATATAAAACACCCGTTTGGATGATATTATGGTTACTATGACACTGGCTGTTTTAATGTTAGCAATAAGCTAACTGTTTCAAGAACTTTTATAGAGGATTTATAGCATGGGTGTAGATAAAAATAATAAATAACGCCGCGCTGGTATTCTGATACTGATAGGCCCACTGTTAAATTTGCTAATTTGGTAACTCATATTTTTGTTTTTCTATTTCAGATACGAAATATTCATTGACTCGCTGGGTAAAGATGATTCTGGGCAGCAGCTCACGGTTACTTTCTTCAAAGTGAAGGTATCTAATTCTAAAAGATTGTTAAAAATTGTGTTTCTTTTATAGGTAGTAATACGAGTAGGTACAAGTTTTGTTTGCTATTTATAAGTTACATTAATCTATCAAACTATGAAAAAATAATAGTTGTAACAGGTATTCTAGGTCAAGATACATAGAGAGAGCATCTATAGGCAAGGCGCTGGATGGAATTGATTATGCAAAATTTGAGGACCACACTTTATCAATAATTATTAACTGAAAATAGTTGAAAGATTAAGAAGATCTTGGCCTCGCCCCCTCTTACTTATCTAACGAAAATGTGAAATTTTGATATAGCCTCTCAAAGCGCATGCTACAATTCGCTACGAACCGGGCTGATCATTCTCGAATCGTACGCCTCGCGTGTAATTTATAACTGGTGGGGCACGACTCATCATCATCATATCAGCCGAAAGACGTCCACTGCTGGACATAGGCCTCCCCGAAGAGACGCCACATTGATCGGTCCCGGGCGTCTCGGATCCAGCGAATCCCCACAACCTTCACCAGGTCATCGGTCCACCTGGTGGTAGGCCTTACAACGCAACGTCTTCCGGTTCACGGTCGCCTCTCCAGAACCTTTCTGCCCCATCGGCCATCACGCCTTGATCGTCTTGGTCAGGCACGACTGATAGAGTAATATTACGCACCGTGGTGTTAAAACGCGAGTGTAGATGTCGTGGTGACAAACGAGCGAGTATACTAGGTGGATCAAAGTTCTTAGGCAGGACTGTCGACTGTTCAAACAGTAAAAGATGCGTTGCACATCCGTCACAAACCTACGACGTTTACGACGCGTAAGAGCAGTCCTTGGCAACCGGCAGAAACTGAAGGCAGTTTTGTCGCCACACATGTTATCAATTCTGCTGTCTCTATATGCGCTACCGTGCTTTATTAACCCCCGCCGGAAAAAGAGGGTTGTTATAAGTTTCACGTGTGTTGCTGTGTATCTGTGTGTCTGTCTGTGGCATCATAGCGCCTGAATGGATGAACCGATTTCAATTTAGTTTTTTTTGTTTGAAAGGTAATTTTGTCAAGAGTGTTCTTAGCTATGTTTAAATTAAATCGGTTAAGCCGTTCAAAAGTTATGGGCGTTATACTGTTTGAATCGGGGTGTTTTCGCAAGATAAATGTGTCGGGGTTTTTTAAATTTTTAAATTTTACTTGTTAATATAAGAGTGGATCCTAACACAAACTACGCGCTTAGACTTGGCGTGGCGGTTACCAGACCGTTTAACTTTCTCTCTCTCTCTCTAAAGTGGTTCCTAAATCCACAGTTCGCGGCGGAGCGAGCAGAGCTGCGGGAGCGCGGCGCTGCGCTGGACGCAGACATAGGGCGGCGCGAGCGCGACGTGTCGGCGCTGGAGGCCACGCTGCGCGTCGTGCACGCCGCGCACCAGCACTTCATACACCACATCTCGCCGCTCAGCGAACACTGTACGTACTGGCCGAGCTAAAATGTACATGTATGAAAGGCATTTTTGCGCATCACGAACTATAATTAAGGTTACATGATGGTCGCGAGATAACAGAATTGGGTGTTTTTGATCATATGGTAGACTGGAGTTTTGAAGTCTTCCTCCTACTCGCAGTAAGCCCTCATTATCTATAAACGGATCAAGGCATGATAACCTGTTTCCTTTCTTCAATTATTGTCCGGCTACTCCTCATAAAATACTTCTTGTTGGACTAAGAAGAGTACTTTTTTAGTTGTTAAATTAATTTCCGTACAACTTAATGGTTTTTTGTATCCTTGTTTATTTACGAACCTGTAGCAATATGATAACATTCGTATCACCCTTTGGAAGCTTGAAAACCTTATCAAGATTTCGTTCTTCGGTATAATAGTTATATGATAACATCGTTTAATCTCCTCACATATCTCTGGTACAGTTTTTGTACAAGAAATGTTATCACTTTTTAACCACTCTGGTCCATTCCACCACATGGATGAGTTTTGTAATTTATTTGGCGCAATAACTCTTGTAATTAGGTCAGCTGGATTTTGTAATGTACATATTTACATAATTCCATTTCGCTTTTGGTAATATTCTTTGTATTTCGGATACCCTTTTAGCTGCCAACGTCTTCCATCGCTCAGCTTCACCTTTGTTCCAACCGAGAGTAATCATTGAGTCAGTCCAACAGTAAATATTTGCGATTTGCATTTCCATTCCGATAATAACTTTCTCCATCAATTGGGTTAATAATACTGCAGCACATAACTCCAATTTCGGTAATGTAGTTTTCTGCTTTTTTGGCGCTACATTTGATTTAGCTTGTAAAAGGGTTACGTTAAATATATTATTATTTTGTAACCGACAATATATCACTGCGCCATAGGCTTTTTCAGAAGCATCACTGAACCCATGCAGCTCGACTCTTGAGTAGTTTGAAAAATTACACCATCTTGGGAAGGAAATCTTCTCAGTTGCCTTTAGTTGTTTATGTAGTTCAATCCATCTTGTTTTAATATTTTCCTCTACGGGCTGATCCCACTCTGTGCCATTTGTTCAAATTACCTGAATCATGTGTTTCATATTAATGACCACAGGTGCTAACCATCCCAGAGGACCAAATATCTTAGCGATTTCCGATGAAATAAATCGTTTTGTTGGTTTTTCATTTTGATTAATAGTGATTTGGAAACAGAAACCATCTAATACTAAGAATAGATTATTCTATACTAGACTCACAGGACTAACGTCAAATGTAGGGCTTCGCTGTTCCTTTATCGACCAATAACGTACTCGTAGTATAAGCGTAAGACATTCTTAAGCCTCTAAATGTTGCTTATTTTATTTATTTATAAAAAAAATATGCACGAGTAAAAAATAAAATACTGTACAAGGTTTACGTAATTTCTTAGGCATTTATCTACCAGTGGACGTTAGGTTGGTGTTTATGAAGCCTTAGATTCCCCAAGTAAATAATATCCTAAAGAGTATTGTGGATAAACCAGACCTCCCTTTCCTGGAGTACTAGACTCGTTTGCACAGCGGCGGCTCCTGTGCAATGGGCTAAACAAATGTATGAAATGCTGTTTTTTTTTGTTTTGGGGGGTTTTTATTTTGGAATTTTGCGTTTGATTTACTAACATAGTCTAAAAACTGCATTATGGATTTTGATCTAACACAAATAATAGAAATTCCTGTATCGTTGGTGCATTTACAAACATATAAACTCATATACAACACCCAGAGCCGGAACAACTATATGTAATAGCTCAAACACTGCGCCAACCGTGCGCTCTAATAATTAAAATTACCCTTATATTGGCAGCACCTGAAATAGAAGAGCTGAACAGCCTAAGGAACCAGTTCTATGAGTTGCGCGCGGAGCTACAAGCGCTGCAGGCGAACATCGCGCGCCTCGAGGACTACAACCGCGACGCCGACGCGCGCCTCACGCTCCTCGCCGACAAGAATAAGCAGCTCGACGCTAGGAAGTACGTCTAGTTTTTTAGGGTTCCGTACCCAAAGGGTAAAACGGGACCCTATTACTAAGAATCCGCGGTCCGTCTGTCTGTCTGTCACCAGGCTGTATCTCATGAACCGTGATAGCCAGACATTTGATATTTTCACAGATGATGTATTTCTGTTGCCGCTATAACAAAAAATATTAAAAACAGAAAAAAATAAATATTTAAGTCGGGCTGCCATACAACAAACGTGATTTTCGTGCCGTTTTTTGCGATAATGGTACGGAACCCTTCGTGCGCGAGTCCGACTCGCACTTGGCCGGTTTTTTAATAATAACAGCCATGAATCGATCTTCAAGTTTTTCAAGCAACGCTTGCCGCGGTCGATCTGTGGATGAGTACGGTTGTAAGGGAAACCTGCGATCATACTTTAAGTTCTGCTTCTGCTCATGTATATGAACAACTTTAACTTTTTTTTTATATAAGGCTGCCTGTTGTATGTTTGTTTCTTGTTAGGTTTTCGCATGAATTATTGTTTTTATCTTGGTGTACAATAATAAATAAAAACACTACAAATTGAAAAATAACTTCAATTTTGGAAGGCGGTGTCAAAAAACGAAGAAACGAAAACAGGAACACCGACTTCCGAAATTGAAGTTATTTTTCACATTGTAATGTTTTTATTTATTATTGTACACCAAGATTTGAAGGACTTTGGTGGCAACTTATTTCTTTGTTTTCCGATATTTATAAAACAAAAAAAACAACGTTTATCTACTCAACGAGCTCTAAACAGTGATGCCCTACTCGATAGGGTAGGTCAAACAAAAAAGCCGCGTTCGCTCTTTTTTAAAGGTTTTTAAGCACACCCTGCTGCAGCCCACAGCTGTAGGGATGTGCTTAAAAACTTTTAAAAATGTTTTACCCGACTGCAAGGAAAGGGTTATTGGTAATTTGTATTTTGGCTTTGGGTCAACAAGATGCTTAAACTGTGAAAATTTGGAGACTAGCTCTAACCTTTGGCTGTAAAACCTGTGTGACAGACGACACCAAAGTGACAGCAATAAGGCTCCGTTTGGTCGCTTCGGGTACGGATACGGAAGACTACTAAAAACAGTGATTTGCCGAAAGTCTGCATCCTTATAATCTTCGAGAACCCTCCATGTCCCGGAGAGCACGTTAAACCGTTGGTATCGCCTGTCTTTTGTACATCTTATACAGTCGTTAAGGGTAGAAGCCCGAAATTTCGACAACCAGTCTTTACCACGGGGTACCGAATTACCCAATAACTGGGGTTTGGAGGTCAAATAGGCAGTCCCTCCATGTCAATATTGGTATATAATAACGTCCGATTACACTAGAAGCCGATCTCAACATGTTTGGGCAAAGGAAAGAAAAAAAAGGTGTTTAATTTTCACAAAACGACATACAATATAAATACATGCTTATGCTAAACCCTTAACAACTAAAGCCCTAGAAAAATGGCTAGACCTTGTTCTTCTTTGTTGCCATTTCTACGGCTGGTCAATGTACTGTTTGTCTGCAGTTAAAGTAAATTGAAATGTTGTGTCATCAGAAATGAAACGGAGCAAGAGATGGAGACATCTCGCGAGCGCATGGAACGGCAGCAGGTGCACCTACAACACGCGCGTGGCATCGTCGTGACCAACGCCAAGCGCGCGCAGAAACTGGTGGAGGGACCCGACGACTGGCGACTGTTCCAGGTGAAGTATCCATCTACTTGCTGACAAGATAATTAGATTAGATGTTGACAGTGGCTTGTGTTGTAAACGAAGGTTTTTTTGTCAACGCCCTGTTTTACGGTGGGGACTCGTTTGTCTTATCCATATGAAACTATACTGTCATTTTAAATTTCGTAGACTAAAGTGACAGCTTCCAATAACCTTATTTTGTTTAAATGTTGCAAGCCCAGAGCATAGTGTTGTAGGTAAGGCTCGATCATAAGTGATTCTTCGAATCGATGCGACATGCCTCTTTAATTTAATTTTACTAATTAGTGTAAATCAATGTTTGATTAATATAAACGTAATATGTTTAAATATAACAGTATTCATACATATAGTACATAAACTTTTAAAGTGTTAAATATGAAATCAACAATAAAATAAATGCGATCGATAAAATGAAGTCTGACATATATGAGTAGAAACTAAATAAGGGCCGCTAGTTTCTTAACGAATGTATTTTTTTTGTCGTGAAATTAATTCTATTTTCGATCTACTTCGATTTTCAATCAACTTTCGATCATTCAGGTTAGTCAAGATACGTCACTATTTTATGTAACGATAAAGTGACAACCCCCCAAATGTCAGTTAAGTCTACGAAATTAAAATCAGAGTATTAGGTATACTCTGATTTATACGATATCTTTGCGAATACGTACGACTAAAATCAATTACATATTAGTATTTTTTTACTATAGACATTCAAAAGTGCCTTTTAAGGCTGAGGTTCTAAGCCTCACTTGCACGAAAAACTTAACTAAGAGTTAGTTGCTAACGCGAGGTTAAGTTTTAAAATATTGTGAATTTAACTAACTGAAATAAATTACTTTGACTTTTGAACTTTGGGTTTGGGATCACCAGTAAAGCGCCGAAACAAAGATGCTTGACGAGTATAGTCCTCGCCAAACTTCTTGGCCGCCCTGAAGTTGGTTTACCGGATGAGCGATTCACGAAACGGTGCTGGTTTTGTATGAGATTTACTACTGCGCAGCCATTGTAGCCACTTCAGGGCGGCCAAGAAGTTTGGCGAGAACTATACCGCAGCCTTATTGCGTAATGAATTTGGTAAGGCAAAGGGCAAAGAGTATGAAAAATCGCCCAATCACATGCGAGATGAAAGACGTGATGTGGATTTCTATGTGATTGGTCGATATTTCATACTCTTTGCCCTTTGCCTTGCCAAATTCATTACGCAATAAGTTTGCCGGAGACTCAACTCTGTGTTGTGTTCACAGGTGGCGCTGTGGACCCGTGACTTCACGGAGGCAGCATACTCGGCGTTGTCAGCACTATGCGCGGCGGCGGCGCAGAGCCCCGAGTTTGCGACGCGCCTGGCCGCGCTGGTGTCCGCCTCCGATGTCAGGCGGCATGTGCCTAAGAACATACGCCGGCTGCACACGCTGCTGCAGAAGTCAGTAGCATTCATACTTAGCACCTTCTTCTTAGCGTGTCGATCACAAACATTAGTACTCTTCTTACTTCGTCTCATACAACCACTTGTGTATTATAGGACCAGACATACCTAGTTCTTGCTATCTACAAAAGGATGCTGTTCTTAGCTTTGACAACGTAACACAATAAGTTAGAGTTAAACTCCTAAGGGTATTTTGACTTAGATTGTAATAAAATATTAAGAACTCAGTCCAAAAAAAACATATTTAGTTACTTAGCCTGCTTATCCAATCCTAATTCTGTTCACTACAGGAAAGGGGAGGTATAGTTCTCGCCAAACTTCTTGGCCGCCCTGAAGTTGGTTACACTGGCTACGCAGTAGTAAATCTCATACAAAAACAGCACCGATCCGTGCCTTGCGCATCGGAAAGACAACTTCAGGGCGGCCACGAAGTTTGGCGAGAACTAAATAATGTGATCAACCGCTAGAACTTGACCTGCAATGTATAATATATGGGTTCGCGGCCTTGGCTGGAAATCGGGATAAATAATGCCTCTTCAGGCCATGGTCTACTCTTATGACACATCTCATCCAAATCTATTCAGTCATTGAGGCGTAATTGAAAAATCCGGACGTTCTCATAATTATCTTTATAATATTAGTAGGATGGCGCTAATATTGAGGCATCCATTTATTTGTCACCTTGTGTTAGCGAAAACGGGCATTAGCTTTACAAATAATAAATCGTAACATTTTGTACCTATATGGATACGTTTGATTTGAACCTTTAAAGCTAAAGTTAAAAATGGCTTAAACATTTGTTAATTAATTAGAATTTTCAAAAAATCAACAAGACGACATGACTAACTAACTAGCTTCTAACTAGCACACAAATGCTCAAATACTAGTCTAATTTGCGACTTTTGAGGTGTTTGTAAGTCTTGTTTGGAACGTTTTATGTACGCTATTATTTTTGTAAGTCATTGATATCTTCTTTTTCTACTTAGGCCGTATCGATGATTCCTCAATTATATAAATTTTGAGCAGAATTCAGCCACGGCAATAGTGTTTTCATTTGTCTCATTTTCAGTCATTGATATATTAATGTTTCGTGGATGAGTTTTGGTGAGTAGGAATTTAATTACGTATCATTCGTTTCTAAATTAGGGGGCGGAAACCGGTGTTCGATATCAGCCTTTCCGTTGATATAGCACTCGCGTACGTGACGATTTGTAATTTTTTTTAAGTTACCTACTCGTCCACCAAACAAACATTTCTTCACGTTGCAGTTGATAGGATTTCTTACACCTGTCAAAGAAACATAAATAAAATTCTTGTAGAAACTAAACCGGCCGTAGTAGGTATCTTATGCCCCAAAACTATAGTGTAACGAGAGTTTCTCTTCCAGTATTACTTAGATGTACCGGGTACCTTTGACACCGATGCGAAAAGGAGTACCATGGTTACAGTAGGTGCATGATTCTGGACCTCCAAGTGTTGGAATTTTCGTTGGCTTTTTTAACCGACTTCAAAAAGGAGGGGTTTATCATTTCTACAGTTTTTGTTTTTGTTTTTTACCACAGAACTTTTTACTAGGTAAACCGATTTTGAAGATTCTTGATACTTTTTGGTCTTTCTTGGTACTTGTCATGCAGTCCCATTTAAATTTCATCGAGATCTGATGAATAACTTCGGAGATATTCATTAGAACTCTTCTATATATGATGGCAAATCACTCAGGGTAGCTGTAATAGCATGTCTGTTTATTGTTTACACCAATTCATAACATTATATCACACTGGTAGATACGCTCTAAAGGGTTCGCAGGTGTGAACAGTTCACCCTAGTTACTCTCATTCCACTGGTTTTGTTTAAGTTTGATGTTATTGGGTTAATCTATTCTGGTATCACTTTGAGCATTATAGGTACCTATAAAACTGGTCCATTACGTAGCACGACAAAAAAATAAATAATATATAACTTTTTACAAAAAAATACAACCGACTTCCACATAAAAACTCTGGAAAGTGTAAAATAACTTCAATTTCGGATGTCGGTGTCAAAAAACGAAGAAACGAAACAGGAACACCGACTTCCGAAATTGAAGTTATTTTTCGTTTTCTAGTGTTTTTATTAGTGAGTCGGTTGTATTTTTCCCTAATTTTGTTTTAAGGTAAAATCACGGTGATTGGCTGGTTTATCAACCGAACACAACATGCTTTTATACTGTGGATTTATTTACCAGAACCTCTTACAGGATCGTGACAGATGCGGAAATCGACGTCAAGAAGGAAGCCAGCATAATTGAAGGTAAAATGATTTAGCAATGCACCTATTCCACTGTAATACATTTTTACCATAACCCTATGAATTCATTTTATACTGAAATACTCTATGAGTACATTTTATACTGAAATAACGGAAAAATCACTACTGGACCATTCCATGAACTTTTTAAGGGGCTTTCTTTCTGCGTCGTTGGACTCAGATATGGATCCTAGGCTTATACTCAGGACAGCAGTGCATGTCTATGCCTGCCCTATGCCCAGCACTGGGTGACGTCGGGTTGTGGACGATGATGATGACTTTTGTTTTTTGACAATATAGTCGGTCCCTGTGATACATTGAACGTATAGCTAGCTAGTGACGTGGTGAAACTGACAACTTGGCAGTCGCTATGTGGCTATTTTGTAAGCGGTCGCTCACATAGCGCTGTACTGTACTATCACCCCGAGATCTTACTTCTTCATATTCTGGTAAACCGCCAGATAGCAGGCCCGGCGACCGGTCAGGCCACGGGCGGCGGGGGCGCAGGCTGCGAAGGCGCGGTCGAGGCGGAAAAATGTTTGGTTAATTGTCAACAACCCCCCGATGAAAAACAAATACGTTATGGAACTGCGATGTCATTCTAAAATAATACGGTTAAATATCGTACTGATCATCGACGGGCCCTTTTCACCCGCCTTTATGTTTTGTGCACAGAATCAATATTCTCGTCGTCATCCTCGTCTTCGAGGAGTGGAGTGAGCAACGCCAGCGGGTACACGAAGCGACTGGTCGGCTTCCGCAGGAGTCTCGCGGCCAAAGTAGGGGAGGATGCGGTATGTATTCTCTATATTCATTCAACTTGAAAAAGGTAAAAGAGGGTAGGCGGTTTGTTCACGTTGAGCGGAGGAAAGAAAAGCAACTAACACAAGGTATTTTTTTAAGCCCTCTCTGTAGTTTCCGCCCACCCCCATGGGAAAAAGACGTGAGTTTATCTTCGATCAATAATATACTAGATAAACAATCCCGTACAAAACTTCACTTTAAAACTGACGCCAATGGTGTTTAGGTAATTCTAAGAATTCTAGTTGAAAAAATATACATTAATGCAAATTCAACCTTAAATGCAATTTTTAAAGTTGCATTCATAAAACTATGTACAAAGAGCAATAAATATAATCATCAAAACAAATTTAGTCTTACACGCAAGTTTTAAATTCTAATATCTCTCTTAAATTACAAAGTTCCAAAACAGTCGATGTTTGATACAATAGTTGGCGCGATGTCGACACAAACGTTGGTCAAACAATCATAATATTTGCTAATTGATTCATATTTACTATTTAATTCTGTTTTACTTTAAATGTTAAACACTTAATAATATAAACTTACCGAAAAAAAGTTATTCTCTACAAAATCAAGGTGTTACGGTGGTTCTTTGCACAATTTTTGAGGGCTCATTGCGGTATTTTTAACGTCTTAATATTGGCTATGATTGGACCATACTAATTTGAAATAAGACCACAACCGTATTTGTGGCCATATTTTTCGAGCCGTTATTGAAGCGCTGACATCTAGTGTATTATTGATCGAAGGAGTTTATACCTATGCATATAATGTATGCATTTAACTTTTAATATTGCCTTACTCATAGCATGCATCTATCTAGGCTGCACCTGTATTGACCCACTGCTGGACAACAGTCTGTAAATGGTTCCAGTATTGGCTCCGTTGACAGCACAAGCAGTGATGCATTGTCTGCGGCGTCAATAAACTGTCCCCATTTGATAAGATTGCATATTAATGATTTTCAATAATCATATTGATAAAGAATAGGCAAAGGTTTTGTTCGGAAACACTCACGTGGAGCTACACTTGCTCGTTTTTCGATCGAATCATTGTACCGAAAGTTGTGTTAGCCAATGGCTTAATAGCCACGAACCTCGACCAACAGCTAGTTTCTCGTTAGTCAGTTAGCTTGATTTAGAAACCAATAATTATGGACACGGCTCATATTGTTAGGAGGTCCTTCTCTCCTTAGTGCGAGACTCTTACTCACCACGGAGCACTCACGCTCAATCTCGTTAACGTAAACGTCAATTTGTATTGAAATTTGATAAGCGCCGTTTGGGGACGAAACAAACCAAACGAGGATAAACCTCTTTTTAACCGACTTTCCAAAAAAGAGGAGGTTATCAATTCGACTGTATTTTCTTTTTTATATTTGTTACCTCAGAACTTTTTACTGGGTGAACCGATTTCGATGATTCTTTATTTATTTGAAAGCTGGTGCTTCTTATGTGGTCCCATTTAAATTTCATCAAGATCTGATGAAGAACTTTGGAGATATACATCAGAACTCTTCAATAAATGACTGCAAATCACTCGGGATAGCTGCAATCGCATATTGTTTTTACCATTTCATAACATAACATCACACTAGTAGGTACGCTCTAAAGAGGGTACGCAGGTGTGAACAGTTAACTCTGGTATACTCCCATTCCACCGGTTTTGTTTAAGTTTCATGTTATTGGGATAATCAATTCTGGCTTCACTTTGGGCATTATAGGTACCTAACCTATAGAACTGGTCCATTATGTACCACAACTAAAAAGTGAAAAATAAAAATCTTTTTACAAAAAATACAACCGACTTCCAAATAAAAACACTACAAAGTGAAAAATAAATTCAATTTCGGAAGTCGGTGTCAAAAAACGAAGAAACGAAAACAGGAACACCGACTTCCGAAATTGAATTTATTTTTCACTTTGTAGTGTTTTTATTTGGAAGTCGGTTGTATTTTTTGTAAAAAGTTTTTGTATAGGTACATTTTGACATAAGAGATCGTTTACGTTATCACGAGTGAGTACGTTAAAAACTCGGCATAAGCACACAGCTATAGTCAATATAGTATGAAAAACGCGAGGATAAGTACGAACAAGATATAATAGTGAATAACAATACTGGCAGGTAGTTAGGGTGTGGATTTAGGACACACGATACGTAATTCGACATCAATCTAATGTAATTATCATTCAGGCAGACGGAAAGAAGCCCAACAAAATTCGGAAACAAAAGCGTTAATATTTTACCCAATATTTAGGTATAGGATGAATTGTGTGAAATTGTGAAGAATATCTAAACAGTCATCATCTGCCTAGCCTTTTCCCAACTATGTTGGGGTCGGCTTCCAGTCTAACCGGATTTAGCTAAGTACCAGTGTTTTACACGGAGCGACTGCCTATCTGACCTCCACAACCCAGTAACTGGGTAACATGGTACCCCTTGGCTAGACTGGTGTCAGATCTCAAGCTTCTGACTACGCGTAACGACTGTCATAGATCTTCAAATGACAGCCGGGACCAACGGCTTAACGTGCTTTCCGAGGCACGGAGGCAACTCGCTATGTTGAAATGGTCACCCATCCACGGACCGACCTCGTCAAGCGTTGCTTAACCTTGCAGATCGACCCGTGCGGCTGTTATTATTTAGCCACGAGCTCCTAGAGATCCAAGAATATCTAAACAGTATGCAAATGAATCAATTTGATGGTAACTAAACCTACATAGTAGGATTTTTGAAAATTAATATGCCTAGCCAGGAATCGAACCCGTTCATTTTGTAAAACTATACACTGTATTATTTGACCATCCGATATATATCCAACGGGGATTTGGCCATCCATGCCCTTTTTCTCAAATTGACCTGTATACATAATAAAAATTCTTGGTAGCCATTTGGTCAAAGCTATTCTTACCAGCCATCACCACGGCCAGCTGGTTAACTGTTTCCATCAACATGGGCCGAATTGCCTTGATGTGACAGGCATAACCTATAACATTTAAATGTGCGAAGTCCGACACGCACTTGGCCGGTTTTATTTTTAATAGAAGTATATGTTTTGTTGATTAAATAATCGTTTGGTTTGTACCAGTTTTACATTCTGTTAATTATTTTTACAGTAATAGTGTGAACAGAAATTTGTACAGAGAAAGATGTACAGATATTTTCATTGATCCCATTATTTATACACAAGCATGTGCATGAGCTATTCTAATTTACTAACTTTCTTCTTTCTGTTCCAGTTGATTGACGACATTCGTGAACAAGGTATTTATCACATCCAATCTTAATACCTATATTGATTTATTTAAAACATGTCCCAGTCTCAGATCAAATATTTTATTTGATCTGAGGTCCCAGTGCTATAGATTAACCATTCACACATATACCTACCACGATTATGATGGGGTGATTAGGTGCATTCCTCAAAGATTCCTTGAGAAATCTACTCCAATCTGCATAGTAAACTAATACCTACTTTTGTTTGATAGCTCATAAACGAATAAATCCCTTGAATAACCATTATTAAAAAATAACCATAGCTTCGGCAACTTAGCTTCGTGATATTACTGTTTATTATCCAGAGCGGAGAAGATTTCTAACTAGTTTTGGTTGTAGGTAAAGTAGAAAATGTCCAATACCTTGAAAACAATCCAATTTGGGCCCCAAGTTTTCTGAATAAAATTGTTGCAAGCTCTTAGAACAATCCATTTCAATGAACCAGTCAACTTGTATAGTGCTCGCCAAATTTCTGGGCCGCCCTGAAGTTGGCTTTCCGATGCACAAGGCACGGATCGGTGCTGTTTTTTTTTTGTATCAGATTTATTACTGCGCAGCCATTGTAGCCAACTTCAGGGCGGCCAAGAAGTTTGGAGAGAACTATAACTATATAGTAGACGAGAAGAGAGAACCAAGAATACATAAGTCTCACCTTGAATGCCATAATAATTTCGTTGCTAAAAAATAGTGTTATACGTCCTGTATAGCTCCGTCCTTCTCTCACACTGGAAACATGATGGCTTTAAGAGCGGACTCTAGTCAACAGGAATTTGAAAAATAGGTATTTGAAGAAACTATTGCCGTCGCGTCACCTCCAACCTCACCCCGTAAAGTGCGAAAGGGACAACTGCAGCTCAGGCTGATTTTACCTACAAAAACTTTGACTAAAAGACGTTTCGTATTCTGCTGTTTTCTTCATGAAAACTGGTCTGATCTAAAAAATTCTTATATCAAAATTTAGAGGAAAAGTATATCTATGCTTCTATCATTTTCTTTTTTGTTAAAAACTTAACAATTTTGTCTGAAAGTCCTCTGAACCTGGCGGTAAAAACGGGCTTTTTTTTCGGGTTTTTGGATTGTCATATTTCTTTTTGTGATTATGTTTTGGAAAAAAGGAAATAATAGGGGCACGTATTAATTAGACCTAGATTTTATGGGCAAAAATCACTGCTCTTGAGGCATTATCCACGAAGAAAACAGCAGAATGTGTTTGTATGGAGAAAGTCTCACTAGAGTCCCCTCTTAATACGTCACGGGCCCTACCCATTTCCTAATTTAGATATTAAACAAGGCAAACTTATATCATAATAATAAATGCCGACGACACGGCGTTAATATTTACCTACCGCTGAAACCAGTAACTACTGAATTGTACGAATACGGGTATCGTAGATTTCTAGGGTTTATTAGTTTGGGACGATTTCTTTATTTGACTTAAAGAATAATACATTTTAGGTTACCGCCACAAAGTAAAATCCATCCCTAAAAACTTAATAACCCCTTTTTGCCCAGTTGAGATTCGACTTTTTAACAACCCAAACAGTTTGGTATTCGCTCGTTTCTTCTCCTTTTTATTTTCGTTTAAGTTAGTTAGATGGCGCAGTAAGATTCCTTAAAAATGTTTGTTCTGTATGTTTTTTTTTTGCGCTGTACAATAAAGTGTATAATAATAATAACCCCACCGCAGTATCTCTACGTTATACGTTATTACGTCGTGGTGAGGCTTGCGTGTTCCAACGAACTCTAGGTCGGTGCGGGTAGATTCTTTTTTGCCGCAACATGCCTAGAGTGAGGGGCCAGACTAAGAGAGAAAGTATCTGCAGGGCAACTTTGTGGTGGGCTGGTGGGCAGTGGCGACCCCACGGACCTGATCTTCAGGGAGAAATCCGGCTTGCATTGGCCGGTCGGTGTGAACACTGACGGGGAACAGAGCTGCCACCTCTCTCTTGCCTTAATTGGCTGGCTTGTGTGGCGATTCGCAAGAGCAAACGTGCTCGGAGAAATTAAGTTAATGTTAAGAAAGTAAGATGTTGGTAGGGATCTTGACCGTACTGCCGGGATTGTCCTGATAGCCGTGGCATATATTTTCACTCCTCAAGCACTTCCGTATATGTTGCCTCCTCGGTGCTACGTCACTAAAGTGCTAGCGACTGTTTATGGAGGGGGGCATTAATTGAGTGTGCAAGTCATCTCCTGCAATTTTATAGCCGTGTAGATCAACAGTGACCGGGCATGGGCCAATAGTCCTTCTACAGTTTTAGGTAATCGATCCACGAAACCTCCCAAACCCATAGCCCAATGTGTTTTGGTCTCCATATTCTGCAATAGTCATGCACCAGCTGGTGATAGTCCTTGGATGCTCTTGCGTATTGACTAGTGCATACAGGGATAATTGCCGGTTGGTGCCGAATTTCATCCTACATTTCTTACAAGGCGTCTGCGAGTTGGTTTCGGCCCCCTGGTACGCCTTTCAAAGATCCCGGACCCTAGGGTCACGAGAATCTCAAAGAAATAATAATAACAATAATAGGGATGTTTCGGTTTACTCGGAAGCCCATGTCCTTACGGTTCAACAATTATATAATATCCTCCGTACTGTCCTACGTAGACACATGTTACCAATAAGCTTAGATGCAATAAATAGACGCACTGGTTTTCCAGTCGTTAAAATCATTGAACGAAAAAAAAAATCACTTTACGTTCACTGGTTAAAATACAATTTTTTTTCCTGTTGTTAGCCTCACAAATGGTCAAATAAGTTGGTGAGTTAATTATTTGCCAGTTTGTTAGACTAAGAATTTGACGAACGATTTTTACCGAATTTTGAAACCATTGCAATCTTTCCAGCACATCGCTCGTCTGTGTCGCTGCGCGTCGTGACTCTGGGTCTAGAGTCTGATCAATTGACGATGCCCAGTAAAACGGGCCCTGCGCCGCGGAAGGGCTCCATGTTGAAGTAACCAGGTAAATCTGAATGGAGACTAGCGTTCACTAACCGCCTCTCACCTGTCCTTATTAATGCAGAACTATTGTTTGTATTTTGAATGTAACTCATTGTGGAATGGGAACTTTTTTGTAGTCTACCCGATAATATTGTAATAATCTGCGTTTGCAGGTATTGTATATACCTACTTGACAGAAATAACTTTTATATTTTTTGTTATATTATTTACTATGCACCTTTGTAAGGAGGATATTTCTTGTGGCTACTTTGGTTGCCAAACGCCTCACTGTAATTTTCAGAAGACATCAGAATTGTTGCGGTTGGACTACTTACCTATACACACAGGTATATTAAAATTAGTTTATACTTAGGTTTTATTGGAGTTTATGATGTTGATAGGTAATATACCTACCTAATATTATTCTTTGCATTTCTATTGTATTGCAGAATATAATAATGTAATTATTGGTTTAATTCAAAGGCATGTGTCATGCTCGTGTGGTTTTATTACTAGGTTTAAATTGCTATGACGGAAGTTTGCTTATTAAATGCAATGACGCTTTATAGTCCGCTGCCGTATTGCGTAAGTGAATACGGCAACGCAAAGAGTTTGACCGCTATCCAATAGACCAAATCGAGCAATCACACAGACGGAAATCCACATCCCGTCATTCATCTCACATGTGATTGGTCGATTCGATTGGTCGAGCGGTCAAACTCTTTGCGTTGCCGTATTCACTTACGCAATACAGCTGTGGTCAATTTAGAAATCCGAGGGTACAAACATTCGCACCCAGGTAATAATTGGTAGGGTTGTTTAGTTCAAAACACCATCATAAATGAAATCTAAAAAGTCCTCATCGGTCCGATACCTGGACAAAAATTTACTCGGGGTCAAAGGTCACAAAAACGGGTTTTTCGCGATTTTCAGCAAAACGGTAAGTTTTATCATAAAATTAGCCCAGACAAAAATTTTAACTAAGAGCCACCGTTTTTGAGATATAACGATTCAAAAAGTTGAAAGAGTTGTAATCGTCATAATAAGTATGTCTCGTTTTTGTGACCTTTGACCCCGAGCATGAGGATTTTTTAAATTTAATTATAACGGTGTTTTGAACAATCATACCTATTTTCAGCTGGGTGCGAATATTTGTAACTTCACTCCTATTTTTTGGTCTAATTTGACCGGACTAATATGCTTTATGAACTATCATTGTTTATCCTTCGAAATTGTTAGTTTTTACAAATGGTACTGCCTACTTACTTATTTATTTTTAATAATGTGTATTTTGCGGGGACAGAATTGCTTGCTTGTAAAATCTGCCTTGCAAATTTTATGCAGTTATACGTGACTTAATGAAATAAATTGCTACCATATCAATATTATTTTAGTTTTATTTATTAGTGCCTTTTTAAATTGGCTGTCCTTTAAGAAATGCCGTGCCCTAGAAGTTACAGTCAGCCTAGTTAGCATAAACACGTCAGGACTATTACTAACAAAATTAAACTGTATGTCAAGGGAGCTTGAGGTGTTTCAGAATTAACACAGTGTGTTGTGGACTGTTCGTCCAGATAGTTTTGTTGCTGAATGTACTCTACTTAAATGCAGCTAAGCTAGTGAAGGGCCACTGAACACAGGTAGACTGGTCAGTGAAATCGAGTTGGGTGCCAAATAGCACTATCTTATATACGCGCTAATATATGGCGGTATCAGCAGCCGTATTGCCTAAGTGCGAAAAGAGATTAAACTCTATCCAACCGACCAAATCGGCCAATCACACGTAACGGAAATCCACATCGCGTCATTCATCTTGCATGGTCGGTTGGATAGAGTTTAAACTCTTTGCCCACTTACGCAATACGGCTGCGCAGGTAATTGTTTGCCTAATTTCTACAGCGCAAGATAAGTCAGCGCGCGACGGGTAGCGTGCTTAATGTTGCCAGCATAATCAGATCTTTTTTCCTTAATTTAATCAATAGTCATTTTTCATCACTCGAAAGTAATTTAAGTTAAGCATAATTAATTACTACTTTTTTCTACTTGCATAGAATATGATGAAAAAGGTTAATAAAATTATTGTAAATCTTTTATTGAATACTTAGTAATACCTACTGTTAAATTTGGTCTAACAATGGTCCTGCAGTGAATAATTTAAATTCTTTTTTAATTTCTTCTTCAACAATTTTTGAAGAAGCTGCTGCCACTTAACCCTCTTGAGTTATTTGGGTAACGGTGCGTTCAGAAACGCATAAAACAAAATAACAATAATGCGTTATATTACATGATGCCGGTCCTGTCCCGCTGGTATATTTATGTACCACCCAAAAACCAATACTGTCGGGCACCGGTAGTACGAAAATTTAGGGAAATTTTAGTATAGTGGTATCCCTAAAAGTTACCTGTCAAATAAACAACGCGTGCTCTATCTTTATAAAACGGTACCGTAGGCCCATTATTGTCTTGTTCACCTCAAGAAAACATCCCTGCCATCACTTTAAATTACTTTAAGCATAATGATGGCGATTATTTACTTCGGAAACGAATATAAACACGGAATACACTCTCTTGACACCTGACATAAATGGCAAACGATTAAGTCAAGAGTGAATAGGTTTTTTTCTAGGCAAGCGTGTTCACCATCGACCACATCATCGCTTACCATCAGGTGAGATAGTGGTCAAGCGCAAGCTTAAAAACGATAAATAAAAATTACTTTCGATTTTGGCCGCGCGCAGACTTATCTTGCGCGCACTCTACTATCAACACAATATATGTATATTTAAAGGGGATGCCATTAATTACGTGAGGCTATTTTGACGATTTTTCGACACCCACTCCCCATAATGAGATTTAGCTCGACCTAGTGATGGTAAGTTCTCGAGAATATTCTTTTTTAAAGGAATTTCGAGAATTTAAAAATTGGATGACGCTATTGTATCGATTTATTTTCAGAGAATCTAATAATATTCAGTGCATTTGAAAATTTTATGAAATTAACGCCAAACTAATCAACTCGACACCTTAAATTCTCTGTGTATTCACCTGAGCTAGAACGATTTCTATGGCTAGAACATTCCCGAGAATATTGCCGAGAAAATTCTCCTAAATTTCATAGGGTGTGTTAAATGATTGTTTTTCGGACTCTTTTTTTGTTCATAATTTTCCAATTGCGAACAATCAGACAAATTTTGCCTGCACTTTGGGTGTTGAAATTTTTACCTTTTTATGGTTCCGTACCCAAAGGGTAAAAACGGGACCCTATTACTAAGACTCCGCGGTCCGTCTGTCTGTCACCAGGCTGTATCTCATGAACCGTGACAGCTAGACTGTTGAAATTTTCACAGATTATGTATTCTGTTGCCGCTATAGCAACAATTACTAAAAACAGAATAAATTAAATATTTAAGTGGGGCTCCCATACAAAAAACGTGATTTTTTCCCGTTTTTTTGCGGTAATGGTACGGAACCCTTCGTGCGCGTCCGACTCGCACTTGCCCTGTTTTTAGGGTTCCGTACTCAAAGAGTAAAAACGGGACCCTATTACTGAGACTCCGCGGTCGGTCTGTCTGTCTGTCTGTCACCAGGCTGTATCTCGTGAACCGTGATAGCTGGACAGTTGAAATTTTCACAGATGATGTATTTCTGTTGCCGCTATAACAACAATTACTAAAAACAGAATAAAATAAATATTTACGTGGGGCTCCCAAACAACAAACGTGATTTTTGTGCCGATTTTTGCAATAGTGGTACGGAACCCTTCGTGCGCGAGTCCGACTCGCATTTGGCCGGTTTTTTGGTATACCTTTAGTTCTGTAGTTGACAAGAAGGCATACATACATAGACCTTATTGGTGATGTTCTTCAGAAAGGCCTGGGTAAGCAGTACTCATAACCGGCGTGTGTGTATGACTAGATGTATGAATGTGAGTGAAGCAAAAGAAGTATGTAAGGATCGTAGCAGGTGGCGTTCTATAGTTTCTGCTTACCCCCATGGGAAAAAGGCGTGAGTTTATCTAATCTTAATAAGATTGTTTGACCGACTAGGGGATAAGTTAAATAGTAACTATTGAAATTCGTAAAAGTATTCATTATTTAATCAGTCCACGGTATCTCACATGTGGTTACTAGAGAGTGACTACTGGAACCAATTGCCTCTGTAACTTTCATTAAAAATTATCTGCTCCTTCAACCTCGCTCTGATTTAGCCAATCTATACTGTTGCCGCTCGCATATAGAAGCTCAGTATGAGAAAACATGAGACTCGCACATTGTGCCATAGAGCGGCTGTTGCACTGTGGACCGCGGACACTTTTGGTTGATATTAGTCACAAATAGGCACGGTGCGAAAAAAAAATTTCATATTTGTCGAGATGCTCCTTTACTAAATCACGAATCAAGACTATGTGAGACAAAACTCTCACCTCTGCCTGCAAGAACAGTCCTTTATCACTTGATTCAGGACCGGCGCGCGGCTGCGCGGCGTACATACAATTTCGAGGCCGTAATCGAGTCGCTCACTGTCACACAAACAACAAAATATTGCGTTCCTTCTGCCTGTTACCTAAAACGCGCTTATCTGTCTACTTTGATATTTTTGCCGACTATTAAAGATTATTTTACTATCAAATTTATTTTAATTGTCGCAAGGTCGATATTTGTTTGTCAGTGAAAACCGTGCCTCGTTGCACTTCGCCGGATATATGCGCCAGTCCAACAGATTCAAGATCCAAGTGGGCGGGGTAGACAAATCGGCCCCGTGACTCCTTTGGCCGTCTTTCGCTATACCTCAGTTTGAAAGACAAACCCCTTCTGTATCTTTAAGACGTGTAGGTTATGGTGCATCACTTCTGCCAATCCTTTAAAGGAAGATTGTGAATGAAAAGCTGCAAATATTACTTACAATTTTATTACAACATGTCATTTTTTCATATTTCAGTTTTACAGGTAGCTTGTCACACATACTTACTCTTGTCTTTATATTTTGACTTAAGAAACACTATTGGCAAGAAATCATTCTTTCATACATTAAACAAAATCTTTATTTTAGGTGGGATTGTCATTTCAAAGTTATTGTCGAAATACTAAATACGATTAGGAAACTATTGCGCAAGTCACTACAAAAGCATCTGTTTTCTACTTTATACTATGTGCTAAATTCAGTAAAAATAAGTACATTCTGTGCTTTCAAACTTCAATAAGTCTAAAGAGTTCAAATACATTAATTAATTTTGATATTTACAAAGGAACACCTGTGGTTATGCAGATACACATAAATATTATGGTTATTTATGTGGCAATTGACTATATTGTTATTTTAAACATGATACATGAAACAATTTGTCTTACAGAAATGTGGGAAAATGAGTAGAAACAATTAAATTATAACAATATTTTAACACAAGTATATAATGCTGAAAACACGAGGCTTAAATGAAATGGTCCAGCCTTTAAAGCCTTAGGTATGGTATACTACATGAAAAATTTTCAGTGAATTTACTTTATGTGATCTACCTTATGTAATATTGTATAGCATTACTAATTTACAAAACCTCCATACAAGCTCCAATCATGAGCATTGTCATGTTTCAAAAACATTAGGTAGGTACCTACTTGAAAAGCTCCAGTTTGCAACTTGAATTTAGCTAAATTAGTACCTAAGTGATCATGTACCTTACATTGGGTGTAACGTAGGCCATGAATTACGTAATAGGTTAAAGGCCTACCACTTAATTGAGATGGTGCCTGATGTAGCTGCAAGGTACTCCAGTTGTGTTAACACCCGTCAGTGACGTCCCTCTATGACTGAGGTCCAGTGATACGGAGCCACACCTTTCCAGCACTCCACAGCTATCAGCAAGTGTTGTCTCAGTTAAGCATTGGCCCAGATACTACTCTTGAAGGCCGGTTTTAGAGTGATTTTTACATCATTTAAGATATGATAAAATTCTGAATAAATAATATACACCTATTTCAAGTTTACAATGAACCTCAACATCTTAAGTAACACATAATGTGTAAAAAACATAATAGATATTACTTAAAAGATAGGTACATAATTCCTGTCTGAAATGAAATCACAAAATTAGTTTTATATTAAAATATATAAAAGTAAAAAATAAATTAAAAACAGTCTATAATTTAATAATCAAAACATGAGCCATTTCTTTCAGTAAAAAACTAAAACAATAAAGGCATAATATTACACATTTTCATTCTAACACTGTTGACCAGAAATACTACATACACAGGACAATTCACCATAAATTTAACATTCCTACATTTAAATTTAGCTATTCAACGAAAAGCACACAATGGCTGGAATAGTAGCTGCCCAGACCCATAGGTATTGGGAATTCAATTGAAAGTAGGCTATTCCTGAAGGACCTATTTCGTGGTTTTCGCTTTATGCATCGCCTTACCTCACATCGCCAATTAGGCCTTTCATCAATTGCAAACAGTGTTAGAATATCAAAGCGTCATAAGTCAGGAAACCGTAATGGATCTTCTATAAAGTCATCCGGTATCACAAATAGATCAGGCGGAATATTATTACGAAAATCGAATTTTTGAAATGTTATTTTAGCAGTCACTGTTGGCAAAATTGGTATATCAATTTTAACTGGAAACCCCCTTGGTAATTTCATTGCCACAAATTGTCGTAGCTTAGCAAAATGCTTGAAGGGTGCAATCACTTCCAGCACATTTAATAGCATGTCAACACTTAGTGGGAAATCATCACTCATGGCAATCGTGGCTCGGAAATTCCTTGATGATTCCTTGTAAACAAGTTCTCTTCCCAGGCTAGGGTACAGCCCAGGGGGAGATGATATGTATGAAACCCAATCAATATTTTTCTCAGGAGGAGGATTCAGTGATGCACGGCGAGTAGGCTCCCCATTTGTATCCAAACTTTGGGTATTTCCTTTAGTTAAGCTTTCAATGATAGCTTTATTTTTTTGTAGGTCGTCAGTTGACAAATGTTCTCGTCTTTTACGTGACTCTAGTACAAGACCAGTGATAGTATAAATATCGCTCCTGTATATACCTGCAACAGTTTCTTTACGATCCTCTCGAAATATCCAGCCAGACTGAGCCCTTGTAAATGAAATTCCTTTGGTTGACATCTGAGCAGCGAGTATATCACTTGACATGAGAATATCTACTTCATCTTCTATTTCATTTTCTGTTTCTTCATAGCGGACTCTTTGGTACACATTAGCTTTGTTATCCAAAACTGTTAGTGACTCACTTGGCGGTTTCTCTCCCTGAAAAATAAAAGATATGTCTCCTCTTTCCCATTTCATATCAGTGAAATCTACTAATGTGGTGTCCAATCTGATTCCAGAGCCCGCTTTGTAAATCTTGCATATGTCCGATGGTAATATCCTGGAGACTAGAGGTACCCATGAGTGGAAGTCCCATTTGAGTTCCATATAGAAATCTTGTATTTGAGCAAGAGCTCGAATTAGATCAGGTCTACGACGTTCCATCTGTTCTCGAGCTTGCTGCTTCAATTTACGCACTAATGATGATATGGTCTGACGATCTCCGTAACTGATGGCTTCAGCCAGAGGTGACCAGCCTGCGAGGTTCTTAACTTTAACGGGCGCGCCATGCGCGAGTAGCAGCTGCACGCACTCCTTGCGGCCCAGCATGACGGCCAGATGCAGCGCCGTATTGCCGTGTTTGTCTTTTCGGGCCACATCATGATTTCTTAGTAATGACGAGAGCTTCCGAACGTCACCAATAAATATACACTCATGGAGTGGATACCCATCTTCTTCTTCACTACAGTTAGAAATAGACATCTCGCACACACGGTTGTTTCTAATTCATTACTCTCATTGATAACTAATAAATAGGAACTTGAAGTGGAAACAATTTTGATTATAATCTAATCAAGGAGATAAGAAAACGGCTTCATATTTTGACTGTTCTTTGCTGTACTGAATAATTTTAATTAGTTCTGTAAAAAACTTATTTTTGAAACCATAATATTTACTCATAGGTACACTGTACAAAATTATTATAATCTTTCTTTTACGAAAAGTAATGTGTCCATCATCGTTTTTAGGTTCTGTTCCATTAATCAGCACGAAAATGTATAGTTTTGACATCTGTTTCCTAAGATTGCTTTTACTCTTGCACAAATATACGTCATGCTGTTCTGCTGTCAGAAGCTAACATGCTAAAGATTGTTAGACATTGATATTTTGGAACGTTCGTGTTTTTTTTGTTGATATACGAAACACGTTGGATCACCATAGTCGATTATTTCATAAAATCGATTACCATAACTTATCATTATTTTATCTTCTATAAAGCTAAATACATTGTTTTGCTGGAGGGTAGAAAGGAGAACGATCTCTATGTATGATAAAGTGTCCATAAAAATGTACTAAATAAGGGTGGCGCTACAGTAGTCACCGGGTAAATAAAAACATTAAATTATTCATTAGAGTCTGGCAAACAAAAGTAGACACTCGAATTATTTGCAAACTTTTTATATGGCAATGCTATACTAATGTCAAACTCAGTTTTCCAAATCAAGATGGCGTGTTGTTTTGATTTGTTTTGGTCTTGATAATAGCATTTATTCAGTGAAAAATGAATAAAACAATTAAAAGTGAATTACGGGAGATGTTGTTTCGCATGATGTCTGAATATAAAGAAAAACAATAAGAGAAAGACCGGCGTCTTTCTCTCAATTCAAACAAAAACAAGGTTATTTACGTGTGGTGTTAGATTTGATAGGTTAGTATGACGCTAATAATTTGATACTTTGTTTTAATTCGTAATTACTATTGATGCAAAAACTATTTCTCTATTATTATTCACATTCATTTTATAGTAAGTTAAACACTTTCATAATAATGCATTATGGCTATTTATCATACCATAATAAAAGTTGCATTGTAATTTTAACATTTGTTTCTTTTACAGAAGATCTGGAGGATGTAGCAGGGCTTAATTGGAAAATATTGAAAAACTTACGGATTTAGAGCAGAAAGATAGGATAAGAACCCTGAACCAGTACTTTGGTTAAAGCTAGCAGGGGAGTGGAAGAAAATGACTGACCATGTCATACTATGTTGAAAAAATATATAATGAAAGGGACAGAATTACAGAAAATAATTTATAAAGTTTCATGATTAATGTACAAAACAGTGATTCCAGTGACTCTAATGAATCTATGCACTTTGAAGTCTTAGATTCACATTTTGATTATGTAAGTGAATAAACCAAAATTATTATAGAATACTGTTGTTTTTTTTTATTCAGATTGATAGATACATAATATCTAAAGTATTGCCTGCCTAAAGTAACTATAGTATTTTTATTCAGCCGAAGTAATATTAATAATTGTAATGTATCAAATTTGGTTATTCCAAGTATTTCATACTAGTTTTGGGGTTGCTATGCGGAGATTTTTTAAATTTGCCGCGCTTTTTCAGTCTCTACTTTCGTTTGCCAGACTCTAAAAAAATTATACATAGTGTTAGCTGGAAATAAGACGGAGACTGAGGCGATAACACATATCACGCACCGTATAATGGTATTGCAAGATATTCAAGATAATTTTATTGCATTTATATTGTGCTTATCAGTTTTGGTAGCGTATTCATCAGGTTTAAAAAAATCCAACACTGTCTCCTCCTAATATCATCAATAGAAGCAACGGATACAAAATATCTCTACGGTCGTTGTCACGCTCCTTAACCCCTGGTCTGTCCACCCGACCGAATTGGAAAAAAGCATCCTGTGCGTTATCTGTCCACCCGACCGAATCGGAAAAATACCTGTCAGTACAAGTTTTGACCGAAATACGTCACGGGAAAGGATATTCTCAAAGGATCAGGGTTTAAATCGGTACTTTAATAGACGATAGTATAATATAATATATCAAATATATTACAAGGTAAAACTGGGTAAATCCCTATGAAATCAGATAGCTTATTTTATCACAATTCTAACAACATAACATTTATACATGGTTCCCATACAAAAGTACCGAGAAATCGGCGTTTTACTGAGACCGGGCGATCGCAAAAAATGGCCCCCGGGAACGTCATCCGACAGCGCCCCGGC
This sequence comes from Orthosia gothica, assembly GCA_949775005.1. Taxonomy (NCBI): domain Eukaryota; kingdom Metazoa; phylum Arthropoda; class Insecta; order Lepidoptera; family Noctuidae; genus Orthosia; species Orthosia gothica. The sequence continues at coordinate 19,520,467 of OX459048.1, read as the reverse complement.
GGCCGGCCAACCTGGACAGTTGACCGTTTAATAATAATAGGAGGTCCGGCATAACACGGTGGTGCCACCCCATTATTGTAGCTAGGGTAGCAAGTGATCGAAGTGATCTGAAAATATAAAACAATAATTATTACGGGTGCTGCATACAAGATGTTAAGGTGGAAACGAGAAAACTTATTGTATTTAGATTGCAAGTTAATAAATAGTACATATTTTTTTGCAGCCGTTGTATACAGTATAGTTTAATACATCAGATCTCTACAATTCACTGATGGACAACGCAGAGCCTACGCCCATCGCTGAGTAAGCAAAGTACCAATGTTAAAGTACAAATAAATAAAACGTACATGTTGTAAGTTGTCGATATGAAATCCAATGGAGCTGATGGAGCACACGGCTTGTAAAAAAAAACATTATTCCAACAGTAGATATCGCGGCGGCATCAGGGACCTAGGAACCATAAAACTATTGTGTCCAAAAGTGGGTTGGTATTAGGGATGTTATGGAGCTCCGTAACCGTTATCGAAATTATCGGTTATCCGAAATCTGTATCTTCTTTACTTTTATAATTACTTGAAAATCTAACATCCTTCACTGAACCGAAATAAAGCCTTATCCGTAACCATAACTGAAACCAGTATAATCTGTAGTGTAGTGTTTTTGGGGGCCGAGTCACCCACGTCCGTAGGAGAGTACCCTTAGATTCCCTACACGTGGTCCCCGGGTGGTGCAAATCAGGTGACACAACTGGTGGTAGGCTTCGGCCGAAGGCTTGTGACCACCCACTGAGCAAAGACGTACCGCCAAGCGGCCTGGCCGTGTTCCGGTTACGATGCTCAGTGTAGCCATCTAGAGGAGTTGGGTCGAGATAGCTGTTCCACTGCAAGCAGACCAGTCTGGCGCGCGCTGTTATGGGCGTATCGGGAGACTAGTCGCGGAGGGTAGCGGGATCCGAGGCACGGTGCACCGCTGGCCGACCGCAGGTAGTTGGGGGCCCAAGTAGTGTGCCAGCCACACATGAAAGGCTGCCCCGCCAACTGTCGAAAAATCCCGGAATGCACTATCGTGCTGGCTGGCGACCAGAAGGGAGGGCCTGATAGACATTCCGGGGGGGCTCGGGCGTCCCCGCAGTCTCCGGGCTAGTGCCCCAATGATGGCGTCCTTTCAGTGCGTGTCTGTAGGTTAGCAGCGTGGAACCTTGTCTCACTTCCTACTACTCTCTTCCATTCACTCTTCTTTAAATGAAAATGCCAAGGAAAAAAAATACAGGATATAAACAGCGGCTGCACCCCCTCCCACACAAAGTGCACCTCACCAACATTAGAGGTCTGCACTCAAATCTCTCTGCAGTCCACTACCACCTGGAGACTGAAAAACCAGCGCTGTTTTTCCTTACGGAGACGCAGATAGCGAGTCCGTCAGACGCGTCGTACCTATCTTACCCAGGGTTTACCCTAGAGCACAATTATAAACCGCGCGCGGGAGTGTGTATGTACGCCCGTGACGACACTTGCTATCGGCGTCTCCGTAACCTTGAGGACCCAAGATTTTCGACGCTGTGGGCTCTAGTGGACACAGGTCTGGATAAAATTATCTACGCCTGTGTCTACCGCTCGCACAGTGGAGATCAGGAGACAACCAGGCTCACAGAGTACCTCAGTGAGGCGGCTGATGCGGCACAGCAGCGGTACCCTTCCGCCCAATTAGTGTTACTGGGGGACTTTAATGCCCACCACCAGGAGTGGCTCTTCCCATACCAGTGCACTGACCATGCTGGACGGGAGATGCGTAAGCTTGCGCTTGCGCTTAACCTTACCCAGCTGGTCCAGGGGGCAACAAGGGTGCCGGATGTTGATTCGCACACGGCCAATTGCTTGGACCTTCTGCTGACAATAGAGCCAGACCGATACTCTGTGTCGATAACTTCACCTTTGGGTAGTTCCGACCATTGTCTGGTGAAGTCTGTGTCCGTCTACTCCCCGCCCGATCCCAGCCCAAGAGGCACGCGGCGGGTTTGGCGGTACAGGTCAGCAGATTGGGATGGCATGCGATCTTTCTTCGCATGTTATCCTTGGCAGCCTACTTGCTTTTCTTCGGATGATCCTACATCGTGCGCGGACAACGTGACGGATGTGTTGCGTCAGGGAATGGAGTACTACATTCCGTTTTCTGACGTAACAATGACCAATGTTGACCGGCCATGGTTTGGCGCTGAATGTCATCGCGCCGACGCGCTTAAACATGAGGCGTACCTGGCATGGGTTGACGCTCGTTCGCGCAAAGCGAGTGACGTGGGTCAAAGGAAGAAAGCCTACAACAGGGCTGCCAAGTCCTGCAAGAAGGTGTTGCGAAGGGCTCGGTTCGACCACATTGGCCGAATAGGGGCCAAACTTGCTTCTTACCCAGCCAACCGACCAGGTAGTAAAGCGTTTTGGTCCCTGGCTAAGTCGGTCGAGTCCAACTTCAGCCGTCCCTCACTACCACCACTGCTGAAACCCGACGGGTCGCTGGCCCACTCTGCTGAGGAGAAGGAAAATTTATTTGCCTCTCTTTTTGCGGAATCTTCACGTCTGAACCCTGGTGACGCGCGGCCCCCTTCTTATCCTGATGGATGCGAGACGAGTATGTCGGACATTCGTATCCATCAAACGGACGTCCGTAAGGTACTGCGCAACCTCGACGTGAACAAGGCTAGTGGCCCGGACGGAATACCAGCAATAGTTCTCAGAACCTGTGCGCCTGAACTGTCTCCGATCTTGACACGCCTATTCCGCCTTTCGTATGAGACTGGAAAAGTGCCGAATGCTTGGAAGCTAGCTAACGTACAGCCCGTGCCCAAGAAGGGTAGTCGAGCTGACCCGGCCAACTACAGACCCATCTCTGTAACGTCCATACTCTGTAAGAGTATGGAGCGTGTACTTAACACGAAGCTCCTGGCATACCTAGAATCTAACGATATCCTTAGTGACCGCCAATACGGCTTCCGCCGAAATCGGTCTACTGGGGATCTTCTAGCGTATGCCATTCACATCTGGAGTGAGGCCATCGAGAGGCACGGGGAAGCGCTTGCCGTCTCCCTCGACATCTCGAAGGCTTTTGATAGGGTCTGGCACAAAAGCCTTATTGGTAAGCTTCCTTCATTCGGTTTGCCCGGTGGTCTGTGTGATTGGATTGCAGACTTCCTGAGAGATCGGTCCATGCGAGTGGTTATCGATGGCTGCTCGTCGGACCAATTGGATATCAATGCCGGGGTACCTCAGGGGTCGGTACTCTCAGCAACTTTATTCTTGCTGCATATTAACGATCTGCTTAAACCCGGCACCTTTGGGTATGCAGACGACAGCACTGTTGCTGAGAGATACTTGTCCAACGCTCGTGCTACCGGGCCTCAGATCCGGTCTCTCCGGGAGGCCATGGTGGAGCGCTTGAACCTGTCCTTGCAGGCAGTCTCCGAATGGGGCGATGCCAATCTGGTCAGGTTTAATGCCGCTAAAACCCAGGCGTGTCTTTTTTCCGCTAAAAAGAGCCAATTTTACCCAGATCCAACTTTCCGAGATGCGACCGTGCCAATAACTGATCATCTTGAGCTTCTTGGCGTGACGTTGACATCTACTCTCAATTTTGGCCCTTACATTGAGGCAAAGGCTCAGCTGGCTGCCAAAAAGCTCGGGATCCTTGCAAAGGTGAGACGGTACTTCAGGCCAGAACAGCTCCTCAACTTGTATCAAGCGCAAGTTCGATCATGCATGGAGTACTGTTCTCATCTCTGGGACGGATCAGCCAAATACCAGCTTGACGCACTAGAGTCGATCGAAAAGCGAGCCAAGAGGCTCATCGGCGATGAGGCGCTGGTCAAGTCAAGGCTCCAGAGTCTTGAACATCGTCGCCGAGTTGCCAGCCTGTCGGTTTTTTATCGGTTACATTTCGGGGAGTGTGCGATGGAATTGCACGATATAATTCCACCTAGCCCGTTCCATCATCGGACTACCAGACGTACGGCGATGCGCCATCGATACATGGTAGACATCCCACCCATACGCACAAAACGTTTTGGGAACACTTTTATTATGCGTACAGCTAAGGAGTGGAATTCCCTGCCGGAGTCTGTGTTTCCCGATAGCTACAATCTAGGGGTCTTTAAGTCAAGAGTGAATAGGTTATTTCTAGGCAAGCGTGTTTCACCGTCGACCACATCATCGCTTACCATCAGGTGAGATTGTGGTCAAGCGCGAGCCTATAGGTTATAAAAAAAAAAAAAAAACTTGTATCTAATAACTAGACTAGAGTCAAGAGCAAAACCATATCAAATAAAAAAATAACACCAATAGAGTCTGGCAAACGAAAGTAGAGACTGAAAAAGCGCGGCAAATTTAAAAAATCTCGGCATAGCAACCCCAAAACTAGTATGAAATACTTGGAATAACCTAATTTGATACTTTAGAATTATTAATAATACTTCGTCTGAATAAAAATACTTTAGGTACTTTAGGGAGGCAATACTTTAGATATTATGTGGTATATGTGATATATCAATCCGAATAAAAAAAACAAGTGTTCTATAATAATTTTGGTTTATTCACTACCATATTCATTAGTCACTGGAATCACTGTTTCGTACATTAATCATGAAACTTTATAAATTATTTTCTGTAATTCTATCCCTTTTATTATATTTATTTTCAACATTGTATGACATGATCAGTCATTTTCTTCCACTCCTCTGCTAGCTATATAACCCAAGTACCTACTGGTTCAGGGTTCTTAACATATCTTTCTGCTCTAAATCCGTAAGTTACTCAATAGTTTTCACTATCTCATTAACCCCTGCTGCATCCTCCAGATCTTCTCTAAAAGAAAAAAAGTGTTAAAATTATAATGCAACTTTTATTATAGTATGATAAATAGCCATAATGCATTATTATGAAGGTGTTTAACTTATTATACAATGATTGTGAATAATAATAGAGAAATAGTTTTGCATCAATAGTAATTACGAATTAAAACAAAGTATCAAATTATCAGTGTCATACTAACTTAAGAAATCTAACACCACACGTAAACAACCTTGTTTTTGTTTGAATTCGGCATCTTTCTCTTATTGTTTTTCTTTATATTCAGACATCATGCTAAACAACATCTCCCGCAATCCACTTTTAATTGTTTTATTCATTTTTCACTGAATAAATGCTTTTATCAAGACCACAACAAACCAAAACAACACGCCATCTTGTTTTGGAAAACTGAGGTTGACATTAGTATAGCATTGCCATATAAAAAGTTTGCAAATAATTCGAGTGTCTACTTTCGTTTGCCAGACTCTAATATCCATTCCATTTTTCAAGCAAGCCCTTGATTCAACTGTGAGAACCTTATGTTTATCGAGGTTCCTGAGTATAAAGCCTCGTATTCATTATGCATTTGTATATAAACTTGATAATCATGTTTATAAACAAGTTTACCGTAAATACTGATTCGGAAACTTTTCTGTCCGTCCACGGCGTCCACACTTGTCAGTTGTTCCAAGTAAACGTAGTGTTACATACTCTGGTTGCAATTATATCGCCCGAGAAGGTAGGGTTGTGTACTGCTGTAAATTCTCAGTGCTACTAGAAAAAAACTATGAGCATCGAAACCTGGTTTGCACCTCACTTCTTCCATATAAACACTGCAACACACGTCCACAGTCCACAACTGTCAACTTTTGTTACTCTTAGCACTACGATAATATAACACTAGCATAGTCTTAGTAAACTAAATGTTTCTGCTCTCCACTTTGAGTGGGGAGCACGGCGACATGTTTCTGAAGTAATGTTTCATCATCTTAGTTTATAAACTGTTTAAAAAGATGATGAGACACTATTTATAAACAAATGTTGCCTATTGAATACGCGAGGCTTCTAGCTGTTGGGTTCATTAACTAATAGCTCAACGATAGACAACATCGGAAACCAAATCATTTAGTCAAATCTTCATAATATAAATATAGTTTTAACCAAAATAAAAAATACGCCTGTATTCCTGAAACCCTTGGGCTGAGCTGACAGATAACTATAGTTACTTACATAAAGAGCCAATAAAATTGAGAGCAGAATTAAAACTTTCGTCGACATTTTTTCAATACTGATGCCACCCTGAGAAAGTAATGGAGTAAGGCAAATATCACTAAGTGTTTGATAAATTAATTAATAATGTTCTGCGTTGTATCGTTTTTAGGGTTCCGTAGCCAAATGGCAAAAAACGGAACCCTTATAGATTCGTCATGTCTGTCTGTCTGTCTGTCTGTCTGTCCGTCCGTATGTCACAGCCACTTTTTTCCGAAACTATAAGAACTATGCTGTTGAAACTTGGTAAGTAGATGTATTCTGCGAACCGCATTAAGATTTTCACACCAAAATAAAAATAAAACAATAAATTTTGGGGGTTCCCATAATTGAAACTAAAACTAAAAATATTTTTTTTCATCAAACCCATACGTGTGGGGTATCTATGGATAGGTCTTCAAAAATGATATAGAGGTTACTAATAAAAAAAAAATCTAAACTGAATAGTTTGCGCGAGAGACTCTTCTAAAGTGGTAAAATGTGTGTCCCCCCCCCTGTAACTTCTAAAATAACAGAATGATAAAACTAAAAAAAAAATTGATGTACATTACTATGTAAACTGCCAGCGAAAATTGGTTTGAACGAGATCTGGTGAGTAGTTTTTTTTTAATACGTCATAAATCGTAAACCGCAATTTACCAAGTACGGAACCCTTCGTGCGCGAGTCCGACTCGCACTTGGCCGGTTTTTATACCTGTATTGACCTTCTGCCCGGTGCATTACACCATGCATCGATGATAATAGTTGGGGTTATTATTAAAGTGCTATCACTTGAACCATTCTCAAGCACGTTCGACCCACAAATAGTTACGAAAGTACATGGTCGACTTACAACAACTATGAGATAAATAATCAATATTATTTTGTAACGTAATATTTTATTATTTTTTGTACTGCGAAACCTTCTGAACGGTTATGGAAACTAATTCTCAAGTTACTAAGTTAGCTGACACTGAATACAGATTGCGTAGCATGTACCAGTAATCAGTCTGGGATACCGGATAGTATCGGTTTAACATCCATTAGCATGCCGCAGTACTAATAATTTAGTTCCATATTTCGCCACTTGCCAGAATCACTAGTCGCTATTATATAATACCAACAATACCAAATTACCAACCCCCAGGATTGGAAACAATTTTATTTCAGGGACATTTATTTACTTTTTGGGGCGGGGACTCCGCTATACTCTGTGGGCGGGTGGTGTTCGTCGGATGGTCGGATGATCGTTCGGCTGGGCTTCGGGCTCTAGGAAGATTTCAGTAAATTCTCACTAGATGGCTCTCAGAGCATTGTTTTGATTTTGACCGAGTTTGATTTGAAGCGCAGAAAAAGTTGACAGATGCGCGCACTAGTGAAACGCCTCGTAGTCTTTCGACTTTTATTCACTTTTCTACAAAAAATATAAGTAATTCTTAACGTTCGTTCACTTATTTATAAAATGTTTGTTAATTTTTTTTCCTACTATTTGAAGTGCGTATTATTACATTGATTTTATACAACGCTGCACCCGGGACTGACTTTGCTCGATTCTATCGGTATAGTTTTAAAGATAAGATTAGTATTGATTGAAAGTTCTGTTTGGTATAAATTGCCGTCGATTGCTTTAGATCTGTAAAAAAAACTTTTTGTTCTCTATCAAATGATATCGCATTATCTGAGACCTAAGTTGTTATTGTGATTTGCGGCGTCATAATAAATAAATGAATTGACTGTACACCTGAAGTTTCCGGCTTATTGCTTCTGATTTACCGAGGAAAATTCTTCAAAATGTGAGTATATTTTTATTATGTATCTTAAGTAAGCGAGCGGAGTTTATTTCATTGAGTGGCGTACTCACCTGAATACCTAACTGTGTTCACTACAAACCAGGGTATGTAGGTTGAAAATGCATTCAAATATAAAAATATGGTACATTTGATTAAATTAGAATGTACCAAGAAAACAAAAGAAGAGAATATTTCTTTATGACTAGCAGGTCATTGATTGATTATGCCTTTATCATTTGTATTAAAAATATGTATAATTACTATTCTGTTGTACCTACCTGATTCATCATCTTACTGCCCTTATTCATGTTACTTGGAGTTGGCCGGTATGACGAAGCTAAAAGCAGGTATATATATAAAAAGTCCTCTGTGGCTGTAATAATTCCTACATAATCTTGTTTCATATTCATTCATCATCCGTTCATCTAATCATAAAATGTATTTGCTTATGGTCTTATGACCTGTGATAGAGAAAAAGAAAAACAACATTTCCTCCATATTCAGTGAAATAAGATTTGTAGAGATTCCATTAATTGTAAGGGGAAAATAAGGTGTTATGATATTTATGGATCTGTGTTAGCAATCATTCTACAAGACAGCAGAACATATGCTGCTTAGTTATTGCTGCATACAGGGCAAAATATTTCAGTGACCCTGGTACCATACAAGAGATATTCAGCATCATCAAGGAGCTGCTGGCCTTCCTTGAGGACGTAGATCGAATGAACATATTTCCCACCTGTACGCAAAATATGTGCTAAGATGTGGAGTTGTAGACACCAGCCCATTTAACTTAATTTAGCAGTCATTCTGAAGAAGTTGTCTGTCAAATCAATATACCTAGCAGTTCATCCCTGTGCTGTTGAATAACAATATTTTACTTAGAGCAACTGTTTTTCAGACCACCACAAAACAGTAACTGCAATACCTAGTTCTTAATATCCCACGCTTAAGAGCTTGGAAGCATGACCATACAATTATTATGAAAAGGTGATGCCATTTCTAAAGTTATCACATATTGTCTAGCACATGCATTTATGAGTTTCCTGTGAGGAGTAACAATAGCTGTTTTAAACCTAAGCTATTGTCTTTCAAGCATTTATTGGATGTTATTCTTGTACATATTGTTAACAACCCATAAACAGTCTATTAAATGGTTTTATTTCTTAAATCTGACTGTGTCACATGTCTTAGTTTGCATGCTGATTTTGTTTCATAAAAATTTAATGAAGGCTTGTTGTTATAGGTAAACAAAATACATTTTCTTATAAGAAATCATAATCTGAAAATATGGGTGTCCCATATTATGGGTGTGACAAGAACAGAATAAAAGTCATGTGTAAGCACATGACTTTTATTCTGTTCTTGTTAACCTGTTAAAAGACTTCTTGCTCCCTTTAACCAGTGGACTAGTGATGGCAATATTGCTCCCTAAGTAAACATAAAGAAAACACTTACATCTCTCCTAAATAATTTAAAACAATCTTTGTTTTAATTTATGTTTTATTCCCATTAATTTAAAACACACATTAATTCGCAATGTTTCTGGAAACAAATTGGGATCAGGATCAAAACAGTATATAAGTAAACAAGTAGGTAGTTGATTTTGTAGTAAAGCAAGTTTTTTTTTTTCATAAAGTACCTACCTATTTGTTAGGAAGTATAAATCTGGGATATTCTCGCTGCACACCTTTTCTATAAAAATGATAATTATTATTCTAAACAGAACCTTGTATTCAAAAGCTTAACAACAACTCTATGTAACCAAGTGTGGTGTTAAGAATTTTAAACATAACATTAAAGCATTATCCTATTCTGTTGTGACATAACATCATCTACCTATATCTGAATGTTGACTTTGTTATATTTAAACAGGTTGCCAATATACTATACATGTGTTAACTACTTGTTATTCTACAAGTAGTTAACACATGTGCAGGTAACACACTGCAAAACAAGCTCAAAAAAGCAGTGGTGGCCCAGTGATAACGGCCGTGGATACAAGTTGTAGGTTGTGGGTTCGAACCCAGGCAGGAGCTACTTTGAGTAAATTATTCCATGACCACTGCTTTCAAAGCGGTGAAGGAAAACATCGTGAGGAAACGGCATGTCGTAAAAACAAAAAATCGATAACGTGTGACATCCACCAACCCACACTGGGCCCGCGTGGTGGATTACGGCCCATTCCATCTCACAGAGAGGAGGCCTGCACGCACAACAAACTAAATGGGAGTCTAACTGCGGAAAAAGGCACCAACTATCCTATCCTAAACAAGCTCAAACAGTACTCTCGCCGAAGGTTCCGTATTTTTTTTTTATCAACCTCCATAGTCCGTCATTATCAGGCATCTTCCGCCACAAGGGCCGGTCTTGTGCTTCCCGCATCCAGCAGATACCCGCTACCTCCTCTCGCACTTAATCACTTGTCACTCGTTGGAATACCTTGACGCTGCACCTTTGGGAAAGCACTCGACTCTAGTCCTTTCGGCCCAATCGACTTTCCGTCCAGTGAGTAGCCTGCTGCAATCACTGCTATTGCAATTTTTTTGTTTAAATCGATTTCCTTCTTTTCCTGCTGAATAATTCATTCAAAATTCGATCGCAAGGGTCTGGGATCTCCGAGCGTAAACCTCTCTCCATGCCCCTTTTGTTTCCAAACACTTTGTAACTTTTATGCATCCGCGCTAAATTTCATGGTCGTCTACATATAGGGTAAGGTGTGTTTGCACAGTATAATTATTATTATATGAATTTTATTACGGTACTGTTCTACCCAAAGGCAAAAAGATTCTTATGGCTGTGCTGTGGCAACTTTCAACTCATTCTCTTCTTTTTCTACTAAATAATAAAGCAACTTGACACAGTATGTATACTTCAGTTCTCAGACCCAATAAAACATGATTGGCGGTGGCGACCTCTCGCGTCCGGCCTTGGTTCAGGCCATGGTAATAATAAAAAAAAAATAATAATAAAATAGTTTATTTGATAACCATATTTGTACAACAAATTTGAGATTGAAGCCTCCTTTTAAGCAACAGATGTCTGTATTAGGAGACTCCGCTCCTTCATAAACAAAACGTTTCTATTAAACTAAACTAACATGAGTACACAATCTTAATCAAGGTGATTTGAGTGAAAGTGTACGTGGGACACTCAGAAAGTTTTGCGAAACTAAAAAAAATTGTTCTATACGTACATATATTTTTATTAAATCTTTTCAAAGTACTTTCCACCAGCCTCTATACAAAGATTCATGCGCCTAAACCAGTTTTCAAAACACTTTTTCCAGTCCGCCGCAGACACCTCGTTTACAGCCTGCTCGAACGCAGCCAGCGCATCTTCCGGCGACGAAAATTGTATCCCTTTGAGCTGATTTTTTATTTTTGGGAATAAAAAGAAGTCACACGGTGCTAGATCAGGGCTGTAAGGAGGGTGACCCAGGAGTTTGACTGGCGTGCTGTCCAGGAAGTCCCTCGTTTTGAGTGCGGTGTGCGCAGGTGCATTGTCGTGGTGGAGCAGTAGCCCGCGGAGCCCTGTGTTTGGTCGCTTGTTGCTTATAACAGAGAAAACTTCTGGCAAACATTTGGTAGTATACCATTCGGCATTAATGCTTCTTTGATCCCGTAAGGGAATTGATACCAAGTGGCCAGTCAAATTAAAAAAGCTAGCGATCAAAATCTTACCCCCGCTTCTAGATCGCTTCACTTTGGTAGGCGTTGGCTCATTTTGAAACACCCAAACAGTCGACTGGCGCTTGGTTTCTGGGTCGTATTGATAAATTCTGGACTCATCACCTGTAACGATGTCGTAAACACGCCGAGACGAGCCTGCTTCAAATTTGTTAAGCATATCACGGCACCATTCCACCCGGGCCTGCTTCTGAGCATCGGTGAGGTTGTGCGGCACCCAGCGTGATACTATCCTCCTCACGCGAAGATGGCTGTGTAGAATCTCGTGAACGCTTCCCGATCCAATCTTCAATATGTGTTGAATCTCCTGATATGTAATTCGCCTATTGTCTTGGATTAAATTTTTCACTGCTAGCACGTTTTCTTCGGTAACAGCCGTCAAAGGGCGACCGCTTCTTTCGTCATCCCCCAAAGTTGGTCGACCGCGCTTGAATTCGTTATACCAACGATACACGGTTGCCTTGGAAGGGCCTTCATCCATGAATGCCATTTGAAGTCTATCGTACGATTCATCCGGTTTCAGGCGACACTTGAAATCGTATAAAATCATAGCTCTAAAATGTTCCCGGCGCAGATCCATATTTCAGTGAGACACAATACTTTGAATTAACTCGCAAAAAATGTGGAGGGAAATTTTGAAATTGGAACTTACTTATTTTTACTTATAAATAATCATATTTTCGAAAAACATTATAACTGGCCAGTCTCCCATATATAAAAACTTTTTTTCGCAATACTTTCTGAGGGGCCTGGTAAGTGTGAGGGTGTGTGATAATGGTACAGGGCATGGGGGCTGTCACCTTCTTCTGCGAAGCAGTAATGCTCTTCGCGAGCAGTATCCCTCACGCCCCTAGCCACCGCAAGAGACGCCCTGGGCGTCGGGAGACGCAAGCCAATTCCCGCCACCGCAGGCGCAGGCTTGCGGACGGCGAGTAATGGGTAGCTTGCCGTCCGATAAGGACCCCGAGTTGACGGCGCTTAGTGTTTCACGCGCGCCTCAAAGTGATGTCAGCAAAAAATGACGGGGTCCGCTAGGGCCGATGCCTGGGTCGCAGATAAATTTGAAAAAGAGTTACCGCGGCCCTGGCTCAAGTAACATTTACAAAGATACGTTTTCAATTTATTCATTCGTTGCTTTCTGGATGAATTAAATTGTATTATTTACCTAATCTTGATGTTAAGATTGATATCCTTCAGTCCTTACATCAGTGTAGATATACATAGGCAACATACACGGCTATATCTAGAGTCAGTAGTTTTTATCTTGGATAATAGTAGGTCAGCTTTGCCGCTGTGGAAACAGGCTTTTTAATGTTTAGGGTTCCGTAGCCAAAGGTTCCAAACGGAGTAACTATTGCTGTCACTCACGTGTCTTTCCATCTGTCACACGGGTTTTACAGCCAAACAAACTGTTGTAGCTACTGTCTTAAGTTTTTTTAAGACTGTAAAATAGGCATTTTTTATCACATTTTACATTTTTTCATTTATTCAGTTTATTCTTCGTAAACAGGGACTTAAATAGCTCATTAATCCCTAGGGACTAAAAGTGATTTGAATTTGGAATGTGGATATTGTTAGTTAATGCTCCAATCAGCAAAGTAGTGAATCACAAACCATGCGGTCCAAAATAGGATTACATCGCTAAAATCGATTACGACGAATGTATGAGATGAATGGCTAATTAACGATTGTAATACTCTTTCGGACCGCACGGGAACATTATATTGAAAAAGTGACTGGCTGGAAAACCGCGCACGAGCCGAATTAAAAAATAACTCTACAACTGTAACTGATGGTACTAATTAAATTGTTACGATGCACTTCCATAATTGTTCAAATATAAAAATTAGCCTCTAATTATTTCTATGTTATGTCTTATGGTTAGTAATTGTATATAAATAAATAAACGTAACGTTCTTGTTCATAAGTTGCACTTAGTTATTTTCTACTAGAGGGTGATAAAAATTTGAGTGTCCACCTCGGGCGCAACATTGTTTTAAGCTCGAGTGACGTACTTTGAATACCTCGCTGCGTTCGGGATTTTAATCTAGAATCCTTCGCTCCGCTCTGGATTAAAAAAAAACACTCGCCTTTAAAATAGTTGTTTGCTCACTAGATAAACTACCTACTATTTAATGTTTTTAAGGGGCGCTAAGGTAAGGTAAGGGTATCGTTGAATAAATAAATACTGTATTTTTCTCGTTTAAAAAAAAAATTGAAAACAAAGGAATTCGAAGCCAAAATTTTGTGCCGATGAATTTTTTAACTTCCCATTGATCTATGATCTTGAAATTTGGTGTTAATGTTTATTATTACGTATATTTTACTAACAAATACCAATATATTGATACATCTGATTTTCAAGAAATTCCCTGATTTTTCGTATTACAACCAACATAATTTTGAGGTTTGGTACGGAACCCTAAATGTGCGAAGTCTAGCACTCATTTGGCCGGTTTTTTTATTCATCGAAACAAAAACCGCGCCGTAAAGTCCTTTATTTTTATTTGGTCTGCCCTCATAATTTTTGATTCAGGTTCTTCTGGTTCTTTTTTTACTGGATGTGAACAAAGATTGTGTATCAAACAGTATATATATTTTGTGTAGTGGTCTTTGTCATGTTTGTAAAGGTCAGTGTGCAGATTACAATGAATGGAGGAGTTATTTAAATTCAACATTCGTAATTTTATGACTGTTAGTCTTATTCAAAACAAACATATTGACATCATGGACAGATTTTGGCCTTATCTCGGCATAAATAAAGGGTTATCTTCAACAATAACTTATCAGTACTTGTTTTCTCTTCGTTACTGACAGACTGACAGTTTATTGTAATACATTTTGTAGTGATATTTCAAATAAACACCTGTGCGGTTCAGTCTTCATTGATCAAATTCTCCATAAAATAATCGCTTGCTCATTTGTTTGATTTACTGTAGTCATCGTGTTTAAAATTATTGTCCTTTGCATTAGCAAGCTGGCAATATCAAGTAAGTAATCTTTTGATTTGTTTGCTTAGTACTTACCTGTTTTATGTGCGAGTATGACGATGAGTGTGCTCAGTGCTGTAACACGAAAAGTCACGTAATAATATCAGACAATAACCAAATGTATGAAATCTGCAAGGACAAAACTATTGCGATCATAAATGAAAATTTAACAAGTATTCCAAGAAAATACATAAGTGTGTTTGTTGTGTCAATTAGTCTCAGATGTATTGGCGATGTATTCAAAGTGTGGAAATCTAGACACACTTGTTACCAGACGATGCGCATAAATAAACATAATAACATAACCGAGGGACAAACTGCAGGCGCCGTCGGGGCTAACATATGCTTTGATAAACATGTTATTGAGTGTCACATTTAAATTATTAATCACATTGACAAAAAAAATTAAAAATGGATCGTGTATTAATTTTAACTCTTAAGTACCTGGGCGACCGAGGTCTGCTCGGATGAAAATAGAGAAAATGACGTTTTCTAAAAATGAAACCTTTTATGATGAACGATTTATCGCCCCCGAAAACCCCTGCATACTAAATTTCAAGAAAATCGTTGGAGCCGTTTTCGAGATTCAGATTATATATACAAGAATTGCTCGGTTAAAGGTATTAGTTTTAGTCATCATCTCGACCTGAAATCACCCACTGCTCTAAGATTCATCCAGCCAGACCTCTTTTCGTCTTCAGCCTCTATTCTTCTAGCTGATACTTCTCACTTTATTTCGTAATGTTTGATAATCCATTGTGTCTTCCATTATTTTTTCATGAATGAATGAGCATCCTACATATCTCCACTTGTTTGTCAAAATCGGTAGGATCTATTTTAAGTCCTCAAAACCCGGCAAAAAAACTTCAGGCACTCATTTACTTCACTCTACGATAGGGTGTAAAATAGAGCCGTCGTGATGGGCCTACAAAAGATATTGGCAAATATCTAGACTAAATGATAGAGGCAATTTTTTTTGTCAAAAACAGCGATGACATGTGATCAATCCTAGACTTGAAAACAATGCTGAGATCAAATCACTTCCGTCATCACTAGACATAACCGGAATTATGTCATGCGGTTGTGCAGCGCTCTGTGCACAGCTAATATTATGAATATTTTAATAAATTGTATTATTTTAAATACCTATTATGTAGAGTTTGTCACATGACGTGTGTCTCAATGTAACTCAGTTGGAATCAAGTGACACGGAGAAGAACTGTATAAAAGCTGCCTTGTCCCCTTCGTAGGTTTTCAGGACGCAAAGCCAGACTTCTTTCTAAGATGCGTCATTCGTAGTTGGATAAAAAATTTGGGCCGCTATCATAATTTTTTTTTTTTCCTTATGACGTCTCTGAGAAGTTGTGATAAAAATGTCTTGTTACTATCTAAAAAGACGTAAATAGGTATTCATTATAAATATTTTTATTGACGTATTGTTGTTTATAATGATGAAGCATATAAATCTAATTTCATTTATAATATTATCTCAGTGTGAAAATGAATCAAGGCACTGCAGTTGGTATCGTCTGGTCTGGACGTTGACTCATGCGTTGTGCAGGATCCTGTTTTGAAAATAAAAGCAACCTTCACTGGTCATTGAACCCTTGCAAGCAATGACTGACGTTTGACTCAAATCTTGTGATAAACGATATTTTTATTACAGAATTCTGGGCATTTTTTTATAGTTCTGTTTTGTGAGAGTCGTGCATTTATTCACTTTATTATTTTTCATAATGTCATTGCATTATTAGCAATACAGTTTTTTAAATCTTGTTTTCTAAAACCTATTTTTCAATAATTTGTTTACTTTCAAAAAGTTAATCCGATTTAGTGGGTAAGTTAAACAATTTAATATATAGTAATCGTTTTCGGAATGATGTACTTGAAAGTTCATGAGAAGTAATTCCCTGGGGATGTTGTGCTTCTGGCAAGTATTTCGAGGGGCGCCTAAAGAGAACGCGGGTCAAGGCCAACCAACGGAATACGATGTTCTACTTACAAAACCAGTTAGCTCTTGTGTATACCTTTTCGCACATAGAAACATGAAAATTGGCCACGACTTCTTAAATATTTTGATTTACATTTAATAATAAAATTAATAACTTTGTTATTATAAATATAGTAAACTAGCGGATGCCTCGCGGTTTCACCCGCTTAGTTTCCGTTCCTGCGGGAATACAGGGATAAAAACTAGCCTATGTCATCCGGGGATAGTGTAGCTTTCCAACGGAGAAATAATTTTTGAAATCGGTCCAGTAGTTTTTAAGTTTTTAGTTACATACAAAAATACAAATCTTTCCTCTTTATAATATTAGTATTGAAAACGATTGGCTCAAGTCGCAGCTGGAATGAATAGGCCGCTAGTGTTTCCAACTATGTAGCTACCTACTATGAGTAGATAGTAACTGATTCCTTTGCACACATCATGTGGTAAATTTTCGGCTTGATTAATTATCATCAGGGATTTTTCTTGGGTAAAAAAAAGGCTAATTCTATTAGAGATTATCAAATAATATTGGACCCTTAGTTTTTGCTTTATCAAATAAATAAAAAAATACTAAGATAAAGCGCATCAAAGTTCAGGAGTGGGGTCTTGTGACGTCACTTTGTCAGTATAAAGCACAGGTATAAAGTGTGTAGGACACCGTGACGTCACACGATATTTCAACGCACTGTATTGTCTGTATTTGTTTACATAGCAAAAGGAAAATACGTGTCCAATATTTTTAGATTATCTAAATGACGGCATAAATAGATATTTTTGTCAAATACCCTATTCCAAAACATACAGTTTAATCTAGAAAAGAAACGTGAAAATTAAGTACAGTTTTCTTTGATAATTTTGAATTACATTTTAATATTGGATTGTGAATAACTTTTGCATTATAAATATAATTAAAAAGCTTGAACTTCATATCTTATCTCCATATTGCCACATTGCAAGTCGCAGGTGGAAGGGATTGGCTACTAGTTTTTCCTAATATGTGCCTACATATGAGTAGGTAGTAACTCATTACTTCTGCCACAGATAAAATAATACTAGCGTACAGATGCTTCTTAGCTTCTTCCCATACAAAGAAACCGTGCCGACGTAACTAGCGTTTTTCATCTGATTATACAGTTATTCAGTTAATTTCAGTTCCGTTCCACGGCGATAGATAGATCACCATATATATCCTTGGAACGGCACCGAACGCGATCGATGTAGAAAAAAAAATCAGTATAATCAGTACAGTACGTCGGGACAGTTTCTTTGTAAGGGATGAGACACCACGCTTCGGCTTTCGGGCCCATCATGTGGGGAATTTCCATCTAGATTCTAGATTTATCAACTGTGGTGGTCGTATAGCCCACGCTCAACTCCATAACATAATAGTTCAATCTAGAAAGCGCATAATAATATGTATGATGCCTACTCCCCGTAGATAATTATAATATAAGCTGTAGCATTCTTATTCATTATGGTGCCCTCAATTCCTGTCATACTTAGTACTCTGCTAACCCAGATGCCACGAAAGAAATAGGTAAGGTTAGGTTAAAACGGGGAAATAAAAACATATTGAACTTAGTAGCACTACCGTGGTGAATCACTCAGTGCAATTTACTGCTATTTTCTAATCGATAACGATGTAAAGAATTTTTTCTTGTATGAAGCTATTTTTTGTTCCTATGAAAACCTAACTTGCATATTAACATATTAAGTTTTCGGTTTGATTTTAAATCATAGCTATACAGCATGGGATACAACCGAAATTATACATTTTCATCCATTTTCCATATGAAATTAATTCCAGCGAACGAACAGGGTCGACACGCCAAGTCAGAATTTCCCAGTTCCCGTTAATCACGCACAATTCCTAGAACCCATTTACCGTGCCGGATTTTCCATACGCTGTATATGCGATTTATTGATCACAACAGAGCACTGATTTGGCTCGGCGGCTACGTAGAACACATTAAAGGTATTTCACATTTAATGCCAGGTACGAAGGATTATATTTGAAAATACTGTTATAAGCTTTTTTCTTTGCAGAGGAGACATTTTCATGCGAACATTATACGCTTGTATTTCTAAAAATTGCTTTAAACTCAATCTTATTGCTGAAAATGATTAAAGTGCCCCATTTTAATTTCTGACACAGACCGAATACACACTATAACATAACCCTCCGATATATCGCTACGGAGGTGAACAGAAATTATCCTGTGATTGTATGAAGGAGGTGTCGTTGGGGTAAGCCGGGCTCGTGTTGGGCGCCAACTCAGTACGCCCCGCTCCGCTCCCGCCCCAGATACCCCCGCCCAGCGCTGGTTCAGTTGCACGCTTTCAGCCTTCGGAGTTAACCGCGTGCGCGTTATGTCACCCAACCTTCCGTCAGCGCTCCTTCACATGAATTTCGTACTTCTTCCTCGGTTCGTTGCAATGTATGCATGGACCACACTTAGACGCTTATGTGCACTATTCATTCATTAGTCACAATTAAATTATCATTAAAATTCACTGTTTTTATTACCATTCCTTCATTTCACTCTTATTAAGGGTTTCTAGATACATAATTTGCTATCACGGAAGTGACAGGATTGATTGTTCATTGTGTGTCAAATCATTTGTTGCGATCAATTTATTGGAACACTGTTGTGCTATTGCCGTGTAGGTGTAACTAGATTCACATGTTAAATCTAGACTTTATAGATGGATGTCTGTTTAAAAAATCAGTGTATTTTAGATGAAGTCTTAACAAAATTTAGAACCTGCGAGTGTTTATTATTTGTCCATTTGTGATGTTCATTTAGAAAACCATTCTGTTCTGTTTTTGAGACACTATTAAAACGTGAATTTCATAGTATATCATCCCCGTATAAAATAGCATCGTATAAATACTGCTATTTAGTGCCCTGGGTAATTGTTGACAAAAAGTAGTAACAGCTGATCGCTAGGAGCACGTTGGTAGTTATTCGGTAGCGAGCAAGCGCGAAGCCTCGCGGCCGCAAGGTCGTTCGTATTATTGAGCGGCACCGGTCAAATATTTAACGAATCGTACGCGTCCGACCCATCACATCCCTTCAGTAAAATTTACGGAACCCTTAGAACTATCCTTATTTGTACGGCCTCCCCCGATCTCACTCAGTCCCTCGTGAGACACTTTTTCTACATTGTTCGTTGTGTCGGTAGCAGTTGGTACCTTCATGATAAAGAAAATCATGAGTACATTGTGATCTTCTGTGGGATTTTTATTTTGTCCCTTACTTCCTAAATCTTCGATGGGTACTTCCTGTGCTTTAATATGGTGACATAAATCTCGGCTAACTGCTTCGTCTCGCCCAAAAGAAATAAGAGACAAAAAGCTTTATCCTGCAATTAAACTCGCCTCGGGTCGGGTGAATTTGTCGAGAGTAGAAAGAATATGATATCAAGAATAAAAAAAAAAACCTTATTCTGTCTTGTTTTCCATGTAGTCATTAGAAACTGTCTTGTATTTTTATTGCTCAGTCATGTTTATGACCGCAGTCCGCAATGTTAGTTTTCTTGAGGCTGCAGTCATTTGTTACAGTGTGTTAGAAAAATATATTAAACTTTTTGGAATACGTTCCAGCAGTTCGAAATACGATGTTATGACCATAATTTCGTTTAAGATATTTTGTTTAGATTCCTTTTGTTGTTTATGTTGTGCTAACAAAACTCGGTATTACGGTTCTATGTCACTTTTGTATAAACCATGTCTTACTTTAATATCTAATGCTACTAACAAGCGTTCAAATGAAATTTATCGCCCTCTTCCATGCAAAAATATAATATTTCCCAAATATAGCTACAGAGTCTGAATCAGTTTTCAGACTGATAAATAAAAGAAAAACCGTGTTTTCTATGCCTGTATACAATTCCATGCCTATAGAATTGTTCCACATGTAGCTTATTGGCAGGTGGATGTTTGGTCACTTAGTTGAAGGAAATTAACAAGTCTACGTGCCGACCAAGAATGTGGGGCACGGCTGTCAAAGAATTGTCCCCTCGGAATATTAAATGGCAATCAATAAAATTTTAGACTGCCTAAATATAAAATATTTGACAGAATTGCTTAGAGTTTGAGATTATTTTTTACTGACTTTCCAAAAAAGAGGTTCTATATTCGACTTTATATTTTTACTGCACGTAATGGAACGTGACACATGTCATTCGATGTCTTGACAGTAAAATGCGCCACGTAGGCCATCAAATAATGCATTGATAATGTATTACAAACATTGTACAGAAATGCGTGCATAAGGCTCGTTGCCAAGGTTACAGGGTGGGTGCGATCAGCTGGACTTACGTAAGGTGAGCTGGGACGGTGGGGAGACGCGGGGTGCGCGCGGGGGAGGTTAGGGCCGATCGATAGCCGCTTTTGCCCCTTGCTATCGCCCTGTCCGTTTCAGTGTATTCTCAACAAAACTTTTACTGTTCCGAGGGATCTTTACTAGTTACCCGAAAGTTCCCCAACCCAACAAACAAACGTTTTCTATTCAATTGAGATTGGTAAATAAAAATGCGATAGCTACTTTTTACGTCTTAAAGTAATTTCCAAGTTTCCTGTTGCCGGCTTCCTGTTAGCCCAAGATTTCGCTGGAAAGAGAGTCCTATCCAATTGATCATCTTTAGATTGTGTCAATTTCAGCTGAATCAAATTAGGTCAAGGTTCAGTGACATTCGATTTACCTATTCATATTCTTGTTTGCTGATGTTGACACTGTCACAGAACTGAAGAAAAGAAATCATATCTGTATGCTAGGAAGATAACCGAGAAGTAGGTATTGTTTGATTGCCAACGAGATAGTCAAATGTAAATGTTAAGTATTCAAATGAAATTGTAAGAGGCACAGCTTTCCTGGTTATCGACATATAATTAGTCAGTGATTGTATGTATACAAAGCGTTTTCTGAAAAAAAATACCGGCCAAGTGTGAGACGGACTCGCGCACGAAGGGTTCCGTACCATTATCGCAAAAAACGGCAAAAAATCACGTTTATTGTATGGGAGCCACACTTAAATATTTATTTTAATCTGTTTTTAGTATTTGTTGTTATGGTGGCAACAGAAATACATCATCCGTGAAAATTTCAACTGTCTAGCTATCACGGTTCATGAGATACAGCCTGGTGACAGACAGACAGACGGACCGCGGAGTCTTAGTAATAGGGCCCCGTTATTATCCTTTGGGTACGGAAGCCTAAAAACCAGGTCATAATGAGCAAACGTGTCACTTAACCGACTAGACACTGAATTATTGTTGGTCTTCAGTACTTACTGAGGCCCAATATACGTATAAAATAATACTAAAGCATTAATAAAGATTCAGAACTGTCATATTTCATAATTTATTCGTACTTAACTCTCCTTAAATCCAGTTTTAAATCTGGCTTTATTCCTGGGGGTTTGTTCTAGATTACAAACCTTAACCGAAGACTTAATTGACTATTGTTAACACATCTTTTGGTATAAGGCTGTATTGTTTAGCAGTCGGTACGACAGGCGCATGCGGTATGCATGTCGCCTGATGGCACGGCACACGTCGGCGTCACGAGACCGACACGTTATTCATATCTTGCATATCATTCAACTTATGAATTTCAAAAAGCTCGCCCGGGGTTTAGGAAAAACATTATGAACTTGGTACGTTTTCTACAAAGACTGAAATTTTCAGAGACTTTTCTCATTGGATATTTTAGATGAAGGCAGTCTTATTACATAGTTAGATAGAACATATTATTATATATACAGTACAACACGGCATTCACTTACTATGTAAGATAGTAAGCACTGCTACTGTGCCAAGGGCGTTATGAGACGTAAAACATATATCTTTGCTTATTACAATAATAATAAATAACTACCTACTGATACGAATACAATACACGATATGATATGTTTTGTTTGCTTTAAGCGGATTCGTTATATGGACGCCTGATGAAAATATCATAACAAACTCCCATTTAGTCGTTGCTTTTATAAAAGATATAGGCGCACAAGGCAAATTAGCATTCGCTTTATATTTTACAATTCTATTCAGCCATTATTTTTGCATCGTTGTATTTTAATGTTTTCAATAAGATATTTACAGGTTTCAGAATGGCCAAATAAAAAAAGCGTTTTTCGAAGTCATTTTGAAACCTGTAGTCTGTAGTGAGAAGAGACAGATATAAATCGATTTTTCTATATTCACCTATATAAAAAAAAAATATTATTGACACGCTGGGTCAGAACCTATCTTTATTTTCCACCTTTGCGCGATGTGCTAATATTATATATGTGAATATTTGATTTTGCTAATTATATTTTGCGTTCATGGTATCGCTTCGCTTTATTTATGTGGCTTTGGTTGTTTTTGCTTTGTTGCAGCTCGCGTTAGTAGTGCAGTGGTGTGATGTTGAGGGCGCGGTGTTAGTGCGCGTGGGCCGAGTATTGTAGTGATGTCGTCCCCGGCGCGCGCGCCGCCGCCGCCGCCGCCGGTGCCCGTGCCGGCCGGGCAGGGCGTGCTGCCTCCCGGGCCCGGCCCTGCAAGACAGCGCTCCTTAAAGGACCGACTTAGAGACGGCATTACCGGACCCTTCCACTGGCAGTGAGTGCTTCTTTTTATTTTCCTTCAAACAATTTTCAGGTCTACGTGTCTTCGGCCAGCAGTATTAAAAAATAATGTAATATAATTGCAGCTTAATATTGCATGATTTTTATTATTTTTGGGTGACAACACAGTATTTATGATATTGAAGGTGCGCTTCCACTGTGCAAGTAGCGTACTTCCAAGTTAACAATACAAAGTTCATAATCTACAGACCTAGAACCAAATAGGCAATAACTTTCTGGCAAGACAATGTTGCCATCGCGCCAGCTACTTGTAACCTACAGCGAGCCTACAGGCTGCAGCTTGCGAGTACGCCACTTGCAAAATGTAATTAGCTTTATTATATTGTGATTGGATTTCACTGATACGTTTGTGCGTGACATAATCATTATAATTTCTGTACGTTTTGAACAGTATATTGTACGCGTGCGACTTCGGCAACGCTTGATCTCTAACAGTGATGGTTATTTCATGAAAGCTTGGCTTCGTAACTTCCCACGGCATTAAGTTTGTAGAGTTCCTCATTTTAAACTTACTTAATAATAGGTTTTATCGGAGAGGTAGATTTGTAAATTTCTTGTGATTGTATGCAAAGCAGCCGTTCAGTGCCGAAGATAAGAAAATTAGCCATTAAAGGTCAATGTCAAACGTAAACCTTAAAAAATGTAGAATTGCCTTTTAGATTGTATCACTGTAATTTATGTTGATGGTTGTCGTTTCTGACCTTAAATTACACAAAATTGATACTGAAGCGGCCACAGAGTCTATACTATTAAATGTCATCTTGATAGATCGTAATGACAAATGCGCTGCCGCACTGTCTCGCTCTGAGTTTTCAATTTCCTGCAAGAATTTCCATCAGGTTGCTTTATGGCAATCTTTGGTTAAATAGATACAGTGCTTGTCTTCACACTTTCCCCAGTGTTGCCATTTGTTAACACATCTTTTAGTTAGTCTATATGCATTATATATTTGTCATGAAGCCACCATCAGTCACATAGTGGTGTGACGTGGGACACAGTACCGCGATCATTTTTCATAGAGTTGTAGGACGCGTGCACGGACACTTATCACTAATTATTATACACTTGATTGGCATATTAAGTACAAATAATAGGCGACCAACATCCGTGTTGAATTGACGTAAAACAAGTAGCGGATTAGCAAGAGATTCCGATCAGGTGCAAGTGTTATTTTACGCTGAAATAAATAAAGTTGAGCCCGGAATTTGTTGTAGTATAGTTACCGCCCAACTTCTTGGACGCCCTGAAGTTGGCTTCAAGAGTTGCGCAGTAGTAAATCTTATACAAAAACAGCACCGTTTCGTGCCTTGCGCAACGGAAAACCAACTTCAGGGCGGCCCAAAAGTTTTGCGGGCACAATAATTATATACACCTTATAATTATGGCAAAAAGTCACTGGTCTATAACAGTAAACACGCTTTCATCAGTAGCAGATTCTGTTATTTTTCAGAATCGTGACAAAATGGGCATTACTCATATTAACATGTGATACGAGACTGATGCATTTCATTTACACATTTAAGAAAATATCGCATCACTTTAATTTGATTACTATACTCTTTGCGCTGTAGTATGGTGCGGGTGACAGTTTCAATAAAAAAATTTACGCATATACGTATACGAATTTTTTAACCGACTTCCCAAAAAGGAGGAGGTGCTATGTTCGACTTTATGGTTTTTTTTTGTGTATGTTTACCGATATCTCCGCCAATAATGGACCGATTTTAAAAATTCTTTTTTTGTTTGAAAAAATATGTTTCGAAATTGGTCCCATTTTAATTTGGTGAAGATCTGATGAAGAACTTCAAAGACATACAACAGAACTCTTCAATAAATAACGGCATATGTCTCGGGATTGCTACAATAGCTTGACTGTTAATTGTTTATACCATTTCATAACATAACATCACGCCAGTATGCTCTAAAGGGGTGCGCAGTTGTGTCCTTTTCACTTTGGTACACTCTCATTTTACCTACCAGTTATGTTCAAGTTTCATGATATTCGGGTAATCTATTCTGGCAATATTGCCTATTAGGTAGGTACAACTAAAAAGTGAAAAATAAAAATTTTGATGGTAGAGTATCATTCTGTACACGTATACGCATTCCCATAACGCAACAAAATGGTACCTACGAAACACACTGACTTCCAAAAGCAAAATTATTTTTCACCTTGTAGTTCGGAAGTCGGTAGTATTTTTTTGTAAAAAAATTGTCGTTGTTACGTCATACTATAGTTATACCATATACCATAGTTTGCCTGTATGACGTTAAACTTCAAAAAATGCGTATACATATATGCGTAAAAAATGATATTGAAACTGTCACTGCACCATGATACAGAGCAAAGAGTATAGATTGACCTTTATAAGACATATTTACCACATAAAAATAATTATGATGATGGCCAACATGTGTTTAGGTTCTGCAAAGTCACGACAGGACGTGGACATTGCTCGCAGCATCATTGAGGTTGTCAGAGTACATGAACTATCAGTTACTGTTATTATTGGCCATTTGCTACATATTTAAAACATCATACAGTAAACATCAACCTAATATTATTGTTCGGAAATGTAGTATCGTAGAAAAGTATAAGTTTTTTGTCTCCGCGAAGAATGGAAGTTGCAGCCGGAAGACATGTGTTTTTATCGGACGGAGCAAAACAGGAAAACTTAACAAAGTATAAGTTGAACACTCTCACTTGTCGTGGGCTCCCGACACCACTTTCAAACTTTACAATTGAACGCTCTTGTCAAGGGATTCGACGAGTGTATTTTTGAATATATGAACTAGGCTCGTGCTCGAAAATAAAAGATGGATTGATTGGGCGAAAAATGATACGGCCTGAAAGGAAGCTGAGGACTGATAGAGACATATTAAGGGAAAAGAAAAATAAATTGCGATAAGCACGGCGGAGGATGGAAATGATCTAATACCAGGCCCCTCAGAAAGTATTGCGAAAAAAAGTTTTTATATATGGGAGACTGGCCAGTTATAATGTTTTTCGAAAATATGATTATTTATAAGTAAAAATAAGTAAGTTCCAATTTCAAAATTTCCCTCCACATTTTTTGCGAGTTAATTCAAAGTATTGTGTCTCACTGAAATATGGATCTGCGCCGGGAACATTTTAGAGCTATGATTTTATACGATTTCAAGTGTCGCCTGAAACCGGATGAATCGTACGATAGACTTCAAATGGCATTCATGGATGAAGGCCCTTCCAAGGCAACCGTGTATCGTTGGTATAACGAATTCAAGCGCGGTCGACCAACTTTGGGGGATGACGAAAGAAGCGGTCGCCCTTTGACGGCTGTTACCGAAGAAAACGTGCTAGCAGTGAAAAATTTAATCCAAGACAATAGGCGAATTACATATCAGGAGATTCAACACATATTGAAGATTGGATCGGGAAGCGTTCACGAGATTCTACACAGCCATCTTCGCGTGAGGAGGATAGTATCACGCTGGGTGCCGCACAACCTCACCGATGCTCAGAAGCAGGCCCGGGTGGAATGGTGCCGTGATATGCTTAACAAATTTGAAGCAGGCTCGTCTCGGCGTGTTTACGACATCGTTACAGGTGATGAGTCCTGGATTTATCAATACGACCCAGAAACCAAGCGCCAGTCGACTGTTTGGGTGTTTCAAAATGAGCCAACGCCTACCAAAGTGAAGCGATCTAGAAGCGGGGGTAAGATTTTGATCGCTAGCTTTTTTAATTTGACTGGCCACTTGGTATCAATTCCCTTACGGGATCAAAGAAGCATTAATGCCGAATGGTATACTACCAAATGTTTGCCAGAAGTTTTCTCTGTTATAAGCAACAAGCGACCAAACACAGGGCTCCGCGGGCTACTGCTCCACCACGACAATGCACCTGCGCACACCGCACTCAAAACGAGGGACTTCCTGGACAGCACGCCAGTCAAACTCCTGGGTCACCCTCCTTACAGCCCTGATCTAGCACCGTGTGACTTCTTTTTATTCCCAAAAATAAAAAATCAGCTCAAAGGGATACAATTTTCGTCGCCGGAAGATGCGCTGGCTGCGTTCGAGCAGGCTGTAAACGAGGTGTCTGCGGCGGACTGGAAAAAGTGTTTTGAAAACTGGTTTAGGCGCATGAATCTTTGTATAGAGGCTGGTGGAAAGTACTTTGAAAAGATTTAATAAAAATATATGTACGTATAGAACAATTTTTTTTAGTTTCGCAAAACTTTCTGAGTGTCCCTCGTACTTAGGTATTCTTTGATCCGGTCTGGAACAGTATACCTATTTGTGCAATTTGTTTCTTATTTCAATGGCCGAAAATTTACTGAATTTCAACGCGTGTGTGAAACGGTTGCTGGAGAGGAAACAAAAAAATATAGTCTTGGGCGCACGGTATTTAATTTGCTAGACGTACTGGAGCAGCTCTGGCGTCTCGTCACCGGAAATCCAATTTGTTCCCAGCTGGGACGCGCAATTTGTGCGAATGCATCACAGATTAGCCGCTTTTTGCCTTACGCTAACGTTGTTTTTCCTATTTCCCCCGTGGAATTATTCCACTCGGCATATTTATCAAAAGGTCGCGTCGCCGGCGCTTTTCACTCGCCATTTATTTACCTAATTAATATCTAACTACGATAAAGAAATATAATACATGGCCGTCTCGTTAATTAATATTATTATAGCAAATGGTAAACACAGTAATATTTTCAGCCGGTTGTTATTTTCCTTCGTCGATAATCTCATGTTTCGCTTAATATGTTGTGAAAACATTAGGTTGATATATTCTTCTGAGTCTAGTGATGTGACTGGTAAGACATTATTTATAATGAATTTCTTGAGAATTAATTTTCATGATCACAGAAACACACCATTTTTGCGTGGGAACATTTTGATTAACGAGAAGAATAGCGTCTCGATAGTTGAATATAAGCCAAAAACGAGCATTTCTTTAATTAATAACATGTCAGAAGGCACGTTGAGCGGCAGCCGTCGGTCGGGGCGCAAATATTTGCCTTGTGCAACATTCTCTATCTCGGTGTGTACATTACCTCCACCTACTGGCTCCTTATCTCCACTTGAGCAGCCTCAGACGGTAGCGCTGGCCTTCCAAACTAAATCTCGCTTGTTTACCGCGCCCCTTTATAACGTCATTTAATTAAAAAGCTTGCGCCACGCCGCGCCGTAAACTCAGAAATTACACCGTGTAGTCGACGTCTTGCTCCCTATCTCCTAAGTGCACTTTAATATCAAATCATATGACTTTCTGCTTTCCGTGTTTGACGTAATTTGCTACGTAAGTAAAGATATCAGTCAGCATACACGCACTTTTAATGTTTATGTAATTAGATTTTAAATCAAGTGCCCAGCCTGTCTTTCATACGTTATTTAAAGATTTCCTTTTCATTTTCGATTAGCTAAACGTAAGCAAAGTAAACAAAAACAACAACAGACTGCTAAACAGAAAGGCAGAAAGAAAAACACAGTTACACAAGCCGACACTTCACGAGTCTAGAACATTGGAACAATAGCAGAGTCGACTAATAAAATTATTTCATCGTGAATCACAATCTGAGTGGCTAGCCAGCTATAGGCTTTGGCGACCCAGTTTCGGCGAGCTAATTCATTCTCGTCAGTCTCGCATATTTGGTGAGCTGGTGGAATCGTTGCATATTGCTCGGTTCCACTGTGCATGTCGCAGACATCGCAGCCGTCCTTGGCCCATATAAAACGTTTAGGCGACAACACCATCGCGGTGTGGGTGAGGGTGGCGGTGGACCGAGGGCGCCAGGCCGGATCACCCAGTCATTGTTTCCTTTTGTGCTATCTATTCTAAACCGCCGCCGCCGGCGGAGCATGTTTGCGGTTGGCTATAGCCTCTTAGTATAGGATGTCTGGCTCTTGTTACTTACGGTTACGATAGGCGGTAGGCCCTTCCACTTGTGTCAAGAGTTTTTGATTGCACAACGTTATTGATTTTATTCGGCTCCTTTGCTAGTGGTTCCTAATACCATCTCTCGGATTTTTGGTAACTTTTAAAACGATAGATACAACGCCGAACAGATGACGAGAGGCGCAGCTGGTCTGCAAAGGTTTTCACAAAAGTAACCGATATTTCGTGACGTGAGAGTATGAACGTTTGCATATTTGAGAAAGCTATATAATTTCATACAGTTCCTCCTCCAGTAATCTTTTTATGCTTTCTTTGTTCCACACAAAGAAAATGTAAATGTCTTTTATTATTGTTTGGCCTCTTTTTTCCTCTTTATTATATTATTTATTTTCAAAGAGCTTTCTGACTGCGACCTCGCAGCAATTTGCATTTACTCTTCAGATTTTTGACAGCAATGATTGTTTTGTCAGTTACAAAGGTTTAGTCACCGAGTTCCGTTTTCTTAAGTTTTCCGTTGCGAGCGTTTCAATGATTCAAGCGGCTATTAATGGGAGGCATATTGAGTGTGTTCTTGGTTTCATTGGGTATTGTTGTGTGGACAGGCAGTACTCTAGTGTTTTGCAGCTTGGGTCGTGACGGCGATGGGTGCACGAGGCCATGTGATATTGTACGCGTAACCGTGTTGTCACGCGTCCCCGCGACACACACAACGCATCGCTTTGTCGTCACATTAGCGCGTTCAAATCAATTTCACAGCCCAACGTTTGCTGACTACAAACGTATCTATTTTCCCTTTTCTTATTAGCATCTCAATGTGGGTTTATAAGATGGCAACTATTGTCTCATCGCGTTGATTAAGTACTGCTTGTTCTCGCAGCTGGCGGTTCTGGCAGCTTTCAGGATGAATACTTACATTTGATATAGTGGGTACGTCCGTCGCCGCATAGTCTTTATTTATTAGGTAGTTAGGTACTCTTATCAAGGTGTTTTAC
Organism: Orthosia gothica; assembly: GCA_949775005.1. NCBI lineage: Eukaryota > Metazoa > Arthropoda > Insecta > Lepidoptera > Noctuidae > Orthosia > Orthosia gothica. The sequence continues at coordinate 19,490,419 of OX459048.1, read as the reverse complement.
ATACTTTGTCAATGAGGTTGGAACAAGTCTGTGTAATGAACCTTATGAGTTGATATTATTTTTGTGTCAGATACTTATCAGGTTATGGGTGTCTTTGTATCAAATAGATATCCACTACTGTATTGAAGCTTAAGCTGATAGCATTATCATTACATCTAATCCGGCACTCATTTCGTCAAGAGTCACTCTCTTGAGATGTATAAATGTTCTCGGAATATATCAGAAAGGTGATAAAAGATTACACAACAAATGATTCCGATTTAAAATTACTCTATATAAAATGATGACTGCGGTAATATAATTTCCCACAGTTTTCCTTCCTGGTTTCATATTTTAGTGTTTATTGTTCTTCATTTGAATTGTTTATTGATAATTTTGAGGAACTGCGCAGTACTGAGAGACAGATAACAGACAGATTGTCGTATAGTTAGATAATAGTCGAGCCCCCGCTTATTGTTTGTCCCATCACCAAGTTTTGTTTGGTCATTTCAAGTGAAAAGGATGAGATAAGTTTGTTTTGTTTACAACTATCTTCCTAAATTCTGTACTTGTCATGTGTCGCTTTTGTGACTAGTAGCAAATATTTACGAGAAGCGAAGTACTTGTAAGAATAATCATAATTCAAAATAATTTAGCCATTTCTAAGGTATCCGCATTACTTTGCCTTTCAGCTTATTTCTATTACTATCAAGTGCGACTCGATCTATAATCTACTCGGTTTTGAGTTAGAGGTATTGGCACAATACCATTTAATAGTGTTTTTATCACATCTATTCAAAAAGAGCTAGTTTATTCCTCTTAAACAGGGACCAAAATAGCTCATTAATCCCTTAGGTACCAACATAGATTTGAATTTGGAATGTGGATATTGTTAGTAAATGTTCCAACCATGCGGGAACTATGTATTGAATGTGACTGGCTGAAAAAATGCGAGGGCGCCAAATAAAAAAAAAATAGTTGATGAAATATAAACAACGCACGAAATTAAATGCATGTACAGCCTTCGTTCGTAGTTGTTTCAAATTCAGATTTTAGAAGCATAAAAAATGAGCTCGTCTTTCTCAAGTGAAAGTATTATAATCAAATTTCTCAAAAACTACATCCTGAGACACCGTTTTCTGAGACTATTTCTAATTCCTAAGCTATCAATAAATCTACAACTGTAACAGATGACACTAATAAAATTGTTACCATGCACTTCCATAATTGTTAAATATAAACATTAGCCTTTAATTATTTTGTTATGTGTCTTATGGTATTTAATTTTATGTAAATAATTAAACGTAACGTTCTTGTTCATAAGTTGCACAAGTTACTTATTTTCTCATAGAGGGTGATAAAAAGTAGCGTCCACCTCGGGAGCAACACTATTTTCAGCTCGAGTGACGTACTTTGAATCCCTCGCTGCACTCAGGATTCTACTTTAGAACCCGTCGCTACGCTCTTGATTCTAGTCTAGAATCCTTCGCTCCGCTCTGGATTCAAAAAAAAACTCTCGCCTTTAAAATAGTTGTTTGCTCCCTAGGTAAACAATCTACTATTTCTCACACATGCATGGCAATATTGTCATTATTTTCGAAAAAAGAACACGCTATGTATCGAATTTACGTACAACGAAAAAAAAATTCATTGCAGGAGCGTTTTTTTAATTTGGAATACTCGTATTACAACGCTTCAGCAATGTTTTATGAAACGGCGTGCTGGGGTTATTAGATACTCTTAGATTTTATCATTCTTGGCATACCAAAATAAGTCTCTTTGCTTAGTACAAATTGCGTTCACGTGGCTGTATAGCCATAAATGCGTTTGCCTTTCGGCACAGATGATAAATAGAAAATCGGTGCCAAACAATGATATTCTAGTAAACAGATACCTACGTTATACAGTCACAAAACAACCGAAAAAAGTGTTCCGAACTAAAGCGGCAGCACACATACCTACTCAATTTTCATTCATCTGACATTTCATTACAAGTCGAAAGGGATGGCTTGATAAATCCAACAAGAAAAAAAGAGACAGCTAGTTTTTGTCACTTGCGTGTGAATGTAAACAAACATCATTCTGACCACCAATGTTTTTTCTTTTTCTAACCTCCAAATATCAGAATAAGAGGGAAAAAAATTAGTAAATTGAGGTTTATTGCATATATGGTATGAGATCCCTTCTGTTTTATGTACTTTGGTATCATAATTGGTACACTTTCTAAAAGCACACGATGGCATTTTATTTTATTTTTTTGTTTCAACAAAGCTTATCGTTCTTCGCCATGCGTTAGGACGTATTCTAGTCTTCACAAAGCGCGCGCTTAAAACATATCTGTTTACTAGAATATCATTGGCGGCAAAGCTGAAAAATCGTCCTGATTTGTTATTTAAATATTTAATAATTAAAATGAGTTCCAACGGTTCAGAGAGTGTAGTGGAGATTGATAGTACTCCACTAGATTTAAGATCAGAAGCCAAATTGGCAATGGTAAATCTGCTTCCAGCGAAGTCAAAAGAAAAATACATGAAAGTATATGATGAGTTTTATGATTTGGAAAAACGATAAAAAATTGAACATTATCCCCGAAACAGTATTTTGGCGTATTTTAATGAGATTGCTAAAAGTAAAAAGCCATCTACAATATGGGCAATTTTGTCCATGCTAAAATGTTCATGTTAAAAACAGCATTAACTTGAAAAATTATGGCAACTTAACTACTTTTTTATTTCCCTGAATTCTTTTGAGAAAAGCACTATATATGCCTCGGCGGAAATGGCAATTGCCTGTCTCGTATTAGTGTAGTAAACTCATACTCGACCTGCAATTGCCTATTTCCCGGCTTTTGCAATAATGTACTATTATGTGAAGGCAAATGTGCGCAAAAACGTTTTATTTGATTTTAATGTCCACGGCCTGTACCTATTCTAAATCGGTTGCTCAAGATAGAATCTCGATGTAAATCCAGATTCAAGTATAGATTAGTGTGAAATCTGTCTGTTTTAAATCGAGATTCATGCTTGCGTTGGAAATTCTAGACTACGGTTCCGAGAAGATAACAAAGAGTCGAACTAATGTCTTGTTATTTGTCTTGAGTCAATTGATGAAAACCGTTTCCTGTTTTCAAAGTTTGTTTTCCAGCTAGCTTTTTTCAGTTTCGTTTATTGCCTGGATCTGTGTTCTCACAGAATAAATTGACTTCATTGACCGAATTAGCCTGAGCGCACCTTGACGGATGCTCTTAATGAAGTGACGCAATCGTTGAAATGGCCGCTCAAAATGCACGGGCGTTTATTAGTACAGTTTTAACATTGTCGGAGCAAATTCCGCAATTGAATCGTTTATGCTCTGCATGTAATTGAATGATTGGCAGCGGCGCCAGCTGGACACTTGACGACGTATGATGCTGCACAGAGCTGCATCCGACAGTAATGCATCACATTGTTAGCCAAGCTCGAGCACATCCCGTTTACCTTGTTCATTATGTGTGGAGGATGTCCGAAACAGAATTGTACAGAATTTTCGAAATTTTCCACTGGAGCTTTCTGTTTTATAGATCGCGCATTGAAAGGACTCACAAATAGGTACTTCTATTTCGCTGTAAGTATTTAACTAATTTGTTTGGTTCTAGACAGTCCTGTAAACGTAGAACTTAATGACAATATGTTATAAACTGTTTGCAATTACTGCCCTTAGTTATCACCTTTAATAGCACAAGTTTTCAGTCGTATAACTCATATACATTTAGGGATAATACGATATTAATATTTTACGAAAAAACTAAATATCGGTACAATTAATCAACTTTTGTTATCATAACTAATTTCGTATAGGTAATGTTTCCAAGATAAGTGTTGGTTCCTTCGATATTGTTGCCGCAGTTGATTGCAATGCTTTGCTGATACGCTATTGTTTCTATTTTAAGTTTTTTTTTTTTTGGATTCCACTGTTTCAGTGGCCCAAATTGTTGTGCCAGTTAACATTGAGGAGTGCACTCGTTCTCAATGAGTTTTTTTGGGTTTTTCACCAGGTATGTACTTAATTTTTTGATAACTACATATGTTTTGACATTGTGGGTAATATAATTTTAATGACGCTAGCAATGCTGAAAATATCTTAGATTGTATAATATTCTGAAGTTTTATCAGATAACATTCAGTATTAAATATACCTATCAATGTCAGTGGGTTACTATTGTAAAGCTATATGTCACATTTAATGAGAACTCAATTCTGATTTATGCGTGTAAACTCACAAAAGATTTAAAACAAATTGCGCTGTCCGCTGTTCACATTGGATGAACATTTTTACGTCACGACCATTGAAAACATGAGTTATTGGACCAATTAAATGTTCCTTTGTTAAAGATGCGATATAACACTTATATCTTTCAAGAACACCAATTTTAGTTACGAAATTAATTATGCATTATGTGAGTGGCAAAAGTTATTCTTTTGTCAGTCTGGATATGCATATTATAAATATGTGCGTGTGCTAATATACGATGAATTTAAATTGATGACATTATCACGCATAGAGCTTAAACTAGAACATTGCAAACTGTTAAACTCCAAAAATAAATGCTTGATTGAAATATGAAAGCGCTTTTCCTGCTTTTGTTTATTTAACCTTAGCTAACCTTTGAACCAACGTGATACAGATGTTAGTTTCACAATGCCAGTAGCATTGTTCAAGCAGCTAGTGTCAAGTTTTTTGTTCCTTAAGAAAACACGGCACTCGAGCTTATTATAGCAGGCTCCTGAAAAGTCTAGCTAGCTAAAGCAATCGACTATACAAGGTACTACAGTGTGCAAACTTCCTGACATGTTACTTCAAAGAAATTTCACGATATGAACGGCAAATAAGTCGAGAAATTGCTATTAATACATTTTGATAAATAAGATAGCATCGGCATACCTATTTTCAGGTGTTTCGTATATTCCAGGCGCGAAGATAGAAGGATTTAGATTAATGATTTAATTATTAAAATGCAAAATAACGAAGACGACGAGGACGAACTGTGGAGTGCCGAGATCGAGTGAGTACTCGATCGTATTATCATAACACTGAACAGAAACCACTCGCTGGCATCCCCAATCTGACTTTCAATTGCATTCATTGTCAATAACTTGTGACCTTCTACTGATCATCAGATAATTTTAATTACCATTCTATCAGTTTAATTTTGATAATAGACTAACGTATGTTTCTAAGAAACTTATTTATCACATTGAAGTAAGTAAACCTGTCAAGATAAAGTTGTATGTTTGCATACCGCTCCGCGGTGCTATTGTTCAGCTGCTGGGTACCGCATCTTTATTTTAGTCATGTCATGAACATCTTTAAGGAAAATATGTTTAACATATTTTTTTATTGTTACATAGCCGAAGTTATATGCTAATATACAGTTTTGTTCGGACATAATTAATATACGCGTATGGAATTGCTTTTGTGCCGTATACATTGTGTTAAGTAAAGCAGCGAAGCCCTTCCTCGGGCCTCTGACCGGAATCCTTATCAAAATCAACGAACTCTTGCGCGCTCATCGCTCACATGTCATGTGGACGTGTTTACAGGCATTTTTCCATCAACCGAGATAACTCTTCTCTTCTTTGTATATGTTTTGCGTTTACTTCGTGGTATTCAAATACATTTAAGTAATCAATCACATTTTAGTTCGGGAGCGAGCGAGTGGTCTTCAGTTTTTCTTCTGATAGCAATGAAATCCAAGTTTGTTAATATTTCAGCTATGTCTCTCTGTCGCCGCCGACGACGCCCACCTCGTCACCAGCCTGGCTGCGTCGCTCCTCTAGCATAGCGTATGTTTGCTTTTCTGCCACTTTTTCATGAATATTCATATCATCAACCCGAGCTTTCCGAACAAATAGGTAAGCGACAAATATGATTCACGAAGACGAGTGAATAAAACATATAATTCACGAGGCGCTCATAAATCCCCAGATGTGAGTGAATTTTCACCGATAATATTAGATTTAGGGACATTGTACCATCGAAGTCTCCACAACGTTTTCTGGTGTAAGAATTTTCCACCTGAAAGTCTGAGAGATGTGATTGTGTATGTGTACCTTCGTGTACATGTATTTGAGTCGTCGTTTAAGTGCGTCATGACAGTAGTAACTATCGAATCGTTGTTTAAGGTTGGTTTACACTAGACGAAAGTAAACACATGTGTTGCAGTCGCAGATGACTCGCAGTTGGAGTCTGTTTAATAAACATCTCAGTCGTTCTTCCTGATCAGTAGCAATTGTGATTCGTTATTTACTCACCATTTAAAACGTGAATGTGATGAGAGCAGTGATATGAATGATTAACACTGTCAACACGTCGCATTATCTAGAAATAATACGCAGTAGCATAATAAGGAAAACATCTAAGTAGTAAAAGTGTAAGGGCACTTTCACAATGAAGCTTGATTCAGAAAACACACCACATACAAAGCTGCAACTATTACAAACGTGTTTAAAACTTTTATTAATTGTGGGGTACATTAAAAAAGGCTGATGATGAAGGGTCTAAGAGACGACTACGTCGCGGATATGACCCCTCGACGAAGTTTTACAACATGTTAACGAAAAGCCTTTGAGAGTACGACACTGCTATAAGACCCCTATGAAGTGCTACGGCAAATTTACGAATAGCCTATGAACTTCTACGACACAGCTAAGTGCCCGCTTCGAAGTACTACGACATGTCTACGAATCGACTACGAGTCTACGAAATGGGTACGAGAACTCTATGAAGTGCTACGGCACGTCTACGAGACGTCTACGAAGTGCTATGACACGTCTACGAGTAGCCAACGAAACTTCTACGACACGCCTACGAGACTACGACACGTCTGCGAGACCTCTACGAAGTGCTACGGCACGTCTACGGGACTTCTACGAAGTGCTACGATATGTCTACGAGAACTCAACAACATGGCTGTCCTCTGCGAGACTTCTACATTTGCTCCGTGATTCGACGACATGGCTATAAGCTGCCTATGAGCACTCTACGACACGGCTAAGAGTCATTACCGTGACGTCCGCGCGAATATAAAGTACGTATCGTGTAAGCGGGTTTTACGCTTATCGCCTCAAAGATGACAAACGTCCAGTGCAAAAAATATTTAACAAGAATTTGCTCAAATCCTTGTTAAATAATTTTTGATGATTGAAGATTGACATATTGTGGCTTTATGGTTCTTAGGGAGAATTATTGTTTATTCTATATATTATTATTATCTGCACCTGTGACTCCCGGCAGTAATATCACAAAAGATTAAATTGTGTCTCATTATTCCAAAGTTCAGAAATTACATGACAGGTTGATGACTATTTAGATTCTGTAATTTACTTTACTGATATTTTATGATTGGTATAAAAATCTTTGAACATTGCCTTTAAACCAACGTCTCTTATCTTTTATTATTGGTTAATTATAACAACTCCCATTTTTCCTGCTTCATCGCTCCCGTAGCCGTACCGCTGTATGACACTTTCAGATAGTGTGTAGCATTCAAACAGTGAAATAAATTTCGAAATCGGATCAGTGTTTAGTAGTATTTGAAGTACTTTTCGCGATTACAAGTTACACACAAACATAATTTTACTTCTTTATAATTTACTACCTTTTTCCAGCGGTTTCGCTCCCGTGCTCCACCTCGCAGGACCGGGATAAAAAGTAGCCTTTATGTGGTGAATGAATTTTCAAAATCGATTTTAGTAGATCCAGAGATTATTTCCTACAAACAAACTTACAAAGTTTACCTCTTTATACTCGTAATATTAGTAAGATTATACTAGCCACTTAATGAATGTTAACTTTCGTATTTTATACCAATACCTAAGTACTGTTTTTACCATGATGTTTTCGTTTACTGTAAATCAAAGAGTGCTTTCATAAAGAGTTAAAATCAAAATAACTCGGTCATTCAAACATTTATCTACAAGCAAATCACTGTTTTCAACAGTTTACACGAATAACCAATTTGCCATTATCAGTGTGACTTGTTCCTGCACTACAAAATGTACTTATGTACTGTAATTTCGTTATAAAAGCAACGGTCGATGATTTAACTTTTTGGGGCATAGCCAAAACATCGCAAGTTTTGATGAGCACCGTCGCCGGATTGCGAATCGTAATTAGTAAACTTAAAATGTTATCTGAACACGGATTTTCGTTGAAAATGGAATAAATAATGATGCTCGTTTTTGTGTAGTGCGAGAAATAGGAAGTGGGTGTGTACATATTGAGATGAAGGTTATTAAGAATGTGAAAGATGACCCTAAATAAAATATTAGTCACATCAAATCTAATTGGAGCATATTTCCATGTAGTGAAAATAGAATGACTCACCTTCTCGATTTTCCATATAGAATTTCCTGTTTATGATAATGGCGTCACACGAAGCCGCGATAATGCAATGAAACATCACTCCGCGTGTGAAATAGATTTATCTTTGATTCAAGACCAGAAGCCCTCGTAGAAGCCGTATTTAAGTGGAAGGTTAGAACTGTACCTATACGATATGTGCACACAATAGTGACGTAGGCAAACAACGTACGTTTTCTAATTACTTCAGTGCACTTAGAAACTGCTCGTAAAATATTGTTTCCTGCTAAACGTGTTTAATCTTACAGTTTGTACGCCATTATGCATATGATCATGTTTATTTTCTTCAGTATTTTTGTTTATAGTAAGGTGAAGTAAACATGCTTAGTGGTCTTCATACAACCTGAAGCAGAAAATATAGCGTTAAAACTGCTTTTCCCTTGTCAGTTTAATCACTTGCATAAAACTTTATACAGTAATTTAATAGGTTATCTACAATGATCAAACTGTTCATGCACATACAGCTGTGAAGCCACACGTTGCCGCAAAGTCGTAGTCACTAAGTTTCTCTGAAACATGACTTGCTTTGAGCTTTTGTGCATTATAATAATATGCAGTAGTGAATAGATGGAGTGTAGTTTGTCTATTTCATTTCACTTTGTTTCTTCGTTCCGCTGCTGATCGATACTAATGAGGCGTCTGCGGGAATTTTTCAAACTGTCTATAGATAGATTGGAATTGTTGGGTTACTTGTGTTTAACCTATGATGCACCTACTTACCGTTAAATTTACTTTTTCATAGTTGGCAATACAATGTTTCTGTTAAACTTCCTGGTGTCACTGTTGTTATTCCTAATAGTTAACGGACTATATCCTATACAGATATCATTTGAATTCCTTCTTGACGAGATGGTACGGTCATTTGATTAGTACTATCATCTCATTTATTGAATATGTTACCAGTATTAAACTTCTATGGTCCGTGACGGCCCCATTAGTTAAAAGTTTTGTTACAATCGGAAGTACCGTTGCGAACACTTTCAATTGGAAGCAGCGCAGACCACAAATACACCGTTCCGTTATTCATCCGTGACGTGGCACTAGTCTCGATTAGGCAAATTAGTCTTTGTGCCATTATTTACGTAATGCTTTGTTCAGCGGAGACACATTGTACCTAGTCTACGCGTATCTTGCCACGTTATTTAGAAATCATGAAATTAAAGTCAAGTATTGTAATTTATGGTGCAGCTGGACCATGCAAAAGCAACATATAAGGCTCTTGCATCACTGTAATATGTCAAAGTCAGATGAAAGGGCAAGGATTGCGCAATATGCCAGTTTAACCAGAGTCTACTTAAAATTATGATGCGCTAACTACGGGTTTTATATCCATTACGTTTCATGTCTTTTTTTCGTAAATGTTTGCGTACTATTTATCAGTAAAAACGCAATGAAAGGCACACGGTATCCTTTATTACGAGCCGTGTTATATGTGCAAAAATTATTCAGATCAGATTAACCGCACTGAATGAGTAATTTATGAGAGATATTTATTAAATGCGGTCTTAAAATACGAGTATGAATGGAAGAAGCTGATTAAAGCGACTCTACTGTTCGGAGTTTAATTTTTATGTTTTGGAAACCTTGGTTTTAAACCAAGGATTCCAAAAGTTTTCGCCATTGTAGCATATTGACAGTTGCTGCAAGAAGATTCATTATTATGAGAACTTCGCCTGTATTCTACAAGTTAAATATTACTTTATTATTATCAAGTCATTTTGATGATAATAAAGGATGTAGATTCAAAAAAAAAACAATGCATAGAATTACATGATAAAATAATATCTACTATGCATATTATTTCAAAATTCACTGCGCATTACCTGGACGAGTTATTCCCTGATAGATTTCTGAACATATTGTATGTCATCGACCGTATTTTCTGCTGTGGACCTGAGGATAAACAAAGGTCACCTCAAAATAGCTGTACTTTTTTCTATTTCATTCGCTCCAGTTTGAATGACTTCACTAGTAATGTTTCGTAGATTTGTATATAAAATGATTTGTATACATATATATGACCGCGTTTCAGTTATCTATTATCTACTTTTAATGTTTTTGTACTATTTACATTCTGTTTATCACATTGAATCAGACAGCAAAGGGAAATGTTGACCAGGAAAATAAATACATTAATGATAAATGACAATACGTTATCTGTCTTAAATTCAATGTCGGACTAACGAATTCTATTCTTCGCCCAAAGCTTTATTTGTTATGTACGTACATTTCATTTGATTTGTTATACCAAGACCGTGTTACACCAAGTTAAAATTACGGAAACCTACCTATGTTGTTTTAACAACGCTTTTTGTCCTACTAGAAACTGACCCAGTAACCAGCACATTTATTATTTAGAAAGAAAATCAATACCTCCTTCTGTATGATTGCAGTGCAGGCCGTCAAACTGATCGATTTGCGGCAATATTTAATAATGCAAAGGTAGGGCACCCTACCTGTCCCAGTCAGCCCACTCGGCCTACTCGAGCAATCTACAGAAATAGGAGCAGATGTAATTTGAATACAATAACCGCAATTCACTTGTGTGGGTTGTCATATTCATCAAACCTCTAATTATTATGGTTTAACGTGATACAATTAAGATTGATTCAATTATTATACGATTTTGTTATTACATTACACTTACCATAAATAAATAAATTACTTAGTATAAAGTTTCATAAAAAATTGTTCCAAAAGAAATATTTACATACTCGCATATTTACTTGCGACACTTTTCTTACTGATGAGTCAAAATTTGGGACACGAAGTGACATTAACGATAAAGAAATTGGCGCAGATGAGCGAAACGCAAATCTAGGCTTTGAAAACAGATAACGCTGTCTGTAGTGAGGGGGTAGGTTTCAGTGTTTATTATCAGAGATGTTGACGATAGTCATCCAGCTGCCCCACCATCGGCCCGAGCGGCGGCCGGCGTTTGTCATCAGTAGCATTCACAGCGGCGCACGATTCGCACGCTGCGCAGAGCACGCGCTTACGTACGGTAGTGAAAGTCGCGCGCGCAGGTTCCGCTACGATTTCGTACGCCGACATCTTCGTCTAGTTATTCTGTTTGTTCGTTGCGCCAGTGCAACGGGGAAAGGAGGTCGGTGCTTGTCCAAAGCCCGTAAGACTACCGTGATTTGTGATACTGAAGTTTTAAATCGATTCCATGTTCGTGTGACACTTAAAAATATTTTAATTTGGTTTACCCTACGTTCACATATTTCTAAGTTTTGTTTATGTACATTTTGCAAACATTTGCCCAGAAAATATTTCAAAATATTTTCAATTCTGTTTTGACATTGAATACTTTTATTTTCAAAAGAATTTTCAATTTACCGTCTAAACTTTCTAAGTTTAAAAGATCACTGAACGGTAACAACGAAGATAAATAAATGAAGACAAGTTATGAAAACATAAATACTACGAGCGTGTAGACATCTCGTAGGTAGTAGTAGATAGTTGTAGAAGTTACGGGTTGTTCTTGTGGAAACTCGAGCGACTGTCTTGGACGGCGATGTTGTGGAGAAACAACAAGCGGCGAGAAGTTGGCAGCTGTCGGTAGGCGTCAGTTAGACCGCTGAGCTGCCTCAAGTTGCACCCACAGACTACTGCTAAGTGAAAACGAGTACCGAGTGTACGTCCGTGACCCCTTGCGCCTTTCCCACATTACGCACCTTTTCATTAAGTTTTATTCTTTCATAACGTCTACATATTGACCAATTATTAAATTCCATACTAAAGCAATATTCGTTGTGTCATTGTTGTTTTTTTTTAATATCATCATTGCTAAAAACATGAGAAGACAATAAAAAGATCATTCATTATACATATTAATTAATGTTTTATTACAAAAAGTCATTAAGTTGTAGGTATATCATGCTCTGTAGATGTCTCTCCGGATAAAACCAAAACTCGTTCTTTTTACTGTACAAAAGGTGGATCCCCTTTTATCAATACCTATTACTGGCCTTTTAGTAGCTTAAAGTCATAACAAAAATATATCCTTTTTCCGTCTCGTTGAATCATAAACAGTCTAAAAGCAAGAAATTATTGATCGTAACTAAAATTATATTTAGCTTAGGATATAACTTCTGTGCATAATGATTACCAGTTGCTATATATGCCCGTAATCCGGATGTAAGTGAGATTTAAATTCATTCCTTTCTTGACCATGAAATCTGACGTCGATTTAAAGCCGATAGATAACTCATGCAGTGATTCAATCTAAGTCCAGATTCGATATTTTATCTAATCGCCGATGTACAATAAATCGGTGGAGCACAAAATATAACTAAACACTAGAAATATCGAAAGTAGTTGTTGATTTGCCATTGGCAGTTAGAAGTAAGTTGTGCAAGTCCCGCTGCGCTTTGAAATCGGACACGACCTACATTTTTCTTAGCAGTAGACGTAACTTGAGTATTGTGCTATGCGCAGCACCGCTCTTGGTTGCAACTTGCAAGGTGCTGGTTGTGCTCTCGATAAATTCTTCACTATTTAGTCTATGTTGTTATTTCGCGCACGTAGCATCTTTTTTCCTAAGTGTAGTATCAAGTTTAAGAATGTGGTCTCCTCGTGCTCAGATTCAAGTCTCGTTTTCCTTAAGTTCCTAAACATGTTTGGTAATTTTTAAACCAAGTTTGGTGTGTAGTTGATTTGAGGAAGTAATCCATATGTTTTCTTTAAATATCTAATCAAACACTATCTAAAGTTCGAAATGATATGCTATTGAGGACACTGATTTATTGATCAAGTACCTAAGCTGCAGAGCACAATTAGGTATTATGTATGCTTCACTGTGATTCCAATTCTGTTTTTGAGACAATTATTCAAGTTTTATGCTTGTATACTCGTAACGAATGCATGAATAAAGGATGAGTTTTTCAAGTGGGCGTGGATGGCCAAATCCGAAACTAAGAAGAATAGCGAAAAATATTCATAGGACTCACGAAGACGATTTTGTTACAAACTAAAACTGCATCATTGGATTTTTAAAAAACAATATTCCTAGCCAGGAATCGAACTAATATATCACTTTCGCCCCAATTATTTTTGCATTTTATTAACTGAAAACATATTTATGTCAATGTTTCACTGGGACGGATTCTGACGCGATAATTTCTATAATATTCCATTCTTAATTCAGAATTGGGTCACTGCGGATGCAAACGCGACAGCAATGAAAGACGAATCAATTTCTTTAAGTCACCTTAAGCGGTTACCCGAAGCTTGATTTATTGAACGCAAAATCGATAACCTTAATGTTAGTAGAGGCATAGAATTCAAGGAAGGCATCTTCAGAATCAGTATACTTATATTTGGTGCTCAAGCACGTAATATAAGATACAAACACATCAAAAAGTGTGTCCGAGTATCTTAGTATTTAATAGTTCTGAATATATTTCCTGTTATAAATAATCTTAAATTAGCTGTAACGTGGACCGTGTAATAACTATAAAATTTATCATTTGTAATTGTTTCTTTTTGTCTCGAGAGAATCCATCTCAGTGTCAGTTCATTATTTTCTAAAGGCATTACCATACCGAAGATCATTAATCAGTTCTTAGGTTAACTAAACGAGAAGTAAATTATCTGTGTCCATTTAATTTGCATTGCATTCTACTTGTTCGTTTTTGTAGTCAACGTCAATTGTTTTAAAGGGTGTGGCTAGCCCGGCCGACGAAGCCTGGCCATTGCTGGCGAGTTACATTACATGTCCTTTGCTTTACATATTCGTTTTTACCAGAACTAATTACGCATACTTGCTATGAAATTTAAATTAAATACCGGTAATGATTTAAACAATGTGTTGCATAAATGTATGGTTAAATCCTAGTGTGCCGTGTACATTATCTCTGTTAATGCCGAGGTGCCATTTCAATAATACCTTGTTAGTAATATCAACACACGACTCATAAAATAATATTAAAATGAAAACATGAAAACAACAACAGTGTGTTATTAGCGTCAATTAGTGACATGTTGGTCAATGTTATAGTTTTTAGTAATTATCTCTAATGTATTCGCCGCAGCTTTTGCGGTGGCATCAGGGAAATATACATCCGCTGCCTGCATACAACGCACCGTTATTCGTATAGGTGTATTTGGATATAGTTCATTAAATAGGATATAGTTATTTTCAATATCAATTACTCCATTCATTGATTACCAAAGTATCCATACATGTTCGATATTCGATATATAGCAATCTCCTTAATTGTATGTCATTGGTTTTGATTTATGTTATTCCGGAGGTGTTAGATAATATTAGTTTCCTCCTATCGATTGCACATGTGGTTGTCATGAACGTTTCCATTTGCTTGTTTGTTTATATCAGTCAAATTAAAGCTCACGTCATATTTTATATTCTCAAATGTATTTGTTGGTTCTAGCTCATTAGTCATTCATGGAATAGTCAGAATCATATCAGTCTAGAATATCCGATAATTTGGTAAATGAATGTTTCTCGTCACGTACGCAGTATCGATGCCGTCGCAGTGCCGAACTTCGTCGGCCCGGTGCTAAAACGTTTTGGGATTTGCCATATATTTTTAAGCGTATCGTTTTTAATATTTTTTCTAAATCAAAATATAGTGCTGAGTAAGATTATCCTTATTCATATGATCTCCTTGAAATACCCATAAACTTTACTATGGAGTTTACGAACTATTCAAAGGCCAATTAGTCATCTCAAAAACATCAGCAGACATTTAAAATCAGAATCTTTGTCCACGTCTCATTAATGAACTCTGTATTTCTTTGTCTGTATATTTATTTATTGTTACCAATTAATCTGTATTCAGTGCGTTTGCTTCTTGCTACCATCTTATTATACATGCGACGACGTTCGTTCTACGTTTCAATTATATTATCATTGTTTGTGTACATGTTGTTGTATCTAGCTCTCGTAAATGCATTCTAGCTACATTAAAACTAATGACCCATGACACGGAGTTATCTATTCTCCTTGCATGTTTATGTAAAGATAAATCTGCATACAGTTGAAATGAACATTCTTTTGTTATTCTATTTGGTAGAATCTTTATAATTTTCATACTTCAAATTTCATATTATTCTTAACAGCTTCTGCATCTTGTACGATTGCATTGTTTTCTTCCAATTTAGTAAATATCATGTGATTAATAAAGCTTAGACGAACCATCTAGTTAAATACTATTAGACTGTTTCCTTATCTCCCAAAATGTCCTGTTGACTCGGCGCTCTCACCACTTAAATTAACATCAATCCTAAGTTAAAAGAGGCATCATGATTATTTCTGCGAAGAAATCGTAAGCATATCTAAACGAATTGTTTGTCACGGTTATCGTGTGGTAGAAATTTACACAGGCGTATACTACTAAAAAGGCAATTTATATCTTATATTTTGGATAAATCGTGTATTCGATCTAAAATGAAATTGATCTAGAAAGAACCAGATTCTGTAATCTTCATGATCGAAGTTCAGAATTTACAAATATCCTTTTTTATTAAGTTCTCTTGTATCTTTAGTATATCTTTGAGAGCTTTCGTTTAAGTATATTGCATTAGTTGGAATGTGTCTGATATAAAATCTGGCGTCTCCGCGTGCGCTGACCCCTTAGTTTGCCCGACGTTTTGACTTTGAGATCGCGCATGTTTTCGCGTCGTCGTGACCCATCGACGTGTACGATCGTATCTGCATCGATTCCTTTGTTTCCAATGATTTATCAAGCAACATGAAAACGTACTTGGAAGCTTTGGTTACTATTGATGCACCAAGAATCATTCAATAGTTTGCCTCAATGTCATTATTAGAGCTCATAGCGGTGGTAGTTACATTGATTGTCTTAAGGTTAGAACCTGTTATGAAAATTATTTTGTTTAACGGTGATACAGAAGAAGGTCTCTAGAACACGACGTGAGATAACTACTAAGTAGCTAGAACAGTAATGGTGCCAACACATTTATGAGCGTTTGTGCGTGCTTTATCACCCTTTACGTTATTAACATAAACCGCGTAATGATTTAGCCAGACATTTTCCACTGCGAGTGAGACTATGTGATGTTTTCAAGGCTTTTCTGTTAGTCCCACCCTATCTGTAAGATTTATTTAGTATCTCTAATGTGTAGTCACGTGTCGTTATTGTTTTAATTGTGAATGATAAATTTCCTATCTCTTATTGAATGTGATGTCTGCTATCTTTCACCTCGTATGCTTATTTCAAAAACATTATTTATAAATGTAGGCAAATAATTCTGCTCGTGCTGTCACGATAGTCATGATAAAATCTGTTTGTGAGACGCAGCACTATGGGCACCACTTTAGGCAAAAACATTGTACCTAATTTTCATCACCATCTTTCAGGAAGATCTTGTTCGAGTCAGTAACTCGAACAAGATCTTCCTGAAAGATACAATAAATTCAATCAAACATGTAATTTCATCAGAAATGAGCACTCCAAAAAGAAGTGTGGACGATCATCAAACATCAAAGCATTTGATGAATTACGACAAGTGGAAACGACATCGTTTTATAACTTGTTTTTTCTGTTTTCATCTCTTTTCTAAACAACGATGATTTGTATACGTCAACAAGTAGCAATGTGTTTTATGAGACGACCGTTTGTCTCGAGATAGATAGTCAAGTCTCAATTTGTCAATTTGTGATGTTCGATCAAGTTTCATAATTACCGAGTATCCTTGTTTTGAAGTGGTACGTAAGGTCGACTAGTTTTGATTAGAAATTGTGATATGTAAGGGTCGGATGTCGAGCCCTCTCGCGAGAGGTTAATCTCCTCGTCGACATTGAGCTAACATTTCGCCGGTTGATTGACGTTAGTGGGTTGACTTTGATACACATAAAGGCCATATATATACTAATTGGTAACACTTTATTTAAAATCAAACGTTTTTGCTTCATCATATAGACTGGTCGAGTCCTAGACTATATTCCGAGTCTCATTAATTCGCACTTACTTGACCCAGATAACATGTTGCGAAATGGTGGATTTGATTGCCTGTGCACTGTTTACTTACTATACCTACTACCTGTGTCGTATCGTACGTTCGCTTTAGCTAATTTAAACATTATGGTTTATTAGACTTAATGTCGTTTGTTGTTCATTGCAATGCAACCTTGATGGTGCATGCCGGATGTCCCTTGATGTGGTTTATATTTCTTTCATCATGTCAGGACATTGTACCATTCGGTATAGCTCAAACAAAATACATAAAGTAAATATTTATTATCTATTCAAGGTAAAAACAGCTATGAGAGGATACAAATTTGTCTTCAAATATATATTTTACAAATTTAATGAGTAATGACTGTGATGGCACTGGTTAATCGTAAAACCCAAAGCAGATTCCAAATTTTGGCCATTTTCCAAGTTTTTAGACGTGTAAACTTTATGAGATCTGAATCAAAATGATAATGAAATTGATGGTGATTATATGAGATAGCCAATTCGCATTTATGCAAGTCGGTGGCAACTTTCCCCGCGGTCCGCGAAGCCGGTGTGCGCGTGAGTCGATGACGGACGGCGCGCTGTTACGAAAGCTGCAATCACCTGCTTATATGGCATAGCGCCGACACTTGTCGCTAAGGTTGCTTACTACTAAACGACCACTAGCTATTTATACATAGCTTGTTGTTTTCAATGCACGTTCTATAAATGGCATATTATTTTCAAAATAAGGTAAATTGTATAACTAGATTAATACCGCGGCTACATTTATTGTTTTCCGATGTCACGCTAAGTTCTACAGATCCGTCTTCATGTACAGCATTATTTTGATTCGATACATCTATATATATAAAAGAAAGTCGTGTTAGTTACTTCACTTATAACTCAAGAACGGCTGAATCGATTTAGCTGAAAATTGGCAGGGAGGTAGCTTAGAACCAGGAGAAGGACATAGGGTAGGGTAGGGTAGGGTAGTGTAGTGTAGGGTATTTTTTTTTTTTTTTTTTTTTTTTTTTTTTTGGTCTAGCTCCGTCAACGTAATTGACGTCTATTTAAATCTGTTCTCATTCATACCAGTTCTCGCTTTTATGCCTCTCGTACTTCTATTCCTCATTCTATATCTTTCTATCATTCTTCTCCTGCCAGTCCAATGGGTGGGGACTCCCATTTTACCTACTACCTAGTCTCTACTTTATTTGTATCTTTATTAATTCTTAAATTAGGGAAAATAAGTTCTTCAGCGTGTTCTATTATTATTGTGTTCTTAATCTATTACAGTTTTTTATTTTCATGTTTTAACTACTAATTACTTATATCCTAATTACAAACTTAATTTACTTTCTTTAATATATGTATCTTAATTCTACTTACTTTTTTATGTTTACATATAATATACAATTATATCTATGAAACAAAGATTTATACCTCTGTTTTGTTTCTACTTATTACAATATTTGCTATTTTAACACAATATTTTAGAAATTTCTCTCTGTTTTTACCGCTCATTATTTCTGCAATGTTACATTCTTTTAATTCTTGTTGTATTTCCTGTTCCAAGTTAAACCTCTCAACTACGTGTGCAGGACAGCTTAATAGCACATGTGGAACTGTCTCGCTTACATCGGGATCGCAGATGCACGATGAGTTCTCCTTACACTTGAAGCGATTCAAATATTCGGAGAACCCACCGTGCCCCGTCAGGACCTGCGTGAGCACGCCTGTTGGCCGCACCTGCCTTATAATGCGAAAAGCCGCGATAGCATCGGGAAGAAACATTTTCGTCACCGAGGCAGTCTCGCCAGACACATATCTCCGATTCCACTCATCGAGCGATCCCAAACGGATCTGGCGTCTAATGAATGAAATCGGACATTGGTCATAGTCCGGCTTCCTCCGTGACGATAATGCTGCTTTCTTCGCCAGCTCGTCCGCACGCTCATTTCCCGGCAGGCCCGCGTGGGCCTTGATCCAGAACAAAGTCACAACTTTGTTCTGTTTCAGAGCCTGAGTCAGGTTGGTTCGCGCTCGGACTGCCAGGGGATGGAGAGAGCCATGGTCTGTAAGCGACTGCAATGCTGACATTGAGTCGCTATACAAACCATAGCTCATCTCTTTGCGCTTGAGGATTTCATCCGTTGCTTTGCAAATAGCCAGAAGTTCCGCTTGGTAGACTGTGCAGTACGCGGCGAGGCTAAGTTTGAGGTTCCGGATTTCACCTTCATTATCCCATAAGGATAATGCGGCTCCGACTTTCCCCTCAATCCTGCTGCCGTCAGTGAATATTCGCACTGCCTGCACGTTGTTGCTGTCCACAAGCTGTTGGTCTGCCAAGCACATGAACTCCATGGCCATTTGTTTGGCAGGGTGAGACGTCTCTGCAAATCTCACGGCACTCTCAATCTCCCGGTCTCCTGGCACAAACCGGGATGACCCTCTCCTTGCTTCATACATGGCGGCTGCCTCTTGTATGCGCAAGTCTAGAGGTAGTATCCCAGACAGTACCAGTGCCGAGTTTAGAGAGACAGTACGATAAGACTTGTAGTGTAGGGTAGGGTAGTGTAGGGTAGGGTAGTGTAGGGTAGTGTAGGGTCGGGTAGGGTAGGGTAGTGTAGGGTAAGGTAGTGTAGGGTAGCGTAGGGTAGTGTAGGGTCGGGTAGGTTAGGGTAGGGTAGGGTAGTGTAGGGTAGGGTAGGGTAGAGTAGGGTAGTGTAGGGTAGGGTAGGGTAGGGTAGGGTAGGGTAGTGTAGGGTCGGGTAGGGTAGTGTAGGGTAGGGTAGGGTAGGGTAGTGTAGGGTAGTGTAGGGTCGGGTAGGTAGGGTAGATAAATGTTTGGTCTTTTTATGGCAAAACAAAGTTTGCTGGGTCAGCTAGTTTACAATAATTTAATAGTTGTTTATTGCTCTGTCTGCTATGGCCATTATATTTTCTACAAACTAGTCCCCTTCATGATGTTCGAAAACATTTCTGTAGACACTGCGACCAAAATGTGCACTTTTAGATTGACCATGGTTTGCCATAAATAAAATTGTACGTTTGTCTGTGCTCGTATATAGCTTTGTCGATTTCAAGACAGTTGTTCGTGCCACAATAGCCTAGGTCATCCCGTATTTAGATTGTTCGGTAGCCATCCGATATGAGTTCACATCGATGCGCGATCGATAATTATAAATTAGTCAATAAGTCAAAGGTGTCACGTGAATTGGGATTGATTTAAAAACCTTTTTCCTCTATGAAATTACAGTGTTGGTGAGCAAAAGTTAAAAACAAACAACGACTGATTGAATAGTGATCTGATTTTTAAATTTTTCGACAAAATGGGTCCGAAAATGAAGGAGCCGTGATTGTCATGTTGGCTTTCGTAAAATAAAAACAAAGTGTGACAGTTTATGAGTTCTAAGTGTTTTGCAAAATGAGTGTTGAACCGACATTGACCGAGTCGCCGGTGCCGCTAGCGCTGTCGCGGCTGCAGACGCGGCCGGGCCGACAGCCGCGCGGCCTGCGCACTCACCGTCCCAGTCTCACTCTCGCCAGCCTGCAGGAGTCCGCCGACGAGACGCCCAGGCGGTACAGCGGGGAAATATTCGCTACTCCCGCTGCCGATACCGACGACGACGAGGCCTTCACTGATGATGTAGTCACAGAGGAACCTTCTCTATCCACGGCCAACGGACGCAGGTCGTCCGAGGCTACTTTCGCCGAACGGTACAGACAACTGACCGACTTTGATGGTCCTCCTCCGGAAGCCCCGCGACGTGCCTCCCTGGCTGTGCCGGTGGGCGCGGAAGGCTTTGCACCTAACGATAAAGGTCGACGACGCTCGTGGGCTGCGAGACTGCAGTTAGAACGCAAAAAAAGAAGGAAGTCGGGAGGAAACGACACCGACGAAGAAAGCGACTCTCCGATAGGATACATTCGGCAAAAACGACCCTCCTGGTGGAACGTGTTCGTGCCAGATAACATGCTGAAGAACAGGTACCGTTCTCTAATAAACTTATCCGTTTTGATTTGAACCATTCATACTAACTTATTTGGTTCAACATCAACCCTTAGACAAAATCATTCATTTAAAAGAGCCGGAGCTGATCAATGCAATGTGATATAATGTTCGTATTCCTTTTACGGGATTAAAATGTGTACAGCTATAGTTGTGGGGCTAGGGCACAAGATTTCCTTGACCTAATGCTGACCGGAGTCCGATTGTTTGTTTGTGAATTAAGTGTGTAACTCTCATGGTTACTCGACAATGCGGGTGGAACTACGAAACCATTTAATTCATAATGCATTAGCCATCATCATCAATTCACCTTTGTACACGTGTTGTCGTAGCTTCGTACCTAATGCTTTCTAAACTGCCATTTTATGTTGTTTTCCAACGAAATATTATAACGTTATTGCTCAAGGTACTAAGTAATCTCTTCGTGCGTGTGCGTACTGCGTACTATACGAATCAGTCTCTAAAGCCGTAAATAATAGGTTATTCAACACCGAAAAATTCCATTATCTACGTAAAATTATGTACACAGGCAGTTGACAAATTTACAATTATTTTGCTTTGATAAATCAGTAACAAACACTATCTAGATTTACGTGTATATTACTTTTATCAGAATAAAACATTTTACATACAATATTAGTCAAATATTTGTTGAATTTATAACTGGTAGTATCATAAGTGTTAACACCGCTAGAGCCTGTTCAGTTTGTTCAGTATCATCTGATATCTCGGCGCCTATTCCGCCAAGTCCACGCCAAACTACGGATAATAAATAACGTACTACGTCAGCTAGACGCATTTGCAGGTATACGTAATATTTCATCAATCAAACCTTTGCGTTCACGAGAATAGTAGTAGCCGCCTAGACGTTATCGTTTTGAAATATACTCGCGATATCGCAAAATTAATTTAGATTTTATCGCTTTCTGCACTGATTTGATGAATATACTCAAATATTGCTGTATGATATTAAGTAGCTGCGTTAATAAAAGTGACACGAAAACTATTGTAATATTTTCAACTGGACTGGATATTCAATTTTAAGCGTGATGGAAACGTCATGGAAAATCAAGTCTGAATATATTGTAGTTATTAGATATATATTCCAAATATTAGACCAACAATGAATAAAAAGGTTCGAATAGCTTAGGACAACATGGTGAGGTAACTCCCGTGATATAAAATGTTATACGTATAAAGTAAGTTCTGAAAATGATCGTCAACAGATCTGTAGCAACTGTTACGAAATGACTAGCGGCAAACGATTAATATTTATGGAGAAAACAATCAAATATCGGTAAAATGAAGTTAGTTAAAATATTCATAATATGTTCTGTATAAATTCTCTCGAAAATAATCAGTCTCCTAAAATTTTAAGCATTCTTTACAAACTATAAACTTCGAACCATCCGCTCATATGGTTGTTCTATGAATATCAAACAAATTCAGTTGAATTTTTCACAATCTCTCTTACTGATATCGTTAGTTAATAGTTTTTGCTAGATTTACCTAACAGCTTCCTTTATTTGTGAAATCTAATATCTCACATTACAAGTCTTATTACTTGACACAAGTCTGGAATTATTTATAATATTATAAAAAACAACTACCGATGACCTCCTGATTTATGTTACTGGGCGATTACTGTTGAAAATAAAACCGCAGCAACTAAGATACGAAAGAATGAAGGAGACAATTAGATCATGGCTTATACAGCAATGGCGACACTGTGTCTTTCAGTTAATTTCATTTAAGTTTAATTTAAATATTAAAATTTCTGCTGCACTGATGAAAATGTATGGCGACCGCGAACCGGAAGGAGATGCGTTGGAAGGCGTCCCACTAGGTGGACCGATGACCTGGTTAAGTTTGCGGGAAGGCGCTGGATGCGAGACGCACGGGTCACGGGATCGGTCAATGTGGCGACGCCTGGGGGACGCCTATGTCCAGCTGTGGACGTCTTTCGGCTGAAATAATGTTGAAGATGTTTTACGTTTCATTATCATCTACTTCCTGCCCTTATTACTTGGGGTCGACTTAACACGTTTTATTCTTCCGTCCTGTAAACCGTCACGCTACACTGACTGCCATTTCTGTCATAGCCTTCCTCACACAGGCATACATAAGATGCTTTAGGTTTACTTAAGTTTTGAACAAATTCAACACTTGTGATATTACTGCTCGGTAAATTTAAACCATCTTATGTAGCCTCACAGTCTGTCGATAGTTTAATAATTCCATTAGCGCTAATATTGACTCACGATCTCTAGCTAGATCACCAGATGTGTCGAATTAACGCGGACATACAACGCGCAGGTTTTTGTAAAATATATCTGCAAGTAACGAAGAAGTTACCTTGACTTCTTGAGATTACGTCATCGTTCCAAATAATTATGTATTATAATGCAACGTAGGTGCATTTCTAATAGAATAAAATCTTCGTCTGCCTGTAAATTCCGAAAACGCTTTGTCCATCATTCTCGGAATATTTAAAACACAATGATATATTTAAATTCGTCCAGACTCTAGAATTTTAAAACAAAGTACGTATAGTTTGTATCCAAGACTTTCTCACGGACATTATTTTTTAATTACATGCGTCAGTTGGTCTTATAAAAAAACATGTCCTAATTAAATTTGGTGTACGTTTGCTTTACACAATATTAAATAACAAATAATTACGAATGTAAACAGAAGGAAATTGGGAAGCCATACTGCCGAATATTTTCAATAACGTTACAAATTATTATCAAATTATACAAACGATCCGATCAAATTCATAATTGCTACTTTGCAGCGACCTCTAATATCTACCTACTCGCGAAGTATGTTCCGCAAACACCCAACCGATTGTAGACAGTTTGATGATAAACAGAAGTAAAAGGTTGTGAGGTGGGTGTTGTATTACCTACTCGTTTCGTCTTAGTCATGCGGAAATCTGAATTGAATTAAAAGAATAATAGCGTTTTATACACGTCGCATTCGTCGCAGGCAGTGGCACCATGCTACGTCACGGCGCGAGGTGGTTTCTTCATGCTCGTCATGCAGCCTCCGCGCAGCTTCCGCGAGCGTACGTTCACCTTTGTCTGTCAAAAGTCAAAACCCTTTGTTTTCTCTTGTGTAATTTTAACCTTTCATAGTACCTGGAAAAAATCGTTCAAGCTAATTGAGTTCTCATACGCAAATGGTGTTAAATTTGATTTACAGTTATGCGCACGACCTTAGTAAAAAAACTCAACCGACGTTTCGCATATTACCGGAAACGCTCGGGCAGTAAATGTGTCTTGTGTCCACTTGATATTCTCAACACATGGCTTATTAACATTTAATGTGTTTGCGAATGCAAAACTATAATTAGATTATAATTCCTGCAAGTGTTTATGGAGCATAAAGGCTATGATTAATGTCTGTGTCTAAATATTCTTGTTTTTAAAACTTCACGTCTATTTTGCTAAGAATTATGATGGGAAAAACTACGACGGTCAAACGGGATATTTTTTGTGTGCTATGTAAGCAACTTAGTCAAAAATACCACATTCGAATTCGATACAGAAATTATAGCGTTTATTGTACCTACAAAAATATAATTTCTTAGCACCTCAATATAAATTATCCTTGTGTCCGTAGTCTTTATTATCTTGCTGCATATTGAGGAATGTCGGCATAATGCCAATTTGACCACAGTAAACAAATAATGATAACGATGACGATGATGTACCCGCTGACAACAATAAACAATACGCAGCAATAACTGAAAATAGAATGAAATTGTTTAAATTAACAAATCAATTCCAATATACAACTAAAATTAAGTTTTTGACTAAACATACTAATCTAGTTTTTGGTACAAGATGTATCATTTAGAACTGATTTTAATATAGTATGTAAAAAATGGCTTTTGGCATTATTATTTTTTTCGAACCGGTCGAGCTCAGTTGTTGGATTTTCCTAATATCCTCTTCACCCAAATCTAAAATCCTATCAAACCCCAAGGGTTTTTCCATACAGTGTTCAAGTAAAACGTATTAGTTTGCCTCCAAAATGTGAATTGGCAGAACTCCAAGGAAAATCCCCAAGGGTAAGGAGTCCCTTGTAAAATACAGAGGGAAGAAATGAGGGTCTTGTCGTGGGTAATGTTTTAAGAATATATGATAAGGATGACTACAATACTATCCAGGAAAATACCAAAGAAGTACCAGGATTGTGTAAATGGTTATAGTACCTATCTTGGAAAGAGTTGGTAAATATTTTTTTTAAAGAGGACGTAGGCACTGCGCTGACAAATAACTTGGATCATGGCAGGTGAAGGAGAATGTACCTTCATATGCTAGATCAGTTTCCATGGCCTATACCGAGTAAGGACTGACAGCTCCTTAAAAATTCGGTTGGTTCACCGTTTTGTAATCAAGCTCCGGTAAACCACAGGACGAGTAGCAGTCGTTATGTACAGGAGTCATTTTATTATGGAAATAACAGGATAAACCAACGTCTATTCATAAAAATAAACAATCGTTAGGTGGTCAATAAATTTTCCTTAATTCTTAATACCTTTGCAAGTTTAATACTATGACATGATTACAAAATTTATGTGCAGTTGCCTATTTATATAAATATTCTTCACAAAATTTTGTTACCACAAACTCTTGTAAAAACGCCTTTTCTCAAGATTGTTAACTTGACTTAATTTGCGCAGTGCGCTGAGTAAGACTATAATATTATATTGGTTATTTTTTTTTAATAGCAATACCTTGAAAAAGATTTTGATATACATCTCAAGGCTGGCTAGCGGCCAGAAGTACACGCGGTCGCGTCGCCGTCGCCTCCCCACGTCGTCGTGTTGTTATTAAAAACTATTGCGAGACAAAAACACGAGCGTCTCGCAACTGTCTCGTCCCGCAGATTCGCACGTCGCCCCCTCGCCTATTGTTGCATAATTTTGTTGTCATATCACTGCACATGATTTTACTTCATTTAAAATAGATATAGAAATAGTGCATAGATGGATTTTTATAATGTCGCCAGATTCAAACGTCAACTGTCGCTTGACCAAAGCCTATTTGTATAGTCCAATTTATCTAATCTGAGGTCCAATTGATTTAGATCAATATTTGTATTAGATTCGTTAGTTCAATTTATTATTAGATTTAGTAGCCAGTAAACGAATCCTATGAAGATAATGTTGCAACGTAAACTAGCGCAATGATGCATTATTATTACCTACATTACATTCATAATACATTTATATTTGACTTAAGCAATCTTATTTAGTTACGATCAAATTGTTTCTCATAATCATAAGTTTTCTAACTGGTTTAACTTTCATTTGGGGGGCAATTTATTATAAAAAAATTGTTGCCAAATAATTTGAATTGAAAATTATGACTAAGTCTAAGCGCATAGACATTTTTGTAACAATATGCAAATGGTACATCAGCGATATGTCGAAAACAAAAATCTTATGTGCACATTATAGCCTGTGCGAATGGCACAGACGATAAAAAAAATAAAGAAAATTGTAATGAGTTTCGTTCAATTTTATGACCAGCTAGTAAACACGTAGAACGTTCTTGTTTTGAAAATTGGCGAGAAGGAAAACTGTTGATGACGGAATACATTAGATCTTCTTATGTTAAAGTCACGTATAAAAGTATTAATAAAATTAACGCAAAGATAGCCGAGCTCTATGGATTTCAACATTATAAGGCACATTTTACATTGTTGGAAATAGAGCGGCGCGGCGGCGGCAACTTAATAAACATTAAACATTTTTTTTAGAGCCCTTCTCGATATAAAATGGTAATACAAAACTAATGAATTTATATTTGTTTTAAGGCATATCATAAATAATAATCTGCAAGACTGGTGACTGACGTAATGACCACGCCCACTCTGACTTTGGCACCAGACGGGCTCGCACAAAAACATGTTTAGCTAATTGAAACCAGCTTCATTTGTTATACTCATGGGCTTATGTTGTATGAATATTGATATCCTATTAGCTCTGTACGGCTTTAGAAATTCTGACTTTGGAAACATTGTGTCATCGCTATATTCATAGGCTGTCGATAAGCAGACTTGCTCTCGAGGCAGTTACGAAAATATGCGTGTATGGCCCTCGGGAACTAAAGCTATTAAACAATATGACAATAACCATAGCTCTCCGCACATACCAAAATTGTCTCCGCCTTATTGGTTTCAGAGTTTTTGCCCCCCGCCGCCGCCGCCGTGTCCTTATTTCTACTCTTGTTCACGCCACTCTCATTTTATTCGTGTCATATGAATTTTATATTTTCTACACGAGACACCTTTTGTACAATAGTGCTGATCTGACTTTATAAGTCATTCGTAGCAACTTGATAGTTGTTGCTACGTCTTCATACAATACGTATAGAATTAGGTTTGCTAATGTTGCATTCCCTAATCTTGAATAGTGTTAAGTTGTTAACTGCACACTTGAAAACAATGTCAGATTCTACTAACTATTGCTTCAGTTTAAATTCCTAATCTCTGATAGTTGAACAACATTTGGAGCCGTAGAGCATTGCTTTGTGTTAAACATACCAAACTATCTATAACCCATATGTAAGACGTACTAAATCGTGTACTACGGATAATTGCAGCATATCGTGTCAGCATTAAAATTAAACGTGTTTATCTTCATTTATATGTGGCAGAGCTTTTAGTGTCCACGTGCGATTCTCCTTGGTATTGATCTATGCTTTATATGACCTATTCCACGAAATTGTTTCAAATAAATTTCCTAACAATTTGCGTATCGTGAACCATATGTCTTGGCGTCACGTAATACTGTTCGATATCCCATTATCGCCATGTCTTTGATGTATCGTGTCTATAGTAACATTGCTTGCAGAATATTGTCTTATAACATCGAATTCAAATAAGTAAACAGTAGTTTAGTAAGCTTTGTTCATGTTTTGACGATTTATCATGAAAATAGCATCGGTAGCATTCAAAGCGATTAAGAATGCAAAAATTGAAATAAATCTGGTCTAAGTGCCATTCACGTCAATCCCTCCATTATATCAGCTGATGCACTGTGTACCGCTCCCTGTATTCACTGTGTCACAGGGTCATGAGACAAAGTTATTTATACGAACAGCAATAGCGGTAGGATTAGGTCGTCCACATAAAGCTCAATGTTACGTTTTGTGGCTAGAAAATAATTAAATCCGCTGATAATTCATCTAGTCGATTATTCGTGGTTACCGCCCCGTCCGGCAGTTGAGAAATAAGGATGAGCATACAAAACAATTAATTATAAGGAGAATTAGTCTTATTCGCTTAGCATTTTAGCGTCTTAGTTATTTACCAAGTTCGTGCAAAACGAAGTCGGAACACACACAGTTGTTAATTCTGGCCGCACGTTTACCTCGTTTTCAACATAGCTGACCGTAGATACTATCAGATGAGTTTCAATTTCAATGTTTCTAGTTTTCTATAAATGCTCACTTCCGAATGAGGTGCGGAAAGGGACCTGACACAGATGTGTGCGCAGTGCGGCCGCACGCCGCGCCGCGTGCCGCTCGGTGCCGTGATAATGTTGTCTTGCACAAGGACGGTCGCATTCATGTTCATGCACTGTTTGCTTGATGCCGAGATGTGTGGCACTCGTGTTTATTTTATTGCACTTGCTCACGGCTCCACTGCCGTACTCGTTACGATTCAATTACACTTATGTTACCGAATATTGGCTTCCTTTCTTTACACTTTCACTTGCACCTCTTGCAGGTGCCACGCCTCTACGCGTTTAGAATATGAATTTGGTGTGTTTGAAGTTTTGAACAAACCGTGGCATTAATTACTGTAGTTTATTTAGTTCTAGTGTCGTATACCGGGGCACAATAAAACACTTACCTAACTATAGGGATGTTGACAAAAAAAATCAATATAGCCCGTCAATTAGATAACCTATAAATATTACACGCGTATTTTTGTTTTGTCACGTAAACAAAAAATTACGACAATCCATTGCGTTGAAATATCAGGTGACGTCACGGTGTGGTTCACTTTATACAAAGTGACGTCACAAGTCTCCTGAACTTTGATGCGCTTTATCTTTATCAATTTTAAATTATTTGATAACTATTGACGGACTGTATAAAATTATCATTTTCTACCCAGGAAGAATCCCTATTCTCAACTCACCCAGTTGCCTGTGGCTATCCTCGTCTTCGGTCACGTTTGCATTATATCTCCAGCCGTTTAGTGCACGCACACAACATACCATTTTTAGCCCGGCTCAGGCGACAAGTGATGCAATTAATTTAAATGAGTCATGCACGACTTATAATCGTTTTATTTCAATCCGCACATGATAGCTTAACAGGTAATCGATATTTTATACGAGCTTTCTGCTGGTGTTGAGGCTCAGTAAAATTTCTATGGAATCTGTGAAAATCATCACAGAAACTCGTACATATTCGATAATTTCTTCCGTTATTTTAAATTCTTTTGAAAAAAATGACTACGGAATACTCATGAGAATTGATTTCGATTTAGACCTTGGTGAAATATAAAGTTAAGCATTTATTCAAATAGATCTTATTTGAATAAACGATAACAACAAAATGGTTTGCATCAATACGTTGCTAACATAATAAGCACGATTGTGATTTCCTGTGGCAAGACATGATTGACGATGGATTTCTTAAATTTGATCTAAGTTTATCATTATTCATTTTAGGTAAGAATCCTTAGGGACACGGAAGCTGTGCTAATCTATATATATATACTAATAACTAGGTGAACCCCGCGGCTTCGCTCCCGTCAACTAGCTACCTACCTACCATAACTACCCTACCCTACCTACTAAAAATAAATAATAAAAAAAAACATAAACCATCTACTAAATAGTCCGAACAAAGCCTAAACATTTGGTTTGGATAGGTGAGCCCATTCAGTGGCATTGATTTTTATATACATAGATAAAGCTAAACTTGAACTCGCTATATTCTGGAACCGCCAGTCGGACTTGAAAAATTAAATTTGTGTTGGTTAGCTCATTTATCGAGGAAGGCTATAGGGTATATAACATCACGCTACGACCAATAGGAGCGGAGCATAAGTGAAAAATGGAAAACGGGGAAAATGTATTTCATTCGAGAGCTTCCGTTCCACAATAATTATATAAGTAAAGTAGGTAAATATGTAGGGTAGGGTAGGTAAGTATTTAGAGTAGGGTAGGTAGGGTAGGGTAGGTAGGTAGCTAGTTAACGGGGGCGAAGCCGCGGGCACAGCTAGTCTAACATAAACAGAGGACCAGGTACTTAAAACTGTAGTTGTTTGTGCTAGTGCCACTTCATACGAGTGTTTATGTGCGTATTATATAGGTGTTCGAGGATGGATGTCCATTTCCTCCCCTTTGCGCCAATTGTGCTCGTTTGCGGATGGCACTCAACTAATTGTGAGCTCCGCAATTAACCAACGAGTCTGATAGTCGACTGCGCACCTCACGACGACCATATATCGCATATGAACATTGAATTCAAGCGAAAACTAGACCTGTTTCATAAAACAGTTCTCTTGGCCCAACCAAGAAACTATTGGCAAAAGAACATTCATGAATGAACATGACTAATACTTGTAAGTGAAAGTAGAAAACATTTCATTTGTTAAGCTAATTTAGAATTTGGCACGTCTAAGCAGCAGACAAAACGCGACTAATGATCCCCTGGCGTAAACACAATGAAAATAAACACGGCCCTTAGAGCCTGGGCGTTGACAGGTTAGTTTGACGGACTCTGTCTGGGCAAGCCAGGTGGGTCGCGTCCTTTGATGACGGTCTGACGTTTTCTCGACCAAACAATCGGTTGTTGACTAACGAAACTAATGACGTTATTAATAGAACGCATTTATACATTTTCTACAACACTATACGAGTACATATAAATACAATGACATGAAACATTCGAAGTCTTAAATGACAACTCCGGCTTTTCCTTATAGTGGGAAGGCTCATTAGCATCTTATACACTTAGCGTCAATGACATTTAAAATTATTTATTACGATCTGTTATTATTTATTATTCATTGTTCTGAAATCTCACGTTATCTTATGAAGTCATCCCGTTGATTTCTAAGAGCGACATTTACGAATAGCGCGCATAATAAATTCGCAACGGATTATTAAAAGTATTCACGATCATCTATACTGTAATTAATTTCAGTTTGTCTGAGTGTAATGAGACGACAGAAGGATATTTATTTTTGTCATACATTGAATGCATTGTGTGCCGGTGGTAGGTACCTAATATGAAATGACAATATTAAATGTAGTGCTCGCTCATGAGTAGCGATCTTTCAATATGGTGTTGTCGCGTTTCTCGTACGTATATGTGTAGCGTCAGAAGGCCATTGTAGTCATTAGGGTCAACTAGCATCTAACTTTTAACACCGACCGCCAACGACATGGCGTTACCTTCGCCGTGGGAAACTTAAGGCGCTATATACGCCCCAATGTTAACGCAGTACCTATTGGCCGTGCGGCTGCTCGATGCCTAAATATCAATATTGAACCTCCTTTTGAACAGTTTTGTTTGCAAAATATTATTTGATTGACATATGCTATGTTAGTTATGAAAAAATTCCAGCCATCAATTTTTCTGTCTAAAATATTAAATACATTCAAGTCGTTTTAAAAAAATATCGTGTTGTAAATTATTTTTTAAAGCAAAACTATTACACGAAAAAACCTTGTGTTCAACATTATGTACATGAATCAATAACAAATATATATTTTTTTCAAACTTTTTAAGCTAGCCGTTACTAAGGAGTATGATTTAGAAAGTTACCGTTTTACGGCACTAAAGGGTATGTAGGCCCTTAACGTAGATCATACGTCAGACATGTCTCATTACAGAAAAGAAACGTGATTTAAGGTTCAAAATTATGAAACTTCCACGAATTCTGGCTTCAAAGAAATGAAGCGGAAATTAATTTGTTTTGCTCGAGTCTCTATTAATATATTTCCATTAAGTAAACACGCTACTAAATTAACACATGATTGGCACTGAACTTGATTGGCGTTTACGAATTCGGGCTTTTCTATAATACTAACAGGCATTTCGTAGTTGTTCTGTCTCTATGCTAAGCTTCTATTTGACAAGAAAGGTGACATAAAATACTTGAAAAAAACAACCTACGAAACAACGAACTAAAACGCAAAAAAATCAAAATCTTTTAGATATTTTGTTTGGTGCCGCCTCAAAATGCTAGACATAAAGATTTTTTTGCTTTTCTGTTTGTTATTTCGTCGGTAATGTTTTTTTCTTAAAAAGGACTTTTTTTACTTTTTCGTTTATTTAATTTCACCAGAATTGGTTCATAATTGAAAATTCAGCGGACAAATTATCAATAAATCCTTTTTATATCTTTAGGGATGCATATATTATCTTTCAAATGGAACCAACGTTGAGGTATACTCTTTCCAATAAACCAGAACTTTTGAAATCGGACCACTCTTTAAGAAGTTAAGCGTGGTCCTTCTTTGTTAGTCTATACCAATATTATAAAGAGGAAAGATTTTTTTGTTTGTTTGTTTGTATGTTTGTTTGTACCGAATAGGCTCCGAAACTACTGAACCGATTTAAAAAATTCTTTCACCATAAGAAAGCTACATTATTTCTGAGTGACATAGGCTATTTTTTAATCCCGAAAACGGGTCACGGGAGCGAAGCCGCGGGGAACAGCTAGTCGGTTATAAAATAGGTGTAAGATCTGACATAATGCTGTTTGACCCTAGCACTATTTGAGGACTGCACAGCTGTAGTGGTTGCAAAAGTAACCTTAATCCTGATTCATTTATTCGTCTTGCTAAACCAAGATGTGTATTACAATCTATTAATGTTGTTGCATAATGAGCGTAATTTAATATTGCTAATCTGCAACGCAAACACATTTTAAGTGTTTTATAATTGTGTAGGTATAATTCATTATACTCGGCTGGCTAAACATGCCTACTCCACTTGTACGCGACGCTTGCTTCAGTGATTTTAGAACTAATTGTATCATATACACGTCAGGCTACTCGAGATAATTTATCCAACGACCCGTCGAGAGGCCGCCTACTGTTTCAGATAACTACACTTACTTACGATTTAGGATCAAATTATTGAGAATTCTCCTGATGACAGCATTGCCAGACGTCCCGATTTTATGTGTCGGGCGGGAACCGCGGGATGTCCCGCGCGGTACAGGCTCAGTCCCGCTTTTCAGGGTAACTCGACCGTGAGTGCAAATCTGGTTTAAAATATCGTATTTTTATTAAAATACATTTTCAATGGCTATTTTTGCTATCTATTGTCATGTAAACGTAATTTAAAACTCAAATACAAAAATAAATATTTAAAAACGTTTGATTATATACGTTATTTTATTACGTCTTGCTTTCCACGAAAGAATCCCGCTTTTTACACTCAAAAAGTTTCTCAAAGTGCCGATTTGCCAAAAAAAAATCTGGTAACGCTGCCTGATGATGACACAAATGACATGAGTTTGATATCTAATAAGATATTTTCTTAAAAACATTTTGTTAATTTAATTGGTGGGTTTTATTTTGGAACCATTTGCCTTCCGTTTAAAAATGTTAACCGCAAAAGTACGGATTATGTGATTATAAAAAGGTTTGTAGGCAGCCTACCTTTTAATAATCCAGCAGTTATATGACTGAAGTCAATGTTAGTATTATAATATTTTAATAAAAATATTTAACTAAATGCCCGTGTGAACCAAATGAACGAGGTTTTTAGGATTCCGTACCCAAAAGGTGAAAACGGGACACTATTACTAAGACTCCACGGTCCGGTTGTCTGTCTGTCTGTCACCAGGCTGTTTCTCATGAACCGTGATAGCTATACAGTTCAAATTTTCACAGATGATGTATTTCTGTTGCCGCTATAACAACAAATACTAAAAACAGAATTGCCGTTTTTTGCTATAATGGTACGGAACCCTTCGTGCGCGAGGTCGACTCGCACTTAGCCGGTTTTTATTATTATGAAATTAATAATAAAAAAGTAAGTTGTGCGACTATCCGTATTGTTCACTATAATACACACGGTGAAGTATCATATCACGGACACGCTTGTGCAACCATGCGCAGGCCACACCCACTACTGACGCAGTGTGGTGTGCCTACATGAAACTGTAGCTGTCGCCGCACTGTCTCAAACAAACCACGTTGTATGTGTGGCAGGTATACCAATGTTTGCTAAAATACTACATGTAGGTAGAGATTTAGTTGAAGCTGTATGCGCCACCGCGAAAGATCTTGAAAAAGATACCATCAAAATTGCCATGCCCCTGAAATTCAGCACCTGGATTTTTTTCTGAATTCAATTTGTTTCGCAATGTATCAGTGCACTTTATTTCATACGCTCAGTCAAACAATCAATATATCTTCAAGATTAATCTTTTAACGTTGAATTGAGCACTTGAATGTGTTTATACAATAACAATAATAAATCCTTTAAATTTAACGTCGATAAACCTTTCACTGAAGAATGACTCACTTAGACTCTGGACTGAGTAATTTGAAATCTCGCTTATATTTCCGATTCTGATAAGGCCGATAGTATTGCAATTGTTATTTTGATCTATGTGTTGCAATAAGTGATGTGCGTTCGTTGACTGGTGCTTGGTACGTGCGTCTGCGCGCGTATGCTCGCACACATTTCAAAACCACAGCATCAGTACAATGACCTCGCCACGGAATAGGTTAGTAGATTACTACTCCTACTTCCTCTAGTCGCTACTAAACTTTTATGACAACAGATAATAGCAATTATGTATTTAATGGTTCGACAATCTTACGTCATTAGGAAAAGTCGTAACGCATAAAGGAAAAGTTGGAGCTGAATGACGTACTATTTCAACGGACATCCAACCCGCGTAACTAACAGAAAAAAAAACCTTATACTTTGCAAGCGTGACCTAAAGCTATAAGAAAAACTGAATTGTTTTTCTGCATTTATTGACAGAACACAAAGCCTAGGTGGTGTCAGAAATAGATTCTTACATCTTGCTTACCGAGATGTTGAGAAGCGGTGACGACTGCTATTTCTAATGCGTGTTATAAACTGGTTGTTATTGCATATTAATTGCATTTTGGTCTAACAGATAGTGCATAATTAGCTACTGCTTAATAAAAATGCTAATTTGAAGGCAATAAGATTACATGAGTAGTTGGTATGTTGTATTTAGTTCGTGCATTGTAATTGCGCGGCTATTTGTACTAAAATTATTTCCGGCCCAAGTTTCGTTCCGCCTTGGCTTTAATCATAATCAAAGTATTTACATATACAGTACCCATGTATTACATAGAGTAGGTAACTAATGCAATTGAACAAGATAAGTTCAAGGAGTGCTTGGAGGAAACATTGATACCATTTATGTTTTCAATAATTTTGTGGCAACCTAGAATATTGAAAACTGTTCTATTTCCGGAAAAGCCAGTTGATCAAATATTGATTACGTGCTTTGCCTACGTTGAAAGTTTCTATTAGTGGGAAAATACAATTATTATTTAATACGCAATTCGTGACCTTGTCAAGCTGAAATCTGTCGGAAAAAAAATTACGACGTTGGCATCATAGGTCGTCAGGATAACTCTCTTGGAAAAATAATGTTTGGATCGAATCGCTGGGTGGCGGCTGGGCCAATTGCGCAATGATGTCATCGCCTTAAACGAGGTGTTATTGTTCAATCATCCGAGAAAACCGTTAATTTTCCCTTCTGACAGCCCTGAGATGAGTGGGCGGGATATTCTTAGGCGGGGATCAAACAAATGCATAAATAGTAAATTTATATTGGTCTAGAAAATATACTGGATCATCGATAAAATAAAACCGTGACCTAGTTTAGGTTTATTAACGCTGTGTGTGAGCTAAAGTGACGGCTCAACCCTATATCTACGCATAGCGGTCAGAAACTTTCCTTCAGCGTCATCTACCCCTTCTAAACAAAAACTTCGCATTTCTGTCTAAGTTTATACGGAAAAGCCATAATCGTTAAGTCGCAATTTACATCATAAATAGCAAGGATTTCTGTAATATAATCAACGCATTGCTACACACATCGAAGTCATCTACATAAAAGGTTGTCACAGAATCCGCTCCTATAGATCTTGTTACAGACTGCTAACTACCCGTGCCTTGTGTGAGCATGATACTCTTGACTAGCGACAAAAACATACTACGACGCACTATTTACAAGTGTTACGTGTATTTTAGACAAACATTTGGCGCCAAACTCGTGTAATTTTAAGAATTGTAAATCTTTCACACTATTACCACGGTAAGAATTTAAAACCATAATCACAAATACAATTTAAAGTAATAGAGCGGATTGAATTCGTAATGATCACGTCGTGAACGGGGTCGCCCAAGATTGATTGCAGTTTCATATAATTAATTAATGATCCCTTGTATTAGAAAACAATTTAATAAATTGAGTAATGGTGCGTTAGTGTGTCGAGAACATAATTTATGGAAATGGTGCTACGAAAAAATCTGACAAGCAGACACGGATGTTGGTAAATATGCTAGTGGCTGGCGCCCACCCAGTGTCAAGGGCGCTCACTCCACGCATTCGTTTCGCTGTCACGGCCCGAGAAGCAGCCTATGTAAAAGAACCACTATATTGTTCGATAGTCGAAAACGAAGAGTAGGAGCTCGTTCACAAGCGGCCGTAGTCTACTCTCATTCATATTATATATTAGTCTATGTAAAGGACCAGTGAACCACCCCGGCAGCGTGCCGGCCGGGGCTGCGGGCCGCGCTCTGCTTGCATTGCGTTTATATAAGCTTAAACTTAGACGTCTTCTTTAAATTAACACTAATTATTTACGTAATTAGCTTTTAGCAGCGGATTACCGTGATCCCTGTAATTAAGAGACATGGTGTAATTGGATTCTCATTTCAAGTTTCGCTTGCCCAGGTTTTTGAATGTTTTTTAATTGCCAAATTTTTATTTGAATAAAGGTTAATTAATGTCTTTATGGTTATTTTACCTGACAGATGGAAAATTAAAAGCCATGAGAAAATTTTACATTATAGAAACACTGATAGAGTAAGCGAAATCGCACAACAATTATTTAACATTTCTTTCTGAGAAAATGCGGGTACTTTTCTTCCTGAAAATTTGGAGAGATGTTCAGTGTGCTTATTCCGAGTTATTTAACGTACTCGATCGTGATAACGTAAACGATCTTTTATGTCAAAATGTATACAAAAAAAGAGGTGGCCTCAGACGTTGCTTATACAGTTTCAATACAAATTGACGTTTACGTTAAACGCGATCCAGCGTGAGACTCGCACTAAGCCCGCAGGTCTGAATAGGGATATTTCCTGGGCAGAAAAATTATAATCCTTTTTAGTCCGTCAGTGAGATTATTTAATAATATTGGACTCGTATTTTTTGATTTATCAAATAAATAAGTATTGACAAAGATAAAGCGCATCACAGTTAAGAAGTGGGGGCTTGTGACGTCACTTAGTCACTATAAAGTGTAGCACACGCACTGTATCGTCGTGATTTGTTGTTTACGTGGCAAAAGAAAAAAATACGTCTCCAATATTTTTAGGTTATCTAACTGACAGACTAAATAGATATTTTTTGTCATCAACCCTATTGTTTGTGACAGTTTTTCCCAAAGTACCAAATATCTTTAAATACAAATGCAGATCTATGAGAGCTGTTCAAATCTGTTGCCTGATAAATATTTATGAGCACGCAACTCTAACGTATTTATCGAGAGCCCATTGTCGATGGGTATCGATCACATCAGCCGTGACGCTAATTTGATTGGCGGCCCACACTAACCCTATTCCAACCGCTGAGGACTTCAATTAAATTATCAAAGCCTTTGACACTAATTTCGAACGAACAAATTAAATTTTGTTAATACGACAGCAATCAAATATACGAGTAGGTACACAATATTTCATGATTTGAGTAGCTTCCGGCAAGGAATATGAAAAAAAAACACGAAAATAGTTTCGGTACTTGTTAAATGAAATATTAACACAGTTTTCGCCGCTGGAGTAAGTGCGAGGATGTATGTTATGGCAGCGCTGAGAGATGTTGTCATCCGACGATATATCTTCAAAGTTATGAGGTCAAGTGATTTCCAGTCGCAATTAAAGTCACAATTATTTAAAAAGACTGTTCGTACAAATATCTGTAATGTCAGTATCACATACATTATTCACAACGTGTCATTATTTACACATTGCATGATTCGCAAAACGACCCATCGCATGGATCGATGTGGCATTTTTATGGTTCACTTTTTATTTGCTGGTTTATAAAAGTTTTACGTAAATATTTTTGTTTGCCAACCGCACTGTTAATTTTATGTAAGTTTCCACTCTGAAGTACTATTATTTTTAGAAAATTAAATTTACATCGTACCTACTTGTTTTTGAAGTTTTCTTTTGATGAATCAGAGTGGAAATTTGGTTATTTATTAAATGTCCAGACAATTCTAATATATCAAAAATAAGTTTTCAACAACTAGTTACTCATCTGATTCTCAACGAAATATACAGGTCATTTAGAGTTGTCTGGACAGTTTTAATGTTGCATGCGTATGCCTGTGTCTAGCGTGGTCTCTGTTGCATGCAGGTCTAGGCGAGCTTCGCAGCAGCTGTCCAGGAGCGCAGAAAGCATCGACCAGTCGTTCAAAAGGTATGATCACGTTTTGCACATTACATTATCTCACACTTAATCTATTGACAAGCCCATGAAATAAATCACGTCTGAAATTGCTTGGTTACACTTTTATCTTTAACATCTTTGGAAAAACGATAAGAACCAATAATTTGATTAACGCAAACACGACAACACTGTTATCTTATGGACTTGCCGACAGATTAGGCACCTAGATATCCTTTAAGCATTTATTAAATGCATCATCAACTTGCTCGGGGTTTTTATTCACACCTAGTACTACATTGTTTATTTTATGTTTTGCTTAAATAGTGAAATCTTTAGTACGGGTAATAAGCACATATTTACATAAAGTTGTAAATATCATTGAAATCAGATAGGTTTATAAAATACTTCACTAATAACATATAAGTGTATCAATACATGATTATGACTTTGTTACTAAGAACTGTTTTGGGTCATCTCAATATCTGTGTGTCTCCACAAAATATTTTACATTTCGTCAATGGACCGTTCTATTCGGTAGATAAACATTGACCCAATGTAATCCCATCGATATTCATTGGAGCAGTCCACAACAAACACTATCTCGCTATAAATTATGACTCACACCATATGGTGGATTAGTATCAAGTGATCGGCCTCCAATGGAGACACGAGATTGACCTTAAATAATGCTATTCAAATAATTAATGCAGAAATGCGAACTGGCTTAAGCCAGTCCCAAAGAAATTGATGTGGACATGAGTACTCGTGGCCAACTCAGGCTATGAGTTTCGGTTTACGGCTTCGTCAACGTATGCCTAAAGTTGTGTTCAAGTTAAAATGGAGAAAAGGAAACTTCTAGAATGTGTATTGTTTTCTTATGACTTATTTAAGATGTAGATAATTTCCAGTGAATATTCAACGCTTCCGCCAAGTTCAGTCCATTTACATAGTGAACACCTGAGTGTATAACTATGTCAGTTTAGCATAGTGTTGTGCATATAAGGTGCATTTAGTCATCCCCTCACCGGCATCGTATTTAGGTGAGTCGGGCAGGCCTCGGCTCATTCTATTTGTATCAGTCTTACGACAGTTATTTAGGACGACAGCTTTTGGGAGTGTGGACAATTACACGTACGTTGACCCGTATGTTTACGAACTCTGCGCATGCTTCGATGATAAACAGAATGCTTGGGACGGACTGGACTCTTTTAAACACACCCAATGACTTTGTAAGACTGAGTTTTCAATACCCACTGACTCATGAAAATGAGCTTTATTTTCAGGCAAGCTGAAATCGAACTGAATGACGCACTGAAACCAAGGACTCGTTCCTCATACATATTTCTTATGTTACAGGTCGAAAAGTCGTTCAGTTGACCATGGATTCTCGCCGCCCTTCGACTTGGAAGCACTGCGCTCGAAGGTCGAAGGCAGATTTGATGCTGTACATAGAGGTAATGATAACTTAAATTCTTTTTATCTGGACCAAGACACAAATAGCCGAATAAGTCCTTCTGTACCAAATTAAACTGAAACCGAGTCGAACTTGCTCATTCCGGAAACATGTTATTAATGCACACGTCATACGATTTATTTAATTATACTGACTAATCAATATGCGCTTATTGCGGTTTAATTCAGAGAAAGAACATGTCAACTAATCAAACATATTCATGGCTCTCTGACATTTCAATATCAATCTGCCTAGCCTTTTCCCAATTATGTGGGGGTCGGCTGCCAGTCATACCGGATTCATCTGAGTACCAGTGTTTTACATGGAGGGACTGATTATCTGACCTCTACAACCCAGTAACTGGGTAACTCCATACCTATTGGCAAGACTGGTGTCAGATAACGGGTAACGACTGTCAAAAACAAAAACAAAATACAGGGTGTATAATAAAGAAACGGAAAACTTGCGTTTCCTTTTCTTGAAACGAAGGTAGCACAAAAACCACATAGAATAGGTACTAATAAAATTATTGCTTTTATTAACTCTAGGAAACTATCTTATTATCTTTTAATGAAATAATCGTTTTCAATTCAGCTGCACATATTCCCACGAGTGGCCAGTTCAGTTGTAACAACAAACAAATAGAGAATGACATTAAAGCTTTGTCCATTTGTACGACAACACGGAGCGGTTTCATTGCCCATTCGTTGCGCAACCCCTACTTAAACCAACATTAAATTGTCGTGTTGTGACGAAATTAAAACCATGTTAAAACTTAAAACCCTTTCATTAACACACATTACAAAGCTGGGCGATTATGTTTAGTAGCGGGTGACAGGCCCAGGAGCAGACGCACTTATGAAATATTGTCGTCATCATCTCCAATTATGCAAATAGCGCTGTGGAACTATTTCGCAGAATACAGTGTGAAAAATAGTTGATATAACTATTATAATCTTCGCTCATTAAACAAAATAAATGGTTTCAATACTTGCCAGCTTTATCGCAGTGCATTGAAAGACTGATATATTTTACTACCTTACCAACTATTTACATTAAACGTTAATGCGTTTTTTGTGTTGGAATTGGAATTCGAAGTATTCGTACAGCAGGTAACTTGCCTCGGTTATCGCATTGGCCAATCGACCTACGGACAAAACTTGCACTAAGCTGTGTCTCGAAGGCTGTGACCTCCGAGGATTTCATTCACGTTCTGTACAGTACACAGGGTGAGTTTTTTAAGTGGGCGTTGACGGCCAAATTCGAAACTATGAGGAATAGTGGCAAGGAGTCACGAGGCCGATTTTGATGCATACTAAAACTGCATCATTGTATTTTTGAAAATAAATATTCCTAGCCAGGAATCAAATCCGTTGATTTGGAAAAAAAGCACCACCAGTCGATAGTTTCGGTAATAAGATTCAAATTCAAATAATGGCTTATGGCAAACTTAAAGAAAATGCTAATTTTTAACAAATACTTAGGGTTCCTACGTTAAGAAACTCACTATTAAATCTTATATGACGAAATTATGGCCATTTTTCAATTAATAGCCGAATTCGACAACTCATGCATTGTACTTCTTTCAGCATTACAATAATTTTGATTCCGTTTAGAATATTCTCCATAGACTATTTCATGTCATCAATAGCATGATACTAGTCTTCGTAGATTTAACACTAAAAAAAAAATGTGTAAAAATGAATTAGCTTGCCCCAACACAGTCGAATGACGTAATAATACATCATGTGATTTTTCAAAAATCTAATGATGCAGTTTTAGTTTTCATCAAAATCGGCTTCGTAACTCCATTGAGTGTTTGCCGCTATGCCGCATAGTTTCGGATTTGGCCATCCACGCTCACTTAAAAAACTCACCCTGTATGTCTGGCAGCCGGAGACAGTAAGACGATTTGAATGAGTCGAAAATGAATGATGAATGTCAGGATTAAATAGCTGACTCTTTTTTAATTATAACAGTCATATAAAAATAATGTAGGTTGGACTGATACGGATGTATCCGCTGATTCAGTATTAGATAGAATGTAAAGTTCTTGTGCTAAATAGCCTTCATTTCCAGTATATGTAAATAAAAAAAGTCTGTAGAGGATTTTTTTAAACGATTT
The DNA here is from genome assembly GCA_949775005.1 of Orthosia gothica. Lineage (NCBI taxonomy): Eukaryota > Metazoa > Arthropoda > Insecta > Lepidoptera > Noctuidae > Orthosia > Orthosia gothica. The sequence continues at coordinate 19,447,841 of OX459048.1, read as the reverse complement.
TTTTATTAATATAAAGTTTAACAGCTATTTGATTTACCGTGACTTTATTGGATTAAGTCTGATAGTTATGACGTGTGCGGACTTTAGCCGTAATGTTTACATGTAATAATAAAAGTGGTATGACGGGCTGCAAGCACCGCATACGTAGTGCGAGACGTAATCTGTGACAAAGAACGATCTCACGGAGTCGCGTCATACCCGGTTGTCGCGAACCATTCCTTGGCATTTGGCATCCACACATATTTTGAAAATAAACCGCCCGATTATAAACCAACATCCGGCTTTCAAACGATATAATTAATTCAGTAAATTCTGTGAAAACACTGCACTGCCTGTTTATGTTTCTACTGGTACGTTTTTATTCTATCATCATGTTGATTTATGGTTTCGTAAGCAGAGATAAATCTTTATGTGCAATCTTTTTATAAGTTTGATGACTGTAACATTTGGTTTGAACTAAATAAGCTTATTAAAATTCTGATTCACGGACGAGATTTTTAGCGAAGTGTATGGATTTTTGACAGTTGATTTATGATAATCAACGGCCAATGGTTTAATGATTATGGTGTGCTATATTTGTTTAATAAATACGATGAGGTGATTGATTAAAGGGCTGCTATTTGCATACAACCATGATCTTTGTAATCGTTTTCGACTGCAAATCATTTATTTTGCTTGCTGTCTTCTTGTTCAAGACCGTTCAGTAATTTATGAGTTTAATCGTTTCCAACCTTAATTGGATTTATGACTAGTAACGACTTTTGAAACTGCCATGATTACCGAATCGATAAATTCTTGAATTATGTAAATGACTTTTTGCAATTCACTTTCAGTCTCAGTACAGTACTAGGTATAGCGATCTACAATCTTCAACTACATAACCAAACTACTGAGAACCAATCAATGCAATAAACTTTCGCAACAATAAAAATCGTGTTGTTATCGATACCTATCGTAAATCATTTTGCATACATTATTCATGACCAACGCAACGCCGATCATTGCGCGCTGAGCAATTTACGTATTGAGAGCTCGCATCTACTGTTTTGTAAGGCGCTTGTGGAAAGGCCTAGGTTGTTGTTGTGCTATCCAGCCTAGCCTTTCACAACTATGTTGGGGACGGCTTCTACTCTAACTAGATGCAGTTGAATATCAGTATTTAAATAGACCGACTACCTATCTGTCCCCCACAACCGATATTCCTAATAACCTAATAATAATATAACTAAAATAACCCTTTTAATTGTCTTTTTGTTTGTTGCAGATGAAGACGAGCATGCCAAGAGACTACCGCCTCCTCCCCCGATTAAGACAATGACTTATACGGTAATTTGTTTACATAATATTTATTCGAATCGCTTAGATCCTATGGACTATTCCACTGGCATCTTGCATTTAGAAATTCGGTGATGGGGTAGCTGAAGCAGAAAAAAAACACTCGTAATTCAGTCAAAAATCAAGTCATTCGTAATTCAGTCAAGATTTTCAGAGTTTACCGCCTTTGAACAAACAATTTTACATTTTTACAAGCTTATTATTAACTTGCAATGTAAACTCTAGTTAAATCTTGCAACTGAATTTTAACGTAGTTATCCTCCACCGATTAAGATGAAATTTCAATGCACGGTAAGATAAAAATCGTGTCTAAAAAGTTTTTTTTTAATTGAATTGGAAAAATTATATTATGTGGACCGATGACCTGGTGATGGTTGCGGGGATCCGCTGGTTTCGAGACGCACGGGACCGGTCAATGTGGCGACGCTTGGGGAGGCCTATGTCCAGCAGTGGACGTCTTTCGGCTGATATGATGATGATGATGATTATAATGTTAGTTTACATCTTATCGAAGTGAGCTTAAATCGTTATTAGTACATAGAGCTACCCAAGTTGGTCCTACTCATTCAAATTCACATAAGTGTATAGTAATGACAGTCTTAATACACCTTCACTTTCGGCTACTTATAATGTAATCCAGTTCCCACGGCTGAATGGACAGTAGGTCACTATGAAGCTTTAACCCGATCAGCATGGAAATATGCAAATAGTTAGACTATCTGAAACTAGCTGAGCATACGACTACACTAACGTCGATTTATAATAAATCCTAGCGGGAAAATATTACTGAGAATTAATAACAATCTTACTTTTTTTACTAATATTATAAACTAGCTGTCCCACGCAGCTTCGCTCCCGTCAACTAGCTACCTACCTACCCTACATACATGAATGTTGCGTAAATTTAACCGCTTACGCAGCGCACGCAACGGAAGCTGTCAAAAAGGAAAATTTTGCCCGTTTTTGCAACATTTTTCATTTATGCTCGGCTCCTATTTGTCATAGCGTGGTGTTATATAGCCTATAACCTTCCTCGATAAATGGACTATCCAACACAAAAATAATTTTTCAATTCCAACCAGTAGTTCGTGAGATTAGCGCGTTCAAACAAACAAACAAACTCTTCAGCTTTATAATATCGGTATAGATACGAAAGTATGGATGGAGGATGTAAGTTTGTTACCAAATTACGCCAGAACGGCTTAACGGATCTGCATGAAATTTGCCACCGAGATATTTTCATCCCGGTATAACCCTGGCAGAAGCTAGTATCAAATACATCGGAAAAACTTATAGACAGACAAAGAGAAGTTAAGTTTTATACTATGCAAACTAAAATTCAAATCTCCTATGTTTAACAAAAAAATGTTTTACCTTTTCAAATACCCACAGTATTATTTCCTAAGCTCTCCTGGGAGAATGTCGGGTAATAGAGTGTCATGTATTCCAGAATACTATTACCTTTGACCCGAGAGACTTGTAGCGACCTTTCTTGCTTTCAAAGCGGCGTCCAGTTATTTTTTACATGTGTTGTTTTTTGTTGTTCGTAAATAATGGACATGCATGCAGATAATTCGGTTTCGTAGGCGGAAGTTGGAGAGAATTGTTCAATGGAGTTCAATCGTGAATATAATACATAATTTATATGGGTGTGCTGTCTGCCTAACCCTTCAGGGAATAGAGGCGTGATATTATTTCAGTCTTTTCATATTCTGTCAGGGGTAACCAAATGGCGCACCACGGTCCTTGTCCGGACCACCGATCTATTTTGTGCGGACCAATCCAACCAAGATAGGTCCCATCATATTTTAAGCCGAAGTGAATTTCCAAGTTGGACATCTCCAAGATTTAATGACAATAGCCAGTTCACGATAATGTTTAAAAAAATATCTTGGTACTTTCTTTTATTGATTACATTAGTTTATAATTTAATAAAATATTATAATATTTATAACTCTATCTACAGTGTGGAAATTTTTGTTAGGGTAATGTCTCAGTCCATTATCTAAGTCCTGGTCCAAACTTTCAGAAAGTACAGATATGATAAGTGATGTGCTCTATTACAAAAATATTGTTCTTTATCCAGGTACGCGACCGTGACACCCTGACTTCGCTAGCAGCCCGGTTCGACACCACGCCCTCGGAGCTCACCAAGCTGAACAGGCTCGCCACGCAGTTCATCTTCCCGGGGCAGACGCTTCTAGTGCCCGATAAACGGAAAGGTGAGAATTTATACTAAACCTATACGATACCTACCTAGGTATCGAGTGATTCGCCCACCACCCAGTGAGCAGTTCGGCTTACGACGAATAGCACTGTCTCTTTTTCTTCAAAGAAGTCATGATAGCATTAAGACGTCGTAGTAAGGTTCCAGTTCCTGTGAGACACGCGCTCTATGGTCGGTTATAAGACTGATGACGGATCATCAGGCGCACGTCTAGAAGATAACCTAAGCAATGTTAATTTTAACGATCTTTCTATGCCATTTTCGAGGAGTCAATTTATATCTCGTTCCTATGCAACCCTAGCCAATGCTTTACTTTAACCTATTAAAGCCTATTATTTTAATTTATATCTGGAGGAGGTACTGCGTTTAAAACTGAAAATCTCTGTACTTGTATAATTTAAATCCCTGTCACTTGCTAACATTTTTGGAGTGATATTTCAATAGAGGTCAGCATATTGTTCTGTAAAATTGATAGACATTTCTATTCTCTATAAATATCGAACGCCTTTTAAAGAGCGAAACATTTTTGTTGCCTCTGGCGTTTAGAGCTACAGTTTTAGTGATGTGCCTGTTTTCTATTTCACAAAAAAACAGGTTAAGTTATGTAATGCTCGGATAGATAGACTAGACTAGATAGTATCGTTGAGAAGCACTTTTTACAAAGCGAATAATTTTAACTCAACTCGCTACAGAATCTTCAGCATGATTTCTTGGGTTCGGTCCCCAAATCGGGCTAAATGTATGATCAACCCTACAATTTGGTTCTGAGTCTAGACAGGGCGTCTACGGCAACGATACAGTCTGCAGTCTTAGTTTAAAATATCACACGCTAAAATAGAAACCAGTGTTGTATATTTATTTATAAAGGTAACGTAAATAATGCCTCGGCTATTTTAAACGTTTCCATTTCATAGAGTTTTGATGTTCTAATATTAAACCTTTCTGAAGACTCCTGTTAAAGGCAAAACGCCTTTGTTTATTGGGGCATAAGGGTCGAATTTAGATATTTTTATAGAAGCAACAATAAATCGAGACAAATTGTATACATTTATTAATAGTTATTTTATTAAAAGTTCGCTGTAAATGAGATATGGTCGTCTTAGAATCCTGATAGAATTTAAAAGATTACATTGAAAACAAAACAAATTAAGACTAGCAGTAGAGCAGAATATTATGCAGCTTTCAGTAGGTGCCTACTTGACCTGCTAATATGCCTACTTGTAGCTACAACATATAATTTTCTAAAAACTAGACAGTTCACGCTGATTTATAATTACAAATGTAATTATTATAAAAATGCAATTGAGTCATATATGACTGTTATATACAGGAATTTATTATGATACACGGTGACAGCTTCATAGAGGCCTTAGTTGTTAATCAATACAAATAAAGGTAAATCAATAGATTTGCTATTATCAAAACATTGTTTATCTATATATATATAAACAATTATCAATTAGCATACGATGCAGAAGGAAAACAATGATATTCGCTTCTGTGCGCACGTGTACATGTATGAATATCATTATATGAACGTGTAACCTAATATATCATAAAAGCTCCGTTGAATTTCTCTGCTCCGGACAAGGAAAGGTCGTGCGAAGGTTACAGACTGTTTGCACAAAATTAACATTAAAAATAATTATGTTACTATATACAGAAACGTTTCTGATTAAAAATGCAATGGCGACGCAGTGCAGTGCGCACGACTGTATCGTTAATCGTTGGTAGACAGAAGCTTAAATATTTGATGTTTAGCCAACTGTAATGTATATACCGTTTTTCTTGGATCAAAGAATTACATACTAGCAAGCAATAAATTTACAATTGCAGTAAATTTGACGTTTAACCAACACAAAATGTGGAAATTGTTTTTCTTGAATTAAAGAATTGCATACAAACACTAATAAAGTTACAGTTTTTCAACTGTGTACATTTTTCAACGCTCAAAAAGGCAAATAAGTGTAAACCACGATTTAGGAATGTAAAATATACATTACAATTGATGTACTTATTTTTTTGGCGAAGGAATAAGTGAGGTGCTATATTCAAAAGAATAAAGTTGGAAGATAAAGATCAGAGTAACATCTTTATCGATAGAAAAGATGTTTTGCAAATGATATGCCTCGTACGTTTTCTATTCGATTTAGCGATCTTAAAATATATACGACAAGAGTGTAGCCATGTTCGATTTATATCAAGTGCTAACACATAGTAATAACAACCGGTTTCATGTTTACAAATTTTAAGTGTTGTAAGCTAAGGCCAATAACCAGTTGACTTATGTCATACATGTCTTTCTACATGTAATTCTTAGCGACAAGACGTTTTGATCGTTGAAGTCGCAAAGATATCGCGTAGCAGTTTTGAAGGCGGCACTATAGGTATATAGGCGCGTTGGCGTGTGGTAGGCGTTGTGTAGCACTGGCGTAGGCGTCGCGTAGCAGTCGATAGTTTCACATAGACAACGTGTAGGCGTCGCGTAGCTATCGCTGGTCTCGTAGAGAAAACACGTAGGTTTCCCATAGGCCTCGAATATAAGAACCGTGACCGTCGAGTAGCACAGGCGTAGGACTCGCGTGGCAGTTGCTCAGACGTCGCGTAGATTACACAGACGCCGCCGCTCGCACTACTTATTGTTCCTATACTATCGATTTAATTTTATCATATTTTCTCATTACATATAATTAGCCGATTTCTAAAGGAGAGATCTGCTTGGATATTTGTCCGCGATTGTCTCGCGTTTGGCTGAACCGATTTTGATCATTCTTTCAGCAAATTTCATCAAAATCGGTTTGGTAGTTTTCAAGATATGGAGTATACAACCGAACTCTTTAGCGACAAACAGCATGAATGTGTAAATTGATTTATTATGGGTATACATGTCAATCCTTTAGGTACCTTACTATGGAACTTGCTCAATTTTTAGTGATGGTGAACCAACAAAAGAGAGAAATAAAACCTTTTTCGTAGAATAAAATAAAACGACTACAAAAACAAAACTCCAAAAAAATGCAAAATAACTTTTGTTACAGAAGTCGGTGTCGCAAAATGATAAAAAACGAGTTACGAAAGACACCGATTTTCGAAACGATATTTATTTTGCACTTTTCAGTGTTTCATTTTTGAAGTCGGTTATGTTTTTCGCAAAAATGTTTGTTTTAACGGAAATTTACGTACATAGATAGTAACCCAGGCATTACGGAAGGCCAGCTGCTTACATACTAACATAATTATATATACCCTATAAGGATACTTACAAGCAACGATTAAAAGTAGTTGCACTTGACAAAGTACGGCGCCTAGTCAACGATGAAGTTCTGATCGGTGCAATAGTAGCGAATCATTTTAATGAGAAAATTCTGACGAAACGCGACCTTCGATATTGTACAGTTATTTCGCAAGTACGGAACGGAAAGTATTGCTTCTCGTTCCTTATTTAGTTAGTTAGTTTTAAACTGTGGATTTGTCTTGTGTTACAAAATTATATAAAGTTTAGTTTTAATATCAAATTCTATGTAGCTATGAGTACCAATGTTGTACTGAAAGTAATTGAGTGTTATCTTCAATTTATCGTAATGATATTATAAGGACGCGGTTTAATCAAATTAAAATTTGCGATACAAATCTCTTGTCATAATCTACTACCGAATAGTTTTCACTCGAATGTTTATCTTGAGGGTTTATCTGAGATTGAAGGGGCTTATCAAATCAAATTTCTTTCCTGTGAAATATTAATGGCGGTTTCTGAAATCAGAACTTATATCTTTGAAGGTAGGTACTTCTTAATGATATCGATGTTGTTTATGCCAAAATCGTTATAATTATGAGCTATATTCGGTTTATGTGTTTTAGACATGTGATAAACGATAGCTCTACCTATTACTAATTCCAATGTTTGTGCATCGTGTTCAGGAAATATCTAGTACGTTATGTATGCAGACGGTAATCTGAATTCTAAATACCTAAGGGTGTTTACGCACTGCATCCGATCCTTACCCGAATTGGAAAAGTTCTGAGTTCGGACGGACGGAGTTGGGATTTAGTGCGTAAACTACGAAAAGTACTAAGGCTACTTCGGACCGACATATCTCGGATTCAGATCGGATGCAATGTGGAATCGCTCTTATGCAGCTATTTATTTTCAATTACCTCTTGATGTCAGAGTCGTCTGTGCTTCAGATTTTTCCACGCTCTTCACATGTTCCTATTGTTATTCAGACATCACATGGCCATTTCCTACGTTTATCAATTACATTTAAATTGAAGCATGTGGATCCTATTCACAGTTTATATTTAGATACAGTGATGATAATAGAGGTACCTACTTATGTCAATAAGAACTAGGTACTAGCATCAAAGCCTGCACATTGTGTGTACAAGATGCTGCATTGTCAAGGCGTGAAACAAAACAATAACATTCAGCCTTGGTGGTTGGTGTTATTCATTCATGCGTGACGTAGTCATGGAACAAATTTTTCTCCTATTTGCACGGCGAACAAAAGTTACAACATTGGCCGGCCGCGCCGGAGTTGTGTCGCGGCCGCCACAGCGAGCGAACGCATTGCGCTCATTCCGTCTATTTTAATTTGTCACAAAATTACGTTTCGTCCTACATTTGTAATTACGCCACTTTGGAATCAATTCTGTGTCCACTCGACTACAGCTGTAGGCGCCAAGATAATAATGGATTCGGTTTATCACAACCGATAAATGTGCCGATATGGACCTAGTGTCGGTTCAGCTCGACAATGTTCAGTTTTGAATTCCTGAAGCGGTGGTATCACGGTGTGTTTTCGTGCTATTTCTTGTATTATTATATTGTTGTACGCCACCGCGAGTATCGCGACCGGCCCGCATGACGTGTGGATAAACAAACAGACAGGTGTAAATAACAAGTGCTGTGTCGATTTGCAGATGGCGATAAAGACTCTGATGGCCCGTCGGAGAGCGGCGATAACACATCTGAGTCAACACAGGGTCCGCCGAGCGAGCCCGCTAACGAAAAAGGTATGAACACAATATTAATGAAGACAGTATAGAAAATCAAAAGCATTGTCCTCCTTCAGGTAAATATCAAATGCCAACAAAACAGGTAAAGAAGTCGACGAATTATGAAACAGCCAACATGTAGCGATCTGTTATCAGATCACGTTAAACTCCACTCGTTATCGTGCGCTAACAAGTGTTTGCAATATTTTTAACGACGCACAACACACTGCACTACACTGGAATGCTCCATAAATCATTTAACTTTTATTGTGATGTATAAGAATGGGCCTTGCGGCTTTTATGACTAAAACGCATTAGGCATATATTCTTCTACTACGTTAGATTCAGTAAAAACCTAGACATAAAATAATAAGAATGATTGCAACAAATAAAAGATTACGCTAATGATATGCAAACTTGCGCAATAAACAATTCAAGCAATAAAGTTTATAGTAGAGACGATAGCACTTTAAATAATGAACCTCACATATAGCACTCTACATGAATTCAACCTTTAATGATGTTTTAATAAAAACATTATTAGAAATATGCCATGATTGTAATCTCCTGTGGCTTGTTTTATTTCCCACGAGAGGAACACAGAACATTGTTCATGCTAACACAAAACAAACATAGGCACATTATGACACAAAGCTGTCTTGAAATCCGCGGACAACACAATAACATACAACTGCTAATCTATATAGGTTATGTATTCAATGAAGGCGGTCTGTCACTGTCAATCTCAAAGAGTGATGATGAAAAGATAAATGCACCGGAGGCACGGCCATGACAGATGATTTACCTCGGGCTCGCCGACTACAGTACAGTCGTGTGCTAATTACGTGGTTCATCAAATAATACAGCAAATTAGACTAATAAGTAGACTACTTCAGCTGTTTAGTTAGCCTTCTCATGGGTAAATGTAATAAAATGCGAAACGTGACTCGAGAATTGTAGAGTTCAAAGCCCTCATAACTGAACTATTTTGTATGTTGTATGTGTCCTTAATATAAACAAAGGAAAGCGAGTTTTTACTCCTGATAACATACAGAAGCAGCTGTTTCGTACTGCCAACAAACGGAAAACCTGTAGACATACGTCATGACGTCACTCACTGGATCTTTCGATTGTTACGAGCTGTAGATACTAGATTAGTATAGCTCGACGGTCACGCGAATAGAAGACGATTGTACAATAACAAAAGGTTCGGGGTAACCCTAGGTTTTCCAGTGCCAATTACCTAAATAGCTATTCAATTTAAACTGCACTTGACTCAAGTCTATTTCTATTATTGGGTGTTGTTACGTTACTTGAAGAATCACAAGATACATCTTGGGATTTGACAGACTATTTTTCGTTCCCGAAATGTGGGTGTAAACTTTTTGGACTATATGGTAACGTTCTTACTCTTCTTACGAATGGTACAATACAGACAAATGATCACTTCCCTAAAGCATTTCCATGTAATGTAACATTCTTGCGAAAGTTCGACGCTGTGTTCGACGTAATGCTCACGACGAGTGGGCATTTATCTGTAACATTTCTTTGTACCTTGCGTTCATTATTGACCTCACTCCACTTTACCCGCGCTCGTGCCTTTGGTTGTTAAAATTTATACCAACACGCTCGTTTGTTTTTAAAATCAGGTTGTTACAAAATATCGAGCATCATGTTCGAAGTGTGGTTCGAGTTAATTGAAAAACAGCGAATGCTCGATGTTCTGCTACAAGTAAATGCTCTAATCTATACTCAATTTTAGGATTCAATCTGCCTAGCCTTTTTGACTACGTTAGGGTCGGCTTACACTCTAACCGGATGCCGCTGAGTAGGTACTATTATTTCACATGGAACGACTGCCTATCTGACTTCCACAACCCAGTAATTTGTTAATACGATACCCATTTGGCAACACTGTTGCCAGATTTCTGTAACGACTGTTAGAGATATATACAAATGACAGCCGTGACCAATGGGTTAAGGGCTGTCCACACATTTTCGTGTTCCCTTTCCTGACGGAATACTGCAGGGACGGAAAATCGGTTACATACTATTTTTAGGAACTTGTTCACATGTCTCCGTATCAGGAGGATCCGGATCGTCCTTCCCGGAGCACGCTCGGACGCCCTGACAGTGGTATCCGATTTATATCTCCGTGGACGACATTTTGTGCCAGAGCAAGTGCAACATAAACACAGAAAGGTTGATAGAACTATTGCAATCATTGCCAAATCTTCTGTGTTAAACAACGACATTGGATTGTGTGCGTACCAGCCACCGAAACAGACTACACTAATACCGATTTCCCTGAAATGTGTAAACACTGATGACAGATGGCTCGTCCCTGACGGGAACTCCGAAACGAACAACTCGGAACTCGGATAGCCGTGACCCGGAAATGTGTGGACGGTTTAACGTGCTTTCTAAAGAACGCATGAGTCTCGGTATGTAAAAGATGGTCACTCATTCGCGGACCGAGCTCGGCAAACGTTGCTGGTCGGTTACAGTGGTCGACCGACCGTGGGTACGTACGTTAGTCGCGCTTGTCATTTATATGAAAATTCATAAATCGATACAGTGCTAGACTGCCCGTATGCACGCGTATTTTGTTACGCACTGCGTTCAAGGACCGTCGGTCGAGCGCGTCCGCATGCGTGCATTGGTCTACCCATGGTATAATAACATACTCCGTATACTTCGCCTGGTATGTTCTTCCCAGGATGGCCTAAGTCTACGTCACGATAAGTGTTACCATTGATTTTTATTTATTTTTACAAAATTTAGGTACTTTCTCGTGTAGTTAATGAAAATAAAATAAATAACTAACTAGCTTAACTATTTAGAAACTCATGTGATTCATCTATGTTCATCTATGTCATGTATATTTAGTGTTGAATTAATTTATATTTTGAATTATTAGTTCATAATTGCTTTGTTAACATAAAACATGCATTTTGCTCGGGTATTTCAATAACACACAGTAGCAACACATCGAATTGACAAGTGTCATACTGACAACTAGCCATTTCATCGCTATTGTCGTGTAGCTCACACATATAGCGTTGTTTCGCTCGGTGAGAAAAATACTGTGGCTCCCAAACATTTGTAATGAACCTGTGAACTTTGAAAGATACACAAGAAAAATTGTTACGTAAACTGTAAAAACAGCAGTATAAACGGCGGTGTAATATTTTTTTCTTTTCCCAATGAAGAGACGCTATCATATGCGTGGCTTCAATATTGTAACTAACTTCACCTAAAATAACAGGTATGTGCCTTTCATTAATTTATTATTTAATTTATATACGCGTTGTAAATTCCATAATTTAAGGCATAGTTGTGTCAATATATACGTCTTTACGCCCGAACTTAACCTAACCTAATTAGTTTTTGACTTATTTTAGTCAAGTTTTGTGGGTTTTCGTTCTAAACTAAATAAAATACTAAAATGCAATCAATTAAAAGAAAGCAAAGTAAATAAATACAAAAAGTATCAAATATGACGATTTATTAAGAATTATAAAACATTTGTACTTATTGTATTATTTTTATCTTTTTCCCCACTAAAAAAGTTTGAGAACCGCAACGCAATTGATGACGTAGTCTTAGGCCAATCACGTGACCCAGCTGTCACGGGAAGAGACTACCATGTCTTGTTCTACCATGGGTCTACCGACGCGCTATGGAAACAAATGAACGCGTTCAGTGCTGCATCGATCGGTGGTCCTACCGCAAGGAAGCATACAGTGTGTAGTAGTCCGGTCAGTTTGTTGGTTAGGATAGCACTGCATAGTACAAACTGACGGTCGGTTAATGCGTACGGTCAGGACGGAACGTACGCACTTGACGGTTGGTCGAGCACGTGTGACTGTTTTTTTGATTACTTAGCCACCAGCTCCTGAATTATGACAACTTTAACCCCATACACTTTTAGTGATAGATTAAACATAATATACTTTATTGGTATTGCAGAGATGCTGGACAGCTTACGGCCAGGGTCCCCCGAGGCCAGTAGCAACACAAGCAGCAGCGCGCCGCAGCGCTTCCTCAAGATCAATGTGAGACACATCACCGATGGACAGGTCAGTTTTAGTCTATTAGACCTGCTGGATCATAGACCGCGTTAACACCTGCAAGCAACTCGCATGCAAACTAAATTGTATTACGGGGCACAATCGAGCGATTGATCACATTATACCTCAGAAGCCCGCAATGTAATGCAACTTACATCTTAGCTGGTTGCAGGTGGAAATGTCGCCATAGTCTAGAACCAGCGTTTTAGCAGAGCAGTTGCAACGATTAGGTATCTATGTGTCGAGCTCCTCAACCATGGAACTGGTGCAGCATAGGTTAGAGCCAGCGATTAAGCAGAGCAGTCGTTGGATAAATTATGGACTTATGTTTCAAGCTCATCAATATTTTCAAGAGTGAACAAGTATTTCCAGATGCCTGTTCACTCTTTAACATCGTAGGCCTCTCCCTCGTCCATCGCGATCTAGGTAAAGAACTCGAGGTCAAAAAAAGGCCTAATTTTATTATGAACCCGCCATAGCTTATCTTGGTACATGAAATTAAGGGTAGCTTATAACTATTTTGAATGGACAATAAGTTTAAATTACTATTCGTATTTTATGACGACCCTGTAGACATGGTAAAATGGCAATGAACTGTCCATATCAATGTCGATGAACCGTCGGTTGTGGGTGGTATAATAAGTTATGGTTATCTATGAATACTTTTTACCACCAGCATATCATTATGCCAGCGCATATTATTATTTGTAATATTATAATTAGAATGTCTAATTGTTTATTTTCATATTGTGCACAGATTTATTTTTACAACACACTTTTTTCGTTATCATTTTTGTAGCGTTCCGCTGATAAGGTTTTTACAATTGACACATTACTAGTGAGTAATGTTGTGTTAAAACTAATTAATGTTTAGAATAATAATGGCCATAGCATGAAGGTATATGATATGAATTCCAAGTATTTGTTTGCGCCAAGGCAAATATTTTAACTGCGCCAAAGATTCTAATAATAACTATAGATACATTCTAATAATATATACGATGTTATCGTATTTGCTACCAAAGATTCTATTTATAATTTAATATTTATTCTTTATAAATAAACTTGGTAAATATAGAATAAACAATGTCTCTCTTTGTTTGCAAGTATGTCGGTCAAGTATATTTATGCTACCGCTGCAAGTATACTCGTCAACAATGCGTTACGTAATAGCCCAGTTGTGCCAATAAACTCAGTCCTTGAAACTCAATGACTCAGTGCTTAAGTAGATTATTCAGGAGTTCTATAAACAGCAATAAGAGCTATTGTCCTAACCCAATCCTACATATACCTGTATAGAGAGATCTGGTTAAACACTATTTAAGTTCATGACTAAATAAGCTTATGATAGAAGGTTAGGTTCACGTTTAGCAAACATAGCTTTTCGTTCGCCATTTCAATGTTTTGAGGTTTACTCACTGTCATCTGCCTGGCTTTTGCCCAATAAGTGTTGAATTCGACTGTCTGCCCAGTGACTGGATGCTTCTGGATACGCCATCTTGCATGGAGCGACTACCTGCGAGCCTGCCTGTCTGCGCTTTACGATCCAGTAACTGGCTAACAGCGCACATCCTTTGGCAAGCCTAGTGATGGGCCTGGCTCTATTTGTTGATGAGCCTTGTTCTATTTATTCTTTAGAGAGATACAATATTATAGCAATCAACAAAAACCTGTTTTTCTCTTTCAGGGCGTAGTATCCGGCGTCCTCCTCGTGACGCCGAATGCGGTGATGTTCGACCCGAACGTGTCGGACACGCTAGTGATGGAGCACGGGCCTGAGTCGTACGGCGTCATCGCGCCCATGGAATACGTCGTCAACGCCGCCATCTTCTACGACATCGCGCACATGCGCACGCACGGACCTGACCACAACACGCACAAGTACGTATTCTACGTTCGTGGCCTGAACACGTACATGGATATGTGTTTTTGGAAAAAATACTTTAATAGCCACGCATAAAGTTAATTTTGCGCTACATCAACAGTGATTTTATAACAATTTCAATGGGACTCGTTATTCTAAAGTCAACTTAATTAAGACTACTGTAAAGTTGGCATTAAATGTGTTTTATCATCCCCAGGGAATACAAACTATCCTATGTCCTTCACAGGGACTCTATCTCTATGCCAAATTGCATCTAAATCAGTTCAGTAGATCCAGCGATTACCCCCTACAACCTCACAAACTTTACCTCTTTATAATATTAGTATATATAGTAGCCAAGATTAGTAGCAGTCCCCTAGTCGTAATTTAGCTCGCCACATTACAAATTATTCTTTTGAAAGACAGATGTGGTGGTTATGTTATTTTACGATACGGTGCGGATGTTGCAGTCGCCAAGAAAATGAAGTAGTAGAAAATCAGAGAAAGGGCCACGAAATTTCAATTAAAACAGAAATTAAAATGATCGTAACTTGCAACCGCTTAAACCAACCGTTTATCGAATTTTAGCAAAACAATTCAATTTTCTGTGTGTGTATATAGTATCATATTAATATAGGTACCGATATTTTTTCCTGCTATTTGATGTTATTATGAAGTTAACAGTGCTGATAATGAATATAGTATTTATCAGGATTTTTGCTAAACTTTTCCTGTCCAATCACTGTTTGTGTATATTTATGGGTAATAATATTAAAATATTAATCCAAACCTAAATCAAGCTGACTGAAATCTAACTTGTTGATTGTTAATCTTTCAGCATGGCTAAAATGTAATAAAGGTTAACAGATTTCCAACTCCATATTGTGTAACTGAAGCCAAAGTAATTTTCACGGTTACGAAACAATTCAATTGTTTTATAATTTCTTCAATACCATAACATGGTTACAAGAAATGAATGAATCTGATTTGTTTGTTTATTTTGTTTTCAGAGCCGAGCAGGCTGAGATCTACTACATGAATAAGTCGGAACTATCACCCGGAAAGGATTCACTACTAGTCAAAGTAAGACATGATTTTATTAAGACTCAATTTTCTTCACTAAATAAGAACAAAAATATTAGATACTAGCTGACCCGGCAAACTTTGTTTTGCCATAAAAAGACCAAACATTTATCTACCCTACCTACCCTACCTTATACTACCTACCCTACCCTACCCTACACTACCCTACACTACCCTACACTACCCTACACTACCCTACTCTACCCAACCCTACCCTACCCGACCCTACACTACCCTACATTACCCTACCCTACCCTATCCTACCCGACCCTACACTACCCTACATTACCCTACCCTACCCTACCCTACCCTACCCGACCCTACACTACCCTACACTATCCTACTCTACACTACCCTACCCTACACTACCCTACCCTACCCAACCCTACCCTACCCTACCCTACCCTACACTACCCTACACTACCCTACCCTACCCAACCCTACCCTACCCGACCCTACCCTACCCTACCCGACCCTACACTACCCTACACCATCCTACTCTACACTACCCTACACTACCCTACCCTACCCTACCCTACCCTACCCTACCCTACCCTACCCTATGTCCTTCTCCTGGCTCTAAACTACCTCCCTGCCAATTTTCAGCTAAATCGGTTCAGCCGTTCTTGAGTTATAAGTGAAGTAACTAACACGACTTTCTTTTATATATATAGATATCCTATAAAGTGGCAATGTATGTCATGGTTGTTTGCATTTGTCTCGTCTTGCACTCTTTATATAATTATGTGTTTTGTTACATCATTCTAGAATTGAATCTCATTTCTTCTGGAAAATCCTAATATAAATAAAACACAAAAATGATTTCTACCAATGTCCGTTTGACATAAAACACAAAAATTATTACTACACAATCCAGAACAAGTCATTTTTTTAGGGTTCCGTAGCCAAATGGCAAAAAACGGAACCCTTATAGATTCGTTATGTCTGTCTGTCTGTCTGTCCGTCCGTATGTCACAGCCACTTTTTTTCCAAAACTAACAACTATGCTGTTGAATCTTGGTAAGTAGATGTATTCTGTGAACCGCATTAAAATTATCACACAAAAAAAAAAAAAAAAAACAATTAATTTTGGGGGTGCCCATACTTAAAACTGAAACTGTTTTTTTTTCCATCAAACTCTTACGTGTTGGGTGTCTATGGATAGGTCTTTAAAAATGATATTGAGGTTCCTAATATATTTTTTTTCTAAACTGAATAGTTTGCGCGAGAGACACTTCCAAAGTGGTAAAATGTGTGTGTTTGTATGTGTGTCCCCTCCCTGTAACTTCTAAAATAAGAGAATGATAAAACTAAAAAAAATATATATGATGTACATTACCATGTAAACCTCCACCGAAAATTGGTTTGAACCAGATCTAGTAAGTAGTTGTTTTTTAATACGTCATAAATCGCAAGTACGGAACCCTTCGTGCGCGAGTCCGACTCGCACTTTGCTGGTTTTTTCTTTTTTTTTAAACCGTTAGTCTCGAGCTTGACCACATTTTTTTCACCACATTTTCCATTCGCTAGATGATGATGATGATGATGTTTGTTTTTACAGGATGAAACATTCCCCGAGCTTTCGGCGGCGACGGGCGAGGGTGCGGAGGGCGAGTCTGCCGCGGACGCCCGGCCCGGAGACGAGGCTGAGGACCGCGGCGGGGCTGCCTTCCCTAAGGCTTTCGATAGGGAGCTGGTCACGCCTACCAACCTACAGGTACATACTGGAACATAGCACTTCACTGCGGTCTTAGCGACGTGCCCCTCGTCTCCGTCAACGAGGCTTCAGTTATAAGGCCGCGTTTCCACTGACGCGGAGCTGGGCGGAGACGTGCGGAAGCGACCAATTACAATGGTTGAAATCCTCAATCGCGCCACTCGTCTCGTCTGTGATTGGTCGCTTCCGCACGTCTCCGCCCAGCTCCGCGTCAGTGGAAACGCGGCCTAAATCTGCCGATGAATTTGACTGTTTGGGTATTATAGCAGTCAAACGCGAGCCTAAAATATTATTTAAATACTAATGAGGAAGTTTATCACGCTCACAAATTTGCAGATAAAAACCTTACGTCATGACTATTTTCGTAAAAACACAAGAATGCGCTGTTAAAAAATAATATGCCTATTTGTAATTTGAATCATTTCATGATTGTCCTTTGGTATCGTTCCATAATGTATTTTTGTCAATACACTTGTTTTCTCTTCATTTTAGCAACAAACAACTGAAGACAGGCGAAAATCGCTACTGGATCAACACTGGGCTATACCCAGCAAGGACAGAATGTCCATCGATCAAGGAAGTGAGGTAAGATAAGCGCAACTTATAAAAACAAAATAAAAAGCATCATTATTTTTAAAACACGAAGACAATATTTATTTATCAATTATGGACGACTTACAGCTAAAACAAACATAACAAATAGTACATGAGACTGACAGCCAATTAAAAGTCATCACTTCTAAAAATAGATTGCAATGAAAGAGAGTGAACAACACAACACAGCTACCAAACAAGAAAAAGCAAAACAGTATAACATTCAAGCTCAAACTAAATTAACATTTCATATTCCATACAATGATAAAAACCTGAACATACAAAATCCTAATTAAAAAGCTAAGGCATAAGTAATATAAGCCGTCACTATGACTGTAGTCGCATTTTGATTTCGTCGACGTTGCGTTGACGCCGCGTAGACTTTGCTAAAGCGTTGGGAAGACGCGGTTGAATCGCAAACTTTACGCAGCATATTCGCGTGACGAACGCCTAGGCTAGACTAATACGCGAGACGCACGTTTAATCTCTGTAACTTATTTTAATAGTACCAATGACCTATCTATCAACAAATCGTTGTCCCAATGGACTTGCAGTACATTTTGATGTCACGTCCTCAGGTATCATCAAGCGCAGACGCTGGCAAGGACGAGAGCGTTGGTGGAGACGTGGACCCTGGTGCTGGTGCAGTCGCCGACGGCTCGGAGGGCGAAGCCCCTGACGACGATGCGCAGCACCTCGTGAAGCTGTCCTATCACGATTCTGGCATTGACATCCGTGATCCTCTACTGCATGTGACGCCGGCCAATTCTAAGAAAGTGAGTATTACAATACCGGTCCCTTAATATGGCACATTGAGCGTTAGTGACACAGCGACAGAGACAATGCTCTGCAGAGCCGTACTTTCTCTAAAACCCGATCTGCCATATTTAATTTACGACCGGATACTTCACATGGGACAGCTAAAATTATACATGAAAGTAAATGCAAACAATTTACCTGTTGCACGTGTATTTATAACGCCCAAATCCAATAAATCAACAAATAGGTAGCCGAACATTGCGTTGGACCTAATTTCGTTTGATCAGATTGTGTTGTGAGAAAACAAACTGTTCGAAAGATTCTTTCATATATAGATTTTTCTTTAGTTTGGGGGTTCAACTGTCGCACTAACACTGACTAATATATATTTCTTCTAGCATTACTAGCACATAAAACTAACCCGCATGCTTTTCTAGGGCTCCCTCATAGATTGCGATTGCGATTATTACCACGAAATAGATACGATATACGAGTCCATGGAGCTCGAGATCCGGGACGCGGCGCAAGCGCTGCAGTGCTTCGTCGTCATGCATAGGAACGCTGACGCGCGGTCTGATTCCGTTTATTCTTCGTGCGATGAGGTGAGAGGTTGTAAGGAAATGTTTCGTGTTTCTTCAAGTTCGTGACGTCATTTGATAGATTCTTCGTTAATATTCTGAAGAAGTATCTTTGGGTTCTTTGTCGATGGTTCGATGCAAACGGTATTCTGTGGTTGTTTTTCAACTTCTGTTTCGCCTCTTCTTTTATTTACGCACCTTGTCTAGTCATTCAAGATTCTCATTTCTTGGATTCTTGGCCGAAGCTCTCAGATATACTACTTTTTCTTTCTTTGTTGATGGTTCTTTGATAAAGAATGGGGTCTCCTATGGTTGTCTTTCAACTTCTTTTATTTTACTTTCTTGTCCTGTTGTTTCTTTCTTCTGTTAAGGTTGAGGCAATCTATTTGGTGTTTAATTATTCCTGTTACGAAAATTGAGGTTGGTGTTGAATGAAAATGAGTCTGAAGTCCCGTATTTATGGATAACAAAAGTGCCGCAATATTGATAAAAACACATCTTTGTGTTACTCGCAGCATGTCCCGCACTCAAGTATCAGATGTCGCTAGCAACAACGGTGCAAAAAAACATCCTGCTACAACTTGGCCGTATAACTTTTGTTTCCCATAAATACGAAATTTAAAAAAAGGAGTAAAAGCACTTGATCAGCAATGTATCAAGGTTTACATCTGATTTAAGAGTCAGTGTGTGGGCCGGCAGGTATACAGCGATGCGGACATCGTACTGTCTGCGGACTGGGTGCCGCCCGTGTGCCTGGCGCGCTCAGAGCCGCCGCTGTCGGCGCCGCCGCACTCGGAGGCCGAGCGCGCGCGCAAGCCGCACGCCGTGTCCTTCTCGCTCGACAACTCCGCCGGGAAGGACGATGTCAAGCCTGATAAGAGGAATAAGGTATGATTAGCGACCAAACAGCACTTGATTACTTACTACACGCTATTGGCCGATTATGTCTCTTACAAACAGGTGTCGCTGACAGTTTAGAATAACAGAAGCATTACCGATACTTTATCCACTTCTAAGACTAAAATTAAAATGTATGTGCCTGTAGCTGTACAAATATCGACTCTGTCGTTGACACTGTCCAAATAAAATTCGTACATGAATAGTTGAAACAGCTTCTTTATCAAGCTAGTTGAAATAACCGATTAGGTAACTGATTAAATTGGCCGCGTTGGTCAGGAATCACTCTACAGAGGTTAGGTATATTGAATGATCGGTTGCAAAATATGAAACAAGACATCTAACTATGATAAAACCTCCACAGATGCTGAAGCGCCTCTCGTACCCGCTATCCTGGGTGGAGGGCCTGACTGGCGAGGCCGCGGCGCAGGGCTCTCAAAGCGATTCGCTGCCCACCTCTGCTGACAGCCACAACACCAGCGTCTTCTCCAAAGTTTTCAACAGGTACGTCACCATAGCACACAAATAAATTAACACGGGTTAATGAAAGCCTGATACCAGAATTCTGTTGTACCTTTGCATCTGACGTTGGTGGTCGCATTTACGTATTGAGACATACGTCGCGATGACGTGACGTGAGCGTCACGTTAGCGCGGCGTAAACGTTTGAAGAACGCTCACGCTAGATGCAAAAGTGCTTTAGACTCAACTTCGCCGAGGTGGAGCGAGGAAAATAAAACAATAGACAATAATTTCCCTCCACTTCGTTTTGGTGGAGTCCAATACTTAAGTTTATTTTATATGAATTAATTTAAATAAGATCTAGTAATACAAGACTTTCACAATCATTTGCTAGGTAGGTACTTAATAAATCAAAGTTTTGTAGTCATGATGATTACCGCCCGTACTTTCTAGTAGATGCGGACTGACACGCGGTATGAAAAAATCTAACTACGGTCAGACTTGTCTAACTGACCAATAAGTATAACCGGATAGGCATAAATGTGAGAGAGAGATTCTCAAAGACATAGTTAATAGCTTTAGCAATTTTATTGACTACTCTGTCCTATTGTATGTATTTCTTGATTGAATGGAAAGTCGATAACAAAGCAGTAATTCTTACAAAGCACATTGTTCGAATCTAGACAAAATATACAATAATTACTACAGGGTATTTAGCAAGTCGAGATGCCTCTCACAGTATACGTAATCGTAAATATTTGTCATGATCGCATTTGTTTATGTATTTACATTTGTACTGCTACAGTAACTTGCATTCACTATAAACTACCTAACGATTGTAAACATTTTACGTTGTTTACAAAACAGTTCACCGGTTTATTCATTCCAAATAAAGTCAATTGGCGTGAACACACGTAAACTAAGATTTATTTAGCATTAGTCATGAATAGTGTATACTAATCTTGGCAAACAACCCTGTTATTGTGATGTACTGAGTATTTTACGAGCATCGCGCTCATCTGTGTGTTTCTTCTGTCTTTACGATGTTTGCACAGACTCTAATCGCTACTGACTACTATAAACCGATGCCACTAACATCGACACACATATACACATGCTGGAACTAAAACAATTAATATTGCAACCGTGAATTTTTCCTTTGCTACCGTGGATGCTTACCGGGACGTACCGACGTTATACTCCGCTAAATTCATTGATAGTTCGCCAATGAACCTAGTGGAGTTCGGTACTGGTTTGTTCCTGAGTAAGACCCCTTCTGAAGAGGCGCCCCAGGACGTGTTTTCTGCTTCGGGGTACGTGACGCCACGTTCCGCTGCAAGTGTCGTTGTGCCCAATTGTAATGTGTTGCCTTTGACCAACCATAGACCACAGCGCCGTATACGTTTATGCTAACTTTAATACTTTGACTTTCTCGTGCACGCATTACGTAAACTGCTTTCTATTCGAAAATAGAATAGTCTCGGGTTTGTTTATTGTATTAACTAAAGATTGATGATAAATAAATACACGTATGGAGCGCGGCGAATGTTTTGTAACCGTAACACAGTAAATATGTTTATGCTACGATAAGTTATCGTGTGATAAACATCATTTGTTATTTTCAATGTCTTCTAAACCGCTTATGGAGTATAAATGTCAGTGTATCGTGTTAGATTGATAACGTGTGATGAATGTATTGACTGGCCGGTGTTACTAGTCATGAGTCAAAGTATTAAGGTGTTTGTTATGACGCCGTGGTCTCACTGTCTGGCCTTTTATTCGTTATCACTCTTCTAGGCATTTCCACCGGCATAAATGTGTTTGTTTTTTATTTACGTCTTGTCAGGCGGATTCTTGAAGTTCATTTGGGGTAGAACAGCCAACGATGACTCTTAATGTTTCATGTAGGAAAATTGCTTTGTAAATCAATCAAGGACCCACGTATTTGAAAAATCATTTGGCTGTTTTACTTTATAACTTCAAAGTCCACATTTGTTCTCTATTAAAGCTAAAGAGCATGATGTATATGTGTTAGGAGGAACTTAGTCATCATTTCCAGATAGAACCTATAGTCCTATATAATCTGTATCATGTCACCTCCATTACTATAGGAATATGGTGTTCTAGGTTCACTGACACGCCCATCACTTTCTTACCGGCACCCTTTGATATGTATTATGTACTGTTTTCGCATGTTTAGCTTAAGACGTCTTTTATATAAGACTTGCCTTGCGTGTCTCTTCCTACTTGCTGTCAAATTTATTTAAAAAAGTCTTTGGATTAATTGATCTTGAGTTTGAATTTTTGCAGGTGCAGCAATATTTAACTTTTCGGTTTTTATTTATCTTTAAAGTAAATTCTGAGGTATATTGTGAATCTAGCTTGTGTATTAACAGTAATTAATTTTTTTTTCATTGTGTATAGTATGAAAATTAAGTCTGAGATGGTTTGATGTTTAGTTAGTCGTATAGGTACTATATTATCCCTATATCAACGTCGTACACATACTAGTTCAAGCACATAAGCGGCGAGCCAGAGTCGTACTTTTATTTGACCCATCTTTTCGGCCAGTTCCCTGCTTGATATGTATTCGAGCTATATAAGCTTGGACCATACCGCGAGCTGAGCTTTCTTAGTTTAGCATTCATTTATAATATTGAAACGTAACGCGTTTGTTTTAAGCGCTAATTGCAACGGTCATGTAAGCTATAAGCAAGAGTAGGTAGCATAAATTTACTTATTTAAACTGGAATATGCGCTTTAAATAAACATGTTACGTCTCAATTTTGTAAATGAATAAAGCTAAACTAAGTTAAGGGTTTCCGATTAATTGAGGTGGTGCCCTCGCATTTGCCCCTTTCCGCACCGCGCAGCTAAACGGCTTAGGGCGAAAATGCCTGTAACCAAAAAAGTGTGCAAGCTTGCATGTCATTGAGACATTCATCAATCAATAGTTATTATGGCACAATGGCATGCAAGCTTCTTGCACACTTTTATGCAAGTAACGGGCATGTGTATTTTCTCCTTTATAGTTCAGGTCGCGGTGTGGCCTGCGCTTTACGGTCAATATCCGAGCTATCCTCTAAACAACACTGTATGATATAGACGCAGCTCCCTGGGCGGGTTCGGTCGCTCGCACACCAAGTCAACTTCGAGCAGTGGCAGCGCTCCGCCCCCGCGCCTCGACTACCGCAGCATGGTCTCTGTGGATGACATGCCCGATCTGTTCGCATCTTTTGATAGTGAGTATACTCCTTTATAATAATAATAATAATTTAATAATAATAATAATTTATTTGCTTTAACAGTGAGAAATAGATACATTAGTGTTTGAAGTGTCCCTTTAGGCAAATGATTGTCTGTGTTAGGACACTTCGCTCTTCCGAAGTTTGTTTTTACAATAAACTAGGTGGTACTCACAATTTCAAGAAAATTAATTTAAAATAAATGAAAGTTACAGGGTTATCTACAAATTATCAATTTTAAATATCTATCTTAAAAATAACATAATGGTAGGCTGGAAGCTAATAGATTGTACTTTGTGTTTGTGTCATGGTGGCTACGTGTGGAATGTAAGTGTGCGAGTCCGTGTGGCGAGTATGTGTAAGAGTGCGTGTGGAGTGTATGTGTGCGAGTACGTGTGAAGTGTATGTGTACGACTGTGAGTGTGGGTGCCAGAATTACGATGTATGCTACAATAGAGCTTCGGTGTCCTCATAAGTTAATGGTTTAATCCAGTTTGTGATGATTGTTTTACACTCTTTATGTTTCATATTATACACGTAAATCTCTTTGTTCATTCGATTGTATAATTGAGCTGAGCGTTTTTTGAACTGTATCTGAGCGAACTTAGTTTTAGTTTTAGGAACCTCCGCTATTATGTCTTTTCTTCTTTTTAACGTTAATCTGTGATCATAAAGTAGTGATTTGTGTTTTTTTAGAACCGTTTTAACAATGTATAGTTTCCGCACCGAGAGTAAATTACTGATTTGGTAAAGACTTTGAGTAGGATATCTAAGGTTTTTGAAATACATTATTTTTATCAGCGCTCGTTGAGCCCGCTCAAGGTCCATAAATTTAGTCTTAGCCGCACCCCCCCAAATAGGGATGCAGTACGCTAAGACAGACTGTACTAAAGCTACATAAATTTCGTTAAGTAGGTGTCTGGGAGAACTTCTGATGGTGGGTACTTTTTTGGGCACAATATGCCTCAACGTTTTAAATATCCAACTTAGCTTTCTAATTCTGATTGTGACCTGCTCAAGATGGGGGTACCACGATAGGTTTTGATCAACAATTATGCCAAGATATTTGGTTTGTGATACCTTATCTAGTGTTGGGCATGAGCAATTGTTTTCGTCATCACACGTATGTACTTTAAGGCTAAAGTCTGAGCTCGGTTGTGAACGATGTGATATACTGAAGCACATGTAATTAGTTTTAGCTGTGTTAAGTGTGAGCAGGTTATTTTTGAGCCATAAAGCTATTAATGTCATTCCAGCTTCAGCACTTCTGGCAACGTCGTGCCAGGACTTTCCAGTAAATACCACAGCGGTATCGTCTGCGTAAGCAAAAATTCTAGCACCATTGATTTTTAGGTTGCAGAGGTCATTAATGTAAAGCAGGAATAGTGTAGGGCCAAGCACGCTTCCCTGAGGGACACCGAAAGTGACATTTGCATCATGGCTAACGTGTTCACCCACTTTTACCCTCTGCTTCCTATTCGTGAGGTAGTCTATAAAAAGTTGGAGTGGGATTCCTCTCACACCTGAGGCTTCCAATTTGCGTATCAGGATGGGAACAGAGACGGTGTCAAACGCCTTTTTTAGGTCCAGAAACACGGTCAGACATTTGCTACCACCGTCCAGATTATCAGCCACCAGAGAGCTGAGGGCAGTGACTGCATCCTCAGTTGAGACTCCTTGCCTGAATCCAAATTGTAAGCTACTTAAGGAATTAGATTTATTAAGGAATTTAGTGAGCCGGTTATTTATTAGCTTTTCAATAATTTTGGAAATAGCTGGTAAAATGGATATGGGCCTGTAATTGTTGACCTCGTCTCTGTCCCCTCCCTTGTGAACAGGAATAATGATAGATTTCTTAAGTGGGGCAGGGAAGATACCCTTTGCGAAACAAAGATTAGTTAAGTGGGTGAGGATAGGGACAATTTCTTGACTTATGTGTTTCAAGAAGCTAGTGGAAACATTATCCCAACCAGGCGCGCTGTCTGATTTTAGGCTCATCAAGATCCTGCTCACTTCATCGGGATCAGTGTCTAGAAGAACAAATGAATTCACTTGAGTCGAGGATATGTCAACTTGAGAAGTTCTCGATTTATTTTGCGTAGGTTGGATCTTTTGAGCTAGCTCTCGCGACTTTGCTTCAAATGAAGTAGTTCTGAATTTTGGTTTTTAATATTATTTGTGTAAGTTAGAGTTTTTATATTTTTCCATAACAGTTTATTATTTGTGACTGAATTAGCAAGTAGATCCCTTTCGTATTTTCTTTTTAGTTTTTTGATTAGGTTATTACAATAATTTCGATATCGTTGGTAGGTTATTTTTAAGATGTCATTGAATGGATCATTACGGGTATTTTTTTGAAGTTTGTTGCGATTCCTAATGCATCTTAATATACCGGCTGTCATCCAGGGCTTAACTGTACGCTTACTGTTAGGAATTTTCTTTATAACAGTGCTGTCGTTAATAGATTCATTTAATTTGTATAATAATATGTCAATTAATTGGTCCGGATCGCTACATAATAGAAGGTCTGAAATTTTATTTTGTTTTAGATGTTTTAAGGCCTGTTCAAAATCGATGGTTGAAGTAGTTTTATTTGCAGTTTGTTTGTGTTTTAATCTTGATAGTTTTAGAAAAGTAGTGTAATGGTCGGTGATTGATGTATGTAGTATAACGATAGACGCCGATACCCTTTTTTTGTTTATTTTTAACATAAAGTGGTCTAAACAGTTAGATTCGCGTGTAGGGAAAGTATGGCCAGGTAGTATGCCGTATAGTGATAACATGTTTAGGTAGTTTACCCTATTTCTATGTTCCTGCGATGGCTCAGAGTCTTTAGTTTTAATATTAATGTTAATGTCCCCCGCTATGATTATACTTTGATGGCGAGTTAAAGTATTTAGGTGTGTACTGAGAGAATCTATGAAACAGTCTGTGTTTGTGTTGGATGGGGAGCGGTACATGCAAAGAACAATAGAATTAAGTATTTCCAACTGGATACATGTTGACTGTGCCAAACTTAGCTCTTTTGCTTTGGGTTTTAGTGTTTTTTTTACGTACACCACTACACCATCATTTTGATTTAAATGTCTTGTTGTCGAAAATGAAAGATAATTAGTAAGCTGCGGTATAGGTTTATTTGGACTGAGCCAACATTCGGTCAGAATTATGACGTCGGTTTCAAATCGGAATGTGGATAATAAAATAGAGAAATCGTCAAA
Organism: Orthosia gothica; assembly: GCA_949775005.1. NCBI lineage: Eukaryota > Metazoa > Arthropoda > Insecta > Lepidoptera > Noctuidae > Orthosia > Orthosia gothica. Next base: position 19,420,795 of record OX459048.1, on the reverse strand, counting down.
ATTTCGGAAAATACTCCTAATATTTTGCGAAATAATGGTCAAATCGTTTCTAGCTATATTTATGTGTTTGTGGAGCTCTGTAGAGTCACTTATTTGTTGAGTGTGCGCAACTTCTATACTGTCTATTTCACCAAGAGTTTGTAGGGTGTCATCCATCTGTAATACCTAAAGGTTTAATAGACGTAGTAGCGGTACATGTTTTAGTGTTGTTGTATACGATTGGGATACGACATCTAATACATATGTTATGTCGATTTAGATTCAAAAGAGAACGCTTTGATATTATTATTTTTTTGGCACCGAGTATGTGTGTGTATGCGTGAGAATCAAGTGTGTGTGTTATGTTGGAGTTAATTAAAATTATGCATGCATAAATATTTTTTTGTAGAAGGTCGTAGATTAACGAATTAGCTATAGGTATACATACTAAAAATAAAAATTTGAACCGACATAATATGAAGAACTTAGAATAATAATGTTCTAAGATGAGGAAAGTTAATGTGATAAAATTATGGAGGTATGTTTGAAATTGACATTTTAACAAAACCAATGTGATGAATTTACGAGAATACATTCTATCTTTACGCTTAGCAAAAAATAGCTTGTACAACTTATGGTTTATAACTTTGCTAGATTTTGTGAGCAAATTAGCCACAGATATAGTTATACGAGTACCTACCAAAAATAAACATTTAAGACCACTTAAGGTGAATAATATTAGTGTGATAAAATTAAGAGGGTACATTTGAATTTTGCATTTTAACAAAATTAATGTGATGATTTTTCGAGGGTATATTTTATGTTTACGTTTTAAAAAAATTGGTTTGTAAGACTTATGAGGGTACACATTAACTTTGCTAGATGTATAAAGTAAACACTGTTGAAAACTTTGAACCAAGAGTCATTTAGCTCCCATGAGCTTTTGTACCTGCTCTTCACTTCTAATTGCTATGGTCGGCGAACTTTCATCCCTTTTTACGTATATCTTGCCGTACGCTGTCCAGCAAAATTTAAAAGCTCCTGATTTCGTTAAGTCCCGGGCGAGGAAGTGAAGGCGGGTGCCTTTGGCTGTTAGATGCTCAGCCAGAAATATGGGTGTATCTTCATGTGTTTTAAACCCTAGCTGCTTACAACTCAATCTAGCCTTGTATTTCACATAAAAAGCTCTGCTCTTTCTAATTACCTCAGACTTTAGGAATGTTGAGCTTGTTTCTACAATAATAGGCTGGTTTAGGTTTTCATTATTTTTTCCACGAAGTCGGTATATGTCCTTGAGATCCGATTTGATAATATTACATTCTAAGTTACGACAAAGACAGATAATCATATCCAGGAGGTCATCCTTAGTCTCATTGGTTTTCTTGGGAACATTCTTGACAACAAAATTAGTTTTTCGACTACCTATCTGAATTTCTTCCATTTTACCCTCCAATAGAGTAATATATTTCTTGTCTTCCTTGTTTTGGTTCTCAAGTTGAACAATTTTTTTGTTAAGTTCCTCATTTTGTACTGTGAGATAGTTGATCGAAGTCTCAATTTTAATGTTACTTTGGTGAATTTCTTTTAAAGTTGAGTTCATTTGTTGTATCTCATTAGTCCATCTATTCGAAAACAAAGACATCATTTCCTTCATTTCAGTTTTAAACTCATCCATTTGCTCAAATAGGAGATCGTCTCTGCTCCTCTTAGTTAAGCGCTGGCATACAAAGTTAGGTGGCGTCTTATCTTGGTCTTTCCCCACCAAATTAAGCTCGGTATCAGACACCGATTTGTCCATATTCGAATGCATCAGTACCAGGATATTAGTAATAATAAGGTGTATTTCAAATAATGTATCTGCGTGTGAGCACCGGCAGATGACCGCCTGCGAACCTAGTAGTAGGTACGTCGATATTTGTAGACAATTGGGTGATAGTGTCAATCGCTAATTACGGGGCGGGGTTAACTTTACGACGGCACTCAATCGATTAGCTCCAGGGCGTTGCCTGGGTAGCTAGTTGATAGCGAAGCGTATGCGCCGAAGTTTGTTATTATGCGAGTTCTTTCTTACGCGTCCTTGAGGGCGGGGCTTGCACAGCGTAGTAGTAAAAGCACCAGGCGGGCAGGGGTATTACAGGTGCCGTTCCGTTTATGAGTGTTTTGTGACACACTACTTATGTTATTATGCACTCCTATTATTTTGAATGGATTTATAAACGTAATTTAATTAAAAAAATCACTAAATAATGGGCACGGTACTGAGGATACGTTAGCACCTTACGGCGGTCCGGAAGGAAGAGCCATATTAAAAGATCATGCAACAAAAAAATACCCAAAAGAGATAACCTTTATTTTTCCTTTATCTTATGTTTTAGGGCGGCGCAATGATTCCACTAATTTACAAATGTTTCAGTGTTATGTCGATTGTATGACATCTTGCCAGTTTGTATTAAAAATAAATTAAAAAATTGCGTCAAGGCACACCGCTTTATAAGGAATAGGAATCAGGGCCCTGGTGGTAAGTGGTTGACGCTATTCTGACCACAGACCTGCGTCATCGCAAGTTCTTACTGTCCCAATACAAAGGTGAAATGTATCGCCTGTCTTGAATTACGTGTCAGTGCCTGTAGTTGCGTCGGCCTACGGGCCTACATAATTATAGACTTCGCACAGTTCATAATTTGATAGTGTCAATCAAGTCAAACTGGAGCCTAAACGGTGTTCGATAACCTAACCTACATAGTCTGGTGTATTGACCCAACTCTCAATTCTGCGTAACATTATGCAAGAATCATTATTTCCTTATCTTTATCTCTTAATCCAAGTGGCAATAAAACAGTTAATCTTATTTCAACAATGTTAAACCCAGATTAACATTGTGCCCCAAAAATGATGATAACACAAGGAAACAACAAATACAATTGATCGGACATCTATAGATACTGATTGATTTCGACTATGTATTTATCATTAAAATAAACATTGACGTTATGCTAGCAAGCGTGACTAGCGAGTACCTATACGGTCCTGGGTCTAATCCCAGAATCTGGCAACATATTGTTGTATTTCCTTTTTGAAATTCTCAGTAATAACCCAGAGTCTATTAGGTCTATTTTATGACAGTAGATAAGCTCTACTTCTTTAAGATGAAAACTGAAAGCCTTCAGCACATAACACAAGTTTACCCTACCAGAATTGATCCCTCGGCCGGCGCGACCAAGCGACGACCCGCCGCTGTATCTGCGCCTGCGCATGGGCAAGCCAATCGGCCGCCCGTTGCCGCGCACCACGCCGCTCATGTCATACGGCCGCAAGCGCATGAAGCCCGAGTACTGGTTCGGAGTGCCCAGGAACAGGCAAGTACACTGACGAACATAGAGTGTTGGTACAAGTACAGTCAAATCTAATGGTGGATCGGCACACCCTGCGTGTCACTGCGCCAGTAGCAAATTCATGTCACAGCGGGGGTTAGAAGTGGGGTACCACGCAGCGAAAAGCAAACACCACAGACATCATTAACTTTGAATCGTCTCATAATAGAGATTTTATGAAAACAAGTAGTCGTAGTAAGCTTCTAAGATAATGTCATCATTATTATCTGATGTACATAATAAGCCTGACACAGCTTGGCTATAATGACTGGTTCGAGCTGCCCGCATCCACCGGATCTCCGCGGCCTTCACTAGGTCGTCGGTCTATTTTATGGTGCCTACCCACTGCCACTTAGTTTAGTCATTCAATAACATTGTGTTCATGTATATAATTGGTCCTTTTTGCGACGTATTAACTCGAGGATTATTCAATTAATGCGGCTGTCTCCACAATTAGAATCAACCCAATGTCATATTCATTTACTTATGTTTATTTGCCGCCCAAATCCTTATTTATGAATATGTAGTCATATTTACTAATAAAACCACTGTTTATAAACTCTTTTTTTTGTACCTTATAGTCTCGCGCTTGACCACTATCTCATCTGATGGTAAGCGATGATGTGGTCGACGGTGAATGTCGCTTGCCTAGAAAAACCTACTCACTCTTGACTTAAAGACCTCAGATGGGCCTTAGTTATAATTCTCTGAGTAGCTTAACAACTGATTAGCAGATTCTAAATTCAAATTCTCTAAAGAAAATTTTGAGTTTTTTACGAGTATAAATAAGGGGTATAATCATATTATTATCATGCACTAAAAAGAACTTTGTCGTGTTCGATTATATATTTTATGGTTTCTAATCGTAATATTTGTTACAGGGTGGATGACCTATTCAAGTTCCTAACGCACTGGGTGCCGGACCGATACGGTCCCCTGGGCGATGTTAGTGCCAACGGCTATGAGCTCATCGACAGTGACACCGAATGGGATGACGATGATGTTAAACCTGGACATAAAGTACGTTATAATCTAAAATTACGTCTATAAACTTTTGCGCTGTTCAAAGGTCATTGGTCGTTAGTCATAAGCGAATCACACCAGGAAACTCAAAAAAATAAACTTGACAAAAGCGAAGAAAAATATGGTGAAACAACGGCTGCACTTCCTCCCACTAAAAGTGCACCTCCCTAACATCAGAGGGTTGCACTCTAATCTCGATCCGGCCCACCACCACGTTGAGACCGAGAAGCTGCACCTGTTTTTCCTAACGGAGACGAAGATAACAGTCGGGCGTGGCGTACTGTAATATTATTTGTTATAGTTTATCAGTTTGTTTGTTCCTAGAAACAATCAATTTTACCAGATTAAATCCTGGTAGTACTTATTATACTATTAGACTAGTTTTTACCCCAAAAATTGCATGGTCTTTTTGAGGTAGGCCTCGGGAGCGAAGCCGTGAGCAAAAGCTAATTTGAAATAATTTGCTCGCCAAACTGATATAATGTCCAAATTTAAATGAACGAATTGTGACACAGTAATTAGACGAATTCGGTTGAACGAGCAAGTGTAATTGCGCCACTACAGTAGAATACATATCGCTTTTGGCACCAAAACACCTCTGAATTTATAGGCATTCTATGTTAGTTTTAAACAAAGATTTATCTCGTCTCCTGTCATCACTCATTAAGATAAGAATTTTCCTAGCATGTTTTATGATAATATTTTGTGTTGATTCCTAAACTTGATAATTAACTACGAATTATTCGTAGGACGAGAGGACTGGCAGCACCGGCGACGTGTCAGACCTTACCCGCGAATCCTGGGAGGTAAGTCCTCACATTTTATACGAAAACAGTCCTTATTTACATAACATTAAACACCTTTTATAACTAACAAACGCTTTTTTTACACACTGTTATATCGACGACAATGCATCTCACATCCCACATTACAGTACACATTGAACATGGATGTTTTTTTTATATTACAAATGTACCTTTATTCAAATCCTTTTTTGGCACCGTCAATTGTTATATTTATGGATTTAATTATCATACAGACTTCGTTTAGAAGCCGCATTAGGTCGAGACAAACAGAATATTTATGGTAACTCCTTATGGGTAGACGTGAAACACGTTGATACTACCAGGCTCTCATGACGCTGTAGGAGCGTTAACTATTACTAATCATAACATATGCAGCTTATGACGTAGGCAGACTAATGTTGCCCATAAAGGTACCGCTGAGTCTATATTTTGAAGTGCGACTGCCAAATTACCCCCAGAATCATAATAACTGAGTCTGAAACTCATTACTGGCACAGTTGTATGTTCAAGGTTCGTTATGCAAGACATAATACTAGTGACATGTTTACCCGTCACTGTTATGATAAGAGCCTATCCTGCAGTGCGTACCTGATAATTTTCAGCACAACACCCTGCCGTAAATAAAGGGCCCATTAAATTTTGCAAAAAGTTTGGTGTTGTAGGAATATGCATGGATTTTTTTTTATTTGATAAATAAAATACTTATGAGCTAAAATAAACAAATATGAAATAATTTCTAAAAGAGGCAGCAACGAAGTAATAAAGCTTCTAAGTTGACAATTAGAAAGAGAAGTCCGACATAGATTTTAGATCAATTTTGATTCTGTTTTCACTGTTTGTATTATATTTTTTATACATTTGTTGAATAACTCATGCATATTCTCTATACTCTGTCACTCATACCTGTGTGACTGTCTCATTCTGAAGCTCGATGCGTACCGTCGATATTAACACTAGGATACTGTACTTCTACTTATCACAGCACACGGTTGATAAACTGCCTTTTAATTGTTTTTGTTTTCAATATCTTATCAGTTTCTTTAAAATAGCGGATCAATTGGGGGGTAACTTTTGGTTAATCAAGTCTGTACCTACAACTTATTCAAGATTATGGCTGCAATATTAGATTAACTTATCTAGCCGGCACTTCTGAATTGGATAATGTGTTTTGAAATTTTGTCTACGTCAAAACTTGTAAAATACTAAATAATATTTCTCACAAGTAATGATACTTACCTACTTATCTTCAGAAAACTAGGCACCTATCAATAAATATTCAACTTCTTTTGACAGTTGTCTGGGTGAGACTATAAATACGCGTAGTTCTTGGTATTCTCATGTTTAGTTCCCAAAAAACACAAAAGACAAAACACGACGGCATACAATACAAACAAAGTAACAAACATACATATGAGAACTAATGCACGGTTACGCGTAGCTGCTGAAGGCGCCCTACGTGAAAATATATTCGATAATGAAGAGCCAGGCAGAGGCGCTGGGCGACTCGCTGGGCGAAGAGCCGCGCCCGGAGGTACCACGATGACTACACGGGCTGAATATGACCTTGTTAACTATGATAGCCTAGTACTTGAACTTGAACTGGCTCACCTCGTATCAAATAAAGGAAAACACATAAGCTCAACGCGACAAGCCTCAAATTATTCTACCGGTAGAACAGTTTTAGAATTGTTTCTGCGGTATCGCATCCTTTGTCGCATTGACGCTTTCCAACTGTCTTCGGGAGCCTTAACACGGGTTGCACGCAATTTAAAGTAATCAAAAGCATTGAAGATTCACATCAAATTAACGTAATCCTTGATAAAGTGCTGGTCTAGAGTCTAGACTAATTAAAAGTCTCAAATTGCAATGATAAAAAAAGAGACAGACGATCGTCTGTGTTTGGAAATACTATCTACGTCGCGAGTCGATAACATATTTCAGAAATTTTGAATGACGGGAAACTGCTAGTATTGCCTAATTTAACTCTATTGTGCATACAAGTATGCCTGGCCTTGACCGACCATGATTACCTTGTTCGAGAACAATGTAATAAGCATACAAGTCTCTATTTTAGGCAGGAAACTATAAATAAATTCGAGAAAAACACAAAGTCATATTCAGTCTATGTAAATACCTCGTAGTGCGATTGTGAAGCACATATTAGTGAAATGTTGAACGCACTGCCCTTAGATTGCATCCGAAACTATGTAGCAACCTGCGATGTTCAGAATGTTTTATCATAACAAACTGTACTAGGCTAGAAATGTTAATGTCAAGCCCCTCTCTTCATGGAATACAAAAGTTGCACAACAATGTTGCAGAAACATGTTTTAGTGTTGCGAGAAATACAAATCTCCAAACTTTCTTTACAATTTGATTGTGAAACATGTTGCGAACAGGACAAAATGGTGGTGCTGTAACATTGTTGTACCACTTCTGTTTTCCATAAATACGGGGTTTTAGTATGCACATTAGCTGTGTACGTTCTTATTCATAGAATATTTATTAGGAAAATGCACTATTTGTTTAAGATAAATACTATTTCGTGTACACATACTTGTGTCTAAGAATAATAGAGGTATAATTTTGTTTTTCATCTCGAGAGAAATGCCAATTTAGCCACACTGATGGCTTGGGCGGTATGTTTGTGGTTATTTCCCATAATACCCATAGCATCGATATTGAATCAAACCGCAACACTTCTGCAAATGGCATGTAAATGTAAAGTTATTAAAACCGACAATAGGCTTTACATTTTTTTGCATTATTCAAGTACAAAACATATGTCAGGTATTACATAACGCATATGGAATTACGTTACTGGAACACCTATCGTTAAGGTAACGTACGTAACGTAACAATAGGTGACGAACAATGGTCGTACGAATGGACGCTGTATAATCATCCCTCGTTTAATAGAAAATTATAGTTCAGTAATATGCATCACACACACACTTATAGTTTTGATTCCACCAATCGACCAAGCAAATGCGAGATAAAAGACGCGATGTGGTTTTTTTTGACCCGCCCTTGACCACGGTCCCACCTCATGGTAAGCGATGATGTGGTTGATGAGGTAGCACTCCATAATAAAAGTATTCCCAAAACGGTTTCCGTCTATGTGAATGGTCGATTGATGGGTTCAAACCCTTTGCCTTGCCGAATTCACTTACGCAATGAGATGCAGAACTGCCAATGATATTGCACCGGTATTTGGCTAGTTACCATTGTTTTTGGTGAAATAATATGTTTATTGTAAAATGAAAACAGCAAATTCTTGAATGTCTGATAGCGGATGGTGTTATGCGTCAATCGATCATTGTTTTCAAGCGTAAAAATGCTAAATATAAAATGGTAAACGCCAAACATCAGACTAAAAACAAAGGTGTTTAATACACAAGCGCCTTGTATAGTATTCTAGAAAACAGTTCCATATGACGTGCTATCTGTTGGTGCTTGAATTATATTATCCGGGGGGGCGCTGTTGGTAAAACATCTGCCCTGCCTTTTCTCAACATCATACCTAAATATTGGGGTCTGCGCATGGAACGATTGCCTATATGACCAGTAATTGAGGAGCACGATACCTCTTGGGGGAGGGAAGGGTCCAACAGCGCCCTCCTCACCCCCAAGGGATATCGTAAATCATTTGAAAAATATCTGTGATAATTTTATTGGAAAAACAAAATGGCGGCTTTGGTGCTAATTTTGGCCACGCGTCAAAAGACCTTTGAAGAGCTAATAACAAGTTTCTTAAATAGTGTTATAGAAAATTTTTTGTAGAAAGCCTCATTAGCATTGTAGTAGGTGATCTACGTCACCGCGCGTTCCGAAACCGTCGTTGTGGTATATTATTGTTGACGCGGCGTTTGTCCACTGCGTTACAAACTGTATGTTTAGCACTAGAACCGACACTACGTGCGCGGCTACCTGATGTTGCATTATTCATTAACCGGTAAACAGTTTCATACATATCCAATTAGATATTGTGTCTATATATGCATATCAAATAGGACAACATTTTTATCCGACTTCAAAAAAAGGAGGAAGTTCTCAATTCGTCGGCATTATTTTTATATTTTTTCATAGTACAGTTGGCAGTTTGGCACCGTTAATTTAGTAAATTTTCAACATCAAGTTGTTCAAATAACCTATTAACCCTTCCTTTGAACAACCTACTGTTTGAAAATAATAAAGAATTTGAGATATGACATAAATTCTCTAAAGAAAATATAGCCTTGGTGTCTTGTGTGACCACGAATAAGTTCGAGATCGAAATTAAAAAGACAAGCTATAAAACCTGTGTATAAAAAACTCAAGGTGCTTGACAAGTGGCAAAATCATTTGACAATCAAATAAAATTGACAGTGAATGTAAAAGAAGAATTAAACTCTGCCGCAATGGAGTTACATGTAAGCACCAGACAAATTATGTTCTCGCGTATCGTCAGATACGCAGTAACATGGTACATGCCGTGGTAAAATATTTGCCAGTTAGTTAGGTGGTAGCGGGGTGCCCAAGGTAACCTGGGCATATCGCCGTAAAGGCTCATGCAACGCAGACAAATTATAACAAGCATATTCATTCGCTTAATATCTTTAAATCAATGAGCAATAAATAATAAATAGATCTATAATTCGATAGTCTGGGCGTTATTTGATACACATTGCTATTATAAAATTTGCAAAAATATGATAAGAGCATTGTAAATAGTATGATAATTATGATAAACTATCCACACCCAGATTGTTAAACAGCATCATTCATCGTATTCAATTTCACATCCCAACATTTTAATGTTCTACACAAGTTAGTACTACTTATGACCATTTAACTCGTTAATTGGTCTCTGAATTTAGTTTCCTTAATTTGGATCGACATATAAATAGATTATTGATAATAATTTTAATGGAATTGCAATTCCGCCGTTACGGAATTTTTCGATTTTGTTTCTAACATAATCACTTCTTAATGATTTAAATAATCAGCCAATTTTCCAGAACTTGTTGTTCTGGTAAATTTGTTCATCAAATACAGTAGATAACAGTTGCAATGATATACAGGACCCAGATAAATATGCAACAGTGTGGTAAAATATTTACAAATACACGTAGATAATTGTGTATAGCAAGTAAATCGAATTAAAGGTGAACCTTTTGTGACTGATAACTAAGTAATACATACGTAACGACGAGATTATCCAATTGTGTCTACCGCTGTCCTTGTGATGGATAACTGCAGGGATATTCCACAATCCCACATAAAGACTCAATTGTAACCAACCAATTACTTAATGCTGGACGACCGGAACGATATTAACCCATTTTAATACGACTACGCGACAACTCGTAGATTGTAACGAATCATCACATTGTACACAAAACGATAATGATCATGGCTACAGCATGCTCTTATTTCGGTCGCGTGTGTACTAGCAATAAACAGACAACTTAATTTGACGTTGATCCGTATCGTTTGAAATTGTAACACATTCTGTTATGGCAGACGTTTCCGCAACGAAATTGGTAAAATTTCGCGATGACAAAAGCATTATACCTTGCTTACCTTGAAAACTTTGAATTAAATTATTATGTATAAGACAGCTTTCAAAATATTGAATTCAACAATCTAGGGATTTTTAAATCAAGAGTGAATAGGTTACTTCTAGGCAAGCGTGCTTCACCGTCGACCACATCATCACTTACCATCAGATGAGATATTGGTCAAGCGCGAGCCTATACTAAACTAAAAAAAACTGCCACACTGAGGGCGATGATCTGCGTAAAGGAACTTCGTCCGTGAGCTCTCATTACGGTTTTAGAATTAGTCAATACTACGCAAGACATGAATACCTACCATTTTCTCTAAAGAATTGATTTTCTTCTAATACAATATTGCAAGGCTTTGTGAGAGTTCATAATCTTTTACCCGCTGTTTTTGATAATCTTACATCACAAAAAACCGCACAGCGGTGTTTTAAATGACGGCCGCGGCCTTTCTATACACTTGCAGTTAACGGCATCGCCATTGTGAACGAGAAACAAAGAATAAACATTTGTGTTGTGTCTCAATACACGTGTGTCAATATTTTGTTCAACTCTTGATTTGTGCCTACTGCGTACTGTATCTTCGTTAAAAACATTATCTTGCTGTTTATCATTTCTGTTCAATAAACATATTCGGGTTCGGGTGTTATTTTAGCACAAATACGAAGGCTAAACGAAGTATTTAATTAAATATTTGTCTCAATTGAAACCGGAATCATATACCTAAATCTGGTATATTCTAGCTTCTAATTATCTTAAGACTGGCGCCTAGTCATTCAAGAACTTACATATTATGAACAAGTTTTGATATTGAGCGGAGCTAATATAATATGTTCGTGACGTGACAAAAACGTTAATCTAAGAGGTCTTATTAATAAAAATGCAACAAATGCATCAAATAAATTAAGCAGCATCACATGCCGAGAGATTACTCTTAATATAGCTGGTGTCGAATTCACTATACAAGAAATGTCATAAAGTTAATAGATGTGTCACCCCCAGTTATCTCAAACAATATATTTTATGGTGCGTTCATTAATTTGCATGTACCTCTGTATGAGACATTTCAATTAAACGCGTCCCAGTTGACGTCGTCGTAATCGCCGCGTTTAGCCGAGATGTTAATCGCTACTAATTGTAAGCTCGTTGTTGTCGACATGCATTAATATCTGAAGATTTATGCAACGCAGCTTGCCAGCCTGTCACATGAGGTATTCTGTACCGAGAGACCACAGTGAGCCACATGCTGCAGTGCACGCATGCACTATGTTGCACTTTTTTCGCGCTAAGAGACAATAATAACTCGAGCATCGCAAGGCTGGGCGAATACATCTGCATACTCAGTACACACGGAGCCCAGCCGGCCGGGCCACAATGTAAACGAGTCTTGCAACCATTAACAGATTTAAAATTAAAGAAATAGTGAATGTTTGTCGATCTGACAATTTCGTACAGTGATTTTATTTTAACGAATGTATCCTGATCCAAGATCGTTGTCTACTTTTGTACGTAAGACCTTCCAAAGTAACAGGTAATGAACTCATAATATCTCATAGCTCTATACTTATTTTGAAATCATTATTTTGCTTAACATTGGACTTGCATTTATAATTGTGTCGTTCTTTGCGTAATGTTTATATAATAATGTGCAATAGGCCACATCACCGAGCTCATGCGACACTATTGTGTGACAAGATTCTCTCGAAAGTTGGTCGCACCATTATTTATGAAATCCATAATATTGTAGGATTATGTCAATCAAGGACTTGTGTTGTCCATTTCAGAAGGCTGTATCACCTTTACTTTGAAAGTAGAGCCCTACGTTTCTTGTGCTTCCGCTATGTAATGTTTATGACTTGCAGGTGGTACATTATCTTCGTCTTTTGTAATTAATCAAATAATTCACCTGTTTGTTGAAACTTCGTGTACACGGGGCTCAGTATCGTTACCTTCAACCGCGGGTCGAGCCAAAGCATTGACATTACGTCCAAGGTTAACATCCCTACTCCTGAAACAGTTGGTTCATTGTAACCAGTATTATTACTACTTATTTCAGCCGTAGAGCTAACTGTATACCAATTAAGAGATCTGATAACCAAGCAACAAAAAAATACCTTATAGACTTCATTATTTATTAGCGGTAGAGTCGTAATGATCTCGTGTTCTGGCCAGACTCCCAGAGTTGTGTTGTTAGTATCGTAAAAAAGTATCAGTCTGGTGTGTTCAGTTGAGTGTTGTCTTCAGTTTACAGCTAATTGGCTGGATATAGTGTTTTCCGCGCGTATGGTGCTGGTGTTCGCTACGGAGCCGCGGAGCCGCGCATATTTGTCGCGGGCCGTGCGGTGGGGTCGACCGCGGCCGCGTGTTGCGCTCCTTTCTTTTAGACTCTAGTTTCCCAGCGAGCAGCGACGTCGCTTCGCCGTGCTCGCCTCGCGCACCGCAAAACTTTGATATACTTTGATCCAACAATTCGAGCATTAATTACGGCGTGAGCTCGACCGGCCGTCAACTGCACATACGGACCGTTTCCGCGATTAATACTTACTCATTGTAACCGGCTGGCACGTACAAACGAATACAAACCACTTTTGTTTATAAGCAGAAGCCCGCGACGCTAGTGTTCAGTGTTTAGTTAGGAAACCTTGTAATCGCGTGGGTGATTTCTAAATTAAGCGCTGGGAATTGTGATGTGGACGACGTGTTTTTTGTGGTGCAGCGATCGCGTGTACAGATCTGAGCGTTGATGCGCTCCAGCCTTCGTTTGTTTCGTAAATACGTGTGTACTCGATGCAGACTGTTAAGTGGATAGAGATGGTGCGGCTCGGGCCCACTGCTACCGAAAGGTCTTCCACTTTCGACGGCGAAAAGGTGAGCAGTGTACCGTTAGCTTTACTTGCGCATGTACGCTCGTACATCACTTGCTAGTTAAATATATTTATTAAAAAAAAAACAACTATTCAATGTCATTGTATTTACGCGGAGGTGGGGGTTACGTCAACAACGTATCATTTATGAAGAAACAAGTTTTAAAACATATAATTACTTCACAACGCGCATGCAATTAAATATTTGCGTTTCTGGCTGTGTAAACTTCATCTTTGCGATATCTGCTGATTACAAACACGTTATTAATCAATAGCTATGGCATAGCATGCTCTTATCTTTAAAGTTCAACTTGAACATAAACTACATGATGATAAGTAGACTGATTATCAAATTTGTTACGAAATTCATCTCGCGTTCTTAAAATTCCACTCACTAAGCATTCCTTGGTGACCTTTCCATGTGAAGAAAAACTGGTTGACTATTTATCTCACGCATCTCAATTAGCAAAAAGTAGGCTACAGATATCTCGTTTCAACTCGTTTGAAGTTAATTATTTTACAAGAAAGTTGGTCTACATAAATACTTCAAAATCAATAAATCTAAAAATGCAATAAAATAACACAATATTAATACATAATTCATGAACACTCTTGCAAGAGTACACTGGTCCCAAGATACAGCCTTGAAGTAGCCCCTTATAGAGCGGATCCCAATATCTTTACCAAGGTCTTAGTAGGTAGAGGCATTAATATCATTATAACATGGTCTGTTTTTATGCACTAGTAAAAAATAAATCTACTGACTGGTCAAGTTTCCTAACGACTCTACCGAGTTGACTAAAATTAGATATTTGTTTATCGAATTTATTAATTGCTTGATAGCTGAATACAGAATTAAGAGTCGTTGTACATTCCGAACGGTTTTGGTTAAAAGATTCTTTATTCTAGTTATTTCATTATTTGATTCCGATCGCGATGATGACGCATAGCGTGTGAGTTAACTTAAGTAGCGTATATTGAGTGTAGGAAGACAAGCCACGTGTTCCCCAAGCCACTGGCGAATCGGTGTTTATCACGGAGCAAGACTTATGCTCCGATATTATTGTTTTGAAAAAAGCCCGATTACTTTTCAATACTCTGTTGCGTTGATAGATTAAAAACGTTAATCCACGCTATTGTTGATTATGGTGTACGTACGTACTATTACCTGGGAATGACACACTGATTTTATTTTTAGAATTCCTACGTGTTGTCATAGTTTGCCGACGTCTTGCACAACCATAATCTGTCTTTGAGCAGGTCCTTTATCTATTATCACGTATCGTTATCCTACAACAATTAACAACAGCAATTTGTAACAAATTCTTCTATAAATAGAGAGAGAGGCGACTAGCCGGCGTGGTGTTGGTGTGTCCAATCGCAAGGTCTAGGAACTATTTATTTATTCTCACTGTAATATATTACTCCAGATATGTCTCTAAGGGTCAGGCGGATCCTGAAACACCATGTATAGAAAATTTTTATAACACTATTTATGCATGAGACATGTTTATTTATTCAAGTTGTTAAAGTCATCGTAATGTCGACGTCGACGCCTTGTCCAAAATCATTCGTGCATTGAAATCAGCGCAAGCGCAGCTTAGAATCTATATTGAAATATTTATTTCCGTTGACTTGCGATACTTATAATAATAAAATTAACATATATTATAAGAGCGATGAAATGACAATTATGGAAAAATACGAAACTTATGAATTATTTATAAATTCTATAAAATAATTCCATCGAATATAGAGAAGCTTGTTTACACTTTTGAAAGTCAACATACACATTACTATATACTTTATATTCAGTAATAAGTTGTACCGAAACCACCAATAAGAATTATCTAATCATTTTAACACCTGCATCGTACTGTATTATCGTCCAATATATAATATATTATAGTAATGATATATTATAATAGCTAATTGAAACGAGCCTCCTCTTTATTAATTATTTGGGTATTTACTGATCTTGGGAGAGAAACATGACGCGATAATAGTCCTAATTCAGAAGCCTACTGGCCAGCAGATCTGTAAAACTATTCTTGTGAAAAGTATTCTGCCAAAATCGCCGCAAAATAAAATTGTTGTGTTAAATTCCTTTTCTTATCCGACTGACCGTTTCGGTGAACATCTGGATTAGTGTGGAAAAAGCTTCCACAATTTTATAAGAAAATGGTAAGTTACCTTATTGATGTTAACCCTAAAATTCTTAGAGATCATGTAGATACCTGTTTTCTAAGTAATTTCTGTTTTGCATCTTCTGGTAAAGTAAGCATCAAAAGATTAGATCACAGCTCAATATTTAGTGGTTTACAAATGAAAAAGGTTAATTTCTTATGTGTTTGTTTCGTTTATAGTATTTTACAAATTCTTTACCTAATGTTTTAGTGATTGAAATTGTAACCAAACCTATACAAAATATCGAGTGAAATATACAGTGGGGTGACTATAAGCTCTTAGAGTAAGGTTATTTTGAGTGTGTGTAAGGGACAGATGTATATGAAGTGTATACATTTGTCACATATTCTATCTCAAAATAACATAACTCAGAGCTTATGGTCACACCCCAGTTATTTTTATTAATTGGACTAAATATAGATAGGATTTTTATTAGGATTATATGACTACACAATAATTATTTCAAAAATATATACCGAGGTATAGGCTATTTATTATAAGCTTAAATGTTATTAATAACAGGAAAAAAATACCTGTCAATGTGGATTGAATTGTGTACCACATATATTATTCATACTGCGGTAAATTACAACTTGTATGAACGTATATAATGTAACAGGACAACATTTCTCAATAAATGACGTTTGAGAATTGCCCATTTGCCCCCTTAATTATCCTCAAGTATTAAAACTAGTAGGTCTTTACAATTCCAATTTCCACAATAACATTTGAATAACTAAGAGCCTAATGATAGTTATTAGGTCTGAAAATCAAAATAAACACTATACAATCGTGTCAATTTATAATTTTAATAATTGTGATAGCCTTGCTCCTTTTACCGCTTATTATTTTCTTATTGCGTTTTACGCCCATTAACCAGTTTCATCATAATATTTTTCTTCTACAAAGTACAAAGTAGATAAGTTTTACTTTCGTTGTTCGGACACTGGTCTCAATTTATTTCACGTTGTTGTTTTCTTTTATTGGCCAATATATTTGTAACCAGCTCGAATTCAGTCAAGTGTGTTACTCTTCTTTCACCGGTACTTTGTTACCTTCCGTCCCAAGCAAAATGTATCATATGCGCGCACGCACAAGCACTGGGTTTTCTTTTATTTCCCATATTCCTTTCTAAGTAAGGTACTTTTGCATTACGTAGGTGAATTATAATCTTCTTCTAAATCTATAATCCTTATTATCATTTTATAATCCTTATTTTAATAATTCACAGAGGATACAGTCATGGTTAATGTTAGTAAAATTTTATATGGTGTGGTTGACGTCAGTAAGCTCTCACTCGGCTCTGGCCTATCCTCCACCAAAAATGTTATCAGCACATATTTATTGGCGATTAGCTGCTATAGTAAATAATCCGTAATCCCAGCTTTAAGCCACAGATAGTTGTGTACCACATTGATGTTTTATACATTAAGATAAAGGCGATAAATTGAGATTAGAGCGACATTTCTTTTTGGACAAGGTGCCGACAGGAAACAGTTAATTCAACGCCGCGAATGCAACCACTCGTTGTAGCTGCATGCCCGGAACATGCTATCGTTTTAGACAAGTTCATAGTGCAATCATAAAACGCCATCATGTCCCCCGTAGGTATTCAGCCTTAGTTTGCAATCTATATATAAATAACAAGGAATCTCAAGAAGCCAAGAAGTCCGGTGCCCAGTAAACATTTACCAACAGGTGTTCAAGGTTTTAATTACCAATCATTAAAAAATCAAAATGTTTCGCCTTTTACGTCGACTCGCGCGCATAATCGCCGCGAAGGTGCGGCAGATTGAAATCATTGTGTTTAATGCAAACTTGAAAAGAAGGGGGACAATTCACTCAGTATGCGACCGGGGAACACTAGGACACGCCGCTCGCAGGCGCGCTACCATTCACTCCATACGCGAGGTGAGAAGCTACCAACATTAATACATTATAAAGTAAAACTACCTACTCCCAAAAAAACTGATTTACATAATACCAAGTTCATTGGCAAGTTTTTGTTATGCGTAGTGTCTACGGTTGTCTTATTTTCGCATTAAATAATTAAGTGTAGCACGGTCGAGAACAGTCTCATTATGACATAAATGTTATTAGCATAGTGATTTGACTTGTGTTGGCCAATTAACATTGCAATGAAAATTGTGTTGAGTAATTATCTCGAGTTTACTAAACATTTTAACCAGTGACCGGTAGGTGCTAAGCATTCGCGCTAGTTAATTAATGTTTAACAATTCAGTTTATGAGAAAACCTGTGTATATTATTTAGCAGCTAAGTGCTCATTGTTAAAACTGGATTGTGAAAAATTTAACCTCAATTTCTGGAAGCCTGATTAGTAAATATGTTGCCAAATCTCATTAAAGATTGGCTGGCGGAGTGGCGGCACATGGCAACTGAATAAAATTATCTGAACAGGCTTACAGAAACCTGCACCATAATTGCATAACACTAAAATACTCTGATTGATAAATCCATTTCATCTGTTTTGGTGTCAAAGCAATGGATTTCGTTGTATGCATAACCAAAATACAACGTGTGTGTTGTGCATTTAAGGTGCTAGGGTCAGTATTCTATATTATTTCAGGATTAAGGATTTCCTTCTTTCATAAACTACTGAAGCTTCCGTAGGTTTTCAAACACACTTTCATAGGATTTTTTTATTCCAATATTAGTAGATAATATTGCAGCAAGAAATAGAAATATTATTGAGGATCGTTGGACACTGGTTGTGTTGTGTATATAATTATTATAATTAGCTGAAGTAGTGCGCACGAACTCGCACTGTTCACTGTGAATGTTGAATGTGAACTGTAGCTCGGGAATGCATCACCTGCTAGTGCATCTTGTCGACTGTACCATGGTATTGTTCAGTGTTGCCACTTTTACGATCTTTTTATATCCATTTGGTAGCATTACCTACAGTATCAGTAGATGTTCGGGATCCAAAATCGGCAACACTGCAAACCACTGTTCATTTCACAAACCATTGCAATATTTTTATCACATTTTATGCATTAAATTTTAGCATGATTTACAAAAAAAAAAACACATTATGAAAATCACTGTACAAATGTAAAGCACTGTAAGTATGATACATATTATATAATCACATTGTGTATTTATGTGAACAGAATCTCAATTATAAGCCCTCACAGAGTACATTTGAAATTCTTAATCAGTTAATCGAATTGCCTTCTTGCATAAACAAGAAATTTCTTTTAGAACTGCACTTGCATTTTACCTTATCTCCTCATTAAATAGTAGTTGATTTAGCTCAGTTTGTATACCGAACTTTATCGATTAATTATGCAATCTGAAGAGGCATATCATTTTCTCATTTTGGATACGGTAATTTCATTCATTATACCAACCTATATTTTTATTCATAATCTCAGATAAAATAAATCCTCAACTAAAGTATTATAAATTTTTGAGCGACAATTGCAATAAAAGGTCCAAAAATATACCTAAATCTGAGACTATGAATTCAAATATAATAGTAATCTCAATAACTTGTAAAATGTATAACTTACATCTTTGTGTTGTGTAGGTGTTGTCCATGAGCGATGAGCTTCGCCGCGCGCTGTACTCTTCGGGCGCCTCCATCGACATGGAGTTCTCGCCGCCCGACCTCATCGGCACCTCCGAGGTGTTCACCATGGAGCACAGGTGAGCCACAGTTTATTTATTAACAAAGCGACCCTGGATCGCCAGGGAGTCTAGCAACTTGTTATAGATTGAAGTATCGTACGACAGCACAAAGCGCCAGCGTCAAGATACTTCCTATGGTAATGTAAGCATTGACTTTTCAAGCTATATATTATGACTTACTAAAAATACTATAAAATAATACCGGAAATACTATACCTCCGGTGTGAAGTCATCTTGTTCGTGTGTGCTGATATGAGTTATCTTTGCAACTAAAATACTAAGTTTACACTCATACACTGACACCAGTAGGAGACTCCAACATTATGACGCTACTACCGAGTTTTGTTTT
This sequence comes from Orthosia gothica, assembly GCA_949775005.1. Classification (NCBI taxonomy): domain Eukaryota; kingdom Metazoa; phylum Arthropoda; class Insecta; order Lepidoptera; family Noctuidae; genus Orthosia; species Orthosia gothica. The sequence continues at coordinate 19,401,015 of OX459048.1, read as the reverse complement.
GCCATACTCGCTACTGGCACAGAATGGCACGAAATGTAAGCGTTCTGTTGTATTAGGTAAGTGGGAAATTGTATGCCTACAACACTCATTATATAATTTTACACTGTGCTTGTATTTTTCATTGAAATAAAAGAAACAATATCTTTTCAAATTATGCAATGACAACTGTTTATATAAAATATAAGTTTCGCAATAAAGATTATAATTTAAACAATACGATGGCGATAGATCTTTTAATACTTATTACAATTTATACATCACGCTTCGACTATTGACAATTAAGTTATTTATTTACTTAATCTAAACTAATCAAACAGGTAAAATTGTTTATTTAAATGCTTGTAAAAGGAAATCTCTGGAATATCGTGATCCGATTATGAAAAATCGTATCCTCATAGAAAGCTACACTATCACCAGGTGCCATAGGCTTTTTTTACTGTAAAATACACGGCTACTGTGGTAAGTACCTATAGGCCAATGGAGCGAAGCCGCGGGCTAAAGCTAGTGCTTTATAAGCACAAGTTAAAATCTACACAATTGCCTTTTTATGTAAGGTTTTCTGTATCGTCGTTACATATCAGAGTGAAACTGTTCAGGGATTCCTTCGGCGTTCTGTGCTGGCTATAGCTATTGTCTATAGGTACTATCGTTACCTATATTCCAGAGAATCTATGTTCATATTAACTTTAAAGCTTTCGCGTTTCATAATTGAAAAACAACTTTAAAACTTTCGCGATTCATAATTGAAAAACAATATATCACGGGACTTGCGATGATTTCGATCGAAATCAATTTATGTTCAGTTATACTTTTTTTGATCACTAATTGTTTTTTCGGTATATTTCAGAGAGAAGCTATGCTCGGTGCTGCCGGCGCGTGCGCAGGGCTACATGTGGCAGCTGGCGTTCAGCACGAGCCAGCACGGCTTCTCGCTGGCTTCCATGTACCGCAAGATGCAGCGCGTCGACAGCCCCGTGCTTCTCGTCATTCAGGACACGGACAACAACGTGAGTATTCATGCTACTAATAAAAGTCGCTGCATACGTACCTAATGTGTTTTAATCCTGGGTGGCTTTTTGTGGCCTATTACAAAGAAGTCTACGTCTGTGGCACTACGTCGTTCAAATTACAAACATTTGTTACGCATGTTGACATTTCGCTAGCGTTTCGTAAGTCCGTTGCAGACATCTTGCGCAATGAAAAGTGTTTCTAGTGGAACTTATTTAAAATATCATGAGGTGAAGCTCTTTCTAAGAGGAAAGTTGATACTCTGCCTGTTTATTTTTGCTCTATAAACTTTAGCAAGTTGCCCATTCTACCTGCCAGGCAGGTACGTTAACCGATCTCGAAAACATCTGGTCATGACTAACAAAATATTTATTATAGACTTCAACGCTACTGTTTTGTCTAACAAATTGAAAACAACAGGGAAAAAGTAAACTGTTTTTGATAAAACGCAGAACACTTGAATTGCCGCACTTGAACTTCATAGCTTTGTTCACTCATTAGGTATGTTATCACCGGAGACTGCTATCCCCTGTGAATAATATTATCTCAATAGCCGATTACTGTGCTTAGGAAGTACCTACTCATCCAAAAAAAAAAAAATGAAAAATTTTCCTCATACTCATCACGATTTTAATAACACAATCACGATTTTAATAACACAACGACATTACTTCAAGTTCGTTTTGCGTTTTACGTAATTCATATAAACACTACCGAATCGAAATAAACATTATCTATCTATGAACCGTGTAGAGACCAGGGTATCAATGCAAATATTTGTATATTTTGGCATTACCAAATTTTTTAATAGTGGTGTTAACATAACAAAAACAATATAAATGAGCCATTTCCTTAAGATTTCCATATGCCATTACTTAATAGAATTTGATCCTTATTAGAGACATTATCGAATGGTGTAATGAAACAGCATGTGTTATTTTTCAAAATCAACGGGTTCGATTCGAATCGGCCTCGTGACTGCTTTGCGTGTTTTCCGCTATTCCTAATAGTTTCGGATTTGGCCATCCACGCACCCCTCACTCTCATAAAACTCACCCCGTATATTATTTTTGAAAAGTATTTAGAGAATCGGGCTGTAAATCAGCGTTGACCAGCGTAGTGGGTATGCTGCACACTGATCAACGATTGCCGAGCCCGCTCACTCCTTTTACCACACTGAATGTTCTCCTGTTGCCACATCTGTGTTTGGTATTATTGTTATTGAGATTGTACAGTGTTTGGTAATAAATATTTTTGTTTCTTTCTAAAATCCTCTATTTACCCGCAGGTGTTCGGAGCCCTGACATCGTGTGCACTGCACCCGTCGGAGCACTTCTACGGCACGGGCGAGTCGCTACTGTTCTCGTTCCAGTGTTCCGGCGACGAGGCGCGCCGCCAGTCGCACGCCGCCATCGAGCCCTCCAAGGATAACGACTCTAAAGAAGAAGCCACTAAGGATGAAAAAGAAGGTAGGATCAGACTTAAATCAGTCAGTCAGGATCAGTCTTAAATGATATGCGATCGTAATTGGTCTCAATTTTCGACTAATCGGTATCCGATTCTAAGCTACCGAATAACCCCCCCCCCCCCCTTTGTACTTGTGCATAAAGTTTTATAAATAAATAAATAAATAAATAACTAGTTGTGCCAGAAAGCGTTTTATAACATTAAAGATTACGATGAGGACAAAAAGGCTTGGGAATGCTCCAATTCATTTTGTTTTCTTGCAATGACAAGAATATTTAATTATTAAAGTATTATTTTATTTTAATTATTGTGAATGTGAAGACTATGTGGATGATAATTTTTTTTTGTTTTTAATTTATCTTAGTTTTTAATCATGGTCTGGCAGTTTGAGTAGTTTATGCGGCCTACCCGAATGTCCTTTCTTTGGTATTGCTCGTCGAATCGTTGAGCTCCTTTAATTCTGAGTAGAGCTGCTCAGTTATTGACAAATGCGTGCACTGACTAGACAGGTCCACTCAATCTGGCTGGGTCTTTCCTCAAAAGACCATTTCAGACATCAGTCTACATGGTCTACACATGATCTAACCAAGATTCTGTCTATTTTTTGACTTTAAAAGAGACTGTGGCCTCTGAGTTTGTTTCGGCCTTTCTTCTCAGTGTAGTCAGATAGGAAACGCCGACCTCATCTAGTTTTATAAAATATGATCGAAATGTAAAACTGTTTGTAAAAACCAACTTACAGAAATAAAATCATTTATCATTCATTAACTGTTAGTCGCCTCTTTTAGCGAGTTTTTCTTCAACTGTTATTTCTTTACTTCCGACATGCCATTGTCAAGCAGGGACTTGCACACATTTTTATTGCGATCCCTGTAACAGGATTTGCACACAACGAATGCCGTGTGTCTATGATAACCGCGATGGAGGAACTTTTTAAAAACGAGCTCTACATTTAGTTCAAGGTGAAACCTTCTAAACAGTTCAAAATACAATAAAAGGTTACTAAAGTTTTTTGCTTGGACTTAATTTAAAACCCGTTGTGTAATGGAAGGATTTTGTTTGTGCAATCTTAATGTTCTCGGGTCACTCTCAACCAATTGCAGTAGGTATTCGATTAATTTCTTACTGACTCATATAATTTAATTTAATTGCAGATCAACCAACTCGACTGAAAACCAAATTCAAGTATTGGGGCTGGACCGGAGACAACATGTATTTTATTCGCGGCAGCAACGATAACATATCCATCGGCGCCGGCGAGTGAGTATTGTTACAAGTTAATATTAACAATTGAGTCACCCGAAATAGCCCCTTCAACAACGCTCTATATCGATGTACTAATATGGTTTTACAATTTGCAGCGGCAAGTTCGGTATATGGCTGGACGGCGACCTGTACCTGGGCCGCACGCAGCGCTGCATGACGTACGGCAACGAGCCGCTCACCACGCGCGAAGACTTCATCGTCAAGATCATGGAGTGCTGGACCTTCATCTGAGCGCCCTCCCCTCGCCCGCCGGACTGTCCCGGACTCGCCGCACGCGCCGGCCACTACTCTACTTTCAAATCAAAAATAAGCTTTAGATTATCTTATGAAATTTGCTACGAAGATTTGACACTTTTACAAGTCAGTCTTTTCGACTTTAGTACCGATGAGTCTGAAAACGATTTTGTACTCGCATTGTGACTCGAAACGTAGCGGCGCGGATCAACACCGATCGGCCGACATGAAGACAATATTATTGACGTCTACGCGCATTTCTAGTCAAATGTACTGAAACCTGACCAATGTTTTCATCCTCTCCGAATTTAGAGGCGTGTTCGGATACGAGTGCCGCCGCTCGGGCTCGGACTCTACTGAGCAAGTGCATTATCCTAGTCAATTGTCATTTGTATGTAAGTTGAAAGTTCCGGAGTCGACAGAGCAGCTCGCCGCGCGCTCCACGAGGACCGAGGACGGCGACCACGACGTGTGAGCCAGCCGGGCCACGCCCGGTTAGGCCGATAATTATTACGTGTCAATTCATACAATTAATATTGTGCATTGTTGTTAAGGAAATTAAACGCATATTTGTAACTATAAAATCTGTATGTTATGTAGAACTTTATATAATAACGAATCAATCATTACCTATATGTTTAGAGGCAGACTTATTGGCGTGTCCAGTACCGAGCAATGTAACACACATTAATTTTATGAAAGTGATTCTGGTTCATTCATGATTTGTTGGAGGTAGCTCGCTCGTATCTGGAAGAAGGCGCAGGCTGCTGGTTCTTGCCCCGACGAGAGCCTCGAGCACTCCGTGTAGCCCGCGCAGGGGTCGGTGACACTGTCAGTATCAATATTTTATTTATTATTAATTTGGGTAGATTTTGTATGTTATGTTGTCGTGTCTGATTGTATTGAGTCATAATATTTAAGTTAGTGAGCATAATTATGTTACACGTGTACTGTGATTTGATTATTATGGTTGCATTTTTTCACTTATTGGAGCGTTGTCACTGATTACTTACATTAACATAATCACCGTAAGCTGATCGGTAGTTTAGTGAATATCTGACATATCTTCATTCATGTCACACATTTATAAGATGTTTACGATAGTCCACAGAATACGAACACGCATTCAACATAGTTTTCAATAAACCATAGATTATTTTCGTGATCTGACGCTTCAGTACAGAGATGAGTAGCCAATATATGAATATTATTAATTAAATAGTAAAAAAAAATCTTAAATAGTTATCTTAGAATGCTTGATGAATGTAATCGTCATTGTGCTTAGTAATCGTTAGCATGATGTTACTCAGATCTATCTGGTCGTATAACATTATTTATTTGTCCTATGTAAGCACGCGAGCTAGAGCCGCCGCGCCGCGCATCTATCTACCGCTATGGCCAGTATAATGGTGTTGTCTTTGTTTTGTTTCATATATCTACTGTATATACAACATATTCCTATGTGAGATTAGAAGAGATATAATATATATTTTTGTGAAAGGCCACGCGAAATAACTTTTGTGTATATTGATGGTAGAAAGTACAAGTACCAAAATGTGTCCCAGCTGTTATGATATATAGAATATAGCGCGTGCGCCTATTCAAGCAGAATATTTTGACGTTGTTATTGTTTACATCAGGAATGTAATAGATGAACTTAGGTTTTAAAATTATATCGGCATAATTATTGTTATAAATTTATAATCATTAGACTTGTTGAGTAGCAGTGAGAATTAAAATATTTATTTATTCTGTTATGGTTTCCATCTTATGGTTGCTGTAGCTACATTACTTTATCGGTGATGATTTATTATGTAATTCTAAGTTGTTAAAATGTAAATCAAGCCATAATAATTGAGAATATATTCTTTTGAGAAAGAGAATGTTTTATTTTTTATTATAAGAACAATACATTTTTAGGTTGAAGAAAATGAGCCCCATTTATTGGTATCTGTGTCGGGGGCGGTACCCGGAGCCGCTGTCGTCGTATCCCCTGTTGTAGTCGCTGTACCCTCGGTTGTCGCGCCGATCGTAGTTCCTGTCCCGGTTGTCCCGCTGATACGGGTGGTTGCGTCTGTTACCGCGCCGCTCATTGCGACGCCCAGAGTTGGGCACCCACCATGGATCTAACACGGGCGGCGTTGAGGGCAACTCATTAAATACTTTCATAAAATCTTCATCTTTCTCAGTAAATCTATCTTTCAGTTCTTCCTCACATTTGGCTAAAAATTCTTTATCTTCAGCTGATAATGTATCAGCAGCCATCTTTAATCTGATAAATTTCCAGGGTACTTGATCAGGGAATTAAGAACTGGAAATAAAAGATAGACATTTTATGTTCATTTTAGGGATCCAATTATTTCACATGGAATGGACGGCAACAACAGAAACAAATGGACAATGACAACAAAGACTTCACAGAACCATTAGCTATAGTACTTATACAAAATGGTTATGTTCTAATACTAAAACTATGTGTTTTTGAGTTAAATTTTTGAATGTATATTATGGTGTACAATAAAGTAAATATAATACATAAACAATAACCATCAACCAATATGCTATGCAGGTGTTAAATTAAATTAAGTAGTACCTAGAAGTAGAGTTTGCCATACTTCAGTGAAAGTTTAATATTGATCAGACCTAAGTAAAGAGTAAAAATCAAGATAATTGGCAATACCGGTAAAACAGGGTTACATTGCGATCTGGGGCAACTTTGATGATAACTTTATTTTTTTAGGTTTTTAAAGCTAACTCTGTGAAAACGGAATATACTTCAATTTTCTTTTTAAAATTAGTAACACTGACATGTCACCCATGTTTTGCATCAACATCAGTGCTAGAATACCTACTTTTACTAAAAATTGGTACAGTGTGAATTCATTTAAAATAAATTGTAAATTGGAGGGTTACTTTAGGTTAGGTTAAAATGGGCTTGTATCTGCAACTCCACGAACAAGCGAGTATTTTGCATTGGGAATACTTTATATTGCAATGAAAAAACAATAGGGTATCAAAGTAACCCTATTTTTATTATTATTGTTCATAGGCTTTTTTTTTATTTTTCCCAAACTATGGTAATAAAAAAATAAAAATTAGGAAATTTTAATTTTTTTGGAAAGACAGCAACAATGATTTCATTTATATTTTTTTTAATTTATTTGAAGTAGTTAAGTGAATTTTGATATCAAAATTAATCAATTTAACCTCATTTTACAGTATCGACATTTCATATAATTATTGACAAGTTCTGCTGAACAGAAACCAGCTATAGGAATTTTGCTCTGATACCAGAAATATGCTAAAAAATGGCTTACACACTTTCTGAGTTGAGTATTTGAAGATGACAAATTGTCAAATGCTAGAGTTTGACAAAGTGTTCACAAATTCAGGATCCCTACTGTGTGTTAGAGTAAATATCAAGTTAAGCAAGAAGTTGCCTATTAAAGTAAATATCAAATTACACACACACACACCATTTCAATTTATAACAGAAATATCCCATTTCAATGGACAACACAATACAGCCAAGTTACAATAAATATGAAATGAAACTGGACATACAAAACAATCTAAAACCGCAAATGCATCCCAAAAATCCTAATACAGTTTATATTTACAGTGTTCACCAATTACAGTTGTTAGGATGATACCATAGAATGTTTCATATGGCTCTACCAAATTAGGGTTGATAGGTTCAAAGACATATCCAATATATACACCGCAATCTGGACATACACATGGCTTCCAATTATAACCAGGAAACCAAGTTGTACTTTCCTCCCACTGGAATTATTTTATTATGTTTTATCTATGTTATAGGCGTCATAATATGGTGAAATGAAACATTAATTGTGATTGAATAAATATTACCTCCCCATTTGGAACACAAGTCGAATGTGTGAATGAAACCACTTGATAATAGAAAAGTGCGCCAAACACCTGCACTAGAACATCTTCTTTTTCAAACAAAGTATCATTGAAAGAAGACAATGTTTTTGAACTCGACTTAGAAATTATAGTATCACTTATTGCAATATCGCAGCCACAGTTGCGGCATATAATATTTCCTGAAATAATAAAAAGTTCAACAATCCCATCCAATGAAGTTAATATAACCACGTAACAAACAGAAACAGTTATCTATATTTGTATCTACCCTTATTTTGCTGCATCAGGTGAACGTCTTCAAATGCAATTACAGAAGCTATAATAAAAAATAGATACACAAAACTTAAATTATATTTTAACGCCATTATACCTTATTTTTGCACAACAGGACTTTAATTTGATAAAGTACAGAATTAATTTATAAATGAATAAAACAATAAACACAATCCTTGTGAAGATTGAAGAAGAAAGAAAACCCCTGTTTGTCTGTCTGACACACGTGACACTGAAATCAAATGACATGACTGACAGCTGACAGTGACAACTTGACACATTGTTACAGTTTTGGGAAATTTAGTAACTGGCTACTAGGTCTTTAAGTCAAGATTATATTTATTTTTTTGTGCCTATTTTCAAGCCAGGCGTTCACGGCATTGGTTGAGCACAGCGTTTCACAGTTAACTTTAGCACGCACTGCTATTTTTAAGAGAGACGCGCGTCTCTGCGAATTAAAATCGCAATGCTTGCTAAGCCTTAACCAGTGATGGGTGGTGATGGGTGTCCCCATCACTGGTTAAGGCTTAGCATTTCATGTTGAGGCATAGCATGTTAACCACAAAAGTTAGATTTTTGGGTAATCCAGACCATAGACATCAGCATCACTGACGACTAGTCGTAGTTAGTACGGCCAAACCAGTTGACAACCCTACCACGTCCGGATATGGTACGGCCGGACTAATTCCGCCCACAAATCCGTGGACCGGCGCCGGACCAAATCCGAACGTGTGTAAGCAGTACATTACTACTAATGATACCTCAGCAAAGCTTGGCAATAAGACTGACTCGATATATTTGCTGCAAAATATTCCCAAAAGAACATTGAAATGTGTTACATCTGCTTTCTAATGCAAAACAAAGTTTTTGTACAAAAGGACTCTATTAAGCTAAAAAGCAAATTATCGGACGCGGCTTACGGACGCGACTGACAGCCGCGACTTATAGATTATCTAGGTAATGAAGGTACATTACATTGTGCAAACTAACGGACGTAAGCAGGGTTGCCAACCGTCCGGTTTTCGACCGGACTGTTGGGTTTTCGAATGATTCGTTGGGGTCAGGTCGCTAACTTCCGACCGGACGCGATTTGTCCGGTCAGATAGAATTATTGTGGACGCGACACGCGTTGCCAATGCGTCGGCGACGCGGCGGCGTAGTTGCCGGCACGAGGGGCCCGCGGGCGGCGCGGTGCGCGGAAGGGGCATCCCCGCCCCCGCGCGGCATCATTTGTATTATATCCTATTTATATCCTCTGTATTCCTGTGTAACGCCCACGTGCGTCTGTGCGTGTGATAGTGATTCATTAACTGCCAAAATGAGTGATACTCCCCCAAAAGTTAAAAAACAGTAAAAAAACTAGTGCCCCAAATCTTCTGACAATCGTACAGACTATATTTGCGGTTCCACCTTCAAATGCGTTTGTAGAACGCATATTTAGCGTTATGAAAAATATTTGGCAGGACGAAAGAAATCGTCTGAAAGTCGAAATGGTGAAGGCGGAATTGATAGTGATGTTCAACTATAACATGATCTGTTCAGCGTTTGAAGAATTTCTAAGAACAGATGCAGGAAAATTACTTGTTAAAAATGTTAAAAGCGAGAGCAAGTACAATTTTAAGAAAAAATAATTTTCCTACACCTTAATTTTTTTTACCTAGCTGTTAAGTTAATACATGTGTGTTTTTCTTAATAAACCTTTTTGATTGATACTTGACGTGTTTTTTATTTTATTTAGCATAATGACCAGAATAAATTTGTTGTCCGGTTATTGGCGGCAGAAAAGTTGGCAACCCTGGACGTAAGGCGCGGCAGTGACCTTGGGCGTTCGGACGTCCGATAGAGATCTGTCTCGCTGGATGTTTGTGTCAGCCGAAAACTTCCGAGGACGGTGTGCACGGGGTACGGAACGCGTCCGAGCGTCAGAACAACCCAGAATACGCGATATCTGGTTATAAATAAAAATGGAAGAAAAAAAATATCGAGTGTGTTCGCAGCAGAGAATTGCGTTCTTACTTTTACTACTCGAATTGTTTCTGAGTAAACATAATCTGCGTTGAATAAGTTATATTATCTATGGAATTAGCACTCGACTGTGCACACATATCAGTCGCGTCCGTCCAAAGACCTTATACGTAGAAGTATAAGGTCTTTGCGTCCGTCAGCCGCGTCCGGTAATTTGTTCCCAGCTTTACTGTTTAAAACTAAAGGAACTAAACGTGAAAACGGAGCGAAGCCAAAAAAAAAAGAATACAATGTGACAATGACTTTGAAGTTGGATTTGACAACCTACGAAAGACTAGGTCAACTGTCAACTGGTTTGGCCGTACTAACTACGACTAGTCGTCAGTGATGCTGATGTCTATGGTCTGGATTACCCAAAAATCTAACTTTTGTGGTTAACATGCTATGCCTCAACATGAAATGCTAAGCCTTAACCAGTGATGGGGAAACCCATCACCACCCATCACTGGTTAAGGCTTAGCAAGCATTGCGATTTTAATTCGCAGAGACGCGCGTCTCTCTTAAAAATAGCAGTGCGTGCTAAAGTTAACTGTGAAACGCTGTGCTCAACCAATGCCGTGAACGCCTGGCTTGAAAATAAAAAAGACTAGGCAGTACAAAGACCTTATACGTATTTCTTTAAGAAGTATAAGGTCTTTAAGGCAGTATGGTTGAAAGACTATAGACCGACCGATGGGCGCAAAAAAAAAAAAAAAAATTGGATTTGACAGTTGACAGTTGACACTGACATTCTCGGAATTGTTGTTCCGAAACGACGTCGACGTAGCGATTTATCCAGCTATAGCTCAATATTTCATAAAAACTACTATTATTTTGTTTTCACAATGTCTGAAAATGTGAATATTGATCTCTCAGGAGAAATTAATGCCACCACAGAAAAGAAAGGGTTTCAAAAGTATGTCAATGATATGGAATTGTAAGTCTAACAATAACAATGCTACGTGGTGTTTTCATTGCTTTGAGATTTGTTTATGCCATCATTCGTTTCGTTACCATTTCTGAGTGGCTATGATTTGGGATAAAAATTCCATTATGGGCTGTTGAATTTTGCTGCGGGGATGGTAGCGGTTGGAGGAGAGGAGGTTTGGCCCCCCTGTACCATCCCCACCACTTGGAGCCCTATGGTTATGGAGATATCCATGGTTAAAGTTCTCAGGTTAATGTAAAAATTTCCGAAAATGTTCATCGTTTAAGGGGCAGGGAGGGAGGGAAGGAAAGGGTGTAGGGGGCTACCCCACTGTACCATCCCCACCCCTCGGAAACCCATGGTTATGTAGATATTAGATATATGAGCAAGCGAAGCGAGCTCGGGAGCTTAGGGCACCCTGACTCGTATAGGTTAGGTTCGAAGGAGATGACGGGAGCTGAAGTGAGCGAGCAAACTCAGCTCCCGTCATCTCCTTCATGTTAGGTTACTTTAGACCCTGCAGACAGAAATAGGAGCCCCGCGCAGCAGGGCTCCGTCGACTTTGTTTCGTTTCCCTCCCTCCCTTAAAACGATGGACATTTACAAAGAAAATTATTCTAACCTGAAAACTTTGACCATGGATATCTTCATAACCATGGGGCTCCGAGTGGTGGGGATGGCACAGGGGGGTAACCAAAGGTCCCCCCCTCTCTCCACCACCCTCCCCGCGCCTAAAATCGACGGCCCATAATTGAAATTTTAGCCGTTGTACTTTTCATAGAAAACAATGACATTTTCTTGATAACTTTGTTGTGATTATGATTCATTGAATAAAAACATGTTTACACTTGATAGTTTGAAAACTACATCCATTTATATGAAGTTAAATATGTTTATTCAAACACACCACCTAGTGCTTAATTAGGTATTTCTTTCATACTAACAAACCTTCCTTTGTACAGGGTGAATTTTCCAAGTGGGTGTGGATGAACAAATCTGAAACTATTAGATACAGTGAAAAACACTCAAAAGAGTCAGGGGCCCGATTTTGATGAAAACTAAAACAGCGCCAGTGGATTTTTGAAAAATTAGTATTTCTTTAGAGGAATCATAACCCCTAGAACAAAATACTTTCAAACAAGTGATTATTTGTACAAAATGGTCAGTTTTTCAATACGTAGCCGGATTAGACAACTCAAGCAATATATTACATTGGACATTACAATAATTAAAATTCTGTTTAGGATAAGACTTTTTCATTTCGTCAATTACATTTTAAGAGTTTTTGTTGATCTCCTCATAAAAAGTATTTTGTTAAAAATGAGGTAGTTCTTCAGATTTGCCTTATGGTTATGACATTAATTCTTAAAATTTTATCCTTATAAGCGACACTATCGGATGGTGTAATAATACAGCTTGTTTATTTTTTTACAAAATCTACAGGTTGCATTCCTGGCTAGTAATATTGATTTTAGATTTTTTATATGTTCAAAAATCCAATGATGCAGTTTTAGTTTTTTTTAATTTCGGGCCCAGGGATCAGGTAACTCCTTAGAGGTTGTTTCACTATTCCTCATAGATTCCGATTTAGCAATCCATGCCTACTTGAAAAACTTACTCTGTAAACTGTCATATTGATCATTAAGTTTTAGCTTTTAATTTTTTTATTTCATAATATAAAATGCAATATTTGTGAAGGTTGCTCCAGCATGTCCGCAGTGGTGCTGGACCCGCGCTGCTTATGGGAGTCCTTGCAACACGCAGACCATGGACACAGTTTGTTGCTACTGATAACTTTAAGGTAGTTAATTTAATAATTTTCAGTTACAAATCACAAGCACTCAAACCAATTATTTCCAATTTTACTTTTCTTTTTGTCCCAGTATTTTTTTACCATTATCCAGTAAGTATTCATTATCAACATCATCATTTTAGTATTATAATAATTATATGTTATTTTTATCATTTTACCATTTTAAACTCTAATATGATACACAATTTTATTTAGATGTACCTAATTTTGCTAGGAAACCTAATACGCACTTAGTGGCATTCATATGTATGATATAATTTATACTCATTCAATAAATGTTTTATTATGATAGCATCTTTTTGTTGTAGGCTCCACCATCAATACCTCGGTTATCACGACGTTTTTATAAAAATGTGGAGTACTTTCAAGCTAACTACTTGATGGTGTTTCTTGGATTGTTTGCTTATTGCCTGTAAGTAGTACTTTATGTCTTACTCAGATCAGACTAACTGAAGCTACCTTAGAATTTATTCCAGCACTTTTAACCATTTGATTCGTCTTTTTAGAATTACATCACCTCTTCTATTGATTGCTATGGTGGCGAGTTTCTTTGGATATAGAAAACTAACATCGGGTCCAAACACTTGGAAGGTGAGATTAAATGGCATACTGTAGAATGTTGCTTCAATTGTGGTCACCTATATTTTATCCCTTCATCCTCTCAGATCAAATATTTGATCTGAGTTCATCCTATAGATTCAGCAAAGAACTAAAACTTCTGGAAAGGAACCATGATATTTTTATGTTTAGGTTTGAAGTTATTTTAAAATTTGAATAAACTCCATAAAAACCATAGAATGTATGATTTCGTTACAATTATATGATTTTACAATTATTCTATAAAAGGCCGGTAAATATCTATTAGTGGAAAAAATATAATCGATAGCAGGGAAAACCATGATTTTTTCAAAAATTTAAAATATGTTTTACTTATTTGATTTTTAAGATATTCGATAGAAGGAATTTCATGATTTTTCTAAAATTAATAATATTTTTTATAACAGGTGTGGATAACGCGGGCATTCTGATTTATAGAATTTTTATTTTGGAGATTAAAAAAATAATTAAAATGAAATGAAACGGCTCAAACATTCAATATTCAACTTTCCATTTGAATAAAATAAATAGGTATATATTTGACAACCTTATTTCTTCCATAGAAATTCAATGGAAACTTTAAAAATGTACCTAATATTTCCGAGGTAGTGGGACCATAATTGCTTTTTATTTTGTGTTGTTATAATTTATAATAACTACCTAAATTATTATAAATGCATGCTCCGAATTAAAATCATACCGAATCGATAGGAATACGGCGAAAACCGCAATTTAGTTATAACAGAAAAAAACCGGCCAAGTGCGAGTCGGACTCGCGCACGAAGGGTTCCGTACCATTATCGCAAAAAAACGGCTCAAAGTCACGTTTTTTGTATGGGAACCCCACTTAAATATTTATTTTATTCGGTTTTTAGTATTTGTTGTTATAGCGGCAACAGAAATACATCATCTGTGAAAATTTCAACTGTCTAGCTATCACAGTTCATGAGATACAGCCTGGTGACAGACAGACAGACAGACAGACAGACAGACAGACGGACCGCGGAGTCTCAGTAATAGGGTCCCGTTTTTACCCTGTGGGTACGGAACCCTAAATAATAGGGTCCCGTTTTTACCCTGTGGGTACGGAACCCTAAAAAAGATTTCTCTTTGTAGGTACATCGTCGTAGATGCAATACCTAAACTTTGTATGGAGTTAGACATTGTATTGTTAAAAATAATAAACACATTACCCTCCTTCGGCAGTCGGGTAAAATGTACTGTAATAAAATAATGATTTACGTACTTAAATCATATTATTATGTGGAAATATACAAATAAAAACAGTTTATGCTGACGTCAGCATAACGTAAAACTAAACATAAGTAATATAATCATGTTTCTTTCCCAGAAATTTTAGTTCTTCGCTGGATCTATAGAATGAAGGGATAATATAGGTGACCGCCATTGATGCAAAATTCCAGTGTGCTTGGTGTTAAGTATGCGGGATACGGGGTAAACAAGTGAAACACGCGCTGGCTAGAGACACACTGACTTTATTCGTAGAAGAACATTAGGAAGGGGCGGGAGGCGCGCGGCGCGGGGCGCGGCGTGCTCACGTGTCGCAGCACGTTACAAGACAAGGTACATACATACATACACAACATCTCCCCACCCTATTAAAAAAAAACCCCTATAACACAAGACATTACTTACATTAAAAAGATACATCAAATAACACAATCAAGTAGTTTGAAATGATATTCGCAACAAAGAATATTCTATATCATGTAAAATAAAAGGCAACATGAACATGTCTTAGTAGCCATTATGTAGGTTTTTGTAATCAAGCCTAGGAATATCACGCAATATCCGATCAGGATGTCTAGAAGTAACTGGAGGCGTGCCTTCGGCACTTGTAGGGCCCGGCGACGGTGATACTTGTGTCGCCGCTAGAGTGCGGTCAGTATTAGTCGCTCCCTGTGCTCCCTGCTCTACCGCAACATCTGCCTGCGCTTGAGACTGCGCGGGCTGCGGGCTTGATGGGCGCGATGTCGAAGGTGACTCTAGGCTGTCGTCTTCAATGACATCCCAACTTTGCTGCGCCTCACACGGATATCCTTTATACAACATCAACTGGTTTGTATGTTTTTTTATCAAGGCAGCTGTTTGATGATCACTAATGAGATACATAACCTTACCAATTTTTTTTACCACTGTACCTCTACACCATGTGAACTTATTATTAATGCTAAATTTTTTATACAGAACTTCGTTGCCGTTTATAAAGTTTCTTTTATTATTTCCTCTGTACGCTTCACTCTGCAAACACTGTTTAGATTTTACTCTGTCGTCCAATGACGTGTGTGAGGGTGACGGTTTCGGCGCCAAAATGTCCAGTCGTGAACGTAGTTTACGCCCGAAAACTAATTGTGCCGGTGAGAATCCAGTGACAGAATGTATGGAGTTTCGGTAATCGAATAGATATTTCAACAATTTGACCTTACATTCTTTTTGACTACTACTTGACAAAATACACGACTTAATACCTTTTTTTGCAATTTTAACGAAACTCTCGGCCTGACCGTTGCTAGCAGGATTATATGCCGGTGACGTCACATGTTCGATTCCGTTTAATACACAAAATTCTTTAAACTCCTGTGATGTGAACGCCGTTCCGTTATCACTAACAATAGTATTTGGCAAGCCGAACCTAGACATAAATACGTACATTTTTTCTATAACAGCTGATGAGGTTGTTGACCCGCACATATCAAAAACTTCTATCCACTTTGTGTATGCGTCGACTATCACTAAGTAGTATCGATTATTTATGGGACCCAGAAAGTCTATGTGAAGCCGGTAAAATGGCTGAGGTGGGTATTTCCAGGGAGCAAGCGGGGCGCGGGGTGGGGTTGGCCGCAACTGTATGCATACATTGCACGAGTTGATTAAGGTTTCTAACGCGTTGTCAATGCCTGGAAACCAAAACCGGGAACGGGCTTCAGCCTTCGTCTTGACAATTCCCAGATGAGAAGTGTGCAGCTCTTTAATTATTTTTAACTGTAACGAGTCCGGTAAAACTATTTTATGTCCCCTCATCACACAGCCGTTTTCATACGATAGTTGAGTTTTGCATAAATGAAAAGGCTTTAATTTTGTGCCTTCCATTGCTTTCCTAGGCCAACCATGTGATATACATTCGATGACTTTTTTTAGAACGATATCCTTCCCGGTTTCCTCGCGTAGCTCATTTAATGTAACGGGTAACGAACCGTCTATCATAAAATGAACATAAGTCGCCCGGTCAATGGGGTCGGCAGAGGCGGCCGCGTGTACGTCGCTACTGTTGCGCGCGCTGCCTGCGCACGACTCTGACGATGGCGGCTCTGGTAGACTGGCGCGGGATAGATAATCCGCGCTGTTGTTTTCACTGCGTACGTATTCTATGTTATAGTTATACGCACTTAGAAATAACGCGTATCTCTGCAAGCGGTTTGCTGAAACCTCCGGTATTCCTTTGTAAGGCCCAAAAATCGAAATTAATGGTTTGTGGTCAGTACGAAGTATAAAGGGATCTGACCTACCATATAAATATTGGTGATACCTACGAACTCCGAAAATAATGGCCGTGGCCTCTTTTTGTATCTGTGAGTACCTTTTTTCAGCCGAGTTTAGTGTGCGGGACGCAAACGATATCGGTCGTTCGCAACCGTTCTCGTCGATTTGAGATAAAATCGCGCCCAACCCATTGGGTGAGGCGTCTACAGTCAGGATTAACTTTGCTGCCGGATTAAAATGTGCTAAAACCTGGTCTGAAGTTAAATATTTTTTTATTGTATTAAATGCTTGTTGGTGGCTATCTGTCCAGATCCATTTAGCCCCCTTTTTTAATAAATCATATAATGGGCTCAGGATATCGGACGCACGCGGCACGAAATTCCTATAATAGTTAACTAAACCTAAAAATGATTGTAATTTACCAACATCGGTAGGAACTGGTGCTTTCTCAATTGCTTGAACTTTATCTGGTGATTTTTTTAATCCATCTTTGCTTATGATGTAGCCTAGGTAGCAAATTTCATCTTTAAAAAATTCGCACTTTTCTCTTTGCAATGTTAATCCTGCATCCTGTAGCCTCTGGAGCACTGCCGTTAGCCTTTGCATGTGTACGTCAGGGTTTTCTGCAGTTATGAGCACATCATCGAGCATGCATAATACCCCGTCCATGCCAGATAATACGCTTTCCATTGCGCGTTGAAATATAGAGGGCGCGCTCGACAAGCCGAACACCATTCGTGTATATTTAAACAGCCCCCGATGCGTGTTAATGCACGTAATTTTTTGTGACTCGTCATCAAGGGTAAACTGATTGTAGGCCATGGACAGGTCTAATTTTGAGAACTGTTGTCCTCCATGCAGTTTAGAAAACAGCTCGTGAACGGTCGGCAGCGGGTATTGTTCAATAACCAACTGTTTGTTTATCGATACGGAATAGTCTGCACATAGTCTAACACTACCGTTACGTTTCAGCACGGGCACTATGGGTGACGCGTACTCCGAGTGTTCAACTTGTTTTAGTACGCCTAATTTTACTAACCGTACGATTTCTTCGTCTACTTTATCTCGTAAAGCAAATGCAACCGGACGGGCTTTAAAGAAAATCGGCGTAGCATTCTCCTTTAAACGCAACTTGACTTCGAATTTGTTAAATTTGCCTAATCTATCTGAGAATACCTGCGAAAATTTCCTTTGTAAATTTTCGATCGCTTCGTTATTAATAAAATTACACGGAGCTAGCTGTATTTTAAACCGGGATAAAAAATCTCTACCGAGCAACGGCGGGCCTTCGTTTCGTACTACGTAAACATCTAGCACGTGTGTATCCTGCCTATACGTTATCGGTAGCCGCGTTACTCCGATACAAGTAATATTATTGCCCGTATAAGTGAATAACCTTTTCTTCGGCGTAATCAACGCCGAACTTTTAAAATATTTATTATACATGGAGTCTGAAATTATCGAAACCGCGGATCCACTATCAATTTCAAATCTTAACTTTAACTCGTTTACCGAGACAATTTCTGTCATTGGTTCTCCGCGTTCTGAGTAGATATTGAGTAAGTACTCACCGTCGTCGTCCTCCTCACTCACGTCATTGACCACAACGCACTTTACTCTGCACATTTTACGCAAGTGACCTTTTGTATTGCACTTCCTACACGTATAGTTCGCGAACCGGCACTGAGACGACTTGTGATTCCTTCGCCCACAGACAGAACATTTTTCTTTGTGAAGGTCTTCCCCGGCAGGCGTCACTGGAGCCTGCACCTTGAACACTGGTTCCTGTTGTGGAGAGGGCGTGCTAGCTGCGGCGTCTGCTCGCGCGCATCGCACGCTCTGTGCCAGCTCCACAGCCTTGGCAAGAGTCAGCGTTTCCATGTCCTTCGCAAAAAGTTTGTCTCTCTCGGAGCCCGCTACCATGCCCATTACAAACCGGTCTCGAAGCGCTTCCTCGACGTTTGCGAACCCGCAGTGCGCCGTGAGGCCCCGCAATCTGGCGGCCCACTGCGCATGCGTTTCGCCTGCTCGCTGCGTCGCTACGTAAAACTTATAGCGTTCGCCGAATCCACACTTTTTCGGCGTGAAATGCTCGTCCAGTAGCCGCAATATATCTTCAAACGGCACGTCCTCCAATTGCTTGGGTAACGCCAAGTCCGCTGCGAGTTGGTAGGTACCGCCCGTGAGTGCGCTCAGCAAAATCGCTCGCCTTCTTACCCCCCCGGTGTCATTTTTATTGGAGATATCGTTCGCCACAAACCACTGTGTTAGTCTACTTTTGTAAACTTTCCATTCCTGTGAGGTATGGTCGAAGTTATTTAATATTCCAAAACCTAAATTACACATCGCCATCGTCGCGGGTTACTTCTCGTCGCCACTGTTAAGTATGCGGGATACGGGGTAAACAAGTGAAACACGCGCTGGCTAGAGACACACTGACTTTATTCGTAGAAGAACATTAGGAAGGGGCGGGAGGCGCGCGGCGCGGGGCGCGGCGTGCTCACGTGTCGCAGCACGTTACAAGACAAGGTACATACATACATACACAACACTTGGTATCTAAAATATACTAATAATGTAGAACAGAGAGAATGTGCAAAATTTAATAACACTATTTGTTGTTTCAGCCGAAAGTAAGTTGCCTAGACGATTTCCCTTATTTCCATTTCATGAATGGTTTGGTTTTTCTCTCTCCACTTAGAAACCTGTCTCTCTCAAATTAGAAACACATTATATTATAAGTAGGTATAGTACCTACAGTATTTTTTTAAATCTCATATTTATCAATAACTTGTGTTTTATTATAACACAAGTCCTTGTTAAATATGAGATTCACCTACTAAATATGGCTATTGTATATGCCTTTAGTTCCTTCTCTATGATTTTAACTCTTCTGCTATCACTTTGCTAGATAGCTGGCTGGGAGTTGAGCAAAACTCAGCAGTATGCAGTGGCAGCGGCTTGCTCCATGGCTTTGTGTTGGCTTGCCGGAGCTGGAGCCGTTCTCTTCTGGGTTTTAGGTAAAGAACTAAAGACAACTGTTTACTTTTAAAAGATACTTTAGCTGACCATTTTGTGTTTATTTTCAATCCATAACTATGTAACCTACATCGTTGTTTGCTTACCAATAGTGGTGGCAATCGCAATCCTTAAGGTTACACTAGTTGATCAATCTTCCATACAAACGTTAAACGTAGTCTGGCGATTACCTACTCCACTGTTTGACGATGTACGTTCGAAATAGAAAATGATATCAATTTGTCTCATCATTAACTAGTCCTGTATGGAAACAAAAAAGTAAAAATATAAAATATTTAAAAGTTCTGAGCGTCGAAATTTCCATATTTTAACACTAATTTCAACGCATATTTGGGCGGAAATAAATACCATAAGAAGAAGGAAAATTGCAAAACGGCCGCCATACAGGAATAAATTAGTAATTCAACAATGCAATTAGTTTTATTTTGAAAATGTAGGATTTAGTCGTATTTTCATGATATCTAGACTCCCAAAGCTCCTAGTCCTAATTCATTATCCATTTCGATACAAATGTGCAGTGCTGTGAGCTTCTTACTGCTCATCACAGCATCTCTAACTATCGCACGTATTGTCGGATAAGATAGCATGCATTTTTACCTCGCGCATAAAATAGTTCGTGCCGTCGACTAGGGGAACCTTAAATTTAAAAAAATATTGTCTATTGACAACTCCACCTCGGCGAGATGCGAGCCTTGGCGAGAGAAGCTCAAACCGCCTGATTATTTCATGAGCCATCAAAGAGCCGCCTGGACACGCGCTGCCGTGGCCGACTTGGAAATCTCCAAATAGACTCCGCACTGTGTACGTTCCCCAGCAGGTAAGTGGCTCCTAGAGAGAGTGATACGAGTGGAACGTATAATTAGTGCCTAATCTGCTGTGAATGTGCGCCACATAAAAAAAATGCGCTGTCTTACTCACTGTCGTTTTGAAAAAACAACGACAACATGCTCAATTTTGTACGCACTAATCATACGTTCCACTCATATCACTCTAAGAGGCACTTTCCTGCTGGGGTAACGTACACCTACGCAGTCGGGTCGGCCGCAGCAAAGGCATCATCAACAGGAGGCTCTAATCTTCAGTGGTCGTGCGGCATCTCTCCGCAGACCATGGCCCATAATTACTCGCTGCATGCCTTGTCACCTGTACGTGCGAGGACCTTATGACTGCGTCACCGAATGGTGTTACCTGAATTCAGCCAAACCTAATATTAAATTATATTTGGCATCGACAAGCTAAGAAGAATTAAAAAAAACTTTAACTACATTTTCTGTTTCGTTATTTCAGGCGCCACCGTAACTGTAGTAGCTCTTCACGCTAGTTTCTTCGACGCGGAGGCTCTCCCTCAGTCCGACGACCCAGAGCAGTTCCCAATGATAGAGCAGGTTTGACACGGACACCTGCCGCTCTACCTGCCCCCGCCCGGTCGCAACACACAACGCCTTAACGAACCCAATTGACGCAATATACTCTATGCAAATATTTGTATATATTGTTTATTTTATAAACAACTAGCTGACCCGGCAAACTTTGTTTTGCCATAAAAACACCAAACATTTATCTACCCTACCTACCCTACCTTACACTACCTACCCTACACTACCTTCCCTACCCTACGCTACACTACCCTACCTTATCCTACACTACCCTACCCTACGCTACACTACCCTACCCTACCCTACGCTACACTACCCTACACTACCAAACCCAAAAAAATAAAACAAAGATACATATATATATATATATACGTAAAAACCATCTTTGAACTTCAACGCACATTTAAAAAAAAGAATTGGCCGAATTGGTCCAGGCGTTGTTGAGTTATGCGCTTACCAACACATTTTGCGATTCATTTTTATATTATAGATTTACGATTTGTAATCATGATGTATGCATTTTTGGCAGTGTTACGCTTTGAGCTCCAACATTGTATTTACAAAAAAAGTTATATAATTTGGCAATGTCTCATATATCAATGGGGGCCACTACACTGGCCCAAGTTTTCCAAGGAGTTAGACTCCTTTTAAAACTTTACATATTGATGCTTTTATATGTTGTATTCCAAGGAGTTAGACTCCTTGGAAAACTTATCGTATTCTATCTGTTTATTACCGAGCTGGTAATGTTGAACTAGAACACTTGTGTGAACACTAATAGGGTTTGAAATTTAAATAAAACCAAATTGTATCCTGATCTGAGCTGGTATATATTTACTAAAATTTACACGAGCACAACTAAATCGCGGTAACGAAACCATAGCGAGAACTAATTTGACGCCAACGCCATCTATCGAGCATGTCGTCAAACATTTGAACTTTTACAAATTATCACTACGGTTTCTGCATAAACATACCGCCCACCTGGTCCTTCGAGCCGGATCAGACCCAGAAAGTCTGAAGTTTTGAAGTAAGGCGGTACCAGCTTTGTTTGGACCGCACCCCAGTGTACTCGCAGTGGATCGCTGCAACAGGAGTACCGGGAATTTTAGTTCAACGTGACGCGACAGAGGGCGCCACCAGCAGTTCAACAGAACATCTCCGGCGGCAGCTTCGTTCAGCAAGGTGAACGAAATCGACGTCAATAATCGGCCGTTGAAGTTCCAAGTGACGCCAAAGGGGGCGCCACCAGTGATACACTACGAAACCTGCTTTGAAGTGTGAGTGAAGTGCAAATGTGAGTACAATAATTTAATAAATACAGTAGCAGTGAGTGATTACATTGATTAACAAGACGTTGCCAAGCAATTTTGAACTTTATTTTAAAGAAGATTTTTACTTTAACATTTAGATAATTATTTTAACTTAGCTTTTAAATTGTGTATTTAGTTTAAGGACTTAGAATAGTTTTATAAAAACGACGGAACGAGGAATCTATGCCCGATTTCTGCCAGCGTTGTTTTAAAACACTTGTAAAATTTTTCGCTTTTATTGAGACTTAGAAAAAATCTGTACGTATTGGTCAAAACCAAACTTGTAAGTTTTAAGTCTCAATTTAGATTTTCCCTTTATTAGGTTTGTTAAATTTTACTTTGTTTATTAAATTGTAATTTTATTAAATCAATTTAACACTTAGTATTTGAATATTTTTGTTGTTGTTCATGATGGAAGGTCAAATTAATATATTGAAAGACCTCCAAAATGTTATACAAAAGGCTTTTACTAATTTTAAAAAGAGTCCTAAAGATCGATTGACAGTAGAATATATCGAGACAAGGCTTGAATTATTAGAGAATGATTGGTCTTCATTTAAGGAAACCAAATCTCAACTTTATGGTCGGTTTAAGATGGAAGACATAGGTCAAAAGGTGGTCGATATATACGATTCCACCGAAGATACATATATATCATGTAAATGTCTGATGAAAGCAACGTTTAATAAGATTAATCCTAAAGAACCGTTACCACAAAATAGTGGATCTAACAATAATAATTCTTCTAAGTCATCCAACTCTTTTGTAAAGTTGCCCAAGATCACAATTCCCAATTTTTCAGGCAAGTACAGTGAATGGACAGCATTTCACGATCTTTTTAAGTCGCTTGTACATAATAACGCATCTTTAGATAACGTGCAAAAGCTGCACTATCTTAAAAGCCATCTTACGGGTGAAGCCGAACAATTGATTAGGTATACACCAATCACAGATGCCAGCTACAGTGAATGTTGGGCTCAGTTGGAAAAGCGTTATGCTAATAAAAAGTATCTAGTCAATTGTATTTTGAAAAGGTTGTTCACCCAAAGGCGATTAAATGTTGAATCAGCTGCCGCATTAAAGGAGCTGTTAGATACCACAAATGACTGCCTTAATGCGCTTACAAATTTAAATATCAATGTGAGTACATGGGACGTTATCATCATCCATATCGTAACATTCAAATTAGATAATGAAACGCGAAAACAATGGGAGTTAAGCAGTTCTAACGATTTAAGCAACGAGTTGCCCACCTTTAAGGACCTTAAAATATTTATTGAAAGTCGTTTTCGCGCATTAGAATGTATAGAGCCGAGAAAGGCCGTGGCTCACCAGGCCGGTAATAGTTCACAGGTTCATAGTTCGAAAGCGATGTTAGCCACAAATCCATCAAATATGCGTTGCGAATTCTGCTCGGAAGTCCACAAGCTGTGTTTCTGCAAGCAATTTGCAAAACAGCCCACAGAAAGTAGACGTGAATTTGTAGCAAAAAATAAGATCTGTTTTAATTGTTTGGGCAGCAATCATAGAGTATACGACTGTAAAAAACAGACCTTCTGTAAAGTCTGCAACAAGCGCCATCATTCATTGCTGCACCCGAATGGAGAACCTAACGGAGAGAACGAAGGCCCAGATGACACCGTAAACTCGGCTACAGATAATACAAGTTCTTCAACTAGTGATAATCCGATAGTCGCATGTTTGTCTACGGGCAAGGTCTCTAAACCCAGACAGGTTTTATTAGCCACAGCGTTAATAAAAGCCGAGTCCAAGACGGGTGAATTCCAAACAGTTCGAGCATTATTAGACCAAGGTTCCCAAGCTTGTTTTATTACGGAGGCCACAGTTCAACTTCTTAGACTGAAGAAAATTCCAGTCAGAGGTCTCGTTTCAGGCTTAGGTGACGATAGATCAACCATTGCGAAGCACATGGTGAATCTGACAATTGAGTCAACAATTGATCTCAATTTTCAACTCAAAATAAACGCCTACGTTTTGAGTAAGATCACGTCATACTTGCCTGAGAGAAGTGTAAAAACATCTTCATTGGATTGGATTGCCATAAACGATCTACGTTTAGCAGATCCTAACTATAACACACCCAATAGAATAGATATACTATTGGGTGCAGATGCTTACTGCTACATTGTGAAGGAAGGTATAGTCAAGAGTCCATCCGGCACTCTCATTGCACAGAGCACCACTTTAGGGTGGGTCCTTTCAGGTGTAGTCAGTTCAAGTCATGAGTGTTTAAAGAATCAAACCAAAAATATAAAGGTACATTGTGCACAGGTCAATGAAGATGACATTTTAAAGAAATTTTGGGAGATCGAAGAACAAACTAGTACACATAAATTACTTAATCCAGAAGAGCAGCGGTGTGAAGAATTCTATATTCAAACTACTAAAAGAGACGATACTGGCAGATACGTAGTACGACTGCCATTTCGAGATGAAGAACCTGCTTGTAAAGCCGGACGTTCACGCGATATAGCTGAAACAAGATTTAAATCGTTGGAAAAAAGATTAAGTAAGGATACAGATTTAAAGAAGAAATATACAGAGGTAATTAATGAATACTTAAAATTAGGACACATGAGACCTGTAAAAGATGAAGATAGTTATAAAGATGAAGCCGTTTATCTACCACACCACGCGGTGATAAGAAATGATAAGACCACGACTAAGGTTCGTGTTGTTTTTAACGCTTCAGAAAGGAATAAGAACGGAGTGTCACTAAACGACACCCTAATGGTAGGACCAACGCTGCAAGCAGATTTAAGACACACTGTCATGAGATGGAGAATGCACGCTATTGGTATAGTGGCGGACATAATTAAAATGTATCGTCAAGTTAGAGTGGCCGATGAAGATGCTCTCTTCCAGCGAATACTCTGGCGAGACGATCCTGAAAAGCCAATCAGAGATTATGAGCTGATAACGGTGACCTTCGGGACAGCATCTGCACCATACCAAGCAGTTAGATCGCTCCAGCAGGTCTCATATGATGAAGGAGACAAATTCCCACTTGCAGCAGACAGAGTGTTAAATTGTTTTTATATGGACGATTTAATGACTGGATGTAACAACATCGAGGAAGGTGTAGAAATCTGTAATCAAATGGTAAAACTATTAGAAAAAGGAGGATTTACGTTACAGAAATGGAACAGCAACAATCAGCAATTATTAGATAAAATAGGTTATATGGGTAGGAATGAAGGAATTCTACAAACAGGTCAAAAGGGAATAAAAAATGAGGACATTAAGAACAAGGACAAACAGGACATGATAGTAAAGGAAAAGGAACAAAGTAATAAGGACAGAGAAATTAAATTAGATAGTACTACAAAAATATTAGGACTAACCTGGAACCGCCATGAAGATTCCTTTCAGTACGCAGTAAATCTCCAACCGCTGACGACGGCACCTGTAACAAAAAGATCTATAATATCAGACATAGCGCGTTTGTTCGACCCATTAGGATGGTTAGCTCCTAGTGTGGTTGTAGCAAAGGTGTTCATCCAGAAGTTGTGGCTCGCAGGTGTTAGTTGGGATGAGGAATTAACTACGGAATTAAAAACTGAGTGGAGTACTTACCGCGAAGAGTTAAAGTTGCTTGCCAAGGTTCGAATACGTCGTTGGCTTGGGACTAGTTCAACTGATGAACTGGAACTGCAAGGTTTTAGTGACGCCTCGAAAGCAGCATACTCAGCAGTCGTTTACTTGCGGGTAATTGATACCACAGGCAAAGTGCATGTTTCATTACTGGTTGCGAAAACAAGAGTTGCCCCAATCAAACAAGTCAGCATTCCACGATTGGAGTTATGTGGAGCAGTACTCTTAGCCAAGCTATTGATAGAGTCTGCAGAGGTCTTAAATATACCAAAGCAAAAGATTTCAGCATGGACTGATTCGACAGTAGTGCTATCATGGCTTAACAGCCATCCTAGCCGGTGGAAAACGTTTGTTGCGAATCGGACTGCTGAAATATTGGGTACAATGAGTTCATCTCAATGGTTTCACGTGTCGACCAAGGAGAATCCAGCAGATTGCGCTTCTAGGGGAATACTACCCAGTTCATTGGTCAGCAATGAGTTATGGTTTTCTGGACCGCCATTCCTGAAAAACAAAATAATCGAGTACAAAAGGCCAAAGGATTTAAAAATAGATTTAGAGCAAACAATAACGGCTCATACGGCTGTAATTCCAGAGCATGTAGTCCTAGAAAATTATTCTAGTCTGCGCAAACTAGTTAGAGTAGTTGCGTATTGCCGACGATTTTTAAATAAGGACAAATACAATAGTACATATTTAAAGGATCCAGAAATAGAAGCAGCATTAGAAACCTGTATAAAGAAGACACAAACAGACATATTTACAACAGAATATACACAGTTAAAAGAAAAAGGGTATTTAAATATCAAATCTAGCAAACTGAAGTCACTTTGCCCCTTTCTTGACCCAAAAGGTATCATAAGAGTTCGAGGACGACTTGCAAAGTCGGAACTGGATGAAGATTCGAAATATCCGATAGTCCTACCACATTCTAGCCATCTGACTCATCTTATAGTTGCAGATGCGCATGAGAAAACACTGCATGGTGGTCCTCAGTTGCTGACAAACTTTTTAAGGTCAGCCTATTGGATAATAGGTGCTAGATCGCTAATCCAGCAACATGTTCGCAAATGTGTAATTTGTGCAAAACAGAGGGCTAGCGTCAGAAACCAACTGATGGGTGATCTTCCATCAGTCCGATGTAGACCAGCAAGACCATTTTTGCATAGCGGAGTGGATTATGCTGGACCCATAAGCATAAGAACGACAAAAGGCCGTGGTCATAATTCATACAAAGGCTATATATGCCTTTTCGTTTGTATGTCCACCCGCGCTCTTCACTTAGAAGTCGTCAGTGATATGAGCACACAGGCATTTTTAGCAGCCTTTCGGCGATTTGTTTCGAGGCGAGGTCACTGTGCTAAATTGTGGAGCGATAACGGTACCAACTTTGTTGGTGCCTCCCGAGAGTTAAAACAATTGGCCTCTATACAGCCAGCAATAGCAGAACACCTTGAAGCAAACAATACTGAGTGGCATTTTATACCGCCTCATGCACCCAATTTCGGTGGACTTTGGGAAGCAGGTGTGAAATCCACAAAGTTTCACCTTAAAAGAGTAATCGGCGACTCAACCCTTACATACGAGGAAATGTCTACACTCCTCAACCAAGTGGAAGCATGCTTAAATTCGCGACCGATAAGCGTTATTAACTTTACTGATCCTGGTGAACCCCTGCCGTTAACTCCTGGACATTTTCTAATCGGCGAACCGATAGTTAATGTGCCAGATAAAAATTATGAAAGTTCAAATGTAAATTATTTGACTCGGTGGCAATTAGTTCAACGAATGATGCAGTCCTTTTGGAAACGATGGTCCCACGAGTATTTGTCTAATCTTATGCACAGATACAAATGGTCTTCCCAAGTTCCAGAGCCCAATATTGGGGACATTGTTTTGATTAAGGAAGATGATTTACCACCAAGTCGTTGGTTGTTAGGACGAGTTGTGGAGAAACACCCTGGCGATGATAACGTCACCCGTGTGGTCACATTGCGTACTAAATCCTCCACAATTAAGAGACCAACATCCAAATTATGTGTTTTGCCAATAGCTCAATGAATTGTTTATTTTTTATCAAGTTTATGTAAAACTTCTGCAGATCAAATCATTAATGTTATTTTTAAGATCAAATTTATATTTACAAGCTTTACCATGTTTTATTTTATACATTTTATAGGTTTATTTATACTTTGTTTATATCTTCGCATATTTTACCTATGTACTAAGTTTTTACAATCGTTAAGATATTTGAGCTGTTGAAGTCTGTTTATTTTTGTTGTTTATTTTATAAATTTACGAAGTATTATAACTTATACTGTATCCAAAGTGCAAATTTTAGACTTAAGATAATTTAAGAAGGACATTCCGCCACTAAATGTCCTTGGTGGGCGGTATGTTTATGCAGAAACCGTAGTGATAATTTGTAAAAGTTCAAATGTTTGACGACATGCTCGATAGATGGCGTTGGCGTCAAATTAGTTCTCGCTATGGTTTCGTTACCGCGATTTAGTTGTGCTCGTGTAAATTTTAGTAAATATATACCAGCTCAGATCAGGATACAATTTGGTTTTATTTAAATTTCAAACCCTATTAGTGTTCACACAAGTGTTCTAGTTCAACATTACCAGCTCGGTAATAAACACTATCAAATCATCAGCTTTTGCTATAAACATAAAATGTGTGTAGTTTTAAACGTTTTTTGACAAATATTCAGCTATAATTAAGGTCTGTATTGTAATGAATAGTGTGGGACTGTCAGTGACCTGTGAGGCCAGTGCCAATGCATATGGCCAGTTTTCTACCTTATTCTAAGAGATAATATATACTTCATTATTACCCGACTGCCGAAGGAGGGTAATGTGCTTATCAGTCTATTTATGTATGTATTTACAGTTTAAGAACGGTTTCTCAATTTGTAAAGATTTGTATTTAATTATAGGTACATTAGCGGGTTTTAGTTTTTAATCCTTCGATGCCAATAAATTCGATTTGATTAATAATTTATAGCTACGATTTATTCAATATTAAATTATCTGGCATCATTTTAAACCCATCCTTCTATATTTTTTTTGAATGCATGTTAATTTATTAACCGACCTTAAAAAAAGAAGTTCATGCATTCGGCGTTTTTTTTTTCGTTTATGTACTCCAATATTGCTCCGTGATTAGTTGATTACTGAGACAATTTAAGTGATTCTTTTATCATCCGGTAGAGAAACCCGTCATATATGTTTCTATATTTTTAGGGTTCCCTACCCGGGTCCCTATTACTAAGACTCCACTGTCCACCTGTCTATCACCAGGCTCATCAACCGTGACAGTTAAAATTTTCACAGATGTATTTCGGTTGCTTGAGAACCGATTACGTTTCCGATTTTTTTTTTGCGTGGGTCCCGATTCGCACTTAGCCGGGTTTTTTATCACCTTTAGCAGTTTTTGAAACTTCAACACAGGCTAATCCTTTCGCAAATAAATTATTATTTCTTTATTTTAATTTTAATAATAGGTTTTTAATTCACTTAATTTATGTTTATAATAATTAAATTATTTTAATACGGCAATTTTATGACATTATAAAGTTCTCGTCTATTGAGCTGTGAATCTAAGGGGTATCTACTAGGTACAGGTAGCAATAAAAAAAAAAAACAAAACATAAACAAGCAACATAGTAAAAGGCGTCACAAAGTGATACTAACTAATATAATATATAATGTTTGTGTCTGAAGTCGTTAACTTTGGTTTGTTTGTTCTTCTGTGTATTGCCAGTAGGTACCTTCTTAGTAGTTCTTTTTTTGAAATTGTGTTTTTAGATGTGATTCTATTCTATTTTCTTTATATTTTACGTGTGTTTCTGTAAATATTTTCTATACTAAATGTAAATAAAACGTAAGTTCTAAACAATGTTTTTTTTTTTGTCTTTATTAACTTCTATTTAGGAACAATTTATAATTCCCAAAATATTTTTTTATCTGTATAATAAATTGTGCAAATATAGGTACTTAAAGGTGATCGCGCACCTAGACGCACCGCACTCGCCGCACGCGCCGCAGTCATCGCATTTTATAAATCTTTATATGAAATCGTATGCACCCTCGCGCACCTATCCGCGCCGCACGAGCCGCATTTCAGCAAAATGCTGTAGGTATACGGATTCCACCAGCGCGTGCGGATGACGTCATCAGACTCGGTGGGCGATGCGGGCGGCGCGGCAACATGATCCGTATCCGTATGAAAATATAGTTCAAGATGTACAGAAGTGGATAAAATGCGTGCGGCGCGTTCGGCGCGGATAGCGCGGGGCCAAGAGAAAATGCGATGACTGCGGCGAGTGCGATGCGTCTAGGTGCGCGTTCACCTTTAATTATTATAAAATAAAGATAATAGAAAAAGTTCTCAAAATGCAACCTATTCCTAAATCGTAAAGGCGACAGATAAACACAAATCGAGTAATTTTAAATCTACCAAATATTTACCAACTAGCTGCCGCCCGCGAAGTATTATTACTTCGCCCAATATCTTTATTTATTACCCGACTGCCGAAGGAGGGTAATTTGTTTACCAGTCTATGTACCTATGTATGTATGTTTGTTCCTATGTGACGTTCTAGAGACGTTTCTGATTTTTAACCCCCGCCGGAAAAGAGGGGTGTTATAAGTTTCACGTGTGTTGCTGTGTGTCTGTCTGTGGCATCATAGCCCCTAAACGGATGAACCGTTTCTGATTTAGTTTTTTGAAAGGTAATTTTGTCGAGAGTGTTCTTAGCTATGTTTGAATAAAATCGGTTCAGCCGTTCAAAAGTTATGGGCGTGTTACTGTTAGGATCGGGGTGTTTTCGCAACATACGTGGGACACTCAGAAAGTTTTGCGAAACTAAAAAAAATTGTTCTATACGTACATATATTTTTATTAAATCTTTTCAAAGTACTTTCCACCAGCCTCTATACAAAGATTCATGCGCCTAAACCAGTTTTCAAAACACTTTTTCCAGTCCGCCGCAGACACCTCGTTTACAGCCTGCTCGAACGCAGCCAGCGCATCTTCCGGCGACGAAAATTGTATCCCTTTGAGCTGATTTTTTATTTTTGGGAATAAAAAGAAGTCACACGGTGCTAGATCAGGGCTGTAAGGAGGGTGACCCAGGAGTTTGACTGGCGTGCTGTCCAGGAAGTCCCTCGTTTTGAGTGCGGTGTGCGCAGGTGCATTGTCGTGGTGGAGCAGTAGCCCGCGGAGCCCTGTGTTTGGTCGCTTGTTGCTTATAACAGAGAAAACTTCTGGCAAACATTTGGTAGTATACCATTCGGCATTAATGCTTCTTTGATCCCGTAAGGGAATTGATACCAAGTGGCCAGTCAAATTAAAAAAGCTAGCGATCAAAATCTTACCCCCGCTTCTAGATCGCTTCACTTTGGTAGGCGTTGGCTCATTTTGAAACACCCAAACAGTCGACTGGCGCTTGGTTTCTGGGTCGTATTGATAAATCCAGGACTCATCACCTGTAACGATGTCGTAAACACGTCGAGACGAGCCTGCTTCAAATTTGTTAAGCATATCACGGCACCATTCCACCCGGGCCTGCTTCTGAGCATCGGTGAGGTTGTGCGGCACCCAGCGTGATACTATCCTCCTCACGCGAAGATGGCTGTGTAGAATCTCGTGAACGCTTCCCGATCCAATCTTCAATATGTGTTGAATCTCCTGATATGTAATTCGCCTATTGTCTTGGATTAAATTTTTCACTGCTAGCACGTTTTCTTCGGTAACAGCCGTCAAAGGGCGACCGCTTCTTTCGTCATCCCCCAAAGTTGGTCGACCGCGCTTGAATTCGTTATACCTACCAACGATACACGGTTGCCTTGGAAGGGCCTTCATCCATGAATGCCATTTGAAGTCTATCGTACGATTCATCCGGTTTCAGGCGACACTTGAAATCGTATAAAATCATAGCTCTAAAATGTTCCCGGCGCAGATCCATATTTCAGTGAGACACAATACTTTGAATTAACTCGCAAAAAATGTGGAGGGAAATTTTGAAATTGGAACTTACTTATTTTTACTTATAAATAATCATATTTTCGAAAAACATTATAACTGGCCAGTCTCCCATATATAAAAACTTTTTTTCGCAATACTTTCTGAGGGGCCTGGTATAAATGTGTCAGGGGTTTCTTAATTTTTTTTTTACTTTTGATGATACTTACGTCAATATATTCGTCTTAACCTTGCGAGTATCACTGGCTACATTAAAATTGGAAAATAGAAAATGGCGGCTTTTGGACGCCTTATTGTGGGGGACCATTTTTTTTTCTTCCTGACCCATCTTGTGGTTTATCAAAATAAAGGGTTCAAGAGGTGATTTCAAAAATATATAACACTTATATGTTTAAATATACCTGCCGGATACGAAAAAATTTTTAACTAAAAGGATTGGTATATCAAAAAACTTAATTTTGTTTTTTTTATATAAAAGGGTAAATACGGGACCCTACTAAGACTCTGCGGTCCGTCTGTCTGTCACACCAGACTGTTTCTCATGAACCGTGATAGCTAGGCAGTTGAAATTTTCACAGATGATGTATTCCTGTTGCGGCTATAATAGCAAATATTAAAAAGAGAATAAAATAAATATTTAAGTGCATACAACAAACGTGTTTTTTTTGTTGTTTGTTGCGATAATGCTACAAAAACTACATAAATACTTATACACGTCCGCCACTGACGCGCATCGCACGCAACCTACTGAGTAACTGACGATGCGTGGCCGGTAAACGAACATAATCGCCATATTCGCAATTGTGACTGGTAAACGAACATAATCGCCATATTCGCAATCCTTTATATGTTGCAAAAGACCGACAGCCGGGCGGATATGGGTGTTCGGTTATTTGGCGTATTCAACTTATTTATTTATACTTCATGTACAATGGTGACAGTGGCGGGGCAAGACGAAAATTTGACGTGGGCAAGGTACATTTAGCGAGGCCCTTTTTACTACACTCTTTGCACTGTAGCATGGTGCGGGTCAGTTTCAATAATTTTTTTACGCATATAGTTATACGATGTTTTATAGTTTAACGTCATATCATGGTTATACCATATTTCATAGTTGTCTGTATAGATGAACCGACTTCTGCTTATCAGAAAGCTGTTGCTTTCCGTGTGGTCATTTAATTATGATCGATATCTGATGAAGAACTTCGAAGAAATACAACAGAACTCTTCAATAAATGAAGGCAAGTATCTCGGGATTGCTGCAATTGCTCTGTTTATTGTTTACACAATTTTATAACATAAAATCACGCCGGTACGCTCTAAAGGGGTACGCAGATGTGTACAGTTTACCCTGGTACACTCTAATTTCACCAGTTGCGTACAAGTTTCATGTTATTCGGGTATTTTGGCTTATCTGTGGCCATAAAATATATTTATCATTATATAACGAATACATTTTTACGTTGCGTCCGAGTTATACGTATTTGAGGCGCGAGGCCGTAGGCGGTGGCCCACGTCGCTCACGCCTAGCGCCGCCTCTGAATAGTGATACGTAGGCGGACTTAATGCAGCAAGGTATAATTGTCTACCAGTCAGCCCTTGAGTTTAAAAGGACACAACAGTGGTAAGAATACAAAGAAAAAATGAACATTAATTAAAATCGGTTATTAATAAACTATATATCTAATAAAATACATACATACTTTCTAAAACAATGGACTAATAAATATTATAATAAATACCATATTATTATTATTCTAAATGAAACAGAAATTTAAAAATCAAAAAACCCGACTGCTTCAAAAGCGAACTAAAAAGACGTAAACAAGGAAAAAATTATGCTGTGCAGTCGGAGGATACATATTCGCGGGCTGGCTGATCAAAATCTGGTGTATCCTCCGCCTGCACAGCATAATTTTTTCCTTGTTTACGTCTTTTTAGTTCGCTTTTGAAGCAGTCGGGTTTTTTGATTTAACTTTTTTTATTTATAAGTTTTTAGTTAAGTTTTTTTCGAATTAGATACATTTAAACATATAAGTGTTATATATTTTTGAAATCACCTCTTAAAACCCTTTATTTTGATACCCCACACACTGGGTTTGGAAGAAAAAAAAAATTTGGGACCCCATAATATGGCGCCCAAAATCCGCCATTTTTCTATTGTCCAATTTTAAGGTAGCCTATGACACTCGCAGGGTTAAGACGAATCGATTGACGTATGAATCATCAAAATCGGCCAACGCGTTTGGTGTCTGGAACGCCACATAGGAACAAACATACATACATACATAGACTGATAAACACATTACCCTCCTTCGGCAGTCGGGTAAAAATAATAACTATGACGAAGACCGAGCTATGCAAGCGAGGACAAGTAATAGTTCCGGATTCTAATTCTTAATTCTTTATTGTACACCAAAAACAATATTTAATACAATGTGATAATAAGGTACATGTACAAAGGTGAGCTTAATGTACTCTGAGCTTTTTAAGTCAAGGTAAAGCACGTTCCAGAGTTTTATGTAGTGACAGCGTAAGAATTAGATAGACACCCAGTGTGGTGAAAAGGAATATGGAGAAAGTAAGTTTTTGGAAGCTCGAAGGTTAAGATCATGAGAACTGCCCAACACTTTAAAATATTGTTTTAAATACCTAATCAGGAGTACAAGGATCGTTCATGATGTTGAAGAGCATGCAGAGGGATCTGAAGGATCTCTTCTGACGGATAGGCAGCCATCTAAGCTGAGAACAGAAGAAAGAAATGTGATCATATTTACGAAGCCCGAAAATAAAGCGCATACTGTTGTTAAGAAGTCGATCCATTTTGAGAAGTACTTGGGATAGATCAGAGTAATAAACATCAGCATAGTCGATTTTAGGCAATACAAGAGCTTGAACGAAGGTGGTTTTAGTGCTAGACGGAAGAAAATGTTTGAATCTATAGAGAGACCGCAGTGAGAATGTGACTCTCTGGCTAATTTGAGCGCGTATATTAGTTTACTCTTTGACCATAACTTGCGAAAAACCCCGATTTAGGCTGCCTGTCCACTTGGCGCGGCTCAAAGTTTAAAATGCGCTTGCGATTATCTTTTGAATAAATATTTCTATATTTTTTTTCGAATTTTGTTTTGACAAGAAAATACCGCTGCCAAGCCTAGTCGGATTCGACGGTTGTCCTCTTTCTCGAAGTTGGCCCTACCCAAATGGATCGTTTGTCCCAGGTAGACATAGTCGCCCACAACTTCGAGTGTAGAGTCTGCGACCTTGATGGGATTGGGTGTAACATGGGCATTCAACATCACCTTGGTTTTGTCCATGTTCATCCTTGCAGCGTCAATGAAAGGCGAGGGTTAGCGACACACTGATTTATTGAACTAAGATATTAATCTACCCGCCACCATACAAATATCATACCCGCAGTCATGATAACAACGGTACATTTCTCCCCTTTAAGCTTAGCATAATCTAATAACTATGAATGATCCAAAATACCAATAACAAGCATGTTATTTAGTGACTCCTGGTCGAGCCCGATTATAAGCCCGCACAGCACGAGCAGACGCACCTGACGGTGGTGGTGGTGTCTCCGGCCCGGATGCCGCTTCAGAACCAGTGGTATGTGACTTCTCACCAACGCCGTCAGACGCCTCCTCGAATGTGTCCTCCACCTCCTCACGGACCGAAGGAACTTCTCGTTCTGAGGATAAATCTTTACTCTCGGAAACGATACTAGTCCGAGATAACGAATGGCGATTCTTGTTATGTACAGGCATGATTTGGTCGATATGTCTACGCCACCCCACTCCACGACCAACGTCTACTTTGTACGAAACCGGTCCAGTCTGGTCGACTATTGTTCCCGACAACCACTTGTCCCCCCTCGCGGTGTAGTCGCACCGCGTCGCCCGGCGCCAGCAAGCGCGTCGTGCCGCCCGCAGCGGCCACTTGCCGCTCCTGCGTGGCGCGCACTGCCGCCGACACGTAGGGCCGAATTGCGTCAAGGCGCCCGCGGAGCCTACGCCCTTGCAACGCCACCGCAGGGGAGACACCAGTGGTTGCATGTTTGCAGTTACGATACTGGAATAAAAACTTACAAAGTGCCGTGGCGACGTCCTCGCCCTCGTACAAAGCACGTTTGATCGCTTTCTTAACGGTTTTTACCGCATTCTCTGCTGCACCGTTTCCTTGCGGTCGATAAGGAGCTGTGGTCACATGTTTTATACAATTTTTCTTACAATATGTTTTAAATTCCTGTGAGAAAAATGGTGGACGAGTAATGACGGTAAACCGAAACGAGCAAAAATCGTTCTCATTGCTGTGATAGTCGCCTGCGCATCCGTCCTACTCATTGCAATAGCTTCTATCCATTTCGAGTTTGCGTACACCATAATTAAATACCGTTTTCCCCCACAATCCCCAAAGTCTACATGAACTCGCTGCCACGGATGCAGTGGGAACTCCCAGGGGTGTAGGGGCGCATGGGGCGGCGCGTCGCGCACGGCGCGGCACGCTGTGCCGTGTGCATTTTATTCATTCCTAAGTGCCCATCGTGAATTTCATCTAATATAAATTTTTGTAATGCGTTCGGTATAACGATCCTGTATTTATAGATAAGACAACCCAATTCTATGGTTAATTCCTGTTTTCTTGCAAAATATGGTTTCTCTGTATCCGACACTGTCAACGGCCAACCAAATGTAACATAACCTTTAATCTTACACAATAATGTATCTTTCTCCGTCTCCTTAGCAATATCCTTAAAGCTAATTGGAATTGTTTCCTCTATTAAATTTATGTAAGTGACTGCGTCCACTAAGCGACCCTCCTGAGGTAGCGGTAGCCTCGATAAAGCATCGGCCGGCCCTTTATCAGCCGAGCGGACAAATTCTACAGTGAAGTCGTATGCGACCAGGCGTGCCGCCCACCGCTGTAGCCGGCTGGCAGCGGTCTGTGGAATGCCACCCTTAGCACCGAAAATGTGCGTCAACGGCTGGTGGTCCGTACGTAATATAAAACTCCTACCGAACAAGTATTGATGGTGCTTTGTTATACCAAACAATATCGCGAGCGCCTCCTTATCGAGTTGACTGTAATTCCGCTCGGCCGCGTTTAGTGTACGGGACACACAGCTAACCGGGCGCTCACTGCCATCGGAATAGCGGTGGGCCAACACTGCGCCTAGCCCATACGCACTACTGTCCACCGCGAGCACGAGCGGCCGCCCCTCCTCGTAATGTGCTAACACTTGGTCGCCCAGGAGAACACGCTTAGCTTCTTTAAACGCCTGCTCACAACTAGCATCCCATTTCCAGCGTACATCTTTTTACCCGACTGCCGAAGGAGGGTAATGTGTTTATCAGTCTATGTATGTATGTAAGTATGTATGTATGTATGTTTGTTCCTATGTGGCGTTCCAGTTCCAGAGACCAAACGCGTTGGCCGATTTTGATGATTCGTACGTCAATCGATGCGTCTTAACCCTGCGAGTGTCATAGGCTACATTAAAATTTGATAATAGAAAAATGGTGGATTTTGGGTGCCATATTGTGGGGGACCAAATTTTTTTTTTCTTTCAAACCCATCGTGTGGGGTATCAAAATAAAGGGTTTTAAGAGGTGATTTCAAAAATATATAACACTTATATGTTTAAATGTATCTAATTCGAAAAAACTAACTAAAAAGTTATAAATAAAAAAACTTAATTAAAAAAATCAAAAAACCCGACTGCTTCAAAAGCGAACTAAAAAGTCGTAAACAAGGAAAAAATCATGCTGTGCAGGCGGAGGATACACCAGATTTTGGTCAGCCAGCCGGCGAATATGTATCCTCCGACTGCACAGCATGATTTTTTCCTTGTTTACGACTTTTTAGTTCGCTTTTGAAGCAGTCGGGTTTAATGATTTTTTTAATTAAGTTTTTTTTTAAGTAAATTATGCAAAGGATATAACAATGTGCTCAAATTACTAATGAATTTGCCGTAATAATTTAACATTCCTAAAAAACTTTTCAGTTGAGTTATGTTCTCTGGTGTGGGTGCGCTGGAAATAGCATCTAATTTTGCAGTGTCTGGCCGTAAACCCATTTTGTCTATAACAAAACCTAAGTATTTTACGCTGTCTTGTAAAAAAACTACACTTACTTAACTGTTAAACCCATCTCGCGCAACCTTTCGAGTACAGCTCGTAAATTACTTATGTGTTCTTTGTCATTAGCCCCCGTTGTGCAAATATCATCCAGAAAAACAACACAACCCGGAATACCACGTAGTGTTTCCTCCATTAGTTTCTGGAACTTCTCGGGTATGCACGCTAGTCCGTACGGCGTACGACGGTAGGCATATGTCCCGACGTGCGTTGTAATTGCAGTGTAGGGTTGAGACTCCTCTGTTAATAAACACTGTTCGTAAGCGTGAGTGAGATCTATTTTCGTAAATTTTTCTCCTCCGCTTAAGTTCGCGAACAACTCATCAATGCGGGGCAAGGGATAATAATCACGCTTGAGTTTTGGATTTATTGTAATTTTGTAATCCCCACAAATGCGTATGTCTCCATTTTTTTTAACAACCGGCACAATGGGCGTTCCGTAGTCAGAATAGTCGACGCGGTATATGGAACCGTCGGACTCCAGTCGCGTCAGCTCGCGCTCGACGCGGGCACGCAACGCCAGCGGAACGGGCCGCGCACGCACGTACACAGGTTCATCGTTAGTCAGCTGTAGTCGAATGGCTCGCTTACAAGTACCTAGCTTTTCCGTAAACACCTCCGGAAATTCAGCACATAAGCGGTTCACGAATCCATCGTCGGTTATCTTATATAAGTTTATTTGTGTTACTTTCAAGGCACGCAACCAATCTCGTCCCAGTAATGGGCACGCTCCGTTTTTAATTATGTAAAGCGGCAAGGATTTTACTTCTACATCTCGTAACCTAACTCGGACTTCTATATAACCAAGCGATTCGATGCATGAACCAGCATAGCTACGTAACATCAAATTATCTGTCTTAATTATCTTATGTGAAAATTTGCGGGTATACATGTCTTCATTGATTGCCGAAATACGACTACCAGTGTCGATTTCGCACTTGGTCTCAAAGTTATCTATGATTACGTTTATAAAGTACGGTTTATTATCCTTACCTCCAACAACAATCTTAAACATATCTGTACGGGACGGACGTGATCGTCCAAGACCGACAGGCAATCAGGAGGTTGTAAGGCTCCTGCTTGAACGCGTTGACGCCCCTTGCACCTATTGTTCAGTTGTCATCTGGTAACTATGGACCTTGGAGACACTTGAAGGCTGCCAAGTAGGTTGAGGTGAAAAACGTGATGTCCAGGTTAAATAAAACTATTTGTTCATGGCCAGAAGCGATGTTCCTTCATGGTCCTCGATGCGCAATGATGCGTGGAAATACTTTAAGTGAAATAATGGCTACGAAATGTTCACGCGCCTGCGCACTATTAAAGAAGCGAACTCGACTGCGACGAGGACCACAACATTCCGACCGCAAAAACTTTTATTTTCAAAATAATATACGCTAAGACTCGTAGCTTGAAACTGACAGGAACTACCCTTCCACTGGACCGATTCTGGTGAAACTTGTACTTTTGGATAGGTCTCGAGGAGACCTTCCCTCCGGTCTTTGATCCAGGTCCCTAGCCCCTACCATCAGGGAGTTCTCGTAAGGAGAACGTCGAAGAAAGGGAATTCCCGCCAGTTTGAAGCTTTACAATCGAGTTTCTCCTAAAACTAGACATGTTAGCTCTAGGGTACCAGCGAGGGACTTGGAGCCCTCCTACTGGGCCGTTGACACACATAAGTGTTACAGTTATATTCAAAACATTCAGGCGTACAGCCGCGAAATGGTGCGAGAAGTTAGCTTATGCCCCTGATCTTGGCACATAAACTCGATTCCTACTCAGACCGCTGGGTGGATTTTCAAGTTACATTCACACCTGGGTAGCCCTCGTGATGGGCTATCCCAAGGTAGAAGTCCGGTAGCTACATGTCCAACCCCCGATGAGTTATGGTTTGTTACAAGTTTGTTTACATAGCAAATCCATGTAACCTCGCACCATATCAGGTCGCTTAACTCCTCAACCACCAGAGCTAAGCTCCTTCCGGAAGTGTGGTTGGGTAGCAGGAAAACTAGGCTGTCTGACGGCGGTACCCTGATGGGTGTACCACCAGCCTTTCCGCAGCTTAAGGTGCCGGGAAGCGGCCGAATACTAAATTTTACGTCGTCTCACATCTCTAATGTGTCTGTGTGCGTTACATACCCCTATATACTAGCTCCGTGTCATGACTGAGTGTAGGCGCCTGCCTGAGGGTCCACGAAGGTAATGCTTCAGACAGCATATCTATAGCTGACCAGGCACCAAATGTCCCTGGACGCAGTGACACATCGGCAGCCGCATAGAAACGTCCATGCCGGCACACACGGACACATCCTCTCAAGTAAGTGACGCCCATGTACTAGAATTACATAGGTGCTGTCTATTTATAGGGCCTAGACAAAATTCTAGGTCACCTAGAAGCGCTAAAACGGCTTGTAACGAATTTTCCAAACACTTACTTGAGTAAAATGTATGTGTATTTCCCTTTTTAGAGTAAAAATGCATTAAGACTGGCCATGTACTGCTATTATGTATAATTTCTCAGTCATGGCATCCAGCCATCCTATCTAGAACACCTAGATGGTGTTTCCTAACAAAACAATTATATGTAAGGAAGCAATCTGATTGGTTGGTGAATAGAATACCTATAGCACCACCTGATACCCTGCTCAAAACGGGGGGTCTAAAATAAGTAAACAAAATATTTTTATTTCCTTAAACCTATACATTTATCATATAACTAAGGTACCTTATGTATAATTCTAACACATAAGCGCTATATTCACACTATAAACTATGTAAAAGCCCCCAAAACATGAGTTTAAAGTTATCAAAATTCTACAAAAACTGGTTTTAGTATAAATATAAGGTGCCGCCCTCTTACAGGTCATTGTGAACTAAACGCTCGTTGAGGACGGTTGTTTTTTACGGAGTTAAATACTTGTTTCTTTCCGTAATAACACAATCAGTATGCATATTTGTTCGGGTTATTCACCG
The DNA here is from genome assembly GCA_949775005.1 of Orthosia gothica. NCBI lineage: Eukaryota > Metazoa > Arthropoda > Insecta > Lepidoptera > Noctuidae > Orthosia > Orthosia gothica. The sequence continues at coordinate 19,359,586 of OX459048.1, read as the reverse complement.
AACAATAATAAACATGTCAGCATAATTGCGACATCGCGCGCTATGCCCTGAATATTTTATGTATTACCTAAGTAAAATAGTCAGTACGCTTTCGGATAGCATATCGGGCGCGACTCAACCTCATCTCATTCACCTCATTAGTTTTAATAGTTATCCCAGTTAAGTTACTGAAATATACCTATCTTTATAATCTTTAAAAAAAAAAAAAAAAAAAAAAAAAAAAAAAAAAAAAAAAAAAAAAAAAACATTGGTCCTTCGAGCCATCGGAGCGGGATCATTACGCGCGCATCTACTAACTGTGCTGTGTGAGTGTCTCGCTTGGAATTTGTTACCAGACCCTGGTAAACAGAACTGATCGGATTTACTTTCCGAAAAGTTCATCATCCTGCTGATCCTGATTGAACCTGGTTTATACGAAAGCATCGCGTCATCTCATTGCGCTGCTACTCCAGGTTTGTTCTTGCAGCCATCGCAAGGACATTTGATCTCCAAAGAAGCCTTCAGCACAAGTAAGGTCTCTTTTATATCTTAAAAATGTCGGAAATGGATGACATTTTAGCAACCCAACAGCAACTAATCGAAGCCGTAGATAAGCTCTTCACCAACTTCAAGAAGGATGGTGCAGAGCGCAAGACCGCAGAATACTTACGTCGTCGATTAGCTGTATTGGAACAATACTTTACAGAGTTCCATAATAATCACATGACTTTGATATCTTTTGGTGATCAATCTCATACATATTTCAGTACTGACCAATACGATCAAATGAAGGAGAAATATAACAACATTAAGACTATTATACAAAGCTATAACCCTCTCGCAAACAGACCGCAAACCCCGGAATTGAAACCTCCTTCGTTCCAACCTACTGCGGAATCTCAAACCTCGAACCTCGCATCCCACGCTGCTTCTAAAACCCCTGCTCTTGAAGAGAGTAAAGCTGAAACTCTCTTCAAAAAGCAAGCTACCAATTTTAAGGCTTTCTTGAGAACTTCTTCCAATATCAACCTTGATCTCGTCACGGAAAAATGGGAATTTGAAGATATCCTGAAGACTATACAATCCCGTTGGGCGGCTATTGACTCGCTTCATTGGGAGCTGGACAACGAGTATGGCGGATCAAACCCCAAATACGAAGAGCAATTCACCCATTACGAGGAGTATTATAACAAAATAAAGAAAGACATCAATAAGAAAATGTGGTCCGTTGCGCATATTGAAAAATCTACTCCCAAAATGGAGATAGTCACCTTTGATGGAAACTACAATAAGTGGATTTCGTTCAAAGACCTTTTTACCGAAGCAGTGCACAACAACCCCTCTTTGTCAAATGCACAAAAGATGCAGTTTCTAAAGAGTAAGATCAAAGGTGAGCCCGAAAAATTGATCCAACATCTCCAAATAAGCTCCAACAATTATCCCGTATGCTGGAATATCCTCAATCATCGTTATAATAATAAACGACTGATCTTTACATCTTATCTTAACAATCTCATGAATATCCCCGCAAACCAGCATCAATCATCAAATCATATAAAACGCATTCACGACACTACATATGAGAGCGTGAATGCTATCAGGAATCTGGGAGTCGATGTGTCTTCCTGGGACCCATTCCTGGTATGTTTATTGTCTCAAAAATTGGATGCAGATACATACGAGGATTACCTACAAGCCTTAAAAGCCCCGCGAGAGTTGCCCGTCTTGGAAGATTTCCTTAATTTTTTGGAAACTAAATTTATGATGCTGGAAACTTCACGTAAGAAGATTGAGAATTCCACGCAGAAAACACCCCCATCGCAATACAACAACAATAATAAACCATCATTTTCAAAGGGTTCCAATTACAAACGAAATTATAATAATCCTATAAAGAATTACTCAACAAACCAAGTTTCGCAATCGTCAAAGTCCAAACGCAAAATTAACTATCGCAAGCAATGCCCTATTTGCGACTCCAATGATCATCGAATTCATGCATGTCTAAAGTTATTGGAATTGCAACCTAATGAACGAAAAAATGCTATTGATAACTTGAAACTTTGCATCAATTGTTTACATTATCACGAAGGCAAAAAATGCCTTTCCGAAATAAGGTGCAAAGAATGCAATAAGGAACACAATACCATTTTGCATGAATCTTTTACGTCACATCGATCAGGGTCAAATGCAGCCACGATTACGAAATCGCCTTCTCAGCAGCAAGAAACTAACACAGTTGCATCGCTTCGTAGAGAACCCTCAGAAATATTGCTTGCCACAGCAATAATTAACGTACAAGCAGTGGACGGATCTTACCATAAAATGAGAGTTCTTTTAGATCAAGGGTCACAGACATCCATTATTAGGGAAAGCGCAGCTCAGTTGTTAAGACTACCGCGACGGAAATGTAACGGCTATATCTCTGGAATAGGCAATAAGGAAAACAACTGCAAGGGCATGATTACCATCAAATGTTCGTCGCTGGTTAGCGATTTCACCTTTGAAACGGACGTTTATATAATGAATAGACTCATAAATAACTTACCCAGCTGTACCTTGCCTAAGCCAGACTGGCCTACTCTGAACCAAATAACTCTTGCAGATCCCGAATTTTACAAAAGTAGGCCTATTGATATCTTATTTGGGGCAGATATCTATTCCACTATCCTTATGGACGGTATCTGTCGATCAGAAGGTGTGTTGCCCATTGCCCAACAAACCCAGTTGGGATGGATCTTAAGCGGCAACTACAAAACGTACCATTGCAATGTGACCCTAAATAATATCGAAGATATGCAGCAATTTTGGGAAGTGGAGGACATACATGAACCTCTAGCAATATCAGAAGAAGATCAAAATTGCATCGAATTTTACCAAACTTCGACCTCCAGACGGGCAGATGGAAGCTACGTCGTTAAAATACCCTTCAAAGAAGATTTTGAGAACAATTTAGGCGAGTCGAAAACAAAATCGATTGCTCAATTTTTCCAAATAGAGCGGAAATTAAGTAAGCAACCAGCTCTGGCATGTGACTATAAAATGTTTATTTCTGAATACTTAGAGCTCGGACATATGACACCCGTTGCGCCACACGTACAGCCGGACTGCTACTTGTCGCACCATTGCGTCCAACGATCTGAGTCATCAACTACCAAATTGCGTGTCGTCTTTAATGCCTCGGCAAAAACCTCGAGCGGATACAGCCTCAATGATCTCATGTGCCGAGGACCCAATTTACAACAAGACCTTCAGAGCCTTATCTTAAAATGGAGACAATTTAGATACGCTTTTACAGCAGATATAGAAAAAATGTTTCGCAAAATCTGGCTACATCCCGATGACCAGAAATATCAGAAAATTATCTGGCGAAACCATCAATCTCAACCTTTAAAAGAATACCAGTTAGCGACAGTTACCTATGGCACTAAAGCCGCACCATTTTTGGCCATGATGACACTGAAGCAACTGGCCATCGATGAAACGCCAAACTATCCACAAAGTTGCGCTCCTGACATCTTAGAACACTCGTTTTACATGGATGATCTCATGCATGGTGAACACTCAGCGACAGCAGCTAAACAGCTCAAAGCAGAGATGATCAGCCTCCTCAAATCAGGCGGATTTAATCTCAGAAAATGGCGATCAAACTTGCCGGAATTAATAGATAGTTCAGATGCACTTCAAAAGGAAGACTTTGACTTTAAGCAACCGGAATCAACCAAAACATTAGGTCTTCGGTGGGAACCCAAAAATGATCAATTCATTTTTCATCCTATAGAATTTATCTCCAGAAACATCCTTACAAAAAGACAATTCCTATCTCAAATATCTAAAATTTTTGACCCCTTGGGCTGGTTAGCACCAGTCACAATAAAACTTAAGATCTTGTTCCAAGAATTATGGAAATCTGACCTGGGTTGGGACAACCCTGTCCCTCAAGAAATCGCGTCAGAGTGGAATACTATTAAAGCCGATCTATCTCATATATCTCGATTTAAAATACCACGTTGGATTCAAACCCAGGCAAAGGATATCATCGAACTCCAGGGCTTTTGCGACGCTAGCACAAAAGCATACGCATGCGTCGTGTATTGCAAAATACAGAGAGAAAATGAAACTCATGTGACCCTTATTGCAGGGAAATCAAAAGTAATACCGCTGAAAAAACCACAATCGATACCGCGTCTGGAACTCAGCGGCGCTCTCTTGTTGTCAAAACTTATGAGAAAAATCATCTCATCCCTATCGAGCTACAAGGTGCATGTTTATGGTTGGATTGATTCAACGGCTGTTCTAGGTTGGTTAAGTGGTGAACCGGAGAAATGGAAACCCTTTGTTGCGAATCGAGTGAGGCTAATTACTGAAATAATCCCTAAAGATAACTGGAGTTACGTAAAATCCAAAGAAAACCCCGCAGATTGCGCGAGCCGCGGTTTACCTGCTGCTCAATTAGCCTATTATTCACTGTGGTGGCAAGGGCCCGACTGGTTACCACAATATAAGCCTACAGAATCTCATAATATGCCGATTTATACGAGCATTACAAACGCAGAACTCAGAAAGAAAGAGGCAGTAAATACGGTCATTTTTAACCCCGAAATGACTACTGGATTTATAAGACACAAATACTGGATTCTTGGTGGAAATAGAGCCACAAAGAAACGAATAAGAATGTGTGTCAAATGTAAAAGAAACAATCCAATACTACAACATCAAATCATGGGTGACCTACCTCCAGCACGATTGATTCCTAACAGACCTTTTTACCACACAGGAATAGATTACACCGGACACATCCTTATTAAGGCCAACAAAGGCCGTGGCATTAAAACCAGTAAAGGATATGTCGCAGTTTTTGTTTGTATGGTGACCAAAGCCATACATTTAGAAATTGTCTCAGATCTCACAGCGTCAGCATTTATTGCCGCGCTTCGTCGAATGTCGGCTAGAAGGGGAGTTCCAGGGCACATCTATAGTGATCAAGGAACCAACTTCATAGGAGCCAACAAAATTTTAAAACAAGAGCTTGCCGAAATCTCCTATATCTTGTCGGACCAAGAAGTAACCTCGACAATCGCTGAAATGAATATTGAGTGGCACTTTAACGCTCCATCATGGCCATCTGCTGGCGGACTCTGGGAAGCTGCAGTGAAGAGCCTAAAACATCATCTCAAGCGGGTCGTGGGTGAGCAAAAATTAACCTACGAGGAATATATTACCCTACTAACCCAACTCGAGGCTTGTTTGAACTCCAGACCACTGTGCCCTCTGACAGAAGACCCTGAGGATTTGGATTTTTTGACCCCGGCTCACTTCTTAGCAAGTGGCCCCAGCTTAACGATTTTCGAAACAGAGCATGACCTCAGAACACGGTGGCACTTGACGCAAAAAATCTATCAAGATATATGGGATAAGTGGAAGACTGACTACCTCTCGCAGCTTTCTACGAGAGTCAAATGGCGACAGCAACAAAGGAATCTCAATCTTAATGACATCGTTATTATAAAGGACGACAACCTTCCACCAGGAAAATGGAGTCTAGGTCGCGTAATAGCGCTGCATCCTGGAAGTGACGGACACATAAGGGTCGTCACACTTAAAACCAAAAATGGGGTCTTAAAACGCCCAGTTGTAAAACTGTCCTTACTGCCAACAAATAAAAATGATCAAGATCCAAATGGCCCAAAGGTTGATAATAAACTGCCAGCGGCGAAGAAAAAACGTCCTATCTCATTTTCAGCAATGGTTTTATCTTTGACATTATTTATGCTGACACTAATAAACACCACTCAAGCATCCTATAACTTCACCCCGCTGACAAACAATAGTGTATACTTTGACAAAGTATCTAATATGCACTTAATTAGAGATGATTGGCATTTAATAGTCTATTATGACACAAACCCATATCAAGAAGGAATGGCGGCACTAACAAAGTATATCAAGTACCTTGAAACCTTATGCTCAACGATTAGAACACAAACACCTTGCGACGGCGTCATGTTACAACTCGAGCACGAGTTCGAAGAAATCAAACACTATGATAATATTGTCATGATAAATGACTCGTTTATGACTAATAAGAAACGTCGGCGACGCGGCTTGCTAGACGGGGTAGGCTACGTTGCAAATAGTTTATTCGGAGTGTTGGACCAACGATTTGCAGAAAAATACGAGAAGGATATTGACCTTTTAAAGCATAATGAAAACCACTTATACAACCTCTGGAAAAACCAAACGTCGGTCGTAGAAGCTGAATTTAATTTAATGAAAAGGATTGAGAATACTATAAACAAACATCACAAAATAATAAATCAAAGGCTTAATTCTCTCCAAGATTCTTATAAAAATCTCGCTCAGCAAGTGCAAAACATAACCATCGTCACTGACTTCATAACCTCGACTTTCACTGCCAACAACTTGTTGTATACCCTTCGACGAATCCAGGACTCAATTTTAGATACAGTAACTGATATTTATAGTGGAAAATTAGATTTTCACTTGATATCGCCGAAACAACTCAGATCTGAGCTAAACATAATATCAGCACAAATATCTGGAGACTTGGTAGTTCCTGTCGACAACTTTAATCTTAAAGATCTGTACAGCTTGCTCAAAGTAAGAGCCAAATACTCTGGCAAATACCTAATAATAGAAATAAAAATACCCCTGATTGAAAGAGATATTTACGAGGTATTTAATCTTATCCCGGTTCCACGCATTGTGAAAGATAACAGGATGATGAAGGTCGAAACTATCTCTGAATTAGCAGCCATCAACATGAGAAAGGATTCTTATTTAACTATCACAGACACGGATCTGCAGTCATGCGTATTACAAAACCCTGTGACTATTCTGTGTCATATCAGAAAGCCTATTCACCACATGAAAGATGATCATAGTCTATGCGAGACGATCCCAGGCACAAGAACTTGTAAAACTAAAACTACCCCGTGCAAGGATGACTGGAGAGAGTTAACATCAGAAAACAAGTATTATTATTTATGCTGCAATGAATGTAACGTCAAACTTCTATGTGAAAATCAAGTTGAGGCAGTTAGGTTATCAGATGCTGGTCTGTTGCGTGTTGGGGAAGGCTGTCTAGCAAAAACAGAAAATTTTATGGTGTACTCAAACAAAAGATTGTCTAGTAAAATTAGTACGACGAGAAATATTATCTCACCTGAAATATCACCAATTAATCACATAATAAATATCACTATGCCAGAAATCTCATATGAGCATAATCCCAATAACTCAGATGACCTCAGGCAATTTGAAGCCATTAAGAGAAGTCTTGAGATCATGAAGCAGAGTGAACCTTTGAGCACTAATATCTCCTACCACGACGTCCACCAGTATACCGCTATATATCTCATCATATTGGGCATCTTGTTATTGGTGGCAGCTTACTGTTTTAAACGTTGGCGTCAAAGGCAACGTAAAGGAAATCGCTCCACTTCTGCAGCAGAGCGGTCTACAGCCCCTGCGGCAACTGCGGTGCCATCTCCACACACCGTTGCTGATAGTGTTGTGATTGAGTGTAGTGAAATTAGGGAAAATGGGCAATCTAGTAGTAAACCAGTGAAAAGTGATCCTAAGCGACTAGCGCTATCTAGTGAGTGCTTACAAAAAAAGGAAGATAGAGGTTCTTCACCGATCTTTCGCGTGTTCTCTCTTCCTGATTTACACTGTAGCGACTCTGTTTAATTTGTAAGGTTACCTTAATCTCACCTACTAACATAACTCACCCTACATAACTATTTTAGTATTAGTTGAACATTGTTTTCACCTTGTTAGTATTAATTTCATTACCCATGTAACTATACCTACCTACTAACCTCATCCTTTTCTCCCTCGGGAGCATGTTCGGGTTATTCACCGAACAATAATAAACATGTCAGCATAATTGCGACATCGCGCGCTATGCCCTGAATATTTTATGTATTACCTAAGTAAAATAGTCAGTACGTTTTCGGATAGCATATCGGGCGCGACTCAACCTCATCTCATTCACCTCATTAGTTTTAATAGTTATCCCAGTTAAGTTACTGAAATATACCTATCTTTATAATCTTTAATCCTAGTTTATATTTATCTCACCCCAACCCCGAACAATATTAAAGCTTCTAATTTATTGTTATTAGACTATATAATTCTATTACCTACTGATAGACACATAAAATATAATTTTAGTGTCTCAAAAACATGAGCAAAAATTAGTTACGAGCTTTACTATAAAAGGTTTTTTCACCTACCGACATCGCTTAGTATGCGATGGCGCTCTGGGGTGAGCAGACGTGTGTCTGTCAATACTATTTATATTTTACATATGACAACCTATCTAAAGGTGACGTATCGTCGCGAACATCTCTCCCGCCGTGCAGTGTCGCGTCGACTCGATGCTACGTTGGCGCGGCGCTGCATCAGCATTGTGAGCGGCGCACGTCGGCAGCGCTCGTGACCTCGACGCTCTGCGACACGTCGCTCAGCTCTCGCCGCTGGAACTCTGCTGCACTCATTTTGGCAAAGGAATGAGCTTCTTCACCGGACGCTTTAGAGTGCCGCCAGTGGTGCGCACCTCAGCGGTCCGGACTTCTCCATCAGGGCCAGGGTATATGGCCTCGATGCGGCCTCGCGGCCACGTGTTGCGAGGCAGCTGCCCGTCCGCGATAAGGACGGGGTCGCCCACCAGCAGGCCAGGCCCGCGGCTATGGGGCTCCCGCCGGTTTTGGAGCTCCGGCAGGTATTCTCGCACCCACCGGCGCCAGAACATGTCGGCCAGGATTTGTGACCGACGCCACATCTTTTTGTGGTCGATGTCTTGCTCGGTGAACACGCCGGGGTTTGGGAGTCTAGCCGACCCACCAAGTAGGAAGTGGTTCGGCGTGATAGACTCGTCGTCATCGCCGTCGACTGATACATGTGTCAGCGGGCGGCTATTTACCGTGTACTCTGCCTCACAAATCAGTGTGGACAACACCTCTTCGTGTGGGTGTTTCTCTGTGAGTACGGTATACAATGCGTTTTTTACGCAGCGAACTAGACGCTCCCATGCACCTCCCATAAAGGGCGCTGATGGGGTGATGAAGCGCCAAGTGATGCCTCGGCGACTGGCCTCCTCTCGGAAGGCCTCTCGTAGCTCTCGATCGGCACCGTGCATGTTGGTGCCGTTGTCTGAGTGGATCTCAGTTGGACATCCTCTGCGGGCGGCGAAACGGCGCAGCGCTAATATTGCGCTGTCTGCGCTGAGGCTGGCGGCGATCTCGAGGTGGACAGCTCTTGTGGTGAGGCATGTAAACAGTGCTACATATCTCTTGTGATGCTGGCGACCCACGGTGACAGATAGCGGGCCGAAGTAGTCTAGCCCGGTGTACGTGAACGGCCTTTGGTGATGAGCCAGGCGCGTTCGTGGGTGGTCGCCGGTCGCTGGCACAGGTGCTTGTGCCTTACGAATACGGCACTGAAGACATTGTGCCAGTACTTTCTTGGTGGTGGGACGCATCCTTACGACCCAATAATGCTGCCGTACCTCATTTATTGTGAGTTCAGTCCCACTATGTAGTAAGCTGCGGTGTGTCCAGTCTATATAGAGCTGGGTTATATGATGGTCGCCATGTAATATTGGCGGTCGCCTTACATCTTCTGTGACCTCGTCAGTGGCGGCTATACGGCTTCTAATACGTAGTAGGCCATCTACTACTTCTATTTGCAGCGCGTGTAGCGGACTATTTTTGTCCACTATTTCATGTGCATGCAATCTAGCTATTTCTTGAGCGAACGATTGCTGCTGTGCAACTTGTACGAGTATTTTCTCGGCTTTTTGAAGAAAGCTCGCATCTATGTACTGCTTTCGGACTTCTGGCGCTATGTATGACGGCTTGGTTGCTGCAGTCGCTGTCTTCTTTTTCTTTCGCCAGTCCGTGTCCTCCTCAGCGTTTTTCCGGGTTCTTTTGTAGAACGTTTTCTCTGTCCTTTGTTTACAGAGATGTATAAAACGTAGGACGGTAGCAGTCGCACGTAATAGCCGCTCCCATCTCGAAAAGTTGACGGGATTAGGTATAGCTTCTATGAGCTTCGAAGTGTATGTATGTCTGTCTGTTATTTTCTCCAAAACAGATTTTTCTTTTTCTGTGACAGTGAGCGTTCTTTCCTCTCCTGTCTCTTCTGTGATTGGAGGTTTTTCTGATGGCCATGAAGAAGGGTCTTCATACAAAAAACTTGGGCCACAGAACCACTCGTGTTGTGAGTCAAACCTCGGCGGCACGTCACGAGTCGCTATATCGGCGATGTTCAACTTCGTGGATATCCATCGCCAATCCTCCACTTTGCTACCTTCTTCTATGGCAGCTATGCGATGAGCTACGAAGGCTTTATAGGTTCGTGCTCCTTTTTTTATCCACGACAAGACTGTTTTGCTGTCTGTCCAATACGTGACCGACGATGGATTGTTGTCGTGTTCACGTTTCACAGCTGCAGCCAGACGGGTTCCCATCACCGCTGCCTGCAGCTCGAGGCGCGGTATCGATTGTAGCTTTAATGGAGCTACTCTCGCCTTGGCCATGACTAGGCTCACCTTCTGTGTGCCTACTGCTGTGGTGGCTCGCCAATACACAGCTGCTGCGTATGCCAACTCGCTTGCGTCGGTAAATACATGTATTTGTATTTCTGTGGCATCACTATAACCAGGATAACATCTTGGTATGCTGATGCCCTTGAGCTGCCGCAGGTTTTCGATCCAACTTCTCCACTGAGATGCCAGGTCAGCGTCTAATAGCTGGTCCCAATCGACGCCTCGCCTCCAAGCTTCTTGCAATATTTGTTTAGCTCGAATCGTAACAGGCGAGGCTAGTCCTAGGGGGTCGTATAACGACATAACAATTTTGAGAGCCTCTCTTTTTGTAGGGGCCTCCTTTTCTAAAATTCCTGGCGGCAGTCTCGCAAGCGTTAGGTTGAAACCTAGCGTATCTTCACCAGGTCTCCAAATCAGGCCGAGTATTTTCTCTGCGCCTACTGTATCTCCGATGTTCACAACCTCAGTGCAGGTTTGTGACGGATCGATATTTTCTATCAGGCGCTTACTGTTTGATACCCATTTTGTTAGGTCAAACTTCGCCTGTTGGTGTATTTTCTTCACCATTGTCGCGACTTCTGTCGCTTCTTCGACTGTTTTATAGCTGTCCAGATAATCGTCCATATAATGGCTCTCTACTATAGCTTTCACTGCTACTGGATGCTGTTCGATGTGCTTTCTTGCGTTCCAATTTTTCGCAAAGATAGCGGTGCACGGCGAGCTTGCCGCGCCGAAAATGATGGACGTCATACGATATTCTTCTGGGGCTCCATCTCTTCTGTTGCCTCTCCATAGGTAGCGAAGTGAGTCTCGGTCTTCACTTCGTACTTTTACTTGCATGAACATCTCGGCTATGTCTCCGGAGATGGCCACGCAGTGTCTACGAAATCTCATCATCACGCCGGGCAGCGACTGCAGCAAGTCTGGTCCAGTTAGCAGGAAGTCGTTGAGTGACTTTCCTCTCGATTTTGCGGCGGCATCATGTACTATTCGAATTTTCTCTGGCTTCATGGGGTTGAAGACATCGAAATGAGGCAGGTACCAGGTTTTTCCTGGCGTGCTTGACTTGGGAGCCTTCTCAGCATATCCCTTTTCTATCAGGGAGTCCATCTGATGTGTGTATTTCACACGAAGAGCGGGGTTTTTATCCAGCTTCTTCTCTATGGAGACTAGCCTTTTGAGTGCTGTCTCGTAACTATCGGGCATCTCTATTTTCTCGTCCCGCCATAACATAGCGGTTTCTATGTGCCCATTTCCTAACTGTCTTGTGTGACGGTTCAGTATATCTTCTGCCCTCTTCTGGGGGTCAGAAGCTGGTTGTCGTGGATTGATAGCCAACGACTCGATAGCGAAGAATTCACGGAGCTGCTCGTTCAGTTCCGCATCTTGCCTTGCGTCAACGGACTGACACCCGTTGACATAGTGCACCTGCTGGCCCAGTGTTCTGGTGTGCGCGCCGTGCAATGTCCAGCCCATCATGGTTTTCGACGCGATGGGTTGGCTTCTAGGTCCTCTGCGGACTTCAGTGGCCAACAACAAATGCCAGTTGTCTTGGCCGACGAGTATCTTTGGCACTCCAGCAGGATACGTAAGCTGCGACGTCAAGTCTCGAAGGTGCCTACAGCGGGCTACGTCTTCTTGACTGACTGCCTGTGGTGACAGGTTGAGCTTCGAAATGGTGCGCGCCTTGAAGGGCACCCTATCTCTCATACGACTTGTGAGAGTGACGGTTATACGTCTCGATAAGGGAGTGTCGATCATGGTGTTTCCAATAGCACCGATCTTCAGAGGGTCGATTGGGCCCACTGCTCCCACTCGCTGAGCGATTGCTTCGTCGATCAGCGAAACGGTGGATCCGTCGTCAAGGAGTGCGTATGTGTCTGCCTCTCCCGCCGGTCCTATTACCCGGACCGGTATCATCTTCAGGAAAGCTTGACTCGATTCAGTTCGCGAACTGGCCACCGTCTCCTGAGACTCCTTCTTCTCTTCTGGAACAGCAGGCTTCCTTGTCCTGTCTGTTTGAGGCTTCTTACCCCTATGAAGAAGTCGATGGTGCGTGGCTGTACACCCCTTATGATCACACTGCTTCTTGTTGCAAGTGTGTCCAGCACGACGTTGTCTTAGGCAGCGATAGCACAAGTTGTAATTCTTGGCTAGCTCCCATCTTTTGTCACTTGCTGCGTCTCTGAACCTTTGGCAGTCAGACGCGTAGTGACCACTTTTGTCGCAAATTCGACATTTGTTTACCGGCTTGTCGGTAGCTGTATGCGTCCGTTGTATGACGCGTTTTCCCGCTAGAGAATCCGTTTCCTTGATGTTCTCAGGCGGGGCGAATGCACTGCAGAAGTGAGCTTGCTCGGTTATGAAGTCGCTGAAGAGTGACAGATCCGGCAGCGACTGGTACTTTTCCGTGTACGTTCTGTACCATTGTACACGCAGAGAATTGGGTAGCTTCTCAGTTAGCTGGCGCACCAGCTCGGCATTGAGCAGATAGTGCCCCTTCTTGAGAGCTCGCAGAGTGACAACTCCGCTTCTGACTCGACTTGCAAAGGTGCAGATGTCCTTGGGCGACTCGCTGCATTTTGGTAGCCCTCTAAGTCGGTCTGTTTCGGCCTGAGCTATTGAGTCAGGACGTCCAAACTGTAGTTCCAATTCTCTCATGATCTCATCCGGCTTTGCGTTCCCGATGAGCTCTGAGCTCACTGTCTCCAGTGCGCGACCACGCAAGCTCCTTCTGAGTCTTGCCGTGTTTTCTATGTCGCTGAAGTAGGCATGAGTTGCCTCGTAAATGGCTCGAAAAGATAGCCATTCTGTATGAGCTCCACCGAAATTCGGCAGAGTCATGATAACCTGCGACGCCGATCGGTTAGGCGTCCATGGTTCGATTTTTCTGTCGGCTAGCGACGCTATAGCGGATGTCAGCTCCGTTAGAAAAGGACGGAGTGACTCTTTCGCTTCTATTTGCCTTGGCGGCTCCACGTTGGACGGCTCTGTCCTAGGTGGTTCGATGTTAGACTTCACTTGTGGATGTTCTATATGGTCGATATGTTTCCGGGAGTCCGCTATAGCGTCGACGGCCGCAGCCGGGGTCCAATCGTCATTGTCCCCTTTGGCGACGTCATTCTCCCTCAACGGTGTGGGCTCTGGCGCCTCTTCGAGCCACGAACGGACATACTCTTCATTAGAATTTCTGTCATCCATATATTCATCCTCAGAAGCTTCTTCTTCTGCTTTTTGAAGTGCTAACTTAGCGAGTTCCAACTTTATTTTCAATAAGTCTTCACGAGCTCTTGAAATTTTCTTACGTGACCGGGTCGACTTGCTAGTTGACGGCGGTCCAGTATGTTCGATACGGGCGTCACCCCGGGTAGCCATTACTTCTCCTTGAACAAAGGTCTTATCCCGGATCCTTTGTTTTCTACCAGAAGGCTTCAGTGTTTTTTCTGAAGAATCTTCTGATTTCGATGCCTTCCTGCGTGTGCTTGGTTCCTGTGGTTCCTCCTCCTCATGTGTGGGCGTGTTGTCACCTATCTGTGACGTTGGTGGGCTTCTGACTGGTATGGACTTTTCTGTCCCTTCAGTAGTGGACGGTGAGCGTGGGGGCAGCTGATGTTGTACGCCCGCACCTGGACGCTCAATGGGGACTGTCCATGATTCAGGCCTCTTGTCCTGGGATCTGGTAGTCGGCATCCTGATTGGTTCAAAGTTTCAGTTTGAATACGCAAAGTACAAGTCCAATCTTCAACTTGTCTTCAAAACGTTGGCTCGAAACGGCTGAGTCCAATTCTAGACTTCTTCAATATGTCAGTTTGAATCGGCTGAGTCCAACTCTAGACTTCAACACGAACTGGTTGACATCTATTTTCGAGCTTCAAAACGGCTATGTCCAAACTTAATTTTTTCTTGAAAACTGCTAAGTGGTAACTCTGGGTTAAGTCCGATTTCAGTCGTCGGCTTGAAGAGGGTTCGCTTCCTTTTTCAAACTTCGAAAAGTATCTCCAAACTCCGGGTTAGTTTAAACTCCGGGTTATATCCGACCCTCTTAACTCCAGGTTATTCTTCAAACTATAAGTCGCTAGTCAGTCTTCAAAACTATAAGTTCCAAATCAGCTTCAAACTTCAATGTTGATACGTAAACAAGTTCACTATAAGACTTTCAACACAAAATGGGTAAGCACATGAGCATATGTTTTCACTGTACTTACTGTTGTCTAAGTGTCAACTTGTCCAGCAGCCTCCAAGGATGAGCAGCCGGTCTGGTACCAATCACTGAACTGTTGGTCCGACTCTTGACGTTAGTAGTCACTTCAGACTCCAGATATCCAGGTTTGAAACTCCAGACTTCGATCGAGAGCTTCTATCTCGATAACGACTATTTGTTTTTAAACAAATTCTAAGTCAAAAATAAGCCTTCAGCTATAACGCTTCAGGAAATTTCAGCAACTATTTTTTCGTTCTATTTTATAGAACAAGTCGCCCACACGACTATTCAATATGCTTCTGTGTGTAAGCCTCTTCTTGGATAACGCTTCAGCGATAATCCTTCAGCCGTAACCCTTCAGGAATTCTATGAACGTCGTATGTTCGTTCTATCTCCTAAACGAGCTCCCAACACGCTGTTTGAAAACTCCGATTATGAGTTTCCTAGCGATAACTCTTCAGGCTATGCTATATTCCTTCAGGATACAGTTTCTGTGTAATCTTCGATTACTGTGAATTCTCAGTAAGCAGGTTACACAACAGAAACAGCTCAAAAAAACCGTCTTTTCGCGACGGTAATCACACGGGAACGGTTAGCTTCTCAGGAAGCCGGTAGAACCACAGGAATAGCTCAGGAATGGCTGCTGTGTCCCAGCAAAATGGTTGTCTTCCAGGTAGTCCACGCGTGGGCCTAATCCACTCGTGCACTCTTCACGACTGTAGTCGCTCTGGAAGTTTCTACTATGAGACGATAGTACGTTGCGCCTTTTGACGACGCTAATCACCCAGTAATACGGTTGCTGACCAGTAACTGGGTTATCTCACCCAGGAAAGGGTTTCTATCGTCCCAGAGTGTACGCTATGTTTTTGACTGTTAAAGAAACATGATCTTAACCCTGGCACTTGTAAGGTTTACGAGATGGAACGTCAGTATTCTTATTTCCCTGGAACTTTTCTCACGAACGCAACGCTTAGTACCCCAGTTGGCACATTTGTGTGGTGTGTAATCTTACCAGATTTATATTGAGGGTACCTTGAGATATTTGAGCATCAGTTTTCTTTGTTCTCACGAATGTTCACAGGCGTGAGCGTCAGTTTTCTTTGTTCTCAGGTACTAGTTTTCACAGGAACGATACGTTTTGACATTACCCAAGAAACAGGAATGTAACCTCAGTATATAAGGTCACTTTACATCAGGCTTGTTTGTTCTCAAGGCAGCGTTCGTGTCCCCAGGGCATCAGGTTTCTTTTTTCACAGGAATGGGACATCAGTTTTCTTTGTTCTCGGGAACAAGGCTCTTCGTTGGCCTATATTTTCACAGCGTCCGGGACATCAGTTTTCTTTGTTCTCGGGAACAAGGCTCTTCGTTGGCCTATATTTTCACAGCGTCCGCTGGTCTGGTATGTTTCCCAGAAAATTCGGCTCGACAGGACCAGCAAATGGTCCGTAGGTTACCAATATCCGGCTCGAAGGACCAGCAAATGTACGGGACGGACGTGATCGTCCAAGACCGACAGGCAATCAGGAGGTTGTAAGGCTCCTGCTTGAACGCGTTGACGCCCCTTGCACCTATTGTTCAGTTGTCATCTGGTAACTATGGACCTTGGAGACACTTGAAGGCTGCCAAGTAGGTTGAGGTGAAAAACGTGATGTCCAGGTTAAATAAAACTATTTGTTCATGGCCAGAAGCGATGTTCCTTCATGGTCCTCGATGCGCAATGATGCGTGGAAATACTTTAAGTGAAATAATGGCTACGAAATGTTCACGCGCCTGCGCACTATTAAAGAAGCGAACTCGACTGCGACGAGGACCACAACATTCCGACCGCAAAAACTTTTATTTTCAAAATAATATACGCTAAGACTCGTAGCTTGAAACTGACAGGAACTACCCTTCCACTGGACCGATTCTGGTGAAACTTGTACTTTTGGATAGGTCTCGAGGAGACCTTCCCTCCGGTCTTTGATCCAGGTCCCTAGCCCCTACCATCAGGGAGTTCTCGTAAGGAGAACGTCGAAGAAAGGGAATTCCCGCCAGTTTGAAGCTTTACAATCGAGTTTCTCCTAAAACTAGACATGTTAGCTCTAGGGTACCAGCGAGGGACTTGGAGCCCTCCTACTGGGCCGTTGACACACATAAGTGTTACAGTTATATTCAAAACATTCAGGCGTACAGCCGCGAAATGGTGCGAGAAGTTAGCTTATGCCCCTGATCTTGGCACATAAACTCGATTCCTACTCAGACCGCTGGGTGGATTTTCAAGTTACATTCACACCTGGGTAGCCCTCGTGATGGGCTATCCCAAGGTAGAAGTCCGGTAGCTACATGTCCAACCCCCGATGAGTTATGGTTTGTTACAAGTTTGTTTACATAGCAAATCCATGTAACCTCGCACCATATCAGGTCGCTTAACTCCTCAACCACCAGAGCTAAGCTCCTTCCGGAAGTGTGGTTGGGTAGCAGGAAAACTAGGCTGTCTGACGGCGGTACCCTGATGGGTGTACCACCAGCCTTTCCGCAGCTTAAGGTGCCGGGAAGCGGCCGAATACTAAATTTTACGTCGTCTCACATCTCTAATGTGTCTGTGTGCGTTACATACCCCTATATACTAGCTCCGTGTCATGACTGAGTGTAGGCGCCTGCCTGAGGGTCCACGAAGGTAATGCTTCAGACAGCATATCTATAGCTGACCAGGCACCAAATGTCCCTGGACGCAGTGACACATCGGCAGCCGCATAGAAACGTCCATGCCGGCACACACGGACACATCCTCTCAAGTAAGTGACGCCCATGTACTAGAATTACATAGGTGCTGTCTATTTATAGGGCCTAGACAAAATTCTAGGTCACCTAGAAGCGCTAAAACGGCTTGTAACGAATTTTCCAAACACTTACTTGAGTAAAATGTATGTGTATTTCCCTTTTTAGAGTAAAAATGCATTAAGACTGGCCATGTACTGCTATTATGTATAATTTCTCAGTCATGGCATCCAGCCATCCTATCTAGAACACCTAGATGGTGTTTCCTAACAAAACAATTATATGTAAGGAAGCAATCTGATTGGTTGGTGAATAGAATACCTATAGCACCACCTGATACCCTGCTCAAAACGGGGGGTCTAAAATAAGTAAACAAAATATTTTTATTTCCTTAAACCTATACATTTATCATATAACTAAGGTACCTTATGTATAATTCTAACACATAAGCGCTATATTCACACTATAAACTATGTAAAAGCCCCCAAAACATGAGTTTAAAGTTATCAAAATTCTACAAAAACTGGTTTTAGTATAAATATAAGGTGCCGCCCTCTTACAGGTCATTGTGAACTAAACGCTCGTTGAGGACGGTTGTTTTTTACGGAGTTAAATACTTGTTTCTTTCCGTAATAACACAATCAGTATGCATATTAAAGCTTCTAATTTATTGTTATTAGACTATATAATTCTATTACCTACTGATAGACACATAAAATATAATTTTAGTGTCTCAAAAACATGAGCAAAAATTAGTTACGAGCTTTACTATAAAAGGTTTTTTCACCTACCGACATCGCTTAGTATGCGATGGCGCTCTGGGGTGAGCAGACGTGTGTCTGTCAATACTATTTATATTTTACATATGACAACCTATCTAAAGGTGACGTATCGTCGCGAACAATATCATCTGAATCGTCCTCACCACTCATATAATTTTGCCGACTGTCTACCCGGTTGCCACTACCTTTCACTGATTTGCACATCACTCGTAAATGGCCTCTTTGTTTACACTCGTCACAATTATAATTTACATAGCGGCACCTGTCCGCTCGATGCGCCTTACCGCAACGCCAGCATGCTGGCGCAGCTGCCGCGCCGCTCAGCGGTGTGCCCGCCGCGCCTGACGCGCCGGCCGGGCCAGCCGCTCCGCCTGCGCCAGCCGAAGAGCACGAGCCGCGGGCGCGTCCTCGGCCCCCGCGTGTGTAATGCAGGTCTTCACCTGCCTCGCCGCCGGCACCTGAGGTCGTCGTCGGCACCGTGCTGCCGCTCACCTCCGCGTGCTTCTCTGCAGCCTCCAGTGCTAGTGCTAACTCCACCGCCTCCTTATATTCTATTTTCCTTTCGGCAAATATTCTAGAACGCATGGCGTCATTTGTCAAACCCGATACAAATTGATCTCTAAGGTTTTCTTCGAGCGTAGAACACTTTTTACATTTGCCAAAATTGCAAGTTGCTGCCAGATGTTTTAGCGCCTGTAAATACTCCATCAAGGGTTCGCCGGTCCGTTGTCTCCGCAGCCGGAACACGTGGCGCTCAGCGATCTCAGATCGCTGTGGTTCCAAATGATCGGTAACGAGCTTCACCAATGTCTCGTAAGATTTGTCCTCGGGAAAGTCAGGGGAACATAGATCACACATCAATGAATATGTGGCTTCGGATTCTGAAACATTTCTCCGACATTCGTTTCGCCGTTGATCGGTTCACCGACAGAACGATTCACTTTTCATTTTTTCTCCGACAGAACTTTTCAATGACGAACGATTCGCCGACAGAACGATTCACTTTTGAAAATTACATCGACAGAACCTTTCACCGGCGAGCGATTCGCCGACACAACTGCAGCCTAATTGTGTAAGTAAATTCGGCAAAGGAAACAATCTGGTTCTTTCCCAAAAACACACACATACACAAAGAAGTTGAATAAAGATTCAACTTCTCTGTGTATGTGTGTGGTCTTGTAATAATACGACTTTATGTATTAACAACGTCGTAAAGAGATAAGTGTGTGACAAAAGCAACATGTCCAACATTTTTAGAAATAAACATATTTATATTAATAAAAATATAATCATTTAAACACAAAATTGCGAGGGGGCTTGAAAATCTGAAATGAATACACATAGGTATATTACCATAAAACTTTAATACCCAGTCGAACTAACGGCATGAGAGACAGATACAGTTATTAGCGAGATATATAAATATAAGTTAAATAACACTCACCTTTTATTTCCTTGTAATTATTTATTTTGCACTCAAATCTCGAAACACAACCACAAACTAGTGTCACTAACAAGAAAAATGAATAAGTCTTACAGGTGTTGTTCCTTGACTCAACTAAAACGTTTTAGTCATTAAAAAACACCTGCATGAAGACAATAAACAAACGAGCCGTTGAAAAGTTATGATGCGACTTCTGTGCTACGAAAGTGGTAATTCCATAACGTTCATACGACTTTTGAATGACGTTAACGAAGTCAGCTTGTGACTTTTGTATGTCCATTATACGACAATGTTAGTCGTATAACTGGGCCCATTTTTGCGTTTAGTAAACGTTATTATAACGTTAGTGCGACTAAGGTATTACGATCAGTGGAATTAAGATAACGTTTACTAAACTTTTGAACGACGTTAAATTGTTAGTTGGGTATGGACATAAAAACCTACTTAAGTGGCTGGGCTCATATTTCTCATTTATGTAATACAAAATAAGTATCCTATGAAGTTTATAATTCTTTTTGTTAATCATAGTTGATTTGTTATGTTTTTGTTTTGGTTTTAATCATGTTGGTTAGCTATTTGTTAATAATAAAAAATATTTTCATTTGCAAATATATTTCAGTTAACCTTACAAAACGTATGTATAACCATAACATGTATGATACATGTATTGACGTTGAAGCAAATACGTTTTTGTCACTTTTTTGGTTAGTTTTTTAAGTTTCGTCTTCACAACTTGATTCAGGTGTAAACAACAAACGGAAACAGGTCTACATGTCGAATACCTATGTTTTATACCCAGGGGCAGATGAACAGTTGTGTCGGCGAATCGCTCGCCGGTGAAAGGTTCTGTCGATGTAATTTTCAAAAGTGAATCGTTCTGTCGGCGAATCGTTCGTCATTGAAAAGTTCTGTCGGTGAAAAAATTAAAAGTGAATCCTTCTGTCGGCGAATCGTTCGTCATTGAAAAGTTCTGTCGGAGAAAAAATGAAAAGTGAATCGTTCTGTCGGTGAACCGCTCAACGGCGAAACGAATGTCGGAGAAATGTTTCAGAATCGTGGCTTCGCCTACGATTGTAATTAACATCGGCACCTTTAGGTTATCTTTTACGTCGTTTAGTAAAATATATTGGTTAACCCGGCGTATATAAGCAGGCCATTGTTTTGAACTGATATTGAACGGTTCTAACTTTCCGATTGGCATCTTAATAACAGTCGATATAATCGATGACTTCACTTCACTCTTAATGCAGACGCAAAAACTTCTAATTAGTTCCGTCTTAGATTATATATAATGTCTAAGAATCCCGTACTCGTCGCCAATGCAGCGTCAATGAAAGGCGAGGGTTAGCGACACACTGATTTATTGAACTAAGATATTAATCTACCCGCCACCATACAAATATCATACCCGCAGTCATGATAACAACGGTACAATCCTAAGACCCATTCTTTCGGAAGCTCTACTGAGGTCATCGAGCATTGTACTGAGGTCCTCCATGGTCTCAGCCATGACCACTATATCATCGGCAATCCGAAGGCGAGTATGTATTGATTGACGTTGATGCCTAGCCCTCTCAAGTCCAGAACCTTGAAGACATCCTCCAGTGCAGCGGTGAACAGTTTCGGAGATATGACGTCTCTCTGTCGCACACCTCGCTGCAGAAGGACGAGTTCCGAGGTCTGATTCTGAAGTCGAACTGACATGGTGGCGTTTTTATACACACACTTCAACACTTCGATGTACCGGTAGTCAATTTGGCGACGTTGGAGAGACTGCAGTACAGCCCAAGACTCGATCGAATCGAAGGCTTTCTCGAAGTCCACAAACGCTAAACAGAGAGGCATGTTGTACTCTTCCGTCTTCTGTATAACGTGCCGCAGCGTATGTATATGGTCTACCGTAGACCATATACATAGGTACCCTGCGGAAGCCTGTACCGGGTTGTTCGGGAGGCTGGAAATCGTCAAACCTGCGCGCGAGACTTATCGTGATGACACTTGAACACAGCTTTTAGACATGTCTAAGAAGTCACCCTTCTTGAAGAAGAGTACCACCACACCTCTGTGGCGTTTGCCCCTCAAGTATGTCGGAATCAAACAGCTTCTGAAGGTTTGGAAGGGTTTTGAACCCGCCTTCAGGATTTTGGCCGTAATTCCGACATCACCCGGTGCCTTGTTGTTTTAAAGCTGTTTCAGAGCCATCCTAATCTGACAGGCTGACGTCCGGTATGTCTATGGTATTTTCTAGATTCGCAACGGGTTTACTGGTTGACGTGTACAACTGCCCATATAATCTCTCGATCTCCCTCAGAAGTCCCGGTTTGTCGGACACGATCCTGCTATCATTGGTCTTCAATTTCGTGAGCTGGCTTTACCCAATAGAATATTCCTGTTTTAGGTCAGCGCCATCTCTTGACCTATTTAGTGGAACTAATGTAATTTTTGTTGATTATTTCTGACAAACTGTGCTATTTAGAGACATTGTTTTATTTTTCCTGTAATCTTTATTTATATAATTCTACTGTACGTGTGTTTGTCACTGAACTCCTCCTAAACGGCTGGACCGATTTGAATGACTTTTTGTACGCGTTTGTGTGGCGCCCGGGATGGTTTAGATTCACAATAGGGTAGGGTAGGGTAGGATAGGTAGGGTAAGGTAGGGTAGGATAGGTAGGGTAGGGTAGGATAGGTAGGGTAGGGTAGGATAGGTAGGGTAGGGTAGGCTAGGTAGGGTAGGGTAGGACAGGTAGGGTAGGGTAGGATAGGTAGGGTAGGGTAGGATAGGTAGGGTAGGGTAGGATAGGTAGGGTAGGGTAGGATAGGTAGGGTAGGGTAGGATAGGTAGGGTAGGGTAGGATGGGTAGGATAGGTAGGGCAGGGTAGGATAGGTAGGGTAGGGTAGGATAGGTAGGGCAGGGTAGGATAGGTAGGGTAGGGTAGGATAGGGTAACATAGGTAGGGTAGGGTAGGATAGGTAAGGTAGGGTAGGGTAGGATAGGTAGGGTAGGGTAGGATAGGTAGGGTAGGGTAGGGTAACATAGGTAGGGTAGGGTAGGATATGGTAACATAGGTAGGGTAGGGTAACATAGGTAGGGTAGGGTAACATAGGTAGGGTAGGGTAACATAGGTAGGTGGGGTAACATAGGTAGGGTTGCATAGGTAGGGTAGGGTAACATAGGTAGGGTAGGGTAACATAGGTACGGTAGGGTAGGATAGGGTAACATAGGTAGGGTAGGGTAACATAGGTAGGGTAGGGTAACATAGGTAGGGTAGGGTAACATAGGTAGGGTAACATAGGTAGGGTAGGGTAACATAGGTAGGGTAGGGTAACATAGGTAGGGTAGGGTAACATAGGTAGGGTAGGGTAGGATAGGTAGGGTAGGGTAGGATAGGTAGGGTAGGGTATGGTATGGTAGGGTAGGGTATGGTAGGGTAGGGTATGGTATGGTAAGGTAGGGTATGGTATGGTAGGATAGGGTATGGTAGGGTAGGGTGGGGTATGGTAGGGAAGGGTATGGTAGGGTAGGTAGGTTAGGGTAGATGAATGTTTGGTGTTTTTATGGCAAAACAAAGTTTGCCGGATCAGCCAGTCGTTATATAAACTTGTATTACATAGAATAATTTCAAATTTTCTCTATGCAATTTCGGAGATAATAGGAGAGAAAGATATTTTTTTACATGTATTGTCAAGCCAAAATATATGGGGCATAAAAAAAAGATTTTTGAGAATGTTTAAATAGCGCTCTTTCATATGATATCCCACATGCCCCAGTTTCCCCACTTCGAATTTTTAAGATCCCTTTCAGTAACAGTTGCAAAAAGAAAAAGCTTTTTTCGTTGCAAAATAGCTGGGCAAACATCATCTAAAACTATTCTAAATTTCAAGTTGATATCTTTAGTAGTTCTTGAGATATCCAGCTTTGACAGATGGACTGACTCGCACCGTAAACGGCTATGGGTTCCTTTTTACCATTTTGGTACGGAAACCTAATAATGCAAACATAGAATGGGATGTGGTGTGAGCCTAAAGCTAATAATGATCCACCATCATTTTCGTTTTACCTGGGGTTTTCAGTGGCACCACATTTTGTGGCTAAACTGGTTACCTACTCTATTTCTCATTATAAAATCATATTTCCTTACCTACAGCCTGAGTGATCCTAGCAACAATTCTATGTAAACAAGGCATTAGTCAATTTAAAACAAAAGAATAAATAAAGGCCATTTCATTTATTATGATTACAGGATAAACAAATAGAAAATAAAAGCATACTCTATATAAATCCATGTCCACAGCTGGCGGCCAAGCTATACATACTCCAGATAAATCATCATAATTTTTTTGTCAAAATAGATTTTAC
Organism: Orthosia gothica; assembly: GCA_949775005.1. Lineage (NCBI taxonomy): Eukaryota > Metazoa > Arthropoda > Insecta > Lepidoptera > Noctuidae > Orthosia > Orthosia gothica. The sequence continues at coordinate 19,335,483 of OX459048.1, read as the reverse complement.
AGAAACATGATTCCTAGACATAGACACCACTATTAGATAATTATATAAATAAAATAATAATAAAAAAGGAGTCCAGTCTAATCTCTCACTCATGAATATAATTTCCGCACTGTACAACATAGTAAACACATCTATGTATTTATTAGAATAACCAGAGGCAATTCAATATTATTGCATCAAATAAAATTACTCTGCTCTAAGCAACAACTGAATAAAATTTAAATATAGGAACAAAGTACATTATAATTTTGTCTATATAATAATAGTTAATACAACATTCTATAATATTTCCTGGAAGACAAAAAAAAAATAGAATAAAAAAAGAACTATATAAAATCTGAATTATTACAATACATTTGAATTTTAAAATTAATCACAAGACTACTCCTTTGTTAATTCTAGTCAGTTCCATGTCAGCCACAAGCAGGATCTCATCCCACTTGTGTGACGGTGTGTGAGGTGGGGTTGTTATACCGAGCTTCAGTTCTTTGGTGGAAGTTGGAGTTGTGAACTCCAGTTTCCGTTTGGACCGCCCAGCAAACACATGGCAAGCTGTGCTCCTCTGTTCACTGTCTAGCACCAACAGAGGTGTGATAGGGGACGGAGTTACCACTACTGCCTTGTCACACTTCTTCACCTTGTATGGCCCTACATATTTAAAAACTGGCTTCTTTAATATTAAATTACCTGATACTTTTTCAATGAGACCAATAGAAATAAATACATTGGCAATGTCATAGAGCCTCCTCACTTTAGACTTGTGTTGGCGGTCCTGCTGCTCCGGAGTGAGGATTGTTTTGATTTTACTGGACGTGTCTATCAAGACTCTCACAGCCATCTCCAGGTTTATTAGAGTATTCTGCAGAGGAAATACAATACAGATAAGTCTAAAAATATTTAACAACAATTATGCAATTGCTATTCATAAAAATTAATTTATAACCATTAATATTCTGTAAATTTAAAGGAAACAAATATGTAGGTATTTAGAAATTGGTTTAATCCTGACCTTATATACTTACAGGAGGTTCTACCAAAAACAACATGAGGAATCTCTGTGCCAACACTCCCAAAGTCTTATGTTTGGGTGTTGGGGGCTTAGGAGCCTTTCCACGCAGTGCTTCTGACAACTTAAGATGCTCGCCCTGCTTTTTCAGCATTTTCAAAAACGAATTCAGCCGGGAGCCTCCATGCCAAAGATATGTATTTTTCCTTTTATGAACTGCACACTGCATAGCTTCAAGTATGTTTATAATGTCATACATTCGGCGCTTCTCCACTCCTAGCCGGGCTGCCGTGCTATCCAGTTGTATTTCCACTGGACCATCGCCATGAAGAGGATACAAATTGAGGAATCTGTAATAATTTCCAATAAAATCATTATTTAAGTACATATTTAAAATTCAGTGATCTGTACTTTAATCGTATGTATGTTTACCTGTCACATAGTATCTGAAGAGATTTTTCTTTCCGATGTAAAGCACTTGGTGGCGGTGTGGGATATTGTAATGCGACATTAGTCAGTAACTTGAGGTTAGCAGTCGGCGACACATAGTTAGCTGAGTTTGTAACTTCAGTAAGCACGCAGCGTTTTGGAGTACAAGTTATGTTGTCATCTTCATACATCGTGTGATAACATTATGTAAATCTCCTATTTTACAAAATATTCGCGTACTTTTTGACAGTCAAACACAAAACCAGTTGGCTTATTTTGTATTAAAACTTTAATATTAACAAAGCATCTTAATTTAAAAAAACATAATAGATGTTTTATGTATAGAACGAATTTTAGGTAAATATTTTATAAAATATTCTACAAAAGTAACCTCACTGTAAACAATTTTGACATTAGTAAATTGCGCGCGAGGCTCGAACTTTTTTTTTTTTTTTTTTTTTCTTCTGGCTTCGCACGGTTTGTGCATTCAGCCAATGTCACGTCAGGTTGTTTTATTAAGTAATAAAGGTAGGGAAACCAAATTTAAATATTTATATATTAAATTTAACGGAATTTAGGAAAGGACGGATATTGGATCAGTATATTTTAATGGTAATGGCATAACAAATAAATAATGAGTAGATTACAATGAGGTAAATTACAGCTTAATATTATTTAAGGTGATGAATGAGACTATACATTTATACACTGGAAAGCTATTTGTACAAAGTAAAGAAAGTATTGAGGTAGGAAAAGGAATACGAAGGGACAAGAGGTCACAGAGAAAGGAAGAACGGTCATGTAAAGGACAGGAGAAAAATATGTGATCTAAGTCACCTACGTCTGTTCCACACGAGCAATTGGGGTCGTCAATGATATGAAGTTTGGCAAGGTGGGCTGGAGAGCAAACATGGCCCAGTCTTAATCGTATTAAAATGGAGGTCTCCACCTTGCCAAACTTTGCCCTGCCAAACCACGGTTTTTCTGGAATCTCGGGTTGGATAAAAGACAAGTTACGGCCTTTGGATTTGCTGCTGATATCCCAAGCTACCTTCCAAGTGTCACGGAGAAAATTCTTTGGCAGCGTCTCGAGGTCATAGCTAAAGTTCTTATATGGAACTAAGTCCCCACATTGCACCGCGTCACCAGCAAGTGCATCTGCTACATCATTGCCATTAATTCCAGAATGGGCTGGAATCCAGGCAAATAGTAGTGTGTTACCCTCATAGATGGTTTTGAACGCAAGTTCTCTTATTGCATAAATTATAGGAGACTGAAATTTGTGTTCGAAAGGGGATTTACTGATGGCTAGAAGAGCACTCTGTGAATCAGTAAAAATTATAATATTTTTAAGCTTAAAAACACGTGAATATTCTAAAGCTTTTAGAATTCCAAAACATTCTCCAGTAAAAACAGAAGTCTCCGGAGGCAGTTTGATTTTTTGCACAATTTTGTATTGAGTATGGAAGGTACCAACCCCTACACAACCTGTAGGAGAACGCTTGGCAGCATCCGTAAAAATATGATGGCAGTCGGAATGTTCAATCAGAAATGTATTAAAATTTAAATGACAATCGGGATCTGACTTACTTACAAAGTTATATTTAATATTGGGAGTGAACAGTAAACTCTCATAACTATTGTTAAATAGGGGCAGTTTATTTGAACGGTGAATAGGTGAACAAAGTGAGAGGAATTTTTTATAGCTTTCAACTAAACAAGGAGCACGTTTATGGGACCAGTAAACTGAAGATTCAAATTGAAACATTAAAGATTCCAGTTTAGGAATGAGAGGGTGAGTTGAGAACTGAAGAATCCGGAATAAATATTTATCAGACAGGTATTGTCATCTGAGGCTTAAAGGAGCTTCCCCACATTCGATTTGTAATGCGTTAATGGGACTAGATTTCATGGCACCCGAAATAATGCGTAATGCTTTTGACTGGATTCGATCCAACTTTTTAAAAGCCATAACACTACCAGGTTCTAGAACGAACAATCCATAATCCAGAATGCTTCTGATGATTGCGTTGTAAATGAGTTTTAAAGAATAGGGATGTGCTCCCCACCATACACCTGAGAGGCATCTGAGCATATTTAAGTGATTTTCGCATTTATTAATAATAAAGTCGCAATGAGGAACCCAGCTTAATTTAGAGTCAAATATTACACCTAGATATCTGAATTTATCTTTAACTGGAATAAGCATTCCCTTAAAGAAGAGGTTTACTACGGGAATAATTCTCTTCCTGGTGAATAAAACAGCCGCGCTTTTAGACATGGACAAATCCAAACCATTTAAATATAACCATGACTCTAAAGTAGATAAAGCAGAATTTATAGCACAACTAGCTTGTTCAACAGATTCACTTGAAGAATATAATAATAAATCGTCAGCATATTGAAGAACCTTAACATGACTAGATAAGGAAGAGTCCAAATCAAAAGTGTAAATATTGTAAAGAAGGGGACTGAGCACAGAACCCTGTGGGAGACCTCTCCATACAAGATAGGTGACATCATGATCTCCAATTAACATGTTAACAGAGCGTTCAGTCAGGATGTTAATAATAAAATTCGTCAAATTCGAGGGAACCTCCAAGGCTTTTAATTTATTTTGTAAAACTGATAATACGACATTATCATAAGCTGCATTAATATCTAGGAAAACTGCAACAGTGGATTGGTTATCAGAGAAGGATAGCCGAATATCGGATGAAAAAATACTTAAGCAGTCAGTGGTGCTTTTACCTTTTCTAAAGCCATATTGTGATTCCGCCAAAAGGCCCTTACTTTCAACATACCATTCTAGGCGATTCTTAATTAAGTGTTCTGCTAATTTCATCAGAATTGAAGACAAAACTATGGGTCGGTACGAGGCAGCATCCGATGGAGTTTTATTTGGTTTAAGGAATGGCAACACCATTTGACGTTTCCATTCAACTGGGATGTTTCTTGTAATCATGATAGAATTAATAAGTTCTAAATAATAATTGAGGACATTGTCGTTCAAATTAGCAAAAAAGGAATACGGGATGCCATCAATGCCCGGCGCAGAATCCTTAGTTCTATGAATAACACCCTTTAATTCAGTGAGAGAGAAAGGAAGATCTAGCGTCGAATGTGTGTCTGAAGTGTCTTGGTTATTAGATAAAGATAAGGGAGACAGGATAGGGTTAATAGCCTCAGGTACCCAAGGAGGAGCTAATTTATCTAAAAAGTCACTGGCTAAAGAATCAGGAATAGGAGAAGGGTTGTGGTAAATAGACCTAAATCTACGAATATTGCGCCAGACAATCGTAGGATGAGTATTCGGTGAAATTGATGAGCAAAAGTTACGCCAAGATTCAAATTTTTTCTTCTTAAATATTTTAGAAGTTCCATTAATTATGTTACTTACGGTTTCAAAATTAATATCAGACATATCATGGTTATAGTTAAATTCAGCTTCTTTACGTTTTTTAATCAATTCTGTGCACTCTGAGTCCCACCATGGAGGTGAAGGAATTGTGCTCATGTTGTTATTTTTTACAGGAAAAACTTCATCTGCCGCTGCAATTAATATGTGTGCTAAAGCTTCAGCACAACTATTTTCATTGCCATCAGCAATAACAGGCAAGGTGCAAAGTTTTCTGTCAACAATGTTTCTAAATTTGTCCCAGTCATTAGTATTTTTATTAGGTAGTTTATGTTTTAAATTAGATCTCCTTAATGGTGCCTTTGGTTTAGAAAGAGGATAAGAAATGATTATTGGGAAATGGTCACTACCATAAGTGGAGTTTAGAATATCCCAAGTTAATGAAGAAGCTAAGCTTGGTGAACAGATAGAAAGATCAATTGCACTTTGGTTCTGATTGGGACTACAACGACGTGTAGCAGCTCCTGAGTTCAAAATGCATAAATTATGTAGGTCTATTATATCCAGTAATTCATCCCCATAACAAGTAGAAGTCGAACAACCCCACAATTGGTGATGGCAATTAAGGTCCCCCAATATTAAGAATGGCTTTGGAAGAAAAGAAAAGAGATTATTCATCTCTTGCAGAACTGAAGAAGAAGGGTGAGGAACATAAATAGAAACAAGACAAGTATGATGCACTTTAATAGCTACAATTGAAATTTCCTCACTGTGAGGAGGCAATGTAATAATAGAGAATGGGATAGAATTCTGGATAAGTATAGCTACTCCACCATACCCATCAGATCTATCCTCTCTAATGGTTAAATAACCATTGATTTTAAAAATATGATTAGGTTTGAGCCAAGTCTCTGCAAAGGCAAAGGCAAATGGCTCATATTTGTTTAAAAGATGTATAACATCACTCTTTTTGTTTATTAGACTGCGGCAGTTCCACTGGATTATTTTGGATGTGTTGTCCATTATGAATGGATTGAGATCCATAGAAAGATGAGGCTACGTTGGACGGTGAAATATTGAACTGAGAGAGAAGATTATGTAATGCAGAAAGAAAATCGTTTATAGAAAAATTTGTGTCTTTGATTTCATTATTAAGATTGTTAGAAAGAGCACAACCATTCGATGGCTGGGGAATATTAAAATCCTTAATGATGGCATTATGAGCTACTTTATTATAACCTTGTACAGATTTAGGAGGGGAGTTAGGTTTGAGAAAGACCGTCTTTTTATAGCTAGTTGAAGTAGGTGTTTTATTGGGTAAATAGATTGAAGCAGAATTTACAAAGTTTTTGGAGGGCGAAGATAAAAGTGCATCAGCATATGATTTTGTTACTGGGGGATGTACTTTAGCAGCTTCAGCATATGATACTGAACTTTGTGCCATGTATGTTTTAATTAATTTTTGCCTTGAGAATTCTGGGCAAGACTTATTAATAGCAAAATGTAATCCAGAGCAAAGGCAGCAAGATGTACTTCCTTGTTCTTTGTCACAACTGTCTCCAGAATGGCCTTGGCCACATTTATAGCAACGGGGTTTAGACCTGCACTGAATTTTAGTGTGACCAAATCTACAACAATTGTAGCACTGTATGGTGGGGAAAATGTATAGCTCTACAGGTAAAGCATTATAGCACATAAATATTCTTTTTGGTAAGACCTGCCCGTCAAACGTTACTACTATAGATTGGGATGGTTTCCAAATGGTTGAACCATCAACAATGGTTTTAAAATTAAGACGCCTGACTTTTAAAATTGGACCGCAACCAATTGGTACTGATATATTGTCAATAACTTCCTCCGGAGACCATTCTGCAGGAACACCACGTACTAAGCCCATTCTAGTAACGTTGAAAGTAGGTATAAAAGCTTTAAAATTATATTTTTCGAGACTATTGTGAGTAATAAAGTAATTTGCTTCAAGAAAATTAGAAAAGGATAAAGAAATCTTATTGCGCCCGATTTTTTTGACGCTACCGTTAATAATGTTTTGGAAGGCGTTACTCTTTAAAAACTTGCCAAATGTGATTGGGTGCAATGTCGTACTATCATCTGGTGAATTTGTTATTTTTTGAACATGAATTACAAAAGGCGCGCTGTCTGTTTTTTCATAGGTTTTTCTCCCTATCTGCGTTGGATTAACCGTGGAAGGAGCGGGAATATCATTAGGCAATACATTACTTACTTTATTTTCTAAATGGATAGGCGCAGATTCCACAACTTCAGAGGAGTTTGACTCTATACAACCACAACCCGAAGACTCGGAACCGTGATGTTTACGGGTACGACGACGTTTATTGCAGTGCTTACAAACATGCACGCGGCTTCTTTTTAAATTTCGAGCAGAAACCGATGACCCATCAGTGTCCATACCCGATTCATTCGATTGTACTGTGACAAAAACACCGGCCGGAGGAACAAAGTCCCCCGGGTCCGGCGGGTCTTTCATCCTTACACGCTAAAGAGAATTGAAAAAACTTACCACTACCGAAGAATGTACAAAACTAAATCTTAACTACTACTACTACTGATCTAATATATAATTGTGAACTTTTTCCAAATAAATATCTATTATATACAGGTTAAAATTTTGTTTTAAATTTTAATCCCAAAAATACGCGTCCGCCAAGTTGAAAGTTTCCCGCGCTTTTTTTCGAGGCTCGAACTTAGATGAAACTGGAAAAGCCGCTTTTCAACGTTTCGTTATTGTAAGAAGCAAATAGAAGAAATTAGTTTTTATAAATAGTATTGCTCTAATAATACGATCCAAATTTTTTTTTTTTGAAAGACTTGAATGAAAAGCAGTATAGAATTATTTACAAAAAAACAACCTTTCGTAAAGCATAAAACAAACTGTCTTTGTAAAATGCAACTCCCGATAAAAAAAATGATAAATTTATTTTTTGTTGATACATTAGATAGGTTTACTTCGTGTTTTCTAATTTTAGCTTACCACGAAATCAAAAAACCCCTTTGTGAAATTTCCTAAACAAGAAACGGAAGTCTCGATGCGATAGCGATAGTTTATGAACTTTATGGAAATATTTTTTTTTTTTACTTGCGTCACGTCATGGCTGGCATGAAGCTTGATTACTTTTCTTGCAAAAGTGAGCTTGGTTTTCTTTGAAAGTGGAGGATTCTGCCAATGTTTTGACTTTTATTTACGTTTCGACCAGTTTCGACTCGGAACTTAACATTTATGGTTATTTGTAATAAAACGAAGTGTTCGTTTGTGGATATGTTTCGTTTGCTCTATAGAAAGGCAAAGGTGTAAATCCAATACAAAATGAACGACGGGGATTGGATATGCAGTGATCCGAATTGCGGAAATATTAATTTTGCACGCAGGGCTTCATGTTATCGATGTAACAAAGAGAGACCCGACACTTCAAAAGCGTGTAAAAAGAAACTAGGCACAGAAATAGGAAAAACAGCAGCTGAAAAGTCGCGTGGTTTATTCAATGCCGATGATTGGCAGTGCAACAAATGTGCTAATGTGAACTGGGCCCGGCGTCAGACTTGCAATGTTTGCAATGCACCTAAATACGGAGAAGTAAGTATCTCCCTGTTTCAACACCGGTTCTAATGTGATAATGAGATATGTGACATGATTCTTGTGCATGATTCCAGGTGGAAGCTCGCACCGGTTACGGAGGAGGGTACAATGAACGTGGAGTAGTGGAGTACCGAAGGCGCGAAGAATCCTCTGACGATGAATATGACGAATTTGGTCGAAAAAAACGAAAACGTAAAGCGGACTCCGAAGACAGAGATCGTCCAGAAAAGGTATGTCTTCTATTACCAGTTGTACTTATTTGTAGATATTGCCACTTTAATGCTTGGAATAGTTAAATAACATCTCCTTTAATTAAAATATGAACACAAAAATAAAACTAGGTAAAAAAATCATTAACACCATCTTGTAATAAAATATCTGTCTTTTCATTTAAGTTCAATAATGACAGCTTTTTTGTGTAAATTTTTCTTTTTTAACAAATATTCAGGGAGTAATGGATTTTGAAGCTAAGAAGACTTGATGTTATATTATAAGTGCAATAACTTTTGAAGCACATCATTATTAAAGTGGAGATAATTTTTCCTGCCTTCAGGTTGGCATCACTGAAGGAGCAGTATTCAAAAATTTGCCACCAACAGTGCTGCAGAAGGAATCAAATAACGAACATAACATGCCAGTTTTTGGGCCAAACTTGTTGATGAACACAAGTAATAAGAATATGAAAAGAAATGGCAGTCTTAGTGACAGCTCTATGTGTGAACTTCCTTCACTCACAAAAGCAGCAGTCAGTAAATATCAACAGATAAACAATTCAAGACAAGATTATATGTTACCGGCCTACAAGAAAAATGGTGCACATTTAAGGAAACGGTTTCTAAGCTCTAGCGACAGAGACCTATCAGGTTCATCAAGCTATGACGGTAATGCAAAAAAGAGCAAACGGGAAAATAATGATTCTCGTATACCTAAAAAGTGTAATCCTGTCATGGAAAATAGTGTTTCGTCTACAAAAACTGAGATGGTTTACAAATTAAGTAGATCCATTCCAGCTGAAGATTTGCAAGTTACCTATACTCTTGAGGAAAAAGTAAAGTGTGCAGCTTTAGCTATTGTTTACAATAACTGCAAAATTACCACTGATAAGTTTGAATCAAAATATGAAAAACCTGCCCCAGATTTTAAGACAATCTTTGAATGGAGACAAAGGCTTATGACCAAAGGCTGTTTAGATGATTCACATTTAGAAACAAAGAAATCAATAAAAACTAGTTCTGCAACTAATACTGACAACACTGATATTCAAAATCAGAAAACAGTTTGCAGGTTGCCAAATCCTGATGAAATAATAATTTCTTCAGAGAGTGATGAAGAAGAATCTAGTAAAAATTTTGAGAAATCAGGACGAAGTATGAGTGCCGAAACTGTGTTCATTGAAGGTAATACAGATTTACGAGCAGCAGGAAGTTCTGTGGATGGGCGGGGTTCAGGAGCAAGAAGTTACTCACAATCCACCCACCAACGGACTCGTTCAAATTCTCGTGACAGCCAAGATTCTCATTATCCCGATACAGATTCAGAAAAAGGCTCTAAATCAGTAAACGGAAGCAATGCTTTAAAATCAACAAATGTATCAGCAAGGCAATCAGTCCATGGTTCTGATTCAGAGTCAGTGTCATACTACAGTGGGGAAGATAATTTCTTATCAAGGGTATTTGGGGAGGGCAGAAAGAGACGAAAAGTAAAGAAACGGACTGTTCCTGCTGCAGTCCCTAAACCTAATGATTACTCTTCAAATGATGTCAAAACCTTTGAAGGATATAGTACTTTTAAAAAGTCAGAACAGTCGCCTTTGGTGACTGGCAACATCTACACCCCCAATTTGCGCAATATGAATTCAAGAACTCGCGAAAATGTTGATATAGATGGCTGTTCCAGTGAGTATGTTCCTACCAAAATAGGTTCCACAGCTAAAAAGAACTATCAAGAGTTTAAAGACAATGTTCGAAAGAAAGGTTATTGGGCAAAAGGTAATGGATCTTCTCTGACAATAAATAGACATAATATGTCAATGAATGTTATTCATCAAACAACAATACCAAATCAAATTGTTGAAGAACCAGTCAAAACTGTGGGAAATCATCAAAATGCTACTGTATGTGCTAAACCTGTGCAAAATCAAGTTAATGATTTCACTAGAGTTGATGATAACAAAAAAATTACCAGTGCAAAGTCCTACATGACTTTTGATAAATCAATAAAGACATTTGAAGATAAAGCTTCTGAAAACACGGATCGCATTTTTGCTCAAGTACAGTCAAATAATGTTTCAAAAAATAGAAGCATTTTGGATATTTTTGATATTAGTGACCCAGCACAAAAGAGTCCAGAAACAAACAACGATTTGGACAAGTATGATAACATAAGAAAAATGTACGAGAATGAGTGGGATGAAGACGATGAAGCACTCTACAAAAATACAGATTGCAACGATGAGAAATCAGCATTGATTAGGGCTCCCTCGCCAACTATCTCTAACAGAACTCAAAGTCCCACTTCTGACATGCTCTACACAGCAGAGAAGGAACCTCAGCCGAAAGGCACTAGTGAGAACAACTCAATACCGGACTTCATCAAAGACAAACATGATTTGCTTTTAGATATGCTAAAAGATTTTCAAAATAATGAAATAAGTCAAATGGTATCACCACTGAAGCATGGGACACCCCAGTTGCCGTCTGCAGAAGACAACATTGTGTATCAGAAGCCCATGGCAGATACAATCCCAAATACTGCCATGTCTGGATTTGAATCAATCCCTGATCTGCCTGCAAATAGACCTGATCCAATGCCAAATCTTCTAATGCCTAGACTGGACACAATTCCGAACCCTTCCATGCCTAGACCTGATAGATTTACAAATCCTGCCATGGACAGATTTGAGCATACAAGTCCAAATAACACTGTTAAAAAAAGTGATACAATTTCAAAATACCCCATGAACAGAGAGTTGCATGCTAGAGTTCCTAAAACTATGAAAAGATCTGAATTGATTTCAAATCATAACAAAAATAGGCCTGTACCAGAACCTAATCTTCTCATGCCTGAAGTTTCCCCTATCCCAAAGCAAAGCATGACCAGTCCTGACCGAGTCTCAAATCTCGTCATGAATAGATCTGATTTAACACCGAATCTCATGACTAGACCTGATCCAATTCCAAACCTTTCCAGACCTAATCAGGCTCATAAACATAAGATTTCTCAATCAGACTTTACCCAAAATGTGACCCTTAATAGACCAGAACCTGTTTCCAAATCCAACCCGAAGTTCCCAATGTTTAGAGCAGATAGGGTTCCTGATGATGCCATGGCTGGATCTGATTTAAATCCAAACCTTACTATGGACGTACCTGATCCGATTCCTATAGAATTATCGAATGAAGTTTTACGTCTATCAGAAGAAAATGTTGATTGTGATGGTATAAATGATGATACTAAAACTATAAGTCCAAAAAATCGCGTGCATATTCTTGAAAATATCACAATTCAGCCAGCAGGTTCAGTTCACCAGAATATCACTCCATTACACCAGCAAAATATAATTCAACATTCAAGCCCTACGGCAGCCCAAGCAAATAATTCAAAATTTGTTTCATCAAGTCCACAAGTTGATGAAAAACAAGACACAAATGAAGAAATACGCGAAAAATCACCAGAATATGAAGAGCCCGTAGGCCAAGTCGATTTTTCTAATTTATTGGCTGGTATAAATACAAACACTTTAATGTTAGCATTGCAAAATCTTCAGAAAATGTCACAAACTTCTTCACCAAAGAATAATGAACAAATGAATACTGAACAACAAAGTACAAAAGAACAGGCCAAAGATGGTCATATGGAAAATGCGATTAACTTAACAAATGATGAAGAGTGGGAGAAAGAATCCAATAGAGATGGGAGCATTGAAAGACAGTTGGAACAAATGGACGGATGTACTGGCGACACTCCTTTTTTGAGTGATATTTTTGACCCGGGCCCAGTTGTTGTACCTCCGAATGTAGCAAGAAAGTTAAACTTGAATGTACCAACACTTGAAGGAGATGGACCTGACACAAATCCAAATGAAAATGCACCTGTTATAGGGAACTTTAAAAGTTTTGCTTTGCCAAAACCTATATTATTGAATAGGTTAAAACTGACTGTGAAAACTGCCGAAAAGCCTACGAAAAGCTCTGGCAAAAGGGTGAAACGAAAGAAGGTTTGTATTAAAATTCATAAAATAAATATTCGGTAATTAAGGGAAGTAATTGAGGGTTTAACAGGTTATTTTTGCACGCACGTTGTAAGTTATACTTGAATTTAACTAGCAAGGGTTGGCACAAAGCATCAGTGTTGTGCTGGGCAGGTGAGCACGTTGATGACGATGGTGCATGCTTGTTGCAGAGCAAGCCGTCCGCGGCGTCGGCGCCGGGCCAGCCCGAGGGCGAGGAAGATGACGACGAGGAGTCGGGAGACGAGGCAGACCTCTCCAAGTATGACCTATGGGGCAGCGATGCTGAACAAGGCAACTCTTCTAAAGCTGGTTAGTATTGTCACGGGGTCTCATTGCTAAGAAAGAAAATTTGGTTCAAATAAATCTCACTAGATGGCGCGACATTTATACACAATTCAATAGAATTGTGTGTAAAATTAACATTTTCTGGAATTGAACATAAAAATTGTATGTTCTTGTTTAATCAACTCTCCTAAGTACAAAATTATGGAATATTGGGATCTTAATTAACATTTCAAAGATTATTTGAACGGATCATTTAAAATTGATGCCAATAGATGGCGCATTTTTAAATTTCTGGGGCATTCCACTTAAAATTTGCATTGTAACACATTATGGTCCAAAAAACCTTTAAAAACGTGCAAAAAGTACTATAATACGAACTTTCACTGTATTTAAAGAAAAAAATATTCACGAAACTAGTAAACCCTTTTACTTGCAAGTCGTTGCTAACACCATCTATTGCCGTGAAACGGGATCGAACGCGATTGATGTACTTACAAAAATAACAAGATTAATCAGATGAAAAACGCTTGTTACGTCGGCACGGTTTCTTTGTATATGATGAGGCATCTGTATGCTAGTATTATATTATCTGTGGTATTGTACATAAACTATTCTGAGAAACAGGTTGCCAGTTCAATGTGAGAGCTTATTTTTGACCCGACTCCTGAAGATTCTTACGTCAATCGATTCATCTTAACCTTGCGAGTGTCACTGGCTACATTAAATCTACAGAAAAATAGAAAAATGGTGGCTTTTGGGCGCCATATTGTGGGGTCCAAAATTTTTTATATGTTAAAAACACGATTAAAAAAAAAACTAAACAAGTTATAAGTAAAAAAACCGGCCAAGTGCGAGTCGGACTCGCGCACGAAGGGTACTTGGTAAATTGCGGTTTACGATTTATGACGTATTAAAAAAAAAACTACTTACTAGATCTCGTTCAAACCAATTTTCGCTGGTAGTTTACATAGTAATGTACATCATATATTTTTTTTAGTTTTATCATTCTCTTATTTAAGAAGTTACAGGGGGGGGACACACACATTTTACCACTTTGGCAGAGTCTCTCGCGCAAACTATTCAGTTTAGAAAAAAATGATAGTAGAAACCTCAATATCATTTTTGAAGACCTATCCATAGATACCCCACACGTATGGGTCTGATGAAAAAAAATATTTTTAGTTTTAGTTTCAAGTATGGGAACCCCCAAAATTTATTGTTTTATTTTTATTTTTGTGTGAAAATCTTAATGCGGTTCACAGAATACATCTACTTACCAAGTTTCAACAGCATAGTTCTTATAGTTTCGGAATAAAGTGGCTGTGACATACGGACGGACAGACAGACAGACAGACAGACAGACATGACGAATCTATAAGGGTTCCGTTTTTTGCCATTTGGCTACGGAACCCTAAAAAGGTATGTTAGTGGTTTTGGCCAGCCAGCTCGCGGATATGTATCCTTCGACTGCACAGCATGATTTTCTTCTAGTTAACGTGTTTTTAGTTCGCTTCCTAAGCAGTCGGATTTTTGATTTTTTAATTATCTTTTTTTTACATATACTTTATTTAACTTGGATGATATTGAATTGTTTTCGATCTATTCCTGCTACAAACCGCCCAAAATGTTTTGGTGGTACTGTTGCGATTGAAGCGATCGCTCCTATAGGTATGATAAGTTAAGTTAAGACGGGCTGGTGTCCGCAACTCCACGTCTAAGCGCGTATTTTGCGTACGGAAAAAGGTAGGTACATTCGCCCCTATAGGTAATTGATATACGTGGTTTTCAGAAAATGCGGAACAATCAAACGATGGTGAGGGTTCCAAGGAAGGAGCCGACAGTCAGAATGATAAGGAGTCGCCAAACAACAAGAGTAAGAGAAGGTTGGTCCTAGATGTGGGTAATTATTTAAAATTATATTCAATCACTCCAAGGGTCTTTTATTTGCATTATTTTAGTATTTTCCTGCACCGTTTAAAACATTGAGTGTATATTTTTGTACATGTTAACTTGTGTAGTTTTTCTAAATAAATATCGCAATAACTACCAATTTATGTCTCCCAGGTGTAGAAGCTCCTCCTCATCATCGAGCTCGTCTTCGAGTTCCAGTTCTAGTCACAGTTCCACAACCCCTCAAAACAAGTGAGTTCTTTTTATCAATTCAGTCTTTGTTGAAATACCTATTATTTTGTACAGGCATGCGATTTGTTGTAAAAACATGAATGTTATGAACGCTGCTATGGAATGGAATGATGGTAAGTACATTCCTCATATATTAACACTCCAGTGCACGCGCCCATATTTGGGACGCCAGTGCTCGCGCGCTCTACTTATGTAGAACTATTTTGTAAACTGTTTTTATGATTTTTTATCCTGTATATATTTTTTTTTTGTGGTGTACAATAAATAATATAATAGTAGTTTATGCAATGGTCATATAATAGGGGTTATTAAAACACGAGCGTGGGTTTATCACATGAGGCGAAGCCGAATGTGATAATAATAACACGCGAGTGTTTTAATACCTAATTATATGCCGTTGCATACACTACTTTATATTCACTCATACAGTTGAAATAAAATAAAACTTGTAAACGAAAAAAATATGCAGTATGGCGGGCAATTTAGATTCTCATTGCACCATGACTGTCAATGTCAATGAGCCCAGCGCCAATAAATTAAAAAGTAAAAATGTGCTATAAAAATTAAAAAGTTATTTTATGATGCAGTTGTTTGAAAATCGAAGGAAAATGTTGAACTGTAATCGTTTTTTTTTTTTTGTACCTATCCACGAATATAAAGTACCTGTTTATGCAATATTTTTTGAATTCATATTTGGAACATTACGTTGTGAGTGTAGATAAAAATATAAATAAATATTTTTAGTTGTTAGTAAAAAGATTAAAGTTCATGGTCTTTCTACGAAGTACAACACCACATCCGTGTTGTACTTCGTAGCACGACCATGCACGTATTAATTATAACTTTAGATGGTACTGAAATCCTTTTAATTTCTACTTTTAATACCACTAATTAGACATTCTATACCTCACAATTATCGCAGATATACAATCACATACTTATAGGCAGAAAATATTTCTTTAATTTTCTAACAATTTACGAAAATTTTCCAGTAAAGTAATAGCAGTACGTAGTGAGTACAAATTTTTAGGCATATTCCCGTTTCATCAACTTCTAAGCTAGCTGGAATTTTAGCGTGGGTTTGCTGGGAAGGAATCGTGCCAGCACGACCTGTATTAGGGCACGCATGCACGAATTCCGGAATTCCGTAACATTTTTCTAATATTTCAATACCGGAATTGAGAGGAGTAATGCCGGAATTCCGATATTCATAAATTAATATATATATATATATATAAATAATAATCAATGTTATATATTATGTCAAATATATATTATATTGATTATTATTTATGAAGACGTTAAGACGACGACTAACGCCAACGACCTTGAGGGAACAAAACGCGCACTCGTTTCACACCCGCGCGACCCAAAATTTTGTAGTATTTTGTACTTTACTTATTATTCTATGACTTTAAAAAAAAAGCTTCAGATCAAAATTTAGATAATTAAATTGTATTTGAGATGGTGTCGATTGCATTAAAATACGCCCAGCGGTTTTGGTGCGATTGTCGTGTTTTTGTCCGGTTTAGACATAACTTTACAAATTAATTACACTATGTGATACGTACAAAACTCAAATTCTGCTTAGATGAAATTATTAAGAAAATGGCTAATATAACATATATTTTTTTCCAAAAAATTACGACTAGCCGTTTAGACGTGATTCTCATTTTAAAATCAACTGAAGGGAATCGTCGCCTTAAGACTGAAAGGAGACGACTATGTGGTATGATATGTACGTGACACGTGATACATACTACGATTCAAATATCGTGTGTTTTATTCATATTATTAGTGCCTTATTACAAAAAGGTTTAACTAAAAATCCAGGTTTTTACATCTATAATGTACGGTGTAAACAAGGTTTAAACCTGGCTTTTAGTTAAACCGCTTTTTGTAATAATGCACTTAATGTTTAATTCTATTGTGTGGTATATCGGGTCCCGCAACAATTTACTCAGACGCCTAACATCAATCAACTGCGGGCCTCACCTCACGGTTTGCGGATTTCTGGTCCTCTGCTCCTCGGCCGGCGATTATGCGGGTCCAATCCTACCGCACTAACTCCTGAAAGCCAGAATCAACAGTGGCGACCACCAGAAAAGCGCCGAGACAATGAAGCTCGACGAAGTCCCGAAGAATGAATATAACTGTCTTGGATCCCGCAACGAAATTAATCGGAAAAGAATTAAGGAGGAGTAGGAAAACAAAAACATAATTTCCACTTCCCTTCATATCAAGCAGGAGACAGAACAAACAAGGCCAATAGGCACAACGGGTCGTTTACAACTAGGATAAGCCCAGTTGCCTAGCACTACGGAAAAATGAAAAATACATTAATAATAATGGGTCCTAACATTGTGAGCTTTTATATTTGATTCCAATAAAAGCTATGGCTAGGTATGGTATAGGTATGGCACTGTTCCACCCACGCCAAGGAAGTAGATGTTGTTCTTAACGACACATGCCGTACAACTACTGGCTGCCTCAAGCCAAACCCCGGTTAGCGTACTATACCCCACAGCCGGCATAGCACCTCCAACACGTCCGAAGAGAAGTTGCGAGTGCAGTCGAGAAACAAAAGCAGGATCTTGACGGGTGGGATACTTCAAAAACCAAAACATTAACAATCAAAATATCGACACCATATAATTAACAGTTTAATTTTTCATTGAATCAGAACAACATTAGGTTAAAACATAAACGGTTTAAAATGTCAACACTTCAGATGAGCAACGAATCTGAATATCACTGATTTAAAACGCAAATTGTTCACTTTTCAGAAAATCGTATGTTTAACAAAATTCAGTCAACATAATATTCGTCGCAGACATTGTTAAATGCTGCAATTATAGGCATTTAAAAAAAAATGCTGATACTTAAATTCGCTTTGATTTATAATTTGTTGCAATTTATTTTTAAACAGCATTTTTTCTTCTTTGGTGATCATTAGGACATTAGCTAATATTCTTTCTTTTTTTTGTGTTAACATACATTTTATGAAGTGTTGATTAAGTGAACAATTTACGTTATAAATCAGTGATTTTCAGATTCGTGGATCATATAAAGTGTTAATATTTTGAACTATTTATGTTATAAATCAATGTTATTTTCCTTCCTAGCATACTTTTCCTCCACAAACATGTTATTTACCTCCAAGAGAGCATCTTCACGCAGGATCTAACCTTCCGTGGTCTATATGGTGTCCCTGGAACACCTCGGAACCTAGGTAGGAAGGTGTAACGCCAATTTCGCAAAATGAGGTTACCTCGACGGAACGCGGCTTGGTGTGCTTGTGGTGCTGAGTCAGAAACCATGTTCCTCTTGTCCAACCACCAGGGTGATCTATGTGCTGCCACAGATGACGTCGTGGAGGTGGCTAAGTTTTGGGCCAAGCAAATTTGAAAGACTGTTGTGCCAGCGACAAGAATTTGCTTTTGCGGTTGATGAAGACGTTGATTTTACCGTTTATAATGCTTATTCAGAGTAATAAGGGAGAAAGATGACCTAATATGTTTAATTTGTTACTAAAAATAATTAAAAGACTGATATAATTTATAAATCTTGTTTGATTTGAAACAAACTTTAAAAGTTACCAGTTCCGGAATCAGATCTCCAGTATTGGAACTCAGTTCCGGAATTGAGAACCTTGCGATATTGCATGCCCTAACCTGTATATCTGCGATAATTGAGAGGTATAAATTTCTTATTAGTGGTATAAATAAAATAGTACAAATTAATTATAAGGATTTTATTACTATTTAAAGTTACAATGAATGCGTTTATAGTCGTGCTACGAAGTACAACACGACAAATCCCCCTGTTACAGGTGTGATATTTTTTTCTGGTGGACTTATTGCGAAGGTAAACTCTCGACAAAAAAGGCACGCGAGTGATCGCGCGTTCTTCTATTTTATTTTAGGTTTGGTATTTTAGGTTGCGATATTTCAAACACAATGCGGTCGCTGCAAGGACACTAATAGTGATCACCAATTAGTACTATGAGTGTGTACGTTAGGTACCCACAATAAATGTTTGCATTCCACGAATTGCATGCGTTTTCTACAATGCGAACTCGTGACTAATGGAGTGTTAAATAAACAAACAACTATAAAAATAAAATAAAATAAGCCTTTATTACTGTTACTCTTTACAATATTATTCTTACATTTTATACTAATCACTATTTACATTAATACTTGTTACACGTAATTATGGTATTTATAGTATGTCGGTAATCGGTTTAGTTATCTGTAGCAGCTTGTCTCTCGACAAAGGCCTCCTCCAAGGACTTCCATGCAGCTCGATCTCTAGCTATTCGGATCCAGTTAGGGCCCGCCAATTGCCTGAAGTCGTCCTCCCAACGCTTACACTGTCTCCCTTTGTTTCTTTTATCGCCCCTAGGGTACCACTCTGTTATTATATTGGTCCACTTTTCTTTTGTATCTCGTAACATATGTCCTGCCCAACGCCATTTTAACTTTCTACTAACGATATACGCATTTTTGAATTTTGTTTTGGTTTTTATTGTTTCCAAATTCACTCTGTCACTTCTTCTTACCCCTATTACACTTCGTTCGATGCTGTTCTGGCACACTTTTATTTTATTCGATAGTTGATCTGTCAAAGCCCACGTTTGACATCCATAAGTTAAGCACGGGAGTATGCAAGTGTTATATACAGTTCTTTTCATTTTTATGGACATTTCATCATTTTTCATTATTTCACTAAGGCTCCAAAATCTTTTCCATGTTTTGTTATTCTTCTGTTTATTTCCATACGCATGTTATCACGGGGTGATATTAATTGTCCTAAATAAATGTATTCATTAACATACTCTATTTCTTCCCCGTTAACCATTACAGCATCTGAATCTGATTGTTGAGCGTTGGTCATTATTTTTGTTTTACTTAAATTCATTGACAGCCCCGCTGCAGCACTTTCATCAGCTAGTTGTTGTAGCATTAGTTCTAAGCTCCGTGAATCTTCAGAAAACAGTATTAAGTCATCGGCAAAGCGCAAATGGTTTAATTTTTGGCCATTGATCTTAAGACCCATATTTTCCCATTCAAGATTTCTGAAAATCATCTCTAGAACCGCCGTAAACAATTTTGGTGAAATAGGATCTCCTTGACGAACTCCTCTTTGGACAGGGAATGGTTCTCCTATTGTCTCGAGCTTTACTTGGGCTGTGCCTCCTTAGTAAATAATGTTCAGGATTCTGATGTATTTCACTTGAACACCTTGACATTTCAGGGCTTCCCATATGTATCCATGTTCCAGAGAATCAAATGCCTTACGAAAATCTACAAACCCTATGTAGTACGTTTTCTTGTATTCTTGATATTTTTGCAGGACCTGTCTAAGAACATGGATATGGTCAATTGTAGAGCAATTACTACGGAACCCAGCTTGCTCTTTTGGTTGGTTTTCGTCTAATACATTTGCAATACGGGACAGAACTATTTTGGAAAACACCTTGTAAATATTGGACATTAAGCTTATCGGCCTGTAATTATTTATGTCCCCTTTATCTCCCTTCTTGTGAAGTAATATTATAGATGATTTCATCCAATCAGCAGGTATATTCTCAGTTATTATAATTTCATTAAACAGGTTTGTTAGTACTGGAGCTATGATAGGTGCTGTAGTCTTAAGTAGTTCATTCGTTATCTGATCCGACCCTGGAGCTTTATCCATTTTTTGTGAGTTAGCTTTTATTGTTTCTTCCATCAAAATTAAAGGCACTGGTTCTGGGTCATGCCAAGTGTCAAGTTTCACTCTGACCTCCGGCTGCTCCCTTGTATAAAGTTTTCTATAAAATTCTGTGGCAATTCTTAGTATCTCTTGCCTCTTGCTAGTGTAATCCTTATCCTTGTTCTTTAAATATAGCATCCAGTCGTTCTTAGAATTTAATTCTTTGAAAGCTTTCTTTGTTCCTCTACTTCGTTCAATATGTTGTTTTAATGTGTTTTGCCTTCTAGTTTTATGATCTCTTCTAATGCTTACGTTAATTTCTTTGCTTAAGCTTACTATCTTCTGTCTGTTCTCCTTACACTCCTTTCCTTTCTTTATTAATTCTTTTCGTTCATTTAACAGTTGTTTGGATTCATTTGAGAGTAGATTCTTCTTGGCTTCGTTATTTATTTTGGTTGTTTCTGATTTCAGTATATTTAGCAAGCCATCATATTTGTCTTGTGTTGGTATACCTTGTTCAGTGCTATCTACACGTGTTTTTAGACAACATAATAACTTGTAATTATTTCCCAGGCAGTTAAGACTGTTGACTTTGTTCTGAAACCTCCTATTCCTCTTTATATGTGTTCCTAACATTGTTGCTCGAACCATTCTATGATCAGAATTAAAATTTAATTGGTTTATTATTTCTATGTTTTTGAATACTCTGCAGTTGTTGGACAAAACGAAATCTACTTCATTTTTATATGATCCATTTGGGGAGATCCAGGTCCATTTCCTTGATATTTTTCTATTATAAAAAGTGTTCAGAATTTTTAATTTATTCTCCAACGCCAGTGTGACCAGTCTTTCGCCATTCTTGCTTCTTTTCCCATAACCGTACTTTCCTATCGTATATTCTTCTCCCGGATTACACACTCCAACTTGTCCGTTGAAATCCCCCATTATTATGATATTTTTGTATGAGTTCTGTATTGTGGCTTGTAAATCCTTGTAAAATAATTCGATCTTTGCTATTTCTTGTTTATTTTTTGGTTCAGTTGGGGAGTAGGCTTGGATAATAGACCAACTGGTATCTTTTTCATGGTGTAAAGGTAGTTTTAAATTTATGACCGCAATTCTTTCCGAAATACCCTTAATCTCCTCTATATTTTTCATTCGTTCCTTTTTGATTAAGAATCCCACCCCGTACAATCCCGGTGTTTCACCTTTATAATGTAAGATATACTTTCCGTAGTCTTCAATTCCTTCTCCCAGGCGTCTCATTTCACTTATTCCTATTATGTCCCAGTTTATAGTTTCTAGTGCTTCCTGTAGTTCTAATAGTTTTTCAGGTGTTCTTAGAGATCGAGTGTTAAATGTAGATATATGAATATCTAGTTGTTTTGCTGAATTTCTATTTATTTTTATCCTTCGAGGGTCGTCAAACAAACAACTATTGATAGCCAATTTCAAAGTGAATTCAATTTCTATGAAATTGCTGCAAAAATCTTGTGATTCGACGGCAGGGTTAATGGATATCGGTATTTATTATACAACGTTGTGTTTTAACAGATTCGACGATTTCAACTTGAACAGTGAGCGCGAGTCCCCGCCGAAGGGCCGCAAGTCGCGCTCACGGTCGCGCTCGCGCTCGCGCTCGCGCTCGCCGCGCTCCACTCGCCGCAAGTCACGGGACAGCCGCTCAGCAGGAGAGGCCAGGTTCATACTTAGATTCCTTTAAATCCTTAGTTTACGTAACGATGAAGTAAATTCCTGAAGATTTTTTACAAATAATAAGCTTCTGCGTTATATCATAGATTTTTTAAGCAACCTTGGTTCGCTGTAAATTAACTAAGCTCCATGCGCATTATTTTAACTTAGAGGTCGTGACTTTTTTTTTTGAATGATCTTCACAATTTCTGCACAATTGCTTGGCGAAAACGCTTGCGATGACTCTATGGGGAATACAGGCGACCTGTTAAGTTAATAGTTACATCGTCATCACCAGGAGTCACGAGTCATCGCGCGACAAGGAGACGTCACGCGAGCGCGAGCGACGAGACAGGTCGCGCGGCAACCGCGACGAGCGCAAGGAGCGCCGCTACAGCCGAGACGGCGGCAACCACTACAACTCGCGCGGCCGCCACCGCTAGCCGCCGCGCGGCGGACGCCGCTGTCATCCCATAGGCCTCGGAAGACACTAGTGCAACTATAAGTGCCACCCATCTTTTGCCTTGTACGCTAAGTGAGTCAGTCGACGGCGCGTGCGTTCGAGGCGATTGGCCGCAACACGTATTTTACAAATAGTCGTAATTCATAATGTATGCAGCTCTTGTGAAACTGATTATATGTCGTAAAATAAGTCTATAGTTAACCTAAACAGTACTGTTTGGTAACAATTGAACTTTTAAAACTGTGCGTTCGTTCGACTAAATAATGCAACTGAATCTTGTCCAATGTGTCTCCTAAGTTAGTGACGGGTTTCATGTTTTTCCTAATTTGTAGGTCCCTAAGTAATAATAAAAAAAATGTATATAGCCTGAGAATGTGTTGTTGTCCACACATTTTTGTTAATTGCAAGTCCAAATGTAGAAATTTTTTGATGTAAAATATTTGAAGTGTTTGTGATACTTGCTTATTAGAAATTCAAAGAATAACATTGATCAATTTTTAGCGCGCTTAGTAGGAAGAGATCTCAAGATATGTTCATGCAACAGAGCATGCTGAATATTTATTCTCTACAAAGTAGGGATTTTGATGCATTAAAAAGTTGCACCCAACATACAAATTTGTTTTAGAAAGCTATTAATTATTGTACGTAAGGTAGACGTACACATATAGAAATGTCCAAATTTTTCAAAATGTTACAACTCGGGAAATAAAAAATGTAAAAAGTAGAGTTGATATTTAAATGAGTATAAGTATTTGAGTTTGGCACTTTACATTGACTCTGTGGGACCCAGACAACCACACCGTATCAAAATGTCCTATTCGCAAAACGACATTTATGAGCAGATCGTCCTATTCTCAAAAAGGTCCTATAAAGTAGCAAAACGTCCTAAAAAAATATCACGTTGTATGGGAGCCCCAATTAAATATTTATTTTATTGTTTTAAGTATTTGTTGTTATAGCGGCAAGAGAAACACATCATCTTTGTAAATTTCAACTGTTTAGCTATCATGATTTATGAGATACAGCCTGGTGACAGACAGACAGACGGACCGCGGATTCTTAGTAATAGGTTCCCGTTTTTACCCTTTGGGTACGGAACCCTAATAATAACAAATGGGAATGGTACAGTTATATAATACTCACAACGGATCTTTGTGTCTCTGAAGTTGTCTCTGTCAACTATTGCGCACGAAATAGATTAACTGCATAGAGTAAGCGAGATAGGATGATGCGACAAACGTATGCGAGTGAAAGAGACAGTTATACAATGCTATCTTCATTTTCAATATTGACACAAAAATAGCTACTGCGCAGCCTCTTGCAGCCAATTCAGAGACACAAAGATCCGTTGTGAGTAATATACCACACATAGATAGTGAGATTTTTGGATATTTTCATTTCTGAAGATTTGTTAGCTGTGACCCAGACGCCAAAAAAAAGACCTATCTTGGTTTTAGTTTTTAACCGATTGCTCAAAAAAGAGGAGGTTTTCTCAATTCGTTTTTAGGGTTCCGTAGCCAAATGGCAAAAAACGGAACCCTTATAGATTCGCCATGTCTGTCTGTCTGTCTCCCATACGTGTGGGGTATCTATGGATAGGTCTTCAAAAATGATATTGAGGTTTCTAATATCATTTTTTACCCGACTGCCGAAGGAGGGTAATGTGTTTATCAGTCTATGTATGTATGTATGTATGTATATATGTATGTATGTATGTATGTTTGTTCCTATGTGGCGTTCCAGAGACCAAACGCGTTGGCCGATTTTGATGATTCATACGTTAATCGATTCGTCTTAACCCTGCGAGTGTCATAGGCTACGTTAAAATTGGACAATAGAAAAATGGCGGTTTTTGGGCGCCATATTGTGGGGTCCCAAATTTTTTCTTCTTCCAAACCCATTGTGTGGGGTATCAAAATAAAGGGTTTTAAGAGGTGATTTCAAAAATATATAACACTTATATGTTTAAATGTATCTAATTCGAAAAAAACTTAAAAATAAAAAAAGTTAAATCAAAAAATCAAAAAACCCGACTGCTTCAAAAGCGAACTAAAAAGACGTAAACAAGGAAAAAATCATGCTGTGCAGGCGGAGGATACACCAGATTTTGGTCAGCCAGCCCGCGAATATGTATCCTCCGACTGCACAGCATGATTTTTCCCTCAATTCGTTTTTAGGGTTCCGTAGCCAAATGGCAAAAAACGGAACCCTTATAGATTCGCCATGTCTGTCTGTCTGTCTCCCATACGTGTGGGGTATCTATGGATAGGTCTTCAAAAATGATATTGAGGTTTCTAATATCATTTTTTTCTAAACTGAATAGTTTGCGCAAGAGACTCTTCCAAAGTGGTAAAATGTGTGTCCCGCCCCCTGTAACTTCTAAAATAAGAGAATGATAAAACTAAAAAAATATATGATGTACATTACTATGTAAACTGCCAGCGAAAATTGGTTTGAACAAGATCTAGTCAGTAGTTTTTTTTTGAATACGTCATAAATCGTAAACCGCAATTTATCAAGTACGGAACCCTTCGTGCGCGAGTCCGACTCGCACTTGGCCGGTTTTTTTTATGTATGTTCGGGCATAACACCGCCATCATACAGCCGGATAAGCAAATTTTTTTTTTTTTTTTAAAGTGTTTACTCTTGAGGTGGTTTCATTGTCAACAAATTAATCTGATGATGGGATCCCATGGAAATCGAGGGAACTCCTCAAATATTATAGGCAGACATAAAGCGAGTGTGGTATTTTCATTAACATGGCCAGCATTTGGACTCAGAAAGTATCATTTGGTGAACTGAAAATGATGAAGAAGACTACAGATACAAATGTACAGTATATCTATAGACATAGACATAGCTAGATGATAAAATATGTACTATATACTGTTTACTACGATTATGTGATTTAATAGGGATGCTTCATGGGTAGAAAAATGATAATTCTATTTAGTCCATCAGTGAGATTATTTAATAATATTGGACACGTATTTTTTGCTTGACCAAATCAATAAAAATTTACAAAGTTAAAGCGCATCAAAGTTCAGGAGTTGGGGCTTGTGACGTCACTAAGACAGTATAACGTGTACTAGCGGCGTGGCGTTTCACGATATTTTAATGCATTATATCCTCGTCACTTTATGTGTACCTGTCAAAAGAAAAAATACGTGTCGAATATTTTTTATTAATCTACCAAAAAATTAAAACTGTGAACTACCCTTTTTATTTTTCGATTCAATATTACTTTTAAAACACCCACGCCTAAGCCTAAGCCTTCGCAAAATACATGCGTAATGTTATTGAGTGTATTACTTTTAAAATAAATTATATAATGAGCCTCGAAACGAAAAACCGAAAGCTTTTGCTAATCGATCATTTTGAGAATAGGTCATTATGCTCATATGTCGTTTTGCGAATCGGACGTTTCGATACTCCCAAACATAGTTAGTTGTACAGTTTGATGTCCGTGTTTGATAATATTTATCAATAAACATTTATTTTATACAATAATTTAATAATGTTTTGCTGCTTCAGATTCCACGTGTTCTTTTGTCCCTGCCTAGACTAGGGCACAAGTCGCAATATTTACTAATTTATAAAACAGAGTTTTTTTTTTGTAGAACCCAAAAATATGCTGCATAGACGAAGCTTTGGTTACGTCTGTTTCCACCAACTTAGCGTTCTAAAGCGATTCTTAAAATAAGTCGCCGAAATTACGCGATTCCTCGCAAAATTGCAAAGCTAAAAGTCATTGACTCATTTGAAACTACTGAAATAACGTTAGTGATATAAGTTTTTAAGCTGACATGGTCACAATCATTAGAATTAATATTACCATTAGAAACAAATATTAATTCTAACGTTAGTGATACCTTATAACGCCAAGCCAGATTATTTGACTGTATTTTTTATCTTACCAAGTACTTCGCAGTTTATTGCTCGACATAGGCCGCTCCTAATAATGATAAAAATAGATGTCCATCGCTAAATCTGGACTTAGATATGGGGGCAGGGTAAATTCTGTGTGTATGCTATGCTTGTAAGAAGGAAAGCTCTGTATAGCTGTAACTGGATGTAAAATTTACGCATATAATAAGTTATTTTATATCGTGTAATGACGAGAAAGACTGACTGGTGGTTAAGAGCCGTGTAAAAAGGTTGCCCGACGCGTAGTGGGATTTATACTGGGGTTATAGGTGAAGAATGACGTTACTTCAGTGGCAGTCTATCCTTACGCTATCCTTTGACGTGTGATAATTGTGTTAATTTTGTAAATATAATGAATTATAAAACATAATCGCTTGTTAACGACTAAAATTTGTCGCATAAAATATGTAATGCTGGCACTACACTTGGCCATATTTGAACCAATATTTGCAAAATGTTGAAATAAAGTTCATTTTGTACTAGAGATTTGGGGCAAATGTTTGAACAAATACGCCAAATGTAGTACCAACATAAAACAGGAAAATTGTTTGTCTTCTATTGTCAAGATATCTGTTATCCAGAGGTGCGCAGCTCTCAATGATATAATTTTCTTTGCTGCTGGTGAATAGACAATGTAGTTATTTTCTTTTTTTTGCTAAACTAATGATACGAATTACACCTAAGCCAATATTGTATGGTAATTGATTTACCATTAAAATCATTATAATAAAAGTTGTTCTTAATTTTATTATAGATTTATTATAGACGATTACAAAACTAAAAATTTACAATAAAACTTACAAAGTACGTTAAAATGATTAACAATTAATTAAGTACACGATAATATTTTTTTTTAAATGATTTAAAAAAAAGATAATTAAGAAAATTAATGAATATGAATAAATATCCATTCAGTTCTTTGGTGGATGAAAATCTGAAATAGAAATATGAAATCAAATCACATGCATGAGTGGAATCGGTATAAAAAACCGGCCGGACTCGCGCACGAAGGGTCCCGTACCACAAAAACGGCAAAAAAACACGTTTGTTGTTTTGGAGCCGCCCCACTTAAAATATTCATTTTATTCTGTTTTTAGTATTTGTTGTTATAGCGGCAACAGAAATACATCATCTGTGAAAATTTCAACTGTCTAGCTATCACGGTTCATGATAAACAGCTTGGTGACAGACAGAGAGACAGACGGACCGTGGAGTCTTAGTAATAGGGTCCCGTTTTTACCCTTTGCGTACGGAACCCTAAAAAGGCAGTCCGTAAATAGGGAATCAGAGTAATAAATGGTTTTATATCAATACTTCATGTGGTTGTGATAACAGTAATGAAAGGCGTATAACTAGAGTCTGGCTATTATAACTATGCAGAACTCATAATTGGTATTCCCAAATGTTTAGCAAGCGGAAAAAAAAAAACAAAGTCGAACATAGAACCCCCTCCTTTTTGGAAAGTCGGTTATATTCTTTTACTTCAGTCACTTCGTTATCGTGGTAACTACAAACGGGGTGATTGGGAACAAAACTTTGCCATTTAACTTTGATAACATTTTTGGTTTCAAACAAAGCATCGTGTTTCAAAATAATTATTTAATACACACACATCAGCCCGGCGAGCATGGCCTACTGTGACATCGCTTAAGTCACACTTTTAATCACAGTTTGGGCGATAAACTCATTTTGTCTTAAATGCTAGCACGGCGGCGTGATATATTTCTTGACTTGTGACATAACTTCTTGACGTTTATTTTTTTCTTTTTCGGAAATTTTCCAATTTTATTGTAGTTTCGGTTTAACCTTGGCCATAAAAACCATTTATGTTCTGAGAAGCATAGCCCTACGACGCACTGTTGCCGAATTATGGGCCTCCGTATCTTATTTTATTTTGCATATTTCCAAAATGATATCTCGAAAACGGTATGTCCTAGGCCAAAAATAACCAAAATTTAGCCCCCTCCTTTGCTACCCCCATGTTAGCAGCATCCCAACATGAATTACAAGTTTTTTTTTTTTTTTACGTTGCTTGGTTTTCGACTCGGTCATGACAAGTTATGATAAAATATGTCATGTCTTACAATTTGTCTTAAATGCTAGCACGGGACAACCATGTGACATAATTTACAGGCGCGACTTGCTTTTCTTGTTTTACATAATTTGAATAGACGACCAAATAAAATAAAACGTAAAAAAGTATGCCGTTCATACAGCTAAACAACTTTTTAATTTTGTTGGGAATACATTAATATTTGACCCACGACCATAGACTTATGCACACTTTATTTTTCTTTGTTTGTTTGATAACATATTAAGTGTTTGTTAGAAAGATATATTTATTGTGAAAATTTTAATAATTACTAAAAAATATAATAGCTTGGACCAATACCGGTGGGCCCCTATTTTTTATATTTTAAATGTTTTTTGGGGATTTTATTTAAGAAACGTTTAAAAATGTAGAAAGCAAGAAGAATATGGTATAAAAGAAAATAATTATAAAAAAAATAATCATAATTAAAATAAGAACAACAATAAAAAAAAAATATATGAAAAAGTAATAATATAAAATTAATTAATAATCCTGTAACATTTCAATTATTTCATAAGCATTGATTACCAATTCACCATACACACAAAATGAATTTATTGCCATTTGGTGCCGTAATTAGACGGCAAATATATTTTTTTCAACTATAAAATTTTATCACCACCTTCGAACGAAAGTGATACATTTTTCTAAATCATCTGTCAAAATGTGACATTTGTGACAAAATGGGTGCGCCCGTATTAGCAATTAAGACCCGATGAGTCCCAAACAAACGTCAGGAAATTTTCTCACGCCGCCGGTGCTATTATTTAGGACAAAATGGCGTTATCGCCCAAACTGCGATGAAATGTGTGACTCAAGCCATGTCACAGTAGGCCGTGCTCGCTGGGCAGCAACAAGAAAGGCATGTTGCGCCTTTAAAATATGTCACATGTTTGACCCGTGCTAGCATTTAAGACAAATTGTAAGATATGACATAATTTATCATGTCATGTCACAAATGTCTTGGGTACGCCCATGGTATAATAAGACAAGGTAGTCTCCTCCCGTGACAGCTGGGTCACGTGATTGGCCTAAGACTACGTCATCGATTGCGTTGCGGTTCTCAAACTTTTGTAGTGGGGAAAAAGATAAAAATATTACAATAGGTACAAAATATTTATAATTTTTAATAAATCGACATATTTGATACTTTTTGTATTTATTTACTTTGCTGTTTTTTGAATTGTTTGCATATTAGTATTTTTACTTAGTTCGGGACGAAAACCCACAAAACTTGACTTGACTAAAATAAGTCAAAAACTAATTATGTTAGGTTAATAAGTTCGGGCGTAAAGACGTATTGACACAACTATGACTTAAATTATGGAATTTACAACGCGTAGATAAATTAAATATTATGTAGAAAGGCAGTTATTGTAGTTGAATTTAGTTACAATTTTGAAGCCACGCATATGATAGCGTCTCTTCATTGGGAAAATAATAAAACCTTATTACACCGCCTTTTATACTTCTGTTTTTATAGTTTACGGAACAATTAACAATTTTTCTTTTGTATCTTTCAAAGTTCACGGGTTCACCACAAACGTTTGGGAGCCACAGTATTTTGCTCACAGAGCGAAACAACGCTATAGGTGTGAGCGACACGACAATAGCGCTGAAATGGCTAGTTGTCAGTATGACACTTGTCAATTCGATATGTTGCCACTGTGTGTGATTGAATTACCCGATCAAAAAGCTTTTTTATCCTAACAAAGCAATTATGAACTAATACTTCAATATACAAATAAATTTAACAATAAATAGATGAATCACATGAGTTACTAAATAGTTATTCTAGTTATTAATTTATTTTATTTTCATTAGCTACATGAGAAAGTACCTAAATTTTCTAAAAAGGACAATCAATGGTAACACTTATCGTGACGTAGGCTTAGGCCATCCTGGGAAGAGAATACCAGGCGAAGTATACGGAGTATGTTATTATACCATGGGTACGCCCATGCTCACTAGGCAGATGAAGTACGTTTTAGAGTATCGCCGCAATTGAGGATTATTATTTTAACTTTTTTGATCGTTATTGATTCTTTTGGATTATTCGGTTTAGATTCTTGCTACGTCAGATTGTGTTTATGACTGATTCGTTATACGGCAGAAGTAACGTGACAAGCATCAACCATACAATTTATGAAATGGTATATTTAAAGTCAATTTCAAACTAAGGTAACTAAAGACAATCGGAAAGATAACAAAATAACAACAATAAAAACTTAACCACCGCACGTAACTCTGCTTGGTGAATGTCTTACTAGAGTCTGGCAAACGAATGTAAACACTCGAATTATGTATTTGCAAACTTTTTATTAGGGCAATGCTATACTAATGTCAACCTCAGTTAGTTTTCCAAAACAAGATGGCGTGTTATTTTGGTTTGTTGTGGTCTTGATAATAGCATTTATTCTGTGAAAAATTAATAAAACAATTAAAATGGACTATCTCATTAACCCCTGCTACATCCTCCAGATCTTCTGTAAAAGAAAAGAAGTGTTAAAAATACAATGCAACTTTTATTATGGTATGATAAATAGCCATAATGCATTATTATGAAGGTGTTTAACTTATTATAAAATTAATGTGAATAATAATAGAGAAATGTGAATAATAATTACGAATTAAAACAAAGTATCAAATTATTAGCATCATAGTAAGTAACTAAAGAAATCTAACACCACACGTAAACAACCTTGTTTTTGTTTGAATTCGGCGTCTTTCTCTTGTTGTTTTTCTTTAAATCCAGACATCATGCGAAACAACATCTTCCTTACCCCTCAAAGTGTCAATTTCCAGACACAATAGAAATTACCATTGTTTTAATCCGATTCGGAAATATGGACAGTTGAGCTGATAGTGAAAACTATTGAAAAACTTACGGATTTAGAGCAGAAAGATAGGATAAGAACCCTGAACCAGTACTTGGGTGAAATAGCTATCAGAGGAGTGGAAGAAAATGACTGATCATGTCATACAATTTTACATACATACATACATAAACTCACGCCTTTTTCCCATGGGGGTAGGCAGAAACTACAGAACGCCACCTGCTACGATCCTTACATACCTACTTCTTTTGCTTCACACACATTCATACATCTAGTCATACACACACGCCGGTTATGGGTACTGCGCACTTGGCCTGTCTGAAAAACATCACCTATAAGGTCTATGTATGACTTTCTAGGGCGTCCCCTCCCGGCGTATCCATTCACGTCTGCCTTGCAAATACCTTTCGTTAGTCGCCTTTCATTCATCCTCTCAACATGGCCAAACCATCATAGCATACTGTTTTCAATTTTAGTCACTACATCTTCTTTTAAACCACAACGTTGTCTTATTACCTCATTCCTCAATCTATCAGTTAAAGTTACAACACACATACTCCGCAAGGAGCGCATTTCTACTGCATTAATCCTACTTTCATGTCTTTTTTGTCATACCCAACCTTCGCTTCCATACATAAGTGTAGGCACCAGCACGCTGTTGTGAACGGCGAGTCTAGCTTCCGGAGACATCGAGTTGCTGGTCACAACTGCATGTATAGCACCATTCACTTTATTCCCTGCATTCACTCTCCTTTCCACATCCTCTTCAATCTTTCCATCCCTTGTGAACATACTTCCCAGATATACAAACTCGTTCACTTGCTCCACACTCTTATCATTTATTTTCACTTCACACTTCGATACATCGTCTTCCCTTTAAACACCATTACCTTAGTCTTGATCACATTTATACTCATCCCTTTTAACTTAAAAGCTTCATTCATCACAGTCACCATGTCTTGCAACTGTTCTGCTGACGATGCAAGTAGAACTTGATCATCTGCATAGAGAAGGCATTTGACAGGCAACTCATTCATCCTCAATCCGCACTCATGCTCTTTCAAACCTATCAGGCAACTATCCATGTACAAGTTGAACAGCCACGGTGACGCTACACAGCCCTGTCTAACACCCCTTGAAATAGAAAACCAGTTCGTATATAAATCTCTATATAGGATGAAGATTGGTAAAGCTGCAGGGTATGACCGAGTATCTGTTGAAATGCTGAAGGGCGGTGACGGGGTGGTAGCAAGGCTGTTGTGCCGGATCTTTAATATGTGTTGGAGATATGGCCGCGTGCCGGATGACTGGTGCAAGGCTGTAATCGTACCACTATATAAGGGAAAAGGCTCACAGCAGGAGTGTAAAAACTACCGCGGCATTAGTCTTTTGAGTGTTGTCGGCAAATTATATGCGAAAGTTTTAATAAATAGAAGTGACGGATGAACAATTATGGGACGTGCAAGCAGGATTTACAGAGGGAATGGTCTGTATGGATTAGATCTTCTCCTTGAGGAGCATAGCTGAGTCATCCGGCACGCGGCCATATCTCCAACACATATTAAAGATCCGGCACAACAGGCTTGCTACCACCCCGTCACGGCCCTTCAGCATTTCAACAGATACTCGGTCATACCCTGCAGCTTTACCAATCTTCATCCCACTTAGTGCTTTTATAATCTCATCCATTCCTATTTCATTCTCATGCTTTTGCTCTTCGTCCGAGTTTCGGTCTTGACAACTTGCCTCTGCCCAGTTACCCACTCCTTGCACACTATCCTGACAACTAAATAAACTTTCAAAATATCCCTTCCAGCGTTCCAAGACCTTACATTCTTCACTCAGTAAGCACCCATCTTCTGCTCTTATTCCATTCATGCTCGATGTGTTTGTCACTCCGCGATCTTACCTGATCTTACCTGTTTCCAGAACAGCTTAACATTGGCCCTGAAGTTATCGGAGAACTTCCTGTTATATTTTCTTCCTTTTCATCCTTCTTCTATTTTTTTACCACCTCTTTGACTTTCGCTTTAATTTGCTTGTACGTTACTTTCACTCTTGCCAGATCATCCGTCACGTTTGTTGCCTCATTCATTCTATTTTGGGCCTTACAGGCTAACACATTGAGCCAAGCCTCTTTCTTCTTCTTCACCACCTCTTTTACTTCATCATCTACCCAAGTATCATTCGTTTTACTACCACGTTTCCTCTTCGCTATACCACATAACTTTGCGGCTACATTCACCATACTACTTTTCACTGTTTCCCACACATCCTCTAAACTGAAATCATTCATATCATCAAATATCTTATCCGTCTTCTGTTTTACTTGCCTCTTATATTCCTCCTTTACTTTTAGTTCTTGTAATCTTTCTACTTTTATTCTTTCTAACGCGGTCACAGGAACTTGAACTCGATGACGACAATGCTTGAACAGACCAGCCACCCGACACTTAACCAGATAGTGATCAGTCCCCACATTAGCACCCCGATAGGCTCTTGTATCTGCAACTTTGCTCTTCAATCATTCAGTGTTGAAATAGTACATTGTGATACAAGGGTGGAAAGTCGTGTCATTAAAAACCCTCGCCTTCGGCTCGGGCTTGTTAATAACAGCTCGTTTGCAATAACCTACACACCCGTGTATCACACGACGTTTTTCAATACAGTTGTGGGAAATAGTAAAAACAATCAAAGAATTAAATTTGTTTTGTCCATAAAATAAAATTATCGTAAGTCGCCATATATCTTTCTCGAGATTTTGGGGCAAAATTTCATCCTGCGCAGTTTTTGCCTCAGATAAAATATCGGGCAAAGTTAATTCTATTTCATCATTAAGTAATAGGATTCAGAGCGTTGACGTTAATGGAAAAAGATCTCCTGGATCTATAGTAACAATGGGAGTCCCGCAGGGCTCGATTCTTGGTCCTTTCTTGTTTCTTATTTATATTATTGATTTGTCTTACCTCATAAAGGATAACCATAATATAGTGTTGTTTGCGGATGATACTTCACTTTTGTTTAAACTTAAACGTCAGCAGCTGGTTACTGACGATGTAAATAGCGCGATCTCAAAAGTAGTTCACTGGTTCAATGTTAACAATTTACTTCTTAATGAAAAAAAACGAAATGCATTAAGTTTACCCTACCTCACGTTAGGCAGGTGAAAACTGATGTGCTGATAAAGGGCGAAGAATTGAATCCTGAAAATAGCACAGTATTCTTAGGTTTAACTTAGGATGCTAAGCTGCAGTGGGGCCCACATATAGATAAATTGTCAAAGAAGCTAAGCTCCGCAGCATATGCTGTTAGAAAAATTCGTAATTTAACGGACATAGAGACAGCCCGTTTAGTATACTTTAGCTATTTTCATAGTGTAATGTCGTACGGTATTCTGTTGTGGGAAAATGCCGCCGACATCCAGACTATCTTTGTTTTGCAGAAAAGAGCTGTTCGATCAATTTATAAATTAAGCCCGAAACACTCTCTCAGAGAGAAATTTAAGGAGATTAATGTAATGACTGTGCCTTCTCAGTATATTTATGAAAATCTTTTATATGCCCATAAAAATATAAAATTGTTTAAAAAATACAGTGATATCCTATAAATACTAGGAACAAACACAAATTTGTAATACCTACAACAAGGCTCAAGAAAATAGGTGGCTCGTTTAGATGTCAATGTGTACGCTTTTTTAATATGCTTCCAAGCCACGTACAAAATCTAAGTCTTAATAAATTTAAATCATTCATTAAACATAAGTTGTGCCAAAAAGCGTTTTATAGCATTAAAGATTACGTTGAGGATAAAACGGCTTGGGAGTGAGCTGCTCCAATTAATTTACTTTTTTTGTTGAATTTTTTTTTTTCTTTTTGTTCGCCCTTTCGGGCAGGCTAAGGTCTTGGACCATACCGCCTCGTCTTCAGTGCAATTTTAACATTCTTTAGTATGCATTAGAATACGGGTGTAACAGATTCTAATGGTTTATGGAGTATTTGGCAGCAAATTGTATCGAGTCAGCCTTCCCAGTAAGGTTTGCGGAGGTAGTCAATACTACAATAAAATTCTCCGCTCCACTATCCTAAGATCGCTTCTGTCAATGATTTCACATATTGTCCAGTTGCGTAGACAGTTGAGACACAAAACTACACCAATTTTATATCACAATATCCACTAGGAATCAATTTGCAAATAATATTAACAGCCGCTGAACTTCACTCGAAAAAATCCCGCCAAAAACTCCTTTTTTTGTTTAAATATTTTGCACCATGAATTTTGTTATTTTTTTAATTTTTATTTTTTTTCTTGCAATGACAAGAATATTTACTTTTTAAAGTATTAAATTATTTTATTTTAATTATTGTGAATGTGAAGACTATGTGGATCATTATTTTGTTTTTTAATTTATCTTAGTTTTAAATCATGGTCTGGCAGTTTGAGTAGTTTATGCGGCCCATGGTATAATAAGATAAGGTAGTCTCCTCCCGTGACAGCTGGGTCACGTGATTGGCCTAAGACTACGTCATCGATTGCGTTGTGGTTCTCAAATTTTTTTAGTGGGGAAAAAGATAAAAAATTTACAATAGGTACAACATATTTATAATTTTCAATAAATCGTCATATTTGATACTTTTTGTATTTAATTACTTTGCTTTTTTTTAATTGTTTGCATATTAGTATTTTTATTTAGTTCGGGACGAAAACCCACTAAACTTGACTTGACTAAAATAAGTCAAAAACTAATTATGTTAGGTTAATAAGTTCGGGGGTAAAGGCGTATTGACACAACTATGACTTAAATTATGGAATTTACAACGCGTAGAAAATTAAATATTATGTAGAAAGGCACATACATACCAGTTATTTTAGTTGAATTTAGTTACAAATTTGAAGCCACGCATATGATAGCGTCTCTTCATTGGAAAAATAAAAAAACCTTATTACAACGCCTTTTATACTTCTGTTTTTATAGTTTACGGAACAATTAACAATTTTTCTTGAGTATCTATCAAAGTTCACGGGTTCACCACAAACGTTTGGGAGCCACAGTATTTTACTCACAGAGCGAAACAACGCTATAGGTGTGAGCGACACGACAATAGAAATGAAATGGCTAGTTGTCAGTATGACACTTGTCAATTCGATATGTTGCCACTGTGTGTGATTGAATTACCCGAGCAAAATGCATGTTTATCTTAACAAAGCTATTATGAACTAATAATTTAATATACAAATAAATTTAACAATAAATAGATGAATCACATGAGTTACTAAATAGTTATTTTAGTTAGTAATTTATTTTATTTTCATTAACTACATGAGAAAGTACCTAAATTTTCTAAAAAGGACAATCAATGGTAACACTTATCGTGACGTAGGCTTAGGCCATCCTGGGAAGAGAATACCAGGCGAAGTATACGGAGTATGTTATTATACCATGATGCGGCCCACCCGAATGTCCTTTCTTTGGTATTGTTCGTCGAATCGTTGAGCTCCTTAAATTCTGAGTTGAGCTGCTCGGTTAATGACAAATGCGTGCACTGACTGGACAGGTCCACTCAATCTGGTTGGTTCTTTCCTCAAAAGACCATTTCAGACATCAGTCTACATGGTCTTCACATGATCGAACCAAGATTTTGTCAGGACTTTAAAAGAGACTGTGACCTCTGAGTTTGTTTCGGCCTTTCTTCTCAGAGTAGTCAGATAGGAAACGCCGACCTCATCTAGATTTTAAAAAAAATATGTTAGACATGTAAAAGCGTTTGTACAAACCAACTTACAGAAATAAAATCATTTATCATTTATCATCACTTGTACTTGAACTCATTATAAAATAAAGAAAATATCACACATGACATTAAAATTGCCAGAAAATGGCGCGTTTTTGCAACTGGGCATATTTTTTTTACAACGAAAACAGCCTATACAGCCTATTCGATTTTTGACAAATGTTGATGTGAAAATAATTAAATTAAAACTGTTAATTAAATATATTAAACAAAATAATAATAATAATCTATTCCATTTTATTCTATGTATGCAAACTCCTTGCTACTTAACTTTTTAAATTGACTTGTAAATTTAAAACTAAACTGCAAAACAAATGATCGAGCGCGTAAACTAAAGTCACGACCGCATAACAAAAAGATGCCTGTGCAAAAGATTCGATTTTCGAATCATAACTATAGCCTTTGAAAGTGCGGCATGTTTAACAACTGTATTGAAAATAAATATGAAAGGGATAGAATAACAGAAAATAATTTATAAAGTGCCATGATTAATGTACGAAACAGTGATTCCAGTGACTCTAATGAATCTATGCACTTGGAAGTCTTAGATTCAGATTTTGATTATGGTAGTGAATAAACCAAAATTATTATAGAAAACTGTTGTTTTTTTTTTATTCGGATTGATATATCACATATTATACCACATACTATCTAAAGTATTGCCTGCCTAAAGTACCTATAGTATTTTTATTCAGACGAAGTAAAGTTAATAATTCTAAAGTATCAAATTAGGTTATTCCAAGTATTTCATACTAGTTATGGGGTTGCTATGCCGAGATTTTTTAAATTTGCCGCGATTTTTCAGTCTCTACCTACTTTCATTTGCCAGACTCTTTTGCCGCGCTTTTTCAGTCTCTACTTTCGTTTGCCAGACTCTAACCGTATTGCCATTTAACTTAGGTTAATTGCCCACAATTTAAAAAATATCCAACATTTCTTGGAAATAATGGGGATAAGTTGTTAACTTATACATAGGTATTAAAGTAAGAAGCCAGTCTGGAAGACTAGATTTTGTAAATATTAATTAGATAATTTTTATAGCTGGTTAATATGTAGGTGTACTTGATCCCTAGACACAGCGGTGACCCACTGGTAACGGCTCCGACTTACTTGTCGTAGGTTCGAACCTGCCTGTGTTGCGCTTTATTTTGTGTAAATTATTTCATCACCACTGCTCTAAAAACGTGAAGGAAAACATCGTGAGGAAACTATGTCCTATGTCCTAGAACCAAATATTCTTCTTAGTATAGACAGTGTAACCTTTCCTATTGAGATTAGCATAATTGCATATGCATTTGGTGTTGGCAGATGTCCCCTACGTGCTGGAACCTTCGGCAGCCTAATTGTGTAAG
Organism: Orthosia gothica; assembly: GCA_949775005.1. Classification (NCBI taxonomy): domain Eukaryota; kingdom Metazoa; phylum Arthropoda; class Insecta; order Lepidoptera; family Noctuidae; genus Orthosia; species Orthosia gothica. The sequence continues at coordinate 19,296,567 of OX459048.1, read as the reverse complement.
TGAATTCGGCAAAGGAAACAATCTGGTTCTTTCCCAAAAACACACACATATACAAAAAAGTTGAATAAAGATTCAAATTTTTTGTGTATGTGTGTGTTTAATTCACTTACACAATTAGGCTGCTGGTCTCCGGACTGACCTTGATGCCTTGGAAAAACGGCAAGTGCTTAATATGGGACGCAACTTGCGTTAGCACTGTTGCGGCCAGCCACCATGGTCGCACCGTCCTCTCGCTGTCAGCAGCGGCGGAAGACGCCGCTGTAAGGATGAGCGTGAAGTACGCACCGTTGGCAGGCCGGTACCATTTTGTGACCATTACCGTTGAGACCATGGGCGGTTGGGGCACTTAGGCCAAGAAGCTTATTAGTGAGATAGGGCACAGGCTCTGTGACTCCGGCTCGTTCTTGGTTCAAAGGTTAGCCATTGCCAGCCAACGTGGAAATGCAGCAAGCGTTATGGGCACCTTAGTAGTTTGTGCCGGGAACAGTTAGGTCGTTTGTTCACGAGGCACCACACGACACGATTTGCGGTCACGATTTTTAACACACGACACACTGCGTACGGTCTGTCGTCCGTTCGTTTGTTCACTAGACACGATTCTGCAACGACACTGCAGTGCATTTGTATTAGCCGTTAATCTGTATGCAAATCGTGTCACGTGTGGTGCGGTGTCTTGCAATGAACAAACGGTCCATACAAATATATGTAGCTCTGAATCGTGACCACATTTTGCGGTGTCGTGTGTCGCGTCGTGAACAAACAGCCTTAGGGGCGGGTTATTTGTCTAGTTATAAGACAACGCTTTATGACGTGTCGTTGTGACTTTGACATCTAATCTATATAAATAAAAATGATGGAGAGGATACACCAGATTTTGGTCAGCCAGCCCGCGAGTATGTATCCTCCGACTGCACAGCATGATTTTTTCCTTGTTTACGACTTTTTAGTTTGCTTTTGAAGCAGTCGGGTTTTTTGATTTTTTTATTTATCATTTTTAATTTATACCTTTTTTGTTTAATATTTTTGCGTTTTTATTTATAACATTTTTGTTATTTTTTTAACTTGTTAAGTGTTATATATTTTTGAAATCACCTCTTAATAGCCTTTATTTTGATACCCCACAGAATGGGTTTGGAAGAAAAAAAAAATCTGGGTCCCCACATTACGGCACCCAAAATCTGCCATCTTTTTAATGTCCAATTTTAATGTAGCCTATGACACTCGCAGGGTTAAGACGAATCGATTGACGTATGAATCATCAAAATCGGCCAACGCGTTTGGTCTCTGGAACGCCATATAGGAACAAACATACATACATACATACATACATATATACATACATATATACATACATACATACATAGACTGATAAACACATTACCCTCCTTCGGCAGTCGGGTAAAAAGACAAGTCCTGACTGATTGACTGACTGACTCATCAACGCCCAGCCCAAGTCCTTGGACCTAGGAAGCTAAAATTTGGCACAGAGGTTCCCTTTATTATGTAGACAAGGAATAAGGAAGGATTTTTCGAAATTCAACCCCTAAGGGAGTTAAATAAGGGATGAAAGTTTGTATCTCTCTGTCATTTTTAATTTGAAATGAATGAAATATGGTATTTAGCCTATAAATATAAATAAAAAAATACATCTTTAAGGATTTTTTGAATTTCATCCTTTAAAGGGTTAAAAAGGGGTGTTAAAGTTTGTAAGACAAATAAATAGGTTATTATCAAAATTACTTGAAACTTAGTATTTCTGCTCTTGAATACAATTAAAGAAAAACGTACTTAAGCGTTTTTTGAATTTCAGCCCTTAAACGGGCAAAAAGGCTTTTAAAGTTTGTATGAATAATACCTACCTCCTACCTACCTCCTCCTTCCTATTGGATGTACCTACTCGGGGGGAATTAGTTTTCATACCTCAAATACCACTGATACCCTCTTACTATGTCTTTCGTTTTTTTTTAGTTTAAACGATTACAATTCCCCCTTTGCAATGACAATGCAGGCATAGATTTAAGGACGCTGTTACATTTTCGACGAACTCAAATTTAGGCATCTAGTCGCACACAGCAACATTACGCGTACGCACACATTGAAACTACTGAGCGCTCGATTTTATACATCACGGAAATAATCTTGGTCCTTGATATTATTTTTTAATTTTATTGAAGTTGATTCAGGAAGGTTAGTTGGCACTTTAAAAATGCATTTGATAACTGTTACAAACCGTCGTCGTAAAAAGTAGGTTATTATTTTCAACCGACTTCAAAAAAAGGAGATGCTCTATCTATTCGGCCAAACTACTTTACCGATACATATCGGGTTTTCATCGATAAATGTATGTGGTGGTATTTTCAGGGAAGGTTTTATTGTTTATTATATTAGGATCTGATAAAGATCTTCGGAGATAGACAATGGAACTCTTTAATAACAAACAGCAAATGACCTGCGATTACTGTGATCGTATGTTTATGTTTTGTTTTAACCATACCATAATATATCATCACGCTTGTACGGTTTTAGGGGGTAAACAGATGTATTTAGTATACCCAATATGGGGTAACTATAAAAAATTTAAAAGAGAAAAATAATAGCTTTCCTGTGACGAAAAACAATAGGTACCGACACCGACTTCCGAAAATAATTTTATTTTTCACTTTGTTGTAGTAAGTAGGTATTTAAAAAAGAAATGCTACGTGAAATAAGTAGATACCTAAAACGAATTAATTTCCGGTCACAAGTATTAAAAAATGTCTTGAACATTTTTCATTATATGGCATATATTAAATATTACTATCACATCATCAGTCACTATTAATGTTCCCACTGCTGAGACACAGGCCTCCTCTCTGTGAGAGGGAATGGGCTGTAACCAACAACGCGGGCCCAGTGCGGGTTGGTGGATGCACATATATCTTCGAATATTTGGTTCTAGGAGATGCCGGTTTCCTCACGGTGTTTTCCTTCACCGTTTTGAGAGCAGTGGTGAAGAAATAATTTACACAAAGTAAAGCGCCTGCCTGGGCTCGAACCCACGACCTCCAACTTGTAAGTCAAGCTAATGACATACTACCCAAAAACCATGAAAATGACACCCGTGACGAAAAGATGTCAAATTTTAGTCGGCGCCATCTTGTATTTTGGTTTTGACCCCGTAATCGATAAAAGCGACCCCAATAACCATGAAAATGACACCCATGTCGAAAAGCGGTCAAATTTTCGTCGGTGCCATTTTGTATTTTGGTTTTGGCCCCGGATTTGTCATACATATATACATACAAATCGCTTAAAATCATAAATCTCCTCCCACCCATCCATTTCTAAACTTCCCCGTCGGCAGCTTAACCTTACCCACCCAAATCCTAACCTTACTCAGAGCTGTTTAAACCCACCCATCCATTTCTCAACCTTGTCAACAACTGCTTAACACCAACTATTCAAAGCCCGATCTTACCCAAAATAATTTCTAAATCACATTCTAATAATAATAGGAAACTCAAAAATACGGCATACGTCCGATAAAATATCAACTCCTTTCGATCACGACGAGGACGGTACTCACACGCATGCACACTACAATCTTTCTATTACTTTTATATTATTTATTTCCTGCGAGAAAGCGATACGCCCGTCCTTCCACGAGCGCTTCTGAGCGCGGATTGATGAGCGGGCGGCGGGTACAAAATGTATGAAGACGTCGGCAAGTGATTTTATTTTAGCTAATAATTAAAAATATAATTATTTAGGTGAAAAATAATTAGCTGAACCTGTAAACGACTATATATACCGCAATTTTTTATAATTTTGAAGATAAAATATGCTGTAAATTTACTTAAACTGGAACCTATTCGGACCCTACTTTTTAAATTTTTTGCGATTATTGTGATGGGCAAAAAGTATTTGTGCGAAAATTTTGTATGATGTCATACAATTTTTCTGATGCTTATCTGGAGCTGAATATATTATCTTTAAATTAAGACCATGATATCTTCACATCGGTGATTGCTTATACATTAAAATGGTACCTCAAAAGTACTGTTATTTGTAGAAAAATGTAATAGCGTCCTTAAAGAAATATTGCATCTGACACGGGCAATTCTACGTTGCCTATCCAGAGTCAGTACAGCCTGGATTTTGGCACCAGACAGAAAAACCACCAATATGCTATACAAAGAAGTGCATAATTAAATTCTTACTTCCTTATGACGACTTTGTTCTTCTTCGTCGGTACACTCTTGGCAGAGCGGTCGTGGTCATCATGTTGCAGTGAGACTTCGGGTTGCCATAACTTGCCCAACGATGCGACGCCAACCCTCTCTATCGGCTGTTATTCGTGTGCACCCATGCAATGGGCCACCCACTGCAGACTTAATCTGGTCGGTCCATCGCATGGGCGACCTGCCGCGCGCTCTCGTTCCTTCTACTCTACCCTGAACTACAAGCCGCTCGATAGAGTCGTTGCCTCGTCGGGACACGTGTCCAAAGAACTGGAGTACTCGAGCTTGAACCATAGCCGATAGACGCTGCCTGATACCGAGTTCTTGAAGGATGGATATGTTAGTGCGAAACTCAGTCCACGACACTCCAAGCATTTTTCTCCAGCACCACATTTCCAGAGCGTCTATTCTCTTCCTCTCAGTTTCTTTCAGCGTCCAGGTCTCGGCTGCGTATAGAAATATGGGGAATACAAGTGCCCGTATGAGCCGGGTTTTCGTGGTTTTGGTGATATTGTGATTCCTCCATATTTTCTTCAGCTTATCCATGGCAGACCTGGCCATAGCCATGCGTCGCCTAATCTCGTCCCCGCAACCACCGTGGTTCGATATTAAAGCGCCCAGGTAGACGTATGATTGTACGACGTCGCAATTCGCGATTTGAGTGACTTCTGGCGAATTTTCGTTAATGCGATCGACAATCATCATCTTCGTCTTGGTTCTGTTAATTCTCAGACCGAATGCTGAGCTGGTATGTTCCATCTTGGACAGCAACCGTTCCATGTGGTTGGCACTAGTCGCGAATAGCGTAGTGTCGTCCGCATATCGCAGGTTCGATACTCTTATACCTCCTATCGATACACCGTCCGTCCAGTCTTCAAGGGTAATCCGCATTATAAGCTCAGTGTAGATGTTGAACAATAGCGGCGAGATTATACATCCTTGACGGACGCCTGCACTGGGGTGAAAGACTTTCGATAGTACGCCATCCGTCCTCACTGACGCTGTTCCGTCCTCATAAAGACGCCTCAAAAGATGCACAAGGTGTTTGGGAGTGCCCATAGCAAGCAGGGACCTCCACAGCACTGACCATTTCACCGAGTCAAATGTCTTGGAGAAGTCAACGAAGCAGATATTAGTGGGCTTGTTGAACTCTCGGGCTTTCTCAATAATTTGGCGAACTATGAAGATATAAGTGGGCTTCTTGAACTCTCGGGCTTTCTCAATAATTTGGCGAACTACGACGACTTTGTTAGCGTTAACTAATTGGAATACCCATATCTATACAGTACAGAACAAAACTCATCACTTTATCGTAAGATGCTATAATTTTTCCTTCGACAATTAGCTTCGAAATTTATGAAGTAAACAGATATAAAATATAGCTGGTAACGTCCAAGCGCGTGTAACCTACGATACGTCAAGCCATTCAAAATCACGACCACGAGGAAGACAACTTTTTATCGAAAATCATAATGATTAAGCTCTGTGAATATGTGAATAAGCAAAACTATCATCTCTGTGGCACAGAAAAACCGCATATAATCCAGGCAGAGTCATTATACCCTCTCAAGGTTGCTGCATGGTGTGTTGTTTTTCATGGATTAATGCTAACGCGTGCCCGTATCCCCGCCATAAGCGGCACGAGAGGACACGGTGGAGTTTAAGTTGGTTCGAGTCCCACATTACTGCGCTATCTCCCCGTGATAGCGCAGTATGCATGAGGATATCCCAGGCATAAAACTAATGATGTGATGTTTACGCTGGAAGCGTCACCGGGCCGCCAAACGACTACTATGGTCGACGAGGTTCCAGAACCATCATCAACGTCTTTCTCTATCCTTAAAAGAAATAAATACCGCTCCCGAATACCGCTGAACCGATTTAGATGAAAGTTGCTATGGTGATAGTTTGAGACCCGGGAAAGGACCTAGCCTACTTTTTTTTTATTAAACACGAAGGGGGAGAAAAGGGGGTGGGGTAGCTTTGTATGAAATTTCTTATTATGGCTTAATCCGCTAAACCGATTTAGATGAAAGTTGGTATGGAGATAGTTTTAGACCCGGGAAAGGACATAGGCTACTTTTTTTTTTCATAAAACACGAAGGGGGCGTAAATGGGTATGATTAATTTTATATGTTACTTCTTATCATGGAACTCCTTCTTATTATGAACCGATTTAGATGAAATTTGCTATAGAGATAGTTTGAGAACAAGAGAAGGACATAGGCTACTTCTTTTTGCATAAAACACGAAGGGGGAGAAATTAAGAGAGGAGGGGTTGGGGTTGTAAAGATAAGATGTACAAATTTTCTTCGTGAAGCTGAATTTTGGCAGGTCTCTAGCAGGTCAATCTAATATAAGATAGTAAACGTTATTAAGAAAGGATTTTTGAAAATTCGAATTTTAAGGGGGTAAATGGGCAATGGATCAATGTGGCGACGCTTGGGGAAGGCTTATGTCCAGCAGTGGACGTCTTTCGGCTGATATGATGATGATGATGAAATGGAAAAAGCTGATCTTTGTATGAAACTTGCTTCCGATTTGGTTGGAAATTTGAAGGCATGTTTTTGATGACAAATAATTAAGATCTGTATATTTATTTAGATTATGTAATGGGATGAGACTTCATATGACACAATAAGATGCCAATATATTAACAGGTATAACAAAAGGGGAAACCGTGTTCATACGTCGAGTCCTAATGATCCCCACTAAACTATCAGTTCAATTCAAAAGATCCCCACTAAACTATCAGTTCAATTCAAAAGATCCCCACTAAACTATCAGTTCAATTCAAAAGACTCCAGTTTCCAATCAAAATTAGTTTTGCTATTACTATTACCAAAGCTCAAGGGTAGCAGGGGCGTATTTGGAAAAGCCATGCTTTACCTACGGCCAGCTACATGTAGCTGCTGATGTTCGCGTATGTTCATGGCCCACAATTAATTATGATAGAGTGGTATTTTCAATTCGCAGCAAAGCAGAACCTATGACTCTGTAGTTTATTTGTTTCCTTTTGTAACCTTTACCTGTGACCAACGTTTTCAATTAATTAAGTTAATCGGTTTTGGTTAATGCTTCCTGTACATATACAGGCTGAGTTTTCCAAGTGGTCGTGGATGGCCAAATCATCACTATGAAGAATAGCACAAAACAATCAAAGGAGTCAAAGGGCCGATTTTAATTAAAACTAAAACTGCAACATTGGATATTTCTCACCCTGTTTGTCGACAACTACAATTGATTGACAAAATCTATATTAACGCGGGCGAAGCTGCGGGTAACAGCTAGTTTTTAATAAATTGCATAGTTATAATATCCAATCTATCTATCTCTAAGCAAATAAATAACAAATATTTCGCACCTGTAGTGGGGTCCAAACAGCGACATTCCTGGAAGCATACGTACCACAATATAAATGTTGTTAATAAAAAAATGCACAATTGCGAGGAACTAATGTATATATACCGTGTACCGTATGGTGACGGATCTAAAGAATTTCACCATCCCATATCTTCCCGTGGGTGTCGTAAGAGGCGACTAAGGGACACACCAGAGAATGGGCAGCAGCGTTCTCTGCGCATTTTAACAACAAACTGCGATTGCCAAAGTTAGGGGATGGTGAAATTCTTTACGTCCGTCACCATACGGTATTCCGATCGCCAAGCCTGCCAAGTGTGGCGATTATGGCCAACCCGCCCCCCCCCCAAACCAATGCTCATTCATCGAATCGAATCAGAAATGTAGAGATCCGCAAGAGAACCAGGGTTACCGAGATAGCCCGAAGAATTGCCAAACTTAAGTGGTAGTGGACAGGCCACATTGCTCGCAGAACGGATGGCCACCGTGAACCGGAAGACGTTGCGTTGGAAGGCCTCCCACTAGGTGGACCGATGAACTAGTGAAGGTTGCGGGGATCCGCTGGTTGCGGGACGCACAGGACCAGTCAAAGTGGTGACGCTTGGGGGAGGCCTCTGTCCAGCTGTGGACGTCTTTCGGCTAATATGATGATGATAAATAAATGTTTATATGCTAATTTCTGGGTGCACTGGTCATACTGTACGAAGTTACATTCATTGATAGAATCGCGAAAAAATGGATCGCGGTATAAAGCTAGTTTTGATGTAAGGAGGTAGAATGTCGCCTGAATAAGTGCATACGGATATAGTGCAGTGAAAAAAAATTAAACTTAAATCTATTTTAAATTATGGTCACAAAAAATAGTGAAACTCGGTACTAAAACTTACAGCGCTGATGATTATAGGCTTGTCTTGGCCTTTGGGAGACTCGGGTTTCTTAGATGGAAACTTCGGCGTACATTATTGCCGCGCCTGTCGGTCCGCCTTTAAAACAAAACGATTATATTCAGCACATGGCGTAAACAGGTTGACAAATCGACTTGCATCTAATCTCAAAATTGAACTTAATCCCAATGCCAATTGTGAATAATTTTAAAATTAGGTACAGACCTACATGTCGACTTGTCACCCTATTCAGGATTTTATGGTATTGATCTGTAACAATTCCAGTAAAGTAAATATTTTTTATGGTGAACCTTAATGCCTGTGTATTAAGTTTAATTCAGTATTTAATTCAGTTTTATCTATTACAGGGAATACAAAGAAAATATATACAAATACTCAAAAATATCTACTCAAACAGCAAAGCACAAGTCAGGCTAGAAGCAACATGAGAGGAGTTCCCAATTGAGAGAGGTGTCCGGCAAGGTGACCCCGTCTCACCGAAACTATTTTCTGCAACTCTGGAGATGGTATTTAGAAATCTGAAGTGGGACAAAAATGGAATCAATATAAATGGTGAAACTTTAAACCACTTCCGTTTCGCAGACGACCTGATTCTATTTTCTGAGCGCCCGGAAAGGCTAGAGCAAATGCTACAATTATCCGATGAAAGCGCGAAGGCAGGACTTTCAATGAACACAAACAAAACAAAAATTATGACTAACGGTTCACAAACCTATAACATCAGGGTTAACATGGCGGTAATAGACTATGTAGAAGAATACATATACCTAGGACAGTTAATAGCGCCAAGTGATACTATGCAAAAGGAAATCGATAGAAGGATAGCCAATACTTGGAAAAGATACTGGTCGTTAAGCGAAATTATGAAGAATCAAGACATGCCAATAAAAGAGAAACGGAAAGTATATAATACGTGCATTTTGCCATGTTTAACATATGGATGCCAAACATGGGCATTAACGGAAAAACTAACAAGAAAAATAAATGTATGTCAAAACGGAATGGAGAGAAGTGTAATAGGGGTAAAAAGACAAGATAGGGTAAGGTTAGAAAATATCAAAAAAATAACTAAATTTAAAGATGCAGGAAAAATATGTAAAACATTAAAATGGCAATGGACAGGTCATATGTTAAGAGAGAGGAATGGGAAATGGACAAGAACAATATCAGAATGGTACCCCAGAGATGGGAAAAGGAACAAAGGGCGACAACCAAAACGCTGGGAAGACGACCTAAAGAGAACTGCTGGACCAGAGTGGATGAGAATTGCGAGGGACAGAGATAAGTGGAAATCTTTGGAGGAGGCCTATGTCGAAGGACAAGCTGGGGAAAAAAGTACTGATCCATAATAAAATACTTAAGAATAATTGTAAACTCAGTAATAAAGGCTTATTTTATTTTATTTTTAATCTATTACAGCTCGGTATAAACTTTAATGACGGCTTAGGTGGTCTCCTTCCCTAACTCCGTCAACGAAGTTACGGGCTCGTCTGAAAGTACTCCGGAACTTCGGGGTGAATCTTACTCCGCGATGATTCAATTTTGCGGACGGATAAAAACACATCGGCAGCCTTATTGCGTAATGAATTTGAAAAAGCAAAGAGTATGATGTTGTCACTCATTAGTAGTTCGGCAAAGTAGGCCGAACCTACGGACTTCGTGTTAAGGGAGCAGACCCCCTGAACACGAGGCACGTCACTGCGCAGGATAGCCTGAATGAGGGGTGGGGTACTTACTGTTCAGTGTATAGACTCACATACACTCCACAGCTGAATTTTAAGATCAGTAGGTTAGTTTTATTTCAGCAATTTTCTTTATTGGAACTACCTATATAATTATACTTATTTTGGGAATTGGTTTTATATTATGCGCTGAGTATAGACTTCTACATAGTGCCTGCCATTCTTGTATGTCCAAATCTGAACAGAATGGCAGTTTAACTCTGGCCTTCCATGTAACATGGTATCTACTTCACAGTTCAGAGCCTGCATTAAGACAGAACGCACCTGGACCAACGCCAGCGCCTTCCGACAAGCTGATTTTATAGAGCTGAAAGAAAGAAAAAATAAATTAATCCATTGACGATAAGGATGCACGCACGCACGCACGATACAGGAAGAAATTACTAGTCCGGGGTGAAGTTTAAAAAAAAAAAAAAACCCCAGAGCTATTGAGCCTCTACGTTTATTTCATAATTAATGTACACACAATATAATACATAAAGTCAACCCATCATACGTTTGACATTGCTTCTATGTATTCTTAAAATGCTATTATTCAGATACCTGCCTGATGATTTGATTTGAAACTCTAAAATTCAGATCCTCTCTCCTCCTTCCGTCATCATCCTTGGTGCCGGAAGGAGGAGGCACAGTTTCTTATATCTGTTCTAAGAGCACTCCGCCAAAAGGTTTTGTAAAAATATACCAGTCTTACCCTGCCATCATCACCAGCTGCGAATCCAGAAGACAGTGGGAGCACTTCCGGCCCCCACTGCTTGATGAAGTGTCCGAGACGAGCGACGCGCTGCGCAGGAGTCGTCACAGTGTGCGACCCGCCGCAGTAGCGGTTGCACAAATGCTTGTCCGTTTCCGATCTGAGCACAGACAGTGAAGAGCTGGGTAGGTGTTTAGTGTTTATGTCATGGACCAAAGTGATTAATCAGGACACTATGTATAATGCCCGGGCAATGAATCTAGTCAAGTCAAATCCGGCAATGTAACGAATACTGCTTTAAACTTATATATTTATCACATTGTCTGGTCATTATGAATATTGTTACGTAACAGTTGGGCAATTCGATAATTATGGTCAATGATATAGTCCAAGAGCGAGCTAAGCGAGCTCGGGAGCTTAGGGCACCCCGACACGGATAGGTTAGGTTCGAAGAAGATGACGTGAGCTGAAGTCAGCGAGCAAAGCGAGCGAACTCAGCTCCCGTCATAGTTTTTTTTGGACTGCTGTCCCTTTCTACTTCAACCCCTTCAACCCTTCCGTGATTTGTTTATTTAGAAAGTCTCAGGTGCAATAGAGACTGTCACAGCTGTTTTTTTTTTATTAGCTTTCATTTTCTTCTTCAACCCTTCCGTGATTTGCTTAGTTTCTAAGGTCTAAGTTCCAGGTCCCTTGAAGATTATCCCGAAATAGCCTGTGCCAACCACTGCCGTATATTAACATACGTCCTATGATGAGGTGCTTAGGTCTCCTCCCTTTCGTGCCGTGCTTTCCTCGTGCGTGCCAGTTTCACCCAGGTCTTACCCGCGGTCCTCTTTCGGGGCCATCCACCCTGCTGCTATTTAATATAGGAAAAACTTTTAGTGAAATCATTCCTCAGGAACATGCTATAAGTACCTAAAGTTCTAAACAATTTTTTGGTGGTTTGTGTCAACTTTTATCGTAATCCGTTTGGCCTCGGTTATGTCTTGAGGGATAAATGGATCACCATGGCTGTATTTTTACCTGACTTTGTGGGGTTTCGCAGGCTGCATCTGTTGCTGCACGTTTTCCCAGTCGTGCATGTTGCGCTGCGGTAAGCTGCTCGCTTGATTCTTACGAATCGCGTCTGCGACGAAATATTACCATACTAATTCAACACATTACTTGTAGGAAGCGAGTCTATCTATACACAGTCCAATATTAATTCACACTTGGAACAGTACAGGTAGGTATTGTAAGGATTAAATAGGTAGTTTAGGATACTACTCCTACGACCAATCCATATTTTAACGCCATGCAAGCTAATTGCGGGCCCAGTGGATTTACTTAGATCATCTACCTACTTGAAAAATGTGGTAGGTACAAGGATTCTATCAACCCCTGCTCCTGTAGGATATTGAGACAGTAAGGAAAACTATTAATATTGATAAGACACACTAGTAAGCTGATGCATGATTAAGATAGCTGAGATATCTAATCTGTCGAATCTTTTCTTGAAGTTGAGATACATCTCAGTGCGGGAGCTGTCACAATGCTTTACCGGGAGCCTATTCCTTGTCATTACATCTCGGTCTGACAGGAATTGCTTCAAGGGCTTCCCCTAAACTCAAAAACTAGAAGGTAGGTTACTTACCTAATTCATAACTGAGATAGGGTTTCATGGACAAGCTGGCTGGCAGAGGCTTAGGAGGTTGCGGTGGGACCGGATCCATGGACATCACAGCTTTAGCATCACATGATATGCAGTTGACATCCCTGGTGAAATAGAGCACAAGTAAATTTACAACTGCCGCATGCCGTCATAAAGATGGCATTTTTGAATTATTATGATTTTGTGTTGAAAAACTACTTGCATTGTAAAGAACAATGGCGAGATTTTAGCTGACTTAAATTTGAGCGTCTGAAAGTGAGTTATATACGAAAGACGTTCTATTAATTGTCTACATTTTTTAAATATATTATTGGGCTGGTTCAAAACGGATAAAAAAAAATCATAATAAATAAAAAGTTATTTGATTTTTTAGTTAATTTCTTTAGCTTAGTATTGCCATTATATATTTTATCTGCTAAGTGACAAGTAGTAACTATATTAATTAATAATATAATTATTGCCCTGCAGTGGGACATAACGGGCTCATAATAATAATAATAATTAGTGCCTGTCAGTCACACCGAAGGTGAATGGACTCGGGAGGTCGAACGAGCGTGCGATCCAATACAAGAAATGGGGGCTATAACGATCAGCCCCCACGATGTAGCCCGAGCAGTCCGTCCGTTGCCGAACTGGAAATCTCCAGGGCCGGACGGGCTGCACAACTTCTGGATCAAGTGGTTACAAAGGTCGCACGCTCGTTTGGCATCTCAGTACCAGGCAGCCTTGGAGTCTGGTTCGCTACCCAAGTTCCTTACAACAGGAATAACCCACCTGCTCCACAAGTCCGGTAGCACCGCGGCACCCAAAAATTATAGACCTATTACATGTTTACCAACGGTCTATAAGGTTCTAACATCCATTTTGAGAGTTAAAATTAATAAACACGTCGACGATAGCTCCATCATGTCGGTCTCTCAGAATGGATGTAGGAACGGGTCCCGCGGTACTAAGGAGCTACTCCTTATAGATATGGCCATTAGCCAACAGGTTCGGCGTTCCCGAAAGGATCTGTCGACATGTTGGATAGATTATAAGAAGGCCTATGACTCGGTGCCTCATACATGGCTCATGAGGGTGCTAGAATTGTATAAAATAGATACAACTCTACGCACCTTCCTGATGTCGTGTATGGCGCAGTGGAGCACAGTCCTTCGCTATCCGGGATGTCGAAATATCCAGAGGAATAGCGAACCTGTAAGGATCGAGCGAGGTATATTTCAGGGCGATAGCTTGAGTCCACTTTGGTTTTGCCTAGCCCTGAATCCTCTAAGCATGCTGCTGGAGAATTCAGGGCTGGGCTATCGGTTGAAGAGAGGCGGTCAGGTTATATCTCACCTCCTTTACATGGATGACCTGAAGCTCTTTGCCCCCAGCAATCTTCAGCTGATGGAGCTACTGAAGGTAACTGAAACTTTTAGTAACGCCATCAGGATGGAGTTTGGTGTAGACAAATGTGCGGTCATGCATGTAAAGCGAGGAGAGATTGTGGAATCCGTGGGAATTCAACTCGCGGATTCCATAAACCTGAGATCCCTCTCTCCAAACGAAACCTATAAGTATTTGGGTATGTCGGAAGCGTTAGGTATCAGCACTACTGACATGAAGCAATCGTTGAGGGAACGCTTCTTTGGCCGCCTGAAGAAGGTATTCAATAGCCTTCTTTCGGGCGGAAACAAGGTGCGCGCCTTCAACGGTTGGGTCATGCCGGTATTGATGTACTCTTTCGGCATACTCAAATGGACTCAAACGGAACTTGACGCCCTGGATAGACGGGTCCGTACACTGCTGACTGCATATCGAATGCATCACCCACGATCGTCGGTTATGAGATTGTATATCCCACGGAAGTGTGGAGGCCGAGGCTTTTTGAAAATGCCAAAAACCTCCACAACCGTGAGATATGCAATCTCAGGGAATATTTTCTAAACACAGACGTGGGTATGCATTGAGATGTAGTAGCAGTGGACAAGGGACTCACCCCGCTCTCCTTGGCGAATGAGAACTGGCGCAGGCCTGTAGTGCTTGACACTAACGACCGCAGGGAGGTATGGCAAAGTAAGGAGCTTCACGGACGCTTTTTCCGGGCCCTACATGGGTCCGATGTAGACCAATTAGCGTCCGTAGCCTGGCTACGTTTCGGTGACCTCTTTGGGGAAACCGAAGGTTTTGTCTGTGCAATTATGGACGAAGTTGTCATGACGAATAACTACCGGAGATTTATTGTGAAGGATGGCACGGTTGACATCTGTCGGGCATGTCACCGGCCGGGTGAATCGATCCGCCACATTATCTCTGGTTGTTCTCGTCTAGCTAACGAAGAGTACTTGCATAGGCACAACCTTGTAGCCAGGATTATCCATCAGCAACTTGCTCTGAAATACACTCTTGTGGCATCGGAGGTGCCGTACTACAGGTATTTGCCCGAACCAGTTCTCGAGAATGGCAATATCACATTGTACTGGGATCGGTCCATCATCACTGACAGGACTATTGTAGCCAATAAACCTGATATAGTGGTGGTGGACCGAATCGAGAGGCGTGCAATGATTGTTGACATTACCGTCCCTCATGACGGGAACCTCGTGAAAGCTGAGAAAGATAAGCAAATCAAGTATCTTGACTTGGCTCGCGAGGTTGTCGACATGTGGGATGTGGACTCAGCGATCATTGTACCGATTGTCGTGTCGGCCAATGGCTTAATAGCCACGAGCCTCGACCAACATCTTAGGAGGCTCTCGTTAGGCGGCTGGGTCAAGGGCCTGATCCAGAAAGCAGTATTGCTGGACACGGCTCGTATTGTTAGGAGGTTCCTCTCTCTGGAGCCCTGACCGCCGGTAGCTTGGACCCTGTTCCCGATACCGGTGGGCCTCTATTTTTTATATTTTAAATGTTTTTCTTTTTTGTATGAGTTTTTTAAAAATATTTAAAAATGTATAAAATAAGAAATTAAATTAAATAAAGGACATAATAATTAATGTATTTATTGCAGTAAATGAGTACAATACAGTTTATGTCTAAGTATAGATGTTCCTCGCAGGTAGGTAAGAATATTGTAGTGCAGTAGAAATAACTGAATTACTTTTAATTAATGATTGGCAAAAAGACTAGTATCCAAGTTTAAAAAATATAGCTTGGTTGTTGACGAGGCCGACGACCGAGTTTAAATAAATATACTCTTTCCAAAGAGTATATTATACATTTCATGCTGAAATTACTAGGTAAGGGAAATGCTAATGCGATATTCCCCTTTTACTTCCACGAAATTGAATAATATTACCTATAAAACACATTATTAAAAGTTACAAAGACATAACCTACAAAAGTTTATGACTGAATATCTGTTATTCTCGACATTTTCGAACAAAAATTCTTGCACAAACTAATTCAGAACATCACCCTGAGTTAAACCAGATATTTTTCATTCAAAGACGTAGGAATGTAATCTCTTATGTATGGGCACCTGCCATTGTTCTTTGTAACAACGCATCCTTCGAATTGCGGGTGTGTTTGGTGAAGAAGGAACAAAGTTGGAAATTTCTTTATTTAAATGTCTATCTACTGACTAGACTAGACGGTTATCTAATCTACTGACTAGACGGTCATTGTCTGGAGGAGTAGTACACAGCGGTTTTTTTTTATTAAGAGGCGTCTCGCAGTTCAATCAAAGTGATTGGCTACTGTTTATCCGGGCTATACTGTGGAGACTAAACTAGAGCCTCCAGCCAGGCACAAAAGCTTAACCAAACCGACCACGCTGAGGGCTACCCTCCCCCTCCCTCTTAAAGGGTTGAACATCGTTTTTAGGGTTCTGTACCCAAATGGTAAAAACGGAACCCTATTACTAAGACTCCACGATCCGTCTGTCTGTCTGTCTCGTTGTCTGTCACCAAGCTGTATATCATGAACCGTGATAGCTAGACAGTTGAAATTTTCACAGATGATGTATTTCTGTTGCCGCTATAACAACAAATACTAAAAACAGAATAAAATGAATATTTAAGTGGAAGTCGGTGTCTATGGTAGGTACAATTTTTTTGCGTTATGGATGGACACCGACTTCCAAAAATAAAGTAATTTTTCACTTTGTAGTTTTCTTAAGTGGAAAGTCGGCGGTTTTTTTTTGTAAAAAAGTTTTTTATTTATCACTTTTTAGTTGTACCTACCTAATAGGCAAATTGTTTAGTAAGGTACCTATAACGCCAGAATAGATTACCCGATATCATGAAACTTGAACATAACCGGTGGAATGAGAGATCTGCGTACCCCTTAAGAGCGTACAGGCGTGATGTAATGTTATGAAACGATATAAACAATAAAAAGACATCCCGAAAGATTTGCCGTTATTTATTGAAGAGTTTTATAGTATATCTTCGAAGTTCTTCATCAGATCTTTACCAAATTAAAATGGGACAAATTTCGAAACATACTTATTAATTTTTTTTTTAATCCTTTCACAATTGACGATGATATCGGTGAACATTCACAAAAAAAAAACAATCAACGTCGAACATTGAACCTCCACCTTTCTGGAAAGTCGGTTAAAAACAGAATAAAAGAAATATTCAAGTGGGGCTCCCATACAACAAACGTGATTATTTTGCCGTCGTTTTGCGATAATGGTACGGAATCCTTCGTGCGCGAGTCCGACTCGCACTTTGGCCAAGTTTTGTTTTTGATGGGCGTCTCGTAATTCAATAAGAGTAATTGGCTCTGCTTAACCGGGCGATCCTGTGGAGACTAAACTAGAGCCAGGCTCATGCCTGCCTCTAGTTTAGTTCTAGCTGTAGGTTCCTTAGGGAACCTCGGTTATATTTTTTTGTTTTTTTTTTACTGCAGGACGTCTCGCAACTAGGTCCGTGACCTGCTGCTGCTTAACCGGGCTAGTCTGTGGAGATTAAGCTATATAGCCTATAGGCTTGCGTGTATTTCGTTTTTATACCATTTCTCCTCCACAGGTGGGGGTTCTCTGATGGCACTGGTCTTCAGTGCTTGTGCAGCATATCTCCGCAGACCATGGCCCACCTCAAGGAGTGCGCAGCATGCCCTGTCACCTGTACTTGCGAAGACCTTATGACTGCGTCACCGAATGGTGTTGCCGTGGCTGAATTCTGGGCCAATCACAATATTTAATTTTTTATATTTGCCATCGACACGCTAAGAAGAAGAATGCGTTAGTCAAGATTCTGTAGCCACCATTTTTGACACCTTAAGTTCACGGGATGTCGACGTAGTTAATATGAAGCCCGCTAGATGTCACTATAAAGCACAGTTACCCAAAGACCTTATACTTCTTACTACTAGACTGTGCACTATGGCGCAAAAACCGGTCCGAGCGAGAGGGCTCCCGTTGGTAGTGTGTCTCTTTCTAATGAGGTGACCATGACATAACACGGGACAAATTGATTGTAAAAACAATAGTGTAAATATCCCAATATATGTATTTATGCTACCTAACTACGCTACCTAAACCTACCAAATTCATTGAAAAAAAAAGAGTGTATATTTTTTGGAATCTACGTCACTTACCGAGTCGGTGTCGAGCGTATAGAATTTCAACATCCCATGTTTTTCCATTGGTGTCGTAAGAGGAGACTAAGGGACAAACCAGAGAATGATCAGCAGCGTTCTCTGTGCATTTGTAATAACCATACTGGGATCGCCAACCCGCCTGCAAAGCACTCCCCATGAATAGCACAAATAAAACATAGCCCCTAGTGCGCGGCAGCCTGCCTAACCTCGACTACGGTAGCGGTCTAGGTTACGGTATGGCAAGGGGTGCAAAAAATCCCGGACGAGATCCGGCTACCCCAACAAATACCGATGACAGGACATGGCAACGTACAACACGCGCATACTCCGGACTCCGGACCGACGATAAGATGACCGAACTCGAAGAGGAATTGAGCAGTTTACGATGGTGTATTTGGGGAGGACTCGATAATCCTCAAATCCCAAGTCTGCATTAGTCTTATTCTTCAAGACCCATCGTATAGATAGGAAAAAATCTTTTTGATCTTACTCTCAAGCTCATGAAGGAGAGGCTATAGATGATCCTGCAGTCTTCAGACGATGCTTTGAAATACCCCAAAGGATCTCAATGATTTCACATATTGCCCAGTTGAGTAGACAGTTGAGAAACAAAACTACACCAATTTTATTCCACTAGGAATCAATTTGCGAATAATATTAACAGCCGCTGAATTTTACTCGAACAAAACCCGCCCAAAACGCCGCAAACCTGGTGGTCTATTTTTATTTTTTTTTAGTTCGCCCTTTTCGGGCAGGCTAAGGTCTTGGACCATACCGCCTCGCCGCCTCGTCTTCAGCGCAATTTTAACATTCTTTACAATGCATTAGAATACGGGTGTAACAGATTCTAATGGTTTTTGGAGTATTTGGCAGCAAATTGTATCGAGTCAGCCTTCCCAGTAAGCTTTGCGGAGTTAGTCAATACTACAATAAAATTCTCCGCTGCACTATCCTGAGATCGCTTCTGTCAATGATTTCACGTATTGTCCAGTTGCGTAGGCAGTTGAGACACAAAACTACACCAATTTTATATCACAATATCCACTAGGAATCAATTTGCAAATAATTTTAACAGCCGCTGAACTTCACTCGAAATAATCCCGCCAAAAACTCCAACCTGGTGGTCTTACATTTAGTATTACCAGGCCCAAACATTTAAAAGTACTACTTTTACTCAGTATTAATGTTTTTTTTTTTAAATACAATGAATTGATTAATTATAGGCACTGTAAAAATAAATAAATACGTTTCAAAGTTTCATAGACTTTTGTTCATTGACATTCGTTCGTTTTGGTATAACATAAAAATGACAAATATAAAATTTTCTACCATTTCTACCAAATCCAATGATTAGTTGAGCTAGCAAGATGTCAGACAAGGACACACTACTACCAGCGGGAACCCTCTCGCCAGGACCGCTTTTGGTTAGCTACCGCTTATAAGGAAATAGCTAACTTAGGCGTATGATAATAGATTTCATTTTAGTTAAACAAAAATTTTTGGTGCACAGTCTAGTAGTAAGAAATACGTATAAGGTCTTTGCAGTTACCTCAGTAGTCTTCTCTTGGTGCCCGCAGCTTCTGCCTCGCGACGCAGCGCAGCCATCGCTTTCAGATTCTCCTGGAGCTGCTTAAGCTTGTTATTGAAGAAGTCCTTCACTGGAGACAGCTCCATCTTGTCCAGTTTCTGTTCGATCTCGCGCTGAATGTCGTCCAACGCTTGTTGCCATAGAGATTCCTAAAGGAAAAGAACAAAGTTTTTCATGATATTGGTATAGGTAGGTATGTTTTCTATGGGTCTTGAACCTGAAAGGAACGATTAATACTTGGCTTGAATTGATGCTAGGTACAGTTTTTGATCACGAACAATAATCTGATACGGCTGAATGAGCGTCGTTGACCTAGCACAATGTAATATTCAGACGCGTGTTCCATTAAATATCGAAACGAGTTATAGGTAGTACACTGATCCTTGTTAACCGTAATATTCAATTTTTTATGTTCTATAGGTACCTAGTTAGTGAAATCGATGGGAATATAATCTTTATCCTAAATCTTACTGATTTTTCAGATCTTTTATAATTTTATATTTGCCAAATGACTTGTATTTATGTTTTATGCACTACTGTCATCATGTCGTTGACTTGGGAACCTACTGCTAGGAATATACTAATTAAAATGCATCCTCATTGTGGTCCCCCACTTATCTAAGGCAAATCAATGTCGTATTTTATCCTAAAACTGAAAGAAAATACGCCATAATCACAAACCTGCACGTTAAGTTTTCCGAGGGCATGTTCTAATCCCTTGGAGAGGTCATCACAAGCGTTCTCGAATTGGTCGTGCGACACCTTTCGCGCCAACATACGCAGGTCAGCCTTGTCCGCTAAGGCTTCCACCATGTCCTCGCGATCTAGTTTCATGATCTTCAGCAGTTCGATTTGCTCCAGGAGAGCCTGAATGATAATTGATGATTTATTAGAAGTACTTACATTATGGACTAATATCGAACTACCGAGGTAAAATGGTGAATAAATCCATATTTTCCGAACTTTATGCTTACAATTATTGTTTCAAGAATGACTGTATGGCAGTCAATGCTCAACCTAAGAGAAAGAGAAAGTCCTTGTAGATTTATAGCACAGGCAAAAGCTTCTGAAGGCCTAAACAAAGGATTCTTAAAAGTCTCGATACTGAATTAAAATCTACCTTTTTAGGGTTCCGTACCCAAAAGGTAAAAACGGGACGGAAACACCAAAATACTCCGAAATATTTTATTCCGAATTTCGATGTTCCGATTTTCAAAAGTCCGGATTTCATAATACCTAGGAATTATAATGTCTATTATTAAAAATGACGAAATTTATTTACCGAAAGTCGTAAATGCGATTAGTTATTTTCCCGATTTTCAATTCTTTGAATAAACTGAAAGTCAACATGTTGTGCTAACAAATTTAGTGTCAGAAACGAATCGCTGCAAAACCGATTTCACGCAGTCTTGTCTGCAATACCCTTTTTTTTTTCTTTTTTTTTTTTGCGTGGAGAAATGCTCCCATATACGGCGCACCAGAACACACTGTGCGCCGTGACCACCCTAGGGACCAAACCAGCGCATGGGTGCCAGACGAGCCCGTGTATGGCACCCTTGGTCCCCTTGTGACGGGTCAGGGTCAATGGCCCCGCCACCTACCATTCGGCCGCAGGGGATAGGGAGAGCGGCCAACGCAATACCGGCACTCCTCTACCGCTGCGGCCTCCAACCCTCAGCCGCAATATCGTATCGGTATGGGGGACCCCATACGACATCTCGGTCCGCCTCGGTTGCGATATCCCCTTGTGACGGGTCAGGGTCAATGGCCCCGCCACCTACCATTCGGCCGCAGGGGATAGGGAGAGCGGCCAACGCAATACCGGCACTCCTCTACCGCTGCGGCCTCCAACCCTCAGCCGCAATATCGTATCGGTATGGGAGACCCCATACGACATCGCGGTCCGCCTCGGTTGCGATGTCGCCTAGGCAGAACCGCAACCTACATGTTGGCCGCTACGTCGTCGGCTTATCGGCAAAAGTCCTGACGAGCGGCCCCTCCTCGGGTTCCTCTTCGCTTCACCGTGGGTGACCAAGCCACGGTTACTGAGCCCCTCCGCATCGACAAAGCGGGAACCCACCGGGGGGTGTCTGCACTACCCTATATAGAGTGTAATTTAAGCCCGCGTAGGCGCGGAGGGGTGGGGCGGCCTGCAAGTTGAGGAGCAGGTGGTACAAAGGCCCGCCGTCGTGGCTGAAGCTGAGGTGGTGAGCGTTAAAACCATCTGCGAAGATAAGCTCGTGTGGGGCCGCCAAAACCCCGCAGCGCCGCAGCCGTGACAGAAACAATGCTTGTTGTATGTTGCATGCCTGCTTGCTTGCTGCTTGCATGTTGCATGCTTGCTTGCATGCTGCGTGTCTGCTTGCACGCTGCATGCCTGCTTCCATGCTGCGTGCTTGCTCGCATGCTGCAAAACCGCTGTATTAATTGGTCTTGCTATTCAATTTTACAAGGCGTTTTTATTTCGGAACTGTATTAATCGGTATTTTATCACCAACACATACTGGGTCCGCGTGGTGGATTACGGCCCATCCCCTCTCACAGAGAGGAGGCCTGTGTCCCAGCAGTAGGAACATTAATAGGCTGATGATGTGATGATGTATTTTAATAACCGGCATTCGTATTTTGATGTTTCGAATTATCATTAAGCCGGACTTTTTGTTATTCGATGTATTAAAAATCAGTATTTTGAGAATAGTAATTATAAACGTTAGGAATATTGAAATTTAGAAATTATAAAAAATAGGAGTAATGGTAAGTCGGAGTTGTTATATTCGGCATTTTAAACCATTCGGAATTATGAACACCGGTATTTTAAAATTCGTATTTGTGATCGACTGACGGAATAAAGTTATTCGTATTTAAGTAGTGTACCCAAACGGGACCCTATTACTAAGACTCCGCTGTCCGTCTGTCTGTCTGTGACCAGGCTGTATCTCATGAACCGTGATACCTAGCTAGACAGTTGAAATAAACAAACAAGTTGACTTTAACAAAAAATACTAAAAACAGATTAAAATGAATATTTAAGTGAGGCTCCCATACAACAAACGTAATTTTTTTGTTCGATAATGGTATGGAACCCGTCGTGCGCGAGTCCGGCTCGCACTCGGCCAGTTTTTATTTCTCATGTCAACTCATACGATTACTCATACAGTCGTTTTTAGTTATGTTGGTTTTCCATACATCGTCGGCTCGGTGAGGATGAAACAACCTGCAGCCTTATTGCGTAAGCCGTATCAAATGCGAGATGAAAGTCGTGTGGATTTCCGGCTATGTGATTGGTCGATTGATTGAGTCAAAACCCTTTGCCTTGCCGAATTCGCTGATGCAATTAGGCTGCAGGGTTTCTAAAGCAAAGTAAGGACTGAATACAAAGGCCTTGTGGCTTGTAATTACGTCGGTGTGGTACTGGCGGGACTCCTTCTCAGCGGCCAGGTTCATGGCTGTCTCGTGGACCTGTTGCAGCTGAGCCTGCATGTTCTGCACTGTCTCGAACAGCTTCATCAAACCTGTAGCATAGAAAGGTGGGATCCCAAGTTTAGCATCCCAGATATCTTAGATTTTGTTTTTACACATGGATACAGTTATAAAAGGTAGGCGGCAGGCTAGACAAATATAGTTCTTGTATCTAGAAAATACGGAGCAACAGATCAGGAAATTTAAGTAAGGCTAATTTGTACCGTATGGTGACGGTCATAAAATTTCACCATCCCATATCTTCCCGTGGGTGTCGTAAGGGGCGACTAAGGGAAAAACCAGAGAATGGGCAACAGCAATCTCTGTGCACTTTAAGAACAAACTGCGAACGCCAACCCGCCTGCCAAGCGTGGCAATTACAGCAAACCCTCCCAAACCATGAACAGCACAATAAAAAAACGGCCCCGAGTGCCCGGCAGCCCGTCTACCCTCGAATACGGTAGCGGTCGAGGCGATGGCGTGGCAAGCGGTGCAAAGAATCCCCGGTTAGGACCCGGCTACCTCAATAAACACCGACGACTGGACCTGGCAACGTACAACACGCGAACACTCCGGACCGACGAGAAGATAGCCGAACTCGAGGAAGAATTGAGCAGGTTACGATGGAGTATTAAAGGATTATCTGAAGTCCGAAGAGAGAAGGAGGACACGATAATCCTTAAATCCGGTAACCTGCTCTATTTTCGAGAGGGTGACCGGCAGTCCCAGGGTGGTGTTGGGTTTATCGTCCACAAGTCCCTTGTGAACAAAGAGGGGGAAAAACGAAAGTGTGTCGACCAGGGTGGCGTACCTTATACTTAGAATATCCTCAAGATATTCGCTGAAGGTCATACAGGTTTAGGTATAAACGTTGACATGGGGTCCCCCATGACAACGGTGAACGCAAAACTGGGCAAACGAGACGAGGATGAGCTGCAAGTGGGGTAATTTGGAGTTGGACGTCGGAACCACCGGGGTCACCTACTGGTCAGTTTTATGAAGAAGGAAGGCCTCTATATGATGAACTCCTTCTTCAGAAAGCGTGAGCACAGGCAGTAGACTTGGCAAAGCCCCGATGGTGCAACTAAAAACGAGATCGACTTCATCATGTCAACCAAGAAGCAAATGTTCATTGATGTATCTGCGATCAATTCGGTGAAAACCGGGAGCGATCACCGCATATTAAGAGGCTCATTGAACATTCATATCAAGCTTGAAAGGTCTCGACTGATGAAGTCCACGCTCCGTCCAGCACAGATCCAGATCCAAAACCCCGAAACCTTTCAGTTCGAACTCCAGAATCGTTTCGAGTGCCTAGGGAGCTCCGTGGACGAAAACAGCGATGGGTTCGTGGAAGCTGTCCATACGATCGGGTCTAAGTTTTTCAAGACCCGCTGTACATATAGAAATAAAAAGCTCTCTGATCCTACTCTCAAGCTAATGAAGGAGAGGCGTGAGATGATCCTGCAGTCTTCAGACGATGCGGTGAAATACCGGCAGCTAAATAGACGGATCTCAAAGTCCTTGAAAAGCGACCTCCGCCGCTTTAATACCGAAAGTATTAAAGATGCTATCGAGCGGAATAAGGGCTCCAAGGTCTTTGCAAGCGATCTGTCTATTGGGCAGAGCCAGCTCACAAAACTGAAGACCGATGATGGCAGGATTGTATCCGCCAAACCGGAGCTTCTGAGGGAGATCGAGAGTTTCTATGGGCAGTTGTACACGTCAACCAGTAAACCCTTTGCGAATCTAGCAAACGACCCAAGAGCTAGATTGACCCGACACTATACCGAAGATATCCCGGACGTCAGCCTGTATGAGATTTAGATGGCTCTGAAACAGCTTAAAAACAACAAGGCGCCGGGTGATGACGGAATCACGGCTGAACTCCTAAAGGCGGGTGAGAAACCGGTCCTTCAGGTCCTTCAGAAGCTGTTTGATTCCGTCATACTCGAGGGCAAAACGCCACAGGCATAGTGCAGGGGTGTGGTGGTACTCTTCTTCAAAAAGGGCAACAATGCCCGGCTGAAGAACTATACGTACTCGTAGGCCCATCTCACTTCTTAGCCATGTCTACAAGTTGTTTTCAAGAGTCATCATGAATCGTCTCGCGCGCAGGTTTGACGATTTCCAGCCTCCCGAACAAGCCGGATGCCGAAAAGGCTTTAGCACCATATACCACATACATACGTTGCGGCAGGTGATGCAGAAGACCGAATATTACAACCTGCCTCTCTGCTTAGCGCTTGTGGACTACGAGAAAGCCTTCGATTCGAACGAGACTTGGGCTGTATTGCAGTCTCTCCAACGGTGCCAGATCAACTACCGGTACATTGAGGTGTTGAAGTGTTTGTACAGAAATGCCACCATGTCAGTCCGTCTTCAGGATCAGACCTCGAAACCAATATTTCTCCAGCGTGGCGTGAGAAAGAGAGACGTCATTTCTCCGAAACTGTTCACTGCTGCGCTGGAGGATGTATTTAAGGTTCTGGACTGGAGGGGGACAGCTAAGGCATCAACGTTAATGGCGAGTACATCACTCACCTTCGGTTTTCCGACGACATAGTGGTCATGGCTGAGACCATGGAGAACCTCAATACAATGCTCGATGACCTCAGTAGAGCTTCCGAAAGAGTGGGTCTGAAAATGAACATGGACAAAACAAGGTGATGTTGAATGCCCATTTTACACCAACTCCTATCAAGGTCACTCAAGGGTACTCTACACTCGAAGTTGTGGATGACTATGTTTACCTGGGACAAATGATCCAGTTGGGTAGGGCCAACTTCGAGAGAGAGATCAACCGTCGAATCTGACTCGGCTGGGCAGCGTTCGGGAAGTTGCGCGGTGTCTTCTCATCCAACTTACCACAGTGTCTCAAGACAAAAGTCTATGACCAGTGTGTGTTGCCAGTGATGACATATGGCTCTGAGACGTGGTCGCTGACAATGGGCCTCATCAGAAAGCTTACAGTCACTCAAAGGGCAATGGAGAGGGTTATGCTCGAATCAGAAATGTAGAGATCCGTAAGAGAACCAAGGTTACCGACATAGCCCGAAGAATTGCCAAACTTAAGTAGCAGTGGGCAGGGGTTATTGCTCGCAGAACGGATGGCCGATGGGGCAGAAAGGTTCTGGAGTGGCGACCGCGAACCGGAAGACGTTGCGATGGAAGGCCTCCCACCAGGTGAACCGATGACCTGGTGAAGGTTGCGGGGATCCGCTGGTTGCGAGACGCACGGGACCGGTCAATGGCAAAGGCGACGCTTGGGGGAGGCCTATGTCCAGCAGTGGACATCTTTCGGCTGATATGATGAGTATGAAACGGCAGCTTAATAACCAAACCAGCTCTAAACGTAGTCTCTATTAATATATGTTTCTCAAGCAACAAGGCTCAGCTTCTCGCGAATCTGTGCCAGCGCTTATGTTGCGATATACTTTGCTTTAATGAAACTTACCGCGATAACGAACTATCCAGGCCACAAATATCTGGCATAGTGGTCCTTACAGCACAAAACCCCCCCTTGCAAAGTACTGCAGACTATACCAAGAACCCAGCATAGGCCAATTGGATGCCGCGTTGAATTTGCCGTAAAACCTCAGATCGTGCTTTTCAGACGACGATTCAACTTCTCGAAGGCCAACTGGCAGATGTTTTCCGATGGCATTGACTCAAAGCTGCTCGAACTAGATCCAGTACCAAAAAACTACGAGAAGTTTGTTGAAGTTGTATGGGCCATATCTAGACAGTATACCTACATCCCACAAGGTCGCCGTACTGGTTACGTCACAGGTCATACAACATAGACACATTTTCTGAACAAACTTTAGACATCGTCGAGGAATTAATGAGCGAAGTAGATCATAGCCGCAGGAAAAAATAGATGACAGTCACTGCAATTGATATGATACACAACAGCAAAAAGGTTTGACCATCCACAAACTTACTGACAGTCTGGGGACTGTCAGTAAGTAGTAATATATGGTAGTAGTAATATATGGGATAAAAACTTAAAAAATGTTAAAGCCGCTGGTTTCGACGACATTACTCTCGACCAATTAGAACACCTCGAACCAGTAGCTGTATCCTGGATCCTATTACTTTGCAACCCGTGCCTTGAAGATTATAATAAGATCCCCAAATTGTGAAGGCTAAGGCTAAACCTATCAGAAACCCAATTGTGTTCTTTCCATCTACGCAACCGTCAGTCAAATAGGAAATCTCGTGGCAAGGAGTTGCCATAGAGCACTGCGCTCAAACCCGCTACCTGGGTATCACCTTGGATAGGTCCATGACGTTTGAATTCCACTGCTTAAACCTAAGCAAAAAGTCGGGACTAGGAATAATGTCCTTCGCCGCTTAATATCCACTAGCAGTGCAGCATCGACATAAGTTTTACGCACATCTGGCATATGTATGTCTTTTTCTGGTGAGTTCACCTGCACAGTGTGGCATTGATCCGTTCACGCTAGAAGCGACATAGCGCTAAATGATACCTGCCGCATCATAACTGGGTGTTTATTAAAATCAGCCAACCGCATCGAGAACCGTTACTGTTAGTCTTTCTCGATGCGGTTGGCACCACCTATATGAGCATCAACTCCAAACTGCGTACCTGAAAAGTCGAGAGAGCTTCTTGAGACATAGGTACGACCTCTTCGAAAGCCAGCGCAACTGACGAGAGATATGAATTATGGAAACATACACACCCTACTTACTCCTCCACTATTCATCACTCCGGCAAAGCATCTGCCCCCTGGAAACGAACTGCAGTGGCCAATCTGGAAATTCCTAAACCGATTACAGACCCCGGTTGGCTGCTGTAGAAACAACCTGGCCAAATGGAGTATTATGACCCATTCAAAACACAGTGCTAGTGTAGGGCACCTTCAGAAGATATGGCCGCGTCCGAGTAGCTAAATACTGGTCGGACAAAATCTGAAAGGTTGAGTCTATAGTTTGAGTTAAACGACCCAAAAGAAGAAGAAGAAGATGACAAGGACGTGTTGCGGTTTACCTTGCAGATCCTTAACAAGATCTGGCGATAGCTTCCCGTCACCCTGGCCATGCATGATCGCCATTTGTTTCGCCATAGCCTCAAGTTGGTCTTGGAATGAGTTGAGCTGTAACATAATTAGTAAAATTTGAATGTCGAAAATCGCCTCCACTTAGGCAGATACTACGAAATTAACTTTATAATACTTCTGAGTTAAGTAGGTACCTGGTCTTTAATGAGTCCTCCCGACTTACGGCATTCGTCGCTGCACTTCTTGATATCCTTCTCCAGTTGGGCGAGTCTCTCCAGTACACGGCCTTCTAACTGAGATAAGTTCGCTGTTTCAGAAGCTAGAACAATGTATGCTTTCGATTAGGATGAGACTGATTCAGCTCTAGACAAGTAACATTCGTCGATGTCAGCGAAGGCGACAGTCGAATCGAAATGTTAGGGATTGATCACGTGATTTTTCGATATCACTTGTCAATCCCATACAATTTTGCCTTTTTGACAAACGCTATCGCCACGCTTTTGATGATAGAGTGTCACTTCTCTAGGGCGACTAGTGGCCAGGTTTAGGGAAGACGCTTTTTAGTCTACCCAGGGATGTGGCCTAACAGGTGGTGCACAGAGAGGGGGTTCTGGATTGGTGTTTTAAGAGGTCAAGTTCCATGTGCTCATGGTGATCACCGGGGTGGTTTTAGTGAGTAAAGCGCCCACGCTCCCTGGTCTTTTCCCCAAAAGTCCAGGCGCGTTTTGAAGGGTTCCTCCTGATAACATAATAAAAACCGGCCAAGTGCGAGTCGGACTCGCGCACCGAGGGTACCGTACAAACCTCAGCTTAAAGTTATTATAGACCTGAGTATTTGTTATGAATTTCAATTTAATACCTCTACGCATTCATGAGGAAAGGGGTAGTAAGTTTAAAATTATCAAATATTTTATTATAACTAAAAATTTTCGATTTTCGCAATTATTCCTTGATACCTTCACGAGTTCCTGAAAAACGGGGTCTTGACAGACAGACAGAGGATAGACGGACAACAAAGTGATCCTATAAGAGTTCCGTTTTGTCCTTTCGAGGTACGGAATCCTAAAAAAGGTACAAATGGGTAGATGAGTACGTTGTATTACCTGATAATGGTGGAGCAGCATGTGTGGCTCGCGGAGTGGCTGCAGGTGCGCCTAGCGGAGTAGCTGCAGGTGCGGCTTGCGTAGTGGCTGAAGGTCTTGCAGAATCCGGTTTGGGTGGCGGCGGAGGCGCCACCAGTGCTATCTTCGAGGTTTGAGAAGGTGCAGGTGGCACTGAAAAGTAATTATTCCGAAAAGTTATCTGCAGTGTCGCTAGTGATAGATTCACGCACAACGATCAATTCTAATTTTTGAAAGAAATTACCCACACATTACGTTAAAGTACCTGGGCGACCTGAGCTCTGCTCGGGTGAAAATAGAGTAAACGACGTTTTTAAAAATTAAACCTAACTGGATCGATTAATCGCCCCCGAAACCCTGCATACTAAATTTCATGAAAATTGTTAGAGTCGTTGCCGAGATTCAGATCATATATATAAATATAGTATATATACACGTACAAGAATTAGATAGAAGAAGTTTAAAGATATTAGATAGTTAGATAGAATGAGGTTAAAACTCTGTTAAAAAGTTATAGGTAGGTTTGTATGTACTAGCTTCTGCCCGGGCCCGACCAGGACCTCGTCGCAGCGCTTGACGTTAATATCCGAACTACGGCAGACGGAACCAAACGTCCTGATTACGTGACGATTTCTACCAGGCAACTCCTACCGCAAACCGCGTTAAGGAACTTCGTTCCAAAAAGCATTTTTTGGTACAATCTTTGAAAGTCGCTTTCTATGAAAAATTGTCGTCAGTATTGCATGATGGTGGGCCTGCCTGTAAGTATGAGCCTTAAAATAAAAGTTTTAACTAACCAAATTTAGGATTTATATCCTTCATGGCATCAGCGAATGCTTTCGTGAGCCCGTTGAGGTCATCTCTCACAGATTGTAAGTGAGCCACCAACTGGTTGAGCTCATCTTTAGAGGCGAACTTGTCAGAGTCAATTAAACGCCATGACTCTACCATACTCGGTGAGGGGTGGAACGGTATAGGCTCTGTCTGTCCATATTGAATCTGTACACCAGGCTCAGCTGGTCCGTATTGACCGGGTGCAGTCGCAACCGGTGCCGGCTGGCCCGGGGCAGAGCTAATTGGCGCTGGCTGGCCCGGGTCAGACCTAATTGGCGCTAGCTGGCTCGGTGCAGCCTTTACTCCAGGGCCACTAGGAGCCCCTGATGACAACGGTTGACCATCAAGTCTCTTCTGCATATCAGCTGCCTGTCCGATTAGATCCTCAATAAGCGAGCTAAGCTTTCTAATGCCTTCTTCAGCCGCATCCAGACGAGATGCCACGTTCATGTTGTTCCACATATCCGTGATGGCCTTGAGATTGCTTTGTGACCTGTGACATATATGTAATTAGGTTTAATACCTAACCCAGAGCTTAGTTTATAGCAAGTTATGGACGAGGTTGAAGTCATTCGTCAGATAAAATTGACCTTGGAAAAACAACCTGACTTTTTAGCTAATTTATATAATCACAGTGTGATTTGCGACATGCATACTTATAATAAATAAATAAAAGTTCGATCAAAAAATCAAAAACTAAAACCCGACTGCTTAAAAATCGCTTTTTAAGCAGTCGGCTTTTTTGATTTTCTGATGTATCTTTTTTTTATTTGTTTATTATTGTTTAATATTTTTGCGTTTTTATTTATAACGTTTTTGTTAAAAAAAAATTCGATTTAGTTACATTTAAACATATAAGTGTTATATATTTTTGAAATCACCTCTTAAAGCCCTTTATTTTGATACCCCACAAGATGGGATTAGAAGAAAAAAAATTGGTACCCCACAATATGGCGCCCAAAATCCGGCATTTTTCTATTTTCCAATTTTAATGTAGCCAGTGACACTCGCAGGGTTAAAACGAATCCATTGGCGTAAGAACCATTAAAATCGGCAAACGCGTTTGGTCTCTAGAACGCCATATAGGAACAAACATACATACATGCTTACATACATACATACTTACATAAATACATAGACTAATAAACACACTAGCCTCCTTCGGCAGTCGAGTAAAGAAAGAGTAGGATTTAGTTTGATTTAGTGCATTTATTTCGGCGTCGTTTGGAGATTTTGCAAGCGCGTCCCCATGCCGAGTGCTCAGAAGCCCATGAATAACTGATCCTTGGTAAAACAAGATGCACTTGCAGCAGCTCATTGTTGTCCACCGGTCGCCACTCCACACGGTGCCGTCTGGCTCCTTAATGTCCAAATCAGTTTAATAACACGAGAGGCCATCAGTTCAGTGTTATACTGTGTATTATTGATCGAAGGTAGTGTAATTTTTTTTAATCTTGGCGTTGTTTAGCAATTGATTTATGATTTAAATTTTGAATAAAAATTTAATTTATCATCATATTGCCAAGCAATTGCTGAACACCGTCAAGATTTTTACAAATAGTTAAGGGCCTCAAGTGTTTATTTCTATCACAATAAATGTACAAAGACAGAAATGAAACAAAACGAGTAATAGGGAAAAAGGGTATAAAGGGCTTTGTATCTTTTGTCCCGGTTTTTTTTTTTTATATGGCACGCTTAAATCCTTTGTAAAATCGGTAGTTTTCATCAATACAAACTAATGTATGAACACATGTATGGTCTCGTTACCGAGTTATAAACGACTAGCGGACGTCTCACGGTTTCACACGCGTCGTTCCCGTTCCCGTGGGAATACCCGGATAAAAAGTAGCCTATGTTACCCAGGTATAATGTAGCTTCCCAACTGTGAAAGAATTTTTGAAATCGGTCCAATATGTAGTTTTAAGTTTATTCGTGACATACAAAAATATAAAAACCTTTCCTCTTTATAATATTAGTATAGATATGGATCAAAGATGTGCTAGTGGCCATTTGTACATTTACGAAGGTTTTAAGCGTGGCGTGGCCCCAATTTAGAAAAAAAAAATCGGATTGCACCTGGAACACTCAATTCAAAATTATTCAATCCCCATTATGTACGTATGTAATAAATATACCTACCTGACTTCTTCCAATATAGCCTCATTCTTGGGTGAGGTTCCATATACGCGGTCCTTTAGGTCTGCAACAGTGTTCTCTAACAAGTTGAACTTGCTGAGTGTGACGAGCGACAGCTTCTCCACGGAGCTGCGTGCTGGTGGTGATGATGGAGAACGGGCTGCAGGGGCTTGCGCTGACGGTGCAGGAGCAGGGGCATGCAGTGACGGTGCAGGAGCAGGGGCAGACACTGGAGCCTTGGATGCAGGAGTAGGAGAACTGCCACCACTTCTCTGACTAGCGGCGGGGGTAGCCTGTGATGATTCAGCTGAATGCCAAACAGTAGACAAACATAAACAGAGTGACAGACGATCATGTAAAAGCGTATTCATATTCTCAATGATCTCTTTTTAAAGTCTGTAACATTCAGTCTTAATTATAAATATCGCTAAAGATAATATTAAAAAAAAAATCATCAGATTCTAAATTGAATTTGATTTTGATAGAAAAAAAGTAATAAACAATTTCTCTTCTTCTGGGAAAATATTTTTAATTTTCCCAGAAGGGTGAAAATACCGCCGAAATCGGATACTCTGGCTTGCGCAAGACACGCTCACTTCGGGCTCTTTTACAATAAAAAATATTAAAACATATTAAATTAAGAAAAAGATCAGGCACCTACTGGATAGATTGTACATTCATCTGAATGAACACCCGCAGCAAAACAAGTAGTAGGGAAATATGGTCTTGGGGATAGGAATGATAGAGGTGAGATGTGACTTAAATTTTGCGCACAAAACTTCTTCATTATCATGAACACCTGTTTTCAGACGTCTATATACTTTGGTGAAGCCAGGTGATCGCTTCAGAAATGAAATCGACTACATTGCAGTCGCAAAGCGATGGAGATCCTGCATTAGCAACACCAAGACGTACCCTGAAGCCGACTGCGGCAGTGACCACAAGCTTTTGGTGGCAGAAGTGACCATCTAGCTAGTGTGATTTATAAAAACCACGGCCAAGGCCTTAGCAGATAAACCGACCCTTCCAGCCGACACTCGCCGACTTTAAAGAAAGTTTTAGCAGGTCCTATCGATAATAATAAAAAACAATATATAATAAATAAACAAATAAAAGCCGTAATTTTTGAGGTGGATTGTAGTGCTGACATAGACACAAATTGGACAGGATTAAAACAGATGGTACTACAATCACGAACTGAAGTTAAATGTCAGGACACTGATCGTCCAAAAAACGCGTCGATTACTGACGATAAATGGACGGTGATCGAGGAAAGACAACACCTACTGACAGCCAGAGACGACTCAGACTGTGCCCTATATCCGTTCTTTTCAGCAAAGGTTTAGTATTTATACCGCAAGACTACAACCTATCCCTGAACTAACTCAATATGCTAGGATATTGAGGAGCACGCGCGGTCTCTGCATACAAGAGCAGATCAGGTGCATTTACTGACGGAAATAGACTATTGAGAGATGGCGACTGTACTGTGAGAGTCTATACAAAGACACGGGGTGATCGGATAAGCCGGTAATCCAGTTAGATGATCTCTTCTTTGCGGGAGCTATTAACCAGCATTGGAGAACAGGTAGATGGACTAAAGACTGGAAGGAGTCTCTCTTAATACCACTGCACAATATAGGGTCAACCAAGAAATGCTTCTATCTGACAGTGGCATCATAACCCATGATAGCAAGATAATGCTCTACTTAGTTAACGGACGGCTAAAATCGTATCTATAGCGACAGGTACCAAGTGAACAGGCTGGTTTTGTCAAGGGTCGAGGCACCAGAGAACAAATTGTGAATATAAGGCAAATGATTGAGGAGAGCCGCGAGTTTAATGTTCAAATGCTCTTGTGTTTTATCGACTACACCAAAGCGTTTGATTGTGTGAGAGGGACTGCCTTTGGAGAATACTCGAGGAGATGGGAGTACCTTCACCCTTGACAGCATTGATCGCAAAATTATACGAGGACGGAGAGTCGATGGTCAGGGTCAACAATGTGTCGGGGCCTTTTAAACCAGAAAAAGTACGCCAAGGATGGTTTCTGTCCCCCTCTCATTTTCAACATCTATGAAGAATACATCAAGAGGAGAAGAGTGGGAGGGAGGTATAGCGGTAGGTGGCAATAAGATCAGCAATCTCCGATATGCAGATGACACCACATTGTTTGCGTCTTCGGAGCGCGTACTTGCCGAGCTGTTTGTGAGGATAGAGTGTGAAAGGGAGACGGTCGGTCTGTTGATCAACAAGTCCACAAATGACAAATGTCCTCGTCATCAACAGAGCAGGACTAATAGCACGCGCGGGCGAACTTGTTTATCTAGTGTTCGTGAATAAGTTTTTGTACCTGGGGTCCATTATCAGTGATCAGGGGGGGCTGCTGTAGAGAAATTCGGAGATGAACGCAGATGGCCAAAACTGCTATAAGCAACATGTCGAGGATATGGAAAGATAGGAACATCTCCAGAGTAACACCAAGGAGAGACTCATTAGAACCCTGATATTCAAATTTTCTTTAACGTCTCCGAATCATGGTCAATTCGCTCGGTGGATCGAAGAAAGATTGAGGCTTTCGAGATGTGGTGCTGGAAGAGAATGTTGCGAATACTTTGGATAGCAAAACGCATAAATCAGTCCATTCTCGACCAGTTACTTGAACATCAAAACCAGACTCTCCACGATATGCTACCAAAGAACCCTAAATTACTTTGGTCACATCCCCCGGAGACAGTAAGTTAACCTGGAAAAACGGTTGTTATAGGAAAATTGGATGGGGAAAGGCCACGCAGACGCTGACGCACTCGATGGTCACCAAATCACGGTCATTACGGGACTCTCGGTGACCACTGCCCTGAGAAGAGCTGAAGACAGAGTGGCTTGGAAAGCTTCAGTAATAAAGACAACAAATAAGATTAATAATGCCTGGTAGAGAATGCCTCAGGCATTCAGTCCGCCTATGTACCTTTATGTTGCATTAAGTTTTAATAAATAAATAAATAATCATCATAATCATTTATTTATTTGCGAATATGGGTACAAAAGAAAAGATCTTATACAAACAATAGTGTCCATTAGCCATATCCTACCATAAGGCATGCAAATTACAAATACACAGGTATCCTTTAAAATATTATTTATGTGGAGATAAATATCGTATGGAGTAACATTATATAAGTTTATCCTGTAAATATATACACCGTCGTATATATACCGTCCAGAACGCGCGGAGTACAGACGTGTTTCTAAATTTACTTAAAACAAATAAAACTTTTGTCAAACAACTCTAAATTTTATGCCTATCAGTGCAAGTATAGTTTTTCATAGTCAAGCCCGTGTGCTTTTAATTATTTCAATACCACATCACGCCAACGCCGACGCAAGCGGTAGACGGACCTGTCCCCCGCAAAACTCAAGTGTGAGCGAAACAGGTATAAATAATTCATCTCACTCCGCTTGACCGGCGTGACAACATCGGCAAACCAACAACGAAGACAACGCAGCTGATTACGTAGTATTGTAAGGGAGCTTGCACACTTGCAAAATGAGTATTTTAAAGTTTTCAAGCGGGACGAATTCGCGAGCAGGTTCGCAATCGGATCTATCCAAACTCACGGAGGAAGAGGAGGAGACCCGTCAGCAGCAGCAGGAGCCAACCTGAACAAGAAGTTCATAAACAAGACTTCGATGATTTTCGCAAACAGATAATGTCTATTCTAAACGCACATATTGAGACTCAGAATCAGATTATGTAAACTATATCCGGTGATGTTTCGTCAATTAAAAGCGAGATTCAAAATCTTGCTTCAGAACAAACTAAGATAAAATCTGAGATAGCTAAACTGAAAATTTCCACCACTGCTACAGACACAAAAGTCTCTGCTCTTGAAAACCAACTTGAAAACATAAAGGCAAAGCCTCCACAAAAGTATGAAGGTATTGTAACTTGCGAAGACGCGATTGCTGAACTTCAGGAACGTCAATCGCGCAGTAAGAACATAATTTTGGTGGGAATTCCAGAAGCCAAAGGATTAGACAAAGAGGATAGAATTAATTCTGACACTAATGAAGTTATTAAAATTCTGAAATCGATACACCCGGAGTGTCCAGAACCCAATCTGATCCGCCGTCTAGGAAGATACAAACCCGAGGCAGCCCGACGCATCAAAGTATTTCTTCCATCTCCTGATTTGGCAAAAACTATTCTCCGAAATCAAGCAAAGATGAGCGTTGAGCCCTACAAATTATTCTCAGATCAAACCCCCTATCAGCAAAATTTTATCAAGAATCTAAAACAAGAACTACATCTACGCACGGAAAATGGTGAAAAAGACCTTATTATAAAGTATGTAAATGGCATACCAAAAATAATTAAGAAAATTGCAAAAAACTAAACCAGGCAGTAATAGAACGACCAAAACCCAAAAACAAAAACGAAAATATAACATACGACATAACCAATAAATACGACAGTCTATGTTTAACAAAAAAATCCCTGAAATGCTTTTATTCAAATATAAGAAGCTTAGTTAAACCCGGAAAGCTAGACGAATTGAAATGCATACTAGCAGCAATAAAAGATGTTCATGTGATAATACTGGTCGAAACATGGATTAAATCAGATGCTGAAGCGCAAAGATTACAGTTGCCAAACTATACTCATTATTACAACTTTAGAACTAAGAGTAGAGGAGGTGGTGTCTCAATTTTTATAAAACGCAACATGAAACACGAGCTCATAAGCCAGAAATGTGAAGATGATAACCACTTTCTTTGGGTGCACCTACAAAAATTTTCATTGTACATATGTGGAATATATAAACCGGAAAGAACTAACACAAGTAAATTCCTTGAAACCCTATCGAAAGAACTGCAAAACAAGAAAAGGACCATACTATTCGGTGATTTTAATTATAATCTACTTGGATCAGCTCGGAGCACCATGGAATACAAAGACACACTGACGGAAAATGGCTACACGATATTAAACAAAATCGATACCAGAAACTGTACTCGCGAGACATCAACTACAAGTACTATCCTGGACCATGTTTCTACAAACTTGGGAGGACACGATTTTCACTTGGTAATAATTGAATCAAGCATGTCAGATCACACACAGCTTTTTCTAGAGGTTAAACAGTACAAACCTGAGCCAATAAGAAAAATTCAAATGAAAACACTCTTATACCAAAAATTCTATAAGACCTTAGAAGATACTGACTATACTGCATTGGGAGAAGACTTTTCGAAACTGGAACAGGAAATAAAATCAGCAATAAGCAAGAATCAAACTACGAAAATCAAGACATTGCACCCACCAAGAACAGAATGGATTACGAAAGACATTATAGACAAAATAACCGCAAGGAACATACTATGGAAACAGCACAAAAGTAATCCGAACAATCTGGAGTTTGAATCGAAGTTTAAAAGTGAACGAAATAAAGTATTTTCGTATATACAAACGGCCAAAAATAAATATTATAGAAAATCATTTGAAGAATGCAAAGGTAAGCCGTTGAAGATGTGGAAACTTATAAATAATCTGACTAAAAACAAAATTAAAGATAGTTGTACTCCTCCTAAATTACAAACCTCCTCAGGCTTCATTACAGACGAGGTTGAAATCTGTGAACACTTTAATATGTACTTTGCTAGTATAGGCATACTCTTGGCAAACAAAATACCTGTAAAACACCACAATAATTACGTAAACACGACTCCATTACATACGAACGCTCCAGGAATCTCAGAAATGTCACCAACAAATGCAAAGGAAATCGGCAAAATTATTGATAATTTAAAAACAAACACCAGCGCCGGCATGGATGGCATCAGTGTCAGGGCCATTAAATATATAAAAATAATAATACTGCCAAGTTTAGTTAAATGAATGAATAAATGTTTACTCGAGGGCAATTTTCCAGATACCCTTAAAATTGCAAAAGTTACTCCCGTATTTAAGTCAGGAATCAGATCAGACCCGGGCAATTATAGACCTATATCTGTATTGCCAGTGTTATCGAAAATACTAGAGAAATTAATACATTCTAGACGTATGGACTATTTAGTTTCTTTCGGTTTCCTATTCGAACGGCAATATGGATTTAGGCCTAAGTCTAATACTTTGGCTGCCGCTACTGATTTGGTCACGAAACTTAGAACTAAAATTGATAAAAAACAAATCGCACTGGGTGTATTTATAGACTTAAAAAAGGCCTTTGATACCGTGAGTCATACTGTACTTTTACGAAAACTCACTTCCATAGGAATAACAGGAACATTTTTTCAAATGCTCGAGTCTTATTTGGAAAGTCGATTGCAGGTTCTTAAGATAGGTAACACTATCAGTAGCTCTAAATTAATAAAATGTGGTGTACCTCAAGGATCAATAGTCGGTCCCCTTTTGTTCCTTATCTATATAAACAATGTACACGAGCTAGGATTAAAAGGCCATATAACACTATATGCTGACGACACTTGTCTTTTTTACTTTGGCAGCTCCATAGAAACAATAATACAAGACGCACAGGATGACCTAGTTACTTTAGAAAGGTGGTTCTTAGACAACCTATTGACAATTAACACATCTAAGACTAACTACATAATTTTCTCGGCCAAGAACAAAAAGATCCACAATCACAATCCTCTATCGATAAATGGATGTGTCCTAAATAAGGTAAACACTGAAAAGTACTTAGGCCTTACACTTGACAGTCACTTGACCTGGCAACCACACGTTAAAAAGATCTGCTCCAAGCTGTCAAGCCTTACGGGGGCACTACGTGGAATGGCTGGATGCCTACCTCCTAAGGTTCGGTACATTGTGTATAATTCGTTGATAAAGCCGCATATTGAATATTTAATTGAAGTCTGGGGATATACTTCGAAACTAAACTTCCAAAAGCTTCAAATCGCCCAAAATAAATTAATTAAAGCCCTCTTTCAATACCACTACTTAACACCCACAGATAAAATCTATAATGACACTGGGTTATTTGGTGTCTACAAAATACACAAATACAACACTTGTTTACTAGTAAGAAGGATCCTTACAAAGGAAATCCACACGGAAATAACTTTCGAAAGGAACAGCGAAAAGCAAACGCGATCAACGCGTAGAGCGAATGACCTAGTACTGTTGGCCGGACCTAGAACAAACCACGGCAAGAAAAATATTAAATATGAAGGAGTACAACTTTACAATTCCCTACCAAAAAATATAAAAGAGGCTAAAACTAACTTACAATTTAAATCATTATTAAAGAAACACATCTTCGACAGCTCGAACATAAATAAATAAAATAGTAAATGAAAAAATAACACAGTAAAAATACTGTATTGTAAATAAAAATTGAAACACATATTTTTGTATAGTGTGCATGGTGCTTAACAACAGCGCTGCTGATAACAGCGCACTCGATGTCGCAACAACAGTGTATTCGAATAGTTTTTGCAATGTACCCACTCATCATAATTTGTTTTGTTATAATATGTATTTACAAAGTTTTAAACAAAATCGAATGTGCGTCATGTGCTCTGGACTTTCTAAGCATTACAATTGTTATTAAATCCAAACTTTGTTTCTCGTTAAGCGATTATATGTTAATCTTTTGAGAAATAAATGATATTTAAACCGATATTCAGTGACAGAGAAATATGATTTTTTTAGCAACAGTGTTTTTATATTGTTTTTAAATATATTTTTCGTACCACTTGCTCAAAAAAGTGACATTCTATGCCACAAAAAGCGAACATAACAATAGTCATTTTTAATCTGTTAAAAACAGGGAAAGAAAATTGTACTGAATTTCATTCATCCTCTAGGGGGAGAATGTGATTTAAATTTGGAATAATTACCGAAATTTATACTGAGCCCCTAGCACAAGTTTCTGACGTTTTCGTATCGTCATCGTGACATTTTACCAGACGAAAACGTACTCGATGCTGCGACAAGTTATTTTGGCAGCACGAGTTCAAAAAAACGTCTTGCGACAACTCGGAAGTAGTAATTGAACTATGGTCATTTAAGGCCGAGAATCCAATAGCGTTTGGATTGGTTGGTAGTGAATGGTGCGTTCTGAAAATAGAAGACAAAAACGGGTAACTTTGTCTTAAATAATTTAGAGACTAAAACTGAAAAAATGTTTGTTATAAATACATGTTAAAACATATTTAACATTTTTATTAATTCTATTTTTTAATAAGTCATTGAAAATTTCAGTTTATTGGCGTTTTAATTTTTGATAAATTTTTCGGTTTTGAAAGGTCCCGTACATGACGTTTGACAATTGTCACTTAATGTTTGACGGTTTCCTTCAAATTACAAAAATATAAAACCGTTAGCACACTGATGCAAACGCGTGTAGATGCGAAATTCACCCGACGCGACCTGCGAACTCAGTTATTAGTAAAAGTAGGTATTTTGCACGTCCACACCGAAACTTTCAATACCTAATTATACGTAATTATTAATGGCAACGGGGCCCATAGAATAACTTAACCTAAATACATATTATATTCATAGTATTACAAACAATATAAACTTAACAAAATCAAAATAATTTATTTCAACTAAACCATTTAAAGACATTTTTGAATAGTCAAACAAAAGATGAATCTAGTTGCACATTCGCAAGCCTCAGTAAGTCTCTATGGAGAGAGAGAACGAGCAAAAAACTCCACGGACACTCTTTGCCATCAATAAAGTTCAATTATAAGTAGGTATTTGGTTACAGGAAAAATACATAGATATGTGAGAACGATGTAAAACAGCTTATACCTATGTTAGTAACACAATAAAAACAGTTAGTAACACATTTAAACAAACAAAGATTTAATAATTACACACAGGCAACCATCATTGCTTCAGTATTCCAGCTGAATTCAATACAACACAGCCTGTCAGCAATCATGCCCAGAATGCTAGATATAATAAATATACCTACCTAACTTGGTGAACAATCACCATGATTTTCTACATAATCGTTCACATTTTACGCATAATAATATTATGTATAAAAATATAATTAAATTAATATATGAATAAATAGATTACAAAAATGTATTCATCGGTTGGAGGATTTGATCACTTTTTATTAAATTTTAAATGCCGCGCGGTTTATGTGTAGTACCGCATTGCTTCTCGGTGTGAGCAGACCCTAAGGTGTAAACCTCTATTATTGTTTATTGTCATTTCAAATAATGATTTTAATTTACCAGCTTTTAGATTAAAATCTGTTCCGTACGACGGTTCTGTGATTTTAGAATGAATAAATCCCAAAAGAACTTGTTTTACTCGGTTCATCATCATGGTGAACTTCATAAAGAAGCAAACAAGTAAGTTTATTGCACAGATTTATACAATTATGCAAAATGCGCTTCATCCGCTTAATCCCATGAGGTATCCTGTAGTAAGAGGCGGGCCTATTGCCGTGCACAGCACACAGAGTGAGACTCCGGGTTGCCACTAAGAAATTCCTAATGGAAAGGTCCAATAACAGTGCACGACCAACAATGTTGTATTTAGTTTCAGAATCCTTGTATTTTATTCTATATCAACTTCTTTTACCAACAGGAGATGACAAGTAAAATATTCCTGGTACTAGCCAAAAGCCTTTATCGAAACCGCAACAATATTTACCAGCATTGCCACTAAGAGAAGACAAGCCATGCCGATCGCTTGCACCACCGTCTACAAGACTGCAGCCGTGATGTCTTCAAAGCCCACGGCAAACTATACGACTCTTTGTGCAATAATGATATCCAACGAAGGAATTGGGGGCATATTTTATAACTTACGACATTAAACAGTATCTACATATTTACAACCGTTTTGGTACAAATGCTCTTCATGCTATTTCAAGCGTTTGGAGCAGCTATGAGCTATGGTTGGAATCTTACATGCTCTACCGATTCATTATGATGAAAACAAAGTTACAAGAACATTATATAATACAAAGTTTTGTTAATTAAATCTGTATTTTATTTAATCAATGCATTATGTAGATTCATGATCAGCCCATAAAGTTTTTACTGCTACACCTAGCGGTAGGAAGGGCAGGCGTTACCTTTCAGAGATTACCTTGTACAAATTTAGCAAAAAAAAAATGTTTGGAATAGGAAGTACCTATGTGTTATGTAATTTTGAATGATAGATTGAAGAACGATGATGAGATAGGGAAAGATGTAATAAGACAACGTTGTGGTTTAAACAAAGATGTATTATCTGAAAATTGTAGGTATGCTGAGATGGTTTGACCATCTTGAGAATATAAATAGAGAGATAGAGATAAAGATAGTATTTAGACGGACCCAAAGGGTAAAAACGGGACCCTATTACTAAGACTTCACGATTCGTGTCTGTCTGTCACCAGGCTGTATCTCATGAACCGTGATAGCTAGACAGCTGAAATTTTTACAGATGATGCATTTCTGTTGCTGCTATTCCAACACATACTAAAAACAGAATAAAATAAATATTCGGGGCTTTTGCTTATCTGTCCTTCTGCTGCAGAGGGTTAAGTAGGGCTCCCATACAACAAACGTGACTTTTTTGCCCTTTTTTGCGATAATGGTACGGAAATCTTCGTGCGCGAGTCCGACTCGCACTTGGCCAGTTTTTAAAGAAATTTTGTGATGAGTTCATGTCGTATAATTACGTAACTTGAAAACATGATTTTTGTTTATAGGGATATTTCAACGATTTTGGTGTCAAATGAAAAGTCCTTGAGGAAGGACACGTTTACGCGATATTCGCTTATTCAATGTAAAAAAAGAGTACCAAACCAGAATTTTTAACCCCCGCCGGAAAAAGAGGGGTGTTATAAGTTTCACGTGTGTTGCTGTGTTGGTGTGTATCTGTATATCTGTGTACCTGTGTGTCTGTCTGTGGCATCATAGCGCCTAAACGGATGAACGGATTTAGATTTTTTTTTTTCGTTTGAAAGGTGATTTTGTCGAGAGTGTTCTTAGCTATGTTTGAATAAAATCGGTTCAGCCGTTCAAAAGTTATGGTCGTTTCACTGCTTGAATCGGGGTGTTTACGCAAGATGAATGTATCGGGGGTTTTTAAATTTTACTTGTTGATGTTATTATTCTACGAACTTTTTAATTGTTATAAAATGTGTAATTATTATTTTCGATGTCAATAAGGGTTGTGTATCAATTAAAAGTAAACAATCAATTAAAAGTTATTAAATAATGTATGTTTAAAAGGTTTTTTAAATAAGGCTCTAAAGATTTCAGCTAAGTAAAAACGAACATAAAAATGGCCTAAAACATAATGCAACAAGATTT
Organism: Orthosia gothica; assembly: GCA_949775005.1. Lineage (NCBI taxonomy): Eukaryota > Metazoa > Arthropoda > Insecta > Lepidoptera > Noctuidae > Orthosia > Orthosia gothica. The sequence continues at coordinate 19,252,994 of OX459048.1, read as the reverse complement.
TTCAAGAAAAAGCCCGCGGTTTATTTCTTTGGTCAAAACGTGGCTCTTGTATGTGGGTCGTCCTCGTAATACCTACCACTCATTCAGGTGTGCGTGGTGGCGTGTGCCACCAGCAGAGTCGCCGGACTCAGAGCATGGAAAGCACGTCAAACAACAGTGGGATACTGTCTCAGGGCAACCGCGGGTACTTACACCACCCGGCCCGGGTACCGTCCGCAACAGATCTTATTGTGATGTTCTTCAGAAAGGTCAGCGCGTGCATGTAGCTGTATGAACGTGAATATTACGTAGCATGTGGCATTCTGTAATTTTTACCTACTTACCCCTATCCGAAAAAAGCGTTAGTTTATGTATATATGTTTTGATAAGGAAAATTATGAAAAACATATATTTTCTGTTTATTTAGGTATTTATTATCACATTTATATCTTAGTTAGTTACCTAGTCAATTCACGGCTACTTGTAAACATGTTAGAAATATAATAAATTCAATAAATATCAACAAGAAGTAGGATTTTTTAATAAAAACAGGCTGAGTGAGCCAACAAGGCTTTCCATGTACGCATACGGAACGATATGACTTAGGATTATATTATATAGTTTTGAAAGAGAGTCCTATCACAGTCCATTCTCTGCATCGATTTCTCGTCTCATAAGGATTACTCTGGATTCTGGAACATTGGCTGGCAGGTGGCAATTACGATGGAAGGCATTTATACTAGACCGTTCGTCACGCTGCGAAGGGATTCTATTTCATTTTAGTCCTAGTTTTCTCTTTCGTTGTATATCTGTCTGTGTTTATCATCGACAGACTAGCTATACTTGTAGAACGCATTACAGTTTTTGCTACATAAAATACTGCAAACTGCAACCATTGCCACAAGATCTGCTGAAGAAGATGTTATATTAATACATTTTAGGTTTGTATTGTTGTTAATAGAGAAGTCAAGAACATTTTAGCCGTCAATGTTGTATATCCCAAATTCTAACCCTTAGTCCCAAAATATCTTTTTATACTGGTATAAACCGGTTGCATATTATATAGGCATACGTGCATACTAGTATTATATAAGGGATAATCTCTAATTTATAAAGCATATCGCCGTTTTCTTCAATTTATGAATCTTCAAATGAGTCATGATAATTATTGAGCCCCGCAAGAAAAACGTAGAGTTGTGGCGAATAACGCGCAAGAGATCATACTCCACCACGGCAGGAAGGCCGCTCTATGTGTGGTTAGCATCAATAACTTATAGAAATGTTTTATTATAAGAAACTATTACTGTTTGTTCACAAAGAAAATGAAAATGTTACCTACCTTGTTTAACATCTTCTCCTAGCCTATTTATTAAAAAAGGACGTAAGATAATCAATAGACGGCATGCCTTCCTCTTTTCTTCATTATTAAATGGCATAATATTGTAAAAATACCCAAATAAATACGGAAAATTATTTGACGTGAAATGTCTCACCAAGAAAATGTCAGTGAGATAGTTTTCGACGTGCTTTCCTCACACCTAGCGTAAAACTCGATACTACATGTCAAAATGAAAACTCGTGCTACCAATTCCCATACATTTGGAGCGTTAACGCTACGTAAATTCGCAAACTCGATACGAAGGCAATTGTCAAAAACTTGTGCTACCGATTTGTTAGTTCCAAATACGGACACATGGCGCTGATTCATTTTGCATACAAAAATTGTCGGAGGCGATACGTTAACGCAGTCGATCCAATTACGCAGAAACTCGTGCTAGGGCCTCTGAACTACATCTATGTTTACACCATTGAGTTTGTATATAAAGCATTATACATCTTTTTGAAAAAGGAAAACGCATTTATTATGCAGTTATGGTTATTAAATAAAATTACGAAAACCGACGAGGCCGTATGAGCTTGATGCCTTTGCTTTTCCGACACAAAAATATTAGTCTAGGAATTTGCCGCGTTTTTGTTTTCTTCAAATACATATACGTTAAGTTTATTTTAATTTATTTTACTTTTAATTGTCATTATTTTTAATAAATGCTTATCTCATATTATTATTGTGTTAATTTTTTCGCAAATCGTACGAAAAGTAGAGTATTTTTCTCGGTGATAAAGCTGTCTTAGTCTTGGGTGAACTTGAAATCCCTCGCTACACTCAGAACTAGTCTTAAATCCCTCGCTTCGCTCGTGATTTAAGTTTTTAACACCCTCGCTACGCTTGGGTGTAAACCTCGAGTCCTTCGTTACGCTCGCGATTTAAATCGTCACCCGCGACAGAAGACACTGCTTTATCCCCTTGGTTAATAATCTACTATATATCACTTATCTCCAGAAGTGAATTTGGTAAATGTTTATATATGCGTGGAGCCATACATAATATACTTTTATTTAATAACGCTGTTTTATTGCTTGGTAAACATATATGGAATCTGTATCTTTTGCTATTAAACTTATTAAAGTAGTTTGTATTCTACCTAACGAACATTATAACCTCTAATACATGGTAACGTAAGAATATTTAATTTCAAAAATGATAGTCTGCAGCTGTGTTACTTTAATACTATTTATGGCTCGTATAAATTTTGTCTGGGCTTTAAACACCGCTTCTTTATTAGTAGAATTACACCAAAACATAACACAATACTTTAGAATAGGAGCAACCTAGCCGTTGTAGGCTGTAAGGACTGTGGAATGCAATAGTTAATTAACATTAATTTGTTTGAACACGAACATTTCATGTGTCTGATATTTTCCTTCCCTGTAGCTATTCTTGAAAGGCTTGCAAAGAAAAGAAAGAAAAAAAACGACACATTTCTCTAATTGTAAAAATAAAAACTATAATATCTTTTTTATTTGTTTTATTGATCTGTTTTGTAATTATCGGCAGCTGAATGGAAATTATTATTAAAAAAAATATCTTGAATGTATTTTTTTATATAAATAGATAATCGGCTTTTTTAATTTCTAATCTTTCATGCAAATGATGATTTTCCGAAGTGGGCAAGCCCACTTCGGCACAAGTTTTCGGCCTTATTTTCACCCCTATGGGAAAATTTAAAATATTGGTCCTAAAGTTCTGAGAGTTGAGAGTTTATTTTAAGAAGACGAGGACATTCTCGTCATTTTCAATTTTTTTTTAGATTGCAAAAATCTCAATTATATTTTGATATTTTTGTAAAAAACCGGCAGGCTTATTACGTATCTTTTGCAAGAGCAAAACGGTATCTCATAAAAGTCGGAATTACCTGCAGTGTAGGTATGGTAGGTCCTACACAATCGGTTGCTAATCACTCGCTGTTTGTTAAATGCAATTTAAAAAAAAAACGCTAACAAATCTAAGAAAAAAAAAAAAAAAAAAACGCTATCGTTTTGTTTGCTCTTGCAAAAGATACGTAATAATTATTTCGACCGGTTTCTTTTTATCCGTCAACGTGCTATGCCGAATCGCATGACACCTTGCTCATAAAATATTAATCCGAGACTCCTGAAAAAAATTGAACAAAAAAGCATTTCTTGACTAGACTAGACTATACTCGTATGAATCCGATAACATCATAATCAGTGTTGAGCCTTAATTTTTTTTTATTAATAAGTTAAATCTTACTCATTGCCATAACTTGTGGATCATTCTTCCGTCTGCGCTCAACTGAAAAGATAAGCCAGATTTTAAGCAGAGCCAGTGATAAATATTAAGAAATGTTTAAATACTGAAAGCTTACCGACGAGTACACTTTCTTGATCTGCTGACGGCGGGCTTGTAGCTGAAGATTTAATAAACACAAAATAGTTAACTTTTGTCTTGTAATTTATAATGCTAGCTTTTGGCGGTGACTTCGCCCGAATGAAAGTCGAAAATTATCCTAAAGGAACGAAAAAGCGGGCTAAAAATTCAGCCAAATCATTAAAGCCAAAAGTAAGGATCCAAACATCCAAAATTGGTTGGCAATAGACTTGCACATATATAATAGAATAGGATGTGTTTGAAAGTGGCGCCAGTGACAGAAAAGTTTCATGCTTCCTTATGTGATGAGGGGGCATGAAACGCATGTTACTAAAAGAGTTATGAATATAAAAAATGTGAATCGATGAAGTGGGAGAGACAGGCCAAAGAAAATATGGATGCTGTGTGAGGAACTGAGGAGTGATATGAAAGAAAAGGGAGTCAGCGACAGCGTGACGGGGACAGGACGGTATGGAAGAAGAAAACGTGTTGCGCCGACCCCAAGTAATATGGGACAAGGGCAGGAAGAAGGAAAGGATATCTGTTAGCCTTGATGTACTATTTAGGTATCTACTGTCTCACAGTTCGCCAAACTAGAAGAACTTCCCCGAATGCCAGAGATGCCGAGATGACCTGGCTCTACTGGGTGTGTCGATGGCAAGATGAGATTGAAGATTTTCTTTTGCGTTATGAAATTTCTATAAATACCTTGAAATCCACTAACCTAATTCGTACTTTCCAGGAGTCTGAAAATACAAAAGAAGTTAATAAAAGTTTAGAGTGGAAGGGTTATTTTAACTACTACTATTTAAACCGAAGATAATAGTGATGACACGGATATCCGGTATTCAGCCAATGGGGTGCCTAATTACTATCCGGCCGGATAACAAACGCCTATCCAGCCGGATCCCGAATTTTAAAAATACATCCAATCCATCCAAGGTATTTACTTTATTTATAATATCACTCAACAAATACAATCAATGATCGCAAAATTTGCATTCGACTACCGTTTAGAAAAATAATTACTGCATTAAGAATGAATAACTACTATTTTTTTTGTATTATGAGGTAACAAGCGGTTTTGCTTGTCTCCATAAGCAAGGCCAGCTTCAGAAATATTAAATTTATTTTAGAATTATAAAAATACTTCAAATAACAAATGCACGTATTTTAATAACATCAAACCATCACGTTTGCAATCAGTTCAACAAGTCAATGAAACAATAGGGAATATGTGTTTTTAAAAATAAAATGATAATCTACATCTTTACATAAATGTAAAAATATACCAGCACCAAAAAACGACAATAGGTTAAAAAAAAATAGTTTTGAAATAGTCAGCCAATAGTCAGCTTTTTAAAAGACCGCCATTTTGGCGCGCTTGTTGTGACCTCAAAGTCTATAACAACAAACAACTAGTGAATAGCTGCAGAAGTGTTTTGGGCTGTAATCTATAAATATTTTGTGTTTAACTTGAATTAAATAAAGCAACAGGACAATAAACCGACTTTTCAGTACTGTATCGTGCCCTTGTGAAAATACATTTGAATCATACGCATATTCCCTATTGGTAACTTCGGTCGTGAACGAAAATACCCAAATTCGACCGAGTCCACCCGATCGTTCTAGAGCCACCTACGCAAGCTCGCTTCTTCCGATGCACTAAAACGGCAATGTTCCGTCGGATATCCGGGTACAAGATTGGCCGAATATCCGGTATCCGGCAAAACAGCTATTCGTTTCATCTCTTGTAGATACCTACGTATAATGGAGGTACTTAGGTACATGTGTTTTGTACCCATCTTTCATGTCAGTATATTGGGTAGGCCAAGTAACAAAATATGTAGGTACTTCCTTTAAAATTTTGAAATATTATGTATTCTAGACTGGACTTCTGCAATTAACTCAGCTTTACTCGATCCACATATAGGCCTCTCTCAAACTGCGCTACAATACGCCGCGTGCTGCTCGGCCTTCCACGTGCAGTCTGTTTCATACAGCCACCTTTATATGGTCGTCGGTAGATACACCAAACTGGGGAGCGTCTCTCATTACGCATCGTGTGGTCAACCAGTGAACTGTCCTTCGTCAAAGAAAGCAGAATTGGCATTGGGCTGGCCGTTCAATGCCAGTTTAGCTTGCTAACCCTTGCTAGGTGGATACTTAAAACTAAATAAATACCCCTGTGTCAACGATGAATTCACTGATGGCTATGGTCTTGGCGTTGTCAGCTTGTCGGCCGACAGGCATCGCAGCTATGCTGCCCCGCAACTCTACGTTTTTGCCCAACACCCGCAACTGCTGGGCAAGGCAGTGCAGCACAGTTTGCAGCATGCAGAAATCCACCACGCCTACCTAAAAACATAGTGAATAGAAAAAGTAAGAACATTATTTTCAAAATTCCTAAATAGTTTCTTAAAACTCTAATAGAGATTGTCCCACTCTAATATTTATTCCACACAAGGACAATATTATAAAAAAGCCTCCAAGACACTCTCGGATTTGTATTACGAAATACCAAATGTTTTCGCAAGCCCAAAACTAAAATGTTCCTTTTCAACTGTCTCGTCCGTACTATATTGGAATACTGCTTGATTGCATGGCGTCTCCACTATGCAACACATAGTCTTAGGTTAGAGCGGATCCAGAAAAGGTTTATAAACCGTCTTGCCTATTCTGCGGGATTAGCCAAAAAACTTCGGAGCTACGAAAAACAGCAAGAGATGGATTTAATACCTATATCTATTTCAAATTCTTCACAGTAAAATAGACAACCTGCATTTGTTAGGTAAGTTTAATGTTTCCCTACCAACTATCCGCGTCTACCTATCAAACTATTACGTCCCCCATTCCGCAAAACTATCAGGATCCAACTCCCACATTCCCAGAATTTGCAGGCTTCCTAATAATTGCGATGAAGGAATTGATATTTGTTGCATGTCACTTTAAAAACTCAAGCGTCATTTTCACCAAAAAAATAAAATAATCACCATACCGTTTTTTGTATATTAAGTCACTAGAAAATTTCGATTTTAATATAGAATAGGTGCAAGTTAGATTAGTGTATATGCAACAGAGTCGACGGACGGAGCCCCGCTGCGCGAGGTTGCTATTTCTGAATGCATGGTCTAAAGTAACCTAACACGAAGGAGATGACGGGAGCTGAAATGAGCGAGCAAAGCGAGCGAACCTAACCTGTGTGTGTCAGGGTGCCCTAAGCTACGGAGCTCGCTTCGCTCGCTCTTGGACCGATTCATTGCCCATAATTTGTTATTTTAATGTTGACATTCGTTTTTATATAGAATAGGTGCATCCCATCTACCATCCCCCTCTACGACTCATCGTTGAGGCCGGATTGGTTAATTTTTAAAAGCACGCCAATTTGTCTCCGCCTCTTTGAACATATTTTCACTAAAATTATAAATTGATGTATTAAATTGGTAACGAATACTATTTTAATAACTGAAGAAAGGAGTCTCAGTCAGGGATTGATAAGCGATTTATTTGGTGACAGATCTACCATTCTGAACACAAAGCTATTTTATAAGTAATAAAACTATTATTATAAGAACGAAGTTTATATTCATCTAATATACTACAATTTTATTGGTAAGCCATCTCTTATTTTACACATAATTATATCAACATTAATTTGATAAAGCATACCTGGGAACACTTTTTGTTTATCTGAGGACGAAAATATTTCGTGGCGATAGATCTATTTATTAGATGATACAACTTGATGACAAATATAAATTTGGGTGACAAGAAATATATTCCCCCCAAAATTTATTCTACGGTATATGATTTCTAGTGACTTCACTTTTTATGAGTGATATTTCTGCACTATTATTGTAACCTCTTGAAACTTTCTGTTATAATTTTGTTTTTGCATGCTGTGTCTGTCGCATTATATTGTACACTTAGTTTATATTTCTGCTTGTATTATAAGTTATTATAAGTGTAACAATAATTGTAGATAGATCAATAAATAAATAACGAAATAAATGACTGTTCCAAGCGACCAAGAAAAAAAAAATTAATTGAGAAAACCCATTAAAATTAAATTAAAAGTCCATTACATAGTAGCGAAAAGTACCTACTCAATGCAGATTCAGGAGAAAGAAAGATAAACTTATTCTTACAGAAATCGACATGCATATTATTATTTAACTTACAATCCCTTAACGATTCGAATCAAATTATTATCGCCCCAGCAGGCTTATTTCGTGTCTTTTGCAAGAGCAAAACGATGGCGATCAAACGCTTTATGCCATAAAAGTCGGAATTACCTGCAGTGAGATAGGTAGGTCCTACACAATCGTTTGTTAATCGCTCGCTGTTTGTCAAAAGCAATTATTTAAAAAAAAACCGCTAACAACTCTATAACTTTTGTATTGGAGAGCAATTACTGCGCAAAAATCGCTAACGTTTTGCCCTTGCAAAAGATACGTAATAAGCCTACCGGTCTGTGCTAAACGTCAGGGTGAAACATATCCAGTCCAGATCGTCTTTGAGCTAGGGTGATGATGAATTATGGATGTACTTACGAAGATAGACCAACTAAAATGGAGATGGACAGGCCACATGTTAAGGAGTACTCAGGAAAAGTGGAGTAAAACTGTGACATAATGGTATCCTAGAGATGGAAAAAGAAAGCGGGGAAGACAACTTAAGAGATGGGACGAGGAGTTGAAGCTTACAGCGGGCCCTTACTGGAGAAGGGTTGCCAGAGATAGAACACAAAGGAAAATGTTAGAGGAGGCCTTTTCCAGAAGGCACACTGAACTTAGAGATATCCTCTAAATGAGGAAAACAAACACTTCAAAACAGATGGAAGTTCAGGATAATGGGCTTATTGATTGATTGATTGATTGATGATGAATTAGCCTTGGTTAATGATGTCAATGGAGTGTAAATACTGTATTATGTTATGCCAATCCTCGCTGTCTTCTTCAGAAATATATTAAGTTTCTTATAAGATGATAAAATAATGTTCAGGTTCACCTCCGGCGTTCCGATGGCCAGGTCGATCATTTCCGATATATTCGTAAGAACTGGGTCAACAGCTGAAAAGAGGCATCGGAAGTTGTGAGAAATAGTAGGTAGTAAATATTTATAATTTTACACAGCTTCGTTCAGAAGTAGATATATAGGAAACTAGCTGTCCCACGCGGCTTCGCTCCCGTCTACTGGCTACCTACCTACCCTATACCCTACACATACCCTACACACATGACCGTTGCGTAACTAAAACCGTTTACGCAGCGCACGCAACGGCAGCTCTCAAAAAGGTTTTTTTTTTCCCGTTTTTGCAACATTTTTCATTTATGCTCTGCTCCTTTTGGTCGTAGCGTAATGTTATATAGCCTATAACCTTATTGATTTTTTTTCATGTTTAGGTTAGATTCTGCCAGTGGCATGGTCCGTGTGAAAATTGTTTTGTAAGGGATGCCAAGGGAACATAATATGTAGATATTATTCAGGAAAAATGCAGGATTAATGCAGGTTATGGTCCCGTGTCTCACCCGAAACCGATTAGCTATTAAGGCGTGAAAAACTAACAAACAGATAGACATAGTCACTTTCACATTTATAATATTAAGTAGGTTTGGGACTGGTGATGAAACTGAACACAGATGTGTAAGTTTCGGTGCATGTAGTCGTGCGCCGAGCCCAGGTTTTCTGATCGCCATGTTAACGCGTAACGTATCTTCCTCTTTTAATACATCAATGATTAGTAAGGATTGTGTAGAGAATGAATGAGAGATAATGATATATTTAAATGTCTTTGGCAGTCGACCACAGTTTGTTCCATAAACATGAGGGATTTTGTAAACACTTTTAACCAAAAATACTTACTAGCCATTGTTTTATATAAGTTTATCGAAAAAAAAAGCAAATTCAATGTAATTATACAAACTAATATAAATAAAATTTAAATGTATAAAATTTTAGTAAACATGAAATCGTAAAATTTATTTGAACAATTTGACGTTTGACGCTATTGTTTTTTTTTATCTATTGCAAGTTATATTTGGACTTTTTCGTATGTAACTTATTTATTATTCACACGATAAATTCGGCTCGGCTGGCACAAAATAGCAAAATTTGCAGAAAATGGGCTAACCCGGGCAGGCGTGAAAATATCCAATAACATGATTACGATATATGGTTTTCTTGAGGGTCCTATTCTTATCCACCTCGTCGCTGGTCAACGAACTCCAGACTAGTTGGATTTTGGTCCAAACCAATTACAAACGTTATCTGTATTGTTTAAGAAAATATTTTCTTAGTCTTTTATTTCCAAACATAGAGATTTTGCTAGACGGCCTGTCCTTGTCGGAAGGTGATCTTTCTACTTCGCCACCTTCCGATAAATTCTGGATAACATACATCTTGCGAATATGTCATACGGCCCCATTATTTTCTGGATAATTTGTACTGCCTATTTGGATATTTTGAAATTTCATCATCATCATGATTTTCAACCGAAAGACGTCCACTGCTGGACATAGGCCATCCCCAGGCGTCGCCACATTGACCGATCCCATGCGTCTCGCATCCAGCGCATGCCTGCAAACCTAACCAGGTCATCGGCCCACCTAGTGGGATGCCTTCCAACGCATCGTCTTCCGGTTCGCAAATTACTTAATTCGTTTTGAAATTTATTTGTACACCAATAGCGATTGGTGATTTTTAAATTAAACTGACAAGGATAACAAGCAAACAATAAGTTCTTTGCAATATGATTATATGAACCTAACTAGATACGCCATCAATTCCTTACGTTTATTCGAGTTTAAGCCACCCTGCACTAAATTCTAGTTTGAACAGTATCCTGTGGTATCCCACAGACTGCTTTATTTCAAAAATAAAATATTAGTACAAGGACTAGTGCCCAGGCTTGCGGAGTGCAAGTCTTTTTGCTTTTACACAGACCGCGGAAACTGCGACCAGTATTTATAGCCCCGTTTTAATATACATTTTCCCTGCCTTAAAGGATTTGTGGTTGGATTTCGTTGATCAATTTAATAGGTGTTAGTAATACACTCTATGACACGGCCAAAGGCAAGATTTGGATTGGCCACAGATAGAGATTAAAAAAGAAGTTTCTGGACAGAGTTAAGACTTTTTCTCCTATTCAATGTTTGTGATTGAAGCATTGACAAACATACCACAAAACCAAACCATGTTATGGTGGATGAGTCCTCATCGTGTCACAAGAACAATAATATAATAAAATTCAATGAATGGAAGACACCTGACGCCTGCAGTACATCACGTAGTCCTCGGTCAAACGTCATGAGCATATATTATGTGGTAATCTTATCACGTAAGCGACCATGCCGTTACAGTTTTCCAACGAATTGTTGCATCATTCGATATAAATGCTGCAGTTATTATTAGAGGAAAAATTAGTCTTTATTCCAGGCCGCCATCGCGCCAGTGCGAACCCGGCGTTAAGGATCGCTATTAAATTATTGGTGAAGTCTATGAATAAAGGTGCTCCCGAGCTCCTTTAATAGGATTTAAGAGTTGCGAGCGGTTTGCGGGTGCTCGGACTCTATTTTAAGCCTGGGGGTGCTGACTTTCTGAGTGCTTTGCCGTGTCATGCCCGCGTCGAGTTGCGTCATGCTAACTCTGTTTCGTCTTACTTTGAGCCCAAAAAGGAACGAAGATTTACATTAACAATGTTGCGGCTATACATAACTAAGTATTTAGTCGAAGGCTAAAGTAAATTTTAGTGACGTGCCGCCGCCTCCGCCGCCGCGTTACTTGCTGATGCTATCACATCGCAGCGCACAGAACTGCGAACGTTGTCGGTTCAACATTCAAAAGTTTTTCATTACACATTTATTTGCATGTACTCGCTAACTTTGCTCAAGTTGTAAACTCGGATCTCAAATTAGGATATCGTAAAATTTAACGGACGCCAGTTTGCGTATTTGCTGAATAATGGTCGACCTAAATTGTTTAATTGTTGGAATTAAACCGAAATAGTTCTACGAATTAATTCGCGCAGTTACCATTACAGCAGGATGTAATCTCTCAGGGTGGCATATCAGTGAAATCAAGTTTGTTTATCTGCCGTGCTCGAGTCAACAGAACACCGTGCTGGCTGCTTTATATTGTGCCTTCAAATATTGACGTAGGATGTTCTTAGCGGAGATAAAGCGGGAAAACAACGAGTAATTGAATTTATACTGGGAAACGATGGGTTAGTTTGTATCGGTGATTACTAGCATAGCGCTAAAATGTTCTCTTTGTTTGCTCGGGTCATTATCGACGACATGAAATTTCCACCGCAGTAGACAGACCAGCCACAAATCTCTCGCGGCGATGCAGTAATTTACGAAGCTGCAATAATAGATAATCTAGCAAAATTGCCGTCTGGGCGTGCGAACACGCACCCATGTACTACTCTCAGTGAAAACGTCAATCAAGTTTCGCATGAACGTATCTGAACGTGCATAGTCCATGTAGAGGACTCCCTCACATAAAGAAGTCCCGTACCTGTCTTTCTGAATGTAATGTAAAATGTTTGGTTTGGTTCACATTTCGCCGAAATGTGAGGCTTCTCATATTTTTTTAACCGGCAGGTGACCGGCTGCGAGAGCGGGACGGGCGCCGCAGCCGCGGACGAAAGCTCGAGGATCGAGTGTATCCGAGCCGAGATAGTCTTGCGTCGGCTCGAACGGGGGCCGATCGCGTCGCGTTACGTCGCGGCTGTACAACTTGAAACGTCAAAAACTTTACGTAAATATTTAAACCACTTGGTTGTTAGCTAAAACTGTAAATATTATATCAGTGTATTTAGCGACTTTGTAGCGAGCTGCTCGCTTACGATTAACTTTGTTCTCCTGACCAGTTTTGATAGGAATAAGATCGTGTCTTCAGTTTTGTGGAAAGCATCGGTATCGAGTGCATGCCAGGAAGATCCTGTTGCACCTTTAATAACGGTGAGTATTTTTAAACTTTAAAAAGCTTCAATTATTTTCGGGAGGATGTCGATTGTATCGAGGTAGAACATCTCGCTTGCTTTTTATTTAGTAGGAAAACGACATCTCCTGCATAATGTGCTAATTGATTTGTTATCAATATACATTGATGCAATATAAAGGAAGGTAAATAGTACATAATGCGATTATACATATATTGATTATACGATAGAATTTGATCTTGTAAAGAAGGTATTTCTAAGTTTTGTTTATTTTAATAAACTACAAGATAAGAAACAACACAATATTAGTGCTGTAAATGTATCAATACCCGTCAATATATCTGTAGGGCAAGAAATTAAACATTTTGGAATAAAGGTTCAGGAAACCAAGGTCTTCCCATAAAAAAAGTGTGAGACAATGATTGTATGATAACCTTCAACGTTATCTTCTCTGTATTACTGTCAAGTGCCAACTTACTCATTGATTGCGGTTAATTTGTCATGTTTGTTTACGACCTCTGTAGTTGTGTCTACTAATTCTTTTACTGTAGGTTTATATTCTATTGGGAATGTTTGGTTGATAAAATCTTTTAGATCTTCGGATTTGTTACCTACAAGTCGTACCTAAAGGGATATTGCCTCGATTAACCTTGTTTCATCTCATCCATTACCCTATGTACCGGAATAATTGCCGGCAATCTCATAAGCATTCATGGCTTCCTCTATAAAAATAGATTCTGCGATAGAGTATGTTTTGGAGTGAGGACGTCCGGACCATATTCTTATGAAATTCTGAAACCAGGAACCTAGAAAACTAGTTTCAACGACAGTATTTGAGAAACTGATCAGACTAGATAAGGGCAAACTGCAGATTGCTCCGAGCGTCTCGATCGTATCAAGGCGGTATGCGATGTGGTACGCGTAAACCGTGTCCTATTCAATAGATAATGTCTCAGGTTTCACAAATATGTCATATTCGGAACGAACGAGGATATACGCTTCACTTGTAACGTTGTAAGAGTATTTTTTTATAATTATTAGAGTTTGGATACCACGATTTTCTATTTCATCTGACTATACTTTGACATGATGATATAAAATTTCGATTTTCTAGGTTACCGTTTGTAGATTCTTACAAAGATTTCGTCTTAGTTCTGGTTTTATGATAAATTCTAGATTAAGTACCTACTTTTATTATTTTGCTTTATTAATGATTGTTCTATTGTGAAGAATTTCCTGTTATCATTTTGATCTTAAACTTTTTATGCGCAAGTTTTTTTCTGAACATATGATCTTTCTCTGAATCTCAGGAATTCAGACTATAGCCGGGATGTTCTAACAATCAGACATCTATTTTTTAGGTCCTCAAGATCGGTAGATTCACGAATGTAGAAGCAATGCTTTCAATCAAAATTGATCAAATACAAACAAGACCAGAAAAACTGTTTCTCCCAAAAGTAGTTTCGAAGAAGTGTGGTCAATAAAAAGATATCTTAACAAAGAAAACAATTGTGCCGCCTAAGTGTCTAACAACTGTTAACTTACTGAATCATAAGAAGCACAACAAGTCCTTATATTATAAAAAAAGTTTTTTTTGTGGAGTTTTGTAAAGCAGGTACTTTAATGGTAGTTTAAACTGTTACGGGGGGCTGGCGAGGAACGCCGTGTCAATGAAGACTTTTGGGAATCGGACCTAACCTAACCCTAGAAGATAATATGCTCTTTGTTCAGCTATTTAATTATTGTTTTCAATGATATCGTGTACCTATGAGTATGCTAGTATTATATTATCTGTGCTATGGAGTATAGAATTTTAGAGAGTGTAGTTCACCAACGACCATAATCATCGCGTACTATCAAGTGAGATAGTGGACAAAAGCGAGCTTGTCAAAAATAAAAAATAAATCTCTTTTACAAAAAAATACAACCGACCTCCAATAACTTCAATTTCGGAAGTCGGTGTTCCTGTTTTCGTTTCTTCGTTTATTGACACCGCCATCCGAAAGTTATTTTTCACTTTGTAGTGTTTAAAAAAAAAATATATTTTTTAGTAAGGTACCTATAATGCTCGTCTCAGTGATGCCAGAATAGAATTCCCGAATGACAAGTAACTTGAACATAACCGATTTAATGAGAGTGTAACAGGGTGAACTGTATACAATCTATGCGTGGTGGTATAGTATGAAATGGTGTAAACAGTAAACAGACATGCGATTGCAGCAGCATTCCCGAGAGAATTGCCGTCATTTATTGACGAGTTCTGTTGTATATCTCCGAAGTTCCTGATCAGATCTTTACCAAATTTAAATGGGACTATTTCGAAATAAACTTCTTTCCTAAAAAAAAGAATTTTGCAAATCCGACAAATATATGACGGAGTAATGCCCGAAAAAAAACATAAACCTACTCTTTTTTGGGAAGTCGGTCAAAAAATAACATGCGTCAGTAGACTCAAAAATCACTAGTATCAAAAACTCATTAGGGGTTTGCAACAAAATTCGATATAAACTGAGTCACCGAACACTTTCGACGTTTTCGCCGAATTCAGGCTGGAAGGAAGTACCGTTTTCATTTATTTTTGTCCCGGCAACATTAACATTGTTAAAAAAGGATAATCTGCAAGAGTAGTAATTTATGAATGGACAAAGCAAAGAAAAAATAATTATTTTTGGATAAGTTCTATCTTATTAATTGTATTACTTACGAAAGAGACATGATCGAATGTTTTAGATTATTTTATACATTAGTTAATCACATTAGTTTCAAATCCAAAACTACCTTTGCGCTGAAATCAACGTCTTGTTGCCACGATCGCGGCCAAATTTTTGATTAAAAATACATGCTTTTTTCAAACGATTAAACTTTCTTCGCAGATCTAGTAAAGATATAAATCATACCTCGCATACGCATAGTGCCGTGTAAAGATGCGCAAACGTATGCTTTTTCGCTGTTCTCACGGTGGGTGCATGGACGAGTTTAAAAGCGGCGGTCACTAATTGCGGATAATGTGCGCTTAATGTGTTATGTTACATGCATCTTAATATCTACGTGGATGATGTTTTGTAGGACGACACGCCACTGGTTGGACGATGTTATGCGGTATCTAGAAGGGCTTCAATCTTTGTTGTTTGAAAATAGAATGCTTTTTTTAACAGGATTGCTTTTCAGTAAGTATTCCAGTTCCTTTGCTTTCTTCTCCATGGATGGTCCTAAAATGGTTGTTAAAACCTGCTAGTTTTAAATCTTTGAGTTTTGAGTCTTCAAGTGAGACAGACCTTTGTCTCCATCGGTATCAACTATAAATCAAGGACATGAAATTTTATAGGCAGTTATTGTTCATAGTTTAGATTTGGATAAACGATTTAAATCAATTTAAAAATCCTGCACCACTGTGCTAAAGACAACTAAACATAAACTGTGCTGAATAGTTCTACTCTCTGCTTTTAATTTAGATGCATTCAAATTGCACCTCGCTCACGAATTCATTAACCGTTCGGCTACATTCCAAATATTTTAACATATTTCAAGTCCCGCATCCCCATGTCGAATGACGGAGGCAGGGCTCCGGCTGCGGCCGACAAAGAGCCCACAATGGCCCGATTGAATGACAATAGGCGTCCACGGTCCACCGCCGCGCTCCGCTGCGACCCTGGTACATCGACCCATTAGATAATATCAAGCTGAATAAATTTATGCTCATTCTGACCCAGTTTTACGTTGAAATAATTTTAGATTGTCACGGTCGTAGGTCAACTCGGGATGAGTTGGTCATAAGAGATCACAATGGCGTACTTTGTTCAGTATACCTTGTTTAACGGGCAGCGATTGACAAGAACTTATTGATATCTATAGATATGTTGAAAACGTATTCAGTACAAACTGTGTCCACGCCATCTATTACTGATGAGAAGAGGAGGATATCGGATGCAGTCTTTCCTTCGGTCGCTCACCACTCAACCTCTCGGTCACTCGCTCACTCGCGCCTCCGTCATTCAATATGTCTTCATATTCACTCTTCCTTTGCGAGCCGCCGAACAGCCACGGCTAATTTTGTAACAAATATATATTTTAAAACAATATAAGCCTAGTTGAAAATCATCAAGTTGCTTCATTTTGGACACACAAACCCTGATCCTGCACATAATTGGACCTTCGAGACGGATGCTGGATTCGAGACAACTAGGAGAACGAGTAACGACGCCGACACGAGAAGGCGACGCCATAGTTGGACCAGCAGCCATTTTATACGAGAAGAAAAAGCGAAGATACTATCAGAAACGCAACGGTCAGGTCTTTGTTCCCGTCCTTTCCCTATACGCTTTGATTTGTTTTTAACGCTGTGCTTATACGATTACAGTTGTACGCGACGCGAGAGTTGCAGTGACGCGGCTCCGTTGATGCTTGCACGTGAGTACTTAACTATATACCAACGCTTATTCGTGGACCGCCAAAATGTCTGTTAAATCTGTAGGGGAAATTCTTTCTGATTTTAAAAAACGTAGGGGTAATGTAAGGGGCCGGTTAACCCAGTTCAAAAATTTTGTTGATTCATTTGAGGGGGCTACCTTGACTACCTTACAAGTAGCCGAACTAAAGTTGCGAGTTCAGGCCGCCATCGAGATATTTTCTAAATTTAATAGCATTGAAAGTGAAATAGAATTACTTTCATCGGAATCAGAATTAACCGCTAATTCAGAATATGTAGAAGCGTTAGAATCTTTATATTTTACGGCTATGGCCAGTGCAAATTGTCTTATTGACACTGCGGAGGCTTACAACAAGTTCCCTGTTGCATCAGCTCGGGATGTTTTCCGACAACCTGTTAATATTAAATTACCGGATATAAAACTACCTGCCTTTGAAGGTTCATATGATCACTGGCTGGAGTTCAAACATTCATACATCACTATGATCCATAACCGTTCCGATTTAGATGAAATACAAAAATTTCATTATTTACGGTCAGCTCTGAGTGGAAGTGCGTTACAGGTCATAAGTGCCTTAGAGTTCAGTCCTGCCAACTATATTCATGCCTGGGAACTATTAGAAAACCGCTATCATAATGATAGGTTGTTGGTTAATAACCACGTTAAAGCGTTATATAGTATTACGTCGGTAAAACAGGAATCACCAACACAAATTCGGAAGTTAATAGATACCGTTCTACGTAATTTACGCGCTCTGGCGTCACTTGATGAACCCACAGTCAATTGGGACACCTTAGTTATTTACTTGGTTGTTAGCAAGCTTGATCCTTCCACGGAACGGGAGTGGGAGAACCACATAGGTGCCATGTCTTCAAGGTCAAGCGATAAGGTCAAATTAAACGACTTAATATCATTCCTTAAAAGCCGTGCAGATACACTAGAAATGATTAGTGCAAACCACGTAAAGTCAAAGGAAGTGCCTCATATTGATAAGCAGTATCAACATGACAAACGAAGTTCAAACCGCGTGCATAGTTATTCATCCGTAAAAATGAATCGTAATAACTTACGCAATAATAATTTTAATAAAAAGGATTTACCTAATTGCGTTTTGTGCAATCAAGGTCATGCGTTGTACACGTGCATATTATTCCTAAACATGTCTGTTAGGGATAGAATGAAAGTTGTTACTGATAAAAAGTTGTGTCGAAATTGTCTGCGAGCAGGTCATACGTTAGACGACTGTGTTTTCGGACCATGCAGGCAATGCCAGCACAAACATAACAGTTTGTTACATTTAGAAAATTATAAAGGTCAAAGCGTTAGTAGTAATGCGTGTGTGCGTAGTGAGTCGCGCGGAGAGGCAACCGATACGCACACTACGACGACCGCGTTGCATTCTTTACCCAACAATTCGGATAACACTGTTGTATGCGATAAAACAACTAGTGACTTTAAGTTGATAAATACGGTTTTACTTTCTACAGCATTAGTGGAAGTAGCGGATGATTATAATGTTTATCATACAGCTCGTGCACTTTTAGATAGCGGAAGCCAGAACTGTTTTGTTACGGAGAAATTGTCTAAACGAATAAATGCGTCTTATATACAGTCCACAGTTCGAATCTCGGGTGTGGGACAATCTGTCGCACAGTCGTGCCATTCATGCGATTTATCAATTCGATCAAAAGTAAACGATTATTATACCAAGCTTAGATGTATTGTCTTGCCATGCATAACGTCCAGTTTGCCTACGATAAACATAGAAGCTGGTCATATACGTTTTCCTGAATCCCTACAATTAGCAGATCCTACGTTTAACGTTAGTTCAGAGATTGATTTGCTGATAGGTGCAGATAGATTTTGGGACCTTTTAGAAACCGATAAAATACGTTTACCTAGTGGACCATTCTTACAAAATTCGAAATTAGGATGGTTGTTGTCCGGTCCTGTGTTTGTTAGGAACTCGAAACCTACTCACGTCCATTGTCACTTAAGTCAGGACATTGATAAGCAGCTCCGGTTATTCTGGGAAATTGAGAATATTCCTTCATCACCATGTGTAATTCTCACAGATGATGAGCGTATGTGTGAGGAATTATTTAATAATACGACTAAACGCGAAGAAAATGGTAGATTTTCGGTTCGTATACCGCTAAGAGAGGCACCGGACGTACTGGGCGATTCTTATACGTTAGCGAAGAAACGATTTATGTCATTAGAACGTAAATTCGAACGTTTACCTGAATTTAAACGTATGTATACTAACTTTATGCGAGAATATAATGACTTAGGTCACATGTCGAAGTTAGCTACCTGTAGTCAACCTAACTATTATCTTCCACACCACGGAGTCATTAAAGATAGTAGTACGACTACAAAATTACGCGTAGTGTTCGACGCTAGTGCTGTCACTAGCACGAATAAATCATTAAACGATATTCAAAATCCGGGACCCGCGTTACAAAATGATATTTTTTCTATTTTGTTGCGATTCAGACAGTATAAATATGTAGCTTGTGCAGACGTGGAGAAGATGTTTCGTCAGGTTCTTCTCCAGTCTGATCAAAGGTCATTACAGTTAATATTGTGGCGCGATAATCCTTCGGATCCATTAGATACCTACCAACTTAATACGGTTACTTATGGTACTGCGTCAGCTCCATATTTAAGTATGCGATGTATCAGACAGTTAGCGTTAGAGTGTGATGATGACGTCATCGCTCGCGTCATCACTCAAGACATTTTCGTAGACGATCTTATCACTGGTGCCGATGATTTAGAACATTTAATGCAAGTTTGCCAGAAAACTTCAGAAGTACTACAGTCAGGGTGTTTTCCTTTGCGCAAGTGGACATTTAATTTAGACGTATCTCAAGATAAATCCACAGAACGTTTTATAGGCGAGCATGTGCAAACTAAAACACTCGGATTAGGTTGGCACAACACTAGTGATGAGCTGCATTTTGTTACGAATATTGATAGCAATTATAACGAGTCGAATTTAACTAAACGAGTAATGTTATCAGTAATATCACAAATATACGATCCATTAGGACTTCTTTCTCCTGTAGTTATAACATCTAAAATAATTTTACAAAAATTATGGTTAAGTAAAATTGACTGGGATACTCCGGTTTCTAGGGATGTTGTTAGCACTTGGAAACATTTTATTTTTACTTTAAGATTTTTAAAGGACATTCGCATTCGTCGTCACGTAAAGGGTGACCACACTCAATATAAAGAACTTCATATATTTACTGATGCGTCTCAAGACGCATACGGTGCGTGCGCTTATTTACGTACATATAGTGATAACTCTGATGTAACCGTGCATTTATTATGTGCAAAAAGTAAGGTGGCACCTTTGAAGGCAATAAGTATTCCTCGTTTAGAACTTTGTGGTGCCTTAATAGGAGCTAAATTATACAAGAAAATCGTTGAATCTCTTAGGTTACAGTTTAGTAAAATATATTTCTGGACGGATTCTACAATAGTCATGGGTTGGATTAAAATGTCACCACATTTACTTAAAACATTTGTTCAAAATCGAGTGACCGAGATCAACGACCTCACAGGTGACTCGGTGTGGTTACACGTAAGTAGCAAAGACAACCCAGCTGATCTATTGTCGAGAGGTTATAGTTTAGATTTATTAAAAGATTGTGATTTATGGTGGTACGGACCGTCTTATTTACGTCACAATTTACATTATTTCGATCAGATTAAATGCGATAATTCAGATGTTTGTAATTTACCAGATTTAAAATGCAAACAAACATGTTTAACTTCTATACAATGCGAAGATTTAATAAACTTTGAAAAGTATTCTTCATTCTCTAAACTTAAACGAATAGGTGCTTACATACTTAGATTTATAGATAACACACGCATGAAGTCGACTGCTAAAGGTAAAGACAGCCGTCCGGTTCGAACCGGTTTCTTATCAGTAAGCGAACTGAATGCCGCACAAAGAATGCTCATTAGGTTAGCGCAAATAAAATCATTTCCAGATGTTTACAATAATTTGGTTAGCAGTGTTCCTATTAAACGTACTTGTAAGCAATATAATAAGGTTTCTAGTCTTAATGTTTTTATGGATGAACATAAAATAATTCGGGTTGGTGGAAGGCTATTTAATTCGTCTAGTTTTACTTACGATAAAAAACATCCGGTTTTATTGTGCAGTAAACATCCTTTCACTATTAGTTTATTTAGGCATGAACATATACGATTATTACATGCGGGTCCTCAACTTCTTTTAGCTACGGTGCGTGAATGTTGGTGGCCATTAAATGCTAGAAACTTAGCAAGGAAAATAGTGCATGAGTGCGTGAAGTGTACACGTATCCGAGGTAAGACATTAGCACCCATCATGGGTAACTTACCACTTGAGCGCTTGGAGCCTGGTTTCCCATTTATGCGAACGGGTGTTGATTATGCGGGGCCAGTATTCATATTAAATCGAAAAGGCAGAGGTTCAAGATTAACCAAAGCTTACATATGTTTATTTATTTGCTTCACGACGCGAGCTATGCATTTGGAACTTGTTACAAGTCTCTCTTCAAATGATTATATTTTAGCATTAAAACGTTTTATTAGTAGGCGAGGTAAGCCTTGCGTCATTTATTCGGATAATGGCAAGAATTTTGTGGGCGCAGAGAAAGAATTTCCTTTATTTTTAGTATAAGGTTCTGAAACTATTATTAATTACGCTTCAGACAATAATATTGAATTTCGATTTATTCCTCCTTACACTCCACATTTTGGCGGTCTATGGGAGAGTGGGGTACGCTCGTGCAAGCATCACCTGAGGCGCATAGTAGGTAACGCGCGATTAACTTACGAGGAATTTTGCACAGCTTTGACACAGATCGAAGCAGTCCTAAATTCCCGTCCTATTTCACCTCTATCCTCAGATCCTTCCGACCTTACTCCTCTTACCCCCTCCCATTTCCTTATTGGCCGACCGTTGACAGCACCACCTACTGAAGACGTCACAGACCAGCAGACTTCGAGGTTGACACGCTACGAACGAATCGAGCAACTTCGGCAGCACTTCTGGCGACGCTGGTCCACAGAATACGTGTCGGAGCTGCAACTGCGAACCAAGTGGAAGACTAAGCAGGATGACATCACACTAGGCAGCCTTGTCCTCATAAAGGATGACAACCTACCACCGTTAAAGTGGCGGTTAGGTCGAATTACACGTATATTTCCTGGGACAGACGGCGTGGCTCGAGTAGCGGACATCTACACAAGTACTGGAACAATTCGAAGAGCCTTCTCCAAGATTTGTCCGCTGCCACTGCAATCGGTAAGCGACGACGCTTGAGCCACCATCATTTTGAAAGCTGGGCTTCCAAGGCCGGGGGCATGTCCACGCCATCTATTACTGATGAGAAGAGGAGGATATCGGATGCAGTCTTTCCTTCGGTCGCTCACCACTCAACCTCTCGGTCACTCGCTCACTCGCGCCTCCGTCATTCAATATGTCTTCATATTCACTCTTCCTTTGCGAGCCGCCGAACAGCCACGGCTAATTTTGTAACAAATATATATTTTAAAACAATATAAGCCTAGTTGAAAATCATCAAGTTGCTTCATTTTGGACACACAAACCCTGATCCTGCACAAACTGTATAAAATCAACATTATAAAATACTAAACTAAACGCCAATTAAATAATCCTTATGGCAACTATTCTCGAGCAATTGCTATTTTAGGATGTGCCTTGACACTGGCAATAACCTTCGAGTCAGTTGCCAAGGAAAAAAGAGCGTTCTAAATTCAATATGTAAATTACTTTTCTATACATCAACATGGCGAACTGTTTATCCCAAACGGTTTTACCTGGAAATATGCCTGCAATCTACAGTGAGCAGACGAGATAAGAATAATATGTTTGTGTACATTTAAGACGAAAGTGAGGCGAGAAGGTGTAGACCTATATTCTGAGATCAGATAATCGCGTGGTGAACCGGATTACTCACGTACGATTAGCAAATGCAAATGGCTTTTGAGAGCTCGTAATCAAGTGTCGCAGTCGGCGCATATCATATGTTGTTTGCATGTAAGTAAGCAATTGGTGAATTATCATGTCCTGTTATCGATTTTAGGTGCTTTGTAAATTAGATCCCGTAGGCGGTTCAACGAGCTTAGATACACTGTTTATGATTTAGGTTGGTATATGCTAGGTCAACCGCTAAGTCACTCCTACGTCTGGTTCGTCTTGGTCCATTCTACAGCCCTACCTAGGGAATCCTTCATAGACACTTATTAGGTATTTTAGTGCCATTTTTACAGGATTATAAAATAATAAGTAACATCGCAGTCGAAATAAAATGACATTGATTTAGGGTTGCCAGTGGCAGAAATTCTGAATAACGGCAATTTGACGACAGTTTCGAAACAATTTCGTAATTTATGTGTTCAGCGATAAGACCCGCGATAATGTTTTTTACATGCCTCACTCACTGCCTACAAATGATTTCAAAGAAAATGTCTGTCATTCGCTAATTGCTTCGTTATCATATCGGCATTACTTCTCATTGATAGGACTGGACATGCCGTTGACGTGGCTCTGACTGTTCCAGACTCCGTTGACTTCAATTACCTACTACTATCTAAAATTACCATGAAGAAGACCTCTCTTATACATATATTCTTGACTTGACGTTTTGATAGTAAAAAAAAATACCTAAGCTCAACAAAAATTATACTGATACAAAAATTGCATGTGTTTAAAATACTGAAATGTAATTTTAATTAAACATCTAGGTCCGTAGAACGATTACACTTTTTATGCCGGCTGGATTATTTTCTTCGCAATGCATCAAGTCAATGGCCACTGGCCAGGACTGCCAGGTCGGGTCGATTGACGCCTCGCGAAGTCTATACCATAAATAATTATTTATAAATTACAGCCGTTTTATGTTATGATTAACGGACGCTCAGCGTGTGCTTTATTAAAACTCGATTAAAGTTACTGAATTTTATCGTGAATGATTAAAAGAAGGCATTTGGTATTTTGTTTTTAATTTTAACACCGGAAAAGAGGGCTGTTATTAGTTTCACGTGTGTATCTGTGTGTCTGCCTGTGGCACCATAGTGCCTAAACGGATGAACCGATTTTGATTTAGTTTTTTTTTTTGTTTGAATGGTGATTTTGTCGAGAGTGTTCTTAGCTATGTTTGAATAAAATCAGTTCAGCCGTTCAAAAGTTATGGGGGTTTTACTGTTCGAATCGGGGCGTTTTCGCAAGATAAATGAGTCGGGGATTTTTTTAAATTTTGTAATTTTACTTGTATCTACACCGAAATAAGTATGACCACAATGCATATTATGCGCAAAAGATCACTACTGTTATGATTCTTAACCACCAGAAAGGGAATTAACGAATTTTACATCTCTCATGTTCGGTAAGTAGGTTCTTATTACCTCCAAATGGGGCTTGTAGCTGATTAATTAGCGCTCTAGGGTAATAATGTAGCTAGAAAAGCCCTAGGGCGGTAAGTAATTTAAAAAAAAACACTTCTTTCAAAAAGTTCGCGTACATCTAACCATCATACTGTCAATAGACATCATGCATTCAGCCCAATGACCAAAGAGGTCGCTTTGCTATTCAGCCTTGTCTTCGTGTGAGTATATAGTTATCAAGGAGTTTTTGGCGGAATTTTTTCGAGTGAAGTTCAGCGGTTGTTAATATTATTTGCAAATTGATTCCTAGTGGATATTGTGATATAAAATTGGTGCAGTTTTGTGTCTCAACTGTCTACGCAACTGGACAATATGTAAAATCATTGACAGAAGCGATTTCAGGATAGTGGAGCGGAGAATTTTATTGTAGTATTGACCACCTCCGCAAAGCTTACTGGGAAGGCTGACTCGATACAATTTGCTGCCAAATACTCCAAAAACTATTAGAATCTGTTACACCCGTATTCTAATGCATACTAAAGAATGTTAAAATTGCACTGAAGATTAGGCGGTATGGTCCAAGACCTTAGCCTGCCCGAGAAGGGCGAACAAAAAAAAAAAAATTGTCGTCAATTTTAAATATCGAACGGCGAAGCTCAATTTCGTTCTTGAAAAATAAATATTTTTTAAAATGGTTTATTCTTGTAATGCCGGTTTTTTTCTACTTACCTCACAATCGAGATGTAAAGCAGAATAGTTAGCTCGGGTGTAATCATCAATTGCACCCTCGAACTATAGGCGCCCTCGCTGCGCTCGTGCGCCTGAATTTCTCGGGCTGCAATTGATGCCTTACAGCCCTTGGCTACTAATCTACTATAAAATATGTTCAGATTCAAGACTCCATCTCAGTGACAATTATTAATGTAAAAAACTTGTCAACACGCAATATATTGGACGAATTTTAACTGATGAAAAAAAAACAAGGTTTTCCCCTCTGAAGGTTGCTGTAATGTCCATTTATTCCATTCCATTTTGGCACAACAGCGGGTCTAGTCACAAGTCCCAAACATGCTTTTATGAAGAATTACAAACAGTATGTTGCTATTGTCAGACAGAAGGATGCTGCAACCAAACCTCTCGACACAAATGACGAATATCTTTGTTTAAAGCCTGCAAAACAATTTACCTTTTCAAAATGCTACTTTGTTTCTCTAACCACACTGCAATAACAAATATTCTGTAAAGCCATGTGCAAGTGCGTTGAGCAACAGAACGGTCGATTGTTAACTTATCGGTATTTATCGGTCTTGTTAACTAAATAAAAAAATTATTAAAAATTAAACATTCATACACACATAGTCACATTAAATAATCAAATACATAGTTCATTAAACGTCATCGCTTAGCTTTTTACGACCTAGGCGTTATTGTACCTCCAGGGATGTGCCTTAACAGGCGTTGCACTGAGGAGCTTCCGGCGGCTGCGTGGTCTTTTGAGGGGTCACGTGGCCTACGTATTGATGGTCAGGGTGGTTTTAGTGAGGTATACCTAGGCATTATTGTACCTCCAGGCGCCTTTTGATGATTTCCCTCCGTTAACAAAAAAGAAAGGATTTTTGAATCTATTTGGCTTCCTAAAAGGTTATTATTATGAGAATACATTATTTTACTCTTGAAGCTATTCCTTAGACTTTTCAGGGCACATTTTCTTGCCACGATCCCAAGGAATGAAAACATAAATTTACCTATTGAATGGCCTTTCACATACGCTAGGAAAAGCTATCTAATTACATTATTATCTGTGGTCACGTTTTGATAAAGATTTTTCAGGGAATATCAGGTACGTAAGTTGTATCTTAGTTGTATCTTCTTTGGAGTGGTTAATACTGCTCGGTTGGGTCTAGCTGATGACCTAGCTGATGACTGATGTTCCTTTTCAGGAGAATAGAAAAACAACCAGCTTTTACAGCACAGAGAGCTAGAATTTTTCCAGGTCTCTTGTTTTAAACCTCCGACGGAAAAAGTGGAGTGTTATGAGTTTGATGTGTGTTGTGTATTTATGTGTTAGTTTTTTTGTGTATTTGTTTGTGGCATCATAGCTTCTAAGTTTCAGATTTTGATTTAGTTTTATTTTGTTTTACTGATGCCTTTATCGAGACTACTCTTAGCTATGTTTGACGAACATCGGTTCAGCCGTTCAAAACTTATGGGTGTTTTATTGTTTGAATAGGGGTATTATCGCAAGGTATCGTGTCATAATTACGTGTTCCATAGATTGTCGATCGAAGCGTGTCTACTACTAGATAAATTATGCAGGGTTGGGCAGTATTTGAAATACAAATACGTATTTTGTACTTGTAATTCAATTTCTTTAAAAAAAATGTAATTTGTAAATGGTATTTAAAATACCTGACGCTGAGGTATTTAATTTTACTTGTTACTATGCAAAACAAACTTTAGTAGATTCATATGTAGGTAAGTAGTATGTCTCAGTATTTACCTAGATATGGGACAATGATTGGGTTGAATAGCGAAAATGTCAGTGATTCCGTAAATAGAATATCTTATACCTTACTTAGTTTTTTTTTTTGCTAAACCAAACACTTCTGTCGGTTACGTTGTTTATGCGCCTATTAGTTTTTTGTCCGTCGTTTTTTAGCTGAGTAGCTACCTGCGTTCAACGTAACTAATAAAGAAGAACTAATTAATTAATTATGGATCGCTCTGGTATGAGGAAGTTACTTGTTATCTTGGTAAAAACTTTATAGGTTTATGGCCTTTTCATTAGCTTTTTTTTAAACCTTCTTACTTATAAGTTGTTTTATAGTATAACAAATGATATCCTTAAAGAATATACTTATATGGAGTTAGTGCGTAACACGTTCTTTTCTTGCATTCTCCTCTCTTACGTTACTCTATCATTCACTCCCTGTTCTTCATGTTATTCCTCACCCAATCTATAATTTTTTTTTGACCTTAGCCATAGATGGTTCTATCGGTTTATTTAAAAAATATTTAAAAAACAACTCACTCCGGGACAGCGAATGATGATCCCATTTCAAGTCAGTCCATAGTAGTCGCAAGCAGTTTATTGCAAGGGTCTCTTATCTATGTACACACGCCTTATCTTGTCTATGGATGGCAACAGTAGCACGACTTGCGTCCGTTTATGGGATTTCTCCAGCTTATCTGATGCTCTGATCTTCTCGGATTTCTTAGGACACCCATTCATGTTGATATCTGTGAATATTCATGTTTGGGAAAACTTTATGAATAACACTGTCTGTGTTTTATCTTGATGTAGTTTTGTTTGTGTTTAGTTTACTTGCATAGTTTTTAGTACGAACTTATTCAGACTTTTTTATGCGTTGATAACTTATTTATTTAGGTTTCTATTTGTCTGTTTTCAAATCTCAGAAGCGACTTAAGGCATCAAAGATTGTTAAACAAAGACTTAAAACAACTTAATATCGTTTAGATATAATTAAACTGAATCGAACTATTGCTCTCGTTTACTTCTTACTTCAGTCTAAGTTTGGTGGTTCTTTTCCAGTTGTTTCCGCTATTATTTACTGTCTTATTAATTAACACAGTTTAACATAATATATACTTTGTAGTGGAATGAAAATCCATACTTTTCACAGACGATAGCATCCATTCGCATTGGCAAAATATTAAAACATAGCCCAAACACTGCCATAACGCAGAAGAATATTTTCCGACATATTATTACGTATTTATGAAGATTGTATTCATGAATTCCTGAGACAAAGGCGTATTTCAACGGTTTGTTGGTGGATATTAGTTTTTTTTTATATCTTCTAATGTGGCGCAGTATTTTAGACATGTTATGTTTGGGTGTGTGTAACATTTTTGCAGCGGAAATTAAACTGCATGGAGCGAATATTTGTGACTTATTTACATAAGGAAATGCTGCAAAATGTAGGTCAGAACAATATATTCAAAGCACACATATTTTTATATTTGTATGTATCGGAATTTTAATCGTTTTCTACTGATTGATCGATAGCCTTTGATCAAATTTATAATAGCGATGCATGTCTAGACATCTGAAAAAATATCTTTTAGAAAAATATCATCTGATATTTTTAAAAGAATAAACTTTCTAAGAAATCCTTCACGGGCAATGTTTTGCCATTACTGGCCATAATGGTGATCTTCGTGAGACCGTGTCGGTAAGGGCGCCAACCCTTTTTTATCTCGGTGCTTGCGGCGGATAACAAAGGAATGCTTGGAGTTATGAATGACTGGCATCCTCTCATTCACGCTGACCTGCCCGTGGTGTATACTGCCTACCTTGCTCGGCAACTCACTTGTATTGTATTGTGTTATTACTGGCAGTCTTTTGCCACTATACTATACGTTAGAATTATATGCACCTTAAATTGTGCCTTGTCGTCAATGTCTTTCTTTTCATTGTAAGGGGTAGATAAAATATTTATATCACCACCAAGAATACTTATACTTTTTAAAAGATATATTAAGCTTATCTCTGATTATATAAGCTTGATCTCTGCGACAGCTGTCAGTATCAATACACTGACAGTAACAATACCGCTTGACAGGCTAACAATAACGTAGATACATATACGTCAGTTTGACATGTGTCGCAGAGATCACGCTATCCTTTATGAAGTACCAGGCCCCTCAGAAAGTATTGCGAAAAAAAGTTTTTATATATGGGAGACTGGCCAGTTATAATGTTTTTCGAAAATATGATTATTTATAAGTAAAAATAAGTAAGTTCCAATTTCAAAATTTCCCTCCACATTTTTTGCGAGTTAATTCAAAGTATTGTGTCTCACTGAAATATGGATCTGCGCCGGGAACATTTTAGAGCTATGATTTTATACGATTTCAAGTGTCGCCTGAAACCGGATGAATCGTACGATAGACTTCAAATGGCATTCATGGATGAAGGCCCTTCCAAGGCAACCGTGTATCGTTGGTATAACGAATTCAAGCGCGGTCGACCAACTTTGGGGGATGACGAAAGAAGCGGTCGCCCTTTGACGGCTGTTACCGAAGAAAACGTGCTAGCAGTGAAAAATTTAATCCAAGACAATAGGCGAATTACATATCAGGAGATTCAACACATATTGAAGATTGGATCGGGAAGCGTTCACGAGATTCTACACAGCCATCTTCGCGTGAGGAGGATAGTATCACGCTGGGTGCCGCACAACCTCACCGATGCTCAGAAGCAGGCCCGGGTGGAATGGTGCCGTGATATGCTTAACAAATTTGAAGCAGGCTCGTCTCGGCGTGTTTACGACATCGTTACAGGTGATGAGTCCTGGATTTATCAATACGACCCAGAAACCAAGCGCCAGTCGACTGTTTGGGTGTTTCAAAATGAGCCAACGCCTACCAAAGTGAAGCGATCTAGAAGCGGGGGTAAGATTTTGATCGCTAGCTTTTTTAATTTGACTGGCCACTTGGTATCAATTCCCTTACGGGATCAAAGAAGCATTAATGCCGAATGGTATACTACCAAATGTTTGCCAGAAGTTTTCTCTGTTATAAGCAACAAGCGACCAAACACAGGGCTCCGCGGGCTACTGCTCCACCACGACAATGCACCTGCGCACACCGCACTCAAAACGAGGGACTTCCTGGACAGCACGCCAGTCAAACTCCTGGGTCACCCTCCTTACAGCCCTGATCTAGCACCGTGTGACTTCTTTTTATTCCCAAAAATAAAAAATCAGCTCAAAGGGATACAATTTTCGTCGCCGGAAGATGCGCTGGCTGCGTTCGAGCAGGCTGTAAACGAGGTGTCTGCGGCGGACTGGAAAAAGTGTTTTGAAAACTGGTTTAGGCGCATGAATCTTTGTATAGAGGCTGGTGGAAAGTACTTTGAAAAGATTTAATAAAAATATATGTACGTATAGAACAATTTTTTTTAGTTTCGCAAAACTTTCTGAGTGTCCCACGTATAGTTGGTACCGGGATTAGTATTGTTTTAAATACCTGCAGGTATAGGTCTACCGGAATCTCATGGCAAATGTGGAAATAAAAATTTGTTGTGTGCAATACTGGGGAAATTGGATTAAACGATCTTGATACTGTTTAATTTTTATTTATGTCTTTAGTATTAATGAACATGAGAGTACCTATATTATAGTAGTCACAGCGGATCTTTGTGTCTTTGAACTTGGTCCTGCCAACCATTGCGTAAGAAACAGTTTGTCAAAGAGTATACTGCATAGAGTAAGCGAGATAGGACGATGTGACATACATAAGCGAGTGAAAGAGACAGTTATACAATGCTATCTTCACCTTCAACATTGATTCTGGTAGACCTATACTAACTAGTTTCTATTGTATTTAGATTCAGATTTTTTTTTCTGGTAAATTTGATTTAATAATATGCGATTAGTGTAGTGTAGTGTGTAGTGTTTGCTATAGTCGTGACAATCTAAGAAGTCGGATTTGACAGCTATAAAAATATTAATTAATAATTAAACTTGTTTTTTAGGGTTCCGTACCCAAAGGGTAAAAACGGGACCCTATTACTGAGACGCCGCGGTCCGTCTGTCTGTCTGTCTGTCCAGGCTGTATCTCATGAACCGTGATAGCTAGACAGTTGAAATGTTCACAGATGAGGTATTTTCGTTGCCGCTATAACAACAAAAAACAGAAATACTAAAAACAGAATAAAATAAATATTTAAGTGGGGCTTCCATACAACAAACATGTTTTTTCTGCCGTTTTTTGCGATTATGGTACGGAACCCTACGTGTGCGAGTCCGACTCGCACTTGGCCGGTTTTTTTATAAATACGGCCCCTAGTGATAGATTTATTAATAAGGTAAGTGATAGAACCTTGACATTACTTCTATAGAGCCAGTTAGTCTACCACAGCTCACGACTACTCACGAGTATCAAATTATAGGAAACTTATTTCTCATTTAGTAATTCTATTTTAAATAGATTATCATCTAATCAGGTGTTCTGATTTCATTAAAACAGAAAATTATCTTAATAGTAGCTTATCTTATCTGTAGATATTAGATAAACTGATGTGGCAAAAATTGGGGTTCGTACGAAAACACTAAATTCAGTTTTTTTTTTAATCTTTTTCCCACACTAGCAATTTCTCCCTGTATTGTGGGTGCGTTTACAAACATATAAGCTCACATACACAACACCCAGAGCCGGAACAACTATCTGTAGGTCATACAAATATTTGTTACGTGCGGGATTCGAACCCGCGACACGCAGCGCAGCAGTCAATCGCTCAACCACTGCACCAACTGTGCTGTAAGTAGTAGTAGTATAGGCACTCTAACTGCCGCACTCAGAGACATTTAACGGTTACATAAGGCGCTCCTTGGTATAGATTTCGTACTAAAAATCTATACTAAGGAGAGCTTTAAATAATGGTTAACGTCTCTGAGTGTGGCAGTTAGGCTTGCGTCACTCTGGGTTTCTTACTAACTCTGAGTTAGTAGCTAACCCCTTGCTCTTTATGACATTTAGGTATGACATACATTAATTTAACCTCGTGTTAGCAATAGTATTTATCGAAAGGTTAAGGAAGCGGCAGCAAGTTTACGATGATATCTGAGGATGACTTGTGATAATACCATGTAAGTATATAAGTACCTGGGTGACCGAGATCTGCTCGGGTGAAAATAGAGAAAACGACGTTTTCTAAAAATGAAACCTAGCTAGATCGATTTATCGCCCCTATAAACCCCTGCATACTAAATTTCATGAAATCTTTGGAGCCGTTTCTGAGATTCGATTAGTTATATACAAGAATTGCTCGTTTAAAGGCATTATTATTATGTTTTTTTATTCATTAAATTATTTATCTACATTTTTAAATATTTACAAAAAATATAATGTGGCGCATATAATATAATATATACAGAGTCGAAGCTACCGGCGGTCAGGACTCCAGAGAGAGGAACCTCCTAACAATGCGAGCCGTGTCCAGCAGTACTGCTTTCTGAAACAGTCCCTTGATCCAGCCGCCTAACGAGAGCCTCCTAAGGTGTTGGTCGAGGCTCGTGGCTATTAAGCCATTGGCTGACACAACTATCGGTACAATGATCACTGAGTCCACATTCCACATGTCGACAACCTAGCGAGCCAAGTCAAGATACTTGATTTGCTTATCTTTCTCGGCTTTCACGAGGTTCCCATCCTGCGGGACGGTAATGTCAACAATCATTGCACGCCTCTCGATTCGGCCCACCAACACTATATCAGGCTTATTAACCATAATAGTCCGACAGTGATGATGGACCGATCCCAGTATAATGTGAAATTGCCATTCTCGAGAACTGGGTCGGGCACATACCTGTAGTACTGCACCTCGGATGCCACAAAAGTGTATTTCAGAGCAAGTTGCTGATGGATAATCTACAAGCTACGATATTGTGCTTATGCAAGAACTCTTCGTTAGCTAGACGAGAACAACCAGAGATAATGTGGCGTATGGTTTCACCCGGACGGTGACATGCCAGACAGACGATGTCAACCGTGCCGTCCTTCACAATAAAACTCCGGTAGTTATTCGTCATGAAATACCTACTACTAACACCTGCAAAAGACAAAGAAACCAATTTAAAATTAAAAACAGCCTTTTACATAAATTTTAAAACTGTTTACATAATTTTTCTATCCATAATTGCACAGACAAAACCTTGGGTTTCCCCAAAGAGGTCACCGAAACGCAGCCAGGCTAAGGACGCTTATTGGTCTACATCGGACCCATTTAGGGCCCGCAAAAAGCGTCCGGGATATTATTATTATTTCTGTATTATTATTAGATTTAGTATGTAAAATCAATATCAATCTGCCTAGCATTTTCCCAACTATTTTGGGGTCGGCTGCCAATCTAACTGGATGTAGGTGAACACCAGTATGGAACAACAGTCTATCTGGACCTTCACAACCCATTAATTGGGTAACACGCCTGGTGTCAGATATTCTGACTAGCCGAAACGATTACCTAGATAGATCAATGACAGCTGGCAACAACGGCTTAACGTACTTTCCGATACACGGAGGTGTCTTAGTGTGTAATAGATACCCATCCACAGAACATCCTCGGCAAACGTTGCTTTACCTTGTTATTATTAAGCCACGAGCTCCTCCTGTACCTATGTGTAATCAATCAAGTCTATATTTGTTTGCGTGAACAATGGTCCTCAGTCGGTCTGCCCGGGTCGCATTCTGTTTAGACTAGAAGTAGTGGCGCCATGCGCCCGCGCCGATAACCCTGCCAGTTCAATGTGACTGTGTTAGTGACCCACGGATTGGTGAGAGATGATCTGTGAAGTTTAGTGTGTGCTCATCTATGAGTATAGGAGTTATTCCAGCGCGAATTTGTATTAGCTGTTTAGAAACTGGATTTGTGCGGTTTGTCCACAGAACAGATAAAAGAGATTCCACAGAACCTCTTTTATCTGTTCTGTGGGTTTGTCCCTTATTTTTCGTAGGAATTAAATATTAGATAGGGACGTAACTGGCGAAATAAGAAACACTTCTGCTCACCCCTTCAGATAAAATAGATTTTGTGTTAGTTCTGACACCGCACAGTGTAAAAACTGCTGATGACAGATTGATGACAATTAGTTTGTATCTAAGACTTGGTGTACACGGGTAGAGTACTAACATTGCTACTGCTATTGTTAAAACTCTGCCGTGATACTATACCGTTAACTCTATCCTACCCGTGTACACCAGGCTTATGGTGCAGACGAACACTAAGAAGGATTTTTTCGAAAATGAACCCGAATGCTGGTTTTAATATAG
Source organism: Orthosia gothica (assembly GCA_949775005.1). NCBI lineage: Eukaryota > Metazoa > Arthropoda > Insecta > Lepidoptera > Noctuidae > Orthosia > Orthosia gothica. Next base: position 19,218,697 of record OX459048.1, on the reverse strand, counting down.
AGTGGCTCAATATCTTAGTAGACATACCTATATACTGTCTGTAATTTTAAATGTAGTTACTGAATTTCGATAAAATCACTGTGCAATAACAAATATTGTTAAATTCATGTATCTATACCTACCGTCTGTTTTTGTATTTTTAACTGAGTGTCCAATTATAATAGAATTCAAAATAAACTTGTATGCATTAATTAACGAAGCTTTTTGCACAGCGACGCACGTTCTGAATAATTACATGACATATTCATTGGATAAAAATAATGTCATCAATTTATCTTAAGTGCAGGCAAAAAATATATTAAAATACCTATGTATTTATTTGACAGACAGTTAGGTTCTTCATCTTATCTCTGCCTCAGCCTAGCTATCTGCCAGGAATCTGCAATAACTGGATATACTTTTTTCTACAGCCCGCGACAGGTTTTTTTGAGGTCGGTGCTATCGTACGTCTTATTAAAGGTTACAAGAATGTTTCACGCAAAATTTGCATCATAATAAACCTCTGTTAATTACTATGCAAATTGCCGGCGCCAAATATTATGACGGATATCAAATGTGGAATGCAGTTTATATACCTACATAGCATAGAAAGCGGTTTGATTTTGTTTCAGTTATGTTTAATGACAGCCATTCGATGTTTAACGAGTCAGCTCCATCGATTTATTAGTCGACCGGACAACGATTTAATCAACTTTTTATTGCGTTTTTTGTGTGAACTTTTACGTCTCTCCCAGGAATAGTGGGCAGCCTTATGTGGCGGAACTGGTGAACTGGTGAGGGGTTTTTTGCATCGTCATAGGAGAGGGTGACAGATATGGTACGGTGTAGGGAACGGTGCACCATATATGGCACATCGGTGCAATGGAATAATTAATTAATTCCGACCATCGCAGCCGCTACGATTGGATTTATTTAAACTGGGAGCGGATGCTACTCGAGGATTTTGTATTAATTCGGATTGAAATGGGTGGTCTGTGTTTGACTAGTTCGTTTCGTTCAGCGCAGGATATTAGACTCACGGTAAAAAATTTATAAATTGGAAGTAACTTTTGAATGCTGAATAAATATTTGCAGTTGTGTATTGACAATATATCTGATACAGTTAGATATCGAAGTGAATTTTAGGAAAAGTTGTTTAAATTAAAATGAGATGAATATGCAGATTTAACGTTTGCTAAGAATGTAGCTAATAAATTAACAAAGTCTATTTAGGTAATACTAGTTTGTCATGTTTTGATCAAGTCGCTGCGTATTAACCAATTTCTTCAATCGATAGGCCATCATATTATTTCAAAATTGATTAAATTTTATCCATCAAATTGGTCAATATATCTAATCACAATTGTAAGAAAATTTCATAAGACGGATCAGAGTATTATGTATTATATTATATTATTAGTATTATATATAAAAATATTTCGGTTAATCGGTAATTAGGAAAAGCCGATGTCTACAGCAATAGCCAGCATCCAGTAACTATCTGCTGGTTTGACACATAATAACACATCATCTTTCTAGACACATCGTCATTCCACACACATCGTCATTTTATACCTAGACATGTCGTCTTTCTTGACACATAGGCTTTCTAGACACATCGTATTTCTAGACACTTGGTATTTCTAGACACTTCGTCTTTCTAGGCACATCGTATTTCTAGATATGTCGTATTTCTAGACACAGGCTTTCTCGACACATAGTATTTCTAGACACATAGGCTTTCGAGACACATCGTATTTCTAGACACTTCGTATTTCTATACACATCATATTTCTAGACATTTCATATTTCTGGACACATAGTATTTCTAGACACATGGGCTTTCTAGACATGTCGACTATCTAGACACATCGTCTTTTTAGTCACATAGATAGGCTATTAAACACAGTATTTCTAGAAACATCGTATTTCTGTAGACACATCGTCTTTCTAGTCACATAGGCTATTTAGACACAGTATTTCTAGAAACATCGTATTTCTGTAGACACATCGTCTTTCTAGTCACATAGGCTATTTAGACACAGTATTTCTAGAAACATCGTATTTCTGTAGACACATCGTCTTTCTAGTCACATAGGCTATTACCTAGACACAGTATTTCTAGAAACATCGTATTTCTGTAGACACTCACTTCTTCTTTCTAGACACTTCGTCTTTCTAGACCCTTCATCTTTCTAGGCACATCGTATTTCTAGACACTTCGTTTTTCTAGATATGTCGTATTTCTAGACACATAGGCTTTCTTAACACATCGTATTTCTAGAAACTTCGTGTTTCAACTTCAAGACACTTCGTATTTCTAGACATTTCGTATTTCTAGACACATCGTATTTCTAGACATCAACATTCCTATGGTCTTTCCCCACTCTTAAAACCATCCACATTCATACCCGAAACTTTTCTCTGGACATTTTCCTCAGTCGTTCACAGCACATGCTCGTGTACTATGTCAACCGTTTTAAATACAACTTTTCAGTCACTAGTGCCGCTTTCAAACACTATCCTGAGTTGAGCCCTATTCTAGGTACAAACATAGGTAGATTTTGGCGGCGAAACACAGTAACTAGTCATCCATATACGACCTAGGGCTTATCCCTTGGAGCGGTCGGCACTTATCGGGCGATGGATCGTCGGCCAGCGTAATGGAAAACCGTTGTAGCCCCAGAGCCGTCCGTCTCGCAGAGAAACGCGATCATAGTATTTTATGTACACCGCGAAAATGGCTATTAATTTCATTATCATAGTAAAGGTCAAATTAATGAAGGTCCAGTCTGCCTATTGTTAGAAGTTATGGTAATTTCGATAAGCGTGGGCTTTCTATAGTCTCTTTTACTGATGACAGATACCGATATAGGAATGAATGACTTGCTCATAAACGTCTTTGATCTAAGTCCACCTTTTGAAGGTACCGTCCCCAAAAAAAAGCATAGAAATATTTGCTGATGCAGTTCAATAACATTTTAAAATAGTCATGTATTCTTATAATGCAGTTTTGATGTCTGTTAATAAGAATACCGAAAACTTAGCCACCTTTCACATCCTGGCATCCATCAAATGAAGTCGGTTCTCTGCATTACAAACTGAGCTGCAAGATTAACAACATTCTCAAGCCATACTACCCGCAATATAAACGAAATATGTTAAACATTTCTGATTCGTTCCAACTTGGTATAGGCGCTGACGAAAATTTAAATTCCCATTCTGAATAATCCCACGCCGCCTCGGAGAAAATTACATTCCATTTTGTGCGTTAACACGTACGAATATTATTATTATAGATAATCATCAAACCTAACAAACCAATTACACGATTACCACGCTTCGCAGTGGGTCTTATCTTAATCCAGCGGCTATTTGAAGGCGGTAACTTATTCAAACCAGTGTTTAATTGGATCTCGGCGCTCACCTCGTTCTCTACACGAACCGTGACCATCGAGTTTATTCCGTATACATTCCAAATTGTACGTTGGAATGTATCGACTACTGTGGGCTATAAACAGGGGCAGGCTCGCCAATAAACTTTTAGCACTTTATTATTCGTATCTTTAAACAGACATCAAACTAACACGAGCAGTCAAGAGCTTAGTTCTTTGGTAATAAAACCTACGTGCTTTTTTAGTATTTAAAAAGAATCTTGTGTTGTACAAAGGAGTGAAAAATGTGAGACAGGACGACAATGTGGATTTATGCCAAACCGTGCTTTTACTCTCGAAACATAAAATTTGTAACCATTTCCGTGCCGTGCTCACATTAAATACACCGTGGCAAATCTTTTAAAGTAGAGGCACGTCTTCAATAGGCAAGCTTTGCAGAGTATGGTCTCTGGTTGCTATTTCAACTTTTTGTCTTTGCCACGACTTTGAATGTTTATGTTTATTACTTAGTAAGTATAACTTAGAAGGACTTGATATTTTCTAGCTAAGCTTTTTGCTGTAGGTGTTCTTTTTGTAACATTCTGTGTATAAATAAATAAGTAATTACCTCTTACCTCTAGGCTTTTCTTCGATAATTATCTAACCCATCATTTCTAGCGATTTTATAATTCCTGTTAGGTAATTGGCAAAAAAAATCACAACTTCCGTATAATTGTTATTCGAATCAGTCTTATAGGAAAGGAAGTAGGTATATTTAGATTTCAGACGTTATCTAAAGACAAAATGTATTCATCGTTTTGCACAGTATTGAATGCGGATTTAGCTGTCATGACATGAATTTATTTCAGTTCATTATAAGTTATGGACACTAAATTAATATTTTTTGTTGCACTCGCTTGGCCTTGGTTAGTGCCCAGTGGTGTTAAGGTCTAGAGTCTAGACGATTTTGTATTGATGAAGATTTCTGACAAAATACTAAATTTCATTGCGGAATTGCGGCAAAATGTTTAAATGGCGGGACCGCGGGACATATCGAGCACGCAGGCAGTCAAACTTACTGCTGTTGCATATTGGTCTTTGCCGCCCGGTGATCAAATGGGTATAATACAGCATTGACGTCATGTTAAGTAAAAAATATCAAGTATGTTAATTAATCATAAACGAATATATACTTAAAGGTAGATATTGAATCGAAAAATACTGGATGGATACCTAACCGATATTTTTTTAACGGCGGATGACACAAATATGGCCTTATAGCGGATCGCATGCAAAAAATCTCGTAAATATTTCCTAAAAATGTTCTGTATTTTTTTTTGCAAAACCACGCTTGTGTTCTCTGTTTTGTAAAACATACGACATTAATTTGTCAAGTCGTGTGACGTGCAAACTCGTATAATTGTAGGCTAAGCTTACAAAAAGCCCTCTAAATATAATCTGGGGTGAAACCGTAAACTGTAGCGGGTGTAATATTTCCTCGGCCAAACGTATACCTACGTAAGAGGAGAAGCAATGTCTTGCGAATTTATCGCCAGACGAACCAGACTTTAATGAGAACAGCAGGTGGTCCTCGGAATGACTGCATTACAGTGTGACCAGTATATCTTGGCGGCTGACGATTTAAGAGAAGTTATTAAGGATGTAGGTAGGTACTATATCGACATAATTAGCCTTTGCAATTGCCGTTGTGATTTGTCAAGGTATTCTGGCTATCTGTCAGTGTTGTGAACGACTTGATTCCGTTTTTGTTTTACTCTATAAGATACCTAGTTGCTTAAGGTAGGTATAGTTCTCGACAAACTTCTTGGCCGCCCTGAAGTTATCTACAATGGCTGCGCAGGAGTAAATCTCATGCAAAAATAGCACGTCGCCGTGCCTTGCGCATCGGGAAGACCAATTCAGGGCGGCCAAGAAGTTTGGCGAGAATTATTAGGTATAGTAGGTTATTGTTCCTACGCTGTTGCGTTACAGAAATTAGTGCGAATTGTTTGAATGTTGGTTAATAACTTACAACGGGTGTCTCAAAATTGGAAATGATAAAATTTTCTATTACTCATATAATTTGTTTTAGCGATTGTCTTTTTCCAATATTCTTATACCTACCTACCTAGAGATAGTACCTGCGTAAGAAAGTTCCTATTGTAGGCACGTAGGATATTTACTGACGTTTTACATAATAAAGTATAGATTTATAATATAAGTGTCCTCATAAGCTGTTTAAATCGACTTTCTCTAAAACATAAACTCTACTCTCTAGTACGGCAAATATTTCAGCGAATAGCGCACCTAAGTCAGCTCACTCCACAATTTCTCTCTAAGAGCGCTTGACATGTTTCGAATACCTCGATATAATTACCGAGCTTAGAAGCAGACATTCATTAGCGCCTAATCTCGATTTATATCAAAGATAAACTTACGCACAATAACTTCGTACATGTCACTGGCAGAAATCCCAACGCAAATATTTGGAGAAGTCGACAATACAGATATTAAATGGCGACCGGAGTCCGTGAGGGGTCTCCGGACCCTCTCAAACCTCACGGAACCTTGAGGGGATTCTCTTTGACGAAATATACCATCCTTGAATCAATACGGCTTTTAAAGGATCAAATATCCTGGATTTGGCAGTATGTGGTTGACCGGATTTGAACATGTGAATGGAGTTAAAAACGCTTTGAACGTGAAAACGAAAATTGTTCTGATCGACCAACGAGCGAATTGAAAAGACGAAGTCAAAACCGATGCCCGACTTTCGGAATTCGAGTTACCGAAGCCTTATGTGAAATTAATTATCTTTAGCTTTAACTTGTGATTGATTGTTGTTGCTGGTGTTTGGTTTGACAACAATAACGTATATTTAAAATTAAAAACTTCCTATAAGAAAAACAAAATCAAGTTTTCAGTTGCGTTATTCATGAAACAACTTAGTATTTTCAGTACTTTCATGTAAATGGCGACACATTTTCCATAAGCCCGCCCGTTGCTTTCGCTTCGTCAATATTTGACCACTTCTACACTTAAAAAGTTAAAGCACTTTATAAGATTCTTAACTTATAAATGGACTTCAAGTCAGTTTTATAGGACATTTAAGAAGTTATTTGTTCAATAAATGGGCACTTACGTCGAAGTTCTGGGGTAAGTTCAGTTATTTAGAACATTACTCTTTTTTTTAAGACGGTTTTTAAAAGAAGACGTCACACTTTGTTGTTTAAGTAGGTACAATCGACGGCAGGACGAATACGGGATCCACAGAAAGTAACATTTTATCAGAGTTCAATTACACAGTCTACAAAAATCTAAAATGTTTATTGACTTGCACTACTGAAATTATACGTGGCCATTCCGTTACATTTTGGAATTTCTGAGGCTTGGATTGGAAACCGGAAAAAAACATTAGAGCCGGTTAACGCCTAAGTACTTGCTAAAGGAACTTTATCTTTCGGTTTTGTTTTACCTTTAATCACAATTAACCTCTTTTAGTCAACAAAAGTTCGTTAATGGGTTTTGTACAATTAACCGGTCAAGAACGATTCTTGTCACCTACTTTCAATGCGCAACCGTGGTGAAGTACAAATACGATTGTTTTAAGCGTGCGCCCCGACTAAACCAGTTAATTAGGGTATTCAATAACGCTCTTTTAACGTTTAGACTCCAAACAAAATAAACGATAAAACCGATTATAACATCATCGGTTATTTTAAACCGGTTCCAAGCCCTTACTACCGCTATCGCAGATAGAATTACACTTTGACTACTCTATAGGTATCAGGTATAGGTCGGTCCTCTTGAGCTGGCCTTCAGTGTTGTGTCCTTCAATGTAGTTTTAAAAGAATTCGAGGTGAACGTATACTGCCTTTGTTGGCTTGCTGTCAGCTGTAGGTCCGGTAGCTACCGTATCTATCTTTATCAAAAATGTTTTGCAATTGAAATGCTGTGGAGCTACAGCTACATGATGACAACTTAACTTCGCAAAAATGCACAGTAGAACACTAGATACTACGTTTTTGTTGCGGAAGTAACTAGAATGGTCTTATCGGAATGCATAAATAATCACGTCCGGCAGATGGTTTGATGTTATCATCGTTATTATTATCGTAACAGGTGAAGAAAAAACATATGTGCAATTTAGATATCTGGGTAAATCCTTGATTAACTATTCATTATTTTCTACTTGGTTAAGGTACATAATATATAATAAAGGATATAGAGATAAGAACGTGTCAAACCATATTTTTGGTTATTGCTTTTTTTTACCCGACTGCCGAAGGAGGGTAATGTGTTTATCAGTCTATGTATGTATGTACCTATGTATGTAAGTATGTATGTATGTATGTATGTATGTATGTATGTATGTATGTTTGTTCCTATATGGCGTTCCAGAGACCAAACGCGTTAGCCGATTTTGATGATTCATACGTCAATCGATGTGTCTTAACCCTGCGAGTGTCATAGGCTACATTAAAATTAAATAATAGAAAAATGGTGGATTTTGGGTGCCATATTGTGGGGGCCCAAATTTTTTTTTCTTCCAAACTCATCGTGTGGGGTATCAAAATAAGGTTTCAAGAGGTGATTTCAAAAATATATAACACTTACATGTTTAAATGTATCTAATTCGAAAAAAACTAACTAAAAAGTTATAAATAAAAAAACTTAATTCAAAAAATTAAAAAACCCGACTGCTTCAAAAGCGGACCAGACAGACCAGATTTTGGTCAGCCAGCCCGCGAATATGTATCCTCCGCCTGCACAGCATGATTTTATCCTTGTTTACGACTTTTTAGTCTCTTTTGAAGCAGTCGGGTTTTTTGATTTTTTGAATTAGTTTTTTTTTACTCATGTAGAGACAGATACTCAACTTGGAATTCGTTATTCAGAAATGGGGGAGAGAGTCAAAAAGGTGCATAAATATTGCAACTTAACGTAAGTCAAAATAAATGCCCGTATTCAGTTTCACTAACGGATTTGCATACCGTAACGTATAGTTTAATAATAATATAAACGTCACTTGCTTATTTACAACTAACTTCAGTAAACGCAGATTAAGTTTCACCGCCAAGTTAATCGGCCAGTTATAAATAATGTGCGATTAAAACGCCGTTAACGTCGGAACATGATTATCTAGAGATTTAACTAAATTAAGCTTTTCTATGAATTGCTTCATCAACTCGTTCTAAAACTTGCACAACTCTAAATATGATTATGAACTAGTCGTTAGCTATACTTAAACGAATTAGGTACAAGTGCCTATTCATGAAATCAGTTTGATTGCCTATAATAAAATTTGTGGAGTAGCAGAGATGTCAGTAGCAATTACACGCATAACCATCACGAAAAAGATAATAAATTTCACAAACTAAACGACATTGCGCGTACCTACTAATTTAAAAATATCTTCTTATGCCACGGTCTATAAATTAAATAATAAAAAAAAGATTGTTATCGCACATAGAAGCCGTATTTGCAATAACTAAAGTGGTCTAAATTAAGTCTTATTACCAGCAAAAAGCTTTAAAAGCAACTGGCCGGTAACAGTGTGGCAACAACACACCGTAAGGAGCCGAGAAGAAACATAATTTGCGTCTGAAGTATGAAAGTGCGCCCATGTTTGGTGTAAGAGCCTTGCGGTCCCGGCTGAACGTGTTTGACGACTGACTGATATTGCCTGCCCCCCATATAAGGAGCAAATAAATAGTTCCTACCCTCGCCTTATCCCGAAGGAGAGGCATCAACCATAAACATTGTAGCATTCTCCAAGTCCATTGCACAAAAACCAGCGATGCCGTGTTCGATAATATCGCGATGGTGTTTTATTACTACCTTGTATAGTAAGATGGTAAAGTTTAGTTGCAGAGAATGATGCATGTAGTATTTAAGGCGGTTCCCCGAGCAAAATGCCGCGCTAGCCGTTTTTTGTGCTGTTTTTAGAAGCTATCTACTTGTTATTTATAAAGAAATATCAATTAATAATAATACATTAAAATTCTACATAATATTGATTCTAAAATGGTAGATTTAGTTTTTTTTAAATGTTGTATATATTTCACTAATCTCTTTCCAAAAAAACATAAAAATGAGAAATAATTATTGATATTATGCATCTCCTCGTAAAGTGTTCATTAATTATTTTGTGTACTAACACTAATGGATAGACAATTTAATAACGAACATTTTTGTAGAATTTTTTTTTTCAAAAGACCGAAATTCGATTTTATAAAGATTTAATTCTAAAATCTGGGCGTATTTACTACTGTAATTCATGCGCCACCAGTGCCGCTAGACCAATAGGAATGCTCATATCGCTTGCCGATTTTTTGGTCAGGGTACCGTCTTAAGTCATTTTGTATACTACGCAATGCAGTTACAAATAATCAGAGACTGAAGTCGCAGAAAATGATTATTTTCCAAGTTAAGCCTTAACTTTCGTTTTCGCAAGTTTGTCTACGAAAGGACGTACGAAATCGTGTTTTTATATTTGTATCTAGAAATTTAGGATTTTATTTAACCTTTAATGGGTTAATTCATTGTAACCGCATGCAAAACCGTATGCGGGATGATAATCGCATCCTATGTTATTAGGACCCACTGAAGGCAAGTTTAGTACCTCTTAGGACAGTCACACGCTGGTATATTTCCATGATCAATGGATTGCCCAACCGTCTCCGCTGGTGGTCGCTAAACGTCAATGTTCTACATAATTACGTCGGCAGACCTGCACAATGTGTCATAAACGTATTGTAGACGTGCGATTGTCTAATGTCTCTTGTTAAGCAGTGCTAAACTTTACTGACTCTGATTAGGGTTAAGTGTAACCGACTTTTATCACCAGGCGACTTGCGTGGTTCCTTGCAGAAGTGCCATTAACATGATAAATTTCATGATTTACTGCAATCGTTTTCAACATGAGGCGTCTTCCTCGACGGGTCGGTGCGTCTTCATTTCTGTACTGATTCTTTACAGATGTGCTATACGCGTATGAGCTCGGTAAAACATCTTTACCAAAACGACTCAGGCATCTTTCTGACTGTATTCAGTCAGGAAGGCGCCCATTTTTTTTTAGATACCTTTTAAGGTTATTGAAAGAGTAGTACGGTGTTTATAAAATGTTCTGAGAAAATCCACTTTTTTAATAAAATGACGTTAGTTATGTCTCTGCGTTAAGATATCGCTCAAAAGTTTCAACTTGAAAGCTTTTACGTCCGGGGCGGGCGGCGGGCGGCGGGCGCGCTGTTTGTATCCTGTCTTTACAGGGATTTGTGATAGACGCGCGCCGTCTACCTAAATTAGGAAATGCTTTCATATAAATTGACCCCTGTCTCAGATGGGTTTATTGACTTACAGCAAGGTCGCCAGAGGCCTGACCCGCCGATCAAGGCAAGTAATAATAACACGGTGCTTCAATAAATATACAAATTCGTCACCTGCTCGGTCGATACACGATCCTAACTGGTTTACTTCATCAGCATATCAATTTATTTATTAAAAATATTATTTCGTGATGAACTTGTTGATGTGTTGAAGTTACTTTTGTAAGTATTTATTGTACTTAACAGAAAGATGCTCAAGATTTGAATGGTCCATCAAACAGAAACATGTCAATGCTGATGAAACATGACAAGTTCGTGGGCGCAGCAAAGACTTGCCTATATTTGCTTAGGAATCAGTTAGAATGATTTACGTCAATGTCTACAATGTGTTATAATGTAGGCGGTAAATACATAAACTTGTGAATTCATATTTGAATAATATTAATTTTTCTGTCATCTTAATGTGACATAATTAACGATTACGACTGAACATGTCATTATTAAATTAAAAATATGGTTATCATTGGCTTTTATGACCCTACGCAGATTCGAGTTTCTCGAACCTACAGGCTTAACCACCTCTTACAAAACTGCAGAATTCAATTTGGAATAACATCTCTAGCTAGTGGGTGCATATTTCATGTGAGTGAAATAGAAAATCGAGTTTAAAGTTTTCATTGACGCTGCAGCTATGCGAGCGAAATAGCGAATTTTATTATGGCTAAGTAAAACCTCGAGGATTTACTATGGAATGCCGACAGACTGGTCCTCGCATCCACGGGACACGGCGCACGCACAAAATGTCCGATTAAAACAATGCAATGGGCCGCACAACACGCAGTTTAACTTAGAAGTTTCTTGATTACTTCTGGCTAGAAAATAATGACTCAGGATGTAGTAAGCTATCAAACTTTAAAGCATAGTTTTAACAGCCTTGGCTTGTGTCTGGTCATTGCAAGGCGTGGGTGGTTCTCGTCCAGAGATGCAACCATTATTTTATCAAATAACTAGCTTTTGCCCGCAGCTTCGCTCCCGTGGCTATTTCTAAAGACAATTTGGATTTTTGCGGGCGTAAAGTAGCCTGTGACACTCGACAATGGTGTTAGCTTTCAATTAAATAATCTAAAAAAGTTCTTCGAAATAACCTTTTACAAACATATTATCAAACAACCAATTTAGCTTCTTATATTAGTTTGGATATCTCGGTTTTCTGCGAAAATTTGCCGGAGGGCAGCTGCAAGGCTTACATCAGTTAAAAGATCGCGTTGATTATATAGACTGATCTACGAGACAGATGTGAAGATTGCCCTAAATCTTGCAAATGTCATAGGACTGACATTCCGCGCGAAATCACTCGGCATATTGGGATCCACTGAAGGAAGCGCGTACGCAGTGTACGCACTCTAATGAGCCGAGCCTGGCAATGCGCCGATACGATGCTGCTAGGTGTGTAGACTTGTCTGCAAATTATAAGTGGTCAAGCGTTTCAAAGGTGTTTTTTCTGCCTGGGTGGACTGTGATCTTTGTAGTCGCCTATAATGGCCAGTATATGACATCAGATTTGTTTCTGTTAGAAACAGACCAAATGATCTGACATCATTGTTTGGGCATAGAAATTTTGTGTGAAACTCGTGTAGATATCCTAGGTAATGTTATTAATATAGGTCTATCGGAATCTCATGGCAAATGGGGCAATAAAAATTCTTGTGTGCTATACTAGGGAAATTAGATTAAACGATCGACGATACTGTACAATTTTTATTTATGTCTATAGTATTAATGAACATGAAGGTAATTAGGTATGTGTATGAAGATAATAAGATATAAGATATTTTTTGCCATGAGATTCCGGTAGTTCAATCAGCGCGTTGCAGCAATCTGGCTGAACCATTCCCAGACGTAACCACACATATACACAATAATTACCGGAGCAGTGTGTGTAGCTCTATAAGAGGGAAGCAAGTGAATCCGTCACTGACATCATTCGTCGTATGCACATTTGTGAACGTCTAATATTAGCTCTATGAGCGCTCAAACGTGTATTTTACAGTTTTGGCGACGGAGAGCGACGGGGAGCGAAACATAGCCAAAATAACATCGGTACCTAATCTTTAGGACTTCAGTAACTAAATCGTTCACATCTGCCCATCTAGACTGATTTCCTGGTATTATTGGTTCACTTTGTTTGTTTGGATTTCCCAGATCCGCCTAAACTAGGTGAAGACATGATGTTTGCGAAGATTTGGATTGCGATGCGGAACTTTGTGGGTCTTGCGAAGCGTCTTGTGAATGTGACCGTGTTTTGGTTTTCTGAACGTCTAAATCTAAAGGACCACCAGTTTTTGATTTATTATAACGAGTAGTGTGATTCGTATATTTGGTCCTTTGAAGCGGTGAATTTGCTGGGGTTAATATTTTGTACTAAGTGTTTGTATTACTGTAGTCTTGAAATTCTGAGGCAGAGGACCTGAGGCCGTGGTGTGGTGCAGTAAACAGAAGGAAAAATAATATTAAATTATTTATAATATTGAAGCAGATAATTAATGTTAATTATAATCTATAATTTAAATAACTGTTAATTGAATCCTAAATTTATTTCCATGAATTAATATATACAATGAATATTATTAGTTTAACCTATAAATGGTTATTCAAGTACCCAATACTCGTAACGCTCTTTAACTAAGCCAAGAAGATACATTATAGGATATGATTGAGGCAAGATGCAGGCTATCAAAACGGCATCGATAATTTATCCATGCAAATATTTGCATAGTCTGTATTTAAGCTAGACTTTGAGTCAGGGGGGAGACAGTTAGAACAAGCACAACTTCAGTAAATAAAGAGTCGCCGTCTACTTTTCTTAACTGAGAAACTAATAGTTTCATAATTATTGATAGATGTCTCTGTAATCACAAATAAAAACTGAAATAAACTAAGTTCTCTAATTTAATTTAAACTATTTTTTTAGAGAATAATTATAATATTTTTAATCAAAATTATCTCATTATGATTTCATACCTGTCTAGAATTATCGATTATGGCAACCTTGTCACGTAAATCTTTTTTCTGTGATTTATTCTGGCTGGCGACATCACTCAATAATTCAAAGTTGTAAATGTCAAAGTGGCCGCCGCAACTTAAAATTTTCGTCCGCGCTTGTTTGTGTTGTGTGTCCATTTTGTGATTAATTATTGGTATTTAAGTGTTTGTCTACATCAGAAGTCAAGTTGAGTCTCTCTTCCGTCCTGTTAGTGGATTACTACCCATACAATAATATTTTTCAGTCGCTACGTTGTGACAAGCAATTTTCACAAAAATTGTGAAAAACTGTTGTGTTATTCCTATTTAGTGATATTCTTGCGAAAAGACGCTTATTTTGTGCAGTGTGTGTCTATCAAAATAGAAACAATGCCTCACCGTTGCTATTTTGGATGTAAGGACACTGGTAAGTTATTTTTTACAGAACTGCTCAAAAAAGATTTTTTTTATACTCTAATTATTTCTTTGGCCCGCTTAAACAGAATTCTTCTAATAATCATGTTTAAAAACCTTTCGTTCTCTTAATTTTCATCATATTCTCAAAATTAACATTAAAAAAAATTGCTTTTCTCAAAGCTTCAAATGTCTAGATTTCGTTTACGTTTTATAAACTAATGTTTCGACTGGCAATTTGCAGACACAATTGATTTTTAATATTGTCCACTGGTGCTTTTTGCCAGATGACGAGGTAATATTCAATCGTCTGTCGTATTCCAACTGTGTTTTCTGTTTTTTCTTTTTCCAGTTCAATTGCATACCAGCGAGATCACTCCAGACAAAAATGAAGTATCTTCAAAATGAAATAGGAAACGAAAACTACTGCCCAAAAGTATTATAATAAAAACTAAAACAGAAGCTAATATTCCTATAATATTTTCTGTTTTTATTAGATTTAGAATTTCCTAAATAAGTGATAAAATTGTAACGCTGACAGTAAAATTTAAAAATATTCCTTCTGTTTAATTTCTTAAAGTAATGAGCTATTTTTACATATACATATAAACTAACGCCTCTTTCCCATGGGGCTAGGCAGAAACTACAGAACGCCACCTGCTACGATCCTTACATTCTTTTGCTTCACTCACGTTCATACAATTCATACATTCATTTTTAATTTAGTGATTTATTGCAACTTTTTAAAAAATTATGTTAATTTTTAAAATGGTTTTCTGATGATAGATAATATTTCCCAGTTACTTAACTTGTTTTCGTGTACTTGATGTAAAATATAACTTAATTGTTACAAATTACAATGAATTGCTAGAACCAAATAGTAAATAGCTTCGAAGCAGCCGCCAAAATCCAAATTTTCTTATGTTTTTTTGCAGCCGTTTACGTCGTATTTTGATCTATTGTGATTCGCGAATTTAATAAACCGTGTATTGAATCACGATCATTAAAATATCAATCTCGTTGTTTATGTTTTAATGATTGTATTTTAGTAAATGCACCATCATTATATTCGCGAATCGTATTTTGATCAAAATACGTCGTAAACACATCTAAAAAACAGGAAAATTTTAATTTCACGGGCTACGTAAAAACCTTTTTTTTTTCTTTTTAGTTCCCGTTAAGATATGCAGATGGCGTTTCGAATCTACATGCTTCGAAATGACACAAGAGCGCTCTCTTCTCCCATATTATATTATTTTACTCTTTGCTTTGAGTATTTGAACAATAAATTCTACAAGCATAGACACTAGGCAAACATGCGATAACCTCCTTCGTGTATTTAAAAAAACAAATGTTAAACATCCTGCAAACTGCAAATGTGTAAAGTTGTTTAAAAATGGAATAGCTAATGATGTTCAGTTATTAAATTGGAATTAGAAAAAGTTTCAAACTAAAAATTGTTTTTGCTCCTATTTCGATGAGCTAGTTGAGTTTTTCTGTTCCCGAGTTTCGGCCAAAAACTTTACTGTAATTACCATGTTTTAGATGTTGAAAACTTTTGGTATTAGACCCTACCTAAACTACCCACCTATCTACTTATTTTTATGTGTGTATTTTTTATTATAGCCTTTTATTTATTCAAAGTATGCCCAGTTAATTAGATGATAGTTTTTTTTTAGGTGGGTACTACGCCACAGACTACGGCGTAGGCGCCACGTAGCAACGTAACTTGGTTTGCTTAGGTGTAAGTTATTTCATTCATTTTCCTTGTTCTTATGTTCTCTAATACGAAGAGTGCTAGCCTAGGTAGGTGTGGCTTCTGTGAACAGCAACTATAACTAACCGACTATATATATGTAGGTAGATTATAGCTAGAACCATTAGCTAGTATTTCAGGAATAGGTCGTCCATGATAAAACAAAGCCAGTATAAAAACAAACAAACCAGCGCGCCTAGAAGTCACAATATTGTTTCGTCTGTGGCGCAGTATGACGTGTGCGGCTCCAGTGTTGCCACCCAACTGTGTCAATATATGGACGTATTTATTTACGTTGGCAAGATTAAATCTCTATGATTTATTATTAAACGATTCAAAGCAGCTCGTAGCTCACATAAAGATTATAATAGTGTGATTAAATTTTAGAGTATTCTAGATCTAGTAGTGGCGCTAGACGCCATATGGCCTGCGCGAACTCGCAGCGTGGGAATGAACAAACAAACTGTTTACATGCTGCAGATTTGTTCACATTGTTTTTTGTTTTATTGTGATGATTAAAGATTCAAGTACGGCGTAGTATGCTGTAGACATTTCAGGGATACTAAAATGGACGGTCGTAAAATATATGAGATATTTTTATTGCTTTGCTATTTAGGTGAGCTAGTAAACGTAGTGTTTAAATACCCCATTTCATATGTTGGAACGAACTTGAAATACTTTAGCTGTTACTTGGAATCTTTTAGCTTTCGTTGTATATTATAATAAACCTAAAAATATGCCTGACTTTGCCCAAGAAAGGCCTCCCCATAGCCTTCCTGTCTTCCCGGTGTGTTGCCGTCTCTGCCCAATTTATCGTAAACTCCTTTGTGTCATCACGCCAGCATTTCCTAAATCTGCCTCTGAATGTGAAAATTTTTAAGTTCCTACATCCGTTCATTAATTTTAAATACGCCGTTAACCGATTTCCAACAATTTTCAGAAGGAAATTAAGTAAAATGCGAGCGGTGCATAATGAAGCGCCATTTCGTTTAGCCGTTACATTTCCTCAAAAGTTTGATAATTTGCGAGAATCGTAATGAGCAGCTGTTGTCATTAATTACGGGGAAGTCTCATTGAGTTCAACATAAATCGTACGTTACTGCAGTCACTCCGGTGTTCGGCTCTTTATTGAGCTGTTCCAAGCTCTGAGATGGTATCTGGGACGACGACGTCTTGGAAGATTTACCTATGCCTTAGATTTATATGAGAATCTTTTTTCAGCTGAGTTAAAATTGTATTTTTATTGTGATGCATGACGTTTTCATTTTGTTCTATTTGTGGCATTCATACCGCGGCTTTTGCGGCATTTTCACGGGACAAAAAGTAGCCTATCACATTCCTCGAGAGTGTAACTTACTATCACTGAACAATTATTATTTTACTTTTCTTTATTCTTCGGGTGAGGATGTGGCCACCTCTGGTATCAAACTTAATTAAACCACACACACAACAGCCTCTGACTTGGCTTTTTCAGACTTACATTAACTATATAAGTTCAGGTTTTCAATTTTATTATTATTTTAGTTACCTCATTGAATTTTGAAATAGGTAATTTTCAGTTTTCCAGTTGCGACTCTGGGCCGCAGCCCGGTGTTTAGATTTGTGGCCAAGCAGAATTGGTTAACAATTATTAGCATCTTGGCTCATACAAAACAGGTGTTAAAATTGCCACATTTGTTTGACAATTTACAGCTAGAATGGCTCGCTCATAAATCCCTTAAAGCTCAATTAGTAGCCGACCGTACCCACAAACGAACGTTTTGCGGCACGTTACCGACAATATCGGCGTTCCAAATGCCAGTGTCATTAAAATTGACATTTCATAATTGGTGTGGTCTGTTGAAACTGTAATTATGATTAGTGCGGACTTTTCGACGGTGTATAGTGGTGTTTATGTATTGAGTTCCTATGAATGCTCGTGCTTTGTCACCACGTCCTTTCTTTGAATGCTCGTTTGCCGTAAGGACAAACGAGAGAAAATTTAATGTAACATTCGATTCGACTTTGAGCATTTAGTTTATGCCACAATGTTTGCAAAGTTTGCATTGGTGTTACAAATTGTGTCAAAATATTACGCATTGTATCATCAAGTTTCGCACTGTAGTGCTCGGTTCTCCTCCCTCACCAATGTAATGCTCGAATCTGTAACATTACAGGTTGTGCACTGTTATGCTCGGTTCTCCTCCCTCCCTTATGTAATGCTCGACTCTGTAGAGAGCCGAATGCTCCTGGTGAGGGAGCTCCTTTTGAATGTATGAAATTCAAGAGCACGAGAATGATGGACTGCTTATGATATCTTAAAATCGTTCTCATACTTCTAAAGTGAAATATTATAAAGTATGAAGAAAAGCTGTTCTTGCGAAAAGCTTTATTTTTACGGCACCTTTAGATTTTGCATTTGCCTAGAATCCGACAGCCAAGACTAGTTTTTCACACCCCAATTAAAACAGAACCAAGGAGTGCGTTGCGTCGTCGGTACTACGCAGTTACACAATAGCATTTATAATATCTGCCTTGGCTTGTCTTCAGGATTTTCACAACTATGTTTAGGTTAGCTTCCAGTGTAACTGGACGATGCTAGATATAATTCTCGCCAAACTTCTTGGTTGCCCTAGAAGTTGGCTTGCCGATGCGCAAGGCACGGCGCGCTGCTGTTTTGTATGAGATTTACTACTACGCAGCCATTGTAGCCAACTTCAGGGCGGCCAAGAAGTTTGGCGAGAACTATACGTAAGGAATGGTCACCCATCCACGGTCCGACCTCGTTTAGCGTTGCTTAACCTTGCAGATCGATCCGTGCGGCTATTATTACCCAGTTAGTCACGAACTTCTCTACGTGACTGTTTTGCCGACTGTTCACTCTCACGCGAGAGCCCAAGGAAACGCTGTACATTGAATTTTTAAACAAAATACGTCATTTTTGAACTCAGTATTATGAGCAATATATATCATCCTCACAGTACTAGTACTAGAATGTCACAACGCATTAGAACAAATAACTGTATCTAGTCGTAACACGGTGACACTACAATGGATAAAGGGACACAGCGGATCGCTGGGCAACGACGCGGCTGACGAACTTGCGAGACGCGGATCCAGCTCGGCGGCCTATGGACCCGAACCTGTTGTACCCATCCCCTTCAGCCAAATACGCAGGTGGCTACAGGAATTCACCCAGACACAGGCAGAGAACTGGTGGGCCTCGACACCGGGCTGTAGGCAGTCCAAGGAAGCTCTGCCATCCTTGGACAGTAGGCTTACCAGGCGTCTTTTACGCCTGGACATGAATGGCCTGCGTCTGGTGACGGGGACCATCACGGGACACTGCTCACTCAACAAACACTTCGACACAATAGGCATAACGGACAGTCCGTCAGCTGTGCAGGGCATGCATGGAGGCCGAGGAAACCGGTACGCACGTTTTCTTTGAATGCACAGGTGTCACCCAGATGAGAACACGGATCGTGTCACCCGGATCTTACACGGATGTTTTGAGCAAACTAGGAGCTCTAATTGACTTCTCGAGGGAGGTGGGCTGGCTGGAATGACCACCCAACGGCCGCCATGGCCCACGTACAAAGGTCCAATAGAGGACTAAGTGCGGAAACCAAACCCTCCTAACATAACATAACATATCATCCTCACAGGCTCCCGCGCGAGTTTGTATAGCCGGCATAACACCTCTTTGTCAGTAATCAAAACTTAGACGCGAACCCTTATCTTTAATCACTTTGAAGTAAATTTGTAGTGTTATTAGTAGGTGCTTACTTAACTATCCGACATAATGTTGGCGCAAGCCCGTCCTAAGCTTATATAAATGTCAAAGCTCCTTTTGTTCGACCGTCTGTTTAAATGGAATATATCGCGGGAAACACTCGCTTTGAAACAATCGCGCTGACGCATTAGTATTAGATTACAAGTGGAATTCGCTCTAAAATAGGTGAGTGAAATGTATTTTGTGGAAATTTAACTGGATAACAAGTACCTACCTATATAGGACCGATTTACTATCATACCTAATTGATAATACTTATGTTAATGAGTATTTCTTAGTTATAATTATCGAAATCTTTGATTTTGGCTATAAAGGCCAAAATACATAATAGGGTTTTGTAGCTGTAGAAGTGTGTGTCCCGAAAATTCTTATGTACAGGGGTCAAAAGTGCTGGAATTTCAACTTTTCACAGTTAGTAGGTATAATCATTACCTAATTTCTATACAACATTTTAAATTAATTGTGGATAATTTAACTTCTGCTACAATATCTACCCATTTGAGTTTTGGTAGACTAAGACTGCACTTTGATCCTTGACTGTACCAATGTGGAAGAAAACATATCTATCGATGTTTGTATACACCGAGCTGTTTTTTGAACTGAATAAAATATATTACCTACGTATGACGGTGTGATCGCGAGGGAAAACTCTGGAGGGTGCACACACAGTAAAGCAAAGTTTAATCCTATTATAGTTATTTATGCAGTTGTTGTATAATAAGGGGTATTAAAACACGAATGTGGGTTTATCACACGAGGCGAAGCTTCTATTCAATGCTGAAAAGTACGCTAAGTATTAATACTCTCTTTTATCTGTTCTGTGATTAATACCCTATGGTTTCAGAACCTTTATAGAGGATTTATAGCATGGGTGTAGATAAACTTACTTATCCTTTAACCAGCCCGTTTTAAGCTAACCTAACCTAATTTAGGTATTTAACCCAGTGTTTTCAACGTTCAAGTACGTAATCTATAAACATCTCCTAGCCTGATCAAAGGTCGTCTACTTATCCTACAAGTTCATTGTGCAATCTTGACTTCGTTTTAACATGGATGCATGGATGACATTACCATTTTGTCTCTAACTCATAAACACAAGTTGTTACAATAAACAAAGCATATTTAACCTACATTAAGAGAGTAGTTTCCTTGAAACTGTACCTCTCAGACGTGAATGTGCCTAATGGCTTCTTCAAACAGATATATTCAGCATCCATTACGTCGTTTCTACACTACATGCTCATTAATCTACTTCGTTGTCCATCGATGTATACTACATTGCAGCCATGCCTTGGCGTAATAGAATTTCCGTAAAAAGACAGTCACGTTTTGTTACTATTTTCTTGCATTATTTATGTCTGAGTCTGCTTGCTTTTTGAGTTCAAGATTTTATCCGTTCAGTGCTTTCGGTGACCTTTCGTGCTCGTCCCAAATAACTTGGGTAATATACATTCATCTGAAGGTATAACAATATTTTTAATAGGTAAAATTGCGAGGTAATTTTTGGAAGTACGTTCCTTTACTGATACGTTTACGAAATATATATTTTAGTTATAGAAGCTTTCTGTAACTTAAAGATGGTGACGACGGTGATAGTGGTATAAAAAGTAGCAAACCAGCCATTTCATATCTCTGAAAAATCATGTGTTATATATGCGCCTTGGGCGATAGCTATTTCTTAGATCTTGGGTGCGAAGCCGGGGTAAACACCTATAATATAATAGGACCCTTACTACGAGTACCTACCAACGTTTAACACAAGACAGATAAATACTATAATTGCTGCAGTTAAATAGCAGAAAGGATACAAGCTAGCAGTTAAAGATAATTAAAGTAGGATTAAGTTGTAGGCTTGTTTACGATCTCTATCTTTATTACAACTCGTGGTGCTAATAACTACACAGCTAGCAGCTAATAACTACAATCACACAGCGTTGCCTAGAAGTGTGAAATATTACATGTTTGTGCAGAGCCTTATTCCGTTTTAATATGGCCGTTTTGAATGAAAAGACAGCCAACACTTGGCTGGCTTCATGTGGACTTTTCGACAAAAGTCTCTTTTTGCCTACTTCAAAAAGATGACTTTTGAAGTAACTAGCTTATGCCAGCGGCTTCGTCCGCGTGAAAGTCGATAATTATCCCGAGGAAATATTTTCACGCAATAACAGTATTCTATGTCTGTGGCAAATGCCTAACTATAATCTATCTCTGTGGCAAATTTAATCCATGAAGAAGTAACAAACATACAAACAAACTCACAAACTGTCGCCTTTATAATATTTAGTGTGATGATTGGCGAAATGTACACTATGTCTAGGTAGGACATCTCGGCATGACAATAAGTTAAGTACCTATGAAAAAAGTCGGCGGTTATACAACTGACGAGTTTAGTTTTTATTTTCCTCTCACAAGTTGTGAAACTTGATTAAAAACTAGAATCTGTTTGTCTATTGTCTTGTCTGCCACCTGTTTTAGCAAGTTTATTTAAAAGTCAATTAAAAATCAGCAAACTAGATTTCGTTTTCTAACTATGTCGCCGCGTCGTCTGCATTTGCACATAATTATATATTTGTATGATGTATAGAATCATAGAAAATGCACGTAGATAATTATCATTACAACCATGTAATGGTAAACACTATATGCCCTCCATTAGACTTTAACAGCTTTAAAACACTGACTTTTTGCTTAGCTAGTGTTGCCAGGTCCGATTTGTTTAAAATCGGGATTTAGGTTTGTAGATCGGGTGAAACAAAAAAACAAAAATTACTTAATTTCTTGTCTCTAGGTAACAGGACCCAATTGACCATCCATAGCTATTAGTGACTTGAAGAAGTTAGTTGAATCACCAATCTTTTAGGCTCAATTTTTGCTCGGCTGCCCCAAAACGCGGGTAATGATTCTAGTGTAGATAGGTGTAGACAGAAACCATAACAACCGCGATATATCTCTTTTAGACGAACCTACTCAATCCATGAAGCAGAATAACAATCTGAAAAGTATCTTCCATAAAAATACCATTAAAGTTGAATATCCCATCCATTCCAGCAAATTATGTCTGTCAAGCATGATTGTGCTCAATACTCGTCAATTATGGATGACTCAATGAAAATGAAACTCATAGACAGTGCGTCTGCGCAGTTGATGGTGTCATTCACGGAGTGGGTAGCTAATGGAGCGATAATGGTATTGATTCTGTTGCTAACTTATGCACGTCAGCTACTAAAGGGGGCTGTTGCAAACCTGCGTCAGATACTAAGAGCAGACAGAAAATTAGTTTATTAGCCCCAAAAATAGGTTGTAAGTATTCTAATCTGATGATTGATAGGCATGGATAGTTTGTTATTTTGTGTACAATAAAGAATGGAAAAGAGCTATGGTAAGATGTCGTTGTTGGTTGTTATAACTCCCGTCTGAGCTCTTGTATTAAAGTTTTGATCGGTAAAACACCACTAAACCGGTTCAAAAACCAAAAAGTCAATGTCCATATTTCTTTATACAATTAGGCCATAAAGCGGCACTACTGAACCTAAAAAAAAAACTAGCTTTTATTAGGTTATCTGCTATAAACACACAGTCGCCGGTAATTTTTCACTATGATTTGCTTCTTTCTTTCGTTCGTTTAGTTTGAGCTGAGACAAGATATGTCGCAAAAATGTGCGCATGATAACTCCATGTCCTATGTATTCTGTGTAGTTCTTGTAACGTGACACCACCCGCGCCGCACCGGCTGCCGGCGACCTGTCAGGTGTTCCACCAGTTCGTTTTCATTTACACCCACTATTCTAACATTCATAGAATATTTTCACGCATCAGTAGCTTCTCAGTAGGTAATGTTTTTCATAATATTCTAGATTTTATATCTGCTTTTGATGAGATGAGTCATACTCTATTGTAAAGTTACGTAAACATGTTTGTTTAGGTCAAGTGGCCTCTTAATAAGCTTGTAACGTAAGTACCTCTCCAAGGTTTTGAAGTAATGGTTAGAATTTCAACAAAAAATATTGTCAAAGGTTTTTAATGAAGTACGCTTTTTAGTTGGAGCCTAAGTAGACGTCAAGAACGTTTTTCTTGACAAGCGGATTTTATTTGGTATAAAAAATGTAATATATTTTCCTAACCTAACATGTAAACAAAGCAGAAATCTTTTCATTAAATAAATTAAGGTAAATATTCTCCTATTTACCTGTTCGTGTAATAAGGCAGATTGCACTGCGGTGAGTTATTAGAGCTCTAACCGACCGTTGTGTGTTTACCACGGTTTACCGTCTGCAGCTCTGTTTGTTGCCGGACGAGGATTAGCTCATTTACAGCGCAGTTATCGCGCACAATGGCTCATGGGTCAGCAGTACCTCACGTCTAATGAAACTCTCGCACCACGCCCGGATTTAAGGTCCACCTTAAAGGGGGGCTTCTCTTATACTTACTTAGAGTAAAAAAGTAGGAAGAAAAATATTCAGTTTTTTATTCAATTAATGTTAGAATTTTGTGCAATGTTTTATACTCTGAAAAGCTTTTTCACAAAAGCTCGCTTATATTTTTTGTGCTGCGTGCTTCTGTTCTAAAATGTATAAAAGCTTTTATTCAGTTACAGTTTTTATCTGTGGGTTAGCTATTGCGAAACGATTGGATACCTATTTGTATATGGAAAACAGAGGCAGAGAGAGGAGTTACGCCTTTATAGCAATTTCATGACTGATAAATAATAACTAACGGACAATATACGGTTTTTGAAAGCAAAAGAAAGATTTTTTGAAACGCCCACCCTGATTGGGTCCAGTGGGTGGTCAATGCTAGTCTCAATCGCAAATAGGGTGGTACATAAATACCATGCATAGTATCAAAACAACTCATGAAACCAAGTTTGGTCAATTACCGAAGCAATAGTAAATGACAAAACCAATAAGGCCAATGATATACAGTGGTAGAGACAAGGCGAGTGCACACTCGGCTCGTGAATATACCTTAAACGAGTGTGCACGTCATTACCAATCAGTTAGGATTGTGGTGCGTTCGGGCACTTGACATTGATCTCTCTGCTCGAGACTAGGGATGTGAGTGATGGAGGCCATCTTGAAGTAAAAAAGATTATAGTTTTTTTAAAAGTAGGTTTGTTTTTCAAAACTGTTTTTAAAAAGTAATCTTATTTTTTTAGAAGTGGCATTGTATACTTTACAAAAATGCGGTTCCAATGCGGCTTTGTCGTCTTTAACGACTCAAACTACTATCCAGTTGCTCAGTTTGAAGGTAGATTCTGTACCTGGCTTTAGCATATTGAATATGGAAGCCAAATATGAAAGTCCAAGTTATGTCTTCATCGATTTTCTTTATTGCGCTCCCGTTACAAATCCGCCTAAAATGGGGTATTCCTTGCGGCAGTTCCATACTTGCGGAGGCATGTTATGAGGTTCCAAGTTTCCAACAAACTTACAACCCTACTCCAGACATTATTTTTACGAGTTTTATATGAAGAGATAAATTATTAGATATGGTTACAGATATGTGTAATGAGAAGCTTGTAACACGTCTGTGATGTTAAAGTGTCGTGTTTCAAGTGTTTGATGCTGCTGCGAACCAATTTGAGCATATTTGGAGTGACAATTTTATTTTCAACTTATCTGTGAGTTTGAGCTTTTGATTTAGACTTTTAAGCTATAAATAATTACTTGTTTTACCTAATGGAGAAAGTTTGTTAAACTGTTTGTTTTCTTTCTTTTACATGTTTAACTTTTATGTATTGTGAAATATTTTGCCTTGTAGCTAGTCGCTGTGCAGTTAGAGTTAAAATGAAAATACCTATATTTTTTTTGCAACGTGTATTCTATTCATCTAAGGTTATTTAGAATTTCCGTTCAGACAAATGGAAAAGCAAAGGCATTGGTTAGGTTATGCTAGTTCTAACAGCAGTAGCATAATTATTAAAATTAGTACAGCTATACTTATACCTACTACAACGGATTGTAGGTAGCTAAAATTCCATGAAAAATTAACTTTTATATTCATATTGAAGTTATTTAAATTTGTTTTAGCATTTTAGAATTCATTAATCATTAAAAACTTACCTGTCTAGGTATTTTTATGAGATTTGAGTTAATTATTAAATTTGTTTTTTTTGATTACCTGTGCAAAAAATAATCGATCACAAAATTAAAAAATATACATCGTCGGTAAAAATAAATTAATATTGTAATCAACCTAGTTTAGATTGCTTCTTAGAACAAATTGCACTACATACAGAGTTTATTAGTTTATCATAACAAGTTATTCGAGAATCGGGTAAGATTGACAGATTTATGGAGCAGCCACTGACAAGCCTATACTTAGGAAACAGTTAGCGCACCTGTCATTAAATGTCAGATATCTATGAGTTATTGATTCTTGATAGACGAACCAATTATAGTTAACTAGCTTCTGCCCGCGTCTTCGCCCGCGTGATTGTCGGAAATTATTCCACGGGAACATTCTACCGGGATAAAAGCATATGTGCTATTCCAAACTATAATCTATCTCTGTGCCAAATTTCAACCAGATCCGTCCTCACAAACTTTCGCGTTTATAATAGTAGTAGATAGGACTGCCTGGTTTAAAACTTTATCCACCATCTGGGGCAGTCAGATAAAAATAGGCCTATATTTTGCAATTTGATTTAATAATGGTGGAGTAGGTACCTAAGCGTCGATGTACTTAAAGAAGGATATCTTAAATGAGATAAAAGATGTTGTTTGTGGCCTCTCGACGTAGATAGGCTACTTAACCCCCAGAAACGGGTTAGACTACTTTTCCCACAGAAACGGGACAGGCTACTAGTCCGCAGAAACTGGATAGGTTACTTTTCTCGCAGAAACGAATTAGACTACTTTTCCCACAGAAACGGGATAAGCTACTCTGCCCGCCGAAACAGGATAGCCCAATTGCCCGCAGAAAGGGAATAGGCTACATGCCCGCAGTAATGACGAAGACTTGTATTTGGCGTGAGATGTCCTTTGTGACCTTCCACGTTTCGCACCCGTAGAGCAGCACGGATTTGACATTGGACGCGAAGATTTTGAGTTTAATCCTTCGGGTCAGTTTCCGCGATTGCCAAACAGGTCTCAGCTGCGCGAAGGTTACTCGGGCTTTGGCGATCCGTGAAACGATGTCCTCTTCACTTCCCCCAGTCTCTGACGCATTCCACTGCCTCTGTGCCAATCAGCAACGGTAAGTGGTTCTTCACACCAGTTCTCATGTCCTGGGTCTTCCGGATGTTTATTTTAAACCCCGTTTTTGCCGCTTCCTGGCGTAGATCTTTTAGCTTTGCTTGCATATCGGCGTGGGTATGACTCAGCAGGCATAGGTCATCGGCGTAATCCAAGTCTTCCAAGACGTTGGATAATCCCCACTCTATGCCGCGGCGCCTGTTATCGTAGATGCGAAGCATAATTCCATCAAGAACGACCAGGAAGAGGAGCGGTGACAGGAGGCAGCCTTGGCGGACACCCGCGTGCACTGTTACGTCATCCGATACAAGTCTTCGTCAACCGCTGTCTTCGTCGTATTCTTGGAGTTTACTGGCCCGAGACCATCTCCAATGCAGAGCTGTTGGAGAAATGCCACGAGAGCCCGATCGACCGCCAGATCAAGCGTCGCAAGTGGAGATGGATTGGCCACACGCTCCGAAGGGGTCCCGATCACATACCCAAACAAGCTTTGGACTGGAATCCCCAAGGGAAAAGAAAGCGTGGCCGCCCCCGTCAAACCTGGCGTCGCACTGTGTTGGCAGAAGCGACGAGCATCGGAATGACATGGAGCGAGGTGAAGCGTGAAGCTCAAGACCGATCGCGATGGAGGACATCTGTGGACGCCCTCTGCCCCATCTAGGGGTTAAAGGACATTAAGTCAAGTCAAGTCCGCAGTAATGGGCTAGGCTACTTTTCTCGCAAAAACAGTATAGGCTACATTTCCGCGGAAACGGGGTAGGCTACTTTCCCGCAGAATCGGGATAGGCTACTTTTTTCGCAAAATAGGATAGGATGCTTTCCCGCAGAAACGGGGTAGACTACTTTAAACAAAAGTGGGCTATGACACTCAGCGATAGTGTAGGTAGCTTTCTAGAAGTGTAAGAATTTTCTTTATCGGATCCTTCTTTATAACCTTTTTAGGTTAAGAATTTAAGATAATCTAAAGCAAGAAAGCTACACTAGCACTGCACTGAGTGCTTATTATCCTGATAAATTCTCAGTATCAAAGTTATAGTGTGGGATAGACCACGAGAGCCTGGATGCGGGCCAAAGCTAGTTAATAAAAAAATATATAGGCATTAATTTTTAAGCTTTCATAAAAAAAATTGGTTCATAAAAAATATAAATTAGCATTGATTGCTAAGCTTTCATAATAAAAAAGCTGGTTCATAAAA
This sequence comes from Orthosia gothica, assembly GCA_949775005.1. Classification (NCBI taxonomy): domain Eukaryota; kingdom Metazoa; phylum Arthropoda; class Insecta; order Lepidoptera; family Noctuidae; genus Orthosia; species Orthosia gothica. Next base: position 19,190,658 of record OX459048.1, on the reverse strand, counting down.
AAACATATTAGCATTGATTGCTAAAGTTTAATAAAAAAAAGCTGGTTCATAAAAAATATGTAAGCATTGATTGCTAAGCTTTCATGAAAAAAGCTGGTTAATAAAAAAATATGAGCATTGTTTGCTAAAGCTTTCATAATAAAAAGCTGGTTCATAAAAAAATATGTAAGCATTGATTGCTAAGTTTTCCTAATAAAAAGCTGGTTCATAAAAAAAATATAAGCATTGATTGCTAAGCTTTCATAATAAAAAAGTTGGATCATAAAAAAATATAATCATTGATTACTAAACTTTCGTAAAAAAAGCTGTACTTGTGTTAATGAAACTATTCACAACATGTAAGAAGTTGAACTCTATTTATGGTTTTTAAAGTGTAAATTAAATTAGTGGCCACATATCATGGCCTTATTGATATGTTTTCATTGACATCAAAAGGCACCTGTGAATTAAATGAGTCGTTAGCACTTGACTGATAGTTCTAATTAGTTCAGGCGCCACACCTAATGAGAAGTACTTAAAGAAGAGATATTGACCTTTTTGGTGTCCTAAAAGCCTAAAATCGTTATGACAAAGTCCCTTCATTTGAGTTTTTAAAGACACCCTCAGAAAGGCACGACGCAGCAATGCAACAACGCTTTTTCAACAATTCATGGAACAGTTTTCGAGCTGTCGAATTGTGCCTGTCTGTGGGATCCTAAAAGTGTGGTCAGTCCGTCTACGCAAATGAGTTTGCCACACCACAGAGTTTTTTAAGAGATATAAAAAAAAAAAAGATGACACATGTAACAATATTGCACACGTGTCTTATCAATTGTTGCGCATATTGTTATTAAAACATTGCGCATTTATTTCAAAATAGAAAAAAACCCAATAACATCCCGTCCTAGGACTTCCCAGGCATTGTTTAGTGACATACACAAGACATAACATCATACCCAATGATATTCAAATAAACAGATACGTTATACACTCACAAAACAATTGAAAAAAGTGTTCCGCGCAGCAGCGGCAGCACACATACACACTTTTCATTCATCTGACATTTCACTACAATGTCGAAAGGGATGGCTTGATAAAAGAAACAAGAAAAAAAGAGACAGCTAGTGTTTGTCACTTGCGTGTGAATGTAAACAAACATTATTCTGACAACCAATGTTTTTTATTTTTGTAACCTCCAAATATCAGAAAATTAGGAAAAAAAAAAAAAATAAATTAGTAAATTGAGGTGTATTGCGTATTTAATGCGGTATGAGATCCCTTCTGTTTTATGTAATTTGGTATTATAATTGGTACACTTTCTAAATACACACGATGGCATTTTTTTAATTTTGTTTTTGTTTCAACAAAGCGTATCGCTCTTCGCCATGCATGACATAAACTAAAGACTAAAGGTTACAATTGTCTACTATTCGAGTCTTCACAATGCGCGCGCTTATAACATATCTGTTTATTTGAATATCATTGATCATACCAGTATTCCCAAAAGAGAAAAAAAACAAAAAAATATTAAAAAAAAATTAACCGACTTCCAAAATAAAACACCACAAAGCAAAAAATAACTTTCTTTTCGGAAGTCGGTGTCTTTGTTACCTACCTTTTTACCCGACTGCCGAAGGAGGGTAATGTGTTTATCAGTCTATATATGTATGTATGTTCCTATATGGCGTTCTAGAGACCAAACGCGTTGGCTGATTTTGATGATTCTTACGTCAATCGATTCGTCTTAACCCTGCGAGTGTCACTGGCTACATTAAAATTGGAAATTATAAAAATGGCGGCTTTTGGCGCCATTTTGTAAGGGAAAAAAAAAAATTTTTTCTTCTAAACCCATCGTCTGGGGTATCAACATAAAGGGTTTTAAGAGGTGATTTCATAAATATACAACACTTATATGTTTAAATGTACCAAAACCGAAAAAAAAATAACTTAAAAGTTGTAAATAAAAAACGTTAATTTAAAAAATCTAAAAACCCGACTGCTTAAAAAGCGAAGTCAGTCGGGTTTTTAGATTCTTTTTATTAACTTTTTTTCGTTTTTACACCGTCTTTCGAATATAAAGTAATATTTCGCTATGTAGTGTTTTGTTTTGAAGGTCGATTTAATATTTTTGTTGAAATATTTTTTCTTTTTTGTTTTGGTACCTTATGTTACCATGAAAATACGCATTATTAAGAATAACTTAAAAACTAATCGTTAGATCTTCATCAAATGTTTATGGGGCCACATGAGAAGCACTAGCTTTCAAATAAAAACAAGAATCATCAAAATCGGTTCATCTAGTAAAAAGTTCTGACATAACAAACATAGACCAATTGAGAACCTCCTCCTTTTTGAATTCAGTTAGAAACGACGCTAACTAAAAACAAGAAAAAATAAAAAGTAAATTTGGGAAAAACAAGTGCACTGCCTGCGCAGTTAGTTTTACAGGCTGTTATTTAAAAAAAAACACTACTATAAAATATTAATTACGACGATGACACAACAGCAATTGCTTATAATGACGATGTACTTGACGATACCATGATGCCTTCATTTTAACTCCAATAAAATAATATTTACAATCATAATATTTACGTGTCTGCCCACACAAGGTCACCATGAATATAATAAGCAACAATGTGTTTTTAATTAAACGTGGAACATATTAAAGTCACATGTGTTTAAGATTATGATAACAAACTGCGAGTTCCCATCATCTTATTGGGGGTTTCCACGTTGAAATCCGTGGAAGTTACTATGACTGTCAGTCTATTTATTTTTGAATTATTTGTTATAATGTTATCACATTGTTGTGTGATTATATTTTTTTTAATAAAGGAATTACTCTAAGAACATATTGTCTTATCAAAAGATTCATTTTAATTCGAAAGCCTTATTTATAAAAAAAAAATAACAATTTAAGCACTGGTTCGTAGATTCTTAATTCAACTTTCAATCGATAATTTAAATTAAGAATGTACTTATCAGTTGTGAACTAAACATATTTATGGTTAAATATTTTTTTAATAAATAAATAAGGCTCTAATAATGCACTTCCTTTACTAATAAAATATTGATTCTTAATCATGCAAACAATGATTTATACAATACTTGTTTAATGAATATCCACTATAGTCAATGTCCTTTGTTGATCTACCCCATTATCATGTATTAAATCCAATTTAGAATACAAATAATAATAACACTATCAATATTTTATGCTTAACGAACAACATAACACCAACTAAGTCAACAAATTATGTAAATATATATCCTTTGACGACCACGCCTTTAATCTTATTTATTGTTCGCACATTTGTAAGTATTGCCCACTATTGCCCGGTACAAACGTCTACCTGATTATAATCTTAATATAAATGTGGGCAACTGAACTATATGTTTCAAAGATTGGAATGAAATTTACTTGCACGAAGTATATTGAGAAATATGGTAACTAAGTCTGATAATGGAGGCAGATTAAAATATCTACTGATGTAAATGTAGTAAGATGACTAAATGGTTAGGAATTTTATCGATTTCGTGGAAGGAGCGGTGACTTAATTAGTAGCAACTTGGAATGATAACAATACCTAAAATAATTTACAGTTTGAAGGAATATGGGTTCTGCCAATTAAAAGGCCAATACAAAAAGAAGTAATCTAAGAAAAAGTGGTCCAACTTTATTCGTTACAATTTAAGAAGTCCGATGACGTTTATCATTTTTCATGCCGCAAACGTGTAACTTTGTATGAACGTCAATGAAAAATCCAATTCATAATAATAATTAAGTAAAGGGTTTTTCAATTGGCGCGAGTAGATTTTGGGGGCCTGTGGCGTCCATTTCGTTTTGGTGACATCTATCAAATCTTTTTTTTTATTATTCAGTTACTTATGCCAAATCACCATGGCATGTTACACGACTGAACAGCACGTAAAAAGAACAGTATCTACGACTGGGCTTCGAATCGATTGGCAGAGGACCCCAATTTTCGAAAAATCATCTTTAGCACCGAAGCGCATTTTTGATGAATGGATGTGTTAACAAGCAAAATTGCCATAAAAGGCACTAACCTACGCGAGGTTCATGCATCTTCAAAAATTTACCGTTTGGTATGGATTTAATGGCCAGCGGCGTCTTTGGTCCGTACTTTTTCGAAAACGACGCTGGTGACGCAGTCAACGTCAACGGCGAGCGCTACAGAACGATGATAACCAATTTTTATAGCCCAAATTGAACCATATGGACCAAGACGACATGTGGTTTCAGCAGGACGGCGCTACGTGCCACACAGAGGACGCCACGATTGACATTCTGCATGAGTGATTTGAGTGTAAAAATCTCTCGCAGGGGTGATGTGAATTGGTCACCAAGGTCATGCGATTTCACCCACTAGACTTTTTCTTGCGGGGTTTCTTGAAGTCGCAGATCTATGCAAACAAACCACAATCGACCGATGCCCTAAAGGTGAATATAACACAGGCCATCGCTCAAATTCAGTCGAATCTATGCAGAAGAATCGTTGATTATTGGACCTCTCGGATCTGTGCCACTATAAATAGCTGAGGTGGGCATTTGAACAAAATTATATTCCACACTTAATGGCACAAGTGGGCCTTTCAAATAAAAAATAATTTATTTAATACCTCACACACAGCTTGCTTTATTTCATTTTAACATCTACCCGCCCTTATTGAAAAACCCTTTATTTAACGTTACCCATACACTATATATAACAACGAGTAAAATTTGTAAGCATCAAGTTCAATTTATCTAACGTATTTTTGTAGCTGTCAAATCCGACTTCATAATTATATTGTCAAGACTTTAGCAAATATTTGACTCATAAATTTTATCACCCATAGCGTATTTATCCGCAATTTGAAACTATGTTGTTACATCTGAAACTTCAAATACATGATACACTTGCAGCTTTATAAGAAAGCTTTCATGCTCCTGAAATTCTAAACACCTCTTCATATTATGGCATTTATTAAAAAAAAAAATCTTTCACATTTATAAAAAAAAAAATACAAAAAGTTTTAGAGTCGCGATTAAAATATTATAACGATGTCTCGTTCAGACGCCATCGCGCCAGGTGAAGATGTTGTTAGGGCGAAGGTAAGAAATCCGTGTCTGACACCATATGAAGCCAATTCTATCCCCTACTGGCAATTTTCGAACAAAGATCTTGTAGAAAACTAGAAATCTAAGAGGAAAATGGAAGAGCAGATATTTTCTTTACGAATCATTGTTTTGGTACAAAACTGTTTTTTTTTTGATAATGATATTTTGTTAACCAAATTAAACTTAACAAAAATGCCGAAAACAATACCAAAGGCAAATATGCAGTTATAAAGTTTTTTTTTATTGAAACTACTTTAGGTATTCCCTCAGAGTAATTATTAAAGATTTTTTTTATTCGCCCGCATCTTTGTAACTTTATAGGAAAAAGAAGAAAAAAGGAAAGAAGTCAAACTGTATAGCGATACTTCGTAAAAGTCATAACTCAAAAATTTAAAACATAAAAATACGATTTCCTAAATTAATTCACGATTGAACGCGGCCCTTTTCTCATACTAACATTAATAAAATGTTCAAAATAAATGTCCGTTTTGTTTCGTTCCGATTATTCAAAGTACTGGGTTCACACGGACCGACCGGGCGCCTCGGCCAGGGTAACCAACTTTAACCTCATTGTCGAATAAATAGACTATGTTTGATTTTAAAGTGGGTAAAAGAAGATTACGGACTTATAAAAAGAGTACACTTTATTTTTAGAAGAATTTGTTTCCCAAGCTGTTTTCGTAGTTTTGAAAAAAAAATACAATTGCTAGACATTCATTTCAATGAATTCCTGTTTTTAGCTTTGATCCTTTGATACATTTTGACAGAAAAGACATAACTCTCAGTCAAATGACAGGTATTCATTCAATTAAATTTAATGTCAGAGTCAAATACATAGAGTATGTTAGCGTACTCTATTACATTTTAGATTATAAAGTGCGCTTATGCGAAATAGAGTACAATACTCTATATTAGAGTACGGTTAGCAACCCTATCTGGGCCGTCCACTACAGTACTTCTATAGTAGTATCTCTTTAATAATAATCGTAAACATTTTATGTCGTGTACTAATGAGAACAAACTACGTATATTTTAATGTGTTAACATTCTGAACTAGAACATGATTGGCGACTAGTTCTCTAACTGATTTCAATACTTTGATACTGTGGTGTGGGCGGTTGTAATCCAATATTATGGGACGGGAACTAAAATAGACGTCATTTTACTATATCATACGTAAGTTGTAGTTTATGGGCGTGAAATTACTATACTTGATGGTATTTTGCTTCACGTTATAGGCCTCTGCAGCCATCAGAGATAAAACTAGAATCGATCAACGTGTAAATTTTCTGTGTTTGCTTCTTGAAGGTTGTTCATAATCGTCGCATGCAAAGCATTTCTCAGGAAATATTACAATTCCTGGGAAACTTACGTGACACAAATCTTATTAGGAATGTACACCATATTTCAGCAAGCTCGCTCTTAGTCGTAACTTACAAACTAGAGGTGTCACATAATTAGCATGTTACATATTTGCACTTAATTGCTTAGTATGCTTTTAGCCTAGAGTAATGTGTCATGCTCTGGTTGGAATGCTAAAACGTGAGACACTTCTAGGCATACTGCATAAATGTGTCTGCTAGAGGCAATTTGCATTCAGCTATTTCCGATATCATGGAGCCATAACGGTTTGCAGCATGTATTTCGTAATACCTGTATTAATATTTGTCGTTTGCGCGGCTACAAACTAATATTACATTCGCACCACTTCGATGCTGTTGGATTATCAAGATACTTGTCTCCATGAAGATATCAGAAACGTTTATGAATTCTAATCTTTCGTTACAGGCCTACTTGTAGCTTAAGTTATATGATATCTGCTAAGTTGGTTTCGCGGCACTTGACCTTATTGAAGCAGTGATGTCGCTGCATGAGTTGAAAAAGAGGGATCATTGTTTTCAAAAATATTGTACTACACTTGCCAATACACGCTCATATCGTTTAAAGGATAGAAAGTAGGTAGGCACCTATATCTATTACCTACTGCATCAGATAGTAGATATACAGAAGACTGATAGAACAATACTTTAAAAGAATTGGCAGAACAACCCTTAGGAACAAGTCCCTTGAGACTTAAAAAAGCTTGTTCTAAGTTTTATCTGCACCTCAGATCGGGAGACAATGGTAACCGATGATGGTCCGCATTGTCGGCGACTCGTTAACGAACAGTTAACGACTGTACTCAAACTTACGACGGTAAAATGAATTTTCTCAAAAATGGTATGTAATGTTGACATAACATCTCTAAAAAGTATCCAGAAAGTGAACTCTACCGGAGACTATTCACAACTGTCCGGTAAGAAGCGAGATTTTAAATTTGGAATCTCCTACTGTCCAGTAAGTAAGTATGTAATTTACTTACTGGACACTTGGTCATCCTTCATCCCTTTTTTTTTTTATGGCTTCGCACGGTTTAGGTCATCCTCTTTAGATCTGCTTAGAAAAAAAAAACATAGTACCAGACACAGATTAGAGTTTAGCCATTATAACATGGTTAGAGGGAGGCTCCAAATATATATCTATCTCTTTTTGGTATGACATTTTATGAGATACATAATATATTTTGGAGCCTTAAACATCCATTTTATTGTCTGTGACACTTTTTTTTTTTTTTTTTTTATGGGTCTGTGACACATAACGCGACGCAGAAAAAGTATGCACGTTGCGTTTTGTACTTAGTAATGTTGTAGAAGTATAGTGTGGGATTTTATGTTTGTATTTAGTCATTTCAGTTTATAAATCATGTTGGATTAAAGAGTCCGTTAATCAAGATGTACAACAAACAAATATAAATGCCCCCGGTAAATCGATCACAATATCTATCAGTAATTGCCCTAATATGAATGTAACCTTCAATATTAATTAAACGAATTTGTTGTTAAACTTTCTTTCATTTTTGAGAAAAGCATTATACAAACCTCAACCAGTAAGAAAGCCATCCTGGCCTCGTATATAACCGGACCTCACCTGCGGTTCGGTCCGGTTAACTCATACTCGGCCAGGAAGGCTTACTTACTGGATTCTGCTGTAATGTACTATTAGATTAAGGATGCATTCGCTCTTCGAGTAATGAGATTTCGAGGAGTTCTGGCGCTCCGTCACTGGCCGAGCAGAATCTATTAGACATTGATGACATTGATGTTTTAAAAAAATGAAAGAAGTTCTTCAAACACAAATTTTTGTTGGTCAAATATTGATTGGATCGGTTGGACATAGAAATCTAGGGTCTTTTATCTTCTGCCTGGACCACTTTCGGCAGTTAATGCTGTCATCATTAGAAGGTTTCGTAGGTTTAATACTTTCACCTACCCTTATAAGTCGTACATCAGTTTGATGCCATTTCTGCAAATTTTTCTTTCAGTGTCCTCATGCAATTTGCTTAACGGCGGCGGCGACATCGTGTGCTGGCAGAAAATAAAAGAAAACTATTTTTAAATAAAGATTAACCCTCTTACTAATAAACGCGGAATAAAGTTATACCAGGTATAACTAAGGTATACCCATACATTTTCATAGGTTTATACCTAGTATAACTTTATTCTGCGTTTATTTGTAAGAGGGTAGAACGTTAATCATCTCCAAAGGATACTTTTATCTCAGTAATTAAATAAGCGGCAAAAAACCCGCTCATTTCAACTTTACTAGGGCATTAATGTTATCAAGAGAGAGTAAAGAATAAAGTTTGTCGCGGCGCCATTACACAGATTTACATGGAACATTGGCGCAGGGTTGGCGCGAACTTCGCCGATCGGCTGATTACCTTCTAATTTATAAGAGCTCATTAACAATGTTTGCGCAAAATTTGACTTCCTGATTTTAAAGCAAACAGGATATAATTATGAAGTTTATCCCATGTTTTAATTAAGGAGTTTTGTTTATAAACGCTAAAGAAACTTGATGAGATGAAAGCTGTTCTGCGAGATGCGCCGCTGACGTATGAAACTGTAGTATTACAGTAATGCGATATAAGCGAGCATAGCATTAACTGCTAATAAGCAACCCAAGGATCTCGATGAAATCATTAAAGGAGGTTTTATGATAACTTATCTACATTAAGGTGAAGGCGAGAAGCTTAACCGGTTCGGTTGGAGCAGGACGTAGGTAATCGACACTAATCTAGGATGTATAGAATACAGCCTTATCGAGCTGTTATTATAGACATAAGACCCTCTAGTTTTACGAGATAAGCCTTCGCTAAGAGAGAAATAGACAAAGGTATCGAATAATCCTATCATGACGTCGGTGTTTCAGCCGCGAGCTATATACGTGAACGAAATCCTCTAAACGCGTTGATCCTCAAATTGAAACTGCGCTACATTCCTACTGTAAAGAAATATTATTATTCGGTGTTCGGCACATGCTTCGCATAACACACACATAGCGACATACCCACTGTTTGTGTTTCTACAACGTGGGCGAAACATCAAATCAACACAGCCATAACAGTCACCGTTTGCATATTATTTTCATATTATGTTATAGGTTATTGCACTGTTTGCTAAAACAAAACATAGGAAATGTTCTATTAATGCTGTAGCGTTGAATTCTGCGTGCTTTCTTCTCATAAACAACGAAAACGCTGAGCGAAAACGTCGGCACTAAAGTTTACAGAAATGAAACGTTCAGCATTCTGAATCAAGCTAATTAAAGCCTCGGTAAACAAAGCCGTCATTTGTGGATAAATTAATTCGCTGTACACACCACAGGTGAAAAGGTCAACGGAATAAAAATGCTGAATGGCATACTAAGCCGGGGTTGGCTTTGTTCTAACTTGTATGAGTTGCATGAGCACTCAGTTATTAATGCGGGCCTTAATCCTGAGAGCGCTCGGACTCGGACACTCACTGACGCTCTGCTCACTCGCCAACACTCGACCTTTTTGTGGACAGCACTGGGGAATTTAAAATTAGAAATCTAATTTAATTGAAGAAGCTTTTGTGCATTTAGAGTAGTGGCTGGCTGACCTATTTATTATAAAGTGACCCAGATAACCGCACTGGATTTCACCAACTTTTCGTGTTGGCGAATTAAAACAGAAGAAACATAACGAGCCGTTTCTTCAACCAAATGTTCATTGTAAAGTTAACAAAACACAAACAATTCCACGAAGAGAATTATTCCGCTGATGATATTCATCTACATTTCCAAGGAAAACAACTTTATGACAATTTCATATGTGGAAAATTACATTGCAGTGGAGCACGGAGCCAACCATTCACACTGCACTAAGTATTCAAATCGTTGGCATCTTAAAACGCAGTCCTTCAGCATTATGCATGTATTTCGACTTAACGCGACTCGTTCAGTGTTCTGGCTACATATCGCACGCGTGGACTTGAATACAGGCATTCTCATTTAGAGCGAATTGTTTTACGGGCCCTGCGTATAGTGCGAGTTGCGACTTACTATCGAATGGTAAATGGTGAAGAGAGGCAATATCCCGGGGTGGCATGACGTCATCGATCGCATCTCGTCCCCTATCAATTAGGCGGGGAATATAAATCAAGATGAATGCCGCCGCGTGCGTCGGGCCGCGTGCCCGCGTGCTCAGCCGGTCGTGGCACGCGCGCTAACGCCTCGCGAATTAATGAACATAGAGCTCGGAAAAACCGATTTAACGGTATTTTGTAAACAACAGAGTTTTTCCGTGGAATTACTAAAGGGGGTTATTTTTAAACTTAACCATTCCCAATTGGAAATTCCATGGGAATGGTTTCTGTACCTAACTCTCCGTTTGCATGTTTTGCCTTTCGTAAACTACGAAAAATTTTATGTTTGGTAAATGACTGCGAAAATTTATTAGGTATGATCAAATAGCTAAAATAACTTTAAAAGTACTATTCAAATTTGAGTAGGTGGACATACCTACAGGTAGATAAATAGTTAGGCACGGATGTAACGTAACCTACGAATTCTACTATTGTAGGTACGTCCTCACAAATGAAGATTTTAGGGAATGCATGTCTGCACACAAACTATATTTTATCTCTATCACGCACACTCTACAACTGTTTGTTCTAACATTTTCAATATTGTTCTCGCTTCACACAGAAACAACAACAAAAATAACTTTTATATTGCAAACACAATTTCGTCTATGAACACTAAACTTCTCTATCAAATGTTAATGTTTCCATAAATACTGCGCGTATTTTAGTACTAGTTTATAGCGGCATTGCTTTTAAGCTATCTACTCAACTATTCATTCCTAGTCTCGACATAAGTAAGTAATATACCTACTCGTATATTTGATGAGCTGTGTCTGCAGGCATTCAACTATATTTAATGAGAGCTCGTTCGAAAAATCCTATGCATCGCCAATGCTCGTAGAATGACCAACATCTATTTTAAAAAAAACGCGGGGTGTTGAACATTCATTCAGTCGCCCCGACCGATACCAGTCCAATTCTGTTAAAAGCAATTCACGATTGATGCTCTGGTCGAATGCCATTAAATGCTCTGGTATTGATTGCGGAGCAAACGAAACATATTTCAATATCCAGAGCAAACACGGAATAGGCGTCCGCGCCATCATAATATAAACTTCCTAAGTTATTGAAACGACTTTGAATCAATGACTATCTAATTGCGGTTTATTATTTTGCCTTTTGTATTAGATTGTTTGAATAGGTAACTAAGTATTCATCCTTGTCTCTTTTGTTGCAGTTGGTGTACGAAAATGGTGATTCGGAGCCCGCGGCGAATGATAATTAATTTACAGTCAAAAATATAACTCACTTAATATCCAAAAAGTTATATACTTAACTTTAAACAATAAACCAATATGAATTTTAAGTTTATATCGCTAGTCTTAACATGGAATTTCATACTTATATCTGCAAGGCGAGATTCGTATGAAGACGAAGAAACATCGCGATCCAGAGAATTGAGGAATAGAGAAAATAACCGAAACAGAACAACATTCAATGGCACCCTCACTGATATACCCGAGAGGAGGAATCTAAGGCATAAAAATAGTTCAAGGTATCGTGGAGACAGACGCAGATGGGACAGAGATCATGAAATTAGAAGAGATAGGCGGAAAGGAACTGACACCCATTCACTAGAAGACAGTGCCAACAGGACGATAGAACCGTACAGTTTGAGAAAGGATGAGAAATCAAGGAAGGCTGAGAAACACTGGAATCGAAGTAGCGTGGAAAAACCGTGGAACACTGCAAGGCGGCCGATTCCCCAAAGTAAAGCACCTGAGAGGCCACACGCGCCTGTGCGAGAGAATTCGACCAGATCAAAGCTGAAGTCAGCGAATAAATGGCAGACTGGCGGTTACATCCCGTACCCGCAGCAGAGGGAGAGGAAACCAAATATCATTTTGATCCTGACCGATGACCAGGACGTGGAGCTGGGGAGCTTGAACTTTATGCCGAGGACTATGAAGGCAGTACGAAGCGCTGGAGCCGAGTTCCGTCATGCTTACACTACCACGCCCATGTGTTGTCCGTCAAGGTATAGTATTTTATTGCAATTCTCGAGCTTTTCTTTACTATAGTTTAATATAACCACTTAATTTGACACCTCTAAAATAAATCTGTCAACATTAAAAAGTTAGAATAACTCTCAATTCATATCCAGCTTTATATTTCTCACCAGCTCTAGTTACTTCTTATTGGCAATTGTGATACAATCTACAAGTAATTCCAATCAGTATTGACGCCTTTCAGCTAATAACGACTCAGTTAAGTGCCATTAGAATATAAATGACATAGATCCCGCACCATTATCAGTTGCACTGAAATTACTCGATGCAATGCGAGGCTGACTGACAGTTTACACTTGCAACTGGTTGCAACGACTATATCGCTAATTGGAGGCTAATGCAGCTGCTTTCACTCTGTCCACAGTCAGTGTTTATACTTAAGGCCGTTGCGAAAAGCCTGTTCTGTTGTTTATGTCGATTAGTTGGAACTTCCTTTATGGCTATAATAAATTCAGATAGTGTAATAGAAATTCAAAGGCTATAACTGTTAAACGGTACTCAACTCCTTTTTGAGACAAGGGTTTAGTTTTTTCTTGACTTTATATCATAAGACTGCTTCAGCAGATGGCGTATTCGCCTACATCAAGTAGAGCAGTTATAATGGGATAAATACATTAAACTATTTGTTATCGATAGGTTAAGTAGAGTTTTCTTATTATTCTATTGTTTCAACTGACTCAGACTGTCGTGCGCCCACGCAACGCTCACCGCCAATATGTCTACGAAGTCTTAATTTTTCCGTTATCTACTGCCTGTTCTTGCTTATCAACTGCTATCTCTTCCTCAGGAGTTCACTGCTGACTGGTGTGTATGTTCACAACCACAATGTGTACACCAACAACGACAACTGCTCGTCTCCCATGTGGCAGGCTACGCACGAGACCAACACCTTCGCTACCTATCTCTCCAATGCGGGTTACAGGACTGGTGAGTCATTTTGTTACATTTACTTATTGTATGAAGTTCTTTCAATATCTTCAGGTTATCTTCATCATTTAAAAAAATATCAATAGTCTAGTAAGACATTTGCCAAAGTTATGTAGGTACTGGACCACTGTTTCTCATGTATTATTGGGCAGCCGAATCTTAATAACAAAGGATTAGGTTGTGAAACGGAGTGGAACTCCGGAAGTGTTTTTTGAAATTTCAATTTTCATTCTGGATATCGTTGAATAAAACGTCATTCATCCAAACAAATTCTCCAAAAAAATGTTACTAACTATAGAAGACAAATACTACAGTTAAGTAATTTCCAATCTCAAGATTTTCTCAACACCGGAAAAAAAAACAGATTGGATGACCACGCACTATGCCACGAGCACGACCACGCGCTTCCAATTTGCGTTAATGACGACAAACTTACGTAAAAGTAAAATGTCATGTCAGGCAGGCTATGATTTACATAGTAATTTACCAGTTGGTAAGCACCTCACAGCCTGGAACTGTTCAGGTAGGCATAGCTCATGGTAATTAGTGTCATTCATCATCCGCCTGCAATCACTAAACGTTTCATATATTAATGCTATTCAGACGGTGGGAACTCGTGAATTATTTATTTTATGTGGAATATTTTTTCACTTAATCAACGATTTGATTAAGTTTTCTAAACACACTTATTACTGTTTATTTGCCATTAAAATTAAGAACGCAAATTTTATTTTTAATATGGGGCAGATCCGGGTATAAAGGGTAATAAAGTAAGAATTTTACTAAAACATTGATAATTTAATTTATATTATTTTGGGAATGGAGCCAAATAATTTACTTTAAGCTTTTTTGGTAGAACCGTAGAAGTTAATACTCTACAAAGTTAAAATTCTGATAAGAATAATGGAAAAAGTTGTGTATCATATCATATCTGTGTACATATATAGTACATACATAGTACTTTGTATATTTTTCCAGTGGAAAAATAACATAGATAGCAGAAAAATGACGATCTAAATTAGGTACAGTCTACCACTGGCAGTCTGAAATGTAGTTTGCGTTGGCACATGCACGGTGCAATTTGCTGGCGCTTTTGAATTCGAGACAGATTGGAAGCTGCGAGCCCAATAGAATGAGAACTATCGCAATTACGTGAGCAGTTTCAGGCGCATTCAGCTTTTATTAACTGCACGGCGTTCATTAATCCTTCATCATCAGGGTAGCTTTCCTACTGAGCAGATTTTACGAATTTTAGAGCCTCCTATAGATTTTAGAAGATATGGATAGTTTTTATTGTCCATATGGCGTTGGCATTCTTTCACTGTAGCCAGCTTCTACGAGCTCGTCATAAAAATTCCCTTATTGTTGGTCGTGTTCGCACATTGAAGTTCACAGAACTCTTTCTATGCAGTACAGCGTTGGTATTTTAGTCCATAGCTTTTCGCCGACGTATACGATGATCGACGACGGTACGTCTGGCAGACTAGTTGTTTTATTATGTAGAGTACAGGCCATCGTAACTCGACACCCGACCACCTGGGAATGCATTTCGTCTAGATACTTATAACGTACTTTCGAAGAACAAAGTTTTATGAGAATCCCCTCTAATGTATTAATATATTCAGTGAGGTACAGTTAAATAAGGCTTTATTTTATGACTGTTATAAAATGTTATGTTTAAGCACTTTGTAGAGGATCTATTAGTAGCATTTATTACATAGAACATGGTTTTACGTGTGAACTTAGATTTACAATCGTAGATATAAGGAAGATATGATCACACATTTCTTAATAAATTTTTAAAGACATGTTTTGTGAAATCTTAATTCAACATTTATATGCATTTTGTCACTGATTTTATCGTAGGAAACTGTTAATTGCTCTTCTCAATGGATTTTAAGATATACATAGTTAAAATTAAGAGTGAAAGATTAAAAATATCTGACAAAACGTTTATTTTTATTAAAAAAATATAGAGTAGATGTTGCCTGAAATTTTAAGTGATACAGAATGATGCTACGAATCCACCATATTTGGTAAGTGGTTAGATAAATAATCCGAGTAAAGTTAGGTTAGTGCCCTGTTGTAGCTATTTTTTTTTATATTTTAAAAGCTTTTCTACAAACGATCAACATTTTTCTTCCCGACTGTACAAGACGAGTCGGCAGCGTTCAAATGAAGACGTAATACTCTCGGACCCCAGTAATACCTGCGGACTCGGAGCGATGAACGCTTATCCGCCAGATACTGCCATGATGCAATAAGGTCAGGAATGCCACTGACTCACCGACTCGAACTTGTAACTTGCACAATTTGTTAAATGTTAAACGAATTGGTATGGTACGGGGCGGTGAGAGGGAATGATAAATGTTTACATATAGGTACAAAATATCGATGTTATAAGCCCCATCAATGACAAAGTTTCTGAAGCAAGAAATCAAGACATGTAATTGAAAGCATCTTTGATACAATTTCTGAGAAGAAATTATGTCACTTCCTTCCACTGACTCATTAATAACAAGAGATAAAGGTAATGTGTTTATGTAACTGAAATATTTTATCCATTGTAATCTCAAAGGTCCATTGTCAAACAGAGATGATGGAGTTATTGAAAGAAAACTTTGTAGGAAAACCAGGGAATATAAAAAAAAACAACTCGGTTTATATTGACCTTATCTATAGGCTTATGAATATTTAGCAAAATAGCGTCTTTCATTCCAAAATTCGTGCTCTAGTCAACTTACCTACTTGCAATTCTGATATGACTGGCATTATCGGCGTATCAACTTTGCGTTCCGAACTTTCAGAATAGCCTCATTCAAACTGGAAAGCTCGATCACAGTCGTTTTTGACAATGAAGCAGAAAAATAGTGATCTAAAAGGTTTATCAATGAAAGCAACGGTATAGCTCGGTCAATATAACTGAGCACCCGAAATGTCGAACAACTCTCGCCTACCCTCGCGTAGCCCTCGCGGCGCTCCGCGTTCGTCTCGTGTGCTAATAGCAAGAGATAAACGTCAGAGTGACATTTGACATTTTGGGTGCTCACTTATCTTGACTGAGCTATAAGGTACATGGTTAGAGCCGTGAAACCGCAAGAACACGAAGAAGATAGCTGGTCGACTGGTTTGATGGTGTTTCTTCAGAATTGAAAAAAAGTGATCAAATGACACAGAAACGGAATCGATGCAAAAACTGGAGAGAGGGCTTTGTCCAGCAGTGGCAAAGAACAGGCTAGCTATAACATTAATAGATGAAAGGTAACATCTTCAGACGAGAGAATGGCACAAATGTTCAATGGTATGTTGTATGTAGTTGGAGAATTGTTATGCATAGCTGAGTCTTGTATAAAGTGCAATTTAATTGATCTATAGCCTGAAGGATTAGTGGTATAATCACGGCTAGAGCCGGCTGTTTGAGATATGTGCCACTTTCTATTTGTGTTAGATTAATGAGCGCAGGGTGGTCGGTGGTCAGTTGTCGCACAAAATATTCCTGTCCTGCGATATTAATGTGTTTGTTGTTATACAGCTATTAATAAGCACGAGTAAGTAATATTTGTCATGTTTATCATGTTTGATTATGTTTTATCATATTTCTCTAAGCTCTACGTTGTTTCTAGAAAATTACAGTTTAACGAAAGACGGAGAAGAAGTAAATACCAATTGTTTTTCATAGTTGATTATTGTCCTGGGAATGTTTCTGGAAATAAATTATGTGGCTATTTGAGGCCAAATGTCTAACTTTAGTAACGATGAAATTATCTCATATTAAGTTCAATTAAAATATCCCACGAATGAAACTAGGCCGTAGACAAGATGACTTCATCTCTACAATGAACTCTTTTAGACATACTCTGTATGTTCACCAATATTATGCTGAATTATCGTAGTTACTCTATGATACTCTGTCTGTATTACAAATGATTGAATTCTCCAGTTCTTAATCAAAAGAGTCTTGTCTCTCTTGTTCATTTACTATTAACTATTATCTATCTATACTGATTTAGTAACTTAGTCTAAAAGTGTGTATAGGAGTTTTGGCGGGAACGTGATGGCGTTTAAGTTGCTTCTCTGTTTTATTTTTCCTAAAATTGTGTTTAACTGAATATTAATAGTTTAAAAATGGTGGTGTTTTGTTCTAATAATATTAGTGAACGTGCACGAGTGTGGGAAAGTGAAACACAGCGATAGAACATGAGTTTGTTCATGTTATCGGCAAAACTCCGTGGAGGCTTCCATTAAAGTTACCGCCATTTTATTGGGGCCTACTATTATATATTAGTCTATGACTAGGACATTGGACTAAAAACTAAAGAAACTAGAACTTCTCAACTTGACACTGGCAAAATGCACAAAACGTGCGAAGCCAAAACAAAAAAAAAAAAAAAAAGTGTGTATATATTCACATAGGTTTGGTTTTTTGTAAGTACATATATTGTGGGTTCCATCACTTTCATCCAAATCGATAGTTCTGTCTTCTGGCAACTTGCATATATTAGTGACAAAGTTGAATTGAGATGAAAGCTTTATCACTTTTGATAGATTGCTAACCAGTTTATTCTCGAATACTATTACTATTTTCAAATAGAAGACAAACAACCGCTAGCTCTTCAGTATCTCAAAATCGCGGAAGCATCTTGTAGCGGCGTAGAGTAAAACATCTAAATAGAATCGTACCGTCCTTATCTCCTACTTAACATCAGGCATAAATCAACAGCACACAGCAGAGGACAGCCACAATTTGTACAATGCACTATGCATCTTCTCTAAGATTTGTTCTAAATAACTTATGTTTGCGGCGTGGGTGCACGTGGGTCGCCGGACGTCGTCCATTTGATCGCATCACTCGTTGTACGAATAATGTAGATGGAAGTGTCCTTGTCGGTATTTGGGGAGACCGATCGGGCGATCTATCTCCATCCGGCTAATGTACCTCAGATTTGTCCGGCGCGTCTTGACCTACGTCTGCTGAGTTCACTTCCAGATCTCTTATTGCTCGAAATGTCTTGTTTTTATAACATTGATATTAAAAATAAGTGTGTAACTGCATTTTATAATTAATATGCAGGAGATTTCCAACAGATTTAGCGATTGCATCATTTACAAATTAAGCAAATATAATGGCGCGTATCATTTATCATGCTAAATTGTTGCTAACATTTATCTCAGTTGAGGGAAGATTTGTTAATTGCGCATGACAACGAATAAACGGGATTGTATGTCAAGCATCTACAATGACACAATGATGTTCAAATGGAATTAACGCAGGTGCGAACTCAGAGTGTTTAACATGTGCTCAAGAATGTGCACTTTGTACATTCCTAGCAAAATGTTCAGAGAAGTGCCTTTCAGGACACAAAGCACGTGTTGGCACTTTATCACTGTTCTCTTAAGAATCCATTTGGCTTGTAAATTTATGCTTCAAACGAGGTATCATAAATTCGTCCCTTTACTTTCCCTTCCGGGCTAGTTGGTAGGTGCGGTACACCCACGGGCTCGGCAGCTCTGCTCGGCTGCACGACGTGTGGCCGGTGATAGAGCCTAATCACTTATATTGCCTCTTCCGTCCAGATATGAAAGTTGAGAAGTGTGGGAGTGCAAATTGTAGCTGAATGCTCGGCCACTCTTTCTACTAGGATTCCTTCCTCTTGCTCAACTGTCGCTTCCGTCTCAATTTGGTCTACGTTTAATTTACTGAAGCCTCTGAATTCTCTTGATTTGTAGTTAGGACCTACTTCACGCGTAACTTTCTGTACTTGGTACATTCTGTAATGGGGTTCCACCTTTACACCGATTCAGCGCACCAGTAACCCAATTTACTCACACTACATTAGGCCCGACGTCAAAACGTGCTCTCCGGGCACAATTTGGCAGATATCGCTACAAAAATCAATACAATCCTGTGATAAAAAAGCAAGTATTGCTACAAATAACCTAACAGATTTTCCAGTGAAATGACACTTCAAAGGACACTTACGCAAAACGGAATGCGGTGAGCTCGCTGCCAACAATACTGTAATGAATATAGAGATTAGCAGCTGCAAGTAACGGCCGCGGCCGCTTGTTGAAACTTCACAACTCCGGCGCAAAGCCTTGATTGAACTTAGCGGTAACTTGGTAATTCTAACTCTAATAACTAAGTTAGGATACCTATGTTTAGCAATCTGTCTAAACAAGCAATTTGCGGCGGTTTGTCTTAACGGCAGGGACTATAAACTTAACTTCTTCATTAAGACCTGTGGTATTATCTTTCAGTTTATAACCCAACTAGATATATTAGTGTTTTCTTTAGGAGCTCTTCAAATGTTAATTGCATCTGCATTTTGTTTTACTGTCGGCTAGTTAAAAATGCATAATCTCTAAAGATAGTAAAATTCCAACTTTCAAATTGGAGTGGTTTATTAATACTTGACTAACTGTAGCCGACAATGGCGGCCTTCCAAAATGAGTCCAATCTCGGCATTTAACTAGTTAACAAGATGTGGTTACTGAAATGATCCCGCCCATACACAGACACGCACAGACGGCCAGGAATTACTTTTTATTGTAAGTACAGAATGGAACTTGAACATTTGTCGGTGATGTGTAATGTTGTACTAACATTTACTGTGTGCATTATCTGTTGAACAAATCCCTTTGTGTAACAGTTAGCGCCTTCTCTACGTTACTGCTCATTTAATTATACAAATCTCCAAGTGCAAGTCTCGCTTTTAAATTGCCAGAGCTGCAACAAAGTACTGAGTTACTGAGTGTACAAAGTTAAACACAATAAAGAGGTTTATTATCTGAGCCTGCGGCAGCCCAGCCAGGCTGCAGCTTGCCACGGCCACGGTACACTCCATTGTGTTACTCGGAGGTACAACTTGCTAACACAGCCTTGTTTAGCTGTTTACTCAGCCAAATTAGTTTATTCAAGAAGGAAACACGATTGTTCTCTCGAATTATCTCGTCGTAAATTTTCTTAGCATTTCGCCGAATAATTTTGTGTTTGGATTCCTCTAAGCACTTTAAGGCATCTAAATAAGCTGAATAAATACGCTAGGGTGAATCCACCACAATGGACTAGACAGCGGTTGAGGTTTATATTCACGCTCTCGTTATTCAGGCTTAAACCTCAGCTTAAGACTAAAATGTAACATTTCATATTTACGCCTCTTGATACATTTGAGCGATTGTTAGAGAAAGTCCTTTATCGCTTTGATTATGAGTTCTTTTTCTTGTGATCACAAACCTGTGAAATAGCACTATTTTTGCATTTGTTGCATTTTAATTTGAAACAAATTCGTTTATATGAAAAACTATTGTAGCTTCTTTCAATTTCAATTTATTTCACTGTATTTTTCAGCTTCGCATCTGTTATCAACTAGTTAGCACCAGAGTATGACATTATATTGAATTTCGGTCTTCGCTTGACATTTTAAGAAACAAAGTAGATACCTATATAATAAGTTGCATTATTTTCATCATTATTCATAATACGAGCATCTAATTAGAAACTTGGTTAGAAAGAAATCAGATTGCATGGTTTCCCTCAGACTTGTTAGATGTTTAACAAAGTTTGGCAAAACCAGAACTCGAAAAAATAAATCCTATTACTGTATGTACATAATTATATCCGATAATACCTCTGCGAAGTATCTCGTGTCGATAAGTAGGTACCTATCTTACAATATTACAAGTATCTAATAACACTTGAACAAAGTACGCTATATGGCTACATTAGCGACCGACAGTATTCATTCATTCAAGGCTACCTTCAGGACTTTGTACCTCCTTGAATATAATGCAGCATGGTTCAATATTGTACAGTTTTATTGCCATGGATACCACGGTAGTGCTCTGAAGCTAGGATAATGGTGGCTTTAGAGAGCATCTGAATAATAAATCAACGTCGGAAGCTTAATACATATAAATGGCGATCGTAATCGATGTATTTGTTAAAGATTAAATGAAATAAAGTTTGTTGCTGCCAATTTTGGGTAATGAGAGATTTATGTAGCAGCCTTGTCTTGTTCTCGCAGTATATGAAAGTTTATTATTGTTCCTTCTTCTCCGTCAAGTTCATTCCCAAAACAGACTCCATCGTTATCAAAGTTTGATTTTGTTTTATATCTATCAGCGCCGTCATTAATTCTTTCCTCACAGACATGTTGATGGAATGGAGCCAATAAATAATCGTTATAAATAGTGTATTAGCGAGTGTGCGTGGATGCGTGGGCGCCGCGCCGGACTGTCTAGGCAACCTGCGGAACATCATGGCTTGTTGAACAACCTGCCGACACAGAATGGAGATGGAAAGACATGGTGATAATATTTTATTGGCGTTATTAATGGTGCCGATTGTGTTTTGTTTTTTATTGGTAGATTTGAATTTCGATTAGAAGATTTTTTGTTAGGTTTCCTCTCTAATCTCTTTTGTAAGTTTTGCTTTTCTGTTTCTAAGTTTTTTCTTATTTATGCTTTGCGTTTATGGTGTACCTTACATACCGGGGTTGTTGCTGATGCACATTGTTTTTTACATCCAGTGTTGATGATTTTTATTTTAAAAAGTACCTATGTAAATTTCTTTGTTATTTTTTTTAATGTTCTAAAAACAACAGGGCAAAAGCTAGTTGCTTTTCGTTTTCACTTGTTAAAAACATTTCAAATTCATCAGGATGTTTTTTCTTCAAGTGATTTTAAGTGAAGTATTAGTAGGTACGCCTTTTTCTTGAATAATCCTTTTTACTTACATACGTTACAGTTTGCGGTTTCTTGATTCAGTAATTTAAAATATGTAGGTACGTATTTTACTTTTCGACGGAGGCGCCATTGTTTATCAAATTTCACAACCGTTTAAGAAAAAAACAATAACGTGCGGTAATAGTATTTTTCTTAATTTCATCCGTAATGACGTAACATAACGTAGTGACTTATTATGTCGCGTTTGAATTTGCCGCTAGCGTAGAGTGAGGTCTTCAACATATTTTTTTAATTTTAGCGCGGTTTAATTACTATCTTTTTATTGTTGTTTATATTTTCCAAATATGGCAGATTAATCTATCGATACGGTTTTACCAACCACTGCTTTAATAGAGTTTTATGTTTCGAAAATTTGTATCCTCCTTTTTTCAAAACAAAAGACTGCGCGAAACTGCAGCATACTCACATCATCTAATATATAAAAATAAGTCGGGTTTTCCTCCCTGACGCTATAACTCGAGAACGCACGAACCGATTTCGATGGCTTTGCATTCGTTGGAAAGGTCTCGGGCTCCGTAAGGTTTATAGGTAGGGTAGGGTAGGGTAGGGTATGGTAGTGTAGGGTAGTGTTGTGTAGGGTAGTATAGGGTAGTGTAGGGTCGGGTAGGGTAGGGTAGGGTAGTGTAGGGTAGTGTAGGGTCGGGTAGGGTAGGGTAGGGTAAGGTAGGGTAGGGTAGGGTAGGGTAGTGTAGGGTAGTGTAGGGTAGTGTAGTGTAGGGTCGGGTAGGGTAGGGTAGTGTAGGGTCAGGTAGGGTAGGGTAGGGTAGATAAATGTTTGGTCTTTTTATGGCAAAACAAAGTTTGCCGGGTCAGCTAGTACTTTATTTTTAATTGCACTTCTACGGCATTAGTAATGATTTAAATTCAAACATTGCTTCCGTGCGCGTAAAAACAACGTTTTCCAGCTTTATTTAAGGACCTTACTCGACTGTGGCGCCAACTGGTGAGCACAATAACGGAAGCCCTCATTTATTTATAGTAATGATGGGATAAGTTTGTGTTTGTTTACAATCGCAATTGGTGTGGTCGACCTCACGACTGGTCAAATCTTGCAACCGGAAAGAACACGTGCCATAAGCCCCGCTCTCTCATGTCACGACTTGAACATCAGCATTCATAATCAGCATCTAACAGTATCAAAGCTGATATTCGCAAAAACCCTGGTACTACATACCACAATAATATTTCACAATGAGATAAAACCTAATCGTGTTTTGTATTGACCGACTGATTGTTAATGCTATTAGTTTTAATTCGAGAGAGATTTAAGCAATGTTTAGTAAAAACGTGGTCATGTTTGAATAAATCCGTGTTCCCATCAAACCACTTTAATACCGTTATATTATAGTGTTTACTGAAGCCGCAGTTGTTTGCCCGAACTATTAGGTTTCGCTGATTGAGTTATCGCCCCGACGTATTACACGGAATATTCACTTATTTTGTAACTAGATATCAGGTATTAGGTAGTTTGTGTTTATTAATATTATCTGGTATAGCGTAAATTCCAACTAGAAATATAATAAATCAATCACAAAACACAGAATCTTAAGATTAAGATGTTTTGATACAGGTACATTGGATGAGTTCTATTCTACGCTGTAAGAAGAAGAAGATTGATGAAAACTTGGAAAGAAATTTTCATTAAAATAATTGCTTATGAGTTCTGCTTAGCTCTATAAATATCCTTAGTTATGGGGGGTTCAGCATTGGATGATCTGGTATCGTTTCATAATGAAAAGCATTTTATTCAACCTCACAATTGAATCCCATCTTCATCTAATCCTTTACGAATATCTAGTTTAGATCTTATTGAATATCTGAGTAAGTCTCGAATACGTTAGCACGAGGTATTTGCAAACAATGAGGAAGAGTAAATGAATGTCGGCTACGTTGCGCAGGCGCAGGTCGGCGATACGATAAAATGGCTAGTTTGTGGCGCGCCGCTCCGTCTGCCCGCGCCGGGCAAGTACCTCGCATCCTAGTTACTACAGGGCTGTGTTCTAAACTACGTATAATATATGCTATATTGTAATCAACAATGTAGCCGTGTAGTCTATGGAGAAATTTATAACCTGGTATAAACCAACCAAAGCAATTTGACCAGGAATTAGGTCCAGAAATAGAACTGGGATGTCTTGTGATTTTTTTTACTCTAGGCAGTGGTGTCTCATCCCATACAAAGAAACCGTGCCGACGTACTGTACTGATTATACTGATCATATTTTGTACATCGATCGCGTTCGGTTCCGTTCCACGGATATGCCGTGTCGTGGAACGGAACCGAAAGCACTCGATTTAAAAAAAAAATCGTTATAATCAGATGAAAACCGCTAGTTACGTCGGCACGGTTTCTTTGTATGGGATGAGGCATCTGTATGCTAGTATTATATTATCTGTGCTCTAGGTATCTATTTTGGATCGTGGTTCTTATAAATGTATTTCAGAACTCTACTATTACTGCTTAGTGTTTGAAACGAAAAATAAATGTAGATCATACTTGTTATATTTGCAAATTCTTATGATTTGCAAAACCCACAACATTTAAAAACCTGCTCAAAACTTCGCCAAAGAAACGTCCGCTAAAGCAAATATTTCATTACACAGGTATTCGTAACTCCTAAAACAAATAAATGTTAAACATTACGGCATAACTCCTTAGAATGTTGTATTTAATTACAGTTACGATGAAATATGTCAGTCATACTCCACGTCCTGTGTCTAGATACATTTTCCACCTAGCGTTGATAATTACCTATTCTGCTGTGTCGTAATATACGCGAGTATAAAGCTAACTTCAAATTATTAAATCTTTGCTGTGATGGCGCTATAAATACTGAGAGGTTTTATAAGCCTTTGGTCATAAAACTGGTAATTAAACTTATTAGTCTGTGCCATGTCTGAGCTAAGCCCTTTACCTGCTTGTACAGTCGTTTCCTGGACAGTAAATTATAGCTTGACAACGATAGATAAATCAGAAGCGGCTGCCTCTTTGTATTTTAATCTTGCTTACACAAAAACAGCTATATCGATAACTAATAAAATATTTACCGACACAAAACAATCGCACATCAAATCTTCCAAGTACAGGTTGCCGTTCCGTATCAATCGCAGAACAACATTGTGTTGCCAGCCGTTATTTCAGCGGAATATGATAGACATCGGCAACCCTAACGGTGCAATAAGGAGCATCTCTAGATTCTCTAGCAAGTCTGTGACCTCGTTGTGGTCTCGTTGAGCCGGTGTGTGTTACCAAGTGTTGCCTATACACCTCTAGCGTCTAGTTCACCTCTCTGCCACCGAGTACGAGTGGGGAACGTAAGATATTTGATAACCACGCGTTTTATTACCCGTTACAAACAATAGTGTTGGCTTCCATGGGAAAGCGTTTATGAATGGAAGAGTATCTTCCGGTTACTGTTATTAAATTCTTTAATTTTCTTGGCCACGCTCAGATTCCTGAGAATGCAGCATTTTGTCTTCATATTTTTAAATGCTTGACTAAGCCGTCAAAGTGGAAAGTTTGATAGAGTAGGTATGATAACCCTGTATATTTGAATAGGACATCTTATAGAACTTCAAGATGGCTACCAAAACCGACTCTATTATACAGACTTCCAGGTGTTTACAAGATACAGAATGGCACTTGACTTACAAAGTAACTAACTGGAAACCGCATCGGACATTCAAATTAGTATTGAGGCGAATCCTTTTGAATACCTATTGAGTACCTGTACCAAATGGACTTATTGAGATGTTAAAAGGTCGCTTACTCGCGCGTGCATAACGAGTAACTAAAGGTTGTTTGCATTCAAGAGAGGAACTTTCTCGCGCCGTAGGTACAGCTCAGAGGGAAAGTGGCCAGGTGCGTGAACACCCGCTAATTATCCCGCTGAGGGCAGGCCCTCCGAGAGTGATTATCATCTCTTGACACCGCTAGTGTGGGAGGGCCTGACCTTTCCCTCCAGGTACTCATTCAAGTGTTTGCTAACAATGTAGCACTACCTTTTATATCGTTACATCGATAATTCTCCGCTGTTTAAGTGCAAATAATTCTATGTTTATCAAAGGTAAAGCTAAGACAATTATGGTTAGCTTTTACGAGCTAGTCGTAACTATTAAATTATAACTCATCTAATATGGAGAAAGATAAGTCGTAAAATATTAAATCTATACTTTATTATTATTAATTCATAAAAGAGAGAGTGCGAATAATGTGACTTTGTGTTTTTGTGGCGGGTAATCTTCGGAACCACTGCAGGTAATTGAAAAAGTATTTCACCATTTGAAAGGTAAATTATTTCAGATGAATATAGGCTATTATATATATATTTACTGCAGATTTTATTCAACTCGGGAAAAGCTGGAGCGGGCCGCTAGTAGCTTAATATAAGTGTATGTTTTTCATATTGATTTTGTTTGAATATATTGCAAGTTGGAAATCATTATCGTCACGACGACGGGACTCATTCACGTGAATCAGCTTAATTAAACGTGTTGAGGTTGTTAAGAATGACAGAACGTGAGAGATCATAATTTACTTCGAATATGATCATTTGTGGTGTCCGTTAATCTTGTATAATGCATCCGTATTCAACTAACGGGAGAAATGTTCGCATTCTTTCAATTTCGAGCTTCACTCTTTGACATTTACACATTCTTGATGCTGATAAGCGCCGACCAATTTCTCGTATTTCTGCATGCCAGTGAAAGTGTTATATTGTGTCGTTAATGCAAATATAGTCACCGTATTTTGGTGATTTATATCTCTGTTTATAAAAATCAGAGCGTCTATTCAAATCGACGTTGCTGCTTTGTCGCATCTGCATCACAGAGCCAAAACTCGATGCGACAGTGCAACAACATGGTGACAACTTATAGAATTGATCTAGTGACAGCGATTTGTTGCTTCGTTGTAGCAGTGTCGCATCGTGACTTTATATCTTAAGGCGCTATATAGGTACGCCCCAATGTTAACGCAGTACTTACTGGCCATAGTGGCCATGCGCCCGCTTGATGCCAAAATATCAATATTGAACCTTCTTTTGAACAGTTTTGTTTGCAAAATATTATTGGATTTACATATACAATGAGTTACGACGAAATTCCATTCTGTGTAAAAATATTTTTAAACATCCAAGTCGTTTTAAAGGAGTTGCCAAAAGTTGCAAAAAAATATCGTGTTGTTTATTATTTTTTTAAAGCAAAACTATTAGTTACACGAAAAAATCTTGTGTGCAAAATTATGTACATGAATCAATAAAAAATGATTTTTTTTTCAAACCAAACCTAAGGAGTATACTTTAGAAAGTTACCGTTTTACGGCACTAAAGTGTATGTAGGCCCTTAAGCTGCTAATCACCCTATCTTAACTAAATTAACTTAGGCCCCATATATTACTAAACAAACAAGCCTGCCTCGAATAAAGCTTCCATTATTTACGATATCAGCGTTCGTATCACAACATAGCCGCCGAATTCCAAATACCTTGAGCAGTATGCATGAGAAACGTTTAGTTGCCACGAATCGTTTCGCAAGACTCTAGGTTTGCGTGGGGCGAGGCAGCGGCCATTCCCAGGTCGTGGGTGCACACTCGCGGGTCAAAGACGTCGCGATCATCACACAGTGATGATTTTATACATATGTCAAGATTTTGGAAGTATACTATTGACTACGAAACTTTTCTTAGTCAATAGTGGACTGCCAAAAGCTCTATGATGTCATTGCAGGGTGAAGGCTTGTTTTTCAAACAGTTACCCCGAGTTTCTCAGGTCTAAATTATCGCAGAATTAATGCGCAAAACTGTCAAGCTCGCGTTATCTGCTGTGATTGGCTGTTGAAAATTCATTCAAACAATCACAGCAGATAACGCGTGTTTGACAATTTGTCACATTAATTATGCGATAGTTTAGAGCTGAGAAACTCGGGGTTAAGGACATGGGTGTATCCAGCATATGCTTAGGGGTGGGGCAAAAGTAAGCAAACTCGAAAAATAATAGACATTCAGAGGTAGACCAAGTCTGTCGGGACCCAGGGTGGCAAAAATAAACAGGGCCCCATGAACCAGTACGCAGAAAATCGAAAATTTCTATACCCAGTATGTAGTAGTTATTTTTCTTCAACAGTAAACTTTGAGTTGCGAGTAACAGTTTTTCTGGGTACGCCCATGGTAATGGGTAGCGCATCATTACAGTTTGGTACGTCGCCGATTCCTTTATTAATGTAGAAGACACTACAGACTCCCTTGCGATGTTACACCATCTGTCTATGGTTGATTATCCCCATGTTTATTTAAGCAAAAGGAGGATTTAAGGATGCGGCACAGGTATTTTTTTTCTATATTATTAAAAACAATAAATTACAATCTAGCCATAGTAGACTAATAAGCAATTTAATTTAACTTATTATTATATTGTATAATTAGCGGTCGCCTCGCGGTTGCACCCGCCTCCCGTTCTCGTGGAAATACAGGAATAAAAAGTAGCCAATGTCAATGTAGCTACCAAACGGTGAAATAATTTTTTGAAATCGTTTCAGTAGTTTTTAAGTTTATTCGTTACATACAAAAATACAAATCTAGGAGAGATTTGTAATATTAGAGATGTTATGACTAAGAATAGTGTCCATTTGCACTTTTATACAGTTCAGTAGCACTTTCTTAGAATCTGATATGTTAAAAACACTTAGTTCAGTTACATGTATAGCACAGTACTGTTTGCTATTATTTTTCACTTAATATACACTACACTAACTCAAATGGTTTAGTTCTCTTTAGCCCACGCACTATGTGGCACAGGTGATGCGTTCGGTAATTTCTGCCTACCCCGATGAGGAAACAGGCTTAAGTTTTTGTAAGTAGGTATGGACTGGTTTTAGAGCCTAAAAAATTTGGTGCTTAGGTACATCATAAGAAAGACACATTCTGGGACGGTTTCAAAATCACAGCAATGTATGGTGCACAAAAAGCTCCATCTCTACTCATCTCAAGGTCCATCTTAACTCATCTCATCTCATGATTATGTAATATTACAACTCCCAATTATCGATATAATTGGTGCTTGATATTCGTCTCTTTTACAATTCCAATAGAGGTTTTATTTTTAGATTGGAATGTCCGAAGTGTCCGTGAACTTGAGTAGGTTTTCATTGCAAATGTAATTAGTGAGGCGGAAATGACGCTTCAGATATTGTCAGACCCTCTTTTGACGCGTGGAGTTCATTTAGATGTGAAGATGTCATCAAAAAGGCCCAGTAATTGTTTCATTAGTATTGAACGTCAATTTTTATTGTCAACTTCTAATAGTTAAGAGAACTTGGAAAGCTCGGGCACAGATAACGAGGTACTAGACTTCTTAGTTCTTCTCTTTACCACACTAGACTTCTTAGAAATAATGAGTATTTAAACAAATATTAGCATCAATCTTACTAATATAATAACTATGTATGTTTGATACTCATCGCGCCAGAACGGCTGAACGGATCAGGATAAAATTTGGCACAGAGATGGATTTTAGTCTGCAATAGCTGTATACTTGTATACTTTTTATGCTGGGAATATGTTCCTTTGTGGCCCTGCCTATTCCTTTTGAACGACCCAGACTAATATTTTTATAATTCCAATAAGCGCCCCCACCCGCAGGCTGTCCAGCCTATGCCTGTGCCTGCCCACAGATTAGCCTTTTTTTTTCTTTTTCACGATTTTACGAGTGTTCCGATGCCGATAGTGTAAAAAGTGATCGTCAGTGAGACAATCTTCTTAAGTACGTTAGAGGCTGTCCTGGAAAGAGAGAAAGAGTAAGGATGTTAGGTAAAATAGGTGAATACAAAGATTTGGCGCCCGAGTCATGATAGAGCAATGGTGGCCCAGTGGTAACGGCCGCGACTTACAAGTTGTAGATAGTGGGTTCGAACCCAGGCAAGCGCTTTACTTTGTGTAAAGTATTTCAACACCACTGCTCTCAAAACGGTAAAGGAAAATATCGCGAGGAAACCGCCATGTCCTAGAACCAAACATTTTAAGACATGTGACATCCAACAACCCAAACTGGGCCGGCGTGATGGATTACTGCCTATTCCCTCTCACAGAGAGGATGCCTGTTGCCCAACAGTGGGCACATTAAAAGGCTGATGATGATAATTACGTTGTCGACCTATGCAGAAAAGCTTCAAGAGAGTCAATACAAAGAAACAAGAGAGTTTAAAATGCAAGCTCATGAAAACTTGATATTTTACCATTAATACCGACAGATATGGACTTTATTATAAAAGAGTGAGAACTAAGGATGTAAGAGCGAGCGAAACGAGCTCATAATTATATTCTATAAATAATAGTAGATTATTAACCAAGGGGATAAAGCAGTGTCTTCTGTCGCGGGTGACGATTTAAATCGCGAGCGTAACGAAGGACTCGAGGTTTACGCAAGTGTTTCACACCCGCGCGACCCAAAATTTAGTAGTTTTTTGTACTTTCCTTATTATTCTAAGACTTAAAAAAAAAGCTTCAGATCAAAATGTAGATAATTAAATTGTCTTTGATATGGTGTCGATTTCATTAAAATACGCGCAGCGGTTTTGGTGCGATTGTCGTGTTTTTGTCCGTTTTAGACCTAACTTTACAAATTAATTACACTATGTTATACGAATAAAACTCAAAATTTGCTCAGATGAAATTATTAGCTCAGATGAAATTATCAGCTACTCAAGGGTAGCGAGGGCTTTAAGTTCACTCAAGACTAAGACAGCTTTATCACCGAGGAAAATACTCTACTTTTCGTACCATTTGCGAAAAAATTAACACAATAATAATATGAGATAAGCATTTATTAAAAATAATGACATATAAAAATAAATTAAAATAAACTTAACGTTTATGTATTTGAAGAAAACAAAAACGCGGCAAATTCCAAGACTAATATTTTTTTGTCGGAAAAGCAAAGGCATCAAGCTCATACGGCCTCGTCGTTTTTCGTAATTTTATTTAAAAATCATAACTGCATAATAAATGCGTATTCCTTTTTTAAAACGATGTATAATGCTTTATATAAAAACTCAGTGGTGTAAACACAGATGTATTTCAGTATAAATTTCGGTAAGTATTCCAAATTTAAATCATATTCTCTCCCTAGAGGATGAATGAAATTCAGTACAATTTTCTTTCCTTTTTCTAACAGATTAAAAAGACTATTGTTATGTTCGCTTTTTGTGGCATAGAATGTCACTTTTTTGAGCAAGTGGTACGAAAAGTATATTTTTGAGTTCTAATTTGGATAATTGATTGTTTTGTATGATGGATAAATTTGTAATTATTTGATTATTACTTGTTATATTTGTACGCCGTAGAGGCAAAACATGACAGTGATAAATTTAATGTAACATCTTGTATGCCATGTGTGTATACTCATGTTTTGGACAAATAAACGATCTTATCTAAAAGTTATGCGTGCAAAGGCAAGCTTGGTGCCCCCTCGATCCTCGCGCGCTATGCCATAGCCTGATTAGCCCGTGGGTAAATCAGGCCCTAAGAGGCCCTAGGCCTAGGAAGAAATGTGAAATATGATAATAATGCGCAGGTAGATGGCTTGAAGAGCTTGATGCCTATAGGTACGCAGGAATCAGACCATATTGGCACGGGATCGATAAGGGAGGCTGGGACAATACAGACTGAATTTTAGGAACAATATAATATTCTAACCACTAAGTATGTAGTAATTAATTCGTTTTGACATCATAACATTGCATAATACACTCAAGTAATTAAAATCTCATCACGTAATTAAACATTCAAACTATTAAGTGGGCTCAAAAGCTAATCGTATTAATGATATCTGTCTTATTAGGAAAGCCATGTGGGCTGATATCGTGAGCTTAATTAGACAATCGTCACGCGATACTCAAGCAAATGTAACACGATGAATTAAATTAGGTTAGGAATAGAAATAATATAAAGGAAGAAATAAAATAAATGATAGGGTTGTACCTTATACGAATAAGAAAACCGTGGCAAAACAAAATCAACCGGCGAAAAACAAAAAGCAAATAGAAGTTCTTCGTAATTAAATGCAAGCCTAGTCTATGAAAGCATAGACAAGAACTGTCGTTAATGATAATATTCGTAGCAATTGAATCCCTAATTAGAAATGAGCGAGTAAATCAAGGAAGCTTCATCCCACATAACGGTCACTAATTGAATATAATTCTACTTTTTCATAATTGCGTCTGTCTGTTGAAGATTTCTCGTCGTAATTTTACGACACGCCAATTGTAGCAATTGTTCTGTTAAAAATATAGCCCTCTGGATGTCCTGCTTAACGACCGGATACAGACTAATTCATTGTCCACACCATCGTCAAATTAATGCTATTAGACCATTTTGAAAGTTTTCTATTAGGTGTGGCTGATATAATCGCCATCTTGTTTCAGTAGAATGTTCGTTGAACTCTTCTTGTTGTGATGTTGCCAGACGTCATCACTCGATGTTGCAAATTATTTAAATGATAAGTTGTCCTATTTTGCGCCGTTCATGTTAATTGAAGTATGTGCCAGATAATCCACTAATTAGTCTATCTCGCTCATTGTACGTGTCTATATAAATGAATTATATACAATTACACAATCAAAGATATTTTATTACTTTAGTCCATATTTATCTAACGTAGAAAATGACACTATGTGCCCTTTAAAGTCTCGAGCCGCATAATGCATTAGAAGACACATAATATTATGGAAATAAATGTAAATGACGATTAATAAACGTTTTATTTGGTAGTTCATTCATTGATCGTGATAAAGTATGAATGAACAGCGCCGGTCCGCCCACACCACTCACCAGTTGTAAAAAATAAGTGTATGCGGTATTATATGTCATATAAGTACGTAACATAACATGAGGCAACCGTTTAGCGACATATTTCATAAGTATCTTTGAAGAAAACGACATCTTGCAAGCCAATATCTTAAACAAAACGATACTGCTCGAATTATAGGGCAAATTACTTATTTAAGGTTCCTTAGTCGACGGCATGAACTATTCTGTGCGCGGGGTTAAAATGCACGTGCTAAAGAGATAAATGCTGTGATGAGCAGTAAGAAGCTAGTTCGCGTACGAATTAGCTAGCACGTTTGCAAGTTTGTAGCAAAATAGGTGATGATTTAGGACGAAAACGAGCGCGCGTAATTTTATAAACAGGCCTTTGGGAGACTAGATAACATGAAAAACCGACTAAATGTATATTTTAAAAATAAAATTCGTTGCATTCTTAAACAAGTAATCTATCCCTGTATGGTGGCCGTTTTGCAATTTTCCTTTTTCTTATGGTATTTCAATCTCCAACTTTTTACTTTCCATACAGGGCTAGATAATGATGAGTCAAATTGATAACATTTTTTATTTTGAACGTATTTACATTGTCAAACAGTGGAGTAATCCCTAGACTAAATTTGTATGGAAGAATTATCGACTAGTGTAACCTCTGTGTTATTTATATGAAGTACCTATTGGGACAGTTACATTAAATGCACGTCTGTGGGCCAGTCAATATGCTAAGTAGTTTGATCGAATAGTTGAAATGAATAAGCAGACAGTATTTCATTTATAAGTGAATTTATTGGAGCAGAAACAGCCGATGTTATTATTGGCAGCTCTGTTCAACGGAGCCGAAATGTTACAGATTGCGGAGTTAATAGAAACGTGTCCACTGAAGGGAAATAGAAAAAGTATTTTCAGGTGACATTACCGCGCTGTATTGTGTTAGTCTTTTAGCAATATCTGATGGTGCGCGTCGCTCACAGGAATGTATTTTGCGTTACTGAAGCTCTTAGCTTTTAATACGTGATGGAACGTTTGTAAAGCTTTTTACAACAATACCATCAATTTGAAGACCGTCGAATTTGAGGAATTACTAACACGTAGCTTAGAAGTGATTTTCAACATTATAAAACAAATTAGAAACGACGTAATTACTTACAAATTTAATGACAAGCTCGTTAATCGTTTGATATAAATAATGTCTGTGATTGATACTCGCACAGCAGCCGCTGCTTGTACCACTTGAGGCAAGATCCAGTTTTTATATCAGGTCGCCTCTCATCCACCGACTCACTATTGTATTCCTAATTGAGCTGTCAATAGGCGACCGTCCTTGACGAGCTTTCCATGGATCCCCCGCGGCATGGTATAATAACATACTCCGTATACTTCGCCTGGTATGTTCTTCCCAGGATGGCCTAAGCTTACGTCACGATAAGTGTTACCATTGATTGTCCTTTTTAGAAAATTTAGGTACTTTCTCATGTAGATAATGAAAATAAAATAAATTACTAACTAGCTTAACTATCTAGTAACTCATGTGATTCATCTATGTTCATCTATGCCATGTATATTTAGTGTTAAATTAATTTATATTTTGAATATTAGTTCATAATTGCTTTGTTAAGATAAAAAATGCATTTTGCTCGGGTATTTCAATAACACACAGTGGCAACATATCGAATTGACAAGTGTCATACTGACAACTAGCCATTTCATCTCTATTGTCGTGTCACTCACACCTATAGCGTTGTTTCGCTCGGTGAGAAAAATACTGTGGCTCCCAAACATTTGTGATGAACCCGTGAACTTTGAAAGATACACAAGAAATATTGTTAATTGTTCCGTAAGCTGTAAGAACAGCAGTATAAAAGGCGGTGTAATATTTATTTTCTTTTCTCAATGAAGAGACGCTATCATATGCGTGGCTTCAATATTGTAACTAACTTCACCTAAAATAACTTGTATGTGCCTTTCATTAATTTATTATTTAATTTATAAACGCGTTGTAAATTACATAATTTAAGGCATAGTTGTGTCAATACGTCTTTACGCCCGAACTTAACCTAACCTAATTAGTTTTTGACTTATTTTAGTCAAGTCAAGTTTTGTGAGTTTTCGTTCGGAACTAAATAAAAATACTAAAATGCAATCAATTAAAAGAAAGCAAAGTAAATAAAAACAAAACGTATCAAATATGACGATTTATTAAGAATTGTAAAACATTTGTACTTATTGTATTATTTTTATCTTTTTCCCCACAAAAAAAGTTTGAGAACCGCAACGCAATTGATGACGTAGTCTTAGGCCAATCACGGGACCCAGCTGTCACGGGAAGAGAATACCATGTCTTGTTCTACCATGCCCCGCGGTATCTCGTCAACTCGATAGCCATAGACAATTATCATTTTTATATTTGGAATCACTTAACAACTCACGCAGAGAACTCGTTATAAACGGACGAAAGAGAACGGAAATACATAACACGGTACATTACATGAGAAAATTACAAATCACGATACGACTTTAACGAGAAATTAATTATGATTAAGACTATTATTCATATTGCTAAGTTGCAAAATGGCGTGACGTGTTTATTGATTAATACAATAACAATTATCCCTATTATACTGGTAATAATTCATAACGAGTACAAAGTACATGTTGTCACGATAAAATTTATATTGGTTAACGAAACATTATTCAAATGGTCGGTGTTGTCAAAGGCGTGTAAATAATTCAACGATTTATAGCGGCTGCGCCCACGCAGGTCACGGCACGCAATCACATGCAACTTACACCTTTGGGCGGTGTACGGTCTGAAGCATAGGCTGAAGGGGAAATTTAATATTAAAGTTGAATCAATTTGTCACTTACAAAAGAAAACAAAAAAAATGTTTTTCGTTTTGGTCATATTTATAGTAAGTACTACTAATCGAATTTATACGAACTGCTTGTTGGATAATTGGGGACATTCTGCAGAAACATCAGTAGTTTTCTCACATATAATATATTAGTTCTTAAAAAAAAACTTGAAAAAACATATACTTTTATAATTTAAGCATCACACCACTCCTTTCTAAAAATGAAAACGGCATTGCTTGAAATAATAATGACATCGATAAAAAAATACTTAAATCGCTATCGCCTATGATATGGCCTCCTCGTTACCCGCCTACAGTAGCGCAACGGACGGACAAATCGGACGGCACTTCCGCTCCGCCTCTCACTAGCCGCGGATCATCCGTGGGCGAGGCACGTGGCTCGTGGCTAGTGGCCCAATCGCCTTACCGCCTCGCCGCCTCGCCTTGAAGCCATTCATAAACAGTTTGTCAATGAAAGCCCATCGGCTCATCAATAAACGTATTATCGTAATGTGATTCCTACGACATTCACTATTCACTTGATAAAACGCGTTCTGTATCTAATAAAATGGAGAAAGTCAATTTATGTTTGCTTTTCTTGTCGGTTTTAGACAATAAAGACGGCGAGATGGTTTTATCTGGCTATTGATTTTATTTTAATCGAGTCTTCACAATGCGCGCGCTTATAACATATCTGTTTATTTGAATATCATTGCATATAATCATATTAGTCAGAGAATTTTGATACTACAGCTTTAATAAACAAACAAAAAGAAGACTTACAAAAAGAAGTCTAACAGGAAAGTCATTAGTCAAAATAGAATCAAAGAGAACAGAAATATTTTCGAAAGTTACTTTGAAGTTTGTGAACGCAGACCGAGTCTGACCACCATTCGTCCGTCCGACTGTCGGATGAGACGTAATTAAACCAATAGTTTATCTTGTTGGTTCTAAAGACCATAGAATCAATATTTTGTAGACAGCGAAGATCGGATTGCACATGCCAAATGGAATTAGCAGTAAACAATTATTTAAGTTAGTTATATTCCAATACTATACAAAACACAAAGAAAAATTGACGGGTCGTCACAGGGTTGAATCTTCTCATACAGAGAAGGAGTTAGCATTACTTCCAAGTTGGCAAACAGTGATTAAAGATTTAATCTGTCTGATAATCAGGTTTTGTCCACAATATTTTGCTTCACCTTTTTGCCAAGATTCGAGCCCATCAAAATGCTAGAGTACACAACCCACTAAAATTGCATTTGTAAAACGAAACGAACGACACAATTGTCAGATAATTATTCACGCCCTCATAGAACATACTGTTTTGACGTGTCCCGCATATAAGTGAAAAGTGCTTGTCAATTAAGTTTCCATTAGCATAGCGAATGATTTTATTGGCCTGCAGCACTTGGAACATTATTATATCACCCCTCTAACCTAATCAGTGTAGTAAGTTGCTTGAAGTTTCGAAATATGTAAGTACTGTTATTTAATAGTAATTACTTATTTCCGTAAATCGTTTTGAATGAACAAATCATCACGTTAAAAAAAAAGAATTACAACTAGATGAGGTCAGTTTCAGTCAGAGGTCACAGTCTCTTTTAAAGTCCATTCCAGAAATCTTGGTGCCCGAACTGGTCTTTAAAGAATTAACCACACTGATTTGAGTGGACAAGTCAAGTCAGTGCACGAATTTTGTCAATAATTGTGTAGTAAATAAATATTTAAGTTCCCTTTTTTGTACCTTCAGTGTGTGCATCTGTGTGTGCCAAATAAACTAGTTTTCTTTCAAAAGGAGCTCAACAATTCATATTCATGTTTCATACATCTGATTTACACGCTTGTCGAGGGTCGTATCGGTGTTAAAAATGTCTACACTTAAGCCTCGTTTATACCGTGCTAGTAGTTAGCATGGACAAGAAGACGTTCTTAGCCGGAGGATACAGTGCACACTTGAAGCCTAATGAACTCTCTCGTGTATTTCACAGGTATCTACATCCTTAGACCTTTCCCACGATTATAATCTTAGCTAGATGTCATGAACCCATTGGAAAAAGCTTTAAGTAATTATAGATTTGTTTGAAAGTGCCATTTCCGGGCTCTATAGTTACACAATGCGTGGGAATTCTAATTCTCGTCCTACTAACAAGAAAGTAATTTATTCTGATTTTTGTCAATTTGTTATAATAGCTCGTCCCAAATACATGGGAACCTCAATCTTTTTGGCGAAATGAGGAGGTTCTTTAAGGCTCTGCCAGTCTCTGAAAAATATACGGATGTGCTTGGTTATGTTTTTGTTTACTAGCAACTTTAAGTAGTTAACTATGCATACTATCCGTTCTGTATGTATATGTATATATTATATATATAATATTATAAATGTAAAAAAAGTAACTCTGTCTTTCTGTCTGTTTGTCTGTTACCTTTTCACGCTTAAACCGCTGAACCAATTTAAATGAAATTTGGTATGGAGATAGTAATATTCCCTGGGAACGACATAGGATAGTTTGTATCCCGGCAATCATCCTTAAGTGGGTGCAAAGGAGGGTTGAAGTTTGTATTGTGAATCAAAGTAAGGCGGTCCACACACAGACAAACCACGATATTATTGCGCGATATAAAATATAGGCTAATCGAAGTACTAATGCTACGCAGAAGAAGTCGCGAGCAAAAGCTAGTAACTTTATATATTGATATTGCGTGCTGACTGTGCTCTAAATATTGCAAAATAAATACTAACAACATTGATAATGCATAATAACTTGAACAGCCGGTCCAGCAATAATAAATAACACTTAAAATCTATTATCAGTGTCTGGGGCTCCATAAATTACTGCCAGGCTGGTGGTGATATGATTAATGGCAATCTATATGAAACGAATCAACGATGGCAATTATGTAAGCAGCTCTGTGTCAAATAGTCCGCCTACGGACTGACACGCTGTTTGTGGAGAAACTATGTTTGTGTGTGCTTGTTACAAATATTATTTTAATACATTGACTTAGACATTTCTTGTGCATCTATGCCCAATCATCATGAGCTATTTAATGTTCCCACTGCTGGGACACAGGCCTCCTCTCATAGAGGGTGTGGGCTATAGGCTATAATCCACTACGCGGGCCCAGTGCGGATTGGTAAATGTCACATGTCTTTGAATTTTTGGTTCTAGGACATGCCGGTTTCCTCACGATGTTTTCCTTCACCGTTTTGAGAGTAGTGGTGATGAAATAAAGTACCCAAAGTAAAGCGCCTGCTCGGTTTCGAGCTTACGACCTACAACTCGTAAGTCGTGGCCGTAACTACTGGGCCACGACTGCTACAAGTACAGTGCAGTGCTGCAGTTTTTTGCCCAACCATTCGGGCAATATAAGCGTGATGATACATATGTACAATACACATACCTACCTATTTTGTTATCGTTAACCTGAACTGCAGGCAGGCGCTTTACTTTGTGTTAATTAATTCATCACC
This sequence comes from Orthosia gothica, assembly GCA_949775005.1. Classification (NCBI taxonomy): domain Eukaryota; kingdom Metazoa; phylum Arthropoda; class Insecta; order Lepidoptera; family Noctuidae; genus Orthosia; species Orthosia gothica. The sequence continues at coordinate 19,151,241 of OX459048.1, read as the reverse complement.
ACTGCTACAAAAACGGTGAAGGAAAACATCGTGTGGAAACCGGCATGTCCTAATTTCGAAGACATGTGACATCTACCAACCCGCACTAGGCTCGCGTAGTGGATTAAGGCCCGTCCCCTCTCTCACAGAGAGAAGGCATGTGTCCCAGCAGTGGGAACAGTAATATAGGCTGATGATGATGAAGATGATGAACCTGAACTGTACCACTACTGGGCACAGGCCTCCCATTCCTTCAAATTCTCTGTTTTTGCCCCTTCACTACCATATACAAAAATATAGAAGACAAGTAAATACGAAAGTCTTTTGTGTAAGGAACCTAAATAATTTCTACTATAAATGTAAAACTCCAGGTCGGCGATTTTCAACCTTATTGCTAAGGTGGTAAGGGCAAAAAGTCAACCGGGAACTTTCGCGGTACTTTATACGTGGGACACTCAGAAAGTTTTGCGAAACTAAAAAAAATTGTTCTATACGTACATATATTTTTATTAAATCTTTTCAAAGTACTTTCCACCAGCCTCTATACAAAGATTCATGCGCCTAAACCAGTTTTCAAAACACTTTTTCCAGTCCGCCGCAGACACCTCGTTTACAGCCTGCTCGAACGCAGCCAGCGCATCTTCCGGCGACGAAAATTGTATCCCTTTGAGCTGATTTTTTATTTTTGGGAATAAAAAGAAGTCACACGGTGCTAGATCAGGGCTGTAAGGAGGGTGACCCAGGAGTTTGACTGGCGTGCTGTCCAGGAAGTCCCTCGTTTTGAGTGCGGTGTGCGCAGGTGCATTGTCGTGGTGGAGCAGTAGCCCGCGGAGCCCTGTGTTTGGTCGCTTGTTGCTTATAACAGAGAAAACTTCTGGCAAATATTTGGTAGTATACCATTCGGCATTAATGCTTCTTTGATCCCGTAAGGGAATTGATACCAAGTGGCCAGTCAAATTAAAAAAGCTAGCGATCAAAATCTTACCCCCGCTTCTAGATCGCTTCACTTTGGTAGGCGTTGGCTCATTTTGAAACACCCAAACAGTCGACTGGCGCTTGGTTTCTGGGTCGTATTGATAAATCCAGGACTCATCACCTGTAACGATGTCGTAAACACGCCGAGACGAGCCTGCTTCAAATTTGTTAAGCATATCACGGCACCATTCCACCCGGGCCTGCTTCTGAGCATCGGTGAGGTTGTGCGGCACCCAGCGTGATACTATCCTCCTCACGCGAAGATGGCTGTGTAGAATCTCGTGAACGCTTCCCGATCCAATCTTCAATATGTGTTGAATCTCCTGATATGTAATTCGCCTATTGTCTTGGATTAAATTTTTCACTGCTAGCACGTTTTCTTCGGTAACAGCCGTCAAAGGGCGACCGCTTCTTTCGTCATCCCCCAAAGTTGGTCGACCGCGCTTGAATTCGTTATACCAACGATACACGGTTGCCTTGGAAGGGCCTTCATCCATGAATGCCATTTGAAGTCTATCGTACGATTCATCCGGTTTCAGGCGACACTTGAAATCGTATAAAATCATAGCTCTAAAATGTTCCCGGCGCAGATCCATATTTCAGTGAGACACAATACTTTGAATTAACTCGCAAAAAATGTGGAGGGAAATTTTGAAATTGGAACTTACTTATTTTTACTTATAAATAATCATATTTTCGAAAAACATTATAACTGGCCAGTCTCCCATATATAAAAACTTTTTTTCGCAATACTTTCTGAGGGGCCTGGTATAACAATAGATTCCAAGGAATTGAGAAACTCTTCCTTTTTTGAAGTCGGTTAAAAAGGACAAAAATAATAATCTACGCTAATATTATAAAGCTGAAGAGTTTGTTTGTTTGAACGCGTTAATCTCAGAAACTACTGGTTAGAATTGAAAAATTGTGATAGATATAGTCCATTTATCTAGTCAGGTTATAGGCTATATAACATCACGCTACGACCAATAGGAGCGGAGCATAAATGAAAAACGTTGCAAAATCTTCCTTTTTGAGAGCTTCAGTTGCGTGCGCTACGTAAACGGTTTAAGTTACGCAACAATCATGTATGTAGGGTAAGTAAGGTGGGTAGGTAGAGTAGATGGGTAGGTAGGTAGTCATTTGACGGGAGCGAAGCCGCGTGGGACAGCTTGTTTTAGATAAATAAGTTACCTAAAATAGCTCAGTCCTATTATAGATCCAACCAAAGATGAATGATATGAGATCCATTACCAAAATTATATACCTGCTTCTTCTGCGACGTCCAATTTCCTCCTAAAAGATATTGGTTTATTTATGGAACAACTTTCCAAGTTATGTTTTGTGATATTGTTTTAAACATGATTGCCTACAGTCGGCAAACAATAAATAAGTACCTACGTAAATCAACTTTCGCTTTTTATTGTGTCTACTATAATCAGAGTGCCTACCTAAACTAATATTTAATTAACCATAGCTGCTTATAAATAAAAGTAGGTATAGACAACTGCAAAAGGCAGCGTTATAATTCGAAAAATAAATGAGTAGGTAAGTACAAAAAAACAGGATATTTTATTTAAAAAAGTTATTTTAGAAAATCTAAAACCCCGGCTGCTTGAGAAGCGATTTAAAAAGACGTAAACAAGAAGTAAATCAGCTGTGCAGTCGGAGGATGCATCTGGTTTTGGTTAGCCTGCTCGCGAATATGTATCCTACGACTGCACAGCATGATTTTCTTCTTGTTTACGTCTTTTTAGTTCTCTTCTTAAGCAGTCGGGTTTTTTTTATTTTTTGTATTATTATATTTTTTATTATAACTTCTTAATATATTTTTTTTTTATTGGGTACACAATAAAAAAAAAAATTAAGCGTATAAGTATTTTATATTTTTGAAATCACCCCTTAAAACCTTTTATTTTGATACCCCATACGATGGGAATGGAATAAAAAATTGGATTCCCACAATTTGGCGCCCAAAATCCGTAATTTTTCCACACAGATTACCTCCCATAATCTGTGTTTTTCCATTTTCCAATTTTAATGTAGCCAGTGCACTCGCAAGATTAAGACGAATCCATTGACATAAGAATCATCAAAATCAGCCAACGCGTTTGGTCTCTAGAACGCAACATAGGAACAAACATACATACTTAGACTGAAAAACACATTACCCTACTTCGACAGTCGGCTAAAAATACAAATTCATTGACATAACTGTTACCTAATTAGTCTAAAACAAATTTTCTAAGCTTCACTCCCCTAGACATGACCGCTTTTTATCAATGTTTATTTTGTAGAAGGCAAAAAAGGTTAGATACTAATCCTATTTCGTATGTCTTCATTAACAAATTCTTTATTTAACTTTGTGCTTTAAATACCTTCGTTTTAAGCTGTTCTATACACGATACCTACCTACTCAGAGCTATGTATCTTCGCGTGCTAACCACCAGTATCGGGTCTTCGACGAGCTTTGGTCGTGAATGGCCCTTTAACTTAGCTAGATAACGTGCAGTTTACCGAGACATGACACGACATGAGTCTGTGCGATGGACTCTTGTAACCACCCTGCTAGTAGCCACAAGGAACTTGTAGTACTCCTCTACGCTACTGACTTTACCTATTCGATGTTTGAATTGAAATCGGTGTAGTCTTGTAATCTTTAGCGCATCCAAGTTTTAATTTTCAGAGCTCATATTGTTACAGCTTTTAAATCTGCCCAATCCAGCACATCAATTTAGGAAATCTGTAGTCGATTTTTTAGTAGCTTTATAAATTAGTGGTGTATTTATCTTTTCTTATCTTATAAATTTCGTTGTTAGAAAGCATTCATTCATTTTTTTTAATACGTAACTTTAACAATCAAAAAATTAGTAATAAGTGGATAATGTTGCTAGTATATAGTAAGTATTTTGTAGTATGTATACAATTTTATTGTACTCCTGTTTTTTATCCCGAAATAAAATAAAATAAAATACCAAACTAGCTTTCAACTAGAACCCAATTAATTACAGTAAAAGCTTTTTGTTGAAAAATCTAATTTGTACGGTAGATATGAGTTCAATATTTCCATTCATTTATTTTCCACCCATTCAATTGTTTGTCATTGGCAAAAACTCATAAATGTAGCATTCATTGTCTTAGACCTCTTTTATTCATTAGTAATGTCAATGTGTACTTTCAGACGACAAAAAACAGTAATGGGAAGAAAATTGATTATAATTATTTCCTAGGTTCGTTCAAGTTATTAAGCTGACTATTCAAAGCTCTATGTCGGCATCGGCTTAATCAGTCAATACCAGTATTTACACAGCCTGTTCCACTAAAAGCTTCCCACTGTTCAGTGAGCTAAACAATCCGCTGTAGTACCGAACTACTGGAACCATAAACAATCGTAAATTCATTATTACAGTGCCGGCAGTAAATTGTTTGTCACCTTATGGTTGAATGTCACTTGCAGTCACAAAACGACAAGAGCGCCTTGAAAAGTGACATTCTGTCTGCGGCAACGGTTGTCGAAAAGTCAAAAATACTGGTATTGAATGGTACTACCGAAATGTCAAAATCCAAAACATTTTGAACTTTTCACAATGTCATTTTGATTAAAGCCTAAAATCTATTGTCTATGCAACAGTTACACAGTTTCAACCTTAACGAATTTTCAATTTACTGGCAACTGTTGTCACAACTGTTACGTGACAGTACATACATACCTACTTAATTGCCTACTTATCAATCATCTGTCAAAACATACAAAACTAGACGATGAAATACCTCGTTTGTCTTACTAGCTAACGTAATTTACTACCAAGCCGGCTGGTTGCGGCGTCAACGAGATTAAGGTTTCCGACAACTAAATGAAATTCCTGGTAGGAGCGTGACCCACGGGTGACACGGGCCCTGTCTAACTATGTATGTAGGTACTTTTGAATCGACTCCGAGCACATTTATTTTGAAATCGCCTAGTTAGAAAGGTGTTAAAAGCACAGACACAGAAAAGCTTACAAGGTTGCGAAATTTGATAAGGAACGCTGTACTTATAATGTCTTCATGTTCTGTCAAGTCTTATCATAACTATGTTGATGTCGGTTTCTAGTATTAGGTACTGTATGCAGCTGATTACCAACATGCCTAACTGAGCTTCACAACCCAGAGGTGACCATGCTCGCGAATAAATTTAAAAAGGGTTACCGCTGCCCAGGCCAAAGCAACTGAAGGGACACGGGTGGGTTTTAGTCAGTAAAAATCTGACACTCCCACCCGCTTCACCCAGAGTGGGAGAAGTCTTTGGATGATTTCAAAACAGAAAAAAAAGCGTGGTGACCGTAATCTCTTAGTTACAGCGAAGTTATTTCCAGTGTGCGTAAGGGACAGATATAAATGTATTGTATACCTACATCTGTCCCTTTTTCCCAGTCGAACCATTACAGTTTTGACACGTTGTGGTACGGGGGCTGTTCTCCTTATTGACAACCCAGTTTCTGGGGAAACGGGTAACTCCTTGTTTAGCACCAAAAGCGGTTTTCATACTTTCAGGCTTCTGATTACCCGTAACGATAGTCAAAGATCTCGGCATAACAGCCAGGACCAACAGCTTAAGGTGATTTCTGTGGCACCGAGGGGTCTCGGTAAGTAATGGATAATTGTCGCGTATCCACGGACCAACCTCGAAATGCGTCTCGTTGCCTTGCAACCTTAAAGATCGACCTATGTGGTTGTTATTATTTTAGATTGTACGGGCAGATACTTTATCTGCATTGTTTAACCAACATACCAATAAGAAAATCTTGATGCTTAAACACTGCATAATAAAATAACTTGCACAAGCATTTTCAGTACCACCAACTTAAAGTACCTAAGGGCACTTACATAAAGATGTGTACTTAAGTACAACGATAAAAGGAGAGTATTGTTGTAAAAGGCCTTAAAGTGCTTGCATACTTTAAGGTTTTTATGGGCACCCTGATAACATGCACAATTTGAACTCAAACTTAATGAACCACATAAATTATAAGCAGTTGTAAACTTTAAAGCCTTCCGCAGACGTAGCAAATTTGCTCGCCGAGTTGTGGGAAGTGGCAACTCGCAACTAGCTGTTTATTATGATTTCTATATAATTTTGAAAGTCCAGAGACTTAGTAACTTAAGTTGCGAGTTTCGGAAATGGGCATCTGTTTTCGTTTGGCACACTCGATGATAAAATCAATTCCAAATTGTCACAAGTAGTATCTGACATCGTACCTCTTGTGTCAAGTTGCTGGTGTCCGCAATGAGCCACCGCTACGCGTTGAACAACTTCAATCCTTCTACGTTCCCTGCAGGGCCTTGGCTGAGGCAGTCTTGCTCAACATCTTAGAGCATTTAACCTATGGAGACGGCAAGCCGCGAATCACCGAACAACTTTTTCTGCCACTTTCTGCGGGAGGCGAGGAAAACACATACAGCACACTACAAAAAAATTACAATCACTCACAGATACATGCATCCTATTGCTACAAACGCACACGAAAAAATAATAATCACACAATCAAAAAACACACATACATTGACATATTTGTGTGTATCTATGCAATAATCCTATGACAACAAATACAAAGTGCTATAGTGATGTGATACAAATAATGAATGGAAATTCATTTTAATGCATGAATAAATGAGCAAAATGTTAATTCGTTTTATTTTTGTTATACTAAATAATAATAAACCTAAGTAATTAATTTCACAAATAAAAAAAAATACGCAATATGATTTGTGGTCTGCTAAACTACGTAGGTATGTAAGGAAGGTAGGAAAGAATTTAAGATACACTAAAAAAAGAACGATTGTATTTATTTTTAGTCAATAATATTTCATAATTACATAATATATATTGTTGGACCGTGTCTTTCCTATAAGAATGACGTTACAAAAAAATGTAATATCCAAATACCCCATGCATGGTAGACGAACTGGGGATAGTACCTAATAAAATGGTGCCATATGTCTTGGAACAATATTAATCATAAACTATAGTACCTACAGGTTTCAGCATAGAAGAGTATGAAACTGTCACTGACATTTTGTTTTATTTAGGTTCGGGCATTCGGGATTCATACTTGAGCACCGTTCTTTAATACGGACCTTATGTATACGTGTTAAATAGTAATAAAGCGTAAATAATACAATCAACCGGATAGACTTTTATTTAACACTTTTATATGTAACACTTTATCACGTCAGTTTTTCGTTTTTTTAACTATTTGAGTACGGTATTTCCTAGCTAAGCTAGTTTGATATCTTAGATAGGAAAACATACGTGTATGGTGTCTACGACACATTCGCTGTTCATTCTTAAACTTTAATTCTTCGATGTACTTCATTAATTTTCACTCGTTCTATATCATTCATACAACTCTGTACGTTGCTTGTTTTAAAAATTATAAAAAAAGATTGTAAGGTCTTTATTAAACCTACTGATTTCTACAAATTTATTTGTTTAATTTATCATAAACTTATGGTTTCATAGCCATAATCTAGTTCATATACATGTCTCAATGATCACGACTAGAGGAAAGCACTGATTTTTGAAATGTGCCAGTTTATATACATGTCGAACACATTTCTGTGGATCAACTTTTTTGGTTAAAAAGGGTATACGAACATTTGAGTCTTTTTAACATTCGCAATTGTATATGGCTTCGAATTGATGTGCGGTGGGGTTGTCATTGTAACCACCATGGCTGCGATAGAGTCTCCTCTCGATAGAAAATCTAAACAAAACAAAAATCTAAATCGCTTCATCTGTTTAGGAGCACACGTCAAATTGATAACACCCCTCTTTTTCTGTCGGGGGTTAAAAATGATTGAAAAACTCACTAACGAAACGAACAAAGTTACTTTTTATTAGCCTAAAACTTTAAAAGAAAATAATTTAAATCTATTCTCATATACATTTATAAATAATATTTTTTTTTTAGTTCAACCTGTCTTGTCAAAATACAAACACAAACACAATTATTTTAAAACTGAACATACTGATTCAAAAAATCATTTAATTTATCAATCATTCATTCACGTTGTCCCCGCACTATGCACATCGCTACCCTGTCAGCCCCTGTACTGCGTTTGTGCTACCAACGTACCACTGAATTTTTCTATCGTAAAGGCATTAACCATTATTTCGACATTTTACTTAAATAAAATTATGTTGATGTATAATTTATACTTATATGTGGTAGGAAACACCATGGCTTCGCAAATTGAAAGTGGCAGCTCGCTTTTTGCAAGAGGAAACCGCACAATTAACCATTTTTTCGGAGAACTTACTTGCGACACTATACGATACACAATGGCGGCGGTCGACGAATGAACTAGTTTTATATAACTCGTATGGTCATATGGCCAAGCGACTTTGGCAGAGGGGTACGCTCAGCTATGCCATCTCCATAGGTTAAATGCTCTAAGCTCAACATCAATAGCCGCCACCGTAAACTGCCCCTTTTTCGCTGCAACTAACAGCCGTCAACGGAAACTTTTAAAAAGGTGTACTGTTAAAACAGAAGTTGCTCCGTCTGCGGAGCGCCTAAGTATTGTCACTATGACGTATTAGGTACCTTAACCTACACGTTTAGTTTTAGTAAGTTCACGTTTGGTTCAAAGGTATTTCAGATATTCAGGTCAAATCACCTCAAAATTTACAACATGCATGATACAATGCCTTGACTTATGTAAACGGCTTAAAGCTTATATTTAGGGACTGAATATAACAATAGAATTCCAACATTGCGTTAATAAATTCTAATTTTCATGACGCTAACATTGTTAGCCGTAAACTTATTAAATTCCTAATTGTTGACATTTTTAGAGGTATCTTTGAATGAAAATGTAAGCTCCTTTCAAATAAAGAATTTGATTATTTAGAACTGTCAGACGACACGCGGCTGTACCTAAAAGTTAACTGTCAATAGTCATGATACTTAGGTACACCTACCTATTACAGTAGCTGCGAAGGATTACCTACATTTCATTCATCATCAATAAAAGCCCTAATGGGCTAAAACAGAGAATGAAAGTTTGTACATTGAGGTAATAATGTACTACGAGTTTGTATGGAAGTTTGAATTGTTTGTCTATAATAATGATTTTTTGCAGAACTTGTCCATGGACGGTATACCTATACGTAGGTATACAGCAAATACTTTGTATTTAACATTAAATGCATGATTTTTTACCTTTTCTATATATTCTATCTATATTTTACGAAATAGTGATTGAACCGAACAAAAACTGCATTTAAGGGTAACTTCAATCAAACTTGTTCTAGAATATATACCTACCTACTTATACCTAAACCTGCCAACTAAACAAACTTTATGTCATGCAATTTAAGTTACACAGGTAGCTAGGTGTTACAGTTTCAGATTTATTGACAATTATCAATTTATTTACCGGTCCGTGCCAACACTGTCAACAGAAAAACACTTTGATAATAAAAAAATTTGATTACTTAAATTCTACACTAAGTTAGACCGTGGCATGATTGATGCTGTCATATTTTAACGTTTGATTTTACTATAGTTGAAGCCAGTTGAAGCTGTCAGCTGTGTATCCACATTCTTAAACTAATTGAAAAAAAAGTAAAAGAAAATGAAATCAGTTTTTAGAGATTTTAATGTTTCATTCAATTAGATGCTTCAGTTTTATTTATAAGCTTTTCTTCATAAAGTTATGCAATTGGATACTTCAGAGTTTTATTTAAAAGCTTTTCTTCACAAATATAAGCAATTTCAAATTATTGAAAATAATTGTTTTGTATTGTAAATGATGAAACTTGTAATTTTTCAAATACATGAAAACACCTTTGGTAAATTACCTAGGGTATTTAAAGATACGACTTTCTTATATTGCTACTTAACACAGGTAGATACGTAAAGGTCATAAAATCACTTTTTTCATTCTTGTTAGTACTTAGTGCTTAACCTTTACTGGTATTAAAAAATCAGAATGATCACAACTTTTAAGTTCAAGATAAAAATAAATACCTATAAATAAAATGTCATGAAGATAATTCACAAAGCCCTTTAAAGGTGACAATTATATTATAAATAATTCCGAGCCAAAATCTTAAGTTTACGAGCAGACCGATTTTATGTTTTAATCTTGTTGTATTCAACCTTTTACATATAGTAGTTAGATAGTGTCAAATTTATGTATCTAACCTTATATTTTTACATACCTGAGTAATTATTTTATAAATTACACGATTTTGAAAAAGAAATGAAAATGCCGACGAATCTGCACCCCTTGGTATCAAGGGATTTGATTTCAACTCGAAATTTTCGTTGTGATTCCATTTCAATAATGTCTTGTCTGATTTAATAGAGTGCCTTCCCAAATAAGTATTACATTTTTATTTGATAAACTGTACATTAAATAATCATCAACTAAATAAATAACCCTACCATAAATAACGACCGATGATTTAAACATCGAATCCATACACTGAATCAAAGCATCAAAGAAACTGACATCTTTACCTACGTTTTTTTTTAAATAAACACTAAAATAAATATCTAGATTGTAATGGAAAAACCTATTTTCCACTTTCCAGAAGAAAATATGCAAGACTACTTAATATAAAAATTCTTTAACAAAATTCTCTAACAAAATGAAAATTATAGTCTACCTAGTAAATTAATAACATATTTGAGAAGCTCGTGGCTAAATAATATCAGCCGCACTGATCGATCATCAAGGTTAAGCAAAGCTTGACGAGGTCGGTCCGTGGATGGATGACCATTTCAACATAGCGAGTTTTCCTCCGTGCCTCGGAAAGTACGTTAAGCCGTTGGTCCCGGCTGTCATTTGAAGATATTTGACAGTCGTTACGGGTAGTCAGAAGCCTGAGATCTGACACCAGTCTTGCCAAGGGGTACCGTGTTACCCAGTTACTGGGTTGTGGAGGTCAGATAGGCAGTCGCTCCATGTAAAACACTGGTACTCAGCTGAATCCGGTAAGATTGGAAACCAACCCCAATATAGTTGGGAAAAGCTAGGCAGATTGATTGAAATCAATAACATATTTGAACACAACATCAACGCAAGTTGTGATAGAAAGACATATAGCTGTATTCGGAATTTAATTTCGATAGTAGCGTAACAGCTGCGTCGTCGGCACATCGCTTCTCAGAAGTTGCTCTCATTTGGCAACACTACCGCGACATATCCCGTCTCCCGACTCCACACGTCCATTATTCTAACGTTATCGCGACATATTAGAAACTAAGTGAAACTAATATCAATTAATTAACTGAACCGTGATTGGTGATCTAAATTAGCATGTGTGTGTCATTTCTGGAGCACAATGAACGGTTTGTTTATATATTAGTTTGTTATTTTAGGATATTCGCACTTGCACTTTGGTTGGATCAATAATAACTAAACATTATACTTAGATAGCGGTGTTGTGACAAACGGATAGGTACTTAGGCCAATAAATTCTTCACAATCATTCGAAACATGTAATTGGCATCTACTAAGACAAAACTGTAATGAAACTTTTTTTGTCGTGCATTTGGGCACAGAAAGTTGAAAAAGATTTATAATAATATAGATAGGTTCTGCTTTATTTACGCTCCTCAAATAAAAGAAAAAAATTTGTAAAAACATTTCGTATGTAATTTTTTAATCGAGGTCGATAAAAAGTTTTTATGACATTAATATTTCAGCCCATAAAAACTGAAAACGCAGCAGTTTTTATAGAATGAGCCCACTACAGTTTACTTGATTTTTACTACCGATATCGTAAATAAAACATCAACACTAATGAGTTTATGTGCCCTTGTAAGTGCATTTTCAAAGCGGTATATCTCTGCTCTAGCACAAGCTCTTAATTCGTATTTGAGCTAAAATTCTTACCAAAAATAAATGAAAATCCTAAAGCCATTTCGTGAAGCTTTCGTGTTTGCGTTACGTTTACAGCACCCTGTTGTCTTACCGCCAACAAAGAACCACAATTTATGACCTCTCCGCGACTTTCTCAATGGGCAATCCAATTTTTGGGCACAATGAGGAAATATCGCATTGTAAACGGAGCTAAAAGCTCTGATAATGGTATTGGGATTTCCTTGAATTTATGGTGGCTTGCGGTACAAAATGATTTATGTAGCGGCTGAAAATCAAAATTGGACTTGTCTGTTATAAAGAAACATTATACGATCCTTGTTTTTGGGCTTCTCCATTCAAATCAGGTTCAGGTGCACGCTTCATCGGACATCTAGACGCACTTCAAGTTACCATTCTTACCTGTTTGCCCTTCCACCAATTCGCACAAAACGCTTCAAAACACCCTTTGCGCACAGCAAAAGAGTGGAACTCACTGCCTGCGTCATGTGTTCCCACACGCATTCAACCCGAATCTCTTCAAAGTTAGAGTGAACAGGCTTCTTCTGGGTAAATTCACTCCATCGTCGTCTTGATCTCTATCACTTCTGACCTAGACTAAAGTCAAGAGCAAACCCACCGTAAACAAAAAAAAAGATTTGAAATACCAAATTGAACCAATCAATCTGCCTAGCCTTTTCCAACTACATTGGGTTCGGCTTCCAGTCTTACCGGATTCAGCTGAGTACCAGTGTTTTAATACCAAATTGAATAACCCTTAAAATTCTACTCGGTACAGCTTCCTCGTGTTAGCCTCCATACATGATGCCACTGCCAAGCCGAGGTCTCACTTTTGGCTACTAGTCTTAGCCTGTGGGTCAAGGGAAGCTCGTAGGTTTGGTAAAGTCACCACATCATCTACAACGTGGTTCGCCAGTTCCTACGCTTTTCGCTGTGACATGCATGAAATTAACACGTTGACTAAGTGCAATTCATAATGTTGAGAATAAGGTGATGACGAAGTGAGAAATGTAATGTTTTCCTGGCCAGCTGCCAGGTGACTATGATAAGGTCTTGTGCTATATCAAGCGGTGCTACTTCGTCCTCGTTACCGCGAGTCTGTAGTTTACTCAGTCTTACTAGCATTTTACCTACGAAACTGCAATATATTGGTTTCATCTGTCAAAGAACTATCTCACCTCATTTTAAGAGCGAATGCCTAGCAATGTTTCTACTTTATTAATTAGGCTTTTGATAGATATGCCATTGTTCTATAGTGTGATAACGATCCACAATCATTAACCACAAAAAAACAAATGGCGGTGAAGCCAGCTCCTCCCTTGTGCCAATCTCGTGCACATCGCGAGCGCGAGTAATCATCGCCTACGTTCCACTTCATTGGAGATGACGGCGCCTCCCCGGCTGCCACGACACCGGCACGGGACGCCACTGAATTAAAACCCTCTCCGTTTCCTTTAATGTCGCCGAAATTAAAATTTGAGAACTATTGTCTCCCTCGAACAATGATCCCTTGTTACAGCACTTTTCATTCTGAGCTTCGTTCTCGCGTTGTCCTCATTCATTATTTGAAATGTTTGCCGTTTAAATTAAGATTTATTATTCTTTTTGGAAGTTGTGGAAACCAATTAAAATGCCTGATGGTGCTGTAATGAGAAAATTGTTGGCGGTCATAAAAGGTGAAGTTCTGAACGAATTAGTTGCTTTCTGCACCCTGGGTCTTTTATTTTCTCTTAGTAAATGTCCGTTGTCTATCTATTCATAGTATATTAAAACACTGCTTTATTAGAGGAGAACCGGGCTCACAAGCACAACGTACTAAACTAAGCAATGTCCGAGAGCAGAGGGTGTGTTCTGGAACTTTTAATAGTGGTGTATTAAATTTGGTGTTGTGTTTTGTGCAGGCTACTTCGGCAAGTACTTGAACAAATACAACGGCTCGTACATCCCACCCGGCTGGCGCGAGTGGGGAGGACTCATCATGAACTCCAAGTACTACAACTACAGCATAAACATGAACGGCAAGAAGATCAAGCATGGTGATGATTATAATAAGGTAAGATTCACTTCAGAATTCTAAGATAATGGTACCTAATGAGAAATTGTCTTGTTGAAGCTCGAGCAATCAAATCGGAAAATAAAATGAATCTAATTTTGAATTCAGCTGTCTTCATAAGGATGACAAAAATCTACATCACAATCTATTAGACGAGGTATTTTTTTTTCAAAACAATTAATGAGAATTTATAGCTTACCTCAGAAACGAATCATACTATTATTGCAGGTACTGTCACCAATTGTAACTGTAACTGCAAGAATTATGCAAACCATACTCGCTTTTGAGAGTTCTTTGCGTAACGGGGGTTCCAACAGTGCCCAATGGGGGCTACCGCGTATGAATTCGCCGCTAGAGGCGCTGGTGTAGCATAACGTCTCCTATATGTCAAACTCCACTGTTTGTGTTGTGGGTGGGCGGGTTTGTCCGTAATTATATTATTGTTGTGAATATTTTGCAATACCTCAGAAAGTTATGGCAAATATGAGTTAGGGTCACGGTTGGGCGCACGGTTGGCGCAGTGTTTGAGCGATTGACTGCTGCGCTGCGTGTCGCGGGTTCGATTCCCGCACGGAAAACATTTTTTAATGACCCACAGATAGCTGTTCCGGCTCTGGGTGTTTGTGTATGTGAGTTTATATGTTTGTAAACGCACCCACGATACAGGGAGAAATTGCTAGTAACGTTTTTTTTTTTTTAAATATTCGGAAAAATAAAAATAAAAGTTTTAATGAATGCCAGTGCTTTAAGGTATTAAACATAATTTAAATGTAAACTTAGTCTTCACGCCCGTAGTAGATACGTAACAAACTTAGACAGCTTAAAGTTTCTAAACTCAATAATATTTCTCTAATATAAATATTTCAGGACTACTACCCAGATCTGATCGCAAACGACTCGATAGCGTTCCTGCGGGCCTCCAAACGTCGTTTCTCCCGTAAGCCAGTGCTGCTAGTGATGTCTTTCCCGGCACCTCATGGCCCCGAAGACTCGGCGCCGCAGTACTCGCATCTGTTCTTCAATGTCACCACGCATCAGTGAGTACCAACATAATTTAGCTATAGAACCTAATCATCCTAGCGTCGTATCTACTACAAGCTTTTCTGCTAGTTATGTTGTTCCTAGATTTCCAAGGGCCCGAGGACTCACCGTGAAAAGTTGACCACGCATCAGTGAGTAGGTACTCAACTGTCTAAAGACTTTCTTGAAAGGTCATCGGTCGAGGTGCTGCTTTCGATAGAAAATGACAAAGTCTGTGTACCTACCTGCTTTGTATTTAGTTTTCAGAGCCCTTTTATACATCAAGATGGTTATACTTAGCTCCAATCTATTGGTGGTCTAAGTTGTCTAGATATCGTTGTCAAATTCTGAACAGCAGACTAATTGCGCAAGTGTATTCGGCAAGACAAAGCGCAAAAAGTATGAAATATTGACCAATCACATGCGAGAGGAAAAACGCGATGTGGATAACGCTATGTGATTGGACGATTGTTTACTTACGCAATGAGGCTGCAGGAGAGCGCAAGATAGTTATACGTTTTGCTGGCATCTTTGCAATTGATTTATGGTTGATTTTGATTTAGTTAACTCAACCAATGGTTAAATATATCTACTAACCAATAGTTTAAAATTAAAGGTAAAACGCGTTCATTCCTCATTTGTTAGTCAAAAAAATGGTCAAATAATTTTAACTCGCCAACTTATTTGACCATTTGTGTGGCTAACAACTGAAGGAAAATGGTGTTCTACCGAAATTTGCAACCATTGGTTTGTATTTAACCACTGGTTGAATTAACTACGAATCAAAAAATTGGGCCTTAGTATCCATCATATTCATAAACAAAACTGCAGATCCTTGCAAAATTAGCATTATCTTCACTCTTGCAAGTAACACCAATGCAAAACCAAAAACAGACTTACCCCCAGTTTCCCAGCTCTAAATTATCGGAGAATTAGGCTGTGACAAATTGTCAAGCACGCGTTATCTGCTGTGATTAGTTGAATGAATTTTCAACAGCCAATCACATCAGATAACGCGTGCTTGACAATTTGTCACATTAATTCTACGATAATTTAGAGCTGGGAAACTGGGGTTTATTAACATTCACCACTACACTCATTCGGATTTATTTTTAGCATTGTTACAAGACCAAAGCACATATAAAGTCACTGCAATAATATAATTTACGGTAAGCTCAGAAGCTTTATAATTCATTAGCCTAATAGACCTAGGTTGAAATTGTCACAGATAAGCTCCCCTGTCACATTAAGTCATAATGACCCCATGCGAATGGCCGGTGGATGATAACGTCTGCATACCCCTCCAGGGATTATAGCGTGACGGTAATGTGTGGTACCTATGTACTCTATAGCAGTGAATAACAACCCTGTGTCGGCACTTTATCACGCATGATTTATATCGTCGAAGTTGTAAGAGTAGCAAATAAATCATGAAAAGGTGATGGGTTATCGTTTTACTCGTATTTGTTGAAGCCGCTGCAGTTATAAATGTTTTTAACCCCCGACAGAAAAGGAGGGGTGTTATAAATTGGACGTGTGTACCTGTGTGTTAGTGTATCTTTCTGTGGCATCATAGTTCCCAAACGGATAAACCGAATTTGAGAGAGTTATGTTTGATAAAATTCGGTTCAGCCGTTCTGAAGTTATGGGCGTTTTACTGTTTGAATCGGGGTGTTTTCACAAGATATCGTGTCATAATTATGTGTTCAATAGATTATCGATCGAAGCGTGCCTACTTCTAGATAAATTATGTAGTGTGAAATAAAAATGTGTCGGAGGCTTTAAAAAAAAATACTTGACACTTCGACGTAGTACGCTAATAGGTACGTCTTGTAGATCGTCGAAAAACAAAAGAACACTAATATTTTAAACTTTTTCAAGATGCATAGCTAAACAGAACAAATAGGCAGCCCTGGAAGTTCCGATGTAGGTTTTTAGTGCAGATACCGACACTATGATACTGGAAAGGTTTCGACACAAAGGAAAGCTCAACTCAAGATACTGTTAAAGTCTTAACTTCAACACTGTATGTGAGTCTGAAAGGTGTTCAAACACAACTTATAAGACTGTTCGTCTGTGAAAGTATAGAACACTGAAATGAAAAGTTTCAGTGCCGTAGTCACCGCTTTTCCAATATAACTTTTACATTACATTATTATAACTCACGTATCTTCTAAATATTTCTTATTATGTTTATATTTGTCATCGACTCACCTCTGAACGAACTGAAAATGTCGTTGCCCTAATCAATAAAATTCAATTTCATAATTTAGTCCTCGGAGTACTCGATTCACTTCATTCGTCGTCAGTTGAAATTAAAAATATAAGTCGGTATTCAGTTTGAAATCTCGGTGGACTCGCGTCGTCTAAATATCTCAACAAAAACACTAATTGCAGCAGCGTTTTCGCAACAGCACCGGCCATCTTCTCTCTTTAAATATTTAAGGAGTCGGCGTTTTTGGAGCTCCATCGAAAGCAAATAGCTTTTAGGATGCCACTCTGATGTTTGTGGTCGACCCCGCTACATTTTACTGCAAAGATACGCCCAAGGATGTTACGAGGTCCTTAGTAAATGAGCTCTGGAGCGCGGGAGTGATTAACTTTGACGGGGTCATTACTGCGTTACTCACACATTAACGTTCTGACAAATAATTAGGTATACTTACATTTTAAGCTTTTACGAGCTGCAAAATGAGTTTGTTCACAACATTTTAGCCCAAGTTGTTCTACTTAATAATTCATGCCAAAATAAAAACTGCATAGAAGTTTCCAAACGTTATAACTTCTGCATGCGAGGTAATAAAAAGCTGTCTACTTTACACTGCGGTGCATGTACTCGGGTTCATAATCACGAGCGGCTTTTTTCGTGGGAACTCTCCGAAAATTTTACGTGCACTTACGGCGGACGGTGCCCTGAATAATTTTACTTGCTCTCTGGCGAGAGGTGGCGCGCGGCTGATTTATGTTTCATAAGAATGTTTAGAGGAAGGCAGGCAGTATATTCTGGTGACTTACGATTTGGGGGCATCAGTCTCGGTCGCTTACTCAGCGGAAGTTGTAGGTGCGGTTGTGTAATGGGAGGAGATCAGTCAGCGCCTCGCTCAGGTGTCGCCCCGTCTAGCGTCTGGCTGAACCGTTTAATTGCCTCCCATAGATCAATTGTCTACGGCAAGACGACGACGATCACGTCGTTTTCACATTTGCTTGCGTAGATACCTACCAATTCCAACCTTTTTAGTGGTCGTTAGTCTGCTAGAATATTTTTTCGAATCATTTATCATTTATATCTATACCTACCTAAGGTATATCAGTAGAATCAGGTAACGAAACTTCATAAGAAATTTTCAGTGATGAAAATCTTCATTAAGTGACTATTAAAGGAAAATTTCTTTACCATGTGATGTAGTAAAGTAGGTGTAGGTGAGAAAACACACAGGCTTAATCTATTTGGGTTTACTTAAATAAAGAGGTGAAATATTTGACGCTTTCACGTTTTACGATACTGCATAGTGAGAACGTGTTTATTTAAACCGTTTCAGTTATTTTATGCGGCAGCTTCGCGAAATCGTTTAAATCACGGTATAAATCTAACTAGATGACGCGATTGTATGTACTTTGCGTGTCAAAAACAGAGTAAAATTACGATCCGTGCGCCTTTTGTCGACGTTTTATAGGTGCCCATGTAGGCCTATATGAAATAAAAAAAAATAATTTTGATTTTGATCAATGATCGTAATTACAGCTTTTCATTTAGGAAATCCACTGAAATCAAAAAAAATGCCTGTTTACTGTGTATCTTATTGAGCTGTAAAGACCGTAGAGAAAAATTCGCCGAGGCATTGGAAATGTTTCTTTCATTGGTAAGTAGATAAATTTGTTTTTAAATAGTGTGTTAATAAAAAGTGGCACGTTTGGTTTTCATACAGATGGAGGGATTTGCGTTATCGAGTCAGATTTGTCTGAAGTTTAGATAGACAGGCACATATATGGTGAATCAAATTGAGTACAGATCTTACTTCATAGTGTATATAGATAGTCTACCAGTAAAGATTTCTGAGGTTAGAATGTTTTGTAAAAAAGCTCGGCAAAGTTTTTCTGATGTTCAAGCAAAAGCTTGTTTCGCCAACTGGACAAAACAAATAAATATGGACTGCGTTAGGTGGATGACGAAGGTTAAACCTTTTTTCTTTTATTATAATTTTGTATCTCGCTATGAAGCACTTTCATTTCACACATATTCTTATCTAGTTATTGTTTTATATTAAAGATTAAATACTCTTAGTCAGATACATACACTTTATTAACATTCTTACAGGACATACTTCTAGACACACTGTAGCAGCGATAGCATAGATAATCAAACCCACAGATAATCAACTTATTATAGAACACCTCCCCCTATGCTTAATTTATACTCGTCAGCATTAAACCAACTTAACTTCTAATCAACATGGGTCATTTTACAAATCCAAAATCTGTCTGGGCTTTATAATTCTGCCAGATCTAGTCTGATGCAAGCTTGATCTATTATTCTCAACATTGCTAGAACTATTACCATTTGTCGCATCAGGCACACTTTGTGAACAGCTAGGTAAACTCAACTGACAATTATTATCGCTTACATCTATGAACATGTCTCTAGGACCATAACTTACATTAGTTTGAGACTTTCTCATGTGATAAGTATTTCTTCTTACTGGTTTACAATCACCGCTTACTATATAAGATCTAGGTTCATCAGCTTTATTTAATACTATTCCCTTTTTCCAAATATTTTCCTTATCTGTTTTATATACTATTTGTTCCCCTATCTCAAAACTTTGTTCCTTCCTTCTAGCTTTCCTATCATGAAATTTTTTAGTTACAGACTTTCTCATATTCAACAAAATATCGACATTTTTCTCTATCTTTGGTTCTAGAGCTATACTGCTAGTAGGTAAGTTAGTTCTTAGGCGTCTACTATGTAAAATTTGTGATGGTGAAATTTGTAAGCCAGCTAAAGGTGTATTATTATAGTGTAAAATGGAATCTCTGTAATCCCTGTTTTCGTCATTAGATTTCCTTAACAAAGTCTTAGCAATATGTACAGACTTCTCTGCTAACCCATTACTCCTATGGTAATGTGGACTACAAGTTACAATTTGTATATCTTTAGACCTATAATACTGTTTACACTCATGTGACAATAATGGATTATTATCAGCAACAACAGTCTCTGGGTAACCAAATCTAGTAAATAGGTACTTCTTGCATTGCATTAATTACGGATTCAGAATTCTTGTTTAACAAAGGAATTATTTCAAGCCAATGTGACAGGTAATCAACTATCACTAAATATGATTTACCAGCTAACTCCAATATATCTGTCCCTACTTTACTAAATCTTTGCTTAGGTATCTTATGGCACAACATAGGCTCATAATAATTCTTAGGTCTAAATTTTTCACATGTTGTACATTTAACAATATTTTTTTTAATATTCTCAGACATACCAGTCCAATAGAATAGCTGTCTAGCTCTATTAATACTTTTATTAACCCCTGGGTGTCCTTGGTGAACTAAATTTAGCACATAAGATCTCAAAGATTCTGGTACAATTATTTTAGAACCAACAAATACTAATCCTGCCTCAACATAAATATCATCCTTAAATTTATAATATGGTTTACATTCCGAAGAAACCCTAGATTCATCAGGCCATCCACTAAAATAATAATTAGTAATCTCTGTCAAAATTCTGTCTTTACTAGTAGCTAATCGAAATTGAATTTTCCTTTCTGAACTCATAGGTAAATGTACTGAAACTGAATGTACCATTTCCATCATCTCAACATCTTTTTCTATTAATTTCCTACTATTCCTTGAAAGCATATCAGCAAAATGTATAAATTTCCCAGGAACATAAACAAGATTCAAACTGTACTTTAATAATTTTAACCTTAAACGTCTTAATCTAGGTGAACCAATCTTACTGATCTGTTTTGACATAATTGGTAACAAAGGCTTATGATCAGTTTGGACTCTAACAGAATTACAGCCATAAACATACTTATGGAATTTTTGTGTACCATAATAAATGGCTAATAGCTCTTTCTCAGTTTGACTATAATTAATTTCAGCACTATTCATAGTTCTAGAAACACAGGCAACTAATCTTAAAATATTTTTATTATCTTTTTGAAACATACAGCACCCAATACCATTTTTAGAAGCATCACATTGCAAAATTATCTCTTTATCAGTACAAAATGATTTGAGATTTTGGATTTGTAAAATGACCCATGTTGATTAGAAGTTAAGTTGGTTTAATGCTGACGAGTATAAATTAAGCATAGGGGGAGGTGTTCTATAATAAGTTGATTATCTGTCACATTGGCTTGAAATAATTCCTTTGTTAAACAAGAATTCTGAATCCGTAATTAATGCAATGCAAGAAGTATTTACTAGATTTGGTTACCCAGAGACTGTTGTTTCCTCTCATTAAATTTAAAACGTTCAAAAACTTCGTTCACTCTAGGTCGAACATATTTATCAATCGCATCTAACAGTTTTTCATACTTCACAGTCTTTTCACTTGAGACCGGAAGAGTTGCAATAATTCTGGCGGACTCCATCCCCATCATGTTCCTCATCAGAGCAACTTTAACGTGGTCTGCGGCTTCATCTTTACCAATACCAACTAAATAATCTTGAAAACATTGTTTCCACAATGGCCACTCATCGCCGGCATTACTCGACCGCATATCAAAATTTGGCAAAACTTTCACACAATTCTCCATAATAATAACTTTTGTGATTAGCAAGAATAGTAATATTAGTGATTCGTTTTTACGACTGCGCCATGTTTTATATTAAAGATTAAATACTCTTAGTCAGATACATACACTTTATTAACATTCTTACAGGACATACTTCTAGACACACTGTAGCAGCGATAGCATAGATAATCAAACCCACAGATAATCAACTTATTATAGAACAGTTATTACCACCAATTGACTTCAACTTCAGTCTTAATATTTATGAATGATAGCTTATCATTTATTGTCAATAACCCCTAGGATTGTTTCCGTTATCATCTGGCGACTTGGAATCAGTGTTGGCAAAAAGTTAATCTAACTAATGATTGAAAATTAAAGATTTAAAAGTGAATCATGATTAACTATTAAAAATAAATTAATCGTACCTAGTTAGTTAATCAAATTTTAATAATTATGATTAGATAATAATGATGTACAATTGTAATTACTAATTGTTACCCACGATTTAAAAAAATATGAAAGTTTGGAACGGAAAAATCGATCACTGTAATTGTACTGTAGCACGTATTATCCCACCGCTGGGCAAAGGTTCGTGGCTATATTTTATCTGAAAAAGTAGGCTTTTGTTTATAAAAAAATCCTTAATCTGCTTAATCAAATTACCTATCTACCGATTAACTATTAATGATAAGTTTTTTTAATCGTGATTACGATTACTATCATTATCATTTTAGCTGAAAGACGTCCACTGCTGGACATAGACCTACCCCAGGCGTCACCACATTACTATAATCGTGATTAATTTATTCATAATCAATGTAATCATAATTATTTTAACCACAATTATGTTTAATTTAATGAAGATTAAATTACCTAGTTAACAATCGATTAAAAAAATAATCGATTAATGCCAATACTGATTGGGATATAGGATAAGCTATAGATACCCAAATGCTGAAAGCCGGTGTTTCCTTGTTCATTTCTTCGTTTTTGACACCGATTGCCAAAATTGAAGTTATTTTTAACTTTTTAGTGTATAAATTTGGAAATCGTTTTTATTTTTCACTTTTTTGTTGTGGTACCCTGTAGGGAAGTTCCCTAGTTAAATGTATAATAAACTAACATACGATTGCAGCAATCCTGAGAGATTGAAGAGTTCTGTAGTGTATCTCCAAAGTTTTGCATCAGATCTTTACCGAATTTATAGGGGACTATTTCGAAAAATTACTCTTCCGAACACAAAAAGAATTTTCAAAATCGGTCTACAATTGCCGGAGAAATCGGTGAAAATCCATAAATAAAAATACATACATGCGAACATAAAACCTCCTCCTATTTGGGCAGTCGGTTATAAACGACAATGGTTTTCTGGCAGCTGTACCTATCTAGACAAGCCACTGTTTCGTATCGAGTGTCAAATGTGCGGTGTCATTACGTGGGGAGGCGGAACACTGCCATCCCGCGGCTCATCACAATATGCACGCTGAATATGTATGTATATGATTGCAAGCTGCTTGCACTCTGTCTCGTTGCAAGTTTTGTCATATTTGATGGTGTGAGCGGTGTGATGCGGGATGCTGTATCTACGACTGTTACCTACAACAACTTTGATTTGGTCTAGCGAATTATGTTAACTTGGCGAAAACTGACTTCCCTCCGACTTCGTAACGAATAGGCCCTAAAACACTACGGAATATAGCTATGAAGCTTTTTCAACCATGCTATTCCCATTTGCAATGGTCGAAAAGTTTTACAAATAAACCCATTTAGGTGGAATAGGTACGCTGTTCATTTCTCTTTATCCTAAAATACCTTTCACATTAATGAACACGAAAAACTTTGAGAATGCTGAACAGAGAAATTGTTTCGAATGAACTTCAGGATTAAATTGAAAAGTATTAAGGTGGTCCGGGATTTTAGGAGTGTAGGAATTAAACCGTCTATCAAGTTTCTAATTCAGTTGCCAAACATCTCTGAAACAGACTCGGATTGTATGACGCTGAAGAATTTTCACTTCGTCAAACCAATTACGAAGAAAACAACAATGTTTTCCGAAATTAGGCGGGATAAAGTTCACTCCTTTGCTGAGTTCAAAAACTGATAATAATTGAATTATG
Organism: Orthosia gothica; assembly: GCA_949775005.1. NCBI lineage: Eukaryota > Metazoa > Arthropoda > Insecta > Lepidoptera > Noctuidae > Orthosia > Orthosia gothica. The sequence goes on along the minus strand of OX459048.1, from coordinate 19,127,461 downwards.
TGGCTGACACAATAATACTTTGGAACAATTTCATAAGAGGTAGGTAGGATAGAAGTCACAGTTGAATTTATCAATCTTTTGGGTGGCCATACCTTAACAAAAACAAGTACTCGTATAACGAGTAGACGACGATCGTGACAGATAGCAAGGAAACAGGAATCGGCCTCGGCGTCGAAAAAAAATCATCTGAATTTCCTTTTGATCGAATGAATTTTAATATTTTCCTTTTATACACAGAAAATAAAAGGAGCGTTATTTTTTGTGCTCAATTATACCAGGTTGAAACATTCAGTAAAAAGACAAAAGCTGAGCCGCAGCTCCACATAAATACTTACATCAGAATGTATGTATGTGCATATTTTACGTTATTTTTTATACGGACGACTTCCTTGCATGATTTTATTTATCGTGCAGTTGAAACACTCGATGGGTAGGTAGGTACTCGTCTCTGGCTGCGCGCGATCCCCGCATAAATTATACCGGTCTGAGGAGCCTTCAGTGTGCTTGAAAATCGCCGATGCAAATAAACGAGGCGATCTTTATCCCAATCATTACTTAACATATAAATGTTAAGCTGTTTATTTGTAATCGTGCATAGACAGCGGGATAAAGTCGGTGGTTCGTTAAAATATTAGCTGCTTAGGGCTGTTACATGCTGACTTTGATGGTGACAATGGAAAGTGAGCACTCGCACGTTAGGAATGTGTTCAAGCCCTTAGAAAAGGGTTTTCCTAGACTTGCAATCAATGCGAGATTAAAGTAAAGTTACGTAAAGTTAGGAAAAAGCAGATGTGATAGATCTATTTTTAACCCTCGAGGGAAAAAGAGGGGTGTTATTAGTTTGACGTGTGTATCTGTGTGATTGTGTATCTATCTGGCATCATAGCTCCTAAACGGATAAACAGATTTTGATTTTGGTTTGAATGGTGGTTTTATCGAGAGTGTTCTTAGCTATGTTTGATGGAAATCGTTTCAGCTGTTCAAAAGTCATGGGTGTTTTACTGTTTGAATCGGGCGGTTTTTTTTTTGTTTTTGTAATAACTACGTGTTCAATAGATTGTTGATCGAAGCGTGTCTAGATAAAATATGTAGGTACATATGTAGCACGAAATATAAATGTCGGGGTTTTTTTTTTATATTTACTTGTTAAATGTTACATTAGCCACTTAAAGGCATCTTCACTATCACTTTTCGGTACTTAGCTACCGTTTTAATTTCTTTGAAAAAAAACTTTTTTTTTATTATTAAACTTCCTCCTTGATCCCTATAGTTATCTCCATAGAATAATTTACCTGGAAGCTTTTACATTAATTCCGAACGCATAAAGCAAGGCACGCCGCACGAGACCATTACAATAAGCAGCCCTTACTAACGACATATTGTTGATTACGATGACTAAATATTGCTTATTAATAAACATGGCCGTGCGTAGTCCATTGTTCCAAGGCTACTATAAATTTTATGTTACCATTCAGAAAATTGTTTTGCCGTACAGCTTTTACTACTAAGTGCATTACATTCCTGTATTTTTATAGCTTCCCTGTAATAAATCTATAAACCATTATGATCACTAAAACTGTTATGGCGCTGATTATTGGTATTCGTGTAACCGAGGGGGTACTTTAGTAATAAGTCGTAAACTAAGATAGACTTAGTAGACCTAGGTACTGCAGATTACCAGTTGAATAAGATTGGTTATTTGATTTAACTGTACCTGCAGGTCTTTGGTGGTTTGCCCCTGTACAATTTAGTTTACTATGCAACAAGTACGAGACGCGAGACGAAAAGCTTAGTATATCGTGCGTGACAAAATAGACCTATCAGAAACGTTGTATACGGAGTTCAAATGTTTGTAGGTACGTACTTAAAATATGTCTAAAAGTTGCACCCCACTCAGACAGGCTTAGGAAAATGCCAAAAAAAAATAAAAAGCGTGTTAGCCAGCACTAATCAGAAGTGGTGCAACTTTGATTAGAAATATACCTGTTAGCATAATTACCGTAAAATATTAAGATAACTGCATCTTAGTTCTGTACTTTTGCATACAAATGTCCACCACTTAAAATGTTGCATGCTAATACACAGCAAAACTGTTTCACTCTCACGGATTAACTTAGAATGGAAATTGGAAGGCATTAGTTCCACACAGCTTGTGTTAGTTGGGTCTTACATAGGTACATTTGATTAGTGCATGTGAATGCTGCATACCTACATTCTGAGGTGGATCGTTCGCGACGCAATGGCGCCAGTAACTAGAGTCGAACATGAGTCTGAACGAAGCTTCTGGGTTGCGAAATGTAAAATGAAGCTTTCTTTTGTGAACCACTGTGAACTTTGATTTAGGTTTAATAGGTAGAGTTTATGTTCGAATTTTGAAAATTACAGAAAAATCGGCAAAACCGTCTCTACTATAATCACGAAGTGCGTAAGCGGCGCGGCGGCTCGCTATAATGTTTCACGACTATCAGTCTTAGGCGAAAAGCTACCTAGGTTCCTACCACAAAGGGCATCGCTATCTTTTGATCATCATTGGCAATTTAATTATCTATCTATTGTTTATGGATGTATGGGTATAATGCGTGTGCAGCATTGCGTTCGCAATTAAAATAGTGGATGGCCACAATAAATATTTACAATACTGATTTTACTAGGTATCAATAAAATCTATTAGGCACCATATAAACAATTAAATTGTGTAATAAATCTTGATTTAGGTCTGCCAGACGCGGTATTTCCAAACAAGTGGTATGAGCAAAGAGTCTAGCGTTTTTTCCTGTTTTTATATACCGGTATGGTAACCCTGGTCGATTTAATATTCAGCCATCGGCGTATTGTGTGGTCGGGCGTATCGCAGGAACCTGTCCTCGAGCCGAGCCGACAAAGGTAAATTAAAAAAATGTCTAAAATGGACCTTAATATGTAATAATGATGTAGAATGAATCCTTTTAAACCTTGATTTTAGTTAGATATTAATATGTAATCAATTATGTATGCAGCCTATAAATTTAATTTGATTAAAAAGATACATCTTTTAGAGAGCTAAATTATACACAAAATGTTCTCCAAAATTTCTATACTATTACTAAGAGTTTTTAGTATTTTTCATAATTAGACCTTTCAATAACATTTCGACACTTGGGCCATTGACTATAAGCATTTAGTTATCATCGTCTTAGCTGCCCTTATCTTTTTTAGGGTTCCGTAGCCAAATGGCAAAAAACGGAACCCAAGATTCGTCATGTCTGTCTGTCTGTCCGTCCGTATGTCACAGCCCCTTTTTTCCGAAACTATAAGAACTATGCTGTTGAAACTTGGTAAGTAGATGTATTCTGTGAACCGCATTAAGATTTTCACTCAAACATAGAAAAAAAACAATAAATTTTGGGAGTCCCCATACTTGAAACTCAAACTATTTTTTTTTTCCCGTCAAACCCATAGGTACGTGTTTATGGATAGGTCTTCAAAATAATCTAATTCTATTTTTTTTCTAAACTGAATAGTCTGCGCGAGAGACACTTCCAAAGTGGTAAAATGTGTGTGTCCCCCTGTAACTTCTAAAATAAGAGAATGATAAAACTAAAAAAAATATATGATGTACATTACCATGTTTTGGAGTCTTTTAATACAGGCGTTACTTGCTTATATGAAGACTCCAAACCCAAAATTGTTTGTGTATAATTTTTTAGACACAATAAACGTTATTTATTTATTTATTTATGTAAACTTCCACCGAAAATTGGTTTGAATGAGATCTAGTAAATAGTTTTTTTTTTAGTTCGACTCAGCTTGTGTAATTTTTTTAATACCTACTTTTAGTAGATTATTTAGGTGCCTAATCTTGCAAAATTTAGGGTAAGGGTAGGTTAGGTACCAATATCCTTACCTATACTTTACCGTGTTACACAATATTATTAAACTACCTATGTATATCTACTTATTACGCATATCTACGTACCTCTCGATAAGTAGGTTCTTACCTTACCTACCTAGCTATGTGATTAAACGACCTTTTGACCTCAAGCTAACACCTTGGTCATTGGCTTTTGTAGACTTTATCATTAACACACTCATAAAATAAACATAAATTGTCTGATTTATCGCGTGGACAGCACGGCATATCTCAAATAATAATTAGCGTCAAAGATCTTTATAATTTATTACCGCCCTGCATATAATTTTCTGCCTTCTCTTTTTATTAGCATACCTATGATTAGAACCTATTTTCCTAGCTAAAGACGTTAAAAGCCAATGACTGAGAAGAATGATTGCATGCCGATGCAAATTTATGTTCCTACATATATATTATGTAAGTACCTACCTATACACATATCTACTAACTATGAAAACCTTTATTTAAATTATTATTCATTAAAGCGCTGCACTCATCGCTATCATTTAGGTATTTACTTACACTTACGAGTATCGTTGTTTAGAGCTCTTTGAGTAGATAAATGCTGTATTTTTTGTTTAAAAATATTGGAATACAAAGAAATTAGAACCCACCATAGTCGCAATTTATCAAAAAAATTGTTCCGAAAAATTTTTTAACTTCCCAATCACCTCACCTCACTTCAAATTTTGTGATAATGTGTAATATTATACTTATATTGATCAATCAGATTGTTCTTTGAAATTACCTATTTTTCTGATTAAACCAACTTGTTTTGCGTTTTTTTACGGAACCCTAAATGTGCGAAGTCCGACACGCACTTGGCCGGTTTTATATAAACTGCGGCAATAGCTGTAATGTAATTTAATGGACGCCAGCGACACCGTGTATTCCCGTTCGTCCCACCGACTTCGTCCCCCTGGTGGGACGAACGGACGACGCAAATAATTACAGATTGATTGTTTAATGGTAAAAAAAAACAAAGTTTAAAATAATAATCAGTCATTTATTAAGGAATAAAAATCACAGAATCAACTTTACGTACCTAGGTATCAAAATTTATACCTAGTACATACATTGATACATTAAAACAAAATAAATATGATAAAAAAATCAGTCAGCTTCTTCAATCAGTTTCTTTTTTTATCGGCACTCTTTTGTTATCTAGCGGCATCGCCGGCGCATCCCACCAGAGCCATGTAATATTACGACGAATTTGAAAGTAAACTACGAAACAAAGATTAAACATTTTACGCACAAAAATATTTAGTGGGACGAATGGCACTAATCTAAGAATATATTCCAATTCGTCCCCCTAAAATCCTGAGTGGGACGATCGGGAACAAATTTAATATTATTTTTGTAAATTCCCGTTCGTCCCACCAGGGGGACGAAATCGGTGGGACGAACCGGAATACACGAGCGACACTACTGCCCGGCGAGCATGGCCTACTGTGACATCGCTTAAGTCACACTTTTAATCACAGTTTGGGCGATAAACTCATTTTGTCATAAATGCTAGCACGGCGGCGTGAGATATTTTCTTCACTTGTGGCATAACTTCTTGACGTTTATTTTTTTCTTTTTCGGAAATTTTCCAATTTTATTGCAGTTTCGGTTTAACCTTGGCCATAAAAATCATTTATGTTCTGAGAAGCATAGCCCTACGACGCACTGTTTCCGAATTATGGGCCTCCGTATCTTATTTTATTTTGCATAAAACGCTCTATATTTCTAAAATGATATCTCGAAAACGGTATGTCCTAGGCAAAAAATAACCAAAATTTAGCCCCCCCCTTTGCTACCCCCATGTTAGCAGCATCCCAACATGAAGTGACATTTGTGACAAAATGGGTGCGCCCGTATTAGCAATTAAGACCCGATGAGTCCCAAATAAACGTTTTTTCTCACGCCGCCGGTACTAGTATTTAAGACAAAATGACTTTATCGCCCAAATTGCGATGAAATGTGTGACTCAAGCCATGGTACAGTAGGCCGTGCTCGCCGGGAAGCATCAAAAAAGGCATGTCGCGCCTTTAAAATATGTCACATGGTTGACCCGTGCTAGCATAAGTGACAAATTGTAAGACATGGACAAATTTTATCATGTCTTGTCACAAACGTCTTGGGTTTGCCATGCTCGCCGGGCTGAACGTGAGTTTCTGAGTTTCCTCTCGCCAGGTTGAGTAGGTACAGTGGTTTGGGTTCTTTTATTAGGAATTTCTCATCCCGTAGTCACAATTTGTGCCAATGATTTATAACATAACAGGCGAAATGTGGGTTTCGAGTCTAAATATCCTACTTCTATTTATATGTACCTTCAATCTAATATCTCCAATCATTCCACAGCACGCCGACGTACGACATGGCTCCGAACCCGGACAAGCAGTGGATTCTCCGCGTGACAGACAAGATGAGGCCCATTCATCGTCAGTTCACGGACTTGCTGATGACAAAACGACTGCAGACGCTGCAGAGTGTCGACATGGTACGTCATAAACTATTACAATGCTATGCTTGCACAATATGTTTTACTGCAGTTCTACTACCAAAATAGCATTGAATTTGTTTGCAGACTATTTCGTTATTTTATTTGGATTTAATATTTGCCGGAATTGAAAGTGTAGTTTACAATGCTATGCTTGCACAATATGTTTTACTGCAGTTCTACTACCAAAATAGCATTGAATTTGTTTGCAGACTATTTCGTTATTTTATTTGGATTTAATATTTGCCGGAATTGAAAGTGTAGTTACTTCCGTACCAACACTTACACTTATCTTTAGGTACTTGCCCTTTTTACACTTTTACAGGAATATATAACCTGTTTTAAATAAACGCTATAACGTAGATATTTAAATAATGTAAGTAAGGTTCACGATGCACGATGGTGCGACGCGTGGTTCGGCAGGTGGACTAGCAATTTATGAAGAGCTCCGAAGGAGATTGCGGGATACAAAGCAAGCAAAACTAATATTTAAAATATTATTACCTACATATAATTTTGAATAGCGGTTTATAAAAAAAAAACTTAAATTATTTATTTTCATATTTTTACACTGCCGCTTCTGCATCCGTTTAGATTTCCGTTTCCGCCAATATTTACTTTTAACATCGGTTTCCGTTACTTCACTAAAATACTAGGTACATAAACTTTTCCTATGAAGTAAAGATAGAACAAAAAAAAATATAACTAGAGGAAAACTACCTATTCTTTGATATAATCTGGAATTTTATTTTTCAGGCTGTCGAACGCGTTTATCAAGAGTTGAAGGCTTTGGGTGAACTGGACAACACGTACTTAGTGTACACTTCCGACCACGGTTATCACTTGGGCCAGTTTGGCTTAGTCAAAGGAAAAAGCTTTCCCTTCGAGTTTGACATCAGAGTTCCCTTCCTTGTAAGAGGACCTGGAGTGGAACCCGGCACTGTGTAAGTAGTGTAAAAATATAATCAACCTGTTTATTACATTAGGTTCTTCTTCCTTTGTTATTTTCGTTCATGCACTGGTTGGATAGATATATCACAAACCGAAACTGAGAAGCGATTAGAAAAAAAACGACGCTTCACTTTTTATTTCCAATGGCATCTTAATTTTTTTTATTAGTTTTAGCCAGAACTTGTACAATTAAGTAAGGTAACTACTTGTGAGAAAAAGTTTTTTCTGTTGGATCCTCTTAACTTCCTGATAGTTTCTTTTCTTCGAATAAAAGCCAGATATTTAATCGAGTTTATTGAAGAGAATAATAACCTTTTTGGATCTACCTTAAATAAAGCTCTGTGTGCATTCAGAGCTTTGTTGAATATGATCTACCTATATCGAAACTGAATCTATTATTTATCTACCTAAGAATAAATTCTTAGCCGGCCTTTGAAACGATTAAATGTCAGATATTTTTCTCCACAGCGTGGATGACATAGTCCTTAACATCGATCTGGCGCCAACATTCTTAGATATGGGCGGCGTGGAGCCCCCAGCTCATATGGACGGAAGGTCTCTCCTGCCATTGCTACAGCCGCGTCGCCGCCGCCATGCTACTGCACACTGGCCAGACACATTCCTTGTCGAGAGGTAGGTAATAATTAGAACCTTCAGAGAAAGAAATATCTTACTTAAATTTGGAACCGTACTGTCAACGCCACCATGACTCCGTTGTGAAAAAGGGAAAGTGCTATTCATCCTGTATAGCTTTGTTTCTCTTTCTTACGCCGGAACGACGATGGCTTAACACGTCAAAGTACGGTCCCTTGTCTAGATGTCTGTCTACCCATGACCACGTGATGTCACCCTGTAAATTTATATTCAATTGAGAATGTTTTCATCACCAGCTCGGGTCGTCGTGACATCCCAGGTCTGGGCCACCGCGCCAGAGAGAACAAGTACAGCAGAGAGATGAATGAGAACAGAGCCACTACATCACCTCCCCAGTCTTCAGAGAGCGGAGACTTCGACGAGGATACGGACGATGATGACTTCCTGGAACCTGATGATGAGGATGATGATGTAAGAATTGTATGGTTGGTTTAACTTCGATGTTATTAGGAACTTAAAACTAGTCAGTCATTAATGCTTGAACTGAGAATGCTTGATTACGAATGAAATAACTACACCATTGTTATTTGGCATTGACGTAAAATATGTAGGATTAACTTGTGTACCTGAGACACTTATATGTTATAAAACATAAAAAATCCAAGGTAGACAAAAAATATCAAAGCATTATCGGATATTCATGTTTTGGCACACCTCATTAGGTATCACTGTTTTTTATAAATCATTTACATATATGAACCTGTATTATATAAATAGACAATTATTACATTTGATAACATATTCCACTTACTAATAAGTGTAGGCTTAAAGATAAAGTTTCATTTTAGTTATACAGTGTACGACCTGTGATTTTTCTGTAACATCAGATACACATTTACACAAATAGATTTGATTAAATAACATTAAAAAAGATATTTAATCCAATTTTAACAACGATTACCAAAAGAAAAGTTACATTTTACATAATAATACATTTCTTAAACTTAACTTTTTTTAATATCCTATAGGCTTGCGCTTGACCACTATCTCAACTGATGGGAAGCGATGATGTGGTCGACGGTGAAACACGCTTGCCTAGAAATAACCTATTCACTCTTGACTTAAAGACCCCCAGATTGTAGCTGTCGGGAAACACAGACTCCGGCAGGGAATTCCACTCCTTAGCTGTACGCATAATAAAAGATCTCAAAACGTTTTACCTTTCGAATTTATAAAAGTATATATAAATACTAGCTGACCCGGCAAACTTTGTTTTGCCATAAAAAGACCAAACATTTATCTACCCTACCCTACCCTACCCTAATCTACCCTACCCTACACTACCCTACCCTAACCTACCCGACCCTACACTACCCTACAATACTCTACCCTACACTACCATACCCAACCCTACCCTACCTATATAGCCTATGTCCTTTCCCTGGTCTCAAACTATCTTCATACCAACTTTCATCTAAATCGGTGCAGCGGTTTAAGCGTGAAAAGGTAACAGACAGACAGAGTTACTTTCACATTTATAATATTAGTATGGATTTTGTTCTTATGACTAAACTCATTCACTATTGTTCTATGAAGGAAAGCACAGAAAGTGACTCGACTGACCTGAAGAAGTCATCGGAGCCGCTGATAACAAACGAGAGCCACAACCCACTGCTAGAGGCGAGCCTTGAGAAAGTGCTCGATGCTGATGAGCAACCCAACTACCTCACACCAGGAAGCAAGCTATTCGACCGTAAGAAACTGTTTATTTAAATACTGAACTATAGATTTGAAAAACGAGAAGTCTTTAGAATTAAAATTAAACTTTGCTCCAGACTAGGAATTTCTCCTGTATAGGTGTGATTATTTTCGTTTCCGAGACTTTAGCCCCGGCGTTTCGCCCCCAATTTTAATTACCCTCCTGTCTTAGACTAATTATTATTTACTCTTTCTAATATCGCTCCTAATATGTTGTTTGCTTAGATTTGTACCCAGAACTCTAATCCAGTAGGTAACCATCCAGGCCTTCTTTTTTTAGGTTTCGTACCCAAAGGGTAAAAACGGGACCCTATTACTAAGACTCCGCGGTCCGTAAGTCTGTCTGTCACCAGGCTGTATCTCATGAACCGTGATAGCTAGACAGTTGAAATTTTCACAGATGGTATATTTCTGTTGCCGCTATAACAATAAATACTAAAAACAGAATAAAATAAATATTTAAGTGGGGCTCCCATACAACAAACGTGTTTTTTTTGCCGTTTTTTGCGATAATCGTACGGAACCCTTCGTGCGCGAGCCCGACTCGCACTTGGCCGGTTTCTTGGGTTCGGAAGTCATCCAATGACTTCTCCCGCTTCGTCTCTGACTTTAACTCACTAAAATCGCGCCGTGGCTCTTTCAAATTTATCCGCGACTTACCATCCAGGCATGCTTATTTTTTTTTTGTTGTTTTTCAGAAGTGGCGGATGCAACTGGGTTTGAGGGCAAAGCAGCTCGTATAGCAGCTGACTGCTCAAAGTCTGAACTGCGAGCACCATGCTCCGCGGGCAGAAAGTGGAAGTGTGTCCTTGTAAATGGACGGTGGCGACGACATAAATGCAGATATGAGGCCAGTATATATTGACAAAACAATTTCTAGACCATAGGTACGTACACCATTGAACTCGATTAGTATTAATAAAATATTGCTAATTTACAGGCTGAACTGAATTCGCCACAATCGAAGATGAGCACAAAGAAATGTGCCTGTTTCACACCCAGCGGACTTGTATACACAAGGCTAGAGACTGATGGAACTATAGCCAGGCGACTCGCCGAGGTCTCTAAAGAGAACGGTACTCGCAGTCGAAGGTCGATAGACAATGAGGTTTACGAACCTAACACAGTTGATAGTATCTTAAAAGAAAACCCGAGTATTGGTCACTTGAACTTCAAGAACGAGCCGATAGACGAGTTAGAAAGTAGGAATACAAAGGACAAAATCGACAAACTTATTAAGGAAACTGAAGCATTCCTTGAGGCTTATGAACGTACCAAAGAAAATATAGATCATAAAAGAATTAAACGTAGGGCCCAACATAACTGGAACCATAATAAACATAAGAAGAACGACGCCATAGTTAACAGTAATGAGTCTTCGTTAGAATGTAAGATAGAGAAAGATGGAACAGTAAACTGTTCCCAAACAATTTACAACGATCTCAAAGCTTGGCACACAAATAGATTGAGCTTAGAAGATCAAATAAGGCAATTAAGAACCAAGTTAGAAGATTTAAAAGAAATAAAGAGACATTTAAAGACTGCCAAGCCAGTCCTTGAAACACAAACAGTTCACCCTGCCTTCATTAGCAATCACCTATTTAACAAGAGTTTAGGTCACGAACACAATACTTCAAAGGAACATTTTAGAAAAGGCCGACCTCATAGAGTAAAACCTAAACACAGGAATAATACCGCTCAGGAAAAGAAATTCAGGCATTCCAATGAAGATGTAGTGCCTACACTAAATGCTAAAACCAAAGACGACGTGTTTGATACTCAATTGAAGAACGAGACGAAATCTGAAGCTCCTACCATACAAACTCTTGTACCATTAAATATTAATATTACCAGCGAACCGGATATAACCGAACATAATATTGAAATACAAAAGCCTCAGGTAACTACAGTTATTATAGAAGGGAACTACGAACAGAACAGTGCCGAAGAAGACAAAAGTACACTCCAAAGTGTAATAACAAGCACAGATACTATAGTCACAACAGATTTCGCGATAAATGTCGATGTTACTACAAAACGTGTTCTGGAAGAGAATTCAACAGATGAAGGATATTTTTCGCAGAATGTGAACTATTTCAGTTCTGCTATAGATAAGTTCCTGTCGACGGAGAAATCGACAAGTACAACAAGTAAACCAACTACTGCTGAGGCAACTACGACGAGTAGACCGACAACCACGGCACCCAAGCATACGACACTTAGTCCTTTGAGTCTTGGCCCAGCGCGGTTAGACGCCTCTGAGTACGAACAAAGGAACCCTAACAAAGCCACGTCGAAGAATATGGGTGTTTTCGACAAGCCTGTTGATGTTTTCCAGAGAAGACTCCACCCGCTTTTCATTGAAAATGAAGACAAGCATGTCTGTTACTGTGAAGAAAATAGGTCAGTATTACATTTACCTAAAGATCATTTTATTGTTTCTGGCATGCCTGGTTAAGGTTGGATGCAGGGTATAATGGTTTATTTATGTCTTTTAGGAAATTGAGAGGACCCGGACACAGCTATTTGGAAGCAGCACAGAAAGCGAGAGAAGAACAGAGAAAGAGGAAGGCACAACTGCTTCAAAAGAAACTTAGAAAAGCTAGAAAGCGGGTATGTACACCACACCACTATTTATGACATCTGATATAATTTAAGCATCTTTTTCTGAAGAATATAATGATGTTGTTATTCTTATTCCAGGCGGAATTAGAAAAGCTATGCGAGTCTGAGCGTATGAACTGCTACCGACACGATAACGACCACTGGCGGACGGCGCCCTTCTGGACGGCGGGGCCCTTCTGCTTCTGCATGAGCACCTCCAACAACACCTACAACTGCATCCGGACCATCAACGCTACGCATAACTTGCTCTACTGCGAGTTTATCACCGGACTTGTCACCTACTACAATTTAAGAATTGGTACGACCTTCAAAGACAAGAGGCTCTAGACAAGTGAAGTGACAATCGACTTCATTTTTACGATATGCAAGGGATTGCATGATTTTCCGATATCGCTTGTCAATCCCATTCAATTTTGCCTTTCTGACAACCGCTATCGTTTAGTTTTCGATGATAGAATGCCACTTGTCGTCTAAGGCCTTAGAACAATAGTTATTTTATCTGATAAAAGTTTCGAAATAATTAACGTTTTTGATTATTTCTTTCAGATCCTTTTGAAACTCAAAACCGAATCAAGTATCTGACACCAGCTGAGAAAGATTACTTCCACAACCAGTTGCAGCAACTGCTCGGTTGTAGAGGTCCATCTTGTCGACGGTTCTCACATTCCAACCCAAATGGTAAAGTTAACGTCTTACATTATAAAGGAAAGATGAAACAAGTAAAATTTCAAAATTTAAAAACCCCCGACACATTTACCTTGCGAAAACACCCCGATTCAAATAGTAAAACGCCCATAACTTTTGAACGTCTGAACCGATTTTATTCAAACATAGCTAAGGGGAGGGGACGGCCAAAGAAAAGATGGATGGACTGTGTGAGGAGTGATATGAAAGAAAAGGGCGTCAGTGATGGAGTGACGGGGGACAGGATGGTATGGAAGAAGAAAACGTGTTGCGCCGACCCCAAGTAACATGGGATAAGGGCAGGAAGATGATGAACGAGCTAAGAACGAGAGTGCTCGACAAAATTACCTTTCAAACAAAAAAAAACTAAATCAAAATCGGTTCATCCTTTTAGCACACCATAGCGCATGGTGCCACAGACAGACACACAGATACACAGCAACACACGTGAAACTTATAACACCCTTCTTTTTCCGGCGGGGGTTAAAAATACTCATGATTATTAGGCGTGTTATTTAATACCAAAATATTTGGATTCTAGGCAGCAGTGAAGAAACTGTGAACAGACGTTTTGAAGACCGATTCGAGGACCACTTGTACAGGGGCGACTCTGTGGGATATAATGAGAGGTAACTTCTAATAAACGATCTTCAAGAAAATCTGTCCTACCTACCACCGTATTTAAAGAATGAGTACATTACAAAGATTAGATTTGAGTTTCGCTATGGCAAAATTTAATTAGTCGTTATTTTGAAGTGGATGGATGAAATTGCAATAACAAACGCTTATAGAAAATTCTTTACCCAGGGCATGGCGATGGAGCTACGGTCGGAGATACGCGCGAGCGAGGGAGCTGCACAGACGCAGGCACATGACGCCGTATTAGCCTGCGCACTGTAAATACCTTTGGAAAATGACGCGACAAGCAGACATGAGAACTGCTTTTTTTGTAAAGAGAACTTTAGCAGGCAGCACGGGGCGAGAGCAATAACGATAGTTTGTTAATTAAGGACGCAAGGACTCGAACTTTGATGAGAATGCTATGAAAACAGTGAAAAATGTAATAAGTAGCATAGACGTCGTGGATATTGTTTATATACAAACAGATCAACCTAAAATCTTTTTACGTAACGATATAAATGGTCTGATTTCTAATATTTCTAAGTAACTATATATTTATTCTAAGGTATTCTTACTATACATCGAAAGTAGTAGGGCTTCCTATGTATTCTACATTCTATAATATACTATGTGGCTGTCTTTTCTGTCTTCAGAATAATTGATAAGAATATTTATGTCTCCTACAAAGTGTAGACAAAAACACAAGTTTGTCAGCGTTATGAAAAATCTTCTAAAAGATATTCCACTGCCTAACACACAAGAGATATTTAACTCTCTAATTTTTTAACATAAATACTATGAACATGATCTAGCAATAAGTGTGATCTTCTGAAAAGATCTTTGAAGAGTCAGATGGTACAATATACTTTCATAGATCTGTCTTTCTATGAGTCTGTGTGTGTACATTTAGCTTTAAAAAAATATTCTGCAATTATCATTATCAATGTAATATTATTGTTATTCTTAGCTTCAGGCAGTGACTGCACATTTTGTGATAGTGCTGCCTACTTGTGGGAGATTAGCAGGATGAATTTATGCAAACAAGGTTAAGGTTGGGAATGATGACCCTACATGGGATGTAATCATTGAAGTTTGTTGTAGATGTTATGATGTAAAAGTATGCCTGTAGAACACTCGCTATTTATCTAGTAGAAATTAATGAAAGTGATATTAAACTGTTGCCATTGTGATGATAATGTGTATTGGTTGTAATAATAAAATTATTGGAATACTATTGTCTTTTATTGAAATAACTTCTATCAATTATACTCTTTATCATAATATCCAGAAAATCCAGATGAGCATAAATATTTGTTTTATCATTATGTATTAAATATATTTTTATATTTCAAAACTTAAAATAGAGTCTACATCAGGTTCATCATCAGACCATGAGAACGGTCGCTCCATCTTGGTCTCTGTACACAGTTCATCTTTATTTACCAAAGGTGAAAATGAACTTGCCTGAACAGTTAAACCTGGTCGCTCTATCTTGGTTTCTGTACATGGACCATCTATATTTTCAAAAGACAGTAATGAATTTGCCTTATCAGTTAAATCTGACGCATCTGTGAATTGAGCCCATTTCGAATTTTTATCAATTACAGGTAGGACAAACTTATCACTTGGTTTAATTTTTTTGAAGGTTTCTTCTGGATGTTTTACTTCAAAGTAAGGGCTTGGTTTTGGTGTTTTTGACAGATTTATAATAGCATTGGGCATGACGGGTGAATGTGATGTTTTTTTTTTATCATGAATTTTTCCATGGTCAGCAGTTGATAATATAGGATTTGTTTTACAGTTAGTAGTATTTAGCTTTCTCCGCTTTTTGGGTACCTCTAAAACCACTTCTGCACCTCCTAGACTCATGTTTGTATCAGTATCTGGTTCTATAGTTTCCATTTCTTCAACATAGGGCAACCATTTACTGTCTTTAACAGGTTTGTCATCCTTTACAGGCTGTGTTATGATTACCTCATATTCGTTGCTGCTGACATCATCTTGCTCCGTGTTGTTCGTCGATCCGTCTAGCTCCCCTCGTATTGCATTTAGTTTTTGAACATGAAATCTACATTCCTTTGCTGTGCCTAATCCGTAGAACCTTTTGACTGATTGCTTTTTACCACAAACCTTACATGCCCATTTATTTGATTTGTTCGTTTGGTGAACCTAAGATAATATAAATAGAAATATACCAAATAGAAAACGGGTCGGGTAAAAACTAACATAATATAAAATTATACCAACATAGGTACATAAACTACTTACTACTTTTACATACCTGAAAAACGGAACATTTGTAACACCTTAAAACTTGAAAAATCTGCGGCATCGTAAGGTTATGGACATTAGTTTTATTTATCAAGTTTATATTTATAACATCGGTTGTTTGACTTGTTTGGCGCCACCGCGCCAGTTATGTTTGACGTAACGTAATTTTTTTTTCTTTTTGTTCGCCCTTCTCGGGCAGGCTAAGGTCTTGGACCATACCGCCTCGTCTTCAGTGTAACATTCTTTAGTATGCATTAGAATACGGGTGTAACAGATTCTAATGGTTTTTGGAGTATTAGGCAGCAAATCGTATCGAGTCAGCCTTCCCAGTAAGCTTTGCGGAGGTAGTCAATACTACAATAAAATTCTCCGCTCCACTATCCTGAGATCGCTTCTGTCAATGATTTCACATATTGTCCAGTTGCGTAGACAGTTGAGACACAAAACTACACCAATTTTATATCACAATATCCACTAGGAATCAATTTGCAAATAATATTAACAGCCGCTGAACTTCACTCGAAAAAATCCCGCCAAAAACTCCCTGACGTAACGTAATGACCAAAGAGCAGGGTTGGATTTAGGTACGTTGAAAAAGATAGCACAAAAAAATGAAAAGGATAGTATTTAAAAAAAAATATAGTACACTTTCATTATTTTTAATTTAACTAATTAGTCACTAAAATCAACACCAGAAAAATTTAGGGTATTTTAGGGTCCTGAGTGAGCCACTTACTGAACTTAGGGTCCTTTTCCCAATCCGGCCTATACTTTTGAAGACGATGTTTCTGTTTTTCTAACATATCGCCTCTACTCAGACGTTTTTTCTTAGGGGTGGATACTCCCGGTCTATCGTCATTTTCTTGACCATCACTGCCACTGTCCATAATTAATTAAAACACTAAAAAAAAAAAAAAAAAAAACGTATTATTTTCAAAGACCTTATATGTATTTCTTACTACTAGACTTTTTTTTTTTTTTTTATAACCTATAGGCTCGCGCTTGACCACAATCTCACCTGATGGTAAGCGATGATGTGGTCGACGGTGAAACACGCTTGCCTAGAAATAACCTATTCACTCTTGACTTAAAGACCCCTAGATTGTAGCTATCGGGAAACACAGACTCCGGCAGGGAATTCCACTCCTTAGCTGTACGCATAATAAAAGTGTTCCCAAAACGTTTTGTGCGTATGGGTGGGATGTCTACCATGTATCGATGGCGCATCGCCGTACGTCTGGTAGTCCGATGATGGAACGGGCTAGGTGGAATTATATCGTGCAATTCCATCGCACACTCCCCGAAATGTAACCGATAAAAAACCGACAGGCTGGCAACTCGGCGACGATGTTCAAGACTCTGGAGCTTTGACTTGACCAGCGCCTCATCGCCGATGAGCCTCTTGGCTCGCTTTTCGATCGACTCTAGTGCGTCAAGCTGGTATTTGGCTGATCCGTCCCAGAGATGAGAACAGTACTCCATGCATGATCGAACTTGCGCTTGATACAAGTTGAGGAGCTGTTCCGGCGTGAAGTACCGTCTCACCTTTGCAAGGATCCCCAGCTTTTTGGCAGCCAGCTGAGCCTTTGCCTCAATGTAAGGGCCAAAATTGAGAGTAGATGTCAACGTAACGCCAAGAAGCTCAAGATGGTCAGTTATTGGCACGGTCGCATCTCGGAAAGTTGGATCTGGGTAAAATTGGCTCTTTTTTGCGGAAAAAAGACACGCCTGGGTTTTAGCGGCATTAAACCTGACCAGATTGGCATCGCCCCATTCGTAGACTGCCTGCAAGGACAGGTTCAAGCGCTCCACCATGGCCTCCCGCAGAGACCGGATCTGAGGCCCGGTAGCACGAGCGTTGGACAAGTATCTCCCAGCAACAGTGCTGTCGTCTGCATAGCCAAAGGTGCCGGGTTTAAGCAGATCGTTAATATGCAGCAAGAATAAAGTTGCTGAGAGTACCGACCCCTGAGGGACCCCGGCATTGATATCCAATTGGTCCGACGAGCAGCCATCGATAACCACTCGAATGGACCGATCTCTCAGGAAGTCTGCAATCCAATCACACAGACCACCGGGCAAACCGAATGAAGGAAGCTTACCAATTAGGCTTTCGTGCCAGACCCTATCAAAAGCCTTCGAGATGTCGAGGGAGACGGCAAGCGCTTCCCCGTGTCTCTCGATGGCCTCACTCCAGATGTGAATGGCATACGCTAGAAGATCCCCAGTAGACCGATTTCGGCGGAAGCCGTATTGGCGGTCACTAAGGATATCGTTAGATTCTAGGTATGCCAGGAGCTTCGTGTTAAGTACACGCTCCATACTCTTACAGAGTATGGACGTTACAGAGATGGGTCTGTAGTTGGCCGGGTCAGCTCGACTACCCTTCTTGGGCACGGGCTGTAAGTTAGCTAGCTTCCAAGCATTCGGCACTTTTCCAGTCTCATACGAAAGGCGGAATAGGCGTGTCAAGATCGGAGACAGTTCAGGCGCACAGGTTCTGAGAACTATTGCTGGTATTCCGTCCGGGCCACTAGCCTTGTTCACGTCGAGGTTGCGCAGTACCTTACGGACGTCCTTTTGATGGATACGAATGTCCGACATACTCGTCTCGCATCCATCAGGATAAGAAGGGGGCCGCGCGTCACCAGGGTTCAGACGTGAAGATTCCGCAAAAAGAGAGGCAAATAAATTTGCCTTCTCCTCAGCAGAGTGGGCCAGCGACCCGTCGGGTTTCAGCAGTGGTGGTAGTGAGGGACGGCTGAAGTTGGACTCGACCGACTTAGCCAGGGACCAAAACGCTTTACTACCTGCTGGGTAAGAAGCAAGTTTGGCCCCTATTCGGCCAATGTGGTCGAACCGAGCCCTTCTCAACACCTTCTTGCAGGACTTGGCAGCCCTGTTATAGGCTTTCTTCCTTTGACCCACGTCACTCGATTTGCGCGAACGAGCGTCAACCCATGCCAGGTACGCCTCATGTTTAAGCGCGTCGGCGCGATGACATTCAGCGCCAAACCATGGCCGGTCAACATTGGTCATTGTTACGTCAGAAAACGGAATGTAGTACTCCATTCCCTGACGCAACACATCCGTCACGTTGTCCGCGCACGCCGTAGGATCATCCGAAGAAAAGCAAGTAGGCTGCCAAGGATAACATGCGAAGAAAGATCGCATGCCATCCCAATCTGCTGACCTGTATCGCCAAACCCGCCGCGTGCCTCTTGGGCTGGGATCGGGCGGGGAGTAGACGGACACAGACTTCACCAGACAATGGTCGGAACTACCCAAAGGTGAAGTTATCGACACAGAGTATCGGTCTGGCTCTGTTGTCAGCAGAAGGTCCAAGCAATTGGCCGTGTGCGAATCAACATCCGGCACCCTCGTTGCCCCCTGGACCAGCTGGGTAAGGTTAAGCGCAAGCGCAAGCTTACGCATCTCCCGTCCAGCATGGTCAGTGCACTGGTATGGGAAGAGCCACTCCTGGTGGTGGGCATTAAAGTCCCCCAGTAACACTAATTGGGCGGAAGGGTACCGCTGCTGTGCCGCATCAGCCGCCTCACTGAGGTACTCTGTGAGCCTGGTTGCCTCCCGATCTCCACTGTGCGAGCGATAGACACAGGCGTAGATAATTTTATCCAGACCTGTGTCCACTAGAGCCTACAGCGTCGAAAATCTTGGGTCCTCAAGGTTACGGAGACGCCGATAGCAAGTGTCGTCACGGGCGTACATACACACTCCCGCGCGCGGTTTATAATTGTGCTCCAGGGTAAACCCTGGGTAAGATAGGTACGACGCGTCTGACGGACTTGCTATCTGCGTCTCCGTAAGGAAAAACAGCGCTGGTTTTTCAGTCTCCAGGTGGTAGTGGACTGCAGAGAGATTTGAGTGCAGACCTCGTATGTTGGTGAGGTGCACTTTGTGTGGGAGGGGGTGCAGCCGCTGTTTATAACCTGTATTTTTTATCCTTGGCATTTTGATTTGAAGAAGAGTGAATGGAAGAGAGGAGTAGGAAGTGAGACGAGGTTCCACGCTGCTAACCTTCAGACACGCACTGAAAGGACACCATCATTGGGGCACTAGCCCGGAGACTGCGGGGACGCCCGAGCCCCCCCGGAATGTCTATCGGGCCCTCCCTTCTGGTCGCCAACCAGCACGATAGTGCATTCCGGGCTTTTTCGACAGTTGGCGGGGCAGCCTTTCATGTGTGGCTGGCACACTACTTGGGCCCCCAACTACCTGCGGTCGGCCAGCGGTGCACCGTGCCTCGGATCCCGCTACCCTCCGCGACTAGTCTCCCGATACGCCCATAACAGCGCGCGCCAGACTGGTCTGCTTGCAGTGGAACAGCTATCTCGACCCAACTCCTCTAGATGGCTACACTGAGCATCGTATCCGGAACACGGCCAGGCCGCTTGGCGGTACGTCTTTGCTCAGTGGGTGGTCACAAGCCTTCGGCCGAAGCCTACCACCAGTAAAAGACTGTGCACTATGGCGCAAAAACCGGTCCGAGCGAGAGGGCTCCCGTTGGTAGTGTGTCTCTTTCTAATGAGGTGACCATGACCAAACATAACACGGGACAAATTGATTGTAAAAACAATAGTGTAAGTATCCCAATATATGTATTTATGCTACCTAAATAAGCTACATAAACCTACCAAATTCATTGAAAAAAAAAATGTGTGTATATTTTTTGGAATCTACGTCATTTACCGAATCGTTGTCGAGCGTACAGAATTTCGACATCCCATGTTTTTCCATTAGTGTCGTAACAGGCGACTAAGGGACAAACCAGAGAATGATCAGCAGCGTTCTCTGTGCATTTGTAACAACCATACTGGGATCGCCAACCCGCCTGCAAAGCACTCCCCATGAATAGCACAAATAAAACATAGCCCCTAGTGCCCGGCAGTCTGCCTAACCTCGACTACGGTAGCGGTCTAGGTTACGGTATGGCAAGGGGTGCAAAGAATCCCGGACGAGATCTGGCTACCCCAACAAATACCGACGACAGGACCTGGCAACGTACAACACGCGCACACTCCGGACTCCGGACCGACGATAAGATGACCGAACTCGAAGAGGAATTGAGCAGTTTACGATGGTGTATTCGGGGAGGACTCAATAATCCTCAAATCCCAAGTCTGCATAAGTCTTATTCTTCAAGACTCATCGTATAGATAGGAAAAAAAACTCTCTGATCTTACTCTCAAGCTCATGAAGGAGAGGCGTTAGATGATCCTGCAGTCTTCAGACGATGCTTTGAAATACCCCAAAGGATCTCAATGATTTCACATATTGTCCAGTTGAGTAGACAGTTGAGAAACAAAACTACACCAATTTTATTCCACTAGGAATCAATTTGCGAATAATATTAACAGCCGCTGAATTTTACTCGAACAAAACCCGCCAAAAACGCCGCAAACCTGGTGGTCTTTTTTTTTTTTGATCGCCCTTTTCGGGCAGGCTAAGATCTTGGACCATACCGCCTCGTCTTCAGTGCAATTTTAACATTCTTTAGTATGCATTAGAATACGGGTTTAACATATTCTAATGGTTTATGGAGTATTTGGCAGCAAATTGTATCGAGTCAGCCTTCCCAGTAAGCTTTGCGGAGGTAGTCAATACTACAATAAAATTCTCCGCTCCACTATCCTGAGATCGCTTCTATCAATGATTTCACATATTGTCCAGTTGCGTAGACAGTTGAGACACAAAACTACACCAATTTTATATCACAATATCCACTAGGAATCAATTTGCAAATAATATTAACAGCCGCTGAACTTCACTCGAAAAAATCCCGCCAAAAACTCCAACCTGGTGGTCTTACATTTAGTATTACCAGGCCCAAACATTTAAAAATACTACTCTTACTCAGTATTAATGATTTTTTTTTTTAATACAATGAATTGATTAATTATAGGAACTGTAAAAATATTTAAATACGTTTCAAAGTTTCATAGACTTTGAAACGTATTTAAATATATATTTTTAATTCATTCGTTTTGGTATAACATAAAAATTAAAAATATAAAATGCTCTACCATTTCTACCAAATCCAATGATTAGTTGAGCTAGCAAGATGTCAGACAAGGACACACTACCAGCGGGAACCCTCTCGCCAGGACCGCTTTTGGTTAGCTACCGCTTATAAGGAAATAGCTAACCTAGGCGTATGATTATAGATTTCATTTTAGATAAACAAAAATTTTTGGTGCACAGTCTAGTAGTAAGAAGTATAAGGTCTTTGATTATTTTACACAAAAATTCGCAAAAGATTGTTGTCACTTTGAATTTCGAATGGAATGAAAGGAACGAGATTAGTGGAAAGACAAAGAAAACATCGCAAGATCAGAATTCGGTCGGATACACGCACGGTCGAAATATTCATATGACGTAAAACTAAGAATTCGGAAGCAACCTTTAAATTATAGTATTTTAGCGTACTATCCTTAGATGTGGATAGTATATAGTACAAAGAGCGAAATTATAGTATAAATACTATAATTATAGTACATAATCCAACCCTGCCAAAGAGTAAAATAATATTAGGACGACGATTAACGCCAACGACCTTGAGGGAACAAAACGCGCACTCTTTTCACACCCGCGCGACCCGAAATTTAGTAGTTTTTTGTACTTTCCTTATTATTCTTTGACTTCTAAAAAAAAAAGCTTCAGATCAAAATGTAGATAATTAAATTGTCTTTGATATGGTGTCGATTTCATTAAAATACGCCCAGCGGTTTTGGTGTGATTGTCGTGTTTTTGTCCGTTTTAGACATAACTTTACAAATTAATTACACTATGTTATACGAATAAAACTCAAAATTTGCTGAAATAAAATTATTAAAAATATAGTCTAATATAACATATATTTTTCCAATAAATTACGACTTGCCGTTTAGACGTGATTCTCATTTTAAAATCAGCTACTCAAGGGAATCGGCGCCTTAATGAAATCGACACCATATCAAAGACAATTTAATTATCTACATTTTAATCTGAACCTTTTTTTTTTAAAGTCATAGAATAATAAGAAAAGTACAAAAAACTACTAAACTTCGGGTCGCGCGGGTGAGAAACGAGGGCGCGTTTTGTTCCCTCAAGGTCGTTGGCGTTAGTCACGTTAGTCGTCGTCGTTTGAGTGGGGATTTGACTTGTCTTGAAGAATTTATTGACGTCTTGTCTTGACGTGCCGACAGTGACGAGCATGGTGAATGATAGGTGCAAATCGAGTTAACTCGAGTTGCGCCTAACTCGAGTTGACTCGAGTGGTATTCTTCCGAACTCAAGTTGCTATCACTAAAATCTGAAATAAAATATGGCATAGAACAACCATGTGTACACATGTCAAACAATAAAATTATTTTTCTTAAATATTTTAGCAAAAATATCAATATTTATAAAGTTTGAACAAAAAAAGTAAAACCGAAACAAATAGGCAACATTAAAATGCATCTCGATAGCCAGGATTTCGGAACTATTATGATAACAAATGATAGAGTGCTACACAAGTGTCCAGTATATTAATAAGGTTGTATAATTTTTTTATTTTTTTTTTTTAAAAACGTTGCCCCACTTTAGGAATAATTATAACTAGTCTGATTACAACCGATCGAATTCGGTCTGCTAACTCGATTTGCTTAACTCGAGTTCAACTCGAGTTATGTGAATTTCAACTCAGGTTAACTCGAGTCGTGTTTATCCCGAGTTGGCCCATCATTAATGAATGAATTGGTGACATGGTGACGAGTCGACCTATAACTTCATGGAGTCGACACCACAGATGACAGAACAATTTTACTCTAGAGAGCCACAGATTGATTACTGGTACGTAAATATAAATAGTCATTGCTCTGAGATTATTATGGTTATATTATCTGTGTTACTGGTTGACACTGACAGATAGTGGAGATCACTGATTAATTTTTCCTACCTCATTGGTGGAGATATCTGTCTGCCTGTATCTTTTGATTGGCCCTTTTGGCCAAAGACAAGTGCTGCCATCTAATAATTAAAAGGGTACACACAATGATATTCAAATAAACAGATATGTTATAAACGCGCGCATTGTGAAGACTCGAATAGGAGACAATTGTATACTTTAGTCTTTAGTTTATGTCACGCATGGCGAAGAGCGATACGCTTTGTTGAAACAAAAATAAAATTAAAAAAATGCCATCGTGTGTATTTAGAAAGTGTACCAATTATAATACCAAATTACATAAAACAGAAGGGATCTCATACCATATGTAAATACGCAATATACCTCAATTTACTAATTTATTTCAATTTGTTTTCCTAATATTCTGATATTTGGAGGTTAGAAAAAGAAAAATACATTGGTGGTCAGAATAATGTTTGTTTACATTCACACGCAAGTGACAAACACTAGCTGTCTCTTTTTTTCTTGTTGGTTTTATCAAGCCATCCCTTTCGACTTGTAGTGAAATGTCAGATGAATGAAAAGTGTGTACGTGTGCTGCCGCTGCTGCGCGGAACACTTTTTTCAATTGTTTTGTGAGTGTATAACGTATCTGTTTATTTGAATATCATTGGGTACACAGTAAACTTAGAGGCGCTACACGGTATTCAGGCTTTATTGTCCTGACTTAGGGTGGTATAACTTATATACGGGTATTATGTTTTCAGGGCCCTGTGGTAAGGTTGGGCGGAGCCCCTATTTAGAGAGCCACTTATTACACTAACTTGTCGATTTGGCCCTAAATTAGTTGTGAAGTGACCGTCACAAGTGTTCCACGCCCGCTATAATGGCACCCACGCTATCGAAGCCAAAAATGCTTTTGGAGGAAAGGAAACTTACCAAGATTTGAGATTCAGATTTGATTGCGCATACAAATCTTTATAACATTGCATGAAGGTAAGCAAGAAAAAAATACTTTTCATTGTTCATTTATTCTTAATTATACAAGTACCTACAATACAATAATTACGTACAATTATAATAATTATGTAGCGTATAGGTAGGTTTCTTATCAACCAGGTTTTATTTCTTGGGTTTCATAATTAGAAATTCTTTCATGACGTTTCCAGTGCTATAGGAAATGGTAAGTTCGTGTCAGATGAGTTTTCTTCAGGAAAGTCAAAAATTATTCAGCATTATTAACAACTAATAAATCGTCAAACGGTAATAATTGTTGTTGCGATGAATAGTGTGCTAGTATTAATTTGGTGATGATTGGCGTGATGGCGATGGTTGATGCTTTGACTGGTTTGCTTGAATAAGGAATTAAGGAGTATTCGTGATGGTTTATAAGTTGACTGGATTGCTTGAATGTGGACTTTTAGTCATGGTTGATGAGTTGACTGGTATGCTTGAAATTGGCCGCCTGATGATGGTTGATGCCATGAATGGTACCTATGCTTGAACATGGAAGTTTGGTGATGGTTGTTGAGTTGACTGGCATGCATGATATTTCGAAGTTTGGTGATGATTGATCAGTTGATTGATATGCTCGAACTTGGTCTTTTGGTGATATTTGATGTGTTGACACCAGTCAACTCATCAAATATCACTAACTTGCTCAAATATCACTCATGCTTGAATTTGATGGTTTGGTGATGATTGACGTTAGGTAAGGGACGCATTGGAGGTTTGCTGATGATTGGACATTTTGCAATGGCTGGTATGATTTTGATGGTTCATGAATTTGGTGCTGTGAGCTGTGATATTTGCATTTCTTTTTGTGGCCATTGCAATGGTTTCCGAACTGATTGTGTGTGATAACGAGGCCACAGAGAGTGTTACTCGGTTAATTATTTTGTGGTGATGGCCATGGCGACGGATAATAAAGGTGGTTTAATTTATATTCTTCTGCTGGTCAAGTTACGACGTAGGAGTCTTCACAGAGCTTATTAAGTTTGGCGTAAAAAATCACATCTGATATTAATTTCTGCGTAATTATCAATTGTTGCTTATTCAAATCCTTCATTTGAAAGCCAATTGACCGGCCAAATGCTGCCCATTCTTCATCTATTTGAGACTTCATTTTTTTTGCAGAGTTAAGTACTTCAGCTTGTCTCTGTACCGGTGATTTTTCTTCCTTTTTCTTTCTTTTCTGTGGGCTACTCATAGATACCAAACTTGCGGCATCCTCATCTGACGATGACAAAATCTGAAAACAAATATTTAAATTATTATACAATATAGGTATGGCCATTCTATGAATGCGTTTTTGACATTTTCTTATGCCCAATGAATAAAGTTAATTTCCGATTAACAGATACAGAAAACTTCTGAGATTGATACCTGTCAAAACCCATGTAATGTTTTATAAACCTATTTATATTTTTGCAAATGCCTGAAAGTGAGACAGAGTGGAAACAGTACCTACCTGTAGCCAAGTTGACAATCTACAATCGATAACTCTATTAGAAAACTAATCTATGTATGGGAATTACACTCCTGAACGTTAAGTCATGTGGTTAGACCATACAAATAAAAGGCGTTATCGATTGTAGAAAGAGAATCGATACGAAACGTTTGTATAAATGCATTCATGTACAAACACTTCGAAGAAAATTAGAATTTCAAGCACTGTGTTGCAGCATGTGATGATAAATTTATTGCAATTGAAAAACCACATGGAAGCGGCTCCTTATTTTTAAATTTTACAGGATTCTTCACTTTTCTTTTGTCAATGCAAACTATGAGTTTCTTTAAGTAAATACAGGTGATGATTGATGGATCTGTTACAGATGCGTCAATCATAAATTGTACAACGTATGATAAAAAAAAAGCCAACTCCTGCCTTACCAGGTATGAATACTATTGTACCATATGTATTTTTGGGTGATAGTGCTTTTACATTAAACAAAAATTTTATGAAGCCACTTTCTTAAAACAACTTTAGTTACGAACAACGGACTTTTAACTACCGTTTTTCGATAGCCAGGCGAGTAGTAGAGAAATCCTTTGGGATACTAGCACCCCGATTCAGCGTTTTACCAAGACCTCTTAATCTAGACCTAGAAACTGTTGACATTATTGCGATGGCATATTGCGCTTCGCGCAATTACTAAAGAAAACATTTAACAAGACATAACTCTAATAACAATATTGATCATGAAAACATAAGAAGTCTTACATTACCACAACAATCAAAATTAAGAAACATTTCATCGAGGAGATTGGAGAACTACCACGGATGGCTTTACTCCATTAAAGCGTAGAAACATAAGCCAGAAGAATGATGAGGCAACTGCTGTACAAAACAATTCGCAAGGTATTGCATTACAGAAGAAAAAGTTAATTTTTAAGACAAAATGTTAATGTTACAGCATTGTCATTAAGCTGTCTTAATTTTTTTAAGAAAATCACCAATTAGATATGTAAGTAAGTATAATAAAGATATTTATTGGTATTTGTAAGTAAGATACTTACTATACGTAATAATAAACATTATCACCTAATTTTTTTTTAAATTCCTAAATTTTATTTTGTTAAAAAGTTTGACTTTTGTGGCTTCTCATACCTTTGTTTTCCAATATTTCTTTAAACTAAAATACAGTATTTATCTAATCAACGAGTTCTAAACAACGATACTCCATTCGATGGGGTAGGTCAACAATTTTATTTACGCCACATTGAAAACAAAAAATAAAAAAAAATACAATTTGCATGGCTTTGGGTCAACAAGATGCTTATTAAGCTCCTACGCCTACTGTGAACATTTGAAGACTGTATTTCCAACCTTTTCCCTCTCACAGAGAGGAGGCCTGTGTCCCAGCAGTGGGAACATTTATAGGCTGATGATGTGTGATGTGATTTCCAACCTTTTGGCCGTAAAACCCGTGTGGCAGACGGACAGACGGAGAGATAGACGGATACGTTAGTGACAGCAATAGGGTTCCGTTTGGACCCTTCGGGTATCTACTGAAAACCTTAACCTCAAGAACTAAATAAGTACCTGGGCAAGAAGTAAATACCCACATAATGTAATTTTCTTATTAAATTATAAAAAGAAAATAACAAACAATTAAATAAATTACATTTTAATATAAAAGTAGTTTTTTTACGTAATTACCTGGTCTGCTAAAGGGTCGGTCAAAACACTACATGATTCCGTTCTAGACCCTAGAAAACTGAAGGCTTTGAAGTACCACAGAGATGGTTTGTACACTTCGTCAGTTCCTGCGCCCGTATGCTTTGATGAAGCAACCTATAAAAATATATACAAAAAAAATAGATATTTAAAATATTAGACAACTGGCTTCAGCCAACGGCTTCGTCCGCGTAAATTTCGAAAATTATCCCAAGGGAACATATTCCTGGGATAAAAATCCTATGTGCTATGCCTGACTATAATCCATCTCTGCGCCAAATTTCATACAGATCCGTCCACAAACATACTAACACACACACTCACAAGCTTTCGTCTTTTTAATAATAGTATGAGTGTGAAGTAATAAATATAGGTATTATAGTTCAAGTCATCTTTGCGCGCGGCTCTATGAGTGAGTAAGCATCTGTGGGAGGTTTTTGCACTACCGCGTCAATGTCACACAATTTAAAGCTGTGTATTTATAATGCTCCAACGGATCTTTGTAGCTCTGAAGTTGGCTCTGTCAACAATTGCGCACGAAACAGATTAACTGCATAGAGTAAACGAGATAGGATGATGCGACAAACGTATGCGAGTGAAAGAGACAGTTATACAATGCTATTTTCACTTTCAATATTGTCACAAAAAAAACTAGTGCGCAGCCTCTTGCAGCCAATTCAGAGCCACAAAGATCCGTTGTGAGTATTATACAAGCGTACGCTCAGACATGGCGCCGCGCGCAAAGAAAGGTTGAACTATCTATACCTACTTACTGTTCAATTTGTAAAAACACATCATGCTGGTACGTACCTTTTTCAATTCATTGGCGTAGTTAGTACGCATATTCTCAATTTTCTTTTTTACCATTTTTATGGTAGCTTGTTCATTAAAATGTTTGTAGATTTCCAATAAAACTTTAAAACCTTCAGACCTCATGTGTTTATTTTTATAATCTTTATGTTCTTTCTGCCATAAATACGTCATTTCTTTATAAATTTCAATGACGTGGGTTAAAGTCTCCTTTTCTCTGCTGCACGACATCGCAAACAAGTAACAACTGCACTCATGCACTGATTCGCGTAGGTACCCGATACGCGACGACCGACAACTGAACACTGAAGCTCCCTAACGTTAACGCCCTAAACGCTATTACACTGCCCGGTAGTAAGGTAGTCAGGGAGTTAGGGTGCCGACACTGAATAAGCGGCTGCGACCCAAAGGGCCGGTTTCTGATTTAAGTAAATCAGCAAAAATCAGTTATTATCGTCAACTACGCTATTACGGGTATAAGTATTTTACGTTTCACAAGTGAGCAAGAAGCATCTATCTAAATCAGGTAAGTATACAAACGATATGTATGGACCTGTCAAAGTTCCATTCACGTTCTCAATCTCATTCACCCTTCCGTTCCGTTTTAAAAACGAAAGCCGAGACATCACAATATTGCATAAAATTTACTCATCAATTTTATACAGCTATAAAAAGTACGTTAGTATTATACAACATCATTCAAGATTAAAAAAAACAAGTTACTAAAGCTATTATAATTTTTATAAACTTGTTTTTTTCATATTTAAGCAATTTAATAAGTACCTATTTGAAATGTGTGCAACTAAGAAACGGATCGTAATAGGTACTAGTGAACCTAGTGAGTGAATGAATGACTTTAAGATTGTCATGGAAACCGAAACCGTATTTGTTTTGTCAACGTAGGTACGTCGTATCGTAAGAAAAAAATATTAATATAATTAGTTATTGCCAAAATCAAGAATTGAATTATAATTACTAAAAGTGAATGTTTTCAGAGCGAGCACTTGCTGGTTCTTGTGATACCTTATAGAACTACAGAATAATTGATAACAGTTATGCAAACTAGAACCAACCCACAAAACGGGTGAAATTGAGTTATTGGTACCAACAGAATCTACGAATCAACTTTCAAATACTCAAAAAAGAACTAAGCTGCTAGAGACAATTTTTACTTATAATAATGAAAGCCGCCAAGGATACCAACCCTAGATATAGTCACTTTTTAAAAGCTAAACAGACTCATGTCGCATAGTACCTGTAGATCTTCAGCATTCCCATTATGCAAAATAGAACCAAGCCGCGTGGTTCTCGTTTAAAATAAAAAGGGACAAATTTCTGTTTGACTATTTCTTGCTAAAGGGAACCACGATGTTTGGTTCTATTTTGCTTAACTTAAATATAATTGCAATAAAGAACCAACCCACAAAACAGTAATTTGCAATAAGGAACCATCAGGTTCTTGATCGAAAACAAATACTAAAATATATCAAAAATCCAATTACTCTAGTTGTCCTGTATCGTCATGAATACCAACCTTAACGTTGTAAAGTTGTTTATCTCAAATAACTTACCTATTTATTTCTACACACTTTAGAAACAAAAATCTAATTTACTCGAAAGTCTCTTTTTGAGGGTTGGTTCTAGTTTGCATAACTATGTCCAATTTACTTAGAATTTCACAAGATTTCTCAAGAGGGAACAGAATCGACACACACAGAATTTGTGCATCTGCATTGGAACAATTGTGATTTACTAACAAATAACGACTGTGGAATTTTGTGATGCAATTATAATGAGTGACGAGTGACCTGGTTTTCAAGACCAAAGGCTTTGCTAGCCATTGGAGAGCCTCCGCAGGAAAACAATATTAGCCAGGGTCGGTGCTGTTGGATATGTGTCGGTTATTATGAAGGACACTTAATCCATCACAGTCCGTGTTAGAATATGTGTTAAGAAACAATAAAATATCTGCCTATTTGTTAAGTAAAATAATAAATAAATGAGACTAATCATGTTTTTTTTATCATCTTTATTGTACTTGTACCAAAATCGTATCATAAAAACCATATTAAAAGTTTTCTTGTCTTGTGGGTCCTACTAATATTATAGATAGGTAGGTATGAAAGTCTGTATGTTTGGATGTTTGTTATTCTCACCTCAATGGTTGAACAGATTTGGAAGTATATAATTTGGATTACAGTTACACAATGAACAGTTTTAGAACTACCTAACTAACTAGAATTAGAACCTAGGATATAATAATAAAAAATTAACATTATAAAATAGATATAATATAAAAGGAATAACAAAGCCTTTTATTGTGAAATCAGAGATACAAAACTTTAGGTCTACTTGTATACAATACATCTATAGAGTTTATAAAATGTTCATTATCTCAGTGTGCCTCTTGGCATAAGCCTCCACTAACAGTTTCCACTGGGGTCTATCCCGAGCTACTCGCCTACACCATGGATCAGTGGTATTTCTGACACTGTCTTTCACGGCTTCTTTTCCGATCTCTTGGGTGCCAGTGTGTCACTGCTTTGCTTCATTTACTTTGGTTATTGCATATCATATGACTGGTCCAGCTCCGCTGTTGCTGGTCTTTGTTTTGTTTTGTTTGGTATTTCTGATCCTGTCCAGACCTTTGAACCCTGTAATGCTGTGTTCCATGGCTCTTTGGTATTTGGCAAGCTTGTCTCTAAGGCATATGGTTATTGACCAAGTTTCACACCTGTTACCAAACCCATAAACAGCTGCCATTTGTTGTCACCAATGCAATAGAAGCTAATAAAATTGGTAGAACTCTAAAGGGATTGCATTTTAGGGTTCCGTAGCCAAATGGCAAAAAACGGAACCCTTATAGATTCGCCATGTCTGTCCGTCTGTATGTCACAGCCACTTTTTTCCGAAACTATAAGAACTATGCTGTTGAAACTTGGTAAGTAGATGTATTCTGTGAACCGCATTAAGATTTCACACGAAAATAGAAAAAAAACAATAAATTTTGGGGGTTCCCATACTTGAAACTTAAACTACAATTTTTTTTTTTCATGACACCCATACGTGTGCGGTATCTATGGATAGGTCTTCAAAAATTAGATTGAGGTTTCTAATTTTTTTTTTTTCTAAACTGAATAGTTTGTGCGGGAGACACTTCCAAAGTGCTAAAATGTGTGTCCCCCCCCTGTAACTTCTAAAATAGGAGAATGATAAAACTAAAAAAAATATATGATGTATATTACCATATAAACTTCGACCTAAAATTGGTTTGAACGAGATCTAGTAAGTAGTTTTTTCTTTTTAATACGTCATAAATCGTAAACCGCAATTTACCAAGTACGGAACCCTTCGTGCGCGAGTCCGACTCGCACTTGGCCGGTTTCTTTACTGTATTTTAATGTAATTTTAAATGGGTTAGAGAAGAGATAAATGACATAGTTACACTAAATTACACTACACAGTATTCAGTTCAGGCAGTGGCGTAGCGTGCCTAAGCGGGGCCCTATATACAATTTGTTTGGGGGCCCTTATGAAGGGAAAAAAATTCTTGCATATAATTAAAATAAATATTTATTCATCATAATTATCTATCTGTCACTTTTAAAAAAAAAATACAAACAATTCAAATTAAATATACACTCTCTTTGCCTTTTTTTCGGCAAACTGATTGATTAAATCATTTATAGCTGATGATGGTTTTAGTTTCTGCCTCTGTGGACAATAGTGACAGCTCTGAAAAGCGAAAAACAATTTGGGCATTTTTATAATTTTTGTCTACGCACGTCGGGGGCCCCCGTGCCCCAGGGGCCCCGTATAATTGATACGGCAGATATGGCGGTAGCTACGCCCCTGAGTTCAGGGCCGGTGGATTTACTGTCTATCTCAGTTGTGAAGTAGTGACCGTCATGTAGAAGCCCAAAGTACGTAAGCGGCGGCGCGTAGAAGTGACCGTTTCATCAATTTTTTTTAAATTGCCAATGAAACTTTGAAACCTTCAGACCTCATATCTTTATTTTTAACTGACTTTCCAAAAAGGAGGAGGTTCTATGTTTTAATTTTTTCTTTTTCTATGGGTTATGTTTTATCCGACAACAGCGAAGGAAAAGGAGGGTTATGTTTTTGACCGGTATGTTTTATTTATTTCAACAACAGGTTATCTCAAGTAAGTAGAGTTCTTAAGTATAATTACAAAATAATAAGGCCGCCATCGCCACAATATCCCCTGTGCTAGTTGATATAGGTACCAACTAGCACAGGGGATACTGTATTACAGTCATAGCCGGGCACCGTTAATCAAATAGTTAACTTTGTTAATCGTTAATCCGCTACAAAAAAAGTTAGCTTCGTTAAACGTTAAAGCGTTACATTTCGGAAGAATTGTTAATATGTGTAAAATTGCATCTATACATCGTTGCATAAGTGAACTTAATCATAATAATCACAATCATTCTTTATTTGCTCAAACATACAAACAAATTGTCAATATGTAAGAGATGTTAAAAACAAAAGTTAAATATAGAGCGTCATGTTTGCCTTAGTATAAAATGGCATGCAAATATTAATAATAGAATATAATAAAAATTATACAATTCAAAACAAAATAATAAAATGCAAATCAAAATTATAATTCCTAAATGTCATGTCAATCAATGATTAAAAAAAAAGTGCAAATGTTATATTATCATTCTAGAATGTCAATAAAATTATTAAAAATGTAAAAATATTAAATCAAATTACAGTTCCAGTTTGTCACGTTTAGTCAAATGAATTAAAATGTCATATAAATCCTCCGTTGGAAGGCCTCCCACTAGGTGGACCGATGACCTGGTTAAGGTTGCGGGAAGGCGCTGGATGCGAGACGCACGGGATCGGTCAATGTGGCGACGCCTGGGGGAGGCCTATGTCCAGCAGTGGACGTCTTTCGGCTGAAATGATGATGATGATGAACTTCCTCAATGATATCATTATTGTAACATATGTCAAGTTTATTTAAAAATGTCAAGGAACGTTGACTAAAATGCATGATTTTAGTCTTAGTCAAATTTATTTTTTAGTTATTATTATTTAGCCATTCTATTATAGCAGTCTGTGAATTATTAATGTCATATTTATATGTCATTCTATTTTTACACTCAATTGTCACTAGACTATCATCGGCAAAGAGGCTCATCGGCTGCACTGTGGACTTCGGCAAGTCATTAATATATAATGTAAATAGGGGTGGTCCCAACACACTTCCCTGAGGGACACCATACATAACTTCACGCTCTTGCGACCGATGTGACTCCTCCGATTTAGTAGTTATGTTTACCCTATTGACTTCCGTTATTTGCTTCCTGTGCTGAAGATATGACTCAAAAAGTTTTAGAACATTACCTCTAATGCCATATGCTTCGGTTTTTTTTGAGTAAAATACTGTGTTGAACATAATCAAACGCTTGAGTCATATCACAGAATATACTGCAAACCGGTTTATTTTGATCCATATTCGTCATAACTATATGTAAGAAATCATAAATTGCCATGTTAATAGTCTTCTTTTGTCTAAAACCAGTTCATCGCAGAGGATCTTATTGCGTTTTAAATAAGAATTAAGCTGATTGGCAATATATTTTTCAAAAATTTTGGAAATAATAGGGATGAGCGATATCGGTCTATAATTTACCATTAAATCTTTATTGCCTTTCTTTAAACAGAGGTTTGACGATAGATGTTTTAAGTGCTATTGGATATATACCCGAATTAATACTCAAATTAATGATGTAACTTAAAGTTGAGCATATGACGTTTGCCACAGCTTTAAGAATTTTTGTGGAAATTCCATCATAGCCTACACTGTTTGTATTTTTGAGTGTATATATAATTTTATGAATGTCATCCGGTGTACTAGGTGCCATAAATATAGAATCTTTTTTACTCAAAATATATTGCGTCACTCTTGTTCCACATTTTGCAATTGGTTGAATTTTGTCTATAAAATAGTTATTAAAAAGATCCGCTATGTGTTTTGGCTCTGTAATAGTTTTATTATTACTTTTTATTTTATCTATAGAACACTTTGGTATATTTAATTTACTTTGCTGAATTATTTACCAGGTAGTTTTTGTAATATTCGTAGATGTCTTAATTTTATAATTATTTTGAGCACGCTGAGTCAGCTTTATAATTTTTTTATATCTCATGGCGTAATTTTTAAGATGAGTTTTATTGGTCCGGCTAGGCTTTATTCTATATTGCCAGAGCAGTTGACGTTTCTTTTTGCTGCAAATCTTAATACCACGTGACATCCAATTCACTTTTTTTTTTAATATTTACTGTTATCCTGATATGGGGGAAGCATAGGCCATAAAGCAATGTAAATAAATCCAAAAAAGCCTCATAAGCTGTATCGGGGTTTTTAGCTTTATTGTATACCTCCGTAAATGATAAGCATCTTAAATGATTCTTAAACCTAGATATGTTTTCTTCACTATAATGACGTCTATTTATACGCCAATTATTTATGGTATACAATTTGTTAACAAGGAATTTAAGTAGTTGCGCTGTGTGGTCAGATAAGGCGAATTCTAATAAAACCTGTTGGTTTAGGTTCTGGAAGTTAACAGATTGGGAACAAAACAAAATATGTAATTGTATAATTCAAATGTGTAATTTAATCGTACACATACTCAGACAAATGTGGCCATGGATTCTCATCAGGACCGCTGGAGTCCGATCCGATTCCATGTCTTCCAACATCCATGATATGGTTTTATTTTAATTACTACACAGTACACTGCACAGTACACTTTTTCTACCTGACTAAATTACACTGCACTCTTCTTTATCAAATAGCATAGCAATACGCAAATGGTCACTGACAGTACTTTATAATAACAACAAACAAAACACTCGTCACTCTAAGCACCGGCGCTAAGTAATGAAATGATCAAACGAAACAAATCTCTTCGCAGTTTTCTTTCTCACTCGCACGCGCCGGCAAAATATATAATAGTTTTGAAAAACAATTTATTACGGGAATTTAACGTGATGATTTCGATTGTTTATTTACCTTCAGCTTTGATAAGATGTGTCTTAGCACATCCTTCCCAGATTGATATCCCATAAACATACAGTCACTGATTGGCATAACGCAATAGGTGGTGGTGAGTAGCTTTGGGTCACTCGTAGGTTGCTGAAAAGGAAAAGCAATTTTCTTACACGCTTCGATAGGAGTGAGATTTGACTTCTCCAATTTAGTTGTTCATCTATTTGGATCCCCAGATACTTGACCGATGAAGCTATGTCAAGACAATAACAGTCACAATTTTGAATGGAGTTGCAAGTGTTGTATATCTCCGAGGTTCTTCATCAGATTTTTCTAGAAGGTGCCATATTCTATTTAATGTGACGCTAAATGCCTATAACCAGCGGACAAACAAGACGCTTCCAACGACCCCTCATTTCTCAAAATATGCTAAGAAGTTTAGGACTTATGAGGGAACAGATGAACATACAGGTTTATTCCAGAAATCCCCACCGACAAAGCCCCACCAGTGGGGATACACACAATTATTTGTAATCTCTGTTTTACCTATGGAGAGTTCACCAAAGCCTTAAAAATTATAATTTTAGCACCGTTGCATATGTCTGGCGACAGAGATGTAGTGTCGAACTATAGACCAATTTCTTTGCACCTTCTCTTTCAAAAATAATAGAAAAAGCTTTAAGTAATAGACTTAAACAGTATTTAGAAAAGTATAACCTATTATCTCGGCATCAATTTGGGTTCAAACAAAACAAATCTACAGATGATTCCCTGCCACTTATGGCAGAAGTAGTAAATAGTATGGACAAAAATAAAAAATGTCTGAGTATATTTCTGGATTTGGCTAAAGCCTAAAAAAAAACAATGATTGTTCCTATATGGCGTTCTATTTTTCAATTTTAATGTAGTCAGTGGCAATCGCAGAGTTAAGACGAATCGATTGACGTACGACTCATCAAA
This sequence comes from Orthosia gothica, assembly GCA_949775005.1. NCBI lineage: Eukaryota > Metazoa > Arthropoda > Insecta > Lepidoptera > Noctuidae > Orthosia > Orthosia gothica. Next base: position 19,090,712 of record OX459048.1, on the reverse strand, counting down.
ATTCACCTACGCGTTTGGTCTCTGGTCTCTCTGGAACGCCATATAGGAACAAACATACATACCTACATAGACTGATAAACACATTAACCTCCTTCGGCAGTCGGGTAAAAAGGCAGACTGCAAGCAGTGTTGGGCACAATTGAATTAGTTTTTTAATTGTAGTAGCAAACAATTTTTTTTTATTCTAACTAAAATAATTGCAATTAAATTTATTCAATTATGTTTTAATTGTGGAATGCAATTAGAGTCCATTGCAATTGAAACTGTTAATTGTGGTTTACAAATAATTTATTTGCAATTAACATTTTATTCGAAATTAAATTAATTGTTATAAACTTTTGAATTACTACGTATAAATTGATAAATGCAAATATGGCAGGAGTCTGTAGCGTAGTCCCTCATCTCTTTTCGTCTTGTGCGCCTCACTCGCTCCTCAATATGTATTGTTAAAGTTTTGTTTTGTTTTTTTTTTTCAGTTACTGACATTTATTAATTGTTAATTGTAAACGTGCCTCAAACAATTAACAATTAATCAATTGTAATTGCAAAATTTTACAAGCACAATTAATTTAATTGTAATTGCAAAGTTTTACAAGCACAAATAATTAATTGTTAATTGCGGTATGTTACAATTACAATTAATTATAGTTGCTAGTTGCAACTAAGGCAATTTAATTGTTAATTGTTACTTGTTTTCATAATTAATTTTTGCCCCACTCTGGCTGCAAGGGTATAAGGGGTTTGGCGCTACAATTGATTACTGACTTCTGCTTGTACCTATACAATAGAAAACAACAAAAGTAACTATCAAACCAGACTATGTCTGGGTTGACAGTTACTCATGTTCAGAAGAATCTATTGAATATGGTGTACTTACCACAGGACAGCATCTTGGGCCGCACCTTGTTTTATTATTTGTTTTATATTATGTTGATGATTTATCAAGTTTCATGCTACAAAACGGAAAAATAATTACTTTTGCAGACGATACGGTCCTTACCTTTACTAAAAAATGCATGTAATGTGGTCATTATTTTGACGACCTTGTTTGAGCAAAGTCGACCTTGCCGTTCTGTTTCAATGAGCGGCCGGCAAAGTTTTGCTGGCCGGTATAACAGGCCGGCAATGTGTTGCCGGCCGCTATTTCGACGTTTCAACGTTTTAAAAACACAAATCCAAAAAGTTATTTTTTTAAACACAGCTGTTTGTATCTATAGAGATAGGTACAAAAAGATTTTATTCCATATTAGGCTGTATAGTTCCAACTGACATTGCTCAAAAAAAAAACAAAGAAGTAAGAAAAGCGCGGTTCAGCGAAAATTTTGTTTTTATTTAGAACTTTTGTGCTAAAAATGAGCTCTCAAAGCGAAAATTCTTCTGATTCAATGTGTTTAACACCGCCAGACATCAAAGATGAAGCTAAATTAGTGGTTGAAAATTTGATAACGCGAAACTCAAAGGAAAAATATACGCTTGGAAATGAAAAATTTGTGCAGTGGAAAATCAGTAGGAAATCTAAATCTTTATCCGAAAATGTTTTTCTTTTCAATAATACAGCAGTCAAACACCGCATTAGAATTATCGCAAACTATTAGTAATATCAAACCGGGAAAGTCGGTGTTGAATTTTAGTAACTGTACTTTTCATAATTGTCATTTTAATTTAAATTCTAGTTAATTAATATATTTTTTATTTAAATTACTTGCTGGTTTTATTTAGATTAGGTACTTGCATTTTTGAGTAAAGCACTATACAAACCTTGGCCCACAATGACTGCTTCGCTGGTCCCGCTATGATAGCCTCGAGCTAGCCTAGCTACGCTCTAGGCCTTTCAGCTTGGCCATCATTGCAGCCCTTGCTGTCTTCGCTGTAAAGGCCTCGACCTACGGTCTCGGCCTTTATCTCAGCTCGTCCATCAAGTGCCGCACGCTGACCGCGCTGTGTCGGCCTGGAGCTGCGCTACGCTGCGCTGTCGGCCATAATCAGCGCGACCAGCAAAGTAGTCATTATAGACCGCTGCAGTAATGTACTATTACTTGCAGAGACTGGAACGTAGCAAACGATAATGCCGAAAAGGAGTTCAATGTCGTTACTAAGTGGCTAGATAACTATCTGATAACTCTCACCTACTACATAAACGCAATTTCCAGACCATCTCCTAAAAATATTACTGTAAGAAACCCACACATGCAACTCCATTCAAAATTGTGACTGTTATTGTCTTGACGTAGCTTCATCGGTCAGGTATCTGGGGATCCAAATAGATGAACAACTAAATTGGAAAATAATAGGTTGGGGAAAAAGTTTCTAAGTATTTTTTAAGAAAATTCAAAACAATTTTTAATATAGTTTATTTACATTTAACTAAAGTATGTAGGTACCACTTATTCGATAACTTCTTGCCATCTTGTAGGTAGGGATATGATCCCATTGCTACAGAAATTTTGGGCATTCTGATCAAAATACCGCGACAAGTGGTTTTGGCAGTCCTCTCGTGATGTTAACCTGACACTGCCTAAAGAATTCTGAAGAGACCGGTGAAAATCTGAAGGTGCAAGGTCAGGACTATCCGGCGGATGCATTAACACCTCCCAGCCAAACTCTCTTAATTTTTGCTGAGTGGCTAAAGTTGTGTGAGGTCTAGCGTTATCATGATGAAAAACCACACCCTTGCCATTGAGACTACCACCCCTGCCTTTCAGTGAGCTCATGAGGTACCCAAATATCGAGCTTTTTTGTGTACCCAGTTTTTTTCAAATGCGCCAAAACTGTTTTGTGGTGATTTCCCAGCTCTTCAGCTACGTCGTAACTACTGATATACCGATCTTGCTCCACTTTCTCAAAAATGGCATCCATTTTATCCGTAATAGGCATTGAGGTAATAATGTACTAGCCATGCCGAGGATTTCGCGGCTTGCGTTGTATTTTTACGTTTTTTGATAATCCATACTAATATTATAAATGTGAAAGTAACTCTGTCTGTCTGTCTGTCTGTCTGTCTGTTACCTTTTCACGCTTAAACCGCTGCACCGATTTAGATGAAAGTTGGTATGAAGATAGTTTGAGACCTGGGAAAGGACATAGGCTATATAGGTAGGGTAGGGAAGGGTAGGGTAGGGTATGGTAGTGTAGGGTAGAGTATTGTAGGGTAGTGTAGGGTCGGGTAGGTTAGGGTAGGATAGGATAGGGTAGGGTTTTTTTTTATTATTTTTTTATCATCTATAGGCTTGCGCTTGACCACTATCTCACCTGATGGAAAGCGATGATGAAGCACGCTTGCCTAGAAAAAACCTATTCACTCTTGACTTAAAGACCCCTAGATTGTAGCTATCGGGAAACACAGACTCCGGCAGGGAATTCCACTCCTTAGCTGTACGCATAATGAAAGTGTCCCCAAAACGTTTTGTGCGTATGGGTGGGATATCCACCATGTACCGATGACGCATCGCCGTACGTCTGGTAGTCCGATGATGGAACGGGCTGGGCGGAATCAGATCATGCAATTCCATCGCACACTCCCCGAAATGCAACCGATAAAAAACCGACAAGCTGGCAACTCGGCGACGATGTTCAAGGCTCAGGAGCTTTGACTTGACCAGTGCCTCATTGCCTATGAGTCTCTTGGCCCGCTTTTCGATCGACTCGAGTGCATCAAGCTGGTATTTGGCAGATTCGTCCCAGAGATGAGAACAGTACTCCATGCATGATCGAACTTGCGCTTGATACAAGTTGAGCAGCTGTTCCGGCGTGAAGTACCCTCTCACCTTCGCAAGGATCCCCAACTTTTTGGCAGCCAGCTGAGCCTTTGCCTCAATGTATGGGCCAAAATTGAGAGTCGATGTCAATGAAACACCAAGAAGCTCAAGATGGTCCGTTATCGGCACGGTCATACCACGGAAAGAAGGAGCCGGGTGGAATTGGCTCATTTTAGCGGAAAAAGACACGCCTGGGTTTTAGCAGCATTAAACCTGACCAGATTGGCATCGCCCCATTCGGAGACTGCCTGCAAGGACAGGTTCAAACGCTTCACCATGGCCTCACGGAGAAAACGGGTCTGCGGCCCGGTAGCCCGTGCGTTGGACAAGTATCTCTCAGCAACAGTCCTGTCGTCACCATACCCAAAGGTGCCGGGACGTGATCAAGCGACGCATGGCTATGGCCAAGTCTGCCATGGATAGGCTGAAGAAAATATGGAGGAATCACAATATCACCAAAGCCACGAAATCCCGGCTCATACGGGCACTTGTGTTCCCCATATTTCTATACGCAGCCGAGACCTGGACGCTGAGAGACACTTAGAGGAAGAGAATAGATGCTCCGGATATGTGGTGCTGGAGAAAAATGCTTGGAGTGTCGTGGAATGAGTTTCGCATTAACATATCAATCCTGCAAGAATTCGACAGTATCAGGCAGCGTCTATCGGCTATTGTCCAAGATCGAGTACTCCAGTTCTTTGGACACGTGTCCAACGATTCTATCGAACCGCTTGTAGTTCAGGGTAGAGTGTAAGGAACGAGAGCGCGCGGCAGGTCGCCCATGCGATAGACCGACCAGATTAAGTCTGCAGTAGGTGGCCCATTGCATGAGTGCCACGGAGCACAAAACCAGATGAGTGCACACGAATAACAGCCGATAGAGAGGGTTGGCGTCGCATCGTTAAGCTAATTATGGCAACCCGAAGTCTCACTGAACATGATGACCACGACCGCTCTGCCATGAGTGTACCGACTAAGAAGAAGACCCAAAGTAAGGAAGCATATTTAGTAGGAGTTTATGTTAGGAAGGTAGTTTTTTTATTGGCCCACCGCACTTTTCCCAAACCACTGCAACTCCTGAAAGCCAGAATAAACAGTGGCGACCACCAGAAAAGTGCCAAGGCAATATACTCGACGAAGTCCTGGAGATGAATTTAACTGTCTTGGATCCTGCAACGAAATTAATCAGAAAAGAATAAAGGAGGAGTAGAAAAACAAAAACATAATTTCCACTTCCCTCCTTATCAACAAACAAGGCCAATAGCCAATAGGCACATAGGATTGTTTACAACTGGGATAAGCCTAGTTGCCTAGCGCCACCACGGATAAAAATTATCATTTTTAGTAATGGGTCCTAACATTGTGAACTTATATGTTTGATTCCAATAATAGGTATGGCAAAAACGCTTGAACGCACGGAAATTTGTTCTAGTTTCCACAAGGTCCGTTAATAACACCGGATGCAGCCTGTACATTTTCCAACATAATATTACATTAATTCTGCCAAAGAATACAATCCCATAAGATATGATGTGCAGATTGTATACGTATATATTCGCAGTCAGATGTAGGTAGAACATTGACATAAAGGCTTGTTAGGAATTAGGATAAAAAACTTTTTTGCAAAAAAATTCTACCGACTTCCAAATGAAAAACTACAAAGTGAAAAATAACTTAACTCTTGGAAGTCGGTGTCTTACGTAGGTACCATTTTTTTTCGATATGGACACCGACTTCCAAGAGTTAAGTTATTTTTCACTTTGTAGTTTTTCATTTGGAAGTCGGTAGATTTTTTTTGCAAAAAAGTTTTTTATTTTTCCCTTTTTAGTTTTGACTACCTAATAGATACGCAAGTTGTTTCCTAACGTCCCTATAACGCCGAATAGATTACCCGAATAACATGAAACTTGAACATAACCGGTGAAAAGAGAGATCTGCGTACCCCTTTAGAGCGTACTGGCGTGATGTCATGTTATGAAATGGTATAAACAATAAACAGACATGCGATTGCACCAATCCCGAGAGTGTTGCCGTTATTTATTGAAGAGTTCTGTTGTATATCTCCGAAGTTCTTGATCAGACCTTCACCAAAATGGGACCAATTTCAAAACATACTCTTCCAAGCAAAAAAAGAATTTTTAAAATCGGTCCACAATTGACGGAGATATCGGTGAACATACACAAAAAAAAAAAAAAAAAAAAAAAAAAAAAAAAAAAAAAAAAAAAAAAAAAAAAAAAAAATTACAAACATAAAGTCGAACATAGAACCTCCTCCTTTTTGGAAAGTCGGTTAAAAATAAGCGGAATAGGGTGTAAAGTCCCACAGGGTTTGTGATTTAGTTCGTATGTGGCGTCACATACGTCGCTACAATATGGTGGATTATCTCCGGTTTCTCAGCACTCGATTACCAGGCTGTTAACGTAATCGACGAATAATTGCCGGTTATCTGCTGTGATTGGCTGTTGAAAATTCATTCAACCAATCACAGCAGATAACGCGTGCTTGACAATTTGTCACATTAATTCTGCGATAATTTAAGCCCGTGCTACACGGTTTAAAACCAAGTTAAAGTTATGTTTAGAACGCTGCGCAGAGAGGACGTATTTACGCTCGTTACGTACGTTCATTACAACGACGTCATGGCACCTTGCCTATCTAAACTTCAAAAAGAATAATTAAGTATACTAATAAGCTTTAAAAACTAAACTCGTAATCTTACTATATCTTACTATCTTCTTACTAATAATATAAATGCGAAAGTTTAGATAGATGGTTGAATGGATCAGGATGAAATTTGCCACCAAGATGGAATATAGTCTGGAATAGCACATATGCATCTTTTCATCCCGGTATAATGTTCCCTTGGGATAAGAAAACACTTTTCACGCGGGCGAAGCCGCTGGCAGAAGGTTGTATATTTAATATAGGTAATTTTTATAGTAAAACACTAAACTTTAAATAAAACATCCCATGCATTTATTTGCTCAGTGGAGTTATAGAATCCGATGTCAAATCCCAAAAACCAAAGATCATACCAAATATGGTTTAAAACCACTGTCTACACGGTTTAAAACGGCCGCTTCAAACCAAGGTCACCTTGGTTTTTAACTTGTTTTAAACCGTGTAGCACGGGCTTTAGCACTGAGAAACCCGGCCTAAACCTAAACAAGGCCCGGGGCGGCAAACCCAAATTGGACCCCTCTTGGCCAACTCCTCGCTCACAAATAAGATAAGAAGATTTCAAATGAATGAGCAAGCGAAACTAGCTCATAAGTTTTTGGCCCCCGAGTTCGAGACAGAGAATAAATACATTAATTTGTCACTTACACAAGTAGTTCGAGTGGCTCCTCTCCGGACCAATTGGATATTAATGCCGGGGTCCCTCAGGGGTCGATACTCTCAGAAACATTATTGTTGTTGCACATTAACGATCTGCTAAAATTGCTGAGAGATATTTGTCCAACGCACGGGCTACCAGGCAGCAGATCCGCAGCCTAATTGTGTAAGTAAATTCGGCAAAGGAAACAATCTGTTTCTTTCCCAAAAACGACTTTTCGTATCGCGAAATGTCGTTTTTGGGAAAGAAGCAGATTGTTTCCTTTGCCGAATTCACTTACACAATTAGGCTGCCGGTCTCTCGGTGACGCCATAGTGGAGCGTTTGAACCTTGCCTTTCAAGCAGTCTCCGAATGGGGCGATGCCAATATTGTCAGGTTTAATGCTGCTAAAATCCAGGTGTGTCTTTTTTCCGCTAAAAAGAGCCAATTGCACCCGCACCCTTATTGAGTAATGAATTTGGCAAGGCATAGGGCAAAGAGTATGATAAATCGACCAATCACATAGACGGAAATCCACATCGCGTCTTTCATCTCGCATATGATTGGTAGATTTCACTTACTTTTTGCCCTTTGCCTTGCCGATTATCTAAATATATAAAAGAAGAAAGTGACTGACTGACTGATTCACTCACTGACCATCAACGCACAGCCCAAACGGCTAAAGCTTCAATCATGAAACTTGCCATGTAGGTTCCTTTGGTAGTGTAGGTGAGCACTAAGAAAGGATTTTTGGAAATTCCACCCCTAAGGGCATAAAATAGGGGATGAAAGTTTGGATTTTTATTTGTTTGTGTTGTGTTGTTGTTTGGGTTTGGAAGTATGCTGGTTTTGATTTGAGGGAGAATTGCTTTTCCCATGGACAGTTCTATGTAGCGTGTTCACGTGTTAGCTCATCAAATAGTCTGGTGATATTGGCGCCGACATCCAAAATGGTTAAAAATGTTGTTTACAAGGAAATACTATAATTTAATTACTTACTTATGATTATGATTACTTATTATTAGTCATGGATAAACACAGAAATAATGAAGGGATAGGGACAGGACAAGGATAGAGCGTATTGATTTAAAGTATATAAGATATAAGACTGCCGGCGCCATCTTTCCGTGATGTAACCGTGCCATTAACGGACCATATTGACTTCTTGGCGTTACGTTGACATCGACTCTCAATTTTGGCCGATACATTGTGGCAAAAGCTCAGCTGGCTGCCAAAAAGTTGGGGATCCTTGCGAAGGTGGGAAGGTACTTCACGCCGGAACAGCTGCTGAACTTGTAACAAGCGCAAGTTCGATCATGCATGGAGAACTTGTTCTCATCTCTGGGACAGATTCGAAAGCGGGCCAAGAGACTTAGCGGCAATGAGGCACTGGTCAAGTCAAAGCTACAGAGCCTTGAATATCGTCGCCGAGTTACCAACTTGTCGGTTTTTTATCGGATACATTTGGTGTGTGCGATGGAATTTTATGACCTAATTCTGCCCATCCCGTTCCATCATCGGACTACCAGACGTACGGCGATGCGTCATCGTTACATGGTGGATATCCCGCCCATACGCACAATACGTTTTTGGGACAGTTTTAATTTGCGTACAGCTAAGGACTGGAATTCTCTGCCGGAGTCTGTGTTGCCCGATAGTTACAATCTAGGGGTCTTTAAGTCAAGATTTAATAGGGCAAGCGTGCTTCACCATCGACCAGATCATCGCTTACCATCAGGTGAGATAGTGGCCAAGCGCGAGCCCACAGATTATAAAAAATAAAAATAAAAGAATAGTGGTCACAAGCGCTTGCACATGAGGTGTCTGGGTTCGATTCTCAGGTTGGCGAATGGTATTGGGTTTTTCTTCAGGAATTTGTTAGTATCAGCCGGGCAGACTCCGGCGTCTGGACTTACATCTGGTTGATGGCAATAGGGTCAGCTATCTCATGACGGGTGTTCTGTTTTTATTTTATCGAAATACTTTGCCCTTCATCCAACGATCACTAGGCAGCTTAGGAGCAGATTAGCTACTGTTGCGTCCTCCTCCATGCAGGCTCTATAGATTGGGCCATCTGTAACAGCTATGACATGGTGGTTCTTATTAAAGAACCCGAGGGCAGTTAATCGGCTGTGACTGTACGCAACTGTATCTTAGTCAGTCGTAGAGCCTGTTTTGTGAAGCGGTTATCAATAGTGGGAAGTGCTCCCTTAGCCTGCCTACACTCACCATGATCAACCCATAGTTTGTAGTTTTCAAGATGGATTGCTTAAATTTACGAGGTCGCGTCGTTCGGTCTTGCTTTCTACTGCATTTTCGTTATTCCAAAGCACCATTCTATTTCTGCCTGTAACCTACCCGTACGCAAAATACGCGCTTAGACGTGCAGTTGCGGACACCAGCCCGTCTTAACTTAACTTAACCTATCCGAAGCAGGATGCTAAAAATTCGAGTTCTCATCGCGTGTTCTTGCAACTGATATTGAATTGTATAAATAAGTATAATCCCTGTTTCATACACCAAAGTTAAAGCTGTTTTTTACCTTTAAATGTGCAGTATTGATAACCCAATGTTAAAGCCTAACCCTATGAATCGCATGAAGTTGAAGATTCAGTCCGCACTGAAACGACGCCCATGAAAATCCATCGAAAAAGACACTTGGTCTTACTGTCAATAATCCACACATGTACATTCGGATCTTTTGTATGATTCAGTAGGTAGGTATTCAGTTAATTACTAACCAAGGAGCTCCACGGATCTTTGTGTCTGAGAAATTAGCTGTGACATTAGCGTGAACAAACAATTTCGTATTCAAGGTTTCTTGCCTGTAGCTACTCGTATCTCAAGCGCGCATGACACTTCCTTTCGTACGACAAGATGTGCGATACTGCGGCGCAACTGCTAGAGCTTTTTGAGTTGAGTTGATTTAGGCATACTTATAATACAGAATGATTTGTTCAGGACAATGTCGACTTGGGCTCCCCATACGAGTTGCATTTGTACGGAAATTGGCCAGCAGAGGAACATAGGTAAGGTAATCGGCAGTGCGAAATATATGGAGTGTAAGAGTGCCCGGAGTCCCGAGTTGGTGAGGGATTCATGTATGAAGCAGTTAGTTCCCATTCTGTTTTACTTTGGGTATCTTAAATCCAACACTAAGTTATCGGTTAAGGCTCTGTCTGAAGTAACACCGGGTATATTGAGGATTCGATCAGTGTTCGACCTTAGTTCCTCGCCACGTCATGTTAGGTAAGCGTCCGATTAGTGTCTGTTCCGACGGTGAAATCAGCAAGATTGTGTTTTGAATGTGTTTGCTCAACTTGTTCCACCAATTGTAGTGACAGTTTTTGTGCAAAATCTTTGGATGTTGTCGATTGAGCCACCAGGTCAAGGTCATCAGGGTACCTACAGGAAGCGCTCGATGTTGGGTGTTTCATAGGCTGATCTGATCGCTTGTATGAATGTTTAAAAGTGTTGGCACCAACTGCATTGAGACTTACCGTTTTTGTCGTCACCATCTGGTTTTAGATGATGGAAAGCTTAGCTAAAAGTGGCGGTTGTGTAGAGGTTTACTCAGTGATTCAGTATCGTAGTGAATTCTCGCCCGTCACGGTCAAATGCAACTTGTTTTGTAGATAACCTGGTAATTAATTATTGTTCATCGATCCTTGTTGGTGCCGTTTATGAAAAGATAGTTCGGTATAGTACCTATTTGCTGTATTTAATTTAGGTATGTGGTTAAAAAACAAATCTTGTCTCTTAATACGTATATTTCTGAGCCACATTCATCACAGTTTTTGTAAATTTTAAGATAATCCTACTAATATTTACAAGTTTGACACATTTCGTGAATATTTATAATTATGATTAAGTAATATGTATTATATATTATTAATTAACAAATCAAACATTAACATTGAAGACAAAAATCAACAAAATAAGTCTGTTAAATAAAGTAGAAATAAAATAATTTCAACCCTGATGCAGGATTTCAATTTTCATCTCCTATACAATACCTAGCTAGACGGTAGGTAGGTACCTACTACAGAAATAAATAGTTTAATTTAATATTACGTTCACATGTTACAACAATATACGAGGACATGACGTGACCTAAGTAGATAATAAAATACCGCGATAACATGGTTCAAATTGCTGATCAATTAATTAATTCCCTTACACTTGCTAGTAATGTAGGCATTTCAGGAGATTCTAACTTTTACTCTCAGTCTCAAATTTCGTTCCTATATAATTTATAGCCGTTATATAAAAAATAACATAGGCGAATACGGGACAGAACTTGTTTCAGTTAGGTACGTAAATATAGGCCTAGAAGAGACGCGGGTTTTAAATATATATCCAGTACCTATTCGTAGAATTTAAATGCCATCATGGCACCTACTTATTGATCGTTATTATTCTGAAGGAATGATAATGGAGGAACCAAAGTTCTTTATTTGAATAAGATTCGGGAAGAAGTTGGAGCAGTTACTGTGAAACGTACAATTGTGTTTTTAATAGTTTCTCATAGCATTCTTAATTCCATGTAGCACGCAGCATGTAAATTGATATGATTTTTTGATGGAACGAAGACTAACACGTAGGAACATAATGAAGATTTTGGAAATTATTGATCTTCATTCTAACTTCACTATTAAATACGTCATAAAAAATATTAGTAGTAATATTAGTATTTTAAAATTGAGTAGACACTGATTTAATACTTATTGTAAAATAAGTTTATAATGAGTATTTACATGATAGGGAAACATCACATCAATTTCGTTAATAACTATTGGCACGTATTTACAACATTTGGCACAAAAAAAACAACATGAGAGATTTTATACCCAAAATTGTACTGCGATAGGCTTAGAAGATAGCCTTAAGATTGCCAATCAAACAATCCTTGATTTATTGACACAAAAAACTGAGCACATTTTTAAATTGGCACTTTCGTTAGGCCGTATCTTATTAATACAATGTACCTACCTATACGGGCGGGATTGATTAATTAATATATTTAAAACCCCAGGATAATATTATAAAAATGAGTAATGACTACCAAAATAAACTTTAAGATCCCAAACACAATTTTGCCACCCCAAAAATAAAAAAAAGCTTTATAATTGCTAATATGAACCAGAGCAATATAAATAATGCACATGCTTTACATTTGAATGCACCTATATGTTTAATGTTAATCATAATAATATGAGCTGCAATCCGGTGACCGCCTTATTTTTGGCACCTAAATCTGCGTAAATCGCAATACATGTGGAGTGCAATTTCTTGCGATTGCACTGTTTTTATTTACCTATTTAATGAGGCCTTTTATCCTAGGATTGCACGTATACACATAGGTATAGTTATAACAGACGCCGTTTGTTTTAATCTTAAAGCTACATATCCTAGAGGAACTTCAAGTGTCTCGTGCTTATGTCAGTGCGTCTGTTTGTCGAAGGGTGTGCATTGCAACTGTGGCAGCGCGGCGTCCATAGCTTCGGCGTACGGATGCTGGCGGGGTCGGCTGAGCCTCGCACTCGCGACGCACTCGGTCTATGATATCAGCCACCAATTTTTCTTCTCTAGAACGTTTTTTCGCCCAGTCTTCTTGGTTCACCGCTGTTTCTGGAAGCAAATACAAAAAAAGGGCCCTTGAGATATTTGCATGTCCTTTACTTATAATTTAGGTTTTACATTGGAGGAACTATGAGAGACCCAAGATAAACAGGTTTATTTTACGTTCTACTTCTAAATCGCCGATGTCACGAAAAAATCAGACAAGCTAGCCAATGGCAGTCCCATTGGCTCGTCGGCCACATTTGACGCATATCGATCGATTCCTGGGCTACATTGTGGGTCTCGGCAAATGTATGGCGAAATTGCGGCAGACCCAGGCGAAGACGGAACAAACTTTAAACCTACAAAAATTACTGATTTAGACACTGTTGCCTAAATCTGCGACAGAAATGGACTAAATTGAGGCTTTGTCCTGCATTGGGACAACAGTCAAAATCAGTCAAAAAATAAATAAATCTACTTCTAATAGGACAGTGATTTACATGATTCATCCCTCATTAAGTCTATTATTAGTATATTCCTTAAAAAATAAGCATCAGCAGAAAGTTACCTTGTTTACGATGGTAGGTCTTCTTTGTTTCTGTAACCTTAGCCGTGTGTTTCACGACGGATGTTTGATAGTTTGGGACACTGGATTTTGGTATCGCTAATTCTGGATCGGATTCGCTCTTCACTTCCTGTGCAACCGGCTGTAGGTTGTCCGCTACAATAGCTTCTACTAGTGTGTTAGCTGATATTGGACTGGCGTCTGATAATGCTTCGCTGTGTCTAGTTGCTATGTGCCCGATGTATCCTAAAATTTTGGTTAAATTAATTATTTTATTAGATATTATTATTATAGCTGATTCCCATACTAGTCTAGTCTACAAGTGCTTTTTACGTAATTTTTTTTTCACCTTCTCCGAAAATTATGATTGAGGTGTCATTCGATTCGGAATAGCATGTAGATAGTTTTTGAGAAAATGCTAAGACCACTCGCAAAAATTGCAATAGTTATAAACATCAAAGATTTAGTTATCAAAAAAAAAATATCTCATAAACAACGCATTTGTTTGAAACAATTTTTTAAGTAGTTTCTAATCACATGAAAACGGATCAACTACTATTAAGTTTTTTTTTTTCAATGTTTAATAAAGCTTCATAATTTTTCACTTTTAGTAAATTGTTAATTACACAACGAAAATTAACTTTTTTTTTAATTTTTCCTACGGGAATCTATTCAAAGACCTTTGAAAAATAGAAAGGAATAAATCTCAGATTAATAGTTTAACAATTATCGCACATGCAATGTTAATGTTCGTACTTCAAAAAAATGTTAATTAATTAATGGATAACTTATTGAAAAATCACGACATATTTTTTTTACCACGGATATGTTCATTGATCTATCCTGCAGGCGCCTGAATTTTTTCGATTTTTAATTTTATATTTAATAAGTTTAAATAATATTTATTCATTAAACCCGAAGGGGGCGTGGCTTGCGCAAGCCGGAGTACCCAGTTTTCAGGCGTATTTTCAACCCTCTGTGAAAATTATAAATATTGGTCCTACAGTTCCGGAAGTTAGTACTTTTTTTTAGGATATTTTCTCCTCTTTTGGGATCTTTTTCAAATTTGAATTATCTTGAATAGTTTTTGAGATATTGACGAAAAATCAAACCCCCTTTTTATTTTTCACTTAATTGTTTGTATATTACATAATTGTCTTAGCATTTTCTCAAAAACTATCTTCATGCCATTCCGAATCGAATGAAATCTCAATAATAATTTTCGGAGAAGGCGAAAAAATTTTGACCTAAAAAGCACTTGTTGACTAGACTATACCCTATTGTCGCAGCTTTTGCGGCATAGCCTATGTAACATACACCCATTGCTTATTCCAATACACTTTGAAGAACTTCCCCTCGACTCAGTTGCTCTAAAAATCGTTGATTAATGTCGATAAATAACCTAACTGTAAATTTAATGATTCAAGGTGGAGTTGAGTAGAAGGACATGCATGCATGACTTCGATTAAAACTCTTTGCAAAAGGTGTTGATACAATATTTTTGTTGCCTCGGTAGAAAAATGATAATTCTATTTAGTCCGTCAATGAGATTATCATAGATTAATATTTTTTGGGTATGTTTTGCTTTATCAAATAAATAAAAATTGACAAAGATAAAGCGAATCAAAGTTTAGGAGTAGGGATGACTTGTGACATCACTTTGTCAGTATAAATTGTAGCACACCGTGACGTCACGCGATATTTCAACGCACTGTATAAAGATATTTTTTGTCAACTTCTTTATTATTCATGACTGTGTTATTTGGTCCACGAAAGTCTTTACTAATATGCAGACTATCTAAGTCGCCCCTTCTAAGGCCAAAATGTATAAATTATTACAATTATACTTTGGGCCAAGTTCACCAATTAAACTAATTGCAATTAGTTCGAACTATACAGAATTCCGACAGAAAATTATAACTTTAGTGCTAGGAGTGTTTCACGAATACTTACGAACTCTAAACGTCGGTCGCTTCAGTATCGGTGAAGCATAAAAGTCAAATCATCCAATAAAAAATGATTTATGTGTTTTCATCCCTTACCATAATTCGTGAGATGGTTCTTCAGATAATTTTGAACTAAAAAGCAGCCAGTAATCGTTGAATTCGGGAGTTATACGTTGGTCAACATGGACATATCCTTGGTTTCTTACGCCTTTAGGTATAGAATAGCAATATATTTTAGTAAAACAATATTGACAGTGGTTTTAAATATAGCATGTCAAGTACTTAATAAACCATTAGGTACGTTTCTAATATTTTATGTGTAAACCGTCGAGACTAGTGTAAGCAGCGAGAGAAATAGAAAATTATATGTAATTCTATTATAAAGGACTTTTTCAATACAGTGAACATGGCGTACTTTCAAAGGCTATAATTATGATTCAAAAATTAAATCTTTTGCAGAGGCATCTTTCTGTTACCTACACGGTCGTGACTTTTTTTACGAGCTCGATCATTACTTTTGCAGTCGAGTTTTAAATTTATAAGTAATAAAACCTTTATTCGGACAAAAGATATACAATTAAGTTTCTTACACTACTGCACTGTTATAAATATATATTTTACATAATTAAAATTATTCGCGTACCTATTTGGTGCTTCTTTATTTTCTGTAAGTGCGTTTGCCAGTTGGCAAAGGCCTCCTCCAACCTACTCCATTCTGATCTCTCTCCGGCCACTCTACTCCATGTTATGCCTGCAACCTGCCTGATACCATCGTCCCATCTTTTTTGTTGTCTACCTCTTTTCCTTTTACCTTCCCTTGGGTACCATTGTGTAACAATTTTGCTCCACTTGTCCTTTCCTCTTATCATATGTCCCGACCACTTCCATTTTAGCCTTTTTATTTTTAGGGTTTCGTTTTGTATCTTGGTCTTTTTCCTAATGTTGATGTTTCTTATTCTATCCCCCCTCTTTACTCCTAGCATGCTTCTTTCCATTGCTCGTTGGCTAATGGCAATTTTATTAGTTGTGTTTTTTGTTATGGCCCATGTTTGGCTTCATTACATTAAGATTGGTAGAATGCAGACATTGTATAATTTGCTCTTTGTTGTTATATGTAGGTTTTTGTCTTTCATTACTTCCCTCAGGCTCCAATACCTTTTCCGACTGTTTGCTATCCTTCTTTCGATTTCATTGTTTATGTTATCTTTAGGTGATATCAGCTGTCCGAGGTATATATATTCTTCAACATAGCTAATTTGTGACTCACCTACATTTATGCTACTTTTGTTTCCATTGGTCATTACTTTTGTTTTTCGGGGTTTAATTTAAGACCTACCTTTTCACTCTCAGATGCTAGTTTGTTTAACATTGTATTTAGGTCTCCTGGCGTTTTAGCGAAAAGCACAATATCATCGGCAAATCTTAAGTGAGTTAGTGTGCGGCCGTCGATGTTTAAACCCAGATTTTCCCATTTAAAGCTTCTCAAGATCATTTCCAAAACATCGAAGAAAAGTTTTGGGGAGAGAGAATCTCCTTGTCTTACTCCCTTCTATATCATAAATGAATCTCCTTTCTTTTCTAGCTGAATGCACGCCGAGCTGGTTTTGTATAAATTTGTAATCAATGTTATATATTTTTGTTCTATCTCTTGTTCTCTTAATGCCTCCCAGATAATTGTATGTATTAAGGAGTCGAATGCCTTGCTATAGTCGATAAATGCTAGATAGTATATCAGTTGATATTCCGCATATTTCTCGATGATTTGTCTAACAGCATGGATATGATCAAGTATTGAGTAGTCTCTTCTAAAACCTGCCTGCTCTATTGGCTGTTGTTCGTCGAGTTTTCTTTTCATTCGCTTGAGTTTGATCTTTGCAAATATTTTATACAGGTTGGACATCAAACTTATGGGCCGGTAGTTTCCGATATCGTATTGATCGCCTTTTTTGCACAGAAGGATTATATTAGATTTAGTCCATTGCTGCGGAATCGTTTCTGTGTTGATGATATCATTGAAGATTTCTTTGAGAACAGGTGTTATTGTCTGATTCGCTTGTTTTAGTACTTCGTTGCTTATTCCGTCGGGTCCTGGAGATTTATCGTCTCTTTGGGTTTCTATAGCGAATTCTATTTCCTCTGGCATGATGCTGGGTACGGATGAGATTTCTAACAATTCTATTTCTTTTTCCACGTATATGTAGCAATTCTTAATATGCCTTGCCTTCGATTCTCCTTCAATCTATTACTATCCTTTCATCTGTACAATCCAGTCCTTTTTGTTAGTTAACTCCTTATATGCCTTTTTTATTCCTCCTGTCTGTAAAATGTGTCTCTCTATTGTTTCCATTCTTCTCTGCGTTCTATCTTTTCTAATACTTTTTTTTATTTCTTTGCTGAATTTTGCTATTTGCGATTGAGATTGCTGATTTTCGACTGTCGTTAGTTCTTTTTCCATTGATTAAGAAGGTTAATGGTTTTCTCAGTCATCCACTTGTTAGATAGGTCTTTGCAATTAGGCCCTTGTTGAATAGATGTTTTGATTGTTCCTTCTAACCAGTTGTATTATTCTTGCACTTCCATATTTGTGGTCTCTTTATTTTAATCCATAAGTTTTGTCGTTATGGAGTTGGCTATTTGGGCTGTTTAGTATTTGGTAGGTTTTATGTTCCTCATATTATCATTTCTTGGCCTTGGGTTTTTTGGCGCGGTTGTCATCAGTTCGGCTCGAATCATTCGATGGTTGGAAATTGGCTTATGACTTTCATGTTTGAGAAGTATCTGCTTTATCTAGTCATTATGAAATCTATTTCGTTTTTTGTTTGCCCGTCTGGTGATATCCAGGTCCACATCTTACTTTATTTCTTCTTGAACATTGTGTTTAAGACTCTCAAGCCATTCTCCTGTGTAAAGTTTACAAAATTCTCTCCGTTTCTGCATGCTATATTTTAAACCACTGGACATTCCTAAATCTTTCGTTTATTCTCTAACATTTATTTGCTCACGATTTGAATTGAAAGATGCATTGCAAGTAAAGTTTAATATTAAAAGTTGTTTTTATACACGGGTAGTTTGAGAAATATTGCGGTCAAACAAGTTTGACTTGTCCTCGGTGCCGGCGGAGTGGGCCTGTGACCCGTCGGGTCTCAGCAGTGGTGGTAGTGAGGGGCGACATAAGTTTGATTAAACCGACTTAGCCAGGGACCAAAACGCTTTGCTACCAGCAGGGTATGAAGCGAGTTTGTTCCCGATACTGCTAATATGGTCAAATCGTGCCCTTCGCATCGCCTTTTTGCAGGACTTGGCAGCCCTGTTGAAGGCTCTCTTCTTCTGAGTTACGTCATTTGCTTTGTGCACACGAGCGTCGACCCATGCCAGGTAAGCCTATTGTTTAACAGTATTTGCGCGGTTGCACTCGGCACCAAACCATGGTCGGTCAACGCCGGACAGCGCTACGTCAGAGAATGGAATGTAGTACTCCATCCTCTGGCGCAACACATCCGTCAGGGCGTCAGCGCATGACGATGGATCGTCCGAAGAGAAGCAAGTGGGCCGCCAAGGATAGCATGCGAAGAAAGATCGCATCCCATCCCAATCTGCTGAACTGTACCGCCAGACCCTCCGGGTTCCTCTCTCGGCTGTCTGTAACGCATACAGACTTCACCAGACAGTGGTTGGAACTACCCAAAGGTGATGATATCGACACTGAGTATCGGTCTGAATCTGTTGTCAGCAGAAGGTCCAAGCAATTGGCTGTATGTGAATCAACATCCGGCACCCTCAAAGTCAAAGTCATAGATTTATTTGCAGATAAATATGGTTACAAAAATTCTTACAATGGTAGTATAATAGTAGCTTAACATATTTAATCATAGCATAATGACATGCAAATTTTTTGTAAGTATACAATTAGGTCATTTAAATTTAACTTGAAGGAATTATTTTAAAGTATAGAAGGAACTCTCTATTAACCACCTGCGCAAAGCCCTTCTGATGCGGACCATTGGAAGTTCTTTAGTTCCTCGTAGCCCCCTGCACCAGCTAGGTGAGATATAGTGCTAGCGAAAGATTTCGTATCTATCAAAATTTAAAATACTAAGCAACATATTCCATTTAACCCATAGGCCTCCCAATCTCGAGTGAAAGCAGGTGTCAAGGATGGATGACACACACCAGCCCGCGGCCGAGGGCACGACTGCACGAGGCAGCTAATGTGAGGCAGCGGTTTATACGGAACGTTAACCACCCGCATATTTTAGCTATGTATAAACTCTTTTATATTTTTTGCAACTTATACCTACTGCCTCACCGACACACGCACGTAAGAAAACCTATAGTACTCACTATCAACTGCGAATAGGATAGACATAATATCATATCAGTGAACGGTTCAAGTGTATCAAGTCTAGTTTCCGTTGCGCGTCCGTTAAATACTGCCGTAAACGTCTTCTACGTAAACACAATACTTACATTTTATCTAATGTGTTTATTGCTCTAATATGTAGTTTATTCCATACTTTGGAAGCTGCGTAACGAAAACTTCGTCTGAATGCTGCTGTACTGTGGGGCTGCGATGAGCTTTGTTGCAAACATTGCCTTCTTCCACATTCTCGTCTGCCAGCGATCCAGCTCAACCTGTTGTACAGGTAGTCTGGCTTTTGAAGCTTAATGACACCGAACAACAGGCAGGCCAGGTGTAGTTTGCGTCTTGATTTCATTTTAAGGGTAAAATGTTTGTTGAGGAATGGCTTTACGTGGCGTCTGGGAGGAATTTTATAGCAAAACCGAGCACATACATTTTGAAACCTCTGAATGAGCTGGTCTGTACGAGCCAGTAGACGCGGGCCGTACACCGTGTCTGCATAGTTTAGCCTGGACAAAACCAGACTTCCTACCAGTTTTTCCCTAAGTGTTTCTGATAGGTACGGCCTCATTTTATATAAAACTTTGAGGCGGTAGAAACAGTTCCTTACTGAGTCGGCGACATGCTTTTCAAAACTAAGGTCCTTAATTGATACTTCCGATATGAGAATCAAATTAATGTAAGTACTCCTATGATGTATTTAATACATCAATGAAGTACTCGGTATTTTAGCAACTACCTAACTTTAAAAAATAAAGTAATGCAAATACAAATTTGATTTCTACATTTTACGTAATAGGCATATTACGGTGAATACCTACTCCTTGTATTCTTATATTAAAGATACTTTTGTGAGAAAATAATGTAAGAGAATAATTCTTAAAATAACTCTAAACATGAATAAAGTAAGGAACATGCTATTTAAATTAAAACATTTGAGGTTTAAGGTAAGGGGTAAATTATTTAATATGATGACCTTTATTTCTCTGAGATTTTTTTATAATAATTAAAAAAAAAAAAATGAATACAGTTTTACGTAATGGAAGCAAGACAAAAGGAAATCGATAAAAAGCTGTCCAAAAATTGATATACTGAGAAACATTTTTTAACGATAGAGAAATGTCCATAACACCAATGGATAGAGCGGAAAATTCTGAATCCAATGATATATAAGTATAACAATTTTTAGCCTAAATGTTATTACGTTACGAAACTGCTGGTATCGCTATATTGAGGCTTCATCTGTTCATCATCAGTGTATTTCGTCATCAATGCAGTTGACTATTTTATTTTTTAGTCGAAATGATCTGAAGAACGATCTCATGAATTATGGTGAGGTAGAAAATCAATCAAAGAGGTCCTACCTATTTCGTCCAAATTTAAACATCCTGTTACTTTGTTGAAGTCCACCGTGGGTGCAGTGACTGGCACTCATTTTGCTGATTATTTATTGAACGTAAGATAACTGCTATGAAATTATTATATTTTTATATGAAAATTATTCGATGTAAAATTAGATGTAAAATGCCTTCCGCACTAATATGTAAAGGTGCTCCGGCCCTCACCTGGACTCGTAATGTAACATGATCTTCGATTTTGAGCATTTAGTTGATGCCACAATGTTTACAAGTGGTGCGCATTGATGTTAAAAGTTGTATCAAAATACTACACATTGTATCATCAAGTTTCGCACTGTAGTGCTCGGTTCTCCTCCCTCACCAATGTAATGCTCGAATCTGTAACATTACAGGTTGCGCACTGTAATGCTCGGTTCTCCTCCCTCAACAATGTAATGCTCGGATCTGTAACATTACAGGTTGCGCACTGTGATGCTTGCTTCTCCTCCCTCAACAATGTAATGCTCAACTCTGAAACGTTTCATTACAGGCGAATGCTCCAGGTGAGAGAGCACCCTATGTCCACCCAATGTTTGTTTAGAGCGTAACCGTCACAGTCTCAAAGCAGCTAATCATCAGTCTAACCCGATGCCGCTGAATCGCAGTATTTTACATGGCCACTCCCTTGGCCTATCCACACCCTAATGCGTAACTCCAAAGAAGGCACATGTAAATACTGTTGAATTGACAATCGAATCCATGAATTTACACGTTACGCGGTTAGACTGCAGGTCTCACTAACGCAGTTACCGGGTACCACGAAACCCCCTGGTAAGTTTGCTAATACCCAGCTTAAACAAAAGAAAAATATTGAGGAAATATTGAGAAAATAAAAAGCCAGGCAAGAGTTTCCCATTGTTCTTTTAGGAACTTCTAACTACCGCACTTTAACACGCTTTCAAGAGACTTACCTTTTCTACTTTTGAAATATCCAAAGCATTGTTCGCATTGGAAAAGTGGCGCAGGAGTGACCGGTTGTGCGGCGTGCCGCTTGTACTTGTGCCGGTACCAGTGCGTCCGGCTTTGCAGCACTTCTCCACACACCTTACAGATGACGCTACCGTCTGTCCTCAGCAAGTATTCCAACAATTCATGTCTCCCTCTTGTATTCTCTTTACCTTCTTCTTTATTCCCCTCTTGTTTACTCGCTTCTTGCATCGGCTCTGTTAGGAAATGAACTCCAGCATCCTCACAGGGGCCGCTAGTCGTTGTAGCGGTTTCATAGTTTGCTATTATTTGATCAGAATTGGATGAATCCGACATTACTTCTAGTGTTATGATAGGAATGCTGCCGTTGTCACCGTCATCTTCAAATGTATATTGATAATCTGGAAGTTCTGATGAGAAATTGATTAATTATTAACTGTATTATATCCAAAACAGATAATTCAATTTAATGGGACAGGTGTTGTAATTAAAGACACAAGTATTTTTATCGTTTTATTCGTAGTGTAGGTAAATGAATAAAGTTTTTCACAATAATTACTCAATACGTGTTGGTAAGATCCTTTCTTTATAATATAACTACTATATTTTTGTTACAATAAAAATAAACTTTTGTCTCGTTCTCATCAATTTATTGTTAAAGCTTTGATGTTTGCAACGATAATTATTACATACCTACTAAAATAACCTATTAAAATTATCAGTTAGACTGTGGTAGTAATTTTGTTAATAGCTATTGTTAATATAGACTATCGAATATCTAACGTTCTTAAATCACTATATCATTACAATATTGTAGGAGTAGTCGAAATACAAAATACATATTTTAGTATGGCCCATCTTAAAAACAAAAGATGTATTACTGACGGTTTCTAAATAGTACAGAGGTAATAGTTACCTTGCGTCGGTATAAAAATGATAATTTTGAACGACTAATTGGTAAGGAATCTCTCAAAATATTGAAACAAGAGTTTTATAGACTAAGACAATTAAAAATCAATCATAGATGAAATAATAAATGGTATAGTACTTTATATGTGAACGATAGTAAACTATTAATACTCGACACCATTAACTTATCAAACAGGAATAATTCCGGACGTAGGAACCTATTGGTTAAATTGTTCATTCTCCATCAGTCTGATAACAATCAAATAATCACGAGCTCCTGGCATCGAGTAAGACTCAATAGAATATAGAAAAAATCAACACTTGCATATAATCATTGCACTTGACACGAACCTAAATAGAAAAACCTTTCTTGCAATATTAGTTAATAATAAACATTTTTAAACTTCTAGACGATTTTTTTCATATAACATAGTTTACATTTAGCATATTATTGCTATTAGAAAGTAGCCGTAATAGTTAACTTTCTACAGGACCTACCATGGAGGTATATAATAATAATTATATTTGTATACTCGTGGTATATCTGAACTCTTTCCAGAGAAAATGCCAAGAGAAATTAAGCCAGACGAAGAAAATTACAATCATTAGAAAATACTTTACATATAATTACCAAATAACCGTTACCTAATATTTTTGTGCGGGTTAAATCCTCGTAATTTTGTACAAGTGAAAATAACAAAATATTCAATCGCCGATATTTAATTACACCAAATTGCGCATTCTAGCTTCCGTAATAATTTATCATAAAGTAAATATGTTTTGCGATGGTTTTTTTATAAGTATTAAAATTACGCTGCCTTGCAGCATGTGTTTATAAGTGAGAAAGTAAGAATTACAATAACTCAACAATGAACATGATTGCCAACTTAGTTGGCACTAATATCACAAAATAAAATACTACAAAAAAAGATAAAGGGTAGGCATAACACTTCACCACTTCAAATAATAAACACAAAATTATGTATGAAACAATTCTCCTCCAACTTGAGAAAGCATAAGGTCTCAATATGTAACAAAGTATATGATAATAGAAAACGAAGTGGTGAAAAATAAAAAAGAAAAGAAAATACAAACAAAAAATCTAATCCTTGTCAAAAAAAAATATCAACGTTTCTCAACGTTGAGTTAGTTTGTGCAATTGACTGGCGCTGACGTACCTACTTAAATAAAAATCACACTGCAAATTGTTAATACCTTGTCGGCGACTATCATACATATCCTAAATGTTTATGTAATACACAGTATAACTATATACAAGAACGTTATCTAACAAAATCTTATTAATTTAAACTTAACATACGTAGATGAAAACTATATCCAAGTTGTGCGCTAAAATTTAAAATACAGAAACTCAATTTTTAACCGGTCAATGTTTTAAGTTGACATTGGATTAATACTACTCTATTTTAGTATCCAATCAGTAAAAACATTAACCGATCTCATAAACGAACCTTCTCTTCCAAAACGTGAACTTACAATAACGTAGATAGGCATAAATCATTCCGTAATGGAACTTAACGATATATTGAACACTAACATTACCTAACAAATATTATTTCCCTTATCAATGGAAGAACTGCTGATTTTGTTATAGTTTCTAGTATATCTAGAACTTCTTCGCTATCCACTAAATATAATCTAAAAAAGTGAAATAATAAGAGTTGGAAACTTTAGTAATATTAATAAAAATTATACAAAATGAATAAAAATTGCGCTATGGCACTATTAAGTTAAATGTTAACATATTGATATTTTCCCACTATACTTCTCTTGTTAAAATAGATTCAATCAAATAGGTACACATTGTACATAACAGTAGGCTCACTAATAGGTAGGTAGACAAACAGTTTAATATAATCTATTTTATAAAAGTCTTTAATAAGATAGAAAAGATTTTAATATTATTAAATATATCTATTTTTATTAATGCTTGCGAGTGATATGATATTGTCGCAATATACTTATGTCATGGCCTAGACGTGTGCCCTGGCTCGGCCCGCGAGTTCCGATTACATACCGGCAATGTTGCAATTTACGCACATAGACAACATAAAAATAAGATTTATTTGTAATACAGTCTTTGGTTGGTGTCTTGCGGTATCTCGAATAACTATAAGTATTAGGCACTTTAGGCGACAACTCATTTATTAATATAGTTTACGAAACTGCGTAAATGGAAGGCACATTTCAGACTTTTGTAGCACCTACAAATGCTATAATTTCAAAAACAAGTTAAATTCAACACGCAGTAACTGGCCTCAAATATTACATTGTATATTATTGTCTAATATTTGCACAACCATACTTTTAAACAAGATAACATAATGAGCTTTATTTTATGTAACAAACATTCTTTATTAAATGCATAACAGTATTCCTGGAAATATTGTAATACGTACAATGTAAAAATGTACATGAAAATTTAACTCCAAAAATAGAACAAATACTATAATCGAAAACTCGATATCTTCACGACCTACAAACTAGCCAAAGGAAAAGTTAAACATGTTTACGTGGAATCAGTAACAATCCAGCGCAAAACGAATGCTCAGACTTGCGTGGGGTCAGGCGAGGAGTGCGAGGGCGTTGAGCCGTGCGGCGATCCCGAGCCCATCGCCTCCAGCTTGATGCCGTGCGGCGATCCCGAGCCCATTGCCTCCAGCTTGATGCCGGGCGGAAGCTGGCCCTCCATCCCGGGAATCAAGAAGAATGCGTTCGGTGGATACACGCAATCTTTGGGCACGTAACAGTCGTGCGTCGTTTTCATGTGGTTTTTCATTTTGTCAGGCCTAGAAAATTCTTTGCAACAAACGGGACACGGAAATACTTTCCTTTGATGACCCTCGTGGTACAGGAAAGCGTGTCTCTGGAATGAATATTTATTTTTAAAGGTTTTCTGAATGTTCTCTTTAGCGCACTCCGTGCACTGGTACACCCCTTCGTTAACAGACGCGTATCTGAAGAGATTGAGGCCTCTGACAGACATTTCAGTCAGCTGTTCGGCGGGGTCATTCGATGCTGAGTTAGCTCTTCTTCTTATCCTTCTTCTGACCGCTGGCCTTTGCATTTGACTGCCGGTCTGTAATGTGTTATTATTTAAGGAGTCATTTTGATACTCGTTTGAAGTGGAAGCTTGTGTTGCCGGATTAATGCGAATTTTGCCTGTTCCATCATTTGAGGGCGACGATAGAGCGTATTTCATGTCCTTATGTTCCGAATCAGGACTACCACGTCCTGGAAAATAAGGTAAAGATTTATGAGTATTTTATGTTAACTTAAAAGATTGCAACATTTATGATGAATATTTCAAAACTATTTTACAAAAGGACAACGCCATAGCTACAATTTAAGGTGTGATGATGACGTAACTTTTATCAATTCTTGTTGCGTTAGAACACTAAAAATAATGCTGAGCCATATGGAATTGTCCTTTCAACCTACCTACTCGTAGGTTATTCAACTTACTGTAGTGATTATAGGCGCAAATGCAAAATAATGATAAAATCGTGTGCTACCAGGCGAGTAAAAAAGGACAACAATGAAAAAGAAAATAAAAACAAACTGAAAATATATTAACTTTATTTGTTCAAATTGAATGACGAAATTTTATTACACCATGATTAAAATGAAAACCACGATTCATAGAATCATTCCATGAACAAGTTTACAATATAATTTGAAATAGCTGCCGTTTAGAAATAGATACCATCAGTATAATAATTATAGCACCAGTATTACTAGAAGATATGTAAAATGATAAACTTGTCCATGAGATGCATTCAAAATAAAACATTTAAAACTAGAAAAATGTGAAATAATATCAATTTTGGAATATATGTACTAAGTGTATATATATTAACCAAAATAACATCAGTCCTAAAAATTAAAACTCACTAAGCAAATCAATAGAATTGTGTTCAATGAAAATTTGATGTTTTATTTAAAACATGAACTTGTAGCAAAGTCAAACTGCTTAAACTATTTTAAAATAACCATATAAATTAATAAATTAAAAAATAATAACAAAAAAGAATAGATTTCACTATGATATAATAGGACTCAAGTGTTTGCATTTGGAACTATTTCGGCAAGTTCAGTAGTAGGTACATAATTATAAAAATAACACTTCAGTTAACTTAAGCTCTTAAGATCACATAAGGTGGGTTGATAGTTGAAAAGTAACATTAAACTTATAGCAGTTGAGTGTGTGTTCGTTACAGACGAAAACTTATTTCGAAAAAATAGTTGCCAATATATCGCATGTGAACATACAGGGAAAAAATAGCCGAAAGATACAATCATGTTTGGATAAAATTATAAGGAACATGTCATTAGCCTCATTAATCAATATCTGGATAATATTGCATCAGAAATATCTAAGAATATGGTATAAATAAAAAATAAAAAGCAACAATTTGTACTGGACCAACAAATCAATACTTTGATCATTGCAGAGCATCAATTTGAGCAACATAGAAAGCATTAAACGTAATCTAGCTCTAACCACACCATCTACGAAACGTGAGAGTAGCGTCATAGGATAACGTACCTGATCAGTCCTCTCTTCGTGACTCATGTAACATTCTATACAGTGTTTCCAATGTCACTCCTTCGTTAACAACACTATTTATGTCTATAATATTATAAATAACTTAACTTTTAATCTACTCTTTACTAATAACCCGTGTTGTTACTTTGCTACTATTTAAATATAAAAAATAATAAAATATTGTTGAAATCGTTAGTGCTTACATCGTTGCTGCATAAATCACGGGTGACAGACTATGTAAACATAATTAAATCATGTCACCAAGTTTAGTATAAAACAAAAGGCAAGACAAGACATTCAATATCAACTATTATAGCGTGTAGCGCCATTCGATTACCACATGTGGGCACGGTGCACGATGCACGGTACACTAGGTACATGAACGCATTAACAATAATTTTAATAATATTTAACAGACAAATTATAAGTAATTAGAGGCATAAAATCATAACCACGTCAATGTCACAATAAACAAAATCAAAGAGGTGAAACTTAAAATAACAATAGCGAATCAAAACAAAATAATAAGTAAGAATCATTAAAATATTGGTTGTTTTGCTGTAACTTTTATTAGTTTTCTTTAAAGTTTCTAAAAATAGTAATTAACACCTTATTGTATACCATTGTATTTTGTTTCATTAACAAATATTCTATGTCGTGTAACTTTCAATTCTAAATTTATCTAAACATTACTCTTTGCATTTTCTATTGTCTAAGTGCAAATAACAAAAAAATATGGATTTGCTTAACATTTGGCTAAGTTCTAGATTTAATAATTATTATAAATTGTCGTGTGAATTAGTATATAATTTAAATATTATTTATCTGCAGTTTTTAATACAACTTTTGTGAAAGTTAACAACATAACGATCTTGGTAATGTTTGAGGAATTGGCATTAGGCAATTTCAACTACTTAAGCTTATTACTGTCATGCAATAAATAATGTTAATTTGATTATAATCATGAACGATGAGTTGGTATAATTACGCCGAAGGTGTATCATATAACCCTGTAGATTAAAAATACTTCTCTAGGTATATTTTGTAACCACTTGACCAATCCCTCAAAAACCCTTAAGTACATACTTTATAGAAGAAACTATATTCTTTTATTCTGAATTAATATATATGAGATGAAAATGATGATTAATTTCAACCCAAATACGTTCTATGCCATTAATGTTCAAAATTATTTGTAATTATATTTATTAATATTACTTTATGATTTCATAGTAAACGGTAAGTACGTCGATATCCTTATTATTTTGTTTCAATCAGAAATAAAATAGATAAACATTTGAATTGAACTACATAATTGCGAATGTTTAAGTCCCATGATAACTTTGTCAACGGATAAATGTAACGACTGACTATAATGTAATTACATACATGCTTTTTAAAACAACAATATCAACAAACAATATATAATATGTATATTTTAGGGACAATCCATTTTTATGTCACATCACATGTGACATTTCTTAAGTATAATTTAGCACCAATTATGATAATTATAACATTAACAAATAATAAAATTATTTATTAGTGATGATATATTATATATACGGAGCTCCATTAAAAAAAAACATGAATTTTGACTAACAGCAGAAATATATGATATAAAAATAAACAAAACAAGATTTTAATATACGTAACATTTCAAGAAGATGTTCTAGTAGTAAGTAATAAGGTACACACAAACAATGAACGGGTTAAGCTTAGGCACTGGCTAAATTGACTATCATAATGTAAGTGTTTTTTTTTTAATTGTTCAATAATAGCCTCACCATTTTAAGTCTAAATTTCCTCTTTAAGTACCTATCAATGTTCAAGGTAAATTTCGTATAAAGATTATGAAAGGTAGGTACAATAAATTCGTTTTTATGAATTTTAACAGTCTTAATATTGATTATCAAGACCCGACGCCTCGAAAATTACACGAATTTCATATTCATTTTGTAAATAACATTCACGAGTTGTTCCGATTTCCAAACAAAATGGAAAACATGAGATGATATATTCTTAATTTTAAATACATCTTTTAATTTAACTACTTGGGCCTAAAAGGTTTCTAAATTCCTAAGGAAGCTTCTTAAAGTAGACATTGTAAACTCTGAATAATGAAAATAAATAATACATAACATTTTGAAATTTCTTAGTAGTCTAGTAGTAGATAAATATTAAACTTATTAATATACAAGTAAAGGCACACTAATAGGCAAGCGTTCCCTGGACCTACGTTCATTACATTGGAGAATTTGGTTTTTGGGTCGACAAAGTTATTGCGTACCTACCTATTGAAGTAGATACTACCCATATAACTAAACTCATTTTATACAATATTTATTAAAACAATTTAGATTTTGTCGTTATAATTGAAACATGAAAACGTGTCGCTATCATTACATGGAAGACTACTTTTGCCTCTAAATTTAACTAAGTAAATAATTTATAAGTACTGTTCCTTACTTATATATATTTAAGGCATTTTGTTTTCTACTAAAATAGAATTTACAAATCATCTCATGATTCCAGTTACATATAAACTTCATTCAAAGCACCTTGCTAAGATCACTTTAACAACAACGCCTTGTTGTATCTTTTCAATATATACAATTTAAACGTCAACCTTTAAAATATATAATATGTTACATTTTTATAAAGTTGCTTTAGATAGTAACTCAAATGTGAATAAGGTAGATGTGTTTGTGATACGATTATAATACCGCGACTGCACCCATTGACTTCGATCATTAAGTTGGCAATAAGCACAGTGCACATTTAACTTAAGTCTCAGCACGGCTGCATTGAAGGCATACCGAACAATAGATGTAATACGCGATCTAATAACCTCTAACATATTAACTACAGCAGGTATTTGTTATATTGTCTTTGACAAATAGATATTTCACTTGCGTAAATAATTTAATCATTTAACAAAGTAATATAATCCTATTATATTATAATGTTAAGAATTTAAAACTTTTAATAAAATATCTAAATGATTTGGGGCTCTGTTGATTATTCAGGAACTGAACTTTTAATTATAATCTGTAGGCATACTACAATGATCGCCCTTGATACTGTTTTATCGACTATTCTATAGATTTTATTTTAATATATTATTGTATAATTTAAGAGATTTAAATAAGTAATATTTGAATAGTATAATAACATTTACAACCAAATATTTCAACATTGATAAACTATTTTAAATTAATCTTAACAAATTCTAGAAAATAAAATCATAGCCTGTGTTGAGTTTTACTTCGGAGAAGTCAAATCGTCATCTACAACTAAGATCACTATTAAGGCAAGTTAAATGAAAATGCATTTTTCCGCTACTACTTACGCAATGGCATTTTGTTTAAGTCTTTTTATAAAGAGTTCGTTTTGCACTTTAGCCTCTCGTGATACCGTGTTTATCTGAATAGATACTGACATGCCCAGCATGTCTCCTAGCACTACACTCGATTTACAAAAAGACTATGCCATTGTTATAATTCATAAATATATTAACTAAACTTAAACTAACTAATTCAGTTCAATGAGAATTGCATTTTATATTCAGCACATAAAAAATTACACTACTTTTGAATTTACGATCACCATGAGTAGTTATTTTGTACCCTGAAAATGTTGTAACTAATAAAATTAAGTAACAAGTTAAGTGCAAAATAACAAGTAAATCATAGAAAATTTTATAAATCTCTTTGAAGTCAGCACTCTGAGAAACAAATGGAACAAAATAAATAAATAGATAAATATTAACAACAAACGACTGGCGTCGTGTAATATCAACAAACTTATTGACATATGCATGAAACTTAGAGCTCGAACGCTTACTCAATACGCAATCTACGCTTTATAAACTATTGAAAATCCAAATTTAAGTTAAATAACGTATAACATGAATAAATTCTACTCTGGCTAATCAGATCTTAATATATCTGCGACAAAGAGTACCTACTGAGTGTTGCCGACAATCTAAAACTGCTTAATACACATTAAGACTCCTGCTTTGCCATTTGTTCGTTAGCATTCGGTTGATTTTTGTGAATGATCTTTAAGTGAGCGATCATGTTATCTTTTCGAGTGAACTCTTTGAAACAAATGGGACATGGGAAAACTTTTACATCTTTCTTGTGAGAAGTGACGTAGTGCCTACAGAAGTTACTTATATGCGTGTAGACTCTTGCGCATATTTTACATCTGAATACATTTTCTCCTTCCTTGATGCAATAATCTCGCACCGACTCATTTGTCTCCTCGTGATAATTACCCACACTACCCATGTTGGCCTTCCTTATAGGCGAGGGAAATATACGATGTTCCCAATTGGTCTGCGCTAAATCGGATACATCGTTATTAGCCAAGTTGAGGTTATTTTGCTCTAATTCAGCGGCGAACAGCTGTGTGGCGAGCGCTGGCATCAGAACCGGGTCTGGGGCGAATTTATCAAACGTACTCAGCGCGGGATTCAAACTCGATAGCCCGGAAAGCTGATTGAATAAGTTTCGAGCTCTAATTTTGGACATTTGGGGTAGCAATTTTTTATTATTCTTTGGCTTTAAGTTACGACCTAGTCTGTTTTTGTCTTCTGTGTCTTTAATAGGACCATCTTGCGAATTGGAGTTCTCGCGGCTTCTGTCAGGATTATATTTATATTCGATTGGTTCATTGTAACCGTCGTTTAGCTCGGCGGGTTCTTGTTTAATAGATCCATTTTCTACAGAAAGTACTGGCCCGTTTGTTGAAAAGTTTTGTTGTATTTCTTCTTTTGGCGGTTTATCGGGATCTGAAAAGTTTGTTTCAGGTCTCAATTTATACGGAATTGAAGAAATAAACAAAATATTCATTTCAATCGATATCGTCATTGGAAATATTATAGTGAGACGCAAAAGTATTTACTCAGGACTTATTATATAAAAACAATCATAGAAACTACGGACCTATTTATTTCTTAAGTTTATTGTGAGTGGCAAGCCACCAGAATATTTCCAATTGCTTTATTACCAAGGAAAGCTATTGGGAATAAGCCTTGTTTGTGTTCCCTTTTCTTATTCGTAATAATAAAATATTTTTATTTTATAGAAGTTTATATAGAAAGAAATTTAAAATCAAACCATTAAGTACCACACCGAGTTTGCCCCTGGCCATTCCTCTAATAGCTCTCCCCAAAAGCAGAAAAGCAAGCAATAGTTAAAATTGTTGATTTATAGAAGAAAAATAAGCATCTGTTACTCGTATACGTCAAAAAATTTCATAGATAATCACTTACCCCTTTTCAATAAAGTTTAAATATGATTAAATATAAAGTAGGCATTCGTAATACACTTCACTTTTCACTTATAGTATCCTAACATCAAAGCTTATATCCCATTAGCTTTTCCCTTTTTAATTAAAATTTTACTTTTCTAAACAATGTTAGATGTTTGGAAAGGAAGATTAATACAGGTATTTACAAATAGGAAGCGAGTATAAACAAAAATATCTTCATTTATTATCTTTGGCGCGAATTTATTTTACATTTGAAAATTCTATACATCGATACAACAGGTAAAAGGTATTTGGAATCAAAAATATTTAATAAAATAAGATTATTATTTTATTAACAAGTGAATAGTTTCTACCGACGTAGCTGTAATATTATCAAAGTGTAATGGGGATAGCCACATACCTGCCGACTCGGAGTCTTTGCCAGTCATCGGCGCTTCAGTCGATTGCGCGTCATCACCTTCGTCGATGAGCAGCGCCTCGCCAGCCTCCTCGCCCCCTGACGTCGCGCCATCCTCAGCGTTGAAGCCATCCATGGACATCTTCACTTCCAACATTTCCGGCGAGCCTCTTATCAGTTGATCGCCAGGTCTGTTCAATGCCCCATGAGAAGCAGGTTCAGGAATAAACTCTCCGGGGGGACTAGCCGCTGTGTTCAAAGCATCACTTGAACTTCCACTGAGTTTTCTAGGCCGACCTCGTTTTCTTTTCGGTTGCATCAGTGCGTTACCCAATAAAGGCATTAATAGATTGGGAGGCGCCCCTCCAGTGGGCATCCCGGATGCCGGCCGTTTCTGATGCATGTATGGGTGAATCCTGTGAAGCTGAGGGGGAGGTGTGTGCGCATTGGTCTGCTGCTGTATTAACGAGTTAGTTAAGGCTGGAATATCACACTTCTCCTCGTTTACTTCGGTAAGTCCTTTTATTCTTAAGCTCTCAGCTACTTTTAGGAAAGCTGTTAATCGTTCCTGGTCCACACTTACTTCCCCTCTGTACATGAAGTCTAGTAAACTCTTCATGTCTGAATATGGAACGTCCTTCAAAATAACAATGGGATGCTTTTCTTGGTGATTAACGAAGAGAGCTTGAAAGTAAGGGCTACAAGCCGACAGAACCATCTTGTGAGCTTTCAGCAGCTGGCCATCAACAGCGAGAGTGACATCAGTGAACGTCTCCGCATGTAGTAGTTGGTCAAACACAGATAACATATTGGATTGGTGGTTGTTCCACCGCAAGCAAAACCTCTGCGTAGCCATTTTCGCTTTTGTATTTTCGTCTTTGGAAGATATGATTTTTGCCAGTCCAGGCTTAAAATCTAATTTTACCAACAACTATTCAATCATGTATACATAAGTATTCTCTCTTGTTCCATGAACAATACAACAAAACGTCAACAATAGATAATGTTTACTTTTTAAAAGCCATTTTCAATTTGTATATTTCATAGTGCAGTTTGTTTGACGGGCGCAGGGGGACCTGTAATGGGATAACATTAAGTTTTAGAATTATGATTATCTCACTTAAATCCTTATCAATATACCTATTAACTATGCATAGTCACGTATTAACTTCTGTATAAGTAAAACAGAAAGTCGAGGATTGCCTTGATTTCTCTGCTGTCGTGTCTATTAGAAATAATTAGGTACACTGCTTATGTGATTACTGATTACAGTATATGCACGCATTTGAGCGCACTTGCGTCTGTCACGCCATTATCCTCTTAGGTTATTTCACGCTCAAACTCCTAGGTTGTTCACTCGTGCTTGCCCGTCTTCATAGATAAGATCATATTGAGACTAAACTAAATAACTGAACCTTTTTTAATAACTAATGTAATTAATGATCCTCATTCCTACAATTATTTTAATAATTGCATTCGCAAGCATTCAAGCATTTATGAAGCATTGTGGTTTGTATTGTATCTATCAGGGTATGCACTGTATTATATAAATATTTATGTTGAACCAAATACATTTCCTTACTACATAACACATTGTTAGTTGTTATAAATACTATATGTTTGACAGTTGATGTGTTGAATCACAATAGTAAAGGTCGCGGCCGTCGACGGCACATTTATTTAGTTGGTACTCATTTAAAAAAACAATATGCAAATCTAAAATATTCAAACACTTAATAAACGTGAATGGTAAAAAGTGTATTTCACTTCCTGAGGGTGAAAAAATACATAAAGCCGTCGCTTTTTAATAAAGAAGGTAATACATCATTGCTTATTATTGAAGTAATTTTATTTATTAATATATTTTAGATTCCTACAGCATCTTTGCTTATTAATAATTCTAAAGTTATAAAGTGTCATTTCTAAATTCCATGTAGTAATCATGGGGATACCAGTTACCCATAGTCATTATATTATTGTACTGGGTTGTGAACGAGACCAATAGCTACACAATTCAATCAAGGTTAAAAAAATCGAGGGCGTCTATAGTCTAGCGCGGCGTGGGGAGCCTGTGCATCGCGTCGGCGAGCGCACTGCAGTACGAAACAGAATTGTAAGCCACTGCAGCCATGCCAAACACCGAATATTCATCGTGTCCGTAACAAATCATGTTTTGTACAACACCATTCAGCATTATTATTTGCATTTAAAATAATCCAGATTTTAGTCAAATCCAATAAGAATCCAATTGGAATAGTCTCGAATTTATTCAAAAGATACAAAAACGCGAACATTTGCTCCACATCCACAGGTGCTGACCACAAACGTTATCGCGGTATAAACGGGCGCTCGAATTATTACTACGCACCCAGTCGAGCGCGTTACATTACGTCATCACAATGGCATTATTACCTCCGATATCCACATTAATTCAACCGATACGTCGAGATAAGCACCGCTTGAGAATAATTATATCACTGCACTAACATAAGGGAACGTACCACACGTATCTGCACCACAATCAACTCGACCCTTTTATGGGAATGAGGATCAGCCCTTCCGCCATAGTCCGAGTCCGCGTTTACGTCGCACCCCGCTCACCCGACGACTGACGGCCGCAGCCCGCAACCCCGCGCGCGACGAACACCGACTCGCTCCGGCCTCCGCGACTCGAATATCTCTCACAAAAAATACGCCGTCATCATCGAAATGGCGGCAGCGGATATATTCAGCGCAGGGTGCACGGTAAAATATTGATTTATTGAAATTTATTGATTTCCTCTTGCGAGGAACGGCACCCTCGTCAGGATGCTATGTTATCACATCGTTATGGCTTTAATAAGAGTATTATTTCCTAGCATAAATCAAGCTGTACCTATCTTGAAACTCTTTCGAGCTGAGGACGAAAATAAGGGCAATGCCGGTACGCTGGCAGGTCATAGCAGCTTAACAAGACCCAAGTGATATTGCCTTCAATGAACACGTCGAATTGTTAAAATGTTCAAACACTGAAGTTTTTATTATTGTGGCAATGAAAAAAATTAAATGCTGCAAATAAGTACCTACTTCGGATCGAAAGATACAGGAATAAACTAAGCAGCGTAAATCATTAAACCCAAAACTAGTCAATTCTAGATTGCATTTTCAAATTAAGGGCATCTGAATACTTTTCTACACATAAAATTATAGTACGATCGATTTAGTTACATGAATCATCATTATAAACCCACCTTTGCATATACACTCAGGGGATGAGTTTTCCACGTGAAAAACATCAATCCATTCGTGTTGTCGCCATGTCAGCAGTGTTCGCTGTCTCTGTCCCGCGCGGGCGGGGTTGGATGGACGCCCTCTACGCGGCGAGCGCCGCCGATGATGTCCGAATGCCGCCACTTTTCGCAACCGAACCAACCCGAGTCCACACGGAAAATAGATCGCAGGGCGCACTTGTATTTTTTAAGTTTCAAATTCACTTGAACAAACACCAATGTTTTTGGATTTATTTACAATAGGTCCGGCAAATATATCGGTTTGGTTATTTCGAGAAATCTACCACTTTATTTAATTTTCGTAGTTTTTGAACAAAAATAGTAAGAATTTCAGGACACGAAAAAAAAAATCCGCGCGCGATGTTACTCGGAAGTATTTTTAATAAAAATGGCCTGCCGCCTCGGCGGGAGGAGTGGCAATGGGCAATGAGGTCGGTACCCTCTCTCTGGCACCCGCGCGCGCCCCTCCTTGCCGCTACACTCCGGCACAGGGTTAGAAAGTTTCAAAAGTGAATCGTGGAAAACACGAACACTGATTCCTGACTGCAGTATAATTACCAGCAAGCGAAGGAGTAACAGGAACGAAGGAATAATCGTCATGCTTTGAAATTAATTATTAATAATGTTGTAGATTTAATTATATTGTAATTTTCATACAAACGTTTCAGATAAAATGTATTTATTTCATATCACTGAAAGGGATCAAAGGAGATAAACCCTCTCAAATATCTGGTCTCCTGTTTCATAGTTATTGCATTATGATTTTCGTTATCGATGACACCCCTCTGCTGTCGACAGATCCACAATGACGCGACGTCCAGAACTGTTTTTGATCATTACTATCATTTCAAATCACCTAATATCCTATTTCTATGACAGGCTTGTCAACTGACCTAAATCAGGATAACCAAAAAGTAATGCATTATTTATTCCACATGGCGTAGCTTCATCGCTTCCACGTAGCGCTGAACGTTTTGATTCTATGATTTTTGGCGCGAACCCAGAAACTTCAGTATAAATATACGAACGCAAGTGGTTTCCTGTGCACCCTTACCACTGAAATAATTTTTGTTATGTTTATTTGTTAGAGAATAGTTACCACAAAATTATAATCTTTGTTTATTAACAATAATTTTATTGTGGGTTGTAAATAATTTGACTGATTCCATTTTTTATTCGTTTTTTATTAAAAGTCCATGGACAAAATTCTACCTTTAAAGATCCATAGACAGAAATGCAGAATGTATGTATCAGAAAATTATAAAATAAAGTGCATAGAACCAATACGAGTACCGCCACAAATCTGTAATGTCATATTCTACAGATTAGGGAATTTCTTAAAATATTTAAGAAAAACTTAACTTATTCCTAATATAGATATTATCTATTTTCTGAGATACAGGCTATGCCACGTTATGCTTGCGTCTGGATTGAGGGCCCAAGTAATAATCATAACAGTTTTGATCCACGTTCAAGAAATTCTAGGCCCATTTCTATAGGTTTTTACAAATTTTTACTAATTTCCCTTTAAATCTTATTTCGTTTCGCAAGGATTTAAAAAATGGGCCCTTGATTTATTTTTCTATGATCCAGATGCACATAAAATATTTGTAGGCCACACACAAACATTAAATTCAATTAAAAGACATCGCAGCTAAATTTAATTATATTATGATACTTATCTAGGTACTCGTAGCTAACCTGAACTGAGCTAGACTGAAGTTTTATACGAACGTATTCTTTCGAGAAAAATAGAGAACCTAATTATCATCTAACATACTCTAATATTATTTTTAGATACAATACTAATCAATAACGTTGTTTTGTGTGTATTTATAAAGTCCTTTCCACGATAGCTCAGGGAGCGTAATATGCAATCTCATTTTCAAGAAATAATTATTTATTATTCTCTTTTTAAAGTTTGTTTTTCCTTTCATGCATGTCATGTCATATGAATTTATTATTGTTGGCAATTCACCACGAGATATGCATTTCAGGTTTGATTAAGAGCAAAATCCGGTCTATTTCGTGTAAAACGCTTGCTATGCGTTTGCTATTTCGCTTGCGTAGTGAGTAGTGCGAATATGGACTTGGAAAAGGGCTTCGGTTGCAACAAATCATGCAGTCAAGCCCAGCTGTATATCATGAACAGGCAGTTTTTCATTTTTATAGCACTTTTGATGTGCATTGTTTCCTCACTGTTTTGCATATTAAAAGTTATTTTTCAGTCATTTTATGATTTACCTTCTAACTAACGAGAACGTCCTACTAGCTAGGAATCTCAATAACATTCTATGCCATGGGCGTAACCAGAATTTGCTTAGGGGTGTGGTAAAAGTAAGGAATCTCGAAAAATAGTGAAGAGATACCAAGGATGTCGGATTCAGGGTCAAATCAAAAATGTCTAATGAAAGGCCGATTCGCTCGCTTGATCGATAATTTCTGTATAGTCTAGAAGTCCATCTAGTGGTCTTTTTCCTTGAACAGTAAACTTTGTTACGAGTCAGAATGAAGGGTGGTGCAGGCTGCCCCATCTGCCCCACCCTGGATACACCCAGTGTGGTAACACGGTTAAGAAAACTCCAATGTTATTTGAGTTTATTTGACCAACAATATCTGTCCATTATGTATGTTCACTGTAGCATTCTCACATTCACATTGGTTAACAGGGAGGCTCACGATCAGCCATTACGAGATGTTAGTTTTATATAATTACTCATTCAAATGACATTTCTGATTTATGACAATGTCGTCAGCAATATGTCTATACTATAGAGAATTAATTTGAATTTAGTATCTGCTTATCATTTCGTGGATACTGTCTTAATTGTCAGTGTTTAGATAGTATATCTGAAAAATAGTGCTCTGAAAACACAGATTCATATTCTCATTTTCTCTAAGAGGACGTAGATGTATGCGGCTATAATACAAATGGGGTGTATTTTCGCTTTATGGTCAGAAAAAAAAACGATGTCACTCCTACATGTTATTATAAACATCCACAAGAATATTCCTTGAATCATATCAATCAACGAATTGAATAACATTTAGATTCACACGTGAATATTAGCAGTGAATTAGCGCACCTGCCTGTAAACGTTGTCGTATCGATTGGACGGAACGCGCGCTATAATTCAGCACTGACCTGACCTAGGTCATCGTGCCCGTGTTAGCTGAAGTCCTTACAGCCAGCTGACCCAGTTTTCAGGCGGCGCGGCTGATGCATAAAAGCTTGCCAACACACTTTCCCTCTAATAACAAACACGCCCTGGAATAAAGGTGGGCACGTTTTGCCAGTCAAACGTTCTCGGGGAAGTCACAAATATTCGTTATATAGTCTCAGCTACACTGCTTTTTGATAAATGGCGTACCTAAGCTTTCTTTGAATTTATGCCGCAATTGAGATATGCTCATTTGTGCGCGATATTTTGCTAATTACGTCGTAACATTTTTTAAATCTTCTAAGGTTAGATAGTTTTGCTTGCATGAACTCGATAGGCAGAGGTTTGAAAGTATTGGTCTATTATATAGTTATTGTAAGTAGGTATAGGAATCGAACTATAATTTTACCACAGTTTTGATGAGTTTCGTACCCGTTTAACTTCTTACAACTTATTTTTCATTCATTTGTATTATTGTTGACAATTTTTGATCGCGTAAAACACTTTTTGACTCCAATAGATGGTATAATATTATGAACCTATACGAATGCCTCTAAAAAAAGCCAATCTCACAATAAAAAGTTTTGTTAGGATGAAACTTAATAATTGCATGTTTACCGCCACTCTTCGTACACCACCGGTAACGGTATAATAATATGTTCTATTTCAAAATAATAGTCTCTTCTCTCAACTTTGGGTCTTCGAGTGTCCAATGAATAAGCAGATATTGCTGTAACGGCCCACGAAGAACGGTCGACGTTAACTGTTAAACTACGAGAGTGGTAAAAGCTACGAACAAAAAGAAATCCTTCGGCTTTCTACAGAGACGTGTGTGCACATCGTGGACACCGGCAATCTCATTCACTACGGGATGGAATATCGTCTTTCATGAGCTGTTCAAATGCATAGAAGCAAACTTGACAGCTACCTATCTGTTTCTAGGTAACCTAAATTTCTCTAGGACCATTGAGTTCCTAATGTCTGCATGTCTACGGAAGCGTCTACGCTAACTTCTAGTTTATTTTTAGGAAATCATCAATATCAATAAATTAATATAATAAATATGTAGAAAAGTCGTTTTTGTATATCGAAAATATTTCCTAAAAAATTCATTTCCAGCATTTTGTCTCTCTGTCTCGCATCACATCACGTAAAATTTATGAAACAAATGGACACAACTTTTATACATTAACATTGTGCGTTACTTAAAGTATTACTTAGTTTTTGTTTCATCGTAACCGGTTCACTCTATCAAAAGCTATATAAATTTAAAGTTTTCAAGATCTAAAATATAACAACACACGCAATACAGATCTCGGACAGTTGAACTCCATTTTCGATAGAGGCGTTAGTACATTTGACGTCATTTTCTGAATGGTGGTGTTAAGATTCTCCGCGAAAGAATTACCCTAGGAAAAAATATCGTAGTTAGGGTAAAGGGTAGGTAGGTAAGTAGTTGACGGGAGCAAAGCCACGGGCACAGCTGGTAATTTCCTAATAATTTATAAGATCTACACTACAGCTACATCATAAGCTCATCGTGGCGTCGTCGTAGACTATGGTTTAGTTTTGCAGTAAATCTGCAAATTATCAGTAATCTATCATTTATCTCGGAAACAACGAACTATATACTCAGTAATAAATAATATTACTTCTTGGAAATCTAAAGCATACTTGTGAGCTATGATGGTACTTTTTCAGTAAACTTTGCATCATTCAGATTTTCTAGCAGTTTTAATTTTGGCTCTATCTTGTCGCATTTTAAACCATAGCAATGAATTTTTGGTTTCCCAATATGATCGTGCATCAGTGAGTAGGTGTAGGTAGAAGGGCCCGTCCTGCTAGAATCGGTGCGTCTAACGGTCGGGTTTCGGTTCAATGACTCGATTCGGACGCTCAATTTTCGCTGTGTACTGTTAGATATCTCACGGCAGTTACACTGCAACGACCAGACGAATCTCTCCCGAGGCGATGATGTGGATGTAGTATGATGTCCTCTTTTGCATGTTTATTTTTCTATAAAATGTTCTTCATTCAAACAATGAAGGGACATTGTTTTCAAACATGTTCTTCTAAGGTCTTAATTTAGGATCAAAATTCAGTTCGTAATCCGGAAACTTTTCACGCTAAAAGTAAATACAGTTATAGTAAGAGGTTCGGTCAATTTTCGAGAAAGCTTTTCCGAATTCCTAAAGATCCGACAGAAGAAAGAGGCCGTGCATGACTCATGATGTCTTGATTTTAATACTGCAAATCGTTTTGTAACTGGATGCATATCATAAGCTTACATAACTTATATGTGCCGTGTTTCATGCACCTATTTATTTTTTATTACATTTAGTGCTTCGTCATCTATACAACATATTTTATTAGATTTAGGATAAAAGTACGGAATGTAGCTTTTTTA
Source organism: Orthosia gothica (assembly GCA_949775005.1). Classification (NCBI taxonomy): domain Eukaryota; kingdom Metazoa; phylum Arthropoda; class Insecta; order Lepidoptera; family Noctuidae; genus Orthosia; species Orthosia gothica. The sequence continues at coordinate 19,048,886 of OX459048.1, read as the reverse complement.
GTCATTTTCCTTTTTTAAATCCTACTGGAACTGTTGGTAACGTTAGGTCGGTAAAGTAGGTATCTACATAATTCAATGTGTTTATTTTCCTGTAGCGAAATTATTAAAGTTATTCTTAAAATAAACATCTATACGGTTCATATAGGTACGTATAGGTGCGGGAACTTCCTAGTTTTAAGGTCATCCAGCTAAGTCTCCGATAGAATAAGTATGGTATTATTCATATTTGAATCGATACCTGTGATCTTGACATACCTATATGTCAACTGCATGAAGCAAGGGGAGCGGCTGATTCCTGCCGACCAACTCCCATTTCCGAGAAGGGCTAGCTTGTGGGTTATGTACAATCACACAACCATCTTGCTTGACCTAATTTCTCATGCAACTTATTTTAACTTGACGTTCACCTTCGTAATTTGTCTTCGTCATCAAGTCTGCAAATTTATGAACCGTTGTTCATAAATTTCGATAATATTATTGTCCGTCAAATCATTTCACTATCATAATATTATACCGGTTCTGTAGATAATTTAAGGATAGCGAAATAATAAGTCATATTGTACGTAATGATAATAGATATTAATATACCTAAACGATTTCCTGTTTAAATGTGTTGTTCTAATTTACTAGTGAACTTTAAATTGACTATTGCATTAGTACCAAAGCCTTAATTTCGCTCAAATTTAATGACCGAAATCATGGATACTTGTCGAATTTATTGCCCAATTTCACCGAGTGTCAATAACATGAATTCCGATATTATCATGATAAGCCATGACTTCACACAGTTTATCGGAGCAGTCGCACAATCAGAGACACCTGTCTGAGCGCAATGTGACGGACGACGGTCCCCGCCTAATCTGTTACTCTGTACTTAGACACACTTCTTATTCGATTCGAAATTTGTATGCGCTTTTTCTTTCATAGTTGCAACGAGTGAGCAAGACGACATCTCAGTTAAGTCGAATGATCTATTCGAGTGGTGTAGAATTATAGGCAGGTGGTGCAGAGCATCAACAGCAGCCGTTAGCTGGCGAGGTACCGTTACTACGCGGCTCATCACTAATTCCATCTCACGAAAGCTGAGATTTTGGCGGTGAATCAATTAACCCTAAATGTTATCCGGTACACGCTGCCGCCTTTACCACGTTTTTCGAAGTTTTCAGTAAAGGGGTTAGTTATTTATTCGTTTCGTCTTTTTGCTGGTTTTTGTCATCATTCTGGTTGACCAAAACTTTAAAAACGTAGGTAGTAGACGGAATGTATTTCGAGTTAAGCCTAATATCAAGTTAGTGGGTATTTTACTCCCGTATACCTTATACCAACGTTTTAAAACTTCAGACTTTTAGAACACGCGATATATTATTCTATTCAGCTATGCTTATCATGCATACATATAATGTTAGTCTATGATGCTTACTATTAAACTCGGCTTCATTATACTTAACCTAAAAAAGCCATAAGTACATTACTAGGTAGAGATACTCGTGTTTTGGTATTCCGTGAGCAAAAAACGAGGTAAAAATAACATTATTAAACAAGTGTGCCTAAAAAAATACTTCTTGTATAGGTATTGATGTTTAGAGGATAACGTGGAGTGGAAATCGGGTGCGTCGAGGCTGGGCGCGCACCAAGCGTGTCGCGCTGCGCAGGCGCAGTGGTGTGAACGCGGAGGCGCGCGCGCGCCCGAGTGGTTGAGATTGCGTAAGCGCACGGGGCCGATTTCTAGCGCGGCTCCCACGCGGCAAGGTCAGCGCTTCGGAGGATTGCTCCCACTTGCCGCCGCTATTAATGTAAAAATATTACCGAGGCAACATTTCAATATTGAGTACCTACCTATTATGCAAAGCTACCCCTTTTTGGTTACGACAGCGATCTGTGCTCCAAGGAGTACACAATACGATAGTCTATAAAGAGAACAACAAACCTACCTAAATTATCTAAGTAAGTAAGAATGCGAGTATTGTAGATTTTCCTTCGCCGCCGATCCTTGCTTATCACGGTACTTCTATTTGTGTTTTTTTTATGCCCGAAACACGGACTGAAAAATCCGCCATTAGTGCACAGTGCACACACTATCGTTAGATTTATCTAGATAGACTGATAATTATCTATAGGTAGATATGGAAAAAAAAACGATTTTGATGTATCTAACAGTCTACAACACTACTTACAATTTATTATGCGTTGTCTGTCCTTTGCTGTAAGAAAGGTGTACTCCGGTGTAAGTATAGACGCCTATTATATTGGTAAGTTCTATTAAAACATTATTATCAATAGGCATTAATTGGGGTCATAGACTTAACTTATAATTAGATTCGGAAACTGTATAGTGTTCATACAGATATCGTTCTAAACCTGTGGGAGAGTTCCTATTCATACCAGGCCCCTCAGAAAGTATTGCGAAAAAAAGTTTTTATATATGGGAGACTGGCCAGTTATAATGTTTTTCGAAAATATGATTATTTATAAGTAAAAATAAGTAAGTTCCAATTTCAAAATTTCCCTCCACATTTTTTGCGAGTTAATTCAAAGTATTGTGTCTCACTGAAATATGGATCTGCGCCGGGAACATTTTAGAGCTATGATTTTATACGATTTCAAGTGTCGCCTGAAACCGGATGAATCGTACGATAGACTTCAAATGGCATTCATGGATGAAGGCCCTTCCAAGGCAACCGTGTATCGTTGGTATAACGAATTCAAGCGCGGTCGACCAACTTTGGGGGATGACGAAAGAAGCGGTCGCCCTTTGACGGCTGTTACCGAAGAAAACGTGCTAGCAGTGAAAAATTTAATCCAAGACAATAGGCGAATTACATATCAGGAGATTCAACACTTATTGAAGATTGGATCGGGAAGCGTTCACGAGATTCTACACAGCCATCTTCGCGTGAGGAGGATAGTATCACGCTGGGTGCCGCACAACCTCACCGATGCTCAGAAGCAGGCCCGGGTGGAATGGTGCCGTGATATGCTTAACAAATTTGAAGCAGGCTCGTCTCGGCGTGTTTACGACATCGTTACAGGTGATGAGTCCTGGATTTATCAATACGACCCAGAAACCAATCGCCAGTCGACTGTTTGGGTGTTTCAAAATGAGCCAACGCCTACCAAAGTGAAGCGATCTAGAAGCGGGGGTAAGATTTTGATCGCTAGCTTTTTTAATTTGACTGGCCACTTGGTATCAATTCCCTTACGGGATCAAAGAAGCATTAATGCCGAATGGTATACTACCAAATGTTTGCCAGAAGTTTTCTCTGTTATAAGCAACAAGCGACCAAACACAGGGCTCCGCGGGCTACTGCTCCACCACGACAATGCACCTGCGCACACCGCACTCAAAACGAGGGACTTCCTGGACAGCACGCCAGTCAAACTCCTGGGTCACCCTCCTTACAGCCCTGATCTAGCACCGTGTGACTTCTTTTTATTCCCAAAAATAAAAAATCAGCTCAAAGGGATACAATTTTCGTCGCCGGAAGATGCGCTGGCTGCGTTCGAGCAGGCTGTAAACGAGGTGTCTGCGGCGGACTGGAAAAAGTGTTTTGAAAACTGGTTTAGGCGCATGAATCTTTGTATAGAGGCTGGTGGAAAGTACTTTGAAAAGATTTAATAAAAATATATGTACGTATAGAACAATTTTTTTTAGTTTCGCAAAACTTTCTGAGTGTCCCACGTATATCGAACCATTGCTTTTCACAAGATTTCATGACGTAGTAAAACGAGACAGCAGCGTTCATTTCTCTAACATTTTATATGACTTTCGCGCACATATGAATTTTCTTTAGTGTCTGCAAAAGCACTTTAAGCGTAAGAAATCTTAATTTCTCTTGTAAATACCCGGGTAGGTATCGCTAGAGGTGAGCGTGCAGTTTAATTTTATCGTCATTTTACGATTCGGTGTTTTGATCAAAGGGCTGCAGCTGCTAGATCATAGCTGCACGAAGCGATGTACAAATGATTTAAGGCGGTACCCTGACCAAAAAATCAGCATGGGATATGAGCATTCCTATTGGCCTAGCGGCACTGGTGGCGCATGAATTACAGTAGTGAATACGCCCAGATTTTAGAATAAAATCTTTATAAAATCGAATTTTAAGCTTTTTAATCAATAATACGACAGTAATGATTGTTATTAAATTGTCTATCCATTAGAGTTAGTACAAAAAATAATTAATGAACACTTTACGAGGAGATGAATGCTATCAATAATTATTTCTCATTTTTATGGTTTTGTTGGAAGGAGATTAGTGAAACATATACCTCTCTAAAAAAAAAAGTATACGACCATTTTAGAATCTATAATATGTAGAAATTTAATGTATTTTTATTAGTTGATATTTCTTTTTAAATAACGAGTAGGTAGCTCCTAAAAACAGCACGAAAAACGGCTAGCGCGGCGTTTTGCTCGGGGTAGCTGTCTTACTCGTAACTATTGTCGTATACTTAGGTATGAACATGTAAACAGAGATTATCTCTGCCACCACCATCGCGACGTGAGACCTTGAGCGGCGACGACGCCTACCCACCTCATTTGTTACGAGACTACTCTGTCTCTACCCATACAGCGCAAAATTCGCGCATCATTTGTGTTTTGTAAAGACTCGTTAATCAAAGACAGGTAACTACTCGCTGTGAACATTTGTGTTTGCAAAGCGTGTTACATTGTTCATGGGTAAAGCAAATACATTGTAATATTTCCATGTATGTATATTGTTCTATTTAATAAATACAACGAGTAGAACCAATTCAGAAAAAATATATCGACTACGTGTAGGAAAAAGTTTAAATAAACTTTGACTTATCCTAAGTAGGTATACGTAACTCTAAGCTTCATAAAGATCAAAACAATAATTTCAGAAAGCCTATGCCATGCAGTCTTTTGGATGGGTAATTTTCTTGTGCACGATTATGAATATCTACCGAAGAAAATGCTCTGATTACTTTTTTCATAGAGGTTACATCGAGTTCACACAGGATTTTGATTCCAAGCGTTTTTGCCATACCTATTAATGGAACCAAATATAATAGCTCACAATGTTAGGACCCATTAATATGTATTAATTCAAATTTATTATCCGTGGTGCTAGGCAACTGGGCTTATCCCAGTTGTATATGACCCTTTGTGCCTATTGGCCTTGTTTGTTCTGTCTCCTGCTTGATATGGAGGGAAGTGGAAATTTACATTTTTCCTACTCCTCCGTTATTCTTTTCTGATTAATTTCGTTGCGGGATCCAAGACAGTTAAATTCATTCTCCGGGACTTCGTCGAGCTTCATTGCCTCGGCGCTTTTCTGGTGGTCGACACTGTTGATTCTGGCTTTCAGGAGTTGCAGTGGTTTGGGAATACTGCGGTGGGATTGTCCCAAGTAAAAAAAACAGAAAGGATTTTGATTAAATCTTACTGCCGCAAAACCTTTCCAAAATGCAAATTTCTTCAAAAACTCGGCAAGAATATTTATATTAAAAAACAACTTTTTTCAGTTACACACAAAGGTAGGCTACGTTAATATTAATACAGAACAATGTAAGAATGATGTTATCTTTATAATTACTTTTGTTTTGATTGTTCTCATCTTAAACTTTAACTCAGAGAATTAAACTCTAAAGCTAACGCTGGCGAATTGAACCGGGACTGCGTAGCGGTATAAAATGCGTTCACAGAGCCCCAGGCGGCCAAAAAAATTAAAAACCATGAGACAGACAAGTAAACGTTAAAAAAAGTAATTTGCTCATTTTCTTATAGGTACTTTTAATTATGGAGTCCAAATTAAATTTTGCTGCCAGAGATAAATCAGTTCCGTGGATAAGGATAGCCCAAAGGTTCTACTCGCAGAGAATATAAATTGTGTAAGCACCAAAGCGACTTGGCATAGTTTACCAGAAAAGTTACTTTTCATAACCCGGAATCACCATTAAATTCTAATTTGATAAAACGAGTCCTCGCGCCTTATACGGCGCTGCTACGCAAGTACTACGCGGTTACTACGCTGCTACGTAGCTTCTACGTTGCTACGCAGCTTCTACAGCAATGCTACGCAAGCACTACGCGATTACTACGCTGCTACGCGCCCTGCACTGCTACGCGGCTTCTATTTGCTACGCAACTTCCACGCTGCTACGCTGCTACACGGCTACAACGCTTCTACGCGATTTCTACGCCGCCGCTTCTTCGCTGCTTTTAAATGATAAATGATTTTATTTCTGTAAGTTGGTTTGTACAAACACTTTTACATGTCGATCATATTTTTTAAAACTAGATGAGGTCGGCGTTTCCTATCTGACTACTCTGAGAAGAAAGGCCGAAACAAACTCAGAGGTCACAGTCTCTTTTAAAGTCCGGACAAAATCTTGGTTAGATCATGTGAAGACCATGTAGAGTGATGTCTGAAATGGTCTTTTGAGGAAAGAACCAGCCAGATTAAGTGGACAGTGTCAGTCCAGTCAGTGCATGCATTTGTCAATAACGGAGCAGCTCTACTCAGAATTTAAGGAGCTCAACGATTCGACGAGCAATACCAAAGAAAGGACATTCGGGTAGGCCGCATAAACTACTCAAACTGCCAGACCATGATTAAAAACTAAGATAAATTAAAACCAAAAAAAAAAATGATCCGCATAGTCTTCACATTCACAATAATAAAAATAAAATAATATAATACTTTAAAAAGTAAATATTCTTGTCATTGCAAGAAAACAAAAAAATATCAAAATTAAAAACAAAATTCACGGTGCAAAATATAAAAAATCAAAATTAATTGGAGCAGCTCAATCCCAAGCCTTTTTGTCCTCAACGTAATCTTTAATAGTATAAAACGCTTTCTGACACAACTTACGTTTAATGAATGATTTGAATTTATTAAGACTTAGATCTTGTACGTGGCTTGGAAGCTTATTATAAAAGCGTACACATTGACATCTAAACGAGATATTCTTGAGTCTTGTTGTAGGTACTACAAATTTGTGTTTGTTCCTAGTATTTATGTTATGGATATCGCTGTATTTTTTAAACAATTTTATATTTTTATGAGCATATAAAAGATTTTCATAAATATACTGAGAGGGCACAGTCATTACATTAATCTCCTTAAACGCGGCTTCTATTTGCTACGCAGCTTCCACGCTGCTACGCTGCTACACGGCTACAACGCTTCTACGCGATTTCTACGCCGCCGCTTCTTCGCTGCTTTTACGCATCGTAGACTGCGTTTAGGCTGCCCCAAATGCCTACACCGGTAACCACTGTGTGGAGACATAACACTGAACTCTAAGAACTGGCGGATAGTTATTTCTATACTATACGAATACTTTTAAAGACTTAGACATAAATAGACAGTCAGGAAATAAACGCTTTTTACTAAAATAACGTTCTCTTTTGATTCATTTATTTCTGAATCCTATCCTAGACACGAGTATAACTTTTTGATAGGCGCCGCGTGCGACATAGTGCAGCGTGCGCGCACGTGAGAATGAGCGGAGAGAGCAGTGCAGCGATACTAATCATACGTACGTTAGAAAGAGACTCACAATGTGAAATCAGGGTGGTTCCACAAGGGGTCAACGACCCACACGCGACACGCGTATTGGTGATTTTTATAATTTGGATTTTGGGACAAAATTTCCGTTTTAGTACCCGGAAGACATTCACCTCGCAGGTGACTAGAAATAAACTGATGGTTACAGGCTTACTTTTGTCCAAAAACCCTAGAGAATATGCAAGAATACTCATTGATAATCGGTGCCCTTTTAGTCTATAAATTAGTACCTAAGTAGTTACAATGACTGTAACTTGCTCCTTATCAATATTACCATCCATTAGCTATTAATTGAAAGGGTAATCAATATGCATGTTGTTTTTCGAATAGGTATTTAAGTAATTGATTACTCTCGCCAGCTATTTTAATGTATTGATGAAGTTACGTTACAAGATAAGGTGTATTTCTAATTCAGCAGGAAATAGTTCAGTTAAGGCCGCACTCTGCATTATTATTTTATAACGTTGAAAATTTGATAGTGAACTGTGGGGTCTGATTTGTAGAACGATTTCTGTCGCATGTCTGTGATATCTACTATTTTTCTCTTACCTCGATTGCTTTTTGTTCTATTGCGTGTTTCCAATAAACGAACACTGAATAGATCTGATTCTCAATAGGCGTACAAGTTCACGGCGGTGTACAAAAATCTTCATTGATTTTTGAAGAGATTTTCTCTTTGTTTATAAGTATTTTACACGTGTTATATTATTTTTATTCTAAACGATAAGTAGTGTACTTAAACTCTAAACAACAAAATACAACTCCTAAAAAGCGATAGTCTTCCGTCGTTCAAACAGATAACTGTAAAGTCGTCCAAAAAGCGAAGCAAACGAGAAGCTTAGTACATATTTAAATAAGTTGCATAACAACGATTCTGTCACCGCCGACGACGCACCGACATACAGATCGGTTCGTTGCCATTGTATGATAATCGTGACCTTCAATTTATGGCCGACTCTTTATTATCACCCCTAATATTTGAAGAAATATCTATTTCACGATCTAGACTTGAATGTATTCTTTATAATCGCATGTAATTGCTGCTAAAGTGCTTAATATGTATACAAAAGTGCTGTCCTATAAACTACAGACTGCAGCAAAAATATTCTATTTGCAAACAATGCTTTTGAATAAGTAGATATGCGTAATTTAGATTCTAATATTGTAGTCGGCATTGAAAGAAGTGTTGAATGTCCCTCCGAGAAGGGTAGTGACCGTAAGGAAAGTAGCGTTGCTTTGCTTGGAGGCAGGCAAGCGTTGCGCAAGCCTTCTCCACGTGTAACAGTTGGCTCCACGGAGCACGGCGGCGGCGGCGCGGCAACTCGCCACGGCGGGGAACGAGCCACCCGTGAATGTCCGTGATATATCCCGAGCAAGTACAAGTACACTTAGGTTAACTACGTCATCGTTGAAACATTTGAATGTTAGACTAATAAGAGCAAAGGACTTAATTGCCTTGATAAGGAGTTAAAGGATCTAATTTTAGGGATCTATATGTGTAATATGTTACGTAAGTGGGTAGGATATCGTTCGGACTGTATTGGTTAACTAACCGTATTGTTGGGTTCATTTAATTTGTATCGTCATCAAGAGACTAACTACAACCGCGTGGATCTGTTATTTAACATTATTTAACCAAACGCAGGCGGACCAACTTATGTAAATATTAAGTAATCCGAACAGCTCTAAGTTTACTAAGGTGGCATTTTGACAAGATAAAATGCCCAAAATGCCGTGTTATATTGTATCGCATGACTTGCGTGAATCCACCTTTCTCTGGCTGTGTCCGCGGTGGCGGTGGTGTCGTGGCCCCGATGGCCGCCCGCGGCCGCGGTTTGGGAGTCGCCTTGCGCAAACGCGTCCCACACGTGTGCATCCGAAAGGCGCACTCATCATTCTTTGCACCGTTAGTTTTTCCTACTTCTCAGCAGGTATATTATAGCGATGCGCATATCGTAAAAGTAGGAATGTTTAATTAGAGAAAGGGCTTCGCGCTACTCGGAGTGTTCGAGATGTTTCGTAGGGACCTAAAGGCTGCAGATGAATGGACCGATAAGATTGACCGGTAAATTTGATTAGTGCGACTATCCTTAGCAATAGTCAATAGACTTCAATCGGGGTGACGTCAAGCGATCAGCGAGTAGTCCCCCGGAGAGTTGCCCTCGCGACGACGCCGGCGTTGCAGGCAAATCGGCGGCTGCGCGGGCGGTGATCGAGAGGCCCCGGCGGGTGCGCACCGCCCGCCGCGCCCTCTGCGCCTTGAGCGCGCGCCCGCACCCCCGCGCCCCGCGCACCCCCGCCCTCCCCGCCGCCTCGCCGCCTCGCCTCCCTCACACACGAGCGCGCAGGAAAATTTTATAATAGGTACTGTTGATGACACCGTCAACTCATGACATGACGTGGATGCGACCAACGAGAAAATTGTTATTGGTGGTTGCAATAAATCTAGACACTGTGTCTACTTTGTACCACGACTTTAGAGTAAACGTACCGACGTATTTCCTTGTCTTTAATTTGGATGTATCTACCTTATTTCCTTATTTAAAAATATAACTAATTTGTATAGCAATAAAGATATTGCAGTGCAATTTAACAGAAAGACGTCATATAGCATTATGTAAGGAGACCTCCTATCCTCCACTTAGGATAGCGAGAGTAATATCTACTTCAGGGGGGTGACCACAAGCTCTTAGAGTAAGGTTATTTTGAGATCGAGTAAGGGACAGATGTATCTGACTTGTATACATCTGTCACTTACTCGATCTCAAAATAACCTTACTCTAAGAGCTTGTGGTTACCCCCCTGATCCGGAGTTTGTTGATAACTCAGATGGTCTGAGGTTGATAAGTACCGAGGTAGATAAAAAAACTGTTTGCTTTTTTGTATACACGTGAATTTGTGTATGCTAAAAGACTTTTCATTCATAAACATGAATGTATTAACTAGATATTAACCAAGGCAAACAGGTAGCAAGAACCGAAACTAACATGCAGGTATCTACCTCTTATTTTCTCGCCCTTAATAGCCACAGAGACATTGCAAGTCGCTATAAAATTACATTAACAATTACAGGGAAGCTACTTTTAGAGGAAAATACATCTCTCAGGAAAATGAGCTAAGAAATGACTTCACATAGCTCAGCGATTTCCATGTATCGCGTTAAATAACATTTTCTTTATCACAGTAAATCACAAAAATGTGGAGTATGTGGTAGTTTAATTAAAGGAACTAAATATTTTAAAGTTCTGCAAGTTTGAATTGAACACTGGATGCTGCCCTCTTTTGTGATCTCTCTGTCTCTCTAGGGTTTGCTGTAAGAGAACGCAACATTGCGTCAAGCTCGCCTTTATACATGTACTTTATTATCACACTGTTGCTTTTGGTGTACAATAAAGAATTAGGAATTAAAAGAAAATATGCAAAGAGCGACCGTGTATTCAGCATCAAATGGATGACTCCGTGCGTCGTAGCGTCTCTCACGTGGGCCCAGCGAGTGTGCGATTCATTAAAGATGGCGCCATCGTTTGAGCCAACGCTGGGGCCAATCATTTGGCATAGAAATCGTAGAACAAAGATCACGCAGGACGCGAGGGGCGAGCGTGTCCTACAATAATCAGAAGGTCATGGCAGGGTCTGCGGCACTCCGCTCGCCACGATAAGCCGTCCACTCTACTAACCTCATGGAGCGCAGTACAAGTACCTGACTTAAAAGGCACATTACCTAACTACTACTATTATGTTAAACTTATTAACAATTGCCAAATCGTATGTAGTTATTAGTATGTCTTTTAGCATATAGTCGTGGGAGGGATCTATAGTCACAAATAACCTACAAATCGATTTTCCAGAGTGCCTGCAGTTTAATTTGTTTGAGGTTATGGACCAGATATATAGCGACTGTTTGTTTCTGATAAATACTGGTTTCTTGTCTCTTTTAATTATTGTCAGAGCACAGTGTAGTTGAAAAGTATTTGACGGTTTTTGCGATGGAAACTTCTAGTTTTGCCCATACTTGTAAAATGATGTGATTACTCGCCATTTCGAGTGCACCTCAGTGGGTACATTGTGGCAATTGTGGCCTTGTAAGTAGTAGGTACACCACACACATCTAGAATAGCGTGGCAAACCACTTTTTATTCCCGGAAATAATTCATCTTAGGAATTTTCCTCGATTCCTATCGAAAAATATCGGACCTGAAAATGTGACCGGAAATGATCATTTACGGTAGAAAGATTACTGTTAGGGTCACGCTGCGATGCGACGCCACCAGGGGACGAGCGAGGGTACGTTTGATTGTGATGCAAATTCCCAACATCCGGCGAGGGGGGCTCTCAACAGGTGGGGGTCGAACATACCGACTGTCAGCGCGCAATCACTGCTAATCATGTTTCGATGCTCTTGTTACGTTGGTAGAGTACTCAGGAAGAAACTGCAGAAAAACAGTTTGTAGAGTTGCTTAGCATATTCGGGATAACATAACTAATTTTTAACATTAGAAGCGGGATATTTACCATGTTTACTATTTGTTGCGAGTTGCCGAAATTTCGGTGCTGTTGCAAGCACCGTGATCACGGATAAACTGAAGTTCTAAAAAAAAACAATATCCCGCTTCTAATGTTAGTGTTAGTGACAATGAAATGATGGTCAGTTTAAAACTTATAATTTTCATTTCGTTCTAAAGATTACAACATTTTACCATTTGTTTCCAAAAGCAAATCATCGCTTACCATCAGGAGAGATAGTGACCAAACGCGAGCCTATTAAAAAAAAACAAAAAAATATGGACACACTACCACAACTGATACTTACTGATTGCTTTCATGAAAAGTTCTTTAAAGTATTGAGAAAGAAACCGCAGTCAGACAGTTCGTAAGGACGCGTAGTATTTATAGGGTCACCAATTTAAACAGTTCAATCCATTTCTAATAAGATTGAGAAGAGGAGCTCGTGGCTAAATAATAACAGCCGCATGGGTCGATCCTCAAGGTTAAGCAACTCTTGCCGAGGTCGGTCCGTGGATGGGTGACCATTTCAACTTAGAGAATTTCCTTCGTGCCTCGGAAAGCACGTTAAGCCGTTGGTCCCGGCTGTCATTTGAAGATCTTTGACAGTCGTTACGGGTAGTCAGAAGCTTGAGATCTGACACTAGTCTTGCCAAGGGGTATCGTGTTACCCAGTTACTGGGTTGTGGAGATCAGATAGGCAGTCGCTCCATGTAAAGCACTGGTACTCAACTGAATCCGGTAAGCCGACCCCAACAACAATTGGGAAAAGGCTAGGCAGATGATGATCCATTTCTAATAAGATTATTAGGATAAAAAATGATAATGATCGTTTTGAAGAGAAATTTCTGTGAAAATTAAACACGCACCCGTACCACGTTTTCACCTATACTTATTTGTACCTTGTAAATTATATCATACCTAAATATTTAATATGTAAGTACTCGAATATTCTTTTACCATATAGCACTTACTGCAGGCTAAGCTAAAACAAGGACTTGACCATAATTTATTACACCAATTAAACTTGTACAACAAGAAGAAGTAGAGGTAAATAATACGATATTCGCCGGCAGCGTAAATTACGGTTGTAGCCGTACAAAAATTGTTCCACTATCATCTCATTCTTTGCATTACCATAAAAACAAAATGTAAATTACTGCTAACAAGAGCAATATGTAGAGAAAATAAAAAGTTTCGTTTAACACAGCCTTTTGTGAACTACTATCTTCTGCCAGCCGCTTCACCCATGTCAAAGTCAAAAATTATCCCGAGGGAACATATACCCGGGATAAAAATCCTATGTGCCCTATCCTATAATCCCTCTCTGTGCCAACTTGCATTCAGATCCATCCAGCCATTTAAGCGTCAAAAAGTAAAAAACACACACACACTCACAAACTTTCGCCTTTATAATATTAGTGTAATGTGATAGGTAGTATGGAGTCCGGCTGTCGGTGGCTGATGTCTGACAGGATACTCCACTCAACCTAGTCCCTAGGTACGTAACATGATGCCCCTTGGCAAGACCTTGGAGGTTGACAGCCGGACCCAACAGCGAGGAAATGCGGTCGCGAAATCAGACTGATCTTCTAAGTAAAAATGTCATAATTAAGGTTTGGCTCTCGCTTATTTCCTTCTCCAGTATTGGACCAATTTAAAAAATGTTCCATAAACTGGAAAAGAATGATATATACTATGCGTCTATGTTTTCCTTTTTTATGATATATTATCTTTATTGCGATGTCAACAGAGGCCTGGTGTGCAAATTTGTATTTGTTTATTCAATTATGGAATATCTTTTAAATTTGTCCAATAATGGAGGAGGAAATAGGCGAGAGGCAAACCTCAAATTATGACTTTTTACTAAGGAAATTCAGTCGGACCTTTCTGCGCGCATTTCCTCTTAAAGTGCTTTTCGAGTCACGAGCTGTATCGGTATGCCACATTTAAGGAGTTTGCAGATCACAGACAACAAGCACACTGGTTGTCTACTACTGGTCTACAACACTCCAAGAAATTCCTAGGCTCTACGTTCAAAGCCCGGGAATGCATCTGGAATATGAGCAGGGGGCAAATCCGCTACCTGCTTGGGGCCTTTACTGGGCACTTTGGAACCAACGACATGCTCATGAAGATGGGTCTAACCGCGACACCCGTGTGCAGGTTGTGTGGGGAACATACGGAACGCATGGAGCATCTCCTGTGCACATGCGATGCACTGGCTGGTAAGCGAATGAGTCTACTAGGGGTTGGATATCCTAAACCAGAAGACTATAGGCTCATATCTCCCAGTCTCGTTGTAAGACTCATGAAAAGAGTTTTCAACGAGATTGGGGAGGAGTAAGTTATCTAGGGGACCACAATAGATCCCAATGGGTCGAAGTGTCCGAGTTGCTTCTCGGCCCCTCCATAAGATAAGATAAGATCGGTATGTAAGAGATGGCCACCTAAGTACCGACCTTGCAAAGTGTTACCCAATCCAAAAACATACCTCGGTGACCCATCAAAAGAACAGTCTGCAATGCACTAAGCAACGCATGCCAAAGTCGGTTCTTGCATGGGTCCATAGGTAGCCACGAGATCCTCGAGAACTCTGACTATGATAATTTCAATTTCGGAAGTTTGTAAGCCCTTTTTTGTGTTTGTTCGTTTTTTTACACAGACTTCCGAAATTGATGTAATTTTTCACTTCATTTATGTTTTTTGGAAGTCGGTTGTATTTTCTTATAAAAACGTTTTTATTTTTTTATTTGTGGTAAGTAAATAATGAACAAGTTCTATAGTAAGATACCTATATAATGCACAAAGTTGTGTCAGAATAGATTACCCGAATAACATAAAACTTAAACATAACCTGTGAAATGAGAGTGTAGGTACCAGGGTGAACTGTGCAGGGTGAAATGTTAGGTCCTGTCGAGTCTGGCCCGAACGGCCAGATCGAACGCGCCGCCAGTAAATCCCAGTCGTATCTAAAGGACAAAATAATGAATTATTAGGAATCTTCTGTTTACAAACATAAATCAGATTTCTGGTTCCAAAATATTATAGTTTTAAACAGCCGTGGCGGCCTTTCATTAGGATAAGTTTCAAATTTAAATTATTGATACGTGGTAGTGTAACGCAAAATCACACTGTACCTACACCTCTGCAAACCCCTGTACTGGCATTATGAAATGGCGTAAACAATAAGCAGACATGCGATTGCAGCAGTTTTTTTTTCTAGCGGACTCCTCGCGGTTTCACCCGCGTAGTTCCCGCGCCTGTGGGAATACAGGGATAAAAATTAGCCTATGTCACCCGAGGATAGTGTAGCTACCCAACGGTGAAAGAACTTTTGAAATCGGTCCGGCCGTTTCGGAGTCCGTAAGGAACGTACATACAAACATTCTTTATTATATATGTGATGATGATAATTTATTTATGTATTTATTTATGTATTTATTTATTTATTCATTTATGTATTTATTCATTTAGTTATTTACTCATTTTAATTATTTATTTAATTACGGACGTCTCCCGGTTTCACACGCGTAGTTCCCGTCCCCTTGGGAATACAGGGATAAAAAGTAGCCTATGTCAACCGGGGATAGTGTAGCTTGCCAACAGTGAAAGAACTTTTGAAATCGGTCCGGCCGTTTCGGAGTCCGTAAGGAACATACATACAAACATTCTCTTTTATATATGTGATGATGATAATTTATTTATATATTTATTGATTTATTTATTCATTTATGTATTTATTTATTTATGCATTTAGTTATTTACTCATTTTAATTATTTATTTAATAACGGACGTCCCGCGGTTTCACCCGCGTAGTTCCCGTCCCCGTGGGAATACAGGGATAAAAAGTAGCCTATGTCACCCGGGGATAGTGTAGCTTTCCAACGGTGAAAGAATTTTTGAAATCGGTCTGGCCGTTTCGGAGTCCGTAAGGAACATACATACAAACATTCTCTTTTATATATGTGATGATGATAATTTATTTATGTATTTATTTATTTATGTATGTATTTATTTATTTATTCATTTATGTATGTATTTATTTATTTGTTGATATTTATATATTCATTTATTCATATATTTATTAATTTATGTATTTATTAATTTATTTATTTATAATTTAGTTATTTACTCATTTTAATTATTTATTTAATTACGGACGTCTCGCGGTTTCACCCGCGTAGTTCCCGTCCCCGTGGGAATACAGGGATAAAAAGTGGCCTATGTCACCCGGGGATAGTGAAGATTTCTAACGGTGAAAGAATTTTTGAAATCAGTCCAGCCGTTTCGGACTATATAAGGAACATACATACATACTTTCTCTTTTATATATATATATATGATGATGATGATTTATTTATTTGTTAATTTATTTAATATCTGGTAATTTAACTGTTTATTTATATATATTTTTTATGCATACCAAATGATCCCGGGAACTACCGACCCCTTTTAGTGTTACCTGTTATATCTAAAATATTCAAAAAGGTTTTGTTCACTGACTTATTTAAACACCTAACAAATACAAATTTTCTTTATACGGACCAGTATGGTCTTCATCCACACTCAAACACACTTTCGGCCATTGTTGATTAAATGACTAAAATAAAATACAATATAGATAAGAAAAATCTAGTCCTTGGTGTTTGGGTCGATCTACAAAAATCGTTTGATACTGTTAGCCATGTTATTCTCCTTAAGAAGCTGAAAATCATAGGTTTTACTTCTACAGCCTAGCCTAGCCTAGCCTCAAAATGTTTGAGTCTTATCTGACTAACCGGAAACAGATCGTCAAACTTGATAAATTTGAAAGCACAACGGCCAATATACTATGCGGAGTTCCCCAGGGATCAGTCCTGGGACCTTTTCTTTTTCTCATATACATTAACGATATTAGTACTTGACACATAACATTGTACGCAGACGACACATGTCTTTTTTATTTTGCGACTCCATCAATGATATTGTACCTGGAGCACAGAAAGATAGTTTAGTTTAGTTTCGACGGGCTGTTTCCGCAACTCCACGTTCAGCGCGTATTTTGCGTGCAGGTGGCACAGAAAGATATTAACGTTTCAACATGTGGCTCGATCAGAATCTTCTGACTATGAATGTTGGCAAAACAGAGTATATATTTTTTGCAGCAAATAATAAAAAAATACCAGTAACTAGTTCAAATCTCACAACAAATTACCAACCACTACGAAAATCAACGCATAAAAAATACTTGGTCCCAATTCAGGACAGTAAATTGACATTCAGAGCGCATTTTGACTATGTGAGATCTCGAATACTACCACTAACCGGAGCAATACGTAACCTTGCAAAATGCGTACCGTACAAGCTAAGACACACTATTTATAACACACTAATAGTCAAACCTCATCTGGAATATCTGATCCAAGTATGGAGACAAGCTGCGAAGATAAATCAACAACACCTGCAACAAACACAAAATAAAATAATTAAAGTCCTCTTCAATTACATTTATCATACGCCTACGGAACTACTATACAAAAAAACAAAATTATTTAACATGCAATAACTGTATACGTATCACACATGCATGACTATCTGACAAATTCTAACTACCAATATACACACGTATATCATTCAAACAGAAGATTCATAGACACAATACTCGAAACCAAGACGACTTAGAAGCTGCAACAGTGAGAACCTTATACGACATGCAAACTATCCAATGTGAGGGTGTCCGGTTATACAATAGATTACCTAAAATTGTCAGAGAGTGTACTAGTATACAACTTTTAAAAACGGTCTACGGAACTTTATATTAGACGACTAGCTTGTCTCCGCGGTTTCACTCCCCTGGTCCTTCCCACAGGACCCGTTACCGGGATATAAAATGTAGCTTTCTACTGGAAAAAGAATTTCAAAAATCAGTTAAATGGTTTTTGAGTTTATCCATTACAAACAAACAAACTTACAAACAATCAAATCTTTCCTCTTTATAATATTAGATTAAAAGTAATTGTTTTATTTTACTATTGTTTTCCCAATAACAACAGATGAAGGGAAAGGGATATGTGAGTTTTTGTTATAACTGCTTTGTATGTTATTGTTAATCTACCCTTGTTTTAATAATTTTCCTATGACGTCAAGTTCATTCGATATATGAATGTCATAATATTAACTACTAGTACTACTGCCTACTGTTAATTTAATTAAATTTATCTTTAAGTGAACTGTAATTAGTTCTTTGAGAAAATAAATATCTTTAAACCGAACTAAATACACACAAGGGCATTCATAATACTTATCAGTAACTAAAATAAAGGTAAGCATAGCATTTTATTTAGATCTCACTACACAATAATAATAAACATAATGGTGGATAACAATAATATCATCAATATTAAATCTTTTATAATTACAATCAACTAAAATTTTAAATTAAATTAGATAAGATTGAGTTAAATAACAAATTAAAAACATTATAAAAAATCATACACACAGAAAAAAATAAGTAAATAGAAACATTACTGAGCAAGAATTACATATTATTGGGCACAGCTCTTTTAAACTATGCTGCCTGAAAATATGTCGAAGACAAAATCGTGAAAAATGTCGTTACATTTTCTGAGAATTTAGGAAAAGGGAAGGAAAAACATTACTCCCATACTTGGTTTTGCGACAACCAGGAGTAAAAGGCCTATATTAAGGAAGTCTTGCTGATGACCGGGACGTATTTATATTAACTGATGATAGAAGCTGTGAGAAATCCACTCCTTGATTTAATATCCTGAATAAGAGAATTAGACTAGTGAAAGTCGACGCCAGTGTAAAGATTTCATTTTAAAGTAATTTCTGTAGCTTCATAGTATTTAACTACTATTTTTAACTGTATTTCTTATACCTGTTATAAGAGAGTATTTTTATCAATTTTATTTGAACTGTATGACTACGATCAAATGCAGAAAACAAAATGTTCAGTTCTGCCAAATTACTGAATTGACTTGTGTTACAGTTTAAAAATGCTAGCATACATTCTAGCTTTTATATAGTTATGGTATTCCGTGTGCCTTTGAAATTTTAATTTCAGATTCGATAATAATGTCCAGATCAAAATGAATCTTTACTCAAAATTAGGTTCCTCATTTGTTTCAAAATTTCATATGATCACATTTACCAATATTAACTTTGAAGTTGTTCTTCTCACACCAATCGCAGAGCCTGTCAACATCCCTTTGCAAAAGAGTTTCATTGTTCCTTGTAGTTACAACCCTATAATATTTCAAATCGTCGGCATACATTTCAAAGTGAGGGTTTAGTATGGAATATCTAATGTCATTAACAAATAATAGGGGTTAAATTAGGGGGGGGCCGTTTTTTTGTAATAGTTACTTCGAATTGACATAGAACCTTATTTTGCGATTTTTGAGTGAAACGTTTTTCACATGGTACCTATGAACTTCTTCTTTTAAAAAATGTGCAACATTTGATTATCGACTTTCAGTTGTTTTATTATTCAGCTTAGACAAGAAAGATGGATATTTTGAAAATTCGAGTGATGTTTGAATACAAGTTCCGACGCGGAACTAACGCGGCAGAAACAGATCACAATATCAATGTTACGTTTGGAGAGGGGACTGCTAATGAACGCACCGTGCGATTTTGGTTTGAAGAACGAACCACGTGGAAGACCGCCCACACAGGTGAATAACAATAAATTGAAAGAGATGGTGAAAGCCGATCCGAGCCAAACTACCCAGGAATTAGCGGCATGGTTAAACGTTAAACCAAGGTCCAGGTCTTACCAACAAAATTTTGATATTATTTTTTTCACTCATATTCGTCAAATCAATAAAATAAAAAATATGAAAAATAGGTGCCTCATGATTTGACTGATCTGCAGAAAGAAACGTGTGTTGAAACTTATGTTGCCTTGTTGAATCGATAAAGGAATATTGGATCGAATTGTGACATGTGATGAAAAGTGGATTCTTTACGATAACCGTAAGCGAAAAATGCAATGGCTGACCCCAGGTCAAACGCCGCCACAGTATCCTAAAGCAAAGCTTACCAATAAAAAGGTTAATGGTAACTGTTTGGTGGTCTCAGCATGGTGTTATTCACTATAGCTTTCTCCGATCTGGTCAAGCAATAACGACAGATGTCTGCTGTGCCGATCTCCTAACAATGATAGCAAAACTAGCAGTGAAACAGCCCCGACTCATGAATCGATCTTCACCATTATTGCTCCATGATAACGCGAGACCTCATACAGCACGAGATACCGTGTTAACTCTACAGGAACTGCAATTAGAAACCATTCGTAACCTACGTATTCGCCAGACCTTGCTCCAACGGACTACCATTTTTTTCGTGATTTGGACAATTTTCTACATGATAAAAAGTTTTCTTCTCAGGAGGCAATACAAAATCCTTTCATACAGTTTGTCAAATCTAGATCACCAGAGTTCTATGCAAAGGCATAAATGACCTTCCTATTAGATGGCAGCAATGTACAGATAATAATGATAATTATTTAGATTAAATAAATATGGTAAATTAAAAAAAAACTCATTTCAATTTTTCAGTACAAATCGGCAATTTCATACTTTAACCCCTAATATTATAAATAATATTGGTCCAAGATGTGTCCCTGTGGTACGCCGAATAAGTGTCCATACACTACTACCCTTGCTGTTCGACCAACTAAGTAAGACTGGAACCATTTAAGAACTGACCCTTGAACACCGAAAGTAATTTTGAGATTGAAGAGTTCTGTTGTATATCTCCGAAGTTCTTCATCAGATCTTCGCCATTTAAATGGGACCACATGAGAAGCACCATCTTTCAAATAAAAAAGAAACACCAAAATCGGTACACCTACTTAGTAAAAAGGTTTGAGGTAACACACATAAGAAAAAAACAGTTGGATTGAGAACCACCTCCTTTTTGAAGTCGGTTAAAATGAAGATTTGCTTCTAAAGAGTTACATAATGCTAGATTGTTTTCCTTGTGCTGGTAATAAATTGAGAAAATTGTATTGCATTACAGTTTCCTTATCTCAGTCGCAAGCTGTAAATGCCGATAATGGAAATAGAGTCACAATGTAGGCAATTACTTTCTTGCTGTTCGGGGATAAACGTGACAATCTGTTGTTTCTTATGTAAGTGACCACTGATGTTAATAGAGTAGTACGATCCATAGACTGTTAGCCAGCACTTGTGGCTGCAACTCTTTGAGTTGTCAGTAATATACTTAATAAGGTTTTCGGAATTTTTATCGATGATTCATTTTCTATCGGTGGGTAGCTACTCATACCTGTTCGCCTCAGAAGTCTTTGTCCATTTGGATTGGTGATCTGAATTAACATTATTTTTCTTTCCTTTCTTAAAATCAATATACATTGATCAACACATTAGTATGTTACTTATCTACAGCTAAAAACCTTTCTTTAAACTTTTTCTTTGAGTAAGAAAATACGTTGTGCCCCCAAGGATATTTTAAGCTGCGATTTATGCGACCGGAACTCTAGATTTTAATAAATACTGTAGGAATGAGGGACGTTACAGACCGCCGGCCAACCGTGCGTGTGCGCAGGGGGCGGCCACCCCGGCGCACGGTCATTCACCCACGACCCCCCCTTCCCTCACACGCCTTCCGCGCCCTCAATCACAGCCCTTTGTGAGACTCGTGAGGGCTATTCCGTGAGGGCAAGGACTCCGTTTCTTTGTTTTGAAATGCCTTCTAACTTTAAGAGGGCTCGCTCTCAGGTAGGTACGTATGTACTTACAGGCTCGGACACAACTTGTTTTTAAAGAAGAAATGGTTCTTGGGTCAATGACATTGGATATGCATCCCTTACCTACTAGTCTCTTTACGAAACAAAGATGAGTTGTAGATTTAGATTCCATGAATAAACGTTGTATCGAAAATAATTGTATAACACGCAAATGTTCAAAAGGTCACCAGAAAAAAAAACATCCTGGATGTTTATTTTAATTTCTTACCCCAATTTTGAAATCGGAAAAGATCATGTAAGTACATAGTTATTCGAAATCCATTTTTATAATGCTTTATCTAGTAAAATATCAATGCTATCTGCATTTCAATGTCTCAAATAGGTTTGTGCCCAAAGCATGCTAATTTCAAAGCATGTTTTTAAATATCAAAGAAGGCTGTAAAGTTAACCTAGTTGAAACTCATTGAAAGACATATTAACATGAAATATGTCGTAAACTTGCTAATTTATATTAGTCATAATTTGAAATAGTTGTCTTGGTATACGTGATAGAAAATGAGATTTGAATATTAAACAGAATGCCTCAAGCACCCTGTAACTTAAAAAAACTTGTTCGAGAAATAATTAAAAAAATGGGTGCGCAGACGCACTATTCAAAACTTGCCGGCAGCTTTTAAATTCCTCATGGAAGATGGTTATTGTAGTAATTTTATCTACCCTTCAATGACTACAAAATTAGCTTATGGTTCTTTTTTAACTGTTTTAACCACGCAATGTTGGTAGAGGTTATCATGGTCACACGTGGTTTCGTCCTGCTCGATGTAACGACAACAATTGCTCAAATTACGTCCATTTCCTTAATTAAATCAGGGAGCAAAGCACCCTCGCTCCCCTAAATGATTCCTGTGAGGGTACCAGAGCGTATGGCTCGAGTCAGTCTCCCATGGAGGCACCCTCGGTATTGTGCATGTTAAACGTTGTAACCGCATGCTTCGGAACGACAAGTGCATCGTTATGTAAATTGGGGAGGATATTTGATATTAAAGGACAGTAAAAAATGTTCTTTACTTAGTACAAAGAACATTGGTAATCCTGCAGGCTTATTACGTATCTAGCAAGAGCAAAAAGATAACGATTTTTGCGCAATAATTGTACTTCAATACAGAAGTTTTAGAGTTTTGGCGGTTTTGTTAGATACGTGCATTTGATAATCAGCGAGCGATTAGCAAACGATTATGTTAGGACCTACCATACCTACACTGTAGTTAAATGCGATTTTTATGACATAAAGCTTTTGATCGCGCGATGATTGCTGATTGCTGTTTCTTACGTAATAAGCCTGCGGGTCGTTAAAGAAAATTGAGAAAATGAAAATTTTCGTCGTCTATCACTGAAAAGCTTAATTAATTTAAAAATGTAGAGCACGTGGACCTAAGTAATTTATATTATACAATATTATTTATTTCTATAAACGATAACATACCCGGTATATATTACGGCACCAGTAAGCTTTATTAGTAAAGACAGTTTATTTCAAGAAAACCAATTTAGAAATTCCGGTAAAAAAGCAATGAGCTCTCCCTAACGAAATCACTTAATCCAGTCCAGAGTACTTAAATACTAATAGACGGACAAAAAATAAAAACGCACCCTTCGACCGAATCGTCGGGTAGAACAAACAAAAAAAACAAATAAAAAAAAAAAAACAGAAACACCCATGAATGGACAAATAAAAAAAAAAAAAAAAAACAGAAACACCCACCCGCGGCCCGCATGCCAGGACGCTGCACCCACTCCATCGTGTCAAATTGAAGGGAATTTACTGCATTACAATCCTAACACTTACCAGTACAACACACCACCGTACAAGCAATAATCAACCTTATTCTCACGCAGATACCGTAAACATTATCTTAAACGGAAATCGTGAAAATTATGCTATGCGAGGGTGAACCATGAGGGTAGTTTGTTTCTATCATTTCGTTTTATTATTTCAATCGTAACAATAAAGGCAGTCGTCGAAGCGGAAAATTGTTTTTGTGCGTGTAATTAGTTTGTGTTTATGTGCTGCCTGTATAGGAATTACAAATATTTAGTGGCTTTTCACATATTAAAAGTCTCTATTTTTTACCCGACTAGTTACGACGAAGCCAAAAGGAAGGGTTATGATTTTAGCAGTCTATGTACGTATATGTATGTTTGTATTGACGTATGTTCCTCCGTAGCATCTAAACTATTTATCCGATTTTCATGAATAAGGTGTCAATCAATTAGTTATTATTCCCCGGGTAATACAGGCTCAAATAAACCGCATTCGTGTCACAGTTTTAACTCTTTTTTTAAATAAAAGTTAAGCAATCTTTCTTCTAATGATGAAAAGCTTATTAGCTTAGTCGTATTTTTAACCTAAGTATATTTCGAACTTAAAACTACAGCTTCGAATTCGAACAGATAAATAATACACTACACCTTAGAAAACACAAAAGAATCGGGAAAAGTTAAGAATTCAAGTAAATACTTCTTTGTAAGTATAGCGAAAAAACGAACCACGAAAGTCACTTGGATATTGTTTTTGTACATAGAGATCTTTTTCGTTTGCGTTATATTTGTCTACAAAACATAGAAATCCTGTTTATTATATATTTAAAAATTAATATGGATGACAGTTTGCACCCTTTTCTTCTTGGCAGTTTGCAAACTCAACAGTTGCGGAACCAAGACTGATTTCTGTCCGAATGGTCGTTACGCCCCGTTTTGCTCTGATATATCAAATTTTTAAAATCTTTTACTTACTCAGTTTTAGTCGCAGAGCAGCTACGACTCGTTTAGAGGATCTATTTAGAATAAGTAAGTAGGCATATATTTCTAGAAAACGCAAATAAATCTAATTCTCCAAATGAAATAAGACTGCGGGGGTAGTCTAGCAAATAAAAGCATCGTACAATACCTATAACACGATATTGACGTATCGTGCAGCGCAACCGACACAAAAAAAAAAATTGTAAGTATTTAGTTGCTAACTGGTTACCCAAATAATATAGGTATTAAACGTACCTATCTTTTTATATGGTTAATCTAGAATTATATCCGATGAAGTCATAGATAATATACGTCATCTTTTTATTTTCGATAGGATCACGTTTGACCACTATCTCACTGATGGTAAGCGATGATGTGGTCGAAGGAGAAGCACGCTTGCCTAGAAGAAACCTATTCCCTCTTGACCCTAAGTTTGTAGTTATCAGGAAACACAGACGCCGGCAAGGAATGAGTGGCATTCCCTGCCGGAGTACTTAACTGTACGTGACTGTACGTACTTACAATGAAAGTATTCTTAAAACGTTTAGTGCGTATGGGTGGGATGACCACTATGTACCGATTGATCTGATTTAATCTTGTACTTAGGTACATTTCATGAAGTTTTGTCAACCTAGTTTGAAAACTTTGAAAGATTGTGTTGGCAGAGATCTCAAGACCATTTGGCAATCTCTCCAGTTTTGTCTAAGTTAACACACCCACGCAGAGAGTTAACAACAACGTAGAGCCTTCGTGATTGTTTAAAGTTTCGCCTCTTGCTATAAAGCGAGAACTCATAAACTTAACATTCAACCTTACTGCTTCTGCAAACGGTTTCGCCCGCTATACATTCTATAAAAAAAATAAGAAATTATTATACGGGAACGGGAACGTTCTAGGTAATTTCTAGGTAGTATTTACAAAATAAAAATATACTAAGGCACACTTGGCGAAAAACTTAATTACGAGGTTAAATTAAAATATGTCATGCATTATAAATGTCATAAATAAGAAGGGGTTAGCTACTAACTCGGACTTAATAAGATAACCCAGGGTGGCGCAAGCGGGTGCCGATCTGGGTGAAGATGGAGCTGACTAAAACCCACCCGTTTCTTTAGTTAGGCGTAAGTGAGCCTAAGTGTCATTCAAATCCGTTCAGCCGTTGAGGCAAGATTGATTGATAAACATCCAGACTTTCACACGTATAATATTAGTAGGATACACTAGAAAAACTTTGCTATAGTTAGTAGTTTACTTGCTGAATCCAAAACGCCTATAAATAAACGTACGGAACTACGTGTTCACTCTGACTCTGACCCATTTTCCGCGCGACTTTTCATTCCACTTCAGCCTCGCAAACTTCCCTTTCATTACACAGCGCGCGATACGAGCCTGATTGTTTATCACTATTAATATAGAAATAAAACAAACACTCCCCCGCGGGCCGGTTTAATAACCTGTGGCTGGAGCCCCTCGCTCGCCACTTATCGCGGGGCTCCGTGTCAAACGACAAGTGCTCGTGGTTTCCACACTTTGCCAGTACTCTATAGTTTGCTGGATATGACTAATGAGACCAGTAAGCAAAACGTTTGTATTGTAATCACGAAATATGCGATATCAAAACTCCAATGAATTCGGTGATTTTTCTTGGATTATGGTAAAACGGTGTAACTCGATGCTTGAAGTTTAGTAAAAAATTAAGAATCTATCTATATGATTTCGGGCCTACGAAAATAATTCCACATAATTTCGGAGCCTACCAAGCAGGCAAACGTTTTCCGTATTCTTAAATAAATATCGACTGAAAGGTAACCTCAAGGTGCTTGAAAAAGCTTTATCCTGAAATAGAATCGAGAACCCCAGCACAAAAACGCAAACCTCGTTCTGTCATGTCTCTTCCAGCGTAGCGTGCCGTAGTAATGTGGTTTCCCGCGAGTTCGGTCACGACATGTCACGTGAGAGCTCCACTGGCATGGGGTCTGCGTTCATTCATGACTTTTATTTGCTCTAATGCCCGACATAACAATGAAACTAATTCTAAACATTCGTTAAATACTGCTGAATACATCATGAACTAGCCAGGAAATATAAATTTGGTACGTTTTTGTTTGATGACATTTTTACGTGATGGTATCGGGCACGAATCTCGTGTTATCATGTTAAACCACTTCCTGCCTAACTTAAACTATCTACTATCATTATCTCAACGTAATTATATTTGAACCGGATCTGCCAAACGTGCGTGAAATTAGTTAGCTTCTTAGATACCTGACAGATTCTTTCACCCACGAGATACGAGCCATCGGCAGAAGGGGACTAGCTACAGAATATTTTACACATAGGTAAGTTAATTCTTCAATGTTCTAAGGTAAGATAGAAATCTAATTTATGTATAGGCTTGCTACATTAGCTGCATTTTTCACATATGTCTCAATCAGTATCTATTCAAATAAACACAAATCGTTTCTCAAAGGACATCGCCCGCTCAATTTACTAATTATAAAAACTAATTATATCCTGCAGCTGCAGTCATTTTAATAGAAATTAAAATCTAATGAACCACGGCAAGGGCAGATGTCCTGGAGGTGGACGATCATAAACAATATACAAATATTAATCCAAGCAATTAAACTGTTGTGAGAAGTCTAAACTAGAGTCTGCCTCTGATAAAAGCCTTCCGAGCAAATACCACCCTCAAAAGTAATCTTCACATTTCTAAGAGAACAAAGTAGCAAATACAAAAAGTTTTAAAGGCATGGATGATCATGAAAACTCTCCCACGAGATGAAGTCGCGCCGTCCGTCCCTCAGAGGGAAGGGGACGTGGAGCATTCCTGGGAACGGCGGGAGGTGGCCCACTTTTGTACTTTTTGCTGCCGTCCAGAGGGGGATGACCGGCTCACTTTTTTGTTCGACTTTTATTTCTCTTATTTCGGCCTTCGGAGGAACGCTGGTCAGTTCACGGCGCAATAGCTTATTATGTTCATTTGCTTTTTGTTGCAACTTGCAACTGAACAACCTCAGTTTTAGTGGTTCTAGCGTCATTACGAGAAATAACGCAGTTGTTATTTAAAGAGCAACAGTACTCAATGGAAACAGTAAATTTTAAACATAGTTGCTTCATTTTAATGTCAGAAATTTGCATGTTTTCGCTAAAACATTTCGAAGCAATAGCACCTACTGAAAACCGGCAAGTGAATGACAAATGCTACTACCTAAAATAACATCCGTGCAGTTTCAGAGCGGGAACCCTTATTGATTTAACTCACAAATGTATACAGAGCTGTGTATTCTCCCAACAATTAGCCAGCGGTGCATGATGCGGGCTGTATCGACATATCGCGGGGGGGTGGGGTGGCCACCCCCGCCAGGACACAGCTAGTTATCTGCGCCGATCGATAATAGCCATGGAAAACTACCTACATGAAAATCCATCTCTAGATATACCACCTATGTATGTAGATAGGTGGAAGTCGCTAGCGGAAATATGGGAATTTTGTTGCAGATTTTCTTGCTGCATGTTATGTTTGGGTACATTTTTCAGTAGATGCATGCATGTATTGGTATGCATACGTAGGTAGCATCATAGTTTTCAAAAGTACTGTTTTTTTTTTGAGTTCAGGTTCAGGTCAGCCAAATGATAGCTACTGCTTAACCGCACTTTCCCTGTGGACACTAAACTAGAGCCTCCAGCCAGACACAAAAACTTAACCTAAGCGACCACGCTGACGGCTATCCCCTATAGGATACGAACCTCGACTCAGGCCGTCTCTGGGATCGTCTTGATCAAGTGATTCTACCATCCATTCAGAAAATACCTACGTGGAGAAGAACGAACAAGCAAAAGTTTTGAAGAAAGAAAAACAAGACTTATAGTTAATTCTCTATCTACAAATATTACCTAAATAAAAACATTTTATCAAAAAAAATATTTGACTTCCAAAAAGCTCAAACACGTCTAGGCAACATTGTTTTATTTCGGATTGCCAGTACCTGCCTTCCGACTTCATCATTAGATTAGTTCGATGGTGCCATTTTCATCAGTATCATTTATTTATAAGTATATGCTTAACTATTCGAGATATCTTATACCCGTGACATATTTATCATTAAAGAGTTCCAGTGGCTACCTGTGGTTGATAAAAATACCAAAATCGCTACATGTATATTTGAGGAGTTCCCTCGATTTCCATGGGATTCTATCATTAGATTCTGACTTGGTGACCATGACACCACCTCGAAAGTATACTCTTGAAAGAGTATTTTTTCATTCAAGAAGAGTATACTTTTAACACAAAAACTGTACTTCTTGTGTTTTTTAAAAGAGTATAGTTTTAAACACAAAAATAATTTTCAAAATCGGTCCATGAATCTGACAATCGCGTAACAAACATACAAAAAAACAAACTGTCGAATTGAGAACCTCGTCCTTTTTAAAGTCGGTTGATAAAGAAAGAAACTGATCAAGAGGTGGTAGGAAAGTCTGTCTGCCTTCCAGTGATAAAACAGTTACGATCGAGTAGGTATTTTCCAATTAAACTGAGTGGTTAGTCCGCCTGTCTTGGGAATAGGGAATTAGTCTGCGAATTCAATCATGGGAATTATTTATAGATGGGTGAACAATGTATGCGGCTGCATTTGTAGACGTGGCTCGATCCTAGCCTCCCTCCTGTACAGGTACCTATATGTAGACTGCGGAAATATCGTTCATATAGAAAACTAGGTTACAGAATTTTCGGGATTGGGGTCAAACTTTATATTGCGTGTCAAAAATATCATTGCAACTTCTTCCTAGCACTTAGGACATACGTTCTGCACTTGTCATAGAAGAAATAAAAGTGTTGCTGAATGTCTATTAGATAGTTCATTGGTAGAAAAGAATATATAAAAAGTAATCCTTACAATCTTAAAAATGCCCTTTAAATTTTGCTACATAATTTATCTATTATACTTCGTGCCTCGTCCTCGAGATTAGTTCCTGTAGTTTATGATTATTATTTACACAAGTAGTAACAACTACAAAATATCTTCGGACGAGGCACTTCGTATAATTATAATAGAACTTTACTTAGGGTAAGTTCGTTTAATCATAAAGTAGTAGACACAGTTCGATGGGCAATCTATTGAACACGTAATTGTGACACAATATCTTGCTAGAACAGCCCGATTCAAACAGTAAAACGTCCATAACTTTTGAATGGCTAAACCGATGTTCGTCAAACATAGCTAAGAACACACTCGATAAAGAAACTTATAAAAATCGAATTCGAAATCGGTTTATCAGTTTAGGAGCTATGATGACTTAGACAGACACAAATTCACCAACACACAGGTACATACGTCAAACTAACAACACGGTAACACCCATTTGTTTCCGTTGCGGTTTAAAAAGAAAACTAAATAATATGATGAGGCCGACCTAGGAAAAGGTGGCCAGACACCCTAGATGCCATCCGCAGGGCTGGTTCAAGGTGGCTCAAGAAAAGAATACCTGAAGGGTGACCGTAAGCTCTTACAGTAAGGTTATTTTGAGTGTGTGTAAGGTACAGGTGTATATGACTTGAACTTTTGGGGGAGGAGTTTGCACAGCAGTGGGACGGTGTGAGCTAAGTAAAAATAACTAATATGGTTAACGAGTTAATAAAGCTGACACCCACTTGCGCCACCATGGGTTATCTTGCTAACTACAAGTTAGTAGCTAAGGCTCACTTGCACGAAAAGCTTAACCTAGAGAAAGTTGCTGACACGAGCTTAAATTGTCAGTTTGCCATACAATATTGTCAACTTAAGGGCCTACAACCGCTTTAGTGCCATAAAACGGTAACTTTCTGAAGCATACTCCTTAGTAACGGCTAGATTAAAAGGTTTGAAAAAAAAAATGTACTTCATACTTCACAAATAATGTACATTATTTTGCACGCCGCACTGCCAGTACTGCGTTAACATTGGGGAATGTATACGCCTTAACCCCGTGCTAGCAAGAACTCTGAGTTTTTGGCGCATGTGGGCTTTAGCTGATAAATATAAAAATTCGTAAAAGCTCTACGACATCGTCTAGGTACTTTTAAGCAGTTAATCAAGAAACTTGTAGAAAATTTGTCGTCGTTTTGCTCCATATTAGTTCTGCAATAAATTACCTGTGGTTCTGCTACTAATTAAAACTGACAATGCTATAACCCCATACATATAATGTAACCGAATTATAAAAATAAGTGATTGGCTCGTAGGTCTTATCGGTTCAAAAAGTATCTTTAAAAAATCCTAGAACTTTAGAGAAAATTATATTTAAATAGATTCTATTCTATGGAGACTATTTTTTTTCCAATTAGCTCTGTAGTAAGTTATGAAATCCATCTATGGCATAGATGGCTTTCATAGCTTTACTAAAGAGCTTTTAACTAATAGATATGCTGGTTATTTCAGAAATATGCTTTTCATTGAAAATGTTACCATTCATAGAATAGGAATTTGTCTTGCTCAATATCGCTTTTATATTCGTCTGCTTTTGCAATTCAATAATTGTACCTATACAGTTATTTGCCATTTTTGTGTTAGAAGTACTTATGAGGTACTACTTTTATTTACAAAATTTTAAGACTATTTCGCTTTGAAAAACAGGTACTACCCTACCGTCTTCGGTTCTTGCCTACCTATAAGTAACTTGTCAAAATTATAGAAAGTAGGCAAATGTTATGAGCCTATAAATAACTATGTATATTAACATAATAACATATTCTAGTGGCTTGTTCTCACAGCCGTGATCCCGTTCGTAAGGGCCTCACCGTTCGTAAGGGCATTCGGAGTCTTCATTAACCTCAATGAGCCGGCGCTATGGATCCAATCAATATTGCAATAACATTAATGTTGATATCTTCTGATATCCAGTATTAGGTGCAGCTTGATTACTTAAGCTTTAATCTGTTCGTCAATTGGCTGTGTATAATATTGCCACTACCTAACGAATGTAAAATTATCCCGAATAGAAAAAAATATAAAGTTTCTTTTTGATTCGAACATTAGGTTCAACGCCTCAATCAGCATCGAGGCACACCTACCTATATGAAAAAGTTTAATGAAAGCTGTATTAATTAATTTACTAATAATTAGGAGGTAATAACCTTGCATCGATTGCCGGGTAAGTGGTCAAGCCCCTCCACATTACAAAGAACAGTGATAAGTGTGTAAAGTCGCGGAGATGGTCATTTTGAAAGGTTGTGTCAGCTATGGGTGGGTGCCGGAGTGGCGGTGAAGCCGCGCGGTCGGGCACCTGTGCCGCGGACATTCTCGCCGCAGCAATAGCCGAACTTATCGCCATGCGCTGACGCAACCCAAACAGGATCCACCTCCCAACAAAAAGTTCCACGGCCACTATTTCGAAACTCGTGCGCACCTAAATAGAGAAAGGCATCTATGTGCTTGTACATCATTTGTAGAGCCGCTAGTCGCAACCCACGGGGTACGGGGTGAATGCCCTTAACGTCCTCCGTCCTCGTCGAGCATAGCGCCCTCTCGTTCTAGCGTGCGAGAGTCCCTCTTCTTTCGACTTTGAAAAGAGGGCACGATGGTGTGGCCGCTGAGCGATTTGGAACTGATGGCCGTTGACTTTAGAGTCGTCATTGGTTCGTCGGGTTGGCTCTGTGTACAGTTAAGGGTGTGTGCGCACGCGCATTGCGTTTGTATTCAAATGAGGACAGTGCGTTCCGCGCCGGAGAGCACTATGATTGTACTTTTTTAGTCCGTGAGCCGTAATCAGCTACAAGGAAATTGGCATCCTTAGGGGTGGCGCGCCGCTCGCGAGCTCGGCTATTGAGGACACGATCTTGTTAATGCGCGACAATTAGGTGCTCTGAGAACAGACACAATTTGTAATGGCCGGGTGGTCGGACACTATTAATAGGTACCTACATCGATAGATAAGCGTGTCCTACCTAATAACCCCATATTGTGACAATATGTCAAACATTTTAAATTTTCACACAGACATGTACTTAATTTTTATTATTTAACATACGATATCAGAATGAGACTAACACATTAAAAATACAAAATTAAGCAAGATTTGAATGAACCTGTTTTCCTCTGACCATCAATACAATATCTCGCAATGGCTGCCAGCCATCGGACAATTTACAACTATCTATAGATTTTAGGAAAAAATGAGGTTGTAGGTCGTTTTTTCTGCGTTAAGCAGTCATCATGGCTATTATCGAAACGGTCAACTCGGCAGAAATTATTATGGAAGTACCTACATAATCGTTTTCTATTTTGATGATAGTTTTATTTAGCAATTAAAATTTCTGTCAACACTCCAATGTTACCAAAAACTGTGTCCATCATTATAATTGTAATTAAAAATTACAGTTATCAAAAACTTGGCTGTTGTAAAAAGCGTAACTTTTGACATAAGATATACTGATTGTTTATTATATACATGAATCTTTATCTCCCTAATATGTAAAATGACCTTCGTCCGAGAAGATAAAAAAACTTTGTGGTTGAGACTTGTTCTAAGGATTTAGCTCTTAATATCAGTTTTTTCTGTATCGTAGAATTTAAAAATAACTACAGCTTTTTGAGAAAAGAAAGAAGTAATAATAATACAAGTATTTGTCCATAACTTATTAATCAACTTATCCAGAAAATAAGTAGGTACTAACTAGATATTTTCACGAAGATATAAAAATCAATGCTGCATAACAGACAATCACTCTTCCCCTTCGAATAGCGGAACTGCGCTATGCCTTCGCCTTTGCAAAGGGACAATTACGTTCAGGAAATAATAAGCGAACCTTGCGCTGATGAAGTCGTATAATTAGTACCTACGATAAAGATGGCAAGTGAACACAGGTAGCGTTCGCCTAGTCATCGGAGACTTCGGAGTGGCGACGTGGGCGGTGCCGACCTTCACGTATCCTGCGAACTCCGCCGTTTTCCAACTGTCCACACAATCAAAACTGTGTTCAAACGTGCGAATATTACGATGACAAATCTACTCGGTTAGATAAACGACGCACGTCGGACTTACTTTTTTCGAAGCTGCGAAAAACACGTGCTACGAATTTGTGCACAGGGTCTGTAAAAACAGGGTATTTTGTTCTTAATGACACTCTTTATGATTTTTGGCGTGTTTTGCTGCTAGGGTTGCTACGCCACTGATCTTGTTGATTGACGTGTACAGTTGAGCTTCATGATAAAACTGCAATTTTTCCAGTGTACACCTACATACCTTGAATAGATAGTAGACTTCTGTGTTTCTTGTTTCACACAAGCTTACGAAATACGTGCAGCTAAGTACTACTTAAATATGGAGTCATCTACAAAATTTAGACGTCTCCGCTAATACGTCGGCAAACTCACAAAATTCTACGTTTAATATGAGGTGGAATCACACAAGTTTTATTCTTTTGTGCGTGTCTATTCTTACGCCTACATCACTGTAATTTATTTTATTCATGTTCTTAAACTCCATTCAAAGCAGGCTTGAGTGCTGTCTCATTTTAATCTTAAAGAATTCTTTTAAACGCCAGCTTTTATTTCCTAATATTGGTGCCGACGCGTATTCCACGCATCAAGATGTTTACCACATTTGCTGCTCCGCAAATACTTGAACATATCTACTAGAGGTTCAATGTTCAGATTGTTTTTACAATACAATTAAGTACACCGTAGAATGTACTACAAGTCGGTCGACTAGCAATGATTGATGGCTCACGATAATCACAGCAGCACCTACCCGCCGCGCGCCTGAGGAATCTGTAGCCTCGATGAAGTCGCTCATTCACGACCTTGGGGAGAACGGGTATTGTGACAATAACACAGAATAGCAAAAAATAATCTTTAGATATTTGAGAAGTGCTAATTAAACAAAAACATTTTTATTTTATTGACTGACGTTATCCTTGCCATTTATCAAATTTTACCAAAGTTCATGTCGAGGTTATCGACAGTTTACGAATAAATAATACTGAGTACGGACCTCCCCTAACTCGATTTGTGAGATATTTTAACTCCTCGGCTAGAGGTCACTTCACTCCCTATGATATGGTTGATGGGGCAAATACCACCATCGCTGAAGTGTGAGAGAATGACGGAACCCCTTGGTAACTGAACCCTCCGTGATTCTCAGGCGTGACGAACGAGTGTTTCTGATAAGTAAGAGGTGTACCTACACTGATGCCGAGTATTAATAGGTAGGTAGAGATGTAAATAAAGGAATAGGTAGGTAGGTACATACGTGTTCAAAATAGTATCCCAATAAGAGGGAAATAATAGAAGATTAAAAATCGGAAAATAAAATCTGCTGCCCCTTTGAAACAGTGCTCCAGGGCCAGTAAGCCACAACGACATAGATTTACATCATGATTGTGTGTTATGAAGGCAGAAATAAGTAAGTACGTTGGTATTAACGATTTTAATGTAAACAATGTTCTCATAAAACCTGATTAAAGTTCTAAAAGTTAGTTAGTTTAAAGTTCTGCTAGCATAGCATCTAAACTAAGACCATAAAGAGGGTAAAATAGGTTTGTTTGTTTTAGATAGGTAAATATAAATAAATAAACTATGGAAGTTGACATTGATCCGATTTAGATTTTTTTTGTATTTTCATTCACTGATAGTGTATACTGTATCGCTGAGTGCTGGCTACGTTTTAACCCTAAAAATTTCACGGAAACCGGGGGGAACCAAATGTACAATATACAGAAGTAGTCGGTACACCTCGAAGGTTCTAAACACGGCGTGACACGCGGTGCGCGTGCGTGCTGCGCAGGAGTGCGCGGCAGCGGGCCGTGGCCCTGACGCGGGCACGCCTCCGTCGCAGCACCGATGTGATTATATGACGATTGTGGAAAATAGCCGTGCATTATTACATATTTATGTGACAATACTATTATAGCTGTTATGGCTGAAATGTCCAACAAGGACGGTATTTGATGATTTAGTTATATAATCTAGCCGTAGAGGTAGAGGTACCTCGTGGCCACTGGGCGCGCATTCGTACTGCGCAGGAGTGCACAGTGGCAACGGGCTGACGCGACGTGCAGGGATTACGCGCCTCCGTCACAGTTCTTATTTGATGCCGTTTGTAGAATATGGCGCTGAATTTGTAGAAACAAGCCGGTACCTCTTTTAATTATTTCTGTTTCTATACCTTTCAGTTCACTATATTACGCTGATCTTTCAGAGCATTTAAAGTTGCAAAAACAGTTAATCATTTCCTGTGGCTTCTTTCATCCTATTCACCAGCTTTATATGTTCAACTAGCTTCGGCCAGCGACTTCGCTCGCGTGGAAAGTGTTGTCTTATTCCAAGGGAACTCTATACCGGGATGAAAAGTAGCCTATTTGCTATTCCAGAATATAATCTATCTCTGTTCCAAATTTCATCCAGATCGATAGCCGATAGCCGTTTTAGCTTGATTGAGTAACAAACATACATCCATCCATCCACCCAAACTTTCGCATTTATAATATTAGTAAGAAGTAAGATGCTTTCAAGAGTTCCGTTACGCAACTGGAAAAATTTCCTATACTGCTGATGAATTATAAGATTGTTATTCACATATTACCCCTTTCTAAAAGACAGATTTACCGTCTAAAGTTAATTAATAACACAATACTAAAGAATCGACTAATAGACTTGTGTAGATACATCCCGTTTTGCGCTTTACGATGCGGCGGCATTTAAATGATGGATTTCATTTGCGCCCACGCCGGCCGCGCCGCTCTAATGTACGTAAGTCCCAAGAGTTTTAGAGGTACCGGTGTGGCTCACTAATAAAATATTTCTTTTTATGTCTTCCCCGAGCAACAACACGTTTGTGGGCAGGCTCGGTTGCGCAAGCGACGGTGCATTCCGTGTTTCCGTGGCTGTGTCCGCGCCGGTCACCGCACCAAAACCTGTCAATATACACTTTACAAGTACTTATTAGATACTCTAGTATTAGACGCTTAGCTGCCTGCTGGCTACCAGCCTAGCACTCTAGTTCAAGGCCAGTCTTTATGTCTTTTCGTTTGATAACGACATAATTTATGTCTGACCTAGCAGTTAACATAACTGGCTTCTGGTTTCGTTAAATTCATCTGCAGGCTGCACTGACTCCTTTCTCCTTTTAATGGTTTGTTGACAAAGCCTGCATAAGTGTACCTTCTTACTAAACAATTAGAAAGTCGTGTTTAACTTATTAAATGGTGTGAGCTTTAGGCTCCGTGTTTTATAATAATATGACCGATAGTTTATCTGTGTCCACTGTTAATGCCAGGATTCTTCTGTTATATTGTTACCCTTTACTGCTGCTGCTGCTGTGTTTGCTTGTTGTGTTTTTGCTGTGCTGCGGAAGTAAAAGCGACGTTGTTTAGGGCATTTTGCCAATCGTTTCACTCGTGCAGCCTATGGGTCAAACTTACGAAAAAATCGTACGACACCCTGCGCGTTCTATACAATAATGCCTTCAGGTCGCTGATGAAGCTGCCTCGCTACTGTAGCGAGTCGGGTATGTTTGCGGACGCAATTATAGATGCTTTTGCGGCGATTATGTGCAAGAGAGTTGTGCCTCTGAGGCGCATACGAGGCAGTTCCAACAGCTACCTGCAGCTGTTTGCATGGAGGATGGATCTTGATCTGCAGCCTAATTATGTAAGTAAATTCGGCAAAGGAAACAAACTGTTTCTTTCCCAAAAACGACTTTTCGCAATACAAAAAGTCGTTTTTGGGAAAGAAACAGATTGTTTCCTTTGCCGAATTCACTTACACAATTGGGCTGCTGGATTGCCTAATAATGCGGTACTGGCCCAGGCAGCATGTTGAGCATTCCGGATCCAAAATTTAGAATAAGATGAATGTATTTAATATTTTTTGTTGTTGTGAATTTATTTATTTTACGGTTTTGAAAGGCTTGAGCATCGATTCGATGGCAGTACGTAAACTAAACAATTTTTGTTGGGGCAAGTAATATTCTGTTGCCTAATAATATCAACCTCCGCATGACAAACAAGCTTTGTGAGTGATCATCACAGAAGGGATCCCTAAGAGCTAAAATGGCCAGAAGGAGATAATTGGACGATTTGAACCCGCAATATCGCAAGTAAGATTAACAATAATGAAGATACATAGAAAACTAGAAGTATGATAGCCTAGTACATTCACTTATTAGAAATAACAGGATCCCGATCTGTCACGCTGATCGCCAGCTCTTCCTGTGGAAAAATAAAGGTATTAGCCTAATCTGTGACATCCTGTGCACGCTGCAGTAGCCTGTGGTGCAATCATCACCTTTAAACGATTGTTCAGATCACGTGGCCAAGACGTAATACTGGCTGTTCTGATGAAGTGGTGACCCATTATTTGTTAGTAGACTTATTTGTATCTTGCTAGGGCTTAGTAAGGACTGATAAGGTTTTCCTTTATTAGGTACTGTGCTTAGAATATTTATAAGAGAACAATATAATTCACCGGGGCCATAGATATATGGAGCCCTTTCTTCTTTATTGCTCTTTTGATGCTAAACCTGGCAAGATATGCCAATTTAATGTCTGGATGGATATATTATTTTATAGAAGAAGATGAGACCCTTTATGAACAAATACATTGCGCTGATTACAGGCAAAGTCACGCATATAAGCTCGTCCAAGAACAAGCTGATGAACTTGCCGCATGCCTGATTGGAAGCCGAGGAGAATGTGATAAGTTGATAGAACCGAAGAGGAGAAACCGAATCGAATTATCGAATCTCGAACTATTCAGCTTCAAACCTAATTTACGTGTAGGTATTATTAACTTGATACAAACTTCATTAGTTCCATAATCATATATTTGGGGCTTCTTCATTACATTTTAAATTGAGTCTTAAAGACAGATTGTTGGGTGGACTTTCCAACAATGTACCAGTTTGATCTACCTAAATTATGATCTAGATTTTTTTGGGCTCTACACGAGCAGCACGTATAGAAACCTTAATCAATACTACACTGCTGTGGTGATTGGTTTCGTATATTTTTGGGCTACTTTCATAGATAGGGGCCGCGCCAAATGATGGCCAGGAGACAAACCGGAAGTTCTACACGTGCCTCACCCGATTTTTTTTTGTTTGTAATAATAGAGAAAAACGCGTCAGTTTATGTATGTATGTATCAGTAGTTTATCTTAAATCTATACATAGTCGCTGGTCGCCGTCTGTACGCTTAGGTCTTTTAGACTACGCAATTGATTTTCTTGCGAATTTCACCAATAGGAAGAGTGAGTAACGAGTAAGGTTTTAAATATAATTTGTCACGGGCGATGCCGGGGCGGGCCGCTAGTTCAACTATAAGGAAAAAGATTGAAAGATAGCGCAGTCAAAACTGGTCGCCGTAACAAAAACGGCAATACTTCAAGAAATAAAGTTATCTAAGCTTTTGCAACGTACGTAACTAATATTTACTTTCAACTGCTTTAACGGTTAAGAACACTGACGCTTGGTAACTCGTCTTCAAAGCAATACAAGTTACGTTGGTGTTAAAGCTTTAAATTTTATGGATATAACAATTAAAAGAGAGATTAGATATTAACTGTTAGTATTTATGAAGAGACGTTACGTAAACACACGTAAACCTAGCGCTACGTGAACTCTCGGTGCCTCAGCCAGTTAATACCGTATATTTGGTAGTTCATCAAGTTGATGATGTTTTCTCTAATCGCGTTTGACAATCGACATCATTTCTGAG
Source organism: Orthosia gothica (assembly GCA_949775005.1). NCBI lineage: Eukaryota > Metazoa > Arthropoda > Insecta > Lepidoptera > Noctuidae > Orthosia > Orthosia gothica. The sequence continues at coordinate 19,009,632 of OX459048.1, read as the reverse complement.
ATCGTAGTGTAACGTCGGTGTATCGGCCTCGATTCACCCCACTGTCTCCGTAGTTTCCATTGGCAATAGCAAAAAGTTGTGAACGGTGGAGCGTCGGGCGGGGCGACATCGAGTGCCATTACGGGCAGCCAGCGCGCGCAGGCACGGCAGCGGCGCCGGCGCAGCGTCGCGCGCGCCCGCCCGGCTTGCGCGCGCAGGGGTGGGCAGGCCTGCGCTAGCGGCGAGGTTTTAATGATACATTGTTGGTCGCAGACAGGGGAACGGTTCGCGATATTGAGAAGTTCTTGCGCGCTGAGTATACCGACGCACTGCGCCCGCGCACACCGTTATCCTATTTCCTCTCCCTCCTTTATGTTCAACGCATTGTGATTGGCAGTATGTAACCATCGCTACGGTTTACGGTAGTTCATCAAAGAAGCGGTGTTAAAACGTAACTGCATTTATCATATTCAGATATGAGTGAATTACTAGATACTGCAGCCAACTCTGTCAGTTGGTTGACTGCCGCGAGAGTCTTGTTATTTAGATACTCACTATAGAAAATCAATACTTGAAGATTTCCGTTTATTTTCATGGGGTAGGCAACGTGATGTTCTATCTGCCCTTTAGAACCAATGTTCTCAATGAATCATTTCATCATAAATACACAATAGACAGCTATACCAATCCCAAACTGCACGACTTGACTCGATTCTTCGCCCTCCACTTCCGCTACGCCTCAGGCTACTTCAGATCGGTTGGCCCAACACACTGGGAAGTGGGAAGGGCTATTTTAGTAGCAGTACTTTAGCTCTTTGATATGATTCAGTTTCATCAGGATCCTAGTTGGCTTCATCCTAAAAAACTACTGATCTTTATTAAAGATTGAACGTTCAAGTCCTGTGAGTCACTGGACGTCAAATGGTTGCAATGTCCGGTGTCCCATAACTTACCGGCAGTGAGAACCACATAATGCAGCCTGAGAACTACCCATCATCGCACGATGATACATCTAGCTTTACACTGTCATACCCATATTATGAACCTGGAATTGTTCTCTAGAATCTGGTTACGGACTTCATGCACCTAAGGTTTACGGCTCCGCGGAAAATGCAGCCAGCAACAATAAATGATCAGACTGAGATATTGTTCACAATGAATTCACAGGATAGATAGGTAGGTTACTTCCGCAGTAACAAAAATCCATTACTCAGTCGCCAAGCCGGCACTCCCTGCACCTAGTAGGTACCTACGTGAGATAACATTTTTGCTTTCAGATAAAGATAACGAATTGGGGTATCGCTCCGAACACTGATAATCTTTGTTACTGGGATTCGCGATACGAAAGACTTGGACAAAAGTACCACTACCTTCGGTATCAAGAGATCGTTTTTACTTCGTCCATGTTCGATACTCCTATAGATTGTTGTGTTTAGAGACTGGCTGCAATATCAAGTAGACAAAAGTGACATCAGTTCTATCTAAGCATCTAGACACAGACCCTAAAGACTAACGATACCAGGAACTATAGAAAGTGCCTGTACTATTCATGTGAAAATGCAATGAGAAGGAATAATGAAGCTTTAACTACCATGATTCTGTCGATTCCTAGCGTAGGTATGCAAGCGACCTAGTTCGAACAGCCAACAGGGCTTTCAGTGCCAAACATTCGCTAAATCTTTTCAAAAAGATTTCTGTTACATGACTGTTTCGCTTTTTCCGGCTTTTCCCTCATTATCATGGGGTAGTTTAGGAAAAGATGTATCTAAAGTGCGGTAAATCTAAATGGGTACCTAATTTGTTTAACAACCTCTGCCAAACGAGCGTAGATTATCCATGTGGTGAGTGTGGTTGGTAACTGTACAGACTGCAGCGTCGGTTTCCTTTAAATGTTATAACGCGTGTCAACACACCCGTGTAATGTATCCTTGCGGCATGGCAGTGCTCACAGTACCGCAAGCGATTAGGATGGACTGCGGCCAAACGGAAAATCCCTGGTTTGGCAATGTGCAGAGTTTTATGACAATTTGTTAGCTGCTATATCTATCTGTCATGGTCAACCTCGCCGAGCTCGAGCTGACCGCGAAAAGGATTTCCATGAAACGATATAATGACCAATGTTTGATACGTTTCTAGTAATTACGAAGATTTCTAAATCAGCTTTGAATAAGCTCTCTATTTTGTCTTCAAACGCTAGGGTTAACAGCTAAATAAATCAAAAGGTCTACGAATAGATGGTCATAAAGGCCACAAAAGCCGGAGTTTTAGAGCCCTTCAGAAAGTGTGTCGCCGGGGCGGGTCCCCCTGCGGCCCGCGCCCCTCACCTCGCGCCTGCCTGCGCTCGCTGGAAAACGTCCATGTATGCATTTTATAGTTTTCCGTTGAACTGTGAACGTCATTATTGCGCAGGTACCTCACTGTAGGCAGAGGTCGTAAACACACGGCACACAGCTAAAACCTAAACGTCCTATGGTTCTACTTGTTCCTACATGATAGATCATTGATACTAAGTGCTGCATTCTATTTATAATGTAGTGAAAGCCTTCGGTTACGCTCCCCTTATTGATTTTCTTTTTATAATCCAGTAGCTAGTTTCCACGGAACATGTATTAAGTATGCCTGAATTTTAAAGTTAGATCGATTTATTGGAAACCGGGTCATTCCATTTAGTTTTAGGTATTCTTTGCATAGTCAATCTTGACATACAACATCATAAACATAATAATGTGGTATAACAACTGTAATTTCTGCAAAGGTAAACAGATTGAAATTTTCACACGAGGGTCACGACTGTGGGTGGCGAGTGCGATGATAACGATTCGTGTGATTGGGGGCGTAGTGCGTATGCGTACTACTTCTTTCTACGACGACTATGTACTTATATAGAACGCACTTTGGCTTGAGAACTGCTAACTGAAAATTACCTGAAAATAACATGAATCACGCGTGTACTTATTCCCCGAAGGGTTGGGCAAACTACCTGAATATGATATTAAACTAGTAGTTGCGAATTTAAGCGATGATCCACAGAAATGCGTCACTATTGATTTAATAATTGCTTTTAGTTTCAGGCATTCTTAGATTCTTAGTTGCATTTGCATACATAAGCTTGTATACAACTTGATGGTTTACCTTATTCATAAAATTATCTTGTTACTTTTGTATGTCTTCGGTAAAACTATTGTGTTAGGCACTAGCAAAATATCAAATTTTTATTACTTACGTCCATTACGCATACAGGTGGTAAGTATAAATATAAATAATTATGAGCCCTGTCGGGTACAGCAACATTTTTAGAGGAAGAGAAAGAGAATTACTTAATTTATAAGACAATTATATTTTTATGAAGCCCGTATGTTTTCTCGTAGCACATCGAATTACACTCTGCTTATTGCAAGTGACCATTATAATAATATGATTGCCAGATATTATTGTGTTTTATTAGTTGACATGTGTTTTGCATATTTATTTAGTACTTTACCTATTAGTTTATAAATCAATTAGGTGCATACTTCATGTAATTTATTAGTCAGTATAATATTTTAGTTGAAAAAGTTTAGCAGCAAAAGAGGCAGGCTACAGGCTCGTCTTTCTCGAATGCAACACACATTGGAATCATATTCCTGTAGGTACCTAAAGGAACTTACACAACCAACCAATAATACATAAAACATTGGCAACATTCCTCCGATATAGGTAGTTTCCAAGCGAATGCAATAAAGCTCAGTAGTTCACATACCTTTAAAAGCCTGTACTTACAATTTCAACCAATAAGTCACAGTTAGAGTTCATTGGAATTAATACCCCAGCAACGGAGGGCAGTGCTGGGCATCGAAGGTGAGGAGGGGCGGGGTGTAGGGGGGGAGGGATGTTGCGCAACGCATTACAATAACGCGACGCTACGTGCGCCCGGCGGCGGCGCCCGCGCAGCCGGGGTCACGCGACGATTCGGGGAACACTCGCGCTCTAACTTACACCTCGCTAGGGTTGCTAATCGAAATTGAGATGATCACGCGACAGAGGCAGACTAGTGGACGGCTTGCATAGCTGTACATTGTAATTACAACATTCTGGCAGCTTTTACGATTCGTGAAATGAAGTTTAAACTTTTACGGTTGCGTGACATTATCCAAAGAGCTTCACACCTTCCCTTAACAGTTAGACATAGTGGCAGAGTTGAAGGTACTTCTCATATACTAAGTAGGTACACTTAAACTGGCATTATACAATGTAACTCACAAGTAAACAAATCTCTGCAATCCGTAATTACATTGTAATTACACTGTGACATTGTCCTTAATTCGTGCGTCATTGCAGCCCTGTGTAATGATATGCACGGATTGCACAGCACTAATCAAGCGAGAGAGTAAATCTCGACACAATACTAACCGTGAGTCTGAGTCCTTATCAGTAGTACGCAGTCGCACGCGTGAATCAGGATCCGGGAGTCATGTGTACGCATGACCTCAGGTTTATCTATTTTATCTATGGTGGATTGGATTCGCATTTCGTATTTTATATCAGTATCTTGAATGTGTGTATTATTATTTCAATACTTAGGTACTCAATATTTATTTCGATGAATGTTTTTATTAAGTTTTAAATTAGAAGCTATAATTTTTTTTCTGTCTAATGACTCTCAGTAACTGATGAGTCACAAGAGACAAATTTGGTTCTAATTGGTGTAGACGATACTAAACAAATTTTGACCCAAAATTGTGTTGTTGTTTTTTATGTGATTTTTCAGTTTTGGCTGGGCTCAGAGTCAGGCCAAAGAATCCTTTTTAGGTATGTTTGCGTTCCATTCAGAATAATAATGAGAATTTCAGAGAATGGACAAACGAAAACATATTTGTGTATACAATCATCATGCTTTACCTCGGGCAGTCGCGGTTTGAACGTGAGTATGTTATGAGAATTCAATTAAAACTCATGGCAATGTATAAATAAATAATTAAGTAAGCAGGTACTAGGTAACCAGATGTTAGGTAGGTAAGTACTCCACATTATTTACCGCGATGTACTTTAGGTAATGCTCACAGTATGACGTCGTCTTACGTCATTTATTAATAAGCACCAATGAGCTTAGATTTAGACACAGGCAGGTTGGTCTATTCACGACGAGAAGTAATATAGTAAACTAAACCCCAAGTCAGTGATCGTAACAACTTATTTCGGTCGAGACAGGTTGTTTAAATAAGGAATAATTTACCTACGATTGAGACGCTTGTGCTATTTTTAGTCGGTCGTTAGGTGCCAAAACGTTTCAGTCATGTAATAGAGAAGCAGCCAGTGTCCCAGCTGTCCACGCAAGGATGCGCGGGCGACGCGCGTTTCTTTTAGAAAGTGGCACGTGTCGGGGTTGTTCACCCTACGCGATCCGGGTCAGGCGCCGCGCCCCGCGCAGCCGCGCGCCCCCTCCCGCGCCTCGCCGCGCATCTAGCTACAGAACGTACTTCACATGATATGTACTAGTCCTTGATAAGGGAACTTCATTGACACCATAATCCAGAACCGGGTCAGCGGATAAGGCACTCATCGGCGCGCCCAGCGAGCGCAGGACCACGCCGGCAAGACGCTCGGAACCGCGTGCGCGCGCAAAAATAGATAAAACATGCTAAAGCATGCCACAGGCGCGTAAATACGATCCTTACGTAAAAATAAAACGTGGCCAACTGAATTAATTATGTTTAGTTCAGTTAACACGTTCTGACAAATAATAAATAAAAAGCAAGAAATGAATAGACAGCTACGGCTTTATTGATATAAAATACTTATAAAACAATAAATAAACTAGGTTAATAAAATAACTTACATAAATTATGCAACGTATACTTATGTCAACAATGCATTTAAAATTCCATTAACTGAATTCATTACCGGCTTCTAATTTGTGTATTATAAATCAATTAACTGCGCATTGTAATTACATGCATTGGTATAGTTAATTAATGAAAGCAGTTTATAAATACTTAGTGCACTAACTAGTAACTAGGTAGGTATGACATTAACTCAGTTTGTCGAAATTAATTACAAATATTAATTGGATGTTAACTAATGTGATGTGATGAGCGTACTTTTCTTACCGCTATCCAGATATTTTAGGTTTTATCTAATATCGAACTTAGAATCATGTTGTTTAGATTATTGCTAGATGTACGTTAATTTACTCTATATCTATGGAACTTAATTATCGTAAAACAGATACAGGACCTAAACATCTAAGGACCTTATTAGTAAAAATCTCTATGCTTAGCAGATTCAATATTTCTTTCGAGAATTTAAATTTAGAAACTGCTAATCAGTTGGGTGTAAGTAACATAATAAAAGTATAAAAGGACCAATTTCACAGCATTTTTTTGTTCATCATCTGTCCATACACTGATGCAGTCCACTATTGAACATAAATATTATGGTTCAAATAGAGCGCTTCACAAACGGGCCAGACTCTGACATTTACATTTTGTATACACAATATCTCCTAAAATACAAACTAAAGCTTACATAATATAAAATGTACAATACAAGGAAGTATACAATCGACATTGGTCCTCTACAAATGATTCTCGTGTTTTGACAAATTGACTTCATGATTGACTCCGCCGACGTATTATAATTATCACTTCGTTGCCGACAATTGCTAATATTCGCTATACATATTTGCTGAGAACTTACATACCTATATAAAAATGTAGAGTGCATGACGACGATTCTGATTTCTGAGAAGCAGATGCAATAGGGACGCGGGGTGAAACCTACGCGACCATAACGTGACTCTAGGGCCAAAATAAAATGCCTTTTAGACTAGAGCAAAATATGGGATCAAATTAAACTATGTAGTCATAGCTACATGTCTAATATTTATGCAATGGCGAAAAAAACAAAAAAATACACAAGTTACTAGCGGCCGTTGACCCCGTAGTCAGCCGCAGTTATTTGAAGTTACTAATTTAACTTGACTGAAGCAACAGCCTATTTCAGTCGCCAAGAAAATACAATTTTCTTAGGTGGAAATTCGGGCAGAGAGTTTCCGGCTGAATTTCCATAGTAATAAGTCATAATTCGAGGTTTGCCTCTCGCCTATTTCCTCCTCCAATATTGGACAAATTTAAAGGTATTTCATAAATTGATTTAAAATAATAAATGTTGCGCTTCTATGTTTTTTTTTTACATTTAGGTATAGTTGTAGAATTTGTACAATTCGAGATTTTTGGGGGTCTTCTTTCTTTTTCAGTTTGTGGAATATCTTTTAAATCGATAACTGGAGGAGGCAATAGGCGAGAGCCAAACCGCGAATTATGACTATTAACTTAGGATATTCAGTCGGATGTCTGCGACCGCATTTCCTCTTAATAAGCAAACTTAACACCAGAATACGTTTCCATTTTCCATCAATTCCTCAAAATTCACCGTTATCATTTGTGGTCTAGTCATTCCTGAGCTGACCAGCACAGCTTTCAGCATCATCAGCACTTGTGGTGCTCTCCATCGGTACAACAGAACTCCTTGCCTGCCGAGAAGCTGGTGGGCGTCCACTCTCCGCCGCAGTTTTTTATAAAGAGGAACGCCTTTTCCCTGTGAACGTCACGCTCCACCGCCCCACAGATGACGGGGCCGGCGCGGGGAAGGTATTTCAGGATCTAAACATGATATAGGAAAAAATACAGTTCTATAGTATCGAAGAAGCATTTCGTTTTTCCAATCTATAGTTACTTCTATACTTATACTTAATAATAAAGAGAAAAGATTTGTATTTTTGTAGGTATGTAACGAATAAACTTAAAAACAATTACAAACGTTTTCAAAAATTCTTTGACCGTTGGGAAGCTACACTATCCTCGGGTGACAAAGGCTACTTTTTATCCCTGTGTTGCCACGGGAACGGGAACTACGCGGGTGAAACCGCGAGGCGTCCGCTAGTTATGTATGTGATGATCATTTTTATGAGTTAGGTAGGTACTCAAACGGCCTAACCTCTCCCAATTATGTGTCAGCTTCTAATATCTGACCTTTATAAATCAGTAACAGTAACTGCGCACCCCTGGTGACTGGTGTCAGTATTGTTGGCTTCTGACTACACTTAACGCCTATAAGATCTATAATGACTTCCGGGACCAGGCCCTTACGTGCTTGCTGGAGACGGAGGAGCCTCGGTATGTAATAGATCACCCATCCTCGGAATGACCTAGCGACGCTTTACCTTGATGACACGCTTTACCCGTGCGACTGGTAACGCATTGCGATTTTTTTGCCGCGCGGATTTTATTCGCGCTAATTTTTGTCCGCGTACTGAATTTAAGTAACACGTACTTACAATTTTTGTATCTTTACTTAATCCACGCCGCGGTGCGGTGGATTCTATGGCACAACACAGATTTCTTGCTGAATTATTTCTGCGCGATTTTTTTACTGCAATGCGTGCAGCTTCATGAAATTCTATCTTAGGTCACAGAATGGGCTGCAAAAATTCGCGCGAGTAAAATTAGCAATGCGAGCTAAGCCTAGTCACGAGCTCATCTTGTTATTTTCATGAGTAGGAACCAGTTGACGCCCCTTTTATACTAACATACTGTACCTAACTCTACATAGAGGTACTAACTACTCCTTGCATTTATTTAGTTAAGGTACACGTTGTATATCGTTAATACATTATTTATACGTAAGTGTTTACGATCAACCTTCATGTAAGCATTTGATTGCCATTGTTATGATTACTTGCGACAGCGGCGACCTCTGTGTGTTACGGCAGCTAATTACAATAAAGGGCCGTGAGGTTACGCGTATGAAGCCGTGTTCACTTGTGCGATTTTAATCAGAAAACAATATGTAAGCAAATAAACCATTCAAATGTAGGTACCTATTTCTGAAATCGGCTAGAAATGCTTGTATTATCCTTCAACACTCCTTCAGCGAACATTTTAAATTTGACATTGCGGAGCTTATCAGCAATGTCTCATCATTATTTAATTATCATTGAACTCGATTTGCTTTCCCCCAGTTTCCCAGCTCAAAATTAACGGAGAATTAGTGTGACAAATTGTCAAGCACGCGTTATCTGCTGTGATTGGCTGTTGAAAATTCATTCAACCAATCACAGCAGATAACGCGTGCTTGACAATTTGTCACAATAATTCTCCGATAATTTTAAGCTGGGAAACTGGTGGTGTGTCTAACGCATTGAAATACTTTTTTTTTGGTTGTAAGTATTTTACGTCTTGTGCTAAACTTTGTTGTGGAATCAAATATTAAATCGTCGAACTAAAGTTAACTTTATAAACTAAGTGTATTTCCTTCTAGAAACAGAAACGGAGCACCAACAGTCAGAAGGTTCAAAATCTGACCTCACCTTGGAACCAACGACTACACAGCCCTTGGAACACAAGCAATTTTTTTAAAGCATATGTCATCCGTATCCTAAATCCTGGCTATATAATTAAAACGAGATATTTGTTCAAAATACTTATTTAAACTGACCACATCAAGACACTTGCTGACGCAGTTCTTGAAGCCCCCCAAGCCGCAGGGCAGGCTGGGTGAGTCGGTATCGTAGGTGACCACGGGCTCGCCCTGCGGAGGACCACGCGGCCGGCTGCGTCGGTTATTCTCCTTGATACCAACTTGCTGCGACAGGAACACCCCGCACTGGCATGGTTCCAGCTGGAAATTCAATAGAAAATTGGTTAGATCCTTGGACTGTAGAATTGATAGAAGTAGCTGTCGGGCTGCAGCTGATTTAGACACTAATCCAAACTGTTTTTTTTATTATTATTGTTGATAGGCTTGCGCTTGGCTACTATCTCACTTGATGGTAAGCGATGATGTGGTCGACGATGGAGCACGCTTACCTAGAAGAAACCTATTCACTCTTGACTTAAAGACTCCCATGTTTTAGCTATCAGGAAGTACAGACTCTGGCAGGGAATGCCACTCCTTTGCTGTACGCATAATAAAAGTATTCCCAAAACGTTTGGTGCGTATGGGTGGGATGTCCACTATGTAGCAATGATGCATCGCCGTACGTCTTGTAGTCTGATGATGGAACGGGCTAGGAGGAATTAGATCACGCAATTCGAACGCATACTCCCCGAAATTTTAACCGATAAGAAACCAACAGGCTGGCAACTCGGCGCCGATGTTCGAGGTTCTGGAGCCTAGATTCGACTAGTACTTCATTGCCGATGAGCCCCTTAGCCCGTCTTTCGATCAAATCAAGTGCAAGTGCAGCTGGTACTTGACAGATCCGTCCCAGAAATGAGAGCAGTATTTCCATGCATGATCGAACTTGCGCTTGATATAAGTTAAGCAACTGTTTCAGTGTGAAGTACCGTCTCACCTTCGCGAGGATCCCCAATTTTTTGACTGCCTGCTGAGTTTTTGCCTCAATGAACGGGCCAAAATTGAGCGTCGATGTCAACGTAATGCCAAGATGGATTGCGTATAGCGTTCTTTTGAGAAAAACTTCTTTCTATTCTTTATCATAAAGTGGTCTGCTGTCTTGCAGCGAACTGGAATAAGTGTTGAACACTTGTGTTCTATTGAATAACAACAGAATATCACTAGCTGTCACATAAGTCAAATTGCCAATGTTTTAGAAAACAAGTTCCATAATCTACGAAGTAAGTACCTACCTAGGTACCTACCTACATAACCTAATTAGATTGCTCAAGTAGGGATAAAAATTAGATACTGGCGATAGAGGTTCATTGCTAAAACTGGGCTATATTTATATTGACTTAAGTAACATCTATGCATATGTAGGTATAGTTACCTACTACAATGTAGATCTTACTATGTGCCGCCGCTTACTTACTTTGTGCTAATAGCCATGCGTGTAGGGTAACCATTTCGAATATTGAAAAGTTCTGACAAAAAGCCCTAGTTTTAATAAAAAGTCCGGCAATTTTAAGTACAAAAAAAATTGTAAACTATAACCCGACTACAAAAAATCGCCTTATAAGAAGTATGAAACAAGAAAACATGTTTATAGGATAGCTGTCTCGTAGAAAAAAATTGAATTTTGCATTCCTAGCTAAAAAGCCGGACGATGAAATACGCGATGTGGATTTTCGTTTATGTGATTGGTTGATTGTTTATACTGTTTCATGGGGTCAAACATTTTGCCTTGCCGAATAAATGCGTTAGTGAATTCGGCAAGGCAAAATGTTTGAGAAAAGCCTGCCAGTCCTTAGATAGCTTCTTAAAAGGGATAACCTTTAAACTTAAGTCAGAATTCAGCATACCCAAAGAGGCTTTTCTGTAAGTAGGCAACTTGAAAAATTTAATGTCAATAATTCTTACCTCCTCATTGTAATCTTCATCATCGTAGGTGTTCTCTTCTGACGGAGCACTGACTTCGTAGTTCTCTCGCTTGGCCTTCCTCTTGCCCTCAGAAGTTACCGTTAGGAGTACGCACACGGCGAGGAGCAACCAGCACTGAACCCCGCGCATTTTGATCGGTCACGGTCAGTGGAGAATCTTAAAACAAATGACTGGCACAGAGATACAGTTCATAATTTTCTTTCATTTATAGCATTTTAGTTTTACAGATTAGAGACTTAAAGCTTGAGTGCCTTATTACAAAAAGCCGGCCGTTTTACTAAAACCCAGCTTTAAACCGTACAATAAAGAAGTTTAAACCTGTGTTTTTAGTAAAACCGCTTTTTGTAATAAGGCACTTAGTCTAATTAGCAGACACAATAGAAAATAGCTTACGCACACCTGCATAAGTGAATTCGGCAAAAACAGGGTTTGACCCCATAAAATTTTACAATCAGATGCGAGATGAAAGACGTGATGTGGATTTCCGCCTCTGTGATTGGTCGATTGATGGGTTCAAACTCTTTGCCTTGCCGAATTCATTTGCGCAATTAGGCTGCCACTGGTTTGTACTGGACGTAATTGCAAATATGGCAGGGTCCATATTTATCCAGGGCACAGCAACAAGTTATTATTTTCTCACATGACTGCTTAAAATAATAATAAGATACTAGGTGACTATCAATAAAACAAATGAATGACAATAATAATATTATAGATATTTATGATTAAACAAGATTTCAAGGGCGTTTAATCGATCTGATAAGATTTCAAAGGATGTTTAACAAAGCTGAGCTATGAATTGATATGAGGACCGTGAAATTTCTGTTCTGTTTCACTAGAATCTCCGAGTCCTTAAAACAGAACAGAAATTTTACATAAATACATGAATTTTACATTACAGGTTTACATGGATCCAAAAGATATCAAAAACGAAGTATGTACTCACTTCACTAAAATCGTCTGGCTTGCCGTGTCCTTAGTACCACCGCACTGCTTTTCAGACAATCACATCACTGATCCACCACAACCACATAAAGTGTCACCTATCCATGATTATCTTTCCATATATACACTATCCCCAGCCCATATCCACGTAAAAACTGCTTAACTCAGCATTTTTGTCGCACATCGAAACGTGTCTAAATTACTAGTCGGTATATTTTACGTGAATATATCTAGTAATCTTTCTGAGTAAGAAACGTGATTGAGAATTGTTTGAGAGTTTCACCTTATTTATTATCATGTAGACGAATTCCAAGCCGTAGGTATATCGGACTGTGTATGGGGGGATGCGGGCGGTTGAAAACGGGACAGTTTCATCGATTGTCATGAGGTGATCTTTTTTTTGATTTTCGAAAGTGCCGCTTAATGGCCTAATTGAATAAATACATTTTGATTTTTGATTTTAATATCAATATCTACAATCTTTGCTGTCAGTGGTCACTTGCTACTACTTGGCTGATGGGTTAGGGCTCTAAGTTATTAAACTGTCATGGTCACTAACATTAACATTACCAGCGGGATATTTACCATGTTAACTCGCAACAAACAGTAAACATATCCCGCTTCTAATATTAATGCTAGGGTTAGGGGTAATTCGGCCTGCTATGGAACTGGGAATACCAGTTGCCACTCTTAAAAAATGATAAAGGTAAACTGGGCCCTCATCTCTTTTGGTTTCAATAAATTTTCATACTCTTTGCCCTTTGCCTTGCCGAATTCATTACGCAATAAGACTGCAATAACTACTGAACCGTTTAAAAATGTTTTTTTCGTGATTCTTGTCTGTTGTTGTGAGTCTTAACACGACTGGTATTCCCAGTTCCATAGTGGCCCAAAGGCCCCCAAGACTAGCTGACAGTGAAAGATGAACATAAAAAACTGGGTTTCGGCGTGCAGCCTAATTGCGTAAGTGAATTCTGCAATGCAAAGGGTTTGACCCCATGAAATAGTAGGTACTATGACAAACGCTCATAATTAGGTATAGCCATTCAATTGTTTGACAGGGGGTTGCCTCGGTACTAAGTACGAGTATACAAAAATGCACGACGTGATTTCTAATTTTATTACAAAGCTACCCTGATCCAAACTTCATATTCGTTGACCATTCTTACTATTGGGTCCATGCACAATTGCACAGTAGATACTCAGATAAACTTTCAGCTTTTATAAAATTACGAAGGTCAGATCGTCGCAGGCTCTTATTCTTGGTAATAGTTAATAGTATTCCTAAACAGAACATGACTCTTTCAACAGAGCTATATTGGCAGTAAACGAAGGTGTTTTTTTTCTGTTCTGTGCAGTAAACTATAACTAAATATTGGCCGTGCTGCCACCAACATTGTAAACGGGATCTCGAATCCCCACACGATAGCATAGTCCTCAGAAGTTACCGCTGCTGGCTGGTATGACTTGCAGCGTGTGGTTCTGGGAATCGTTTAGGCAGTTTCGATCATAACAATCGTGTTGTAGGAGGAGAACTTCTAAAAGAGGTTTTTTGGAGTCTCTCTGCATGATTCTAGTTAGCTGGTATTCGTTAATATCCGTCCTCAAATGGCTTATGAGTTGTTACAAAAATCTAGTACTAACCTATACATACCTACCATTCAATTTCGGTTATAAGATTGTTAAATAATTATGAGCTTTAAGATATAATTATGAGATAAACTGGTTCTAATTAACAGTAGTATTCATACCCTATCCTCTTAAACGGCGGAAAGGTTCCTATGATACTTAATATTTTTAAAACTGCTTCTTCACTTTATAGGAACAACTTTCACCAAGCCAAGGAAGTCAGTCAATTCTCAAAAAAGAATTGTGTCTCCCATACCAATTGTTTGCCAGATGACAACAACTTTGTATGGACACAGATAATATAATACTAGCATACAGATGCCTCATCCCATACAAAGAAACCGTGCCGACGTAACTAGCGTTTTTCATCTGCTTAATCTTCTTATTTTTGTAAGGACATCAATCGCGTTCGATCCCGTTTCACGGCAATAGATGGTGTTAGCAGCGGCTTGCAAGTAAAAGGGTTTACTAGGTTCGTGAATATTTTTTTCTTTAAATACAGTGAAGGTTCGTTTTATAGTATTTTTTTGCACGTTTTTACAGTTTTTTTTGCAACTAAAAGCGTTACAATGCAAATTTTAACAATCGAGTGGAATGCCTCAGTAATTTAAAAATGCGCCATCTACTGGGAACAATTTTAAATGATCCGTTCAAATAATCTTTGAAATGTGAATTAAGAGCCCAATATTCCATAATTTTGTACTTAGGAGAGTTGATTAAACAAGAACATACAATTTTTATGTTCAATTCCAGAAAATGTTAATTTTACACACATTTTATTGTTTTTTGTGTACATGTCGCGCCATCTAGTGAGATTTATTTGAACCAAATATTTTCTCTTAGCAATGAGACCCCGTGGTATGGATAATCCATATTTTTTGAGAATTGCCTATGAATTCATTTTGGAGATTGGAGAAAGGTGTCCATTTACATGGCAAGGAGTTTTTAAAATATTACGTCACACTTTTCAGTTACACCCTGTAGATGAGCGGCGACTGCAATCGATAAACCAGCGTCGAAGATCCGCAAGCTTATTAGTTACGTATCTTGCAAGTCTCAAACTCTTCAAAAGATAAGTTTTAGAGTTTTTTTGTAGAATTGTGCATTTGGCAAACAGCGAGGATTAGCAAATGATTGTGTAGGACCTACCATAGGTACCTTTAACTTAAGGCGGTTCCCCGAGCAAAACGCCGCGCAAGCCATTTTTTGTGCTGTTTTTAGGAGCTATCTACTCGTTATTTAAAAAGAAATATCAATTAATAAAAATACATTAAATTTCTACATAATATTGATTCTAAAATGGTAGATTTAGTTTTTTTTTAAATGTTGTATATATTTCACTAATCTCCTTTCAAAAAAACATAAAAATGAGAAATAATTATTGATATTATGCATCTCCTCGTAAAGTGTTCATTAATTATTTTTTGTACTAACACTAATGGATAGACAATTTAATAACGAACATTTTTGTAGAATTATTTTTTTCAAAAGACCAAAATTCGATTTTATAAAGATTTTATTCTAAAATCTGGGCGTATTCACTACTGTAATTCATGCGCCGCCAGTGCCGCTAGACCAATAGGAATGCTCATATCGCACGCCGATTTTTTGGTCAGGGTACCGTCTTAATTTTGACTTTTATGACATACAGTGTTTGATCGAGTGATTATTGATTCTTACATAATAAGCCTGCCGTGCCGGTAGCGACGATGGTAACTGTTGAGAAGTGACGAAGACTGCCGTTACCACTGTCGCCGTTAAGTGCTGTTCGCTTGTGTGAGCCCTAAGTAAATCCTACACATTATAAGAGTCAAAGCACATTGATACCGAGTAGGTAGTGCCGAAGCGACGCGACATATTTTCTAGGATGTGCTCGGATTCACTCGTCTTCGCGCGAATCTATGTAGTAGTGAAGGATTTGGATGTTCATATTGATAGAAATGTGTGCATTACGTGGTGGAGGTGGGTACTGGGGTTAAGACTGACACCGTCGTTTAGCGTTTTACATCAAGTCTGACTTAGTGTGCTTTGAGCCTAAAATACTGTAGAGATAGGTACATGCCCCTGTTTGTCATACTGGTGTGATAATCTAAATGTAATGTAATTATAGTTGAATAAAGATTCAACTTTTTTGTGTATGTGTGTGTTTTTGGGAAAGAAACAGATTGTTTCCGATGCCGAATTTACTTACACAATTAGGCTGCTGGTGTGACTACGAGTCGGTAAGGTTGAAAAACCCTTTAGTATAACTAGGACAGTACTAGTTAGGAATAAATGGTGTGGATAAATCAGTGGTGTGACAAACGAGAAAAAAATCCTGTTTGTCATACTGGTGTGATACCCTGCAGCCTAATTGTGTAAGTGAATTCAGCAAAGGAAACAATCTGTTTCTTTCCCAAAAACGACTTTTTGTATTTCGAAAAGTCGTTTTGGGAAAGAAACAGTTTGTTTCCTTTGCCAAATTTACTTACACAATTAGGCCGCTGGTGTAACTACGAGTCAGCAAGGTACCTACTTCAAAATGTACATGGCTAACTATTAACTACTTTTTTCAAGGAATTCGCTTAGAGTATACGTGAATATGGGTATTCACTACATAATAGATTAACTAATTGGAATAGAATTAAAAAAAAAAAACATTAGGTATCATGATGCAGTTTTATTTTCTACATTAATGTAAGAAAATCGATCAGACGAGAAAATTTACCAAAAAAGAAGTCTACCTTGATTTTATCATTCATTACGATATTTTAATAACTACGCAGATAATGTTCGATACTGTTCATTACAAAAAAAAATATTCACAGCCTTCCCAATAAAAGTTTTTTTTTGTCTACAAAATACTGAATCAAGTTCCATCTAGCAACTAAAATATATTCATAATAAAATTTGAAAATCCTAACGCTACATAAATACTATGAAGTGATAAATATTATAAGCACATTTTAAAAAGATTACAAAATCTTTAAAATATATGGATACAGCCCAAGATGGCACGAGGCCTATTTTTATCAGCCACTAGATTTTCGACGCTCGGGTTAGTGCTGAGAGTTGAAAATCCGACGGTGCGATTTATTCGCGTTAGGTACGTGCGCTTTTTTTAACGCCGAGACGCCCTTGCGTAGGGTCTCAATGTTACAATAGCTAAAAGTACTAAGCTATGCACCTACTTTGTTGTAAACTTAATGAAAATAAACAAAAAACCAATGAACAGGCAAAAGTTTAATAAAAAGAACTAACATGTCTGTAACAGACCAAGAAGTTATGAACAAAAAAGAAAGGTTTATTTCAATAAAATATAATGTAAAAGGTCTATACAAAAAGTAAAGGTGGCATTATATGCATTTAATGCGATGTGGTGGTACAAAAGTAAACAAGGACAAAAAATAACAAATATTATACCAATAACTAACAGAAAAGTAAAATAAAACAATGGTTGTATCTCCACATATTGCATCCCTTCCAGCGACAAGCGGTACATAACAAGTTTAATATGCATTCATCACATGTATTACTTATTAGAATTATGATGACACCTAAATATTCGAGCATACATTATGCAACTATACAATTACAATTCATATAGTCAGCAAAAAGCACAAACTAAATCTAAATTATAGATGCTTCAGAAAATGCTAGCTTTTAAAAATGGCAGTGATCTAAGTGTCGACACATATAAACCGCCACGCAAAAATCGGCAATTGTAAGAATCGGTACGGTCGATTTTGAAAATTTACTCATATTATTTGCGTCGGCACTTCTTTACATTGGAGGAATTATGGTAATAATAATAATTTTGTATGCATTTAACATTTTGTGCATCACATCAAATCCAATACTGCTAAAAAATTACTGGACATTTTATTACAAACTGTCCACCTTATAAATTTTCTGAGTTTACATATTGGTTTCAATTCGCCGTCTTGAGCCATTCCTCATATTAAGCCGTCATTACACACAGTAACTGACAACCTTATTTACTTATACTGTAACATTACGATTGCTGATTCAACAAATACAATATTCATATTATAAAATGCATTTAGGTGAACCATTGCTTCTGCCAAATAATGACATGATATTGGCAAGAAGTTATCACATTGCTGATGAATTTTATGCAATTAGTTAGTTAATTTATTAATGAGTGACAATTGTTTATTTACGAAAATATGGGACAAGACATTGTACCTTGCAAGTAGTTATATGTATCCCTTGAGCAGGTGTGTGTAAGTAATGATCTAGTTGCTATCAGTCTTAATTAATTTATAGACTATGAAAATTGTATAATAATGGACATTAAATGGACAGATTTGGAGATACAACTGCAGCATGCTTGGTGTTAAATTTCTAAATATTAAACTACCTTGTAGGTAATGAATTATCTATTAATAACACTAAATAATTGTACTTTATAGTTTATATTATTATTAAATTTCATGAATTTATTGGCACATACGACAGACTATCATAAAACTATAGACTTTCCAATAGAGCTTTCCTTTAATCTTATAACACACTTTAGAAATTTCATAAATTATTATATGAATTTAAAATGCCATATAGCATTACTATAAGTTTTGCTTAGTATTAAATACTTAAATCTATGAAATAAGTTACTATTAAGAATGAACTTAAATCTCTAACAGTCTTTGGCTAACACCAGTTTAGCCTCGCCTTCAAACACAACCTTCTTTTCTTCCTCGACAATGCAATAAAATTTCACTTTGAGAATCTTCCTCACATCAACAAGTTCAACACTTATAGTCAGTTTCTCTCCAACAAAGCACTTGTTTGGAAACTTCATAGTTTGTGATACAAGTACTGTACCCGGGCCAGGCAGGTGAGTGCCAATCAGTCCCGCCACTAAGCCATTGAGTAGTGCTCCATGCACTATTGGCCTCTTATTACCATTATTCTGGTGCAAATAGTTATGATCACTTGTGAGGTTCGAGAATGCATCCAAATCCTTCTGAGTCAATGTTTTTTGTATGCGGATCTTATCTCCTGCCTTGAAAGCTGTACTGCTAAATGAAGTTGTATGAATTTTGCATATCTTCTGATAATTTTTGTTATTCACAACAATGTAGGGAAACCTGTTCGACAGCATTTTGTTCATTTTAATGTGTCTGACTTTTATTTATAATATCTCATTTGGACTGCATACATCTTGTAAATAAATAGTGGCTAAGTTGGCTAATGTTTTGTCATTAAACTTTTGAATTTCATGAATCCGTTGAACAACCTCTGCAGTGGTGATTTCAGATTTGGTTTGATTGTTATGGAGATAGAACAAAGTAGTGATTATGTCAGCTAAGATATCATTGTGGTTAGACTTCAGTAATTCAATGAGTGGCTTCAGTCCAGACTGTGTTAGTATGTATTCAGCATTCAGTGGATCTGGAAACAACAACAGCAAATTTAGAAAATAAAACATTAATGACATATTTTTTAGTAAAATATACATAATAATAAACATGACTAAATTCAAGTTCACAGGTCTATGGGACGTAAAAATTTTTTTTGAACGATGTTTTGTAACAAAAAGCAGGCTTTGGTGGCTCTTCTCATTCCTGTTTCCCAATATTTTTTAAAACAAAAACTATATTATTTATCTACTCTACAAGCTCCAAACAATGAAACCCCCCTCGATGGGATAGGCCAATTTTTTTTCATTTCTCCCTTTTTCTGTGTTTAGGGAACCAATCGTAAAAAACATAAAAAAAGTCGTTTTCACAATTTGCATGGCTTTATTTTTTACAAAATGATTATATTGTGAAAATTTGAACTGCACCATTTGGCTGTAATACCCATGTGATAGACGACGGACAGACAGACGAACACTTGAGTGACAGAAATAGGACTCCGTTTGGACCCTTTGGGTACAGAACCCTAAAAGGATGGAAGTTTATGCTTGAACATGAACATTATCCATTATATAGT
Source organism: Orthosia gothica (assembly GCA_949775005.1). NCBI lineage: Eukaryota > Metazoa > Arthropoda > Insecta > Lepidoptera > Noctuidae > Orthosia > Orthosia gothica. The sequence goes on along the minus strand of OX459048.1, from coordinate 18,989,820 downwards.
TTACATATGGATGTAAGCAGGTATGTAGCCATTTGTAAAAATATAACTTAATATTATAATGGTGTAATATTAAGTTATATTTTTACAAATGGCTGCGTAGACTGCACTGCTGTTTCGGCATAAAAAAATTGTATACAGCGCACTGCTTTAAACAATAACATACTAAAACAGCAGTAGGGTTAGCCACCCTAAAAAGATTAAGTATTACTGAATTTATTATTTGTTTAAAGGGGATAACTGTATTTAATATATTGGTCTGTGTTTTTATGCTCCTTTGGCCCATACTACATTAAAGTAGAAGTAGAGATTTCTTACCACAGCTCAAATTGCAGATGGCAGCAGCAGCAAAATGTAGCAGTTGATGGCTGCTTTCATTCTTTATAACATGAAGAAAAATGTCTAGCACTCCAACATCTCTGATATACTGATAGTTTATGGGATCATATGCAAAATTAGCCAAATTTGCTAGAACTTGGCATTTGGCATCTGTAAATAAAATAAGATTATGATAAGGTCATCAAATAAAATTCTTATAGTCAAGTAAATCAAGTAAGTGCACCAAGTTGTACATAAAAACTACGTACTACTCAGAGCAGATACTTTTCATTTTTAGTAATAATAATATTGCATTACATCAATGACTATTATTAATTTTTTTAAAGGATATTTACCATAGGAAGTGGAATGCAAAAATTCATCCACTAGAAGCGATAAAAAGCTCTCTCGATCTGTCCCATTTTCAGGAGTACGTTTCTGAAGTTGAGCTTTGTTACTAAACATCGAAAAGTTAAATGCTATGTAATAACTTTCAATGCACAAACCACTCAAATTTATAAACAGAGGCTAAATTTTCACGCGCCCTTCTGAAAAAACTATTCCACCATCTTGAATTCTTTTCTATCTTTTTGAGTTTTTGACAGTTTTTTGACAGTTTGTCTTTGACTTGACAGGACTTGACTTTGGCACTGGCACTTGGCAGTTGATCCAAGTAAAAGTTACAAAAAAAAAAACACACAGGATAAACTTAATATTTTGTAATGTATTTTACAATTACTCCGATATGTCTGTCGGCTGTAAAAAAACACACACAACATCTCTCATGTATTTCGCGAAGTGTTAGGCAGAGGTGCATCTATATTATTTAGCAGTTTTATGACCAGTTTCCGGGTTTGTACTGAGAAATTGCAGATGAAAAATCCCATTAACATTTTGCGCGACTCTGGAATCGAACCAAGGACCTTAAGCTATTCAAAAACTAGTTATGTCTTCTTCTTTAAATTTTTAATATGTTTCAGGTGTTGACTGTTGGGTTTTGCTTTGAGTTTTTGTAGTTTTTCCTACCTCATTGTTTTGGCAGTTATGCTGACAATTCATCCCCACAGAATATATATACCCTAATTACCCTATGCTCATCCCCGAGAGCTTGTATCACAAAGACCTTATACTAAGAAATACGTATAAGGTCTTTGTTGCATCATGTTTCTTAGGCTTGTATATTGTAATCTATCTACGGTAATCTATGGAGAGAGCTAAATAAAAAATAAAACTCTTTTTTTTATTGTCTATGGTGTGGTGAATTTCGTTCGTGCGGCAAGTCGTGAAATCCGAACAGGACTTATTTTCTTTAAGATGATGAGTGTTTAGATACTTGATACTTTAGTCTATAAATATTTTGTTTTGAAAATGAGTACACCATATATTGCTGGTAAATGTTTAAAATACATCCAAACAATTTTTGAAAAACAGCATGATAAGGAGGTTATAATTATCTGAACCATAACATTATTTTTACAGGTTTGACCAGCAAAAATATATTCTTAATTGACTTCAAAGAGCCTTATGAAGAAACAAATCTCAGGGATGAATCGACTACGAATATACGTAGCATTATATTTAGTCCAAAAGGCACCTACTTAGCTTATAGGACTGATAAGAAGTAAGTACCTACCTATCTGAAAATAAACATCTCAATTTGTAATGATCCTACAATTAATGTAAATAAGACCTACAAAGTCCATTACTGTTAATGCTGTATCACTTTTCCTATCTTTAATGATACAGCTATTCAGAAGTATCACAAATAAAGTAAAACAAAGAAATATCACACCTTTACCTGTATTCCCCACAGGGGTAGGCAAATGTGTGCAAATTAAGTAGTTCTGTTTTTAAGTCCCATGTAATAAGCAGTGTTTCTATTGCCACGAACTGGCCACCAAGCCAGACTACCACTGCTACGGAAAAGGTCCATCCATCTTGAAGAGTTATTTCATGTCTTTTTGTGTGACTATGATTTTCTTCTAAACAATGAGATTTATTCTAAAGGTATATGTATGTATCATTTAGTCTAATATAATACATACAAATATAATTCAATGTCGTAAAAACTGTGCGCAGCTCCCTAATATTTATAAGTTCAAGTAATCAACTGCACCTGTATGTAATTGTGTTTGTCTGATTTCTAGAGTTGATATAGTAAGATGTTCCGACTGTTCTGTAACAGCAACCATCAATGGAAATATCAAAGATATGTTCTTCTCACCCCTCGACAACTATTTTACTGTCTGGGAAATGTTTTTTATGACAAAAGAAAACCCTCAGGTAATAATAACAAAATAATTTTCAATGATCAATAACAGGTTGTATATTCCAAAAACAACAAAAATAAACAAACAATTTGTTTATTTCAGGGCAAGCCTAATCTTCATGTTTATAAATCAGCTGATGGGCAACTTGCAGGCAGCTTTATACAAAAGAATCAAACTGGATGGTAAGCCTCATTTTAGAATCCAATGTTCATGGTAGTAGTAGCACTCAAAGGATTGAGGTAACAACAGTTATCTCTCTGCATAACTAATAGATTAACAAGTTTGTTGCCATAATTACTGAAACAATTAAAAAGCCATTGTGTCGTACTCGGGAGCAAAGTCCCTTGGCAGCGAATTTGTTAATGGCCGATTTCTGATTTGACTATTTGATGTTAAGAATGTCTTTCTGGTAGACCATTGTGCGTGCGCCGCCATGGCACCCGTTTTGGTGGTTATTCCTAGCAGCCAACGAGCCAACTTCACTCCAGAACTTAATTGAAGCTCCTGGTTTGCTAAGACCCAGTTGTCACCCGTACTTTGGTGCTAAATTTGTACAGGTTTTCAGAGCAAAGTATAGTTTGAGAAATACTCAACTTCAAATGCTTATTTCAGAAATCAGGTGTAAGTCTAGTCTAGACGAAGGTTTGATACCTTTGTCTAGACTAGACTTAATAGAAAGAATAACCAGATGCCATTGAACACCAGGTTTTACTTGAAGCAACTGCCTAACCAATATTAAATGGGAACAAGCATTGCAAGCACTACTAACATTTTAAGATACTGGTCACGACTATCCCATGTTGCTGTATAATAATTTCCTTCACACACATTTTTTTATTTATTTCAAGGGAACCCAAGTGGTCATCAGATGAGAAGCTGTTTGCTCTGCACATGAACAACAGGGTTTTGATCTATGAGGATGGCATCCTCGACAGATTTGTGCAACAGTTGCAAGCTGATAAACTGCAGTCTTTCAGTGTCTCGCCCAGCCCAGCTCCAACATACTATTTTACTGCATTTACATTAGGTAAGCATCTAGGTACCATTTCATAGGATATTTGTATGATAACAAACAGTAAATAAACACTAAAATAATATTGAAAATACAAAGCTAAAATGTAACATGACACCAGCTTTTTACCTTGAGCATAGAAGCCTACTTGCTACGTTTTTTTTTACTAGATATAGGCTTGTGCTTGACCACTATCTCACCTGATGGAAAGCGATGATTTGGTTGACGGTGAAGCACATATTTTAGAATAGGTGAAGTTCAAGTAACAAGGCTATAATAATTGACTCCTGCAATGGCATCTCTTCACAAATAAGAATCAGGTTTTATTTCAGGCTATAAACTCGTGTTATCTACTCTTCCACTGTTCATTTCCGATTAATTTTGCTGTGGAATCCTAGTTAGTTGAATCTTTTCTCTGGGACTCGTTGAACTTTGCCTTGGCGCTTTTCTGGTGGCAGCCACTGTTGATTCTGGCTTTCAGGAGTTAGAATAGGATAGACCCCTTTTCGGCAGTTAACACTGCACCATTTGGACCTATGTGCGTGCAGACCTCTGCCTCTCTGTGAGAGGCAATGGGCCGTAATCCATCACGCAGACCCAGTGGGTGTTGGTGGATGTCACATGTTATCGAATTTTTGTGTATGTGGGTTTCCTCACGATATATTCCTTCACCGTTTTGAGAGCAGTGGTGATGAAATAATTTATAAAAAGTTATGCGCCTGCCCGGATTCTAACCCACGACCTACAAACTGTAAATCGCGGGCGTTACTATCTGGCCACTACTGGTCTTGCTTTCAGCAGTTGTGGTGTTTGGGAATAGTGTGGAGGGCAGGCCAACTTATGTACAAGGAGTGCCTTAAAACAGCGGCGTCTTGAATAAAAGAAAAAATACTTAAATTACCATAGTTGTACTATAAAAATCAAAATAACTTTATGATTACAGGTAAACAGGGCCAGCCGTCATTCTGGCGCATATACAAATATCCTGACTTCGATCAGAGCCAGGCAGTGGTGGCGCGCTCCTCGTTCCAGGCAGACAAGGCCACCTTCTACTGGAACCGACGTGGCACCAACGTGTTCGCCATGACGCAGACTGATGTTAGTGCCAATACATTGAAACTGAATGTGCCTGCTTAATAACTGAGAAAGTTGCATATCAGATAAAAGCTACCTCACATTTCTGTTTGAGACTGTCTCACTTTTTTACACAGATATACAAGTAAAATTTAAATACCTCTGACACTTTTTTATTGCATGCTATATAATTTATCTAGTACTAGAGGCGATTCGATCGACAATCTATTGAACACATAATAATAATACGATATCTTGCGAAAACACCTGGATTGAATCAGTAAAATGCCAATAACTTTAGAACGGCTGCACTGATTTTCAACAACAACAAAAAAAAAACAAATTAAAATTGGATCATATGTTTAGGATCTATGATGCCACAGACTGATACACAGGCACACACGTCAAAATTATAACACCCCTTTTTTGTCCGTCGGGAGTTAAAAATGGATCAAATAATATAATGATCATTGATGAGGAAAGATGAGTTTGGGTATTCTTATTAATAAGTTTATCACTTGTTGTTCTAGGTGGACAAAACTGGTGGTTCTTATTATGGAAAGCAATCACTGTCTTACGGTGATGTCAAAGGCAGCTCAGAAAATGTTACATTCAGTAAGTTTAAGGGATTAATAAATTGCTAGAATGCTGTTAAATTTATCCGTCCGCCCAACTTTTCGGCAATCTTCATTTATGTCTTCCGCCCAGGAGCTGGTGGGAGAGGTTTGTCAGAACTAAAACCTTTCGGTTTTTTGCAACTACAGTATCTGCGCAGTTCGTCTCTCTTCCAGCTAGGATTCAGCTCTAACCTTAGATTACATTTAGTACTTACTTATTTATCTTAGTTTCATCAAAATTGCAATATTATAAGTATGATTGACCTTGATATTTCCCGCAGGCAAGGAGGGTCCAGTGCACGCGATCTCGTGGAACCCGGGCAACTCCAACGAGTGGGTGGCGGTGTACGGGCACGCGCCCGCCAAGGCCACGCTCTTCAACGTCAAGTGCGAGCCGCTCTTCGAGTTCGGCACCGGCGCCTGGAACTCCATATACTTCCCTCCTGAAGGAAACCATATCCTTTTCATATGATATAAAAGAAATGTGGCAGTCATGCATAACATACATACATGTTATGTTAGGTCACATATAATATAATACTAGCATACAGATGCCTCATCCCATACAAAGAAACCGTGCCGACGTAACTAGCGTTTTTCGTCTGATTTGAAGATGATTATTTTTATAAGCAACTCGATCGCGTTCTATTCCGTTTCACGGCTATAGATGCTGTTGTATGCGCCTTGCAAGTGAAAGAGTTTTGTTGGTTCGTGACTATTTTTCTTTAAATACAGTGACGATTTTCCATAGTATTTTTTGCACGTTTTTACAGTTTCATTGTACCAAAATGTGTTATAATGCGAATTTAAAAAATCGAGTGGCATGCCTCAAAAATTGAAAACTGCGCCATCTGTAGGAATCAATTTAAAATGATCCATTCAAATAATCTTTGAAATGTAAATTAAGAGCCCAATATTTCATAATTTTGTCCTTAGGAGAGTTGATTAAACAAGAACATACAATATTTATGATCAATTCTAGAAAATGTTAATTTTACACACAATTCAATAACAAATCGATGCATATCGCGCCATCTAGTTACATTTATTTGAACCAATTTTTCTTTGTTAGCGCTGGGACCCCGTGGTTAGGTAGAGGTGCAATTATAGTCATTGGTAGATAATCCGTTTGTGTCCACATGCACAGCTGTTCTGATTTTCTGTCATGGTACTCGTATGTCACCATACTGGATAACCGGACTGACTGATGTGTAACTACTATAATTATCAGTGAAATTACAGAATCTATAAAAATTAAGTTTAAAAAAGTGCACGGTTGGCGCAGTGGTTGAGCCATTGACTGTTATAGTCCTCGCCAAACTTCTTGGCCGCCCTGAAGTTGGTTTACCGGATGCGCGAGGCACGAAACAGTGCTGTTTTTGTATGAGATTTACTACTGCGCAACCATTTCGCAAAGGGTAAAAAACATATGTTTGGTTACATATTCGGATAAAAATTCATTAACTTAGACTATAACATTCTACATCATCTCCCAAGCTACATCACAAAGCCTGGCTCTTTCATACAGTGTGTCCCAGCCGCCATTTTAATACTAATTTAGCTGGGCGTCCAACGCTTCAAGAATCCAGTTCTCCACTCCAGGACACTCACACAAGATATCATTTATTTATTTATGCATTTGTTTCGTCCGCGAACACACTTTATTTTACCATTAACTAAATCTATTCCAAACGTTTACAAAATTATACCTTAACTCCGTCACACGTATGCTGCTGGGCGGCTTCGGTAACATAGCATCCGGTCACATCGAGGTGTGGGAGCTCCGCGGGTACAAGAAGGTGGGGTCCTGCGCGGCTCCCGACACCACCAGCCTCATGTGGGACCCCAGGGCCGAGACCTTCCTCACTGCCACAACTTACCCCAGGCTTACTGTTGGCAATGGGTATGTATCAAGAACCTCTTCTTCTTTGCGTGTCGATTATACTCAAAAAAGAGATTTTATTTTTGTACGGGGATTAGGCCAACCACTAAAAATATGGCATAGTAATGAAAAGCATGTTGGTTTATTCCTTTTTTTCTCTTTATTATTTTAGGGTTTTTTATTTAAACAAATATGTCAACCCTATCGTGCCTTTTACCATTGTAACATTATTACTTATAACTAACACATAAACTATACCACAGATTATATAATACTTACTAGCATACAGATGCCTCATCCGATACAATGAAACCGTGCCGACGTAACTAGCGTTTTTCGTCTGATTATCAGATTATTTTTTGTACATCTATCGGTTTCGTTCCACGGCGATAGATATATTGTGTTAGCAGCGACTTGCAAGTAAAAGGGTTTACTCGGTTCGTGGATATTTTTTTTTCTCTAAGCACAGTGAAGATTTGTTTTATAGTATTTTGTGCCCGTTTTACAGTTTTATTGCACCAAAATGTGTCACAATAAAAATTTAAACAATCGTGTGGAATGCCTCTGAAATTTAAAACCGCGCCATCTATTGGCAATAATTTTAAATGATCCGTTCAAAAATCTTTGAAATGTGAATTAAGAGCCCAATATTCCATAATTTTGTGCTAAGAAGAGTTGATTAATCCCTTGATTAATCAACTCTTCTAGTAAATACAAGTTTTATGTTAATTCCAGAAAATGTTTATTTTACACACAATTCAATAACAAATGGGAACGTATCGCGCCATCTAGTGAGATTTAATTGCACCAAAATTTCTTTCATAGCGCTGGGACGCAGTTAAACAATATCTTAAACACTCTGTGATAAACATAGAAGTCACCGATGAAGGACTGTACTTAAGGATAAAATTGATTGTATTAAATCCCACATTAAGCCAATTCAGGTCTAATTCTCTCAAAAGTGACTCCCTCTCACGCCTGTTGCGGACACAATCCATCAGCAAATGCTGCACATCCTTGATCTGATTACATTCTCTGCAATTATTAATATTATTATTCCTTATTTTTTCTTCTGCAATTATTATTATTCCTTATAATCTCTAGATTACAGTGGTAATATTACAGACATAGACATTCTGGTAATATTAGCAAAACTTTATGTAACTGGTGTACTGTGAAAACAACAATCAATACATGACTAACAATAACCATATTGTAATCTCCTAACCAGGCATTTTTTGTTTTATCACATATTTTTTCTTTAGTATTTTCAGATAATAATATAATCTATGGTCTGTTTATTTTAATAAAATGGTTACTTTTTTGTGTAACATACATTATCTACTAGTGGGCCAAAAACATTATCTCCTTTTGTACAATCTGAATGAATGAATTTAGCCACCTGGATATCTCTGTCTTTAGTTTCGTTTGAGAGGAGTCTCCCCGTGCGTTAAATATTTCGTATTGAAATTCCGAACGGAGATGGAGAACTTATTTATAAAAGACAGCATGTTGAGGTATTGTGAAATCCCATTTTTACCAACACTGGTCTTAAACGTGATGAGAAGTTTTTGCTAAGTAATAATTGCAACGTCATATCGTCGGTTTACAATTCTTATAAAATTAGCATACCTGCCTTTCTTATTAGCCTGAACTTTCCCACTCCAGGACAAAGGCCTTCCTTCAACCCTACTTGAGTCAACTAATTTATCTAGTTCGTAGTGAGATTGGTCAATCGAGGTAGATCGGTCCTTTTGACCCCAATTAAACGCGTGGTGTATCAATCTCAATTATTATAATAGCCGTTTGTACTAGATCTCTTAGGTACTAAATATTCATTTATGGACTCGCTTATATCACCTTATTTGAATAACCAATCTATGAATATGTATGAATAGATTCTAGATAACCTTGAACAGAATAGAATTTAAGCGCCTTCCTGACCGGGTCGATGAGTTTTCTTTTCGTTTCTGTACAGATTCTATAACGAATGTATGCATGTATTTACATGAGGGCTTTCTGATTGGGTCGTTTCGCTACAGAGTCTGTGCCGAGCCACTCGGCCGTTTGTATCTTTTTGATCTGATGAGATTTAGAAACTCATGATAATTATGTTTGGCCAATTGCATGTCTGACTTCCCACATTTAGGGTTCCGTACCAAACCGCAAAATTAAGTTGGTTGTAAGGTAGTAGGGAATTTTAAAGAAAAATCTGATTTATCAATATATTCGTACTTGTTTGTAAAATATACGTAATAATAAACATTATCACCAAATTTCAAGTTCAAAGGTAAAGTTAAAATGTATATAGTACAAAAGTCTGTAAATAAAACTGACGCTTCTCAATCCTTTGTATTCCAACATTATGGGCGCACGGTTGGCGCAGTGGTTGAGCGATTGACTGCTGCGCTGCGTGTCGCGGGTTCGATTCCCGCACGGAACAAATATTTGTATGGCCTACAGATAGTCGTTCCGGCTCTGGGTGTTTGTGTATGTGAGTTTATATGTTTGTAAACGCACCCACGATACAGAAAGAAATTCCTAGTGTGGGCAACGTTTTTTTTAAGAAAAAAAAAAAAATATATAACAAAAAATACAGTATTTATCTACTCAACGATTTCTAAACAACGATTCCCCTCGATGGGACAGGTAAAACAATATTTAGCCATCCCCTGTCCCCTTTAGCTGTATGGGAGCCCCCCTTAAAAACAGAAAATTGACAATTTGTATGTCTTTGGGTCAACAAGATACTTATACTGTGAAAATTTGTAGACTAGCTCTAACCTTTGGCTGTCCATTTGGCTGTCCACCGATTATAACAGACAGACGGACACGTGAGTGACGGCAATAGGGCTCCGTTGTACCCTTCGGGTGCGGGACTCTAAAAATGTCAAAAACCGTAGCAAACAAAACAAAACAATATCGCACCGAAACCGAGCCAGTCAATAAGTGGGTCTCTGACCTCCTCGGTAAAGAATCTGTACAGAAACGAAAACGAATGCGCCTTAAGGCCGATTTCACCAATGAAACAAATTTTGATTAGTTTAACTAAACTCAGTTTATGCAAATACAGCATTCCGATTGGTTAAACCGCTGAGAAACTACCAATCAGAACGCTTTATTTGCATAAACTGAGTTTAGTTGATCTTATCGGGATTAGTTTCATCGGTGAAATCAGCCCTTAGTGTTTAAAATGATGATTGTTATATCTTAAGTTGGTGTTTATAATTCAACATGAAATTGCTCTTTCTAGCTACAAGATCTGGCACTACACATGCACTCTGATGCACAAGCGTGTCAGCGCTGAAAAGGAGAACCTCCTGGCTATCAGCTGGCAGCCGGGCAACTTCCCCAAGAGCGATCTGTCTAGGACTGCGCCCAAAGGCATTGAGGACACCACGCCTAAACCGGCGGCGGCCTACAGACCGCCTGGAGCTAAGAATAGGCCTTCGACCTTCACGCTACATGAGCAAGAGAAACCGCATAAACCTGGGGAAACACCTAGTGGTAAGATTTGAATCCTGTATTATAATATGATCTATAAGATTTATTGTATGGATGTCAGAAGCCCGAAAATCGTATAACCAGTCTTACCACGAGATCTTACCTTGTCACCCATTAACTTGTTACTAGAGATGTGCCGACTATAATTTTGGCCGACTAGCCGATAATGGTTTCGAGGGTATTCGGCAATTTCCGTGACGCTTCATTTACAGCTGATTCGCGCGCAAGAGCGTGTTTGTTTACATCACATTGTTTCTTGATTTGAGTTTACCATCGTGGTGAAAGGATTGGTCAGCTAGACTCTGCGTTACCGAGTGCTAGCTGTCCTGGGTGCATCGAGCGTTTGGAATCGCACTACAATTTATATTAACGCCACTCGGGGAGGCTCCTTTCATGCACCCATGCACACTTCATGCAGAATACGACACGCATGCTGGAGTGCCCCAAGTGCCCATACGACTGCACGTTAGTGGACCTAATGAACGTCACTGATACTGCTATTGGCATGGCTGCCTACTCGTCCCAAAATATATAAAGAGTTTTCCATCGAGAAGAAAAGATGAAGTTTATTGAGTTTTGCTTTTGCGGGTCAGAGAGGTAAAAAAAAATACTGTTATTCTTACTGTTCATTAAAGTGAATTAAAATTTAATTATGTTATAAATAAAGTCTCGTGTATGGTTTTTTTTTCATCTCCATCCCAGATACCTCCAGTTTATTCTGTGATCAAATGTTCGACTATAGACGATTCCCCTCAGTCGCAAATCCAAGTACAAGAACTACCGACAACAGTGCCGGATAGTCGGCACTCTTTGCCGAATAGTCGCCGACTAATCGGCACATCCCTACTTGTTACTCCATCGTAAGACTGGTTGGTTTTTTTTTTTGCTGTATTTGGGTTGCCATCATCAGCAGGCAGTCAAACCATGTTATGATAAGGGCATTCAGCTGCATCTGGTTACACTTCAACAAATTTCTAATCATTCATTCGTGTCTTAGGTATTGAAGATTTTTCAGACCTCTTCCTATAATATAAACATGCCCTTCTTATTTAGCGGCGCCATCGAAGCAGGCGCTAAAGCAGAAGGAAAAGCGCGAAAAGGCAAAGGCCCGCAAGGCTGAAGAGAAAGCCCGCGGTGACGTGACGCCCCCGCCGCCCGTCGTCGGCTCTTCCCGCGCGCCCTTCGTGTCCACCGGAGACCCCGAGAAGGACAAGAAGGTCAAAAATCTCAATAAGGTAATGTTCTGAACTCATAACAAGAATTAGTTTAAACTAGCTGCTGCCGAAGAGTTACAACTTCTCCAATATCTTTATAGCTAGTATCTTTATGTTATTCTATACTAAACTATACTAGTTTCAGCCAGAGCTTCGCCCGCGTGATAAATATTTTATCATCCCAAGGGAACATTATACCGCGATAAAAAGTAGTATGTGCTATTCCAGCCTAAAATCTATATCTGTGCCAAATTTCATCCAGATCCGTTCAGCCGTGTTAGCGTTATTGAGTAACAAATACACATTCATACATCCAAACTTTCGCATTTATATTATTAGCTGGTACCCGCGGATCAGCCCGCGTGGTATTAGTACTTCGCCCAATTTATTTATAAGTTAAGCCTTTATGTTATTCTAATGTATAAGCTCTGACACCAGAGGACGCCACATCCTCACACGAAAAGAAGAAGAAGCTATATTTCTGTAAAGTTTCTGTAGTTTCTGCCTACCCCCATGGGAAAAAGGCGTGAGTTTATGTATGTATGTAGTTTCCTCAAAACCCGTTCAGTAGTTTTTGCATGAAAGAGTATATAACATCTACCCATCCTCACAAACGTTCACGTTTATAATAGTTGTAGGATAGGTAAGATTACTATAAAATTTCATCGACATCCGTTCAGTTCAATTTTCGTGTGATAGAGTAACAAATAGCCTCACAAACATTCACATTAATAATATAACCCAAAGTCCCCTTCAAAAGAAGCTACATTTTGTAAATAAAGACGTTTGCCACAGATAATATAATACTAGCATACAGATGCCTCATCCCATACAAAAAAACCGTGCTGACGTAACTAGCGTTTTTGTCTGATTAAACAGATTATTTCTCTAAGAACATCGATCTCGTTCGGTTCCGTTCCACGGATATAGATGATGTTAGCAGCACTTGCAAGTAAAAAGGTTTACTCGGTTCGTGAATATTTTTCAATCAACAACAAATAATCAAAAATAAAAAAAATATATCTTTCGTCTAATGTTTTGGGCTACTGGAACGTTCCATTAAGGTGGACGCGCACCTATCCGCGCCGCAGTCATCGCATTCTATAAATCTTTATATGAAATCGTATGCAACCTCGCGAACCTATCCGCGCAGCACGAGCCGCATTTGAGCAAAATGCTGTAGGTATACGGATTCCACCAGCGCGTGCGGATGACGTCATCAGATTCGGCGGGCGATGCGGGCGGCGCGGAAACATGATCCGTATCCGTATGGAAATATAGTTCAAGGTGTACAGAAGTGGATACAATGCGTGCGGCGCGTTCGGCGCGGATAGCGCTGGGCCTTGAGGAAATACGATGACCGCGGCGAGTGCGGTGCGGCCAGGTGCGCGTTCACCTTTAGTCAGACGCATTCCAGTACCACAAAACATTAGACGAAAGCGCTTTATATAGCTAAAATATAACCCAGCCAAGTGAAATTGCTCGTTACTTTCGTATTACAACTTTACTTTGATTTTCTTGAATTTGGGATTATTTGATGTTGATTGAATTGTCGCTACGTAATTTAGAAGTTCTTCATTTACAAAATTTATAGCATGTCGTGAAGGGGACTTTAGTTTAAAATATGGATCAGCTTTTGCCTACGGTTTCGGCCACGTGCCTTGTAGATCGGTCATAACCTCTACCGATCGAAATCGAATACCGATCCGCAGGCTTATTACGTATCTTTTGCAAGAGCAAAACGATAGCGATTTTTGCGCAATAATTGCTCTTCAATACAAAAGTTTTAAAGTTGTTGACGGTTTTTTTTTAATAACTGCATTTGACAAACAGCGAGCGATTAGCAAATGATTTTGTAGGACCTACCATACCTACACTGCAGATAATTCCGACTTTTATGACATAAAGCGTTTGATCGCTATCGTTTTGCTCTTACAAAAGATACGTAATAAGCCTGCGGGTTCGAATACCGGGGCTAAAATAATCCTATGTTCAAATTCAGGCCTTGGTTTTGGGCTATGCTTGATAAACAAACATGTAAAAAATAAAATTTAAAAAAAACCCCGACACATATGTTACATAATGTATCTAGTAGTAGACACGTTTTGATTGACAATCTATTGAACACGTAATTATGACACGATATCTTGCGTAAACGGCCCGATTCAAACAGTAAAACGCCCATAACTTTAGAATGGCAGAACCGATTTTCATCAAACATAGCTGAGAACACTCTCGATAAAGTCACCTTTCAAACAAAACAACGAAATCAAAATCGGTTCATCCGTTTAGGAGCTATGAAGCCAGATATTCAAATACACATATACACAAACATACAGGTACACACGTCAAACTTATAACACCCCTCTTTTTCCGTTGGAGGTTAAAAATACAAACTATACTTTTATAATATTAGTTTGAAAGTAAGGGTTTGAAATAAAGAAAATTACAGTTGCATTCTCTTAATGCAAGCATGATATAAGAATTTTAGTATTGATTGAGATCAATATCCTTGAGATTTTCACATTTTTAGTTCATAATTATTTATTCTTTTCATTCAAGTTATATCGGATCGGTCGTAATGTTGAGTGTACAGTTAGCAACACAAGCTGTTAAAAAGCCATATCCTAAATATTCTCTGTATAGGTTATTTAGAAAGGGCCATTACAGATTACTTAGCGATAACCTGATCCTTACGTAGTCATACGACGATATGTTTTAAGTTGTAGAAAAAAGTCATAGATATATAATTATTTAGGTACGATAAACTAAGTAAAATTTTTATTCTCTATCTCTTGGTACGGAACTCGGTCACCCTTTGCTTTACTCGTTCATTTCGAGGAAGGGCTCCGTACCTCGTACTCGCAGCTAGGAGTTGGCCACAATATTTGCACAAAAAACCTCTTGTTGCTGACCGTACATATTTTACTATCAGGCACGTGTATGAATGCATACGAGTTCACGATAAACTAGCATTCACGGCCATTCTAAAATATGTATAAACCGGCATTCACGGCCACTCTAAAAATATTTAAATGATCAGATATTAGCATATTATTAAAATTATGCAAGATATGACGTTGGTATACTTATTAAACATCACGCCTGTCCCGGAGGGTTAATCAGAGATATAATAGTGCACTTGCCTACATTTCGCCATGAAATTGGCGCTTAGATACGCGTTTCTGTGTACGGATGACAGTACAGTGGGGTGGAGTAAGCTCTTTGAGTAAGGTTATTTTGAGATCGCGTAAGTGACAGATGTAATAAATAAAATAATAATACTAATCTTTATTTCTCCATAAATGCATTACATTGTTTTGATCAAAAAATTGCTTATCATATACATCTGTCCCTTACACACACTCAAAATAACCTTTCTCTAAGAGCTTTTGGTCACCCCCTACTTCAAGCGAACAGTTTGGGTGTTTAGTATTACATATATTGCGATGGTCTATATAGTCACGTTTACGAGCCTAAAACCAAATGATAGTTTACTAACAAGTTTTGTCCTTTTCAACAGAAACTTAGCGACATTGACAAGCTGAAGCAACAGAAGGCTTCTGGCAAGCAGTTGGAGCTGAACCAACTAGCCAAGATCGATCAGGAAGCGGCGCTGCTGCAAGAACTGGCCCTGCTTAGGTTATGATCGTCCTAGCTCAAGACAATGCTCCGTTGACAAACCACTTCGCGTGAACTAGTAGTGTTAAGGACAGCTTTATCCTTGATACACTCCAGTGGAACAGGTCGCCTAATGAAAGTCTTCATGACGTTAGTTAATTAACATGATTTTTTCTTTGCATTTATTATTTAACACAATTCTATAAACCTGTTCCACGGGAGTGGATCAATACTGTTAAACAATTATTTTAATTAAAAGACTTAAAGAGATTTAGCTATTAATACGACGTGAAATATACATTATATTATACGTCATTATTACTATAGAAATAAATGTGTTTTGTTTTACTATTTTTGTATCAGAGTTTGTCGACAACGTAATCGTTTGCATAATATAGGGTTTCAGAGTGTACCTATCTCTATTTATCGACGCATGAAAACCGGACTGAATTGAGCTAAAAGACAAGCGAACTCGCAAATTAATACTTGTTCGACTGGTCGCGAGTGCAGTCATTCTTATCAAATAAATCTGTTATAAATGTGAGAATAATTATATTCGTTATTTCTAACGATTTGATATCGTAAATGTACTAAATCGCTGAAATTATAATACATAATGGTTATTTTTTTTGTAATGAATAACGTATCCTAGTGATTGTTTGTTGGTTATACGTGTAATTAACATGTTCGTTTGAAATAATAACATCAATACAAATCTGGTTACTATATTTGTAAGTGGCAGTTTTATTTATCTTATCTCTGTTTCCGCTAATGTGCTTTATCGGCTTATTATCTAATCTTGCACGTTGATCTGGGTGTTATGTTACAAGTGTGAAAATAGCACATGTTGTAACAGTAAGCTTAAAATATTTGTGCTTCCACTTAATTTTTTTTTTTGTTAGCCTGAATTGTCGCCACTCCTGGGCAATGACCTCCAATCATTCCTTCCATTTCTCTCGGAGTCCATTTTTCAAAGGCGTCCCGCCATCTTTTATTCATGATTATTTACTAATTTTTATATAAATTATTGTCATGCTAACCATGTTTACATTATTTTAGATAGGGTCTCTATCAAAGCCTAGAGAATGCCAGATTCAGAGTATAAAGTACGAAATAAAATAAAAAATATTTTAGAAATTCTAAATCCGAGAGAACACTTGCATAACCCCATAAAATGCTTAAAGCCCATGCTTTGCCAAACTCAACCACCATTGCTTGAGTTGGACATAGACACCATCGACGAGCAGCGAGTAGAGCTCGAACCTAGATACGAGTTGGCGAGAAGCGAGTGTGTAGTTCCGATAGTTATACCGCTCGGCTATGAGCGAGTGTTTTTGTGTGACGAGCGATTATTCGCACCACTTGCTCGGGTGGTCGGTCCTGAACGCGTTGGTTGGTTGGTCTCTCGGCGTGAGTTCTGACCGCTAAGCGAGCATAGCAAGTATTATCTTTGATAACTCTTGTCGCTGCGCCAAATTTGTAGTGAGAAAGTACTCGCCGGCAGTGTGAATAGCCAGCGATCAACTATTAATATACTCATATGTATCTTTAATTGAAACGAGTTCTACAGCTTTTGTTCGTTTCTTCATAGAGAAAATTGTCGATAGCTAATCGCTTCATCGGTGCGGTCGGTCAGCGGTGGGACAACTGCCATAATCCCACGTAATGCTCATAAAAAAATTAAGTCGCTTCGCCTTTGCTCTATTCAAGCTTAAGAAAGTAGTAAATCAGGCAGCTGTTATAGCTGCATATTATGGCTATGTAGATTCCACATTACGCTACGGAGTAATTTTTTGGGCAAATTCATGTGAGAAAAATAACGTTTTTAAAGCACAGAAGAGGTGTATTAGATCGATGTGTAATTTAAAACCAACAGATAGTTGTAAACCTCATTTTAAATCCCTTAGGATAATGACATTACCTTGCCTTTATATATACGAGACTGCATTGTTCGTCAAGAAAAACAGTAAATTATTTAAAAAAGCTTCTGAGGAACGTTATAGATCAACAAGACCGGAATATCACCAAAAGTATATAATAAAATACCAAATGCTATCAAAGATTTGAATTTGATACAATTTAAACGAAAACTGAATGATTATTTAATTGAAAAATGCTATTATACCATTGACGAATTCCTTCTTGACAAAATGTAAAAACTGACAATTATATATTTATGCTTGACACCTTGACTAACTGATTGTATTTTAAATTTTGTAATAATAATTAATTGTATTCTAATATGAATTGTTATCTCAATTTTGACATTTTTTATTTAGTATATCATATTTCAATGTAAATCAATTTTGACATTTTTGTTTTGTATTTCAATGTATGTAAATCAATTTTAATTTCTGATATTGTTAAACGTGTATGCCTAATGGGTAGCTTTTTGAGTTACCATAAAATTTTTGTAAGACCTGTTGTATCACCAAAAAGCACACGAATAAATACTTTGACTTTGACTTTGACTTTGAATGAGGTTGAAAGGTAATAAACATGATCACGATCACTGCAACGCTGGTGAAGTGGTCGCTAGCTACTGCTGATCATGGGGTTCGATTCCCAACTCGGACAGTGCTGTAGTCTATTGCAGTATTACCCCTAATCCCGAGTGCCTTAAAACTCAACATCACTGCTTAACCGGATCGAAACCCGGCAGCCTAATTGCGCAAGTGACTAACTTGCGCAATTAGGACCGCACAGGCGCACACTGCTGTCACGGGCTTGTCGCCACTAGACTAAAGAGCTGTGATTTACACTGGCATGGCCAGTAATGGCCACCTTCAGGGATTTTAATTTTCATAACACAGCAAATTTGTTGCCAAATATCAGAATGTTTCGGTCACTGGTTCAAAAGTTAGAAGGGTTTACAGGTAGCCGAGCTTGGCCAAATTTATATCTCAAAAACTAGGGGTACCTCCTAGCGGAGATGTGTCGGGAAAGTACGTAACGATATTAAAAAGTAGTTAAATAATTTCCTTTTTTTATCGGTTAATATTGGATTACGTAGGAATTTTTTGAGGTTTGGAATGCATTTCTCAATTTGGCAATCAAATATAAAATAATAAGTCTAATGTACAATAAGAATACGCTTTTTAGCTAGTATTTATATTTAAGTAAATTTTTTTTTTGATAGGCTTGCGCTTGACTAATATCTCACCAGATGGTAAGCGATGATGAAGATTTTTTGCAAAACGCTGCGTTTCCCGAGTGCCCTCCAGTGTTGCTGTTCTAGCCGCTTTGACGCTAGTTCTAGCGGGTTTCATGAGTACCTAGTTAGCGACAAAAAATATGAGTTAGCGACAAAAAACTCATCTTCAACGACTTCCAGCTACTTTTTAATCATAGAGCAAACCAAGGTCACGGCGTCTCAGCGCTAAGGAAGAAAATTTATGAATAAATGTCATCCGGTAATTCAGATAAATTTCTCTGGCACTAGAAGTTGAAGCCCCTCCAATATCTCCACCAACTGCTTTTAGCCTTGGTTTTTCCTATAGTTAAAAAGTCTCTAGAAGTCGTTGAATTGTTTTTTGCCGCTAACCACTCTTGGAATGCGCTAGAACGGTAACACTGCTCGCGGCCGTCCCTAGCATGTCCCTAGCTGTAGCACACATCCCTCGCACACATCTCTCGCAAACATATCTCTCGCACACATCCCTCGCACAAATCCTTCCCATGCCGAAGGAATGGTACCTAATGTGTTTATCAGTCTATGTTTGTATGTACGTTTGTTCCTATGTGGAGTACTAGAGACCATACGCGTTGGCTGATTTTGATGATTCTTACGTCAATCGATTCGTATTATCCTTGCGAGTGTCACTGGGTAGAGTACATTAAAATTGGAAAATAGAAAAAAATATAGATTGTGGGGGCCATCAAACCTATCGTGTGGGTTATCAAAATCAAGAGTTTTAAGAGGTGATTTCAAAAATATATATTAACTAGGTGACCCGGCAAACTTTGTTTTGCCATAAAAAGACCAAACATTTATCTACCCTACCTACCCTACCTTATACTACCTACCCTACCCTACCCTACACTACCCTACACTACCCTACACTACCCTACTCTACCCAACCCTACCCTACCCGACCCTACACTACCCTACATTACCCTACCCTACCCTATCCTACCCGACCCTACACTACCCTACATTACCCTACCCTACCCTACCCTACCCTACCCGACCCTACACTACCCTACACTATCCTACTCTACACTACCCTACCCTACACTACCCTACCCTACCCTACCCTTCCCTACCCTACACTACCCCACCCTACCCTACCCTACACTACCCTACCCGACCTTACACTACCTTACACTACCCTACCCTACCCTACCCTACCCTACCCTACCCTACACTACCCTACCCTACTCTACCCTACCCTACCCTACACTACCCTACCCTACCCTACCCTAACCTACCCGACCCTACACTACCCTACGCTACCCTACACTACCCTACGCTACCCTACACTACCCTACCCTACACTACCCTACCCTACCCGACCCTACACTACCCTACACTACCCTACCCTACCCTACACTACACTACACTACCCTACACTACCCTACACTACCCTACCCTACCCTACCCTACCCTACCCTATGTCCTTCTCCTGGTTCTAAGCTACCTCCCTGCCAATTTTCAGCTAAATCGATTCAGCCGTTCTTGAGTTATAAGCGAAGTAACTAACACGACTTTCTTTTATACCAGGCCCCTCAGAAAGTATTGCGAAAAAAAGTTTGTATATATGGGAGACTGGCCAGTTATAATGTTTTTCGAAAATATGATTATTTATAAGTAAAAATAAGTAAGTTCCAATTTCAAAATTTCCCTCCACATTTTTTGCGAGTTAATTCAAAGTATTGTGTCTCACTGAAATATGGATCTGCGCCGGGAACATTTTAGAGCTATGATTTTATACGATTTCAAGTGTCGCCTGAAACCGGATGAATCGTACGATAGACTTCAAATGGCATTCATGGATGAAGGCCCTTCCAAGGCAACCGTGTATCGTTGGTATAACGAATTCAAGCGCGGTCGACCAACTTTGGGGGATGACGAAAGAAGCGGTTGCCCTTTGACGGCTGTTACCGAAGAAAACGTGCTAGCAGTGAAAAATTTAATCCAAGACAATAGGCGAATTACATATCAGGAGATTCAACACATATTGAAGATTGGATCGGGAAGCGTTCACGAGATTCTACACAGCCATCTTCGCGTGAGGAGGATAGTATCACGCTGGGTGCCGCACAACCTCACCGATGCTCAGAAGCAGGCCCGGGTGGAATGGTGCCGTGATATGCTTAACAAATTTGAAGCAGGCTCGTCTCGGCGTGTTTACGACATCGTTACAGGTGATGAGTCCTGGATTTATCAATACGACCCAGAAACCAAGCGCCAGTCGACTGTTTGGGTGTTTCAAAATGAGCCAACGCCTACCAAAGTGAAGCGATCTAGAAGCGGGGGTAAGATTTTGATCGCTAGCTTTTTTAATTTGACTGGCCACTTGGTATCAATTCCCTTACGGGATCAAAGAAGCATTAATGCCGAATGGTATACTACCAAATGTTTGCCAGAAGTTTTCTCTGTTATAAGCAACAAGCGACCAAACACAGGGCTCCGCGGGCTACTGCTCCACCACGACAATGCACCTGCGCACACCGCACTCAAAACGAGGGACTTCCTGGACAGCACGCCAGTCAAACTCCTGGGTCACCCTCCTTACAGCCCTGATCTAGCACCGTGTGACTTCTTTTTATTCCCAAAAATAAAAAATCAGCTCAAAGGGATACAATTTTCGTCGCCGGAAGATGCGCTGGCTGCGTTCGAGCAGGCTGTAAACGAGGTGTCTGCGGCGGACTGGAAAAAGTGTTTTGAAAACTGGTTTAGGCGCATGAATCTTTGTATAGAGGCTGGTGGAAAGTACTTTGAAAAGATTTAATAAAAATATATGTACGTATAGAACAATTTTTTTTAGTTTCGCAAAACTTTCTGAGTGTCCCACGTATATATAGATATATGTGTATGTTTATATGTACATTTCGAAAAAAAAATAACTAAAAAGTTATAAATAACAAGTTAATAAAAAAAAAAACAAAAAACCTGAATACGTATGAAACAAACTAAAAAGACGTAGGTAAACAAGAAGAAAACATGCTGTGCAGTTTTTTTTTTATTATTATCGGTAGGCTCGCGTTTGACCATTACCTCGCCTGGTGGTAAGCGATAATGCGGCCTACAGCGAAGCACGCTTGCCTAGAAGTAACCTATTCACTCTTGACTTAAATACCCCAAGGTTGTAGCTATCAGGAAACAAAGACTCCGGAAGGTAATTCCACTCCTTAGCTGTGCGCACAATGAGAGTATTAGCAAAACGCTTTGTGCGTATGGGTGGGATGTCCACCATGAACCGATGGCGCATGGCCGTACGTCTTGTAGTCCGATGATGGAAAGGGCTAGGCGGCATCAAATTGTGCAGTTCCGTCGCACACTCCACGAAATGTAACCGATAAAAAACCGACAGGCTGGCAACTCGGCGTCGATGTTCGAGGCTCTGGAGCTTTGACGCGACCAATGCATTGTTGCCAATAAGCCTCTTGGCCCGTCTGTCAATCGACTCAAGTGCATCAAGCTGATATTTGGCAGATCCGTCCCAGAGGTGAGAGCAGCACTCCATGCACGACCGAACTTGCGCTTTATACAAGTTGAGCAGCTGTTCAGGTGTGAAGTACCGTCTCACCTTTGCAAGAATCCCTAACTGTTTTGCAGCCAACTGAGCTTTCGCAATTGGAGCATACATTTGGTTTTAATCAGCCAGCTCGTTAATATTGTCTTTTTAGTTCACTTATTAAGCAGTTGGGTTTTTGAAATAGTTTTTTTTTGTCTTCTGCTATCAGTCCTAGGACTATGAGCAGAATTGTTGCAATATTTGATTTTGTATGCACAAATCCTCGCGCGGTTGAACCGTCTCCACTAGAGATTTGCTGAGAGAGGCTAGGGATTATATTGGTTCTTAACAAACACATTCCCTCGCTACGCATCCTCGCACATCTCTGGTGGAAACGCAGCCTTATCCTGGTTATAATGTATTCAGTTAGTATTATTATTTTGGGTTACAAACACATTCCCTCGCTACGCATCCTCGCACATCTCTGGTGGATACGCAGCCTTATCCTGGTTATACTGCATTCAGTTAGTATTATTACAAACACATCCCTCGCTACGCATCTTCGCACATCTCTGGTGGAAACGCAGCCTTATCCTGGTTACACTGCATTCAGTTAGTATTATTATTTTGGTTCTTAACAAACACATCCCTCGCTACGCATCCTCGCACATCTCTGGTGGAAACGCAGCCTTATCCTGGTTATACTGCATTCAGTTAGTATTATTATTTTGGTTCTTAACAAACACATCCCTCGCTACGCATCCTCGCACATCTCTGGTGGAAACGCAGCCTTATCCTGGTTATACTGCATTCAGTTAGTATTATTATTTTGGTTCTTAACAAACACATCCCTCGCTACGCATCCTCGCACATCTCTAGTGGAAACGCAGCCTTATCCTGGTTATACTGCATTCAGTTAGTATTATTATTTTGGTTCTTAACAAACACATTCCCTAGCTACGCATCTTCGCACATCTCTGGTGGAAACGCAGCCTTATCCTGGTTATACTGCATTCAGTTAGTATTATTATTTTGGTTCTTAACAAACACATCCCTCGCTACGCATCCTCGCACATCTCTGGTGGCAACGCAGCCTTATCCTGGTTATACTGCATTCAGTTAGTATTTTTATTTTGGTTCTTAACAAACACATCCCTCGCTACGCATCCTCGCACATCTCTGGAGGTAACGCAGGCGTATTGCGTAAGTGAATACGGCAACGCAAAGATTTTGACCAATCACACAGACGGAAATCCACATCGCGTCATTCATCTCGCATGTGATTGGTCAATTTGGTCGATTGGATGGCGGCAAACTATTTGCGTTGCCGTATTCACTTACGTAATACGGCTGCACTGGTTAAACTGCATTCTGTTAGTATTATGATTTTCAATGTTATTTTAGTTAGTAATGTGATTGGTGAATAGTGGTACAAAGTTAATATTCGTAGGAGCACAGATTACTTAATAGTTAGTAGGAGGCTGCAGCCTGAGCTGAGATTACGCTAAGTATCGGCAGATGTTTTACCAATCTGTCTCAACACTACTTTCCCTCCCTGCCTAACCCATTATTCTTCTCAGTTTGTCCAAAATAATGTTTGATTTAAGAGTTTCTACATAAACCTATTTTACAGAGTCAAACACGTTACCTAGCTAGAGGCAATAAAAAATCTCGTTAGTGAAAGTTAATATTATCCTAGGTTTATATGACGATTATTTTAGTTTCAGCTAGGTATAAAAACGTTTTCGCTCATTCACATACATCCCTTTGAAAAGCAATTCGCATAAACACTAGATGGAAATGGAACCATTCGGAGTCCTTCCACAACTTTCTTTGGTTATCTTCATGTGATAAACTGCTTTCTGACATGGATTGTCGTAAGCAAACATGACGTACGAGTACCTACATATAAATAAATCAAAACCTGCCGCGCTTCCCCGCGCCTGCACTGGCTGGAAAGCGTCCTCTATCCAGGAATTTTTTATTTGAACACGATAAGATATCGATAATAAATTGATATGTACGCGAGGTTGGTTTTTAATTGTTAACAGTAGTAGTCGGTGCGCTCGGTGTGTTGACACGCCGATAACTCGGTTTGTTTACGATCGGTTATTATTGCGACGACGGCGGCGGTGGCGGCGGTGTAGTGCAATCTAGCATATTCGTATTGAGCTGCTCCAACGAACTGAGAAGCAGTGTAGCTCTTTAATATGGACAGAGAGTGCGACGATGCTGACGATAGCACGCATCTGCTAAGTGAAACTGAACGTGAACGGACTACAAGTGACTCGAATTTGTCCAGTGCCGTCCGCGGAACAACTTTCCAGGACACGATAGTGTTTGATAGCAAGATGAGGAAGACCTCCACGCACACGGAGGACCTGGGAGCGACGTGGTGCGGGCGCCGCTCGCTGCCGGACACGGGCCGGCTGCGCCGCGTGCACTCCTGGTCGGGAGGACCGCCAGACGACCTCAGCTCCGAGATCATTATACTAAGAGAACGGTAAGTAGACCATTTCCCCTTCAAAACAATATATTTGCAGCATACGTTCCTATTACTTATTAGCTAATTCACAGTGAATACGTGCACATAACTGGGTAATTATTAGGTAAACCACACGTGTTGCAGTTTGTTTCTATTATCAGTCTATTGTAAATGTAAGATAACTATCGTTGTTATTTATCTGTACAATAATAATAATCAATGTTAGGCGACTATATCAAGTATCTTATGTAATCCAATACTAGATTGATCTTGGATTCAATGAAGAAACAGGATGATTCGAGATACCTACCTTCATACTTTCAGCCTGTATCATTAATATCTACTTAACTATAAGAAATAAATATTCTGAGTGGAGGAGAAATCCAGGAAGGAATAGACCGAAGACATTACCTTGAATCTTATTGCAATTATTTATCTACAAATAAATAACTGATCGCTTTATTATGATTGGTTTAGATTTGATTACAGCCATCATGAATAGTAAGTTGTAGGACGCTTATCTACCACTGAAACCAAAAACAAACAATGCTGATTTTGCTGAGCTACTTCACATAGACCATGGAGCGTATCCAATAGACTATATTGCGCGAAGGTAGTAAATAGATAGGTACCCACTTGTTATCCTACGACACTATTGCATCTACTTATGTATGTTTTCTTCATAGGTTGGTGCGAACTCAGACGCGCCTCCAGCCAGGGGCGGTGCGTCATCTCTCCAGCCGCCAGAGGCTGACCCTGGCTTCCCTAGCCCTGGTAGACTTCATGAGCTTCTGCTCCATGAGTGTGATGGCGCCGTTCTTCCCTCGGGAGGCAGCTGCCAAAGGCCTTTCCGAGACCATGTGTGGCATTGTGTTCAGTTTCTACGCAGTCGTCATGTTCCTCACATCGCCTTTGTTCGGAAAATTCGTAAGTATTTTGTTTAATTTCTACCATAGACCTATGCCAGATTTACAGTAATTGTGTCGTATTTTCCAGTAACTGGGGATGTCGGATAGACTCTTATGTTAAATACTGGAAGAATGGAAGTCAATTCCGCAGCTAGATTATAGACCTTTGATTTAGCTGTGTTCTTCAAGTTTTGTTGTGCCGAGTGATTCGGACTACTGATTCAGAGCTTAGTCGAAAATCAGGAGCATAGCTGATTTCGTCGTCGGCAAAGCGGACTAACTACAAAGTCGCGAGAATCTGCACCGCCGTAGTTCTGGCGTTGCTTGAAGGGCTGCTATTTCCAGCATTGGGCGTATTACACCTGAATTATGTTTCTGCCATAAGAATGTGGATAGAGAGGATAGGTATGCAGCAATTTACCTATACCTAGTGCCACTAAACCGTTGAGTAAAGTCACTTCTCAACTTCCCATTTGAAGGGTATCCTGTTTTATTCCTGACAGAAAATTAAGAGAACATTAGATACCTACGCAAAACTTCCTCTCCAATAACGAAGTATTATTAAGCAAAAGGTTACAATCTCGAAATAGACTTTCTATAGATTCTCTTAGAATGAACGTACGTAAACGATATATTTATAGCCGATAGGCATCCCTTTAAGTTTCCTTTTGCGTCATTAATTCTAGTTTTACATATGGAAGAGATTTGTTGTTCTACTTATATAACAAACTTGTGCCTATGCGTGTGATGCTATCTTTTAGTTCCTTGCTTATAATATCATAACTATTGTATAGCTGTCTCGTGAGTCTAGTGGTCGCTAAAACTACTGCTGAGCTAGTGGTCCAGCGTTCCATGCCTGGGTCGGGCAAAGTGTTATTGGGTTTTCCATCTGGAATTTCTCAGCAATAAATACACCCTAGTACCATATTACAACTACTACTGGGGCAAGGTGAGCGTACTATAGGTGCACCACTGCCTAACCTTTCGGAGCAGAGATACAGGCGTGATGTTAAGTCATCATCATCATCATCTTGGATTGGTGCAACACGTTTTCTTCTTCTGTCACGCTATCACTGACTCCCTTTTCATTCATATCACTCCTCACACAGTCCATCCAACTTTTTTTTTCTGCCTGCCTCTCTCTCTCCATTCATCCACATCTATATTCATAACTCTTTTACTAACATGCGTTTCATCCCTCCTCAACACATGACCATACCAGGACAAACAGTTTTCCTTCAACTTTTGTCACTAGCGCCATTTTCACTCTTTCACTGCCTCTAATATACTCATTTCTCACTTTATCCATTCTCGTAACGCCGCACATCCATTTCAACATTCTCATCTCTGCTACATGCAATCTCTTTTCATCCATCTTTTTCACAGCCCAACATTCTGATCCATACAGTATGACAGGTCTAATCACGGATTTGTAGATTTCCCCTTTAACTTAAGGGGCATCCGTGGGTTGCATCATATGTACACCATCAAAAGTGCTTAAAATTAAAAACAAAGTGCTTAGTTACAGAAAAAGTCATGTTGCTAGGGAGTTTATTGTTCTACTTCCTTCTAGCTATATTGTGCTGCATAAGTTCTTCTCGAAGCCTAAAAGTTAACTTACACTATTTAATTGTTTTTACTATTTTGTACTATTACTAATTAATAATTTGATATTACGTATTAGACTAATTTAAATTTAATTTGTATTGCACGACAATTTGATGTATTGTATTTTTACTAGACTGATATATATACCTATGAATTTTGTATGCCTCAACGGCGGGACATAGCACACCTACCTGTAACCAACACAACATCTTATAAATCTATGACACGGTAAAGATATCTATACAGTATTCTATCTTCATACAAACGGCCGGAACGCGAGTCATGCCCACGTGACTCGAGCTCAGCACGCACTCGATATACTACCAGTCGCAGTAAGCGTGCGATTTGTGAATATTTTATTCAAATACGTACAAGTACTTACTTACTTAATATGTCAGAGAGCAATTATAGCCTATATTGTTTTTTGTTTGCTTGAATTCTTCTATAACGCAACAAGAGATAACATTTTTTTAATTACCTGTAACTTCCGTAAGGCAAGACAATAAAAAACAATATACCTATCCTAATAATACGTAATTTGTTATTTTTTTTCATAGTGAGGTATTTCGCTTTTTCCACCGAGTAAAATACCTGGATTAATAAATATAAATAAGTGGATAGGGTGATAAAGTCACACACGAGTCACCTACCTACGCTCGGCACAGGATCGGTTTAAAAAAATAACTAGTAGGTAGTTTCCTAGGCTAGGCTATCTACTTACTTATGTACTTAGCTACTAACATATATTATTTAATTGGAAAAATATCATTATGAAATGATTAAGTACTCATGAGATTAATAATTGGTAGGTACCTACCTAGTAAGATTTAAAATAAGTTTAATAAAAAAATATAATATTTACCTCAGTTTAGAGAAAATAATCTGAGATATTCACAAAACTAGAAAGAATTCAAGTAGGTAGAGGTGGGCGGCCCTAGCGCGTGTTTAGGTGACGCGCGCTTTTAGGCACTTATTTCAAAGTCAGGGCCGAGTCACAATACTGTATAGATATCTTTACCGTGTCTATGATCCACAATTAATTATTTGAATAATTTACATTTAAATTGCCAAGAAACCTATTCAGGTTCACTAGGGATTTGCCACCCTTATCAACTTTACTGTCTATCAAAACAAATGAGTGCATGCTTGAACAAATATTAACCCATTGATATACAAACACTAGAAAGTGTACACATTAGCAATATCTCATATATAGACGTAGGTACCTAGTCTAATGATCATGTGTCATGTTTGTTCTTGCAGTTGCCGATGTTCGGCGCAAAGTTCCTATTTACAGCGGGCATGTTTGTCGCTGGCGCCTGCAATGTATTATTTGGGTGAGTTTTAGAGTAAGGATTAAAGATTTGTGTAATAATTATTTACCGAAATCCGAAAGTGAATGGTGCTATGCATGCAGTTGTGACCAGCAAGTCGATGTCTCCGGAAGCTCGACTCGCCGTTCACAACAGCGTGCTGGTGCCTACACTTATGTATGGAAGTGAAGGCTGGGTATGGCAAAAAAGACATGAAAGTAGGATTAATGCAGTAGAAATGTGCTCCTTGCGGAGTATGTGTGGTGTAACTTTAACTGATAGATTGAGGAATGAGGTAATAAGACAACGTTGTGGTTTAAAAGAAGATGTAGTGACTAAAATTGAAAAGGGTATGTTAAGATGGTTTGGCCATGTTGAGAGGATGAATGAAAGTCGACTTACAAAAGGTATTTACAAGGCAGACGTGAATGGAAACGCCGGGAGGGGACGCCCTAGAAAGACATACATAGACCTTATAGGTGATGATCTTCAGAAAAGCCAAGTGCGCAGTACCCATAACCAGCGTGTGTGTATGACTAGATGTAAGAATGTGTGTGAAGCAAAAGAAGTATGTAAGGATCGTAGCAGGTGGCGTTCTGTAGTTTCTGCCTACCCCCATGGGAAAAAGGCGTAAGTTTATGTATGTATGTATGTTAATTCTCCTCCTCTTAATCCTTAATATCCTTAATTGTTTACATACAATATCGAGACGTGGTAACAAGGTTTTAGGAAATAAGGAAACCTGAGTGTGATTTTAATCCTAGCGATCGTAAGTATTGCTAAGGTATATATTGAGTGTCATTACTTGTCTGAGTGACGTTAGTTCATAACCAATATGCATTGCATTAATTTGCATTCAACTATTGCCTTGAGAGGCAGGCCTGAGTGTTTGATGACGCTTCTAGTCGCGCGACCGTATTACGTAAGAAACAGCAACCAGCAATCATGGCGCGATCAAACGCTTTATGTCATTAAAGTCTGCATTACGGGAGTCGCAAGCCGATGCCCAGCCACCGTAGGCGCGGGCTTGCGGACGGCGAGTAATGGGTAGCTCGCCGTCCGATAAGGACCAGGCCCGAGTCGACGGCGCGTAGTGTTCTACGCGTGTCAAAGAGATGTCAGCAAATGTTGACGAGGTCCGCTAGGGCCGATGCCTGTCTGGGTCGCGGATAAATTTGAAAGAGAGTTATCGCGGCCCTGGCACAAGCAACTGAAGGAACACGGTTGGGTTTAGTCAGAAAAAGTCTGACACGCCCTCCCGCTTCACCCAGAGCGGGAGAAGTCATTGGATGATTTCCCACGCAAAACAAGAAGGTGCTATTCCATTGATAGGTGATAGCTGTTGGGCACATTATGCAATATCGGCCCGTCAGTAAATAATAACCAGCCAAGTGCGTGTCGGACTTCGCTTATTTAGGGTTCCGTACCAAACCGCAAAATTAAGTTGGTTGTAATAGGACAAACGAAGGAATTTCAAAGCAAATCAGTTTATCAATATATTGGTATTTATTAGTAAAGTATATGTAAAAATAACCATAATCACGATTTCAATTTCATAAGTCAATGGGGAGTTAAAACATTCATCCGTACAAAATTTTGTAAAAAAGCTGACTTTGGTGGGTTCTCATTCCTTTGTTTTCCAATATTTATTGATATAAAAAATCTGTATTTATCTACTCAACGAGCTGTATACAAGGATTTTTTTCACTCCCCCCTTTAGCTGTATGGGAGCCCTCCCTTAAGAATATAAAAAAAATATTTTTTGCCAATGTGCATGACTTTGGGTCAACAAGATGCTTATACTGTGAAAATTTGAAGACTGTAGCGCCAACCGTTTGGCTTTAAAACCCGTGTGACAGACGGACAATCATACGGACACGTGAGTGACAGCAAGAGCTCCGTTTGGACCCTTCGGGTACGGATCCCTAATAAATGAGTTAAGTAGGTGTTTAGTTACTAAGCAGTAACTTTGTAATTCAGGTACTACTAAAGTTACAGTTTCCGGGTGACAATTATTTCATCACTAGCTATCCCACGCGGCTTCGCTCCAGTCAACTGGCTGCCTACCTACCCATCTACCCTACCCTACATACATTATTGTTGCGTAACTTAAACCGTTTACGCCGTGCAAGCAACGGAATCTCTCAAAAAGGAATAACTGTGACTGTTTTTGTAACATTTTTCATTTATGCTCCGCTCCTTTTGGTCGTAGCGTAATGTTATTTATCCTATAACCTTTCTCGATAAATGGACTATCCAACATAAAAAGATTTTTCAATTCCAACCAGTAGTTCCTGAGATATAAAGCGCGTTCAAACAAACAAACATACTCTTCAGCTTTATAATATTAGTATAGATAAAGGCTATGTTACGTGTTAGGTAGGTACCTATTTTAAATCAACATCCGATAAAGATTTCTTGTATAACTATACCAAACCGTTATTTTATTACAATTTACGTAATAAAAAGTCGATGGCAGCGGGCTGCTTCATCTAAAACGTGCTCATTTATGACGCCATCGTTCAGGATTCGCTATTCGTCATGAAATGAAAAGGAACCAAAGTTTCTTTTCACTGTACATTTCACATTTTCTACGCCAATTTATCGCATTATTAAGTTTTCCGATGAAGCGTGGGACGTAAAAAACATGTGCATTCTCGAAGAGACAGGCTGCATAAAAATATGTCTAAAAATAGGTCATTCCTGTAACATCCTTTTTGGTAGCATCTGTTACTAAAATACACTGTCTACTTTTGTTAAAAAATATATAAGAGGAGATTAGCTTTTGATATAGCTTTTTTCGCCTTTTACTTCAAAAACAGCTTGTATTTTTTAGGTAAATACTATTATGTATAATTTCACCTGTGCCAAAATAAGATTAATTGACAAATTAAGACAAATTAATTAAAAACTTTATTAGTCAAATAATATTTTCAATTATACTCTTTGCGCTGTAGCATTGTGCGGGTGACAGATTCAATACCATTTTTTACGTATATACATCATACAGGCAACTATGGTTTAAGGTATTACTATGGTATGACGTTAAACTACAAAAAATGCGTAAAACTACAAAAAATGCGTAAAAAATGTTATTGAAACTAGGCTGTCACCCGCACCATGCTACAGCGCAAAGAGTGTAGTTAGGTTATGTTTTGGATTTTTCCATGCATGTCTTGCATGATGGTGTTGAAAGTGGAAAATTATTGCCAAACATATTTTCCATTAAATTCTATTAAGTAAGTTAGCTATTCGCGATTTCTTTAACTCTTTTAATTTCTAGGACACTAGCTTTAATTGAAGACACAACGACGTTCACGACACTATGCTTCGTGGTGCGAGGGATGGAGGCCCTCGGCGCGAGCGCATATTCCACGGCCAGCTACGTGTTCGTCGTGAACACGTTTCCTGACAGCATTGGCTCGGTCCTCGGCATTCTGGAGACGTTCATCGGTCTCGGCATGTCCGTGGGGCCTGCCATCGGAGGCCTCCTGTACTCGGTAATTGTATTTATTTTATGAAAGACTTTCCTAGATTATACAAACAGACAGGCCGACAAGGGGCACGGCGTGTTTTTCTAACGTCGGAATTTGTAGGTCACTTTTATAGGTACGTAGGCTGAAGTGAACGGCCGGTGTGGAAGCATAGCACCGGTCGATATGGTGACGTTTAGGGGCCCATGTTCAGCAATGATGCAGATGATGATCTTCGATAAAGAATACACCATGATGATGGATGGTGTGTGACTTCTGGATAATTAACAGTTTATCTCAATGTTATTGATTAAGGCAAGGGGGCGCGTCCTTGGGCGCAGATGAGGTTGGGATTGCTTGGGACGCAGCCTGTTGTGGTGCATCCATTGCGGTTGCCTTTCTCATCACATCCTTGTAAATTTTATCTATTTCATCCTTTATCCAAAACAAGGGCTGTTTTCAGTATTCCGTTGCTGCTTTCGATGAACTAAAGAAAATTTGAGTTTTTTTGTTATAGTTATGTTTTTGTGTATAATTAATTGGTAAAATAATGTACCTAGTCGTTAGTGATTTAAATTAATCTCTGTAACGAGAGCACAACGCTCAAGCCTAATTATCTGTATCGTAATGTTATCGCAATGGGTTTAATTAACACTCCTATACATCGTCAAAACAAATAACCTTCACGGCGTGATGTCGATATGAAAACTAGGGCGACGTGTACACGTAAGAGAATTTTGAATGAACAATATTCGACAGGTCCTTATTAGGTAATTGCCTTGTTGGTCTCGCAGTCGCAAAATGCGACTGCTGACCGTGAGGGTTCGATTCCCAGGCTGGGCAACGTGTTATTGGGTTTTATTCCATTAGGAGTTTTAAAAGGTAGACCGGAGTTCGGCAATTGGGGGTGTGAAGCTGCCGTGCCTCGGAAAGCACATTAAGGATGCCCTAGTCGGTCATTCTTTCATACAAACATAGTATGGAGTTTACTCCACTGTTTGACGGTGCTCGTCCAAAGCAAAAAATTATATCAATTTGTCTAATCATTATCTAGCCCTGTACTGAAAAAAAAAGTAATAAAATAACTTATTGTATTTGAAAATTATGACCGTCGAAAGTTCCACGTTTCAACGTTAATTTTTACGTATCTTTGGGCGGAAATAAATACCATAGATTCTATGGTATTTATTGCCGCCCAAAGATATGGCATAGAAGAAGGAAAATTGCAAAACAGTCACCAAACAGAGATACTCGTAGATTAGTAGCTCAAAAACGCAAATATTTTTATTTTGAACAGATACTTAGAATTTATATTTACCATGTAAATATCCCGAAACAAAATCAAAATAAACCAAATTCAAAATATACACGGTAAATATCCCGAAACAAATATTAATTCTAATGATTGTGACCATGTCAGCTTAAAAACTTATATTGAACAGATACTTTCAGTAGTTTTTACATGATATATTCTCGAAGGTCTGTTTATAAAACTTCGCGCGCTCGTTTTCCTTCTAAATCATATATACGCGCACTAGCTTCTTACTAATCGTCACAGCGTCTATTCCTTTCGCACGTTTTGTCGGACTAGATAGCATGCATTTTAACCCCGCCCATAAAATAGTTCGCCGACTAGGACACCCATAAGTCCGAAGCGCTGATGGATAGTCCCCTCTGAAATTGGCTGCTTTGGCCGAAATTTGGCCTGGAGAACTACCTAAGAAGAAGTATATCGCTTTAATATAACTACTTAACTAGTTCTTCTCAAAGGTTGTACGATCGACAGCTTTATATGAGAATGTATAATGTACTTATGTAAATGTTCCAGGTAGATCGGGGGCTTCGGGCTACCATTTTACACTCTTGGCGTTATCATGGTGTTGACTGTACCAATCAACTTCTTCTTGCTCACTGATTGTGAAGGTAATTCATTATATATTTATATATGGGATTGGTTTATATCTTAAAGTGCGTGCTTATAATTATTCGCTCTTGTAACTCAAGCACACGCAGCTGTTGAGATGAAGTGTTGCAGAGTAGGTAATTGCATAATACGCTATCAATGGCGATGGCGTCAAATCAATTCATTGTCTTATTTATGTTTTTCACACATATGATGAGCAATGAATCAGGCTTTTCTTTCAAAATCGTTCGGAATACGATAGTGTGCCACGCAATTAGGGTGCCGAGTTAGATTCCCACGAAAAACCGATTGAAAAACCTTCCGAATACATCTTCGGAATTGTCAAACCATTAGTGTTCATAATGATATTGATTATTCTGCAACCACTCGACCTTGTCTAAAACATTTTCCTCCACAGAATATGTATCCGGATCCAAGACAGCATCCATCATTGGTCTGTTTAAGATCCCCTCGATAATAATAACGGGGCTGGTGATCGTGATCGTGTCCAACACGTGGGCCTTCCTCGACCCCACCCTGGAACCTCACCTGCGCCAGTTCGACCTGTCCACGGAGCAGATTGGGCTGATATTCCTGCTGTTCTCCAGTCTCTATGGAATATTTAGCCCTATTTGGGGATGGGTTGCAGATCGGTAAGTAATTTTGTATTCATATTTACTGCTGCTTGGGTCGATCTTAAGGTTAAGCAAAGCTTGCCGTGGTCGATCCGTGGATCTTTACATAGCGAGATTACTCCCCCTGACACTTCTCCCTGATCCCCAGAGAGAAGACTTATCCCTCGTCTCCGGCTTGCCTTTATTGGCCGGTCGGTGTGTAAATGACTGACGGGGAACGGAGCTCCCACCTCTCTCTTTTCTTAATTAGCTGGCTTGAGTGGAGATTCGCAAGAGCAAACGTGCTCGAAGGAAGGAAGTTAACCCAGTAAGATGCTGGTAGGGATGTCCACTCCTCAAGCATCTCCGTATATGTTGCCCCCTTAGCGATACGTCACTAAAGTGCAAACGACTGTTTATAGGGGGGGAGGGGGGTGGGAATTAATTGAGAGTGCAAGTCATCCCCTGCCATTTTACTGTCGTGTAGATCAACAGTGGCCAGGCATGGGCCAATAGTACTTCTATAGTTTAAGGTAATCGATCCACGAATCCTCCTAAACCCATAGCCCAATGTGTTTTGTCTCCATATTCTGCAATAGTCTTGCACCAGCCGGGGTTTGTCCTTGGACGCTCTTGCCTGGTGATTAGTGCCTACAGGGATAATTGCCGGTTAGTGTCACATTTCATGCTACATGTCTAACAAGGCCTGTGCGAGTTGGTTTCGGCCCCTGGTATGCCTTTCAAAGATCTGGGACCATATAAGGTCCCGACAAAC
Source organism: Orthosia gothica (assembly GCA_949775005.1). Taxonomy (NCBI): domain Eukaryota; kingdom Metazoa; phylum Arthropoda; class Insecta; order Lepidoptera; family Noctuidae; genus Orthosia; species Orthosia gothica. Next base: position 18,954,552 of record OX459048.1, on the reverse strand, counting down.
TCAAAGAAAAAAATAGTAAAATCGTATATTCATGTAACATAAACCCCACATTACAAATAAAATCATAATAAAAAAAATCACATCATAACATATTTTTTTTAAATACGTAAAGACAATAAAAATAAATAAAATCAATAACGAGCAAAATTTCAATACATAATAAAATTAAATAATGTCAATTCATAATAAAATTTAATAAGTCACTCAAAAACTAAAATAAAAATAATATCACACCATTTTAAAAACACATAAAATTAATTAATAAGTTTAAAGCTGTTTGGTACCGGCTGTCATTTGTAGACAGGTTTTTATAAACGTTGCTCTTCTCCAGGAATTTCTCATGTATAGTGGGTGCGTTTACAAACACGTTACTCACATACGCAAACACCCCTATCCGGGAAAACTATACAGGGTGGAATTTTGTAATGCCACCTGAAGGGACAGTACTCTTAATACTGTAGATAGAAAATTTTACTCAAAGAAAACATTCCTTTATTTTTGAAAAGGAAGAATACGGCATTCAAAGATTTACGAAAATTCACTTGAAATACCCGGGAATCGAACTGACTAAAATTAAAAAAAATTACATCCTGTACTTTTAATGAATCGATCGTTAGGGTCAATCATAAGGATGAAATCTCTGTAACAAACTTGATTAATTAAATGAAAGGAAAACCATGAAATCTGGACTTATAAATTCAATGGGTCAAGTTCACTTTTACTGAAAGATCCATATGTGAGTAATTAATAATTATCATTGACGTCATTTACCCATTAAAAAGACGAATTACTGTTTAGATAAGACTTGAATTCGTTAGAAGAATAAATTTGTGTATCCAAGAAAATGGCGCCCATTTCGAGCAACTAATTAGTTAGTTTACCATTTTTGTAAATAATTTAAGATTTCATGGTTTTCCTTTCATTAAATTTATCAAGTTTGTTAGAGAGATTTTATCCCTTAATTGACCCTAACGATTGATACAATAAAAGTACAGGCTTTAATTTTAAAGATTTTAGTCGGTTCGATTCCCGGGTGTGGCAAGCGAATTTTAGAAAATCTTTTAACGCAGTTTTCTTTCTTTTCAAAAATAAAGGAATGTTTTCTTTGAGTAAAATTTTCTATCTACAGTATTAAGAGTACTTTCCCTTCAGGTGGCATTACAAAATTCCACCCTGTATGTAGGCAATAAAAATATTTTTCCGTGCGGGAACCGAACCCGCAACACGCAGCGCAGCAGGCGATCGGTCAACCACTGCGGCAAACGAGTCATAAAATAAATTCAATTAAAACTGAGAAGCCACACTTTTGGACGTCAAATATTACAGCCGTCCTCCAAATTATTCGTCCTTCACCACTTTCAAGTGCTCGAGAAAAGGAAATGGCGCAACAAACTCGCCAGCAACATAATTCTGTCTGTTTAGTTAGAAGAACTTGATACACACGCTTCTTTCTGCGATCATTATTTTATTAGCGTAGTAAACACGAGACACACTTGTTTCCTCCGTGCCTCGGCAAGCACGTTAAGCCGTTGGTCCTGGCTGTCTTTTGAAGATCCTTGACAGTCGTTACGGGTAGTCAGAAGCTTGAGATCTGACACCAGTCTTGCCAAGGGGTAGGGTTTTACCCAGTTACTGGGTTGTGGAGGTCAGATAGGCAGTCGCTCCATGTAAAACAAAGGTACTCAGCTGAATTCGTTTAGACTGGAAGCCGACCCCAACAATAATTGGGCAAAGGCTAGGCAGATGATGAGCAAACACTAGACAATTTCTCTGCGATGTTATTTTGTAAGCGTAGGCAATGATTTTGTTAGAGAACCAGCTGCTATTAACATCGTATTTGTAATATTTTTTCGGTTTGCAGGGTACACAATCACTGGTGTATGATGGTATGGGGCCTGTTCCTATCCAGTTTTGGGTTGTTACTACTAGGCCCGTGTCCCTTCATTCTAGGTTTACCAAGGTAAGCATAAAATACAAATTAAGAAAGAATACTCTTTAGAACACGTTTAAATGGGTGGTATTATGGCATTTGTTATATTTTCAGGGAATTGTGGCTGGATCTAGTGGCGTTGTCTATCCTAGGCATATCCGTCGCGTTGACGCTTCTGCCTACCTTCCAAGGAGTACTCACTAGTTCTATGTAAGTTATTATTAATTACTTCCTAAAATTGCAAATGAGTACCACATTGTGTTGTCATTATTTCAGTTCCAGACTGTTCCAGTAAAGAAAATTACCGACACCCGTATAATTTAGTTTACCTTAGAGATGGTAATAAAATATTTTGTTTCATCTGCAATCTCTTTAGGTCGTTGTGTCCTACAAACTCACAACTGCTTACAAGAAAATAAATTGCCTAAACTCAAATATTCTATTTCTGCGTATGTTAGCTATGAAGGTGGCTGTCCCGAAGCCCTGGCGACTTACAGCGCGGTTGCGGGAGTGTGGTCGTGCTGCTACTCGCTGGGCGAAGTCTTGGGGCCCGCGCTCGGCGGGGCCCTGACCGAGCGCTACGGGTTCCCACTGTGTGCTACGCTATGTGCTGCTGCCTGCTTTACTATGGTAAGTTTCCGTACGCGCCGTTTCCGTAACATCAACGAATTAAACCTGTAGAGCACTAACAAACAGAAGTTCGTGAAATCAGAGTGACTGCGTGCGTAGAAGAAAATCGCATGTATACTACGGGCTTCTTTTTTGCTCTACGAATTCTGACTGTATACTACGTCAAGTTTGCGTAGCTGACTACGAGCGTAGAAGAAGCTCGCTGTGCTACGGGATTTTTCTGTGCGCTACGGTTTCCAAGTATGTGCTACGCCAAGTATGTGCTACGCCAAGTTTGCGTTATGAATTACGAGCGTAGAAGAAGATCGCTGTGCTACGGGATTCTTCTGTGCGCTACGGTTCCCAAGTATGTGGTACGCCAAGTTTGCGTTATGAACTACGAGCGTTGAAGAAGGTCGCTGTGCTACGGGATTCTTCTGTCCGCTACGGTTTCCAAGTGTGTGCTACGCCAAGTTTGCGTTATGAACTACGCTTTTAAGAAGCTCGCAGTGCTACGGAACTCATCTGTGCCTTACGCTTTATCTCGCGAATTAAATGCTATTAGTTTATACGGTTCCCATTGTGTTCAAATTAAAAAGAATATGATATTAATATACCATTACAATGCATTAACTCCAACTCATCTTATTTATTTTCAGGCCATAGTAACGTTAACATTCTTCTCCCTGCGCGAGTCCCGCAAGTGCGTGCGGTCGGCGTCGGGCAGCGCGTGCGACTCCATCCCCTACACGGACACCACGTGGAGCAGCAACAACTTCTGCCACACGCGCAGCGCGCCGCAGCACCTGAACCGAGCGGAACACTCGCCGCTGCTAGCGCAGTGTAACTGCTACAATGGTAAGTACAACATTATTTACGTGTGATTTTAGGAGTCCTAGATATTGCTACTGTTATCTCACCTGATAAACAGTAAATACATGATGAGCGTTGTTACGGTAGTCAATGTTTATTTTTTGTTTGTTGAGGAAGTATTATAGCAGTACCAATAGTTAAGCCACGTATTCACTGAGCAACAATTGTTTATAAACTCTGTTTCAGAAACAAAATCTACGTGTTTCTGAAACAAATCATTTTGTTTCAGAAACATATAATTTTGTTTCTGTAAACACTACGTGTTTATCGGTATGTTTCGGTGCTCCCCACTTGTGGTGGAGAACACAGAAGCTTGTTCCTGGAAACATTTACGTGATGTTTCAGAAACTGTGTATCCGAAACATGTTGCTCAGTGAATACATGGCTTTATTCTAACTTGAATCCTTCTTCCAAGTATTATGTATTTAAAACAATTACCATAACTCATAAAATGATTTATATCCTCAGGCTTCAAATACGGCTTATCGCCATCCAAGAACATCTGCATGTTACACAAGAAGAACACCAAAACCGGGTACGCAAGCATCGCAGAAATAGCCGCGTACATCCTCAAGTTTCAGTTCGTGACAAGTTTCTACATCAAGATCAGGAGATCCAGGCGAAAGGCCCTCACTGCACCAGTCTCCGAACCAGTTCTCAACGAACAACTCTACCAGAACTATCTCGCCAAGGAAAATGACGAGGCCAATCTTAAATTACGAGTCAATTCCAATGGTTACATTAATATGACAAAGAAAAGCGATAAGTACTGCACTTTCTTAGAAGACGCGATCTTCGGCAGTCCCGATATTATGGACAATGTTACGGCGGAGCACTTGAGGGTTAAGAGGTACAACACGGGACTGGTTTCGACGGAGAAGCGCTGCGAAGAAGAGAGAAGAACCACATACGAAATCATTCGACATAATCTTGAGAAGGTCCAGTTTTATGAGCAGGATGAGTGCCCATCGTTTCAGGATATATTTGTAAGTCTATACTTTAACTTATACCTATTGCAACAATTTTAAGTTTATATTTTTAACATTAACAGTAGAGTCATCTCCAACACAACAGAGCTAAATAAATCAGAAGCTTACTTTACTTTAGTTGAGTCAAGTTATTAACAGATATCTGTAGAAATAATTTTTCATTTGTTTCACAGGATAGCTGTGCTTGCAGAGATGGTGTAACCTACGTCAGAGGAACGGTGACGGTCTCGTCAACTGGCGCCTGTGAAGTATAAGATCTCGTTGCGCTCTTACATATTCTCAAATAAGATTTTTTAGTTTTAATTCATACAAATTCAACCAAATAAAGTGCGCAACTTCAAATAAAACAAACGAACGTTTTCTTATATCGCCCGACCCTTTTCAACCCCTGGCGAAAGACAATAGCAAAATATTTTACGAATTGCGCCGCATACTAGGGTAGCAGAAACTTGCGAAGCACACCCTTCCGCCATACACCGGTATTCGTATTTCCTATCGAAACACGACTGTCTAAAGTTTTTGCTTTCCTAGTACCAACGACCTCTGCTGACGATTTCGCGACGTTGTCATGGAGATTTCGCAAGTCAGCTTGACCACTGCCCATTCAGGAAATCGGAAAATATGAAAAAAAAACCAGGATCTCTTTTCATCTAACGTAGTACTGCAACGACGGCAGCCGCCAGCCTTGGTTTTTCACGACCAATACCGAATACTCTCGTACCCGGATAACATGAGTTGACAAGAGATAAGGAAAAAGTAAGAAAATATTGGCGGAAGTTAGTGGAAATTTTGGCAAAAGTTTTGTATCGGTTAGGAGTTAACTCCTGATTTCAACCGACTTCAAAAAGGAGGAGGTTTTCCTTTAATCTATATTTTTTTATGTGTTGCACCTCAAAACTTTTTACTAGATGAACCGATTTCGATGATTCTTTTTTAACCCCCGCCGGAAAAAGAAGGGGTGTTATAAGTTTCACGTGTGTTGCTGTGTATCTGTGTGTCTGTCTGTGGCATCATAGCGCCTAAACGGATGAACCGATTTCGATTTAGTTTTTTTTGTTTGAAAGGTAATTTTGTCGAGAGTGTTCTTAGCTATGTTTGAATAAAATCGGTTCAGCCGTTCAAAAGTTATGGGCATTTTACTGTTTGAATCGGGGTGTTTTCGCAAGATAAATGCGTCGGGGGTTTTTTAAATTGTGAAATTTTACTTGTTTATTTGAAAGCTGGTGCTTCTCGTGTGGCCCGAGTTAAATTTGAATTTTAAGATTGATGAGGCACTTCGGAGATATACACCAGAATCTTCATTACACGACGGCAAATCTTTAGGGATTGCCGCAATTGTATGTCAGTTTATTGTTTAAACCATTTATAACATAACAGCACGCTGGTATGCTCTAGTAAAGGGTACGCAGAGGTGTACAGTTCACCCTGGTATACTCACATTCCACTGGTTATTTTCAAGTTGCATGTTATTGGGGTAATCTATTCTGGAATTACTTTGGGCATTATAGGTACCAACTGGTTTATTATGTACCACAACTAAAAAGTGAAACATAAAATACTTATTTATAAAAAGTAATTAAAACGACTTTTAAACAAAAACACTACAAACTGAAAAAGATTTATATTTTATTAAATATATTTTTTGTAAAAAGTTTTTTTGTGGGTGACGTAGTTGTTGAGCTTGTAGGTATTATACCTAATTTGTATTTATAATTAACAAATTAACAGTGATCCTTGGAAAAAAAAAAAAAAACTACTTTTCGCCCATTTATGTAACCCGAGCCAGGTGACAATTACCCACATAGCGTACTCCCATTGCTCACATTACCTGACTTCGATTTCGGACGGAAGAGACAACGGAAGAGACAACGAAATATGGCAACGATGCATTTCTTGTAGGCTTTGGGCTCATGCCGACTGTAGGTACTGGATGGGACTCTGCTCGCAATTTATTATATATGCGATAATATTGAACACCAGTCTTCACATTCTGATCACCATTGTCAACCGATGCTGACATTGGTGATCGAACCAGTTTTTTTTAAATCTTTATTGTTCCAAAATGTATAAGCAAAAGTGATAACAGTTGATCTCTATTTTTATTCTCCCTTAGGTGATCCATCATTACCTACATCTTCCCTACTTTTTCGGAACAAAGCACGCTATGGGTTCATTCGACAAGCATCGATATTCGCAAAAGGCGTCACTCGGCGTCAATATTATTATCGTTGACTATTCAATAGATATGGCGTCCACAACACCAGGCTAGCATAAGGTTACAAGATATTATTGCTTATCTGCCATGAATAAAGTTTCAAAAGCGTTTCCCGGCAACATTTGTTTTTACTAATTTGAGTATTTGGGGGTGGACCTATCGATATGATTTCATTTATTTATTTGACTATATTATTTTTATGTTATTTATATTGGTAATAGTTATTTAAATAAAAGTTTCGCCCCCTAATATTTGCAGAGCTTTGTATCTACACACGGGAGTAAGGATTGGTCGGGAAACACAGAGGGTTGGGGGAAAAGTACAAGAGGGTGCGACCCTCCAACGCAGAAGCGAGATAGGACCGAAAGTCCTGTTCTTTTAAAATCATATCTCCAGCGTCCTACTATCCTGGTACTTCATGCGTATTGTTGAAGTTACATTTTTTTTTTTAAAGTGGTTTATGTTTTCTTGAAATGTCTTGGATTTACTCGTATTTAGAATTTCAATGAGAGAATACGTATTATAAATGCATGTTATTAAAGTAAAACGTATAATTTTTTTATTTTTTTTATTAGGTAATTTTATTATTTCAAATTAAGTACCTACTACTACTAATAGATTGATAAAAGTTTTACTTACAATCATGAGGTATAAGTTTCACTATTTCATGGGGATTTGAATAAATGATGTTATCCGAACTATCGAAAGTTATTCCGAAGATGTTCTTGATGCTCGCTATTTCGATGAGCGTGTGGTTCTCCTTGTGCGCCACGTAGATGGCGCTCTTAGCGCAGAAGTGCGCGACGCCTTTATGATTGACTTCAATGGCCCTGAACACTTTAGGCCCGTTGTATGGGATGCGATGGTTCTCCCCTTTCTTTACCTCGAACAAACCATCCCTCGTCGTTATAAATGTGTCACCATCTCCATCAATAGCAAACTGATATATTTTTTCCTGAACATGTTCCTCAAGTGAGACATGTTTCTCTTTGATATCGTATTTGTGTAGCCGCTGCGACGGGTACTGTATAAAGTACAAATGGTGGTTAAACATCTGTACGTCCCAAATGTCACGGTCCTTAACAACGTGCTTCAAGCCGTGGGATTTCTCGAGATTATCCGCGTAGATTCCGTCTTTACCTCCAAAATACGCCGTTTTATTGTGTTCGTCGACGGCGACGGCGAATCCGTTTTTAATTCCATTTATTTCGGTGGGCATTGTGTCGTTTATCTTCACGTAGGCAATCCCGAAGCTGTCCTGGGTGTCTTCTCCGACGTTGTAACTGAAGAATATCTTATGTTCGTGGTTGTACATGGCTAGTTGGTAGGGGCGATTGATTCCGTTCATTATGATATGTCTCCTGTGCAGTTTCCCGTGTACGTGTACACCTTCACATGGTGCTTTAGTAGTAGTAGTAGCGATATGTGATTTGTTCGTTGTTTTACCAAAAGTGGCAATTATTAAACAAAGTAGCACTAATATTTTCTTCATGATTCCCGTAAATAATACAAGAGAGGCGACTTTCACGTTGCTGAATGCGTTCAACACTAACGCACACACAATGTAACTTTATATGTCAGGATAATTATCTAATACGTATATATTAATGACAAAAAACAGTAACGATAAAAAACGAGCCACATGGCGATAAACCTTCACCTATATGTTGTTTTATTCATTATGATTCATTCTCTAATCTCATTACAGCATGACAGGAAATCCTAGTGCAAAATCAAGGAATTTACACGAATTTAACACATTTAAATGTTATTTTCTAAAAAATAAATTGTAATCATTCCTATAAAAAACGAAAATTAATGTTTAACAACCCTTTTATAAAATTTAGGTTCAACTCAATATTTTATCTACGAATAATCCTGAAGGGTACAACTAGTCTAGACTATAAAAAATACGTTACGTGTGGGCCACCCTCAGGCATGCCCGCTCCATGACGGGTGGCTGAGTGACGTCATCGCCGAACCACCGAACTGAAATTCGAAATCCTATCTACAAAGAAAATTGAACGTTATTCGTGTTTAAATAGAGTTAAAAGTGATTTATGAAGGTGCTAAATTCGGTTTGTAGAGGGGCAGCCCGGTTTAATTAGATCAACGGCGTTTACAACTGTAAACAATTTGTTGGATTTATTAGTCGACCTTGGAACTGGCTCTGAAATTTAAAGTGTTACCTAAACAGGTATATTTTAACTTAACCCTTTGAAGGTGGGCGTGCATTACATGCTTGAAGTTTTTATCCGAGTAAGTTTTAGTTATGTTTTCTCTACCTACGTCGCAATGTATTGATTCTCTGTTATAATTTCTGCGATGCTATAGTCATATTCTGGTTTTATTTGATATAGCGCGGTAACACTAATTCCAGTAATTCCTTATTGCATCACTATTAATAAGATCAGCAGTATAATTGCGTAAGTGAATTCGACAAGGAAACGAGTTGACCGCCATCAATTGCCCAATCACATGCGAGATGTAAGACGCGATGTGGATTACCGTCTATGTGATTGGTCGAATGATGGCGGTCAAAACCTTTGCCTTGCCGAATTCACTTACGCAATTAGGCTGCTGGTTTACCATTAAGTCAAAATGAGAGATGCTGAGAAAGATAACTTGCCATTGAAGGGGACTGACCAATAGGTATAATGCTGTAGTGTAAGACAGTACGCTAATGATGATGATGAATTTTCTTGCTAAAATTCCAAGCTTGATAACGACTCTGTCAAGTTCTACCAACACAAAATAAAAACAAATATAACCCAGTCGGGTAAAAATTACTCTATTTTTTATGGATTCATTGAAAGCAGTGCAAGGTAAAGACAGCTGAACTCACAAACAAATTAGATTTATTTTTGGTAATTCACGTCAAAGAAGCCTTGCGTGGGCTTAAATAGGTTTTCAGGGACATGTATTACTTGGTCTCTAATCTCACGTGTGCCTACGTCGAAATTGACCTGATTTTACTTGAATAATCTTGTAATTTTCAATGGGATATGGCGTCATCAGTTCCTACGAGTATTAGCCAATAAGTGTTGAAGATTTTGTTTAATAAAACAACAGTAATCAGTTTAAAGATTTTATTCCTCATTAGAATAGGTAAATGTAGGTACTTAAAACTATAATGCATTAATAAATCTTTGGTATTCAAATAAATAAGAATTGTACATACTTAGAAATAAAGTGAAGATTCTGAATAAAGAAGAGATTACAACAGTTATAAACATGGTCATTCGTTTGAATGTACCTATGGCCTTTTCTGGACATATAAACTCACTGATATGTCTAGTATAAGTAATAACAACATAAACACACAAGAGATGCCATTAGAAGTAAATATAGGTACGGTATAGATACCAAGAAGTTTGTACAACAAATTAGAGTGTAGCGAAGCTCCATGACGTCGGTTGTGTAACCCTAAAATATCAGAGGCAAACTGCCTAATGCGCTTGCAATGTTGGCAACAGTTGCACCCCAGTTACCGAGTTCACTTCCAAACAGATTATCTGCATACATTTTTCAAAACATTGTGCTGGTATGACGTCATACGAACATTACTTTGGCAATGGCCGCTTGTTACAATAAGAAGCATCATTGTAATAGACATCTAATTGTGTTTATATTACTACTTATAGAGCAGCAATTTAAAATTGTTTGACTGTATTACATACTTATTATAATTTGCAGCTTCATTCTCAGCAATTTCTGGTCTAACTACCATCTTGCGTCGAATGAAACCGCTAATATAATGATCAAACTTATCGTTTACAATTTCAGTTCGATCATCAATCATTTTCATATTACATAAGGACGGATATTTAAGAACGATGTAAGTAGATATACTCGTAGTTCTTGAAGAGTCGTCCTTTTCAAAGTCTCAGATCTTTCAAGTGCAGACAAGGACACGCGAGATGGAACCGGTTTAGTATTTTGAAGAGTGAAATAAGCACGTCGAGAGTCTGACGTACACAATGAAACATTTCATATATTTACTGCAGCATTTCACGTCACGGACATTTTGCAGCTTTGTTTGCCATAAACAGTGTGCTCCAAAATACAGTCTTAAAGTTTTTTATGACGGCATTTAACATTTAACCGCGAAATGCAGCTAAGAGCGTGGTGACTTTGAAATCATTCGTGACAATTGTTTTAGTACGGACGCTAATAGCTGGAACTCTCAATGTCTCAGAACTGCCGCGCCACGTTTTGCGCAGCGCATGTAATCTACTTTCAAGTTCAGTTAGCGTCACGTTATGTCATCTTCGATAGAAATGTGGGCGTTAAACAGTCTGTCGGTGATGTCATCATGTCCGATTAAATTAATGATATTTTCGTATTTGTATAAATAGAACTGTCCCTATATAAGATAGCCTTAATAAGACCTTAACGTGTAGGCTAGAATTATTAGGATGAAGGACGAAGCTAGGCTAAAAATAGGTCTGTCTGCGCTGTTTCCACAGACCATTCGTCTTGAAGCGACGGAAAGTTTCTTGTTCTGCAGGAGAGCGTGCACGGAGTCCAGCTCCCATCGCTCCATGAAGCCAGGCTCGCGGGAGAATAGGACGGAGTACAGCTGAGGAGACTTGCCGTTGACTTGATCTTGGCAGAAGCTCAGTAGAAGGTGGTCGTTGACCGCTTTAAGCACTTGAATGGTACCGCTGAACTGTTGGTATCTGGTTGACGCCGGCAGCGTTCCTGTAATGAGAAAAAGGAAATCGTTAATACTGTGTTCTGAAAAATGCTGCTTCTTAGAATTTAATTGAGAGGATATGCAGCAATAAGTATAGAGCCTCTATTGTCTTCATACCTACTTAATAAAATAGCTATTGCTTATTGTGCCCCTTCATTATAAATCATTGATCTTTGGGCGTATGGTGTACATTCATGGATTTATGACAAACATTATATTTTTCCTTGAAGTCATTCGTTTTGTTAATGATTAAGAGGATGTAACGATCATTTAGATATAATTTTAAAAAGTCACCATGGAGTTTCATTTATTTATTATTTTATCCTCGCACTGGAACGCCTTGCAGCAATTTACACCAAATGCACAATCATAAAATAGACTCACTATAAATCGTTTTCCTCACGATTTTTTCCTTCGCCGTTGTCAGCGATGTCCAAGATAAACTTACAAAGTATACATATGCATTGAAAAAGTCACACTGGTACTTGCTCGGATTCGAATCCACGAGCTAACGGCTTTCGTTCATGCAATTTCTTCTAAATAGAGACCTTCGCTTCGATAAGATTTTTCTGGCTGACCGAATCCTTGACCATTCAAAAGTGGCTGTAATTGGTCTGACTTACTTGACTTGAGACTTGAGTTAAAAGAAAGAAAGAAAGAAAAATATTTATTTGTGACCCGCACAGGAGACACGAGAAAATAAGCATACACTTAAACAATAATAAAATAAAAACCCTGTGCGAGACCAAAAAGGCTCCTATCTCAGCAGTTATAATGTCTTATGTCCCCTAGATGGAGCAGAGGGCATCCACACTAGTAAATCTTTTAGCTGATATTAATGCTTTGAATTTGATGCAATTTAATAACTTTTTTTATTAATATTCTCGCGTTTAACAGCTAATCTACCTATCTCACCTGATGGTAAGCGATGATGTGGTCGACGGTGAAGCACGCATGCCTAGAAATAAAACTATTCAGGTTATAGCTATCGGGAAACACCGACTCTCACCGTTTTGCCCGTCGAACACCTGCCAGTAGCCGGCGGAGTCGTTCTTGAAGTACAGAGAGTACTCTATGGTCTGGCCTGCCTCGTCCCACAGCAGCCGCAGGTGCCTGTACTCCTGGCGGAACTTCGCGTTGATGTGCTGCACGTGGAACAGCTGGTTCTCTGTTGACGGCTGGAATAAGAGTAGGAAATTATTAGGTATGATGGAACTTCAAGAATATTTAAGTATTGGGAGTTGCTAAAAGAGCGTTATATGAAAGGACATTTTAACATTGGGTACTTGAGTCAAACAGAGATATTTTTATTTTGAGATATCCTCTGTATCGTTAATATATTTCATGTAAATCGCAACGAAGGAGAGACGACCGTGAGCCCTAATACTTTGAGTTTAGTTCAAAAAATAACACTTCCTTTTACTCAAAACTCTCACAAGTAGTTACTTACAGAGACACAATAACAAGCCTAAAAGTATAGAATATTAGGTATTATATATACACCATTATGTCAACTACTGATGACGCGATTAGTAAGTTGTCTGACAATAAACATATAATCGTAGTTATAAAGACAAAAATGGATCGCGATTAATTGCAGGTACCTACTTACCAAACTTTTTGCTTAGGTACTTTTTTAAATAGAATCGTCCCTGGATACGACGGCGGCGTTGATAAAGCCCTAATCGCAGAATAGGATTAGAATAATCTGTGCCATTAGCAGATTGAAGGAACTGGATATAAATAGAAGTAGATCGTCCTTTTAAACCGACTGCCCACAAAGGAGGAGGTTCTGTGTTCGACTATGTGTTTGTATTTTATTTTTTTATTTATGTTCACCGATACCTCCGAAAGAGTATGTTCCCAAATTGGTTCCATTTTAATTTGGTAAACATATGATGAAGAGCTTCGGAGATATACAACATAACTCTTCAATAAATGACGGAAAATCTCTCGGAATTGTTGCAATCGCATGTCTGTTTATTGCATATACAATTTCTTAACATAACATTAACATCACGCCAGTACGCTCTAAAGGGGTATGCAGATCTGTACAGTTCTTCTTGGTACTCCCACATTTCACCGGTTAAAAAAGTGAAAAGTAAAAAAGTTTTTTTCTCGTTAGCGAAAAATCTAAACACAGATTTCTTAATAGGAACATTAGCACAAACAGTGGATGCCGTAAGCACACGTGCAGATCCAGAACTTATAAACAATCTCCAAGAGATTCCAAGAACTCGTAAACAATTTCTACGTTTATCCAATTGAGCATGATCTTAGTCATCGTGTTCTAGAGACTTGCATCCTTGGAGATTAAGTGGGTCAGTCAGATTGACCCCTGATGGGTCAGGATGCGTCATCGTGGGTGTACCGCTTACAGGTCACATTAATTGTAGAATACATCTCGAAATTTGACAATTAGTACCTTAGCATAGTAGATATAAACTGGGAGCAGCTAATTGCCCCATTGTCGTATGTAAGTACGTATGAGTATGAGTCAGTAAGAATTACTAAAGATATGAGTCTCGTTGTTAGAGGCACTCGAGCGAGAACTGACAACATTCGTTTCTAAAGTTTCCTTCAGATAATAATAGAAGGTGCAAATAGTTTAAAGTTAAACAAACATTGTAAGCATGAACGTCTACGTAACATAAGGCAAGTGGCTGACACCACGTGACACTAACGTATTTTCAACATTGCTAAAGCAATTGTCAGTGTCACATATTGTACATAATTGACACGATCGGGAAATTACAGTTGGAAAACACTGATGAGTTGTTCATTATGACCAATGCATTGTTCTTTAAGAATGTTATTAAACAATTAACGAAATACCTAATACCTATAGTTAATTTACGATAACATATTGTAAGAAAACGTTGACACATGACTATGACAATGATATAATGAGAACTAACAAATTGCAGAGAACAATGTTTTTTTTATTTTCATTTTATCCGTCACTGGGCACATTTACTATCTCTTGCAAGAAGAGACCTTTGCTAATCAGTGACCCTGGTAAAGGTTATTTGGGAACGCGGGCCTTTTCACAAGAAGGTGAACATAATCAAACGTCAGCAACAAATAAACCAATTTAATCTTTATTTCGTGCTGTAAATTGTTATTAGACTAGGTTCATACTTAGTATATTACAGTCTTATCTACTTAGGTACAATGGGTAGTTACTACCAAACTATGCATGCCTACAAAACAATACATACAGCCCCCGTACCATGACGTGTCTAAACTATCATGGTTCGACCGTGAAAACGAGCCAAATGTATACACGTCATATACCTCTGTCCCTTACGCACACTCAAAATAACCTTGCTCTAAGAGCTTATGGTCACCCCTCTGGAGCTTCAATCGTTTGGTCTTCAGAACGAGCACGCCGACAACCCTGATTTTAATTAAATTATATCACTAAATATAATAATTAAATCACTAGTTTTGTCCCGCAGCTTTGCTCCGGTGACCTAACAACAAGAATCATGATTTTTTCCGAGACAAATGTAGCCATGGCACTCAGTGATAAGAATTTTCGTAATTAGATATGAAACTTTCAGAGACTAGGTACCTATAACCTACAAACGACCAAACGATTTTATCTGTTGAAGTTTTTTTAGTATAGCTATGTCGGTAAAGCGTGTTCTGTTATACTGTATTCTGCAAGCAATGTATTGAGTTAACATCATATAAGTATTTAGCAACCGTGATCATGAATCCTGGGGGGTCGGAAGCAGTTCGGTTCAATCTGCCGGATGGAGCATTGAGGACGGAACCCGCTCCCTACAGCATGCGAACTGACACACCTGTGTCACTGAACCCGAGGGTCTCGACTGCACAAACTGGGACTTTAATCGAATAAAAAAAAAACAGAAAAGGAAAACTTCCAGAAAGGAGTTTTCAGTGCGCGTGTATTCTCAAATCCAAACATATTAACAATTCAATTTAAGAATCAGCATTGCCATTCAACGTGGCAATGCTGCCAGTCTTCTGGGCACGTTCCCGGATGACAGCGATGTGGAGGAGTACTTCGACGCCTAAGTATACCTGACTTTTGTATATAGTGTAAGTAGTTAGGTTTTGTATAAGTTTGTATATTTTACTTTTGTTTAGTGTTTAAGTATGTAGAAATTTAACAATTATTTACATACTTTTTAATACCTAAATGCTCGCTTGATAATTCCGTTTAGGTCCCTATATGATTTTGAAAAATTACCGAAAAATTATACCAGGCCCCTCAGAAAGTATTGCGAAAAAAAGTTTTTATATATGGGAGACTGGCCAGTTATAATGTTTTTCGAAAATATGATTATTTATAAGTAAAAATAAGTAAGTTCCAATTTCAAAATTTCCCTCCACATTTTTTGCGAGTTAATTCAAAGTATTGTGTCTCACTGAAATATGGATCTGCGCCGGGAACATTTTAGAGCTATGATTTTATACGATTTCAAGTGTCGCCTGAAACCGGATGAATCGTACGATAGACTTCAAATGGCATTCATGGATGAAGGCCCGTCCAAGGCAACCGTGTATCGTTGGTATAACGAATTCAAGCGCGGTCGACCAACTTTGGGGGATGACGAAAGAAGCGGTCGCCCTTTGACGGCTGTTACCGAAGAAAACGTGCTAGCAGTGAAAAATTTAATCCAAGACAATAGGCGAATTACATATCAGGAGATTCAACACATATTGAAGATTGGTTCGGGAAGCGTTCACGAGATTCTACACAGCCATCTTCGCGTGAGGAGGATAGTATCACGCTGGGTGCCGCACAACCTCACCGATGCTCAGAAGCAGGCCCGGGTGGAATGGTGCCGTGATATGCTTAACAAATTTGAAGCAGGCTCGTCTCGGCGTGTTTACGACATCGTTACAGGTGATGAGTCCTGGATTTATCAATACGACCCAGAAACCAAGCGCCAGTTGACTGTTTGGGTGTTTCAAAATGAGCCAACGCCTACCAAAGTGAAGCGATCTAGAAGCGGGGGTAAGATTTTGATCGCTAGCTTTTTTAATTTGACTGGCCACTTGGTATCAATTCCCTTACGGGATCAAAGAAGCATTAATGCCGAATGGTATACTACCAAATGTTTGCCAGAAGTTTTCTCTGTTATAAGCAACAAGCGACCAAACACAGGGCTCCGCGGGCTACTGCTCCACCACGACAATGCACCTGCGCACACCGCACTCAAAACGAGGGACTTCCCGGACAGCACGCCAGTCAAACTCCTGGGTCACCCTCCTTACAGCCCTGATCTAGCACCGTGTGACTTCTTTTTATTCCCAAAAATAAAAAATCAGCTCAAAGGGATACAATTTTCGTCGCCGGAAGATGCGCTGGCTGCGTTCGAGCAGGCTGTAAACGAGGTGTCTGCGGCGGACTGGAAAAAGTGTTTTGAAAACTGGTTTAGGCGCATGAATCTTTGTATAGAGGCTGGTGGAAAGTACTTTGAAAAGATTTAATAAAAATATATGTACGTATAGAACAATTTTTTTTAGTTTCGCAAAACTTTCTGAGTGTCCCACGTACGTATAACGATTACCGGCCTTTTCCTCAAAATACAAGGAAAACAACACTATATTAGTAAACCTTTATCTCATCGCAATTATCTCGTGTCGTTGATAATAGATAATTATCTACTTTTCTAATACCTACCTTATTTAAGTATTATGCAAGCTCCTCTTAGGTTAGACAAATATTTTCATATAATTTTCGCCCTATCAACAACATAAAAGAGATCAAGGATTATCAGCTCTATTAGAAATCATAGAGCCTATACATTAGTACAGCAGCATGAGATAAGATCATTATGAGGAGCGGATTGTCAGTTCTTTATCGAGAAATATCGCGAAACGATTCGATATTTAAATAAAATATTTTAATATAACAACTTTTCACAGTATTCTTTTTAACTTGTGACCATTAGTGCAATATTATCTCATTGAAGAAACGGGTGTCATTATAAGGAAAACCATTCTGAATTTCCCAGGCATTATGCAATTTATTTTATAACCTATGTATTATTTATATTTTGTCATAAAGTCGTAAATTCTCTCAGTGCATTTAATACAAAATCTTTTTATTTTTATCTTTTAACTTCCTAAATACCATAATACAACAATAACTATCAACAGGATTAGAAATGTTTGTGTGTACGTTTGTTACGGATTAATCGTCTAAACGGATGATGTCCATGTTAGATGAACACATGCTCACAGGTTTCAGGTTTAGGTAACCGGCAACAAGAAAATACCTAATTTTAGAAACAGAAAACGTGCACAGCAGCCAGTTAAAAGTGGTATATATTATGGACCATAATTTGATTTATGGTAAACTCGCTTTGTTTTGAGGTTCGTTGACACTCGTTGATGTCTCGTATTTGCCAAATATGTACCTACGGTAATACTTTAGGTAATGTTTCGGAGAAGTCATGTTTACCTATGCATTATATTATCTGTGCCTATGCCTGGCGGTAGCTATTGTACGGTAAGGAATTCGAATGACGAGTAAAGTATCGAATAAATTGAAAGCATATTTGTGCTAAGTAAGTGATTTTTGGGTTAGTTGATATTGTAACAGAATTTTCTGCGGCAGTCTAAGCAAGAAAGAGTCCTCGACCTCTGCTTACTTACTGCTTCGAAGAATTCTGTCTTGTTTAGATCACGGTGACAGACGAAGAGTGTCAGAATCCGTGTTAGGTTAGCTTCTTCATAATACTTAGGTACCTACTGTAATGTCGTACTACCTCCTTACTTCTGAGATTCAACCTCTACCTCTTTAAAAGCTGCAAAAAGCTGGCAACAAGTACATGTTTTGGAAGGTGATCATATTTGGAATGCTGAGAATATTTGAAGATATTTTTGTTTCGTTTTGCATGTCTCTTCTGTAAGCCACCTTAGGGTAAAAATTTTGAAAATATAAATAAGTAAACGCAATTTTCCTCTTTAATTGTCCTCCTGAAGCTACATCCCTGATAGTATCTACTATGGACTTGCTACTACGTCTTCTACCTACTCTACGTAATTAGTTGGGTTGAGGTGCATCTGTAGTCAACTCACATTCGGTTATGTCTTCTGGGTGCGTTTTTCACGAGGCATCATCTACTCTAAAAAGAAATAATTTGATCAGACATCATTTAATTTTGAAGGCATACAGTTTACATTGCCTTTTGCACTTTTTATGAACTAGTAACAAAATACATCCAATGTACGTCTTCGTATTGTTGGTTTTATTACCAATACTAACTTTTATACTACCATGTCGATATTGATTGCCAAAGATTGCACAACCACACACAATTGATTAAGTACACAAATACTATACAGTAAGTGCAAGTTTTGTTTAATTTTGGTAGATACTTTTTCTTGAGTATTTCGTTTCAGTTTTAATAGTAACGTTCCCGTTTGCTAGATTCTTTTGTTTGTTTGAAAGATGTAAACTCTTGAAGTAAGTACTGATCCTCGCTGACTATATCAACACTGTGTATGTGTGTGTGATCTCTCATAATGCCAATCTCCAACTAACGAATTGATTTAAATGGAGAATTGGTTGCCTGGTGTTGTTTAGTACACAGATTGTGAAGCTGTATCAGCAGCCTAATTGCGTAAGTGAGATCGGCAAGACAAAGGGAACAACTCCATGAAAGAGTATAACAGTTAACCTTTAAATGTTTTAGGTATTGCGTAAATAATTTAGAAAGTGTACATGACATATCATGAAAGTATTTATTTTAAAGGTATCCGTCACCCTTACCTATTCGTGTACTTTGCCGAATTCACTAGGCTCATTAGGCTTCTGGTTAGTGAGGCTGAGACCCGCAGCCTAATTGTGTAAGTGAATTCGGCAAAGGAAACAATCTGTTTCTTTCCCAAAATCGACTTTTTGTATTGCGCAAAGTCGTTTTTGGGAAAGAAACAGATTGTTTCCTTTGCCGAATTCACTTACACAATTAGGCTGCCGGTAAAGACACGGGTGTAATTTTGGGGAGTTATGGTATATGTGTGTGTGAGCCTCATGCGCAGTCAATTTTAGAAAAAAATTGTCATTGTTTCTGGTCTTAACTGGCTGAAAAATTAAGATGAATCGGCGCGTAAGTACCTACACACGATTGACTAATATCGATTCAAGGTGCTTCTCATTCAGATGGATGAAGAGGTTTTCAATTTATACAAACTATTTCAGTTCCATTCAGCAAAAATATTTGCTTTATTTTTATTAAACGTACAATAAATAAGTTGCATTGGTAAAAAATAAGTACAATTTGACGCAGTTTAACTTTGGGCCTACGATTATATTACGTATATTAAAAAAATAACAATCTAACAAATAATGACCAGATAATATTTTTACTCTAACAATACCTACAATAAATACTAAATATGTTTTTTGGAAGTCAATAATCCTGCCTTCGTAAATCATAATACTAGTAGATACAATACAGCTGTTGTACGAACCTAGTTACTTACCTATCCTATATCTATTTGCGTGTAGCACAAATACAGAAAATATTCAGCGTTCTTCTAATAATAAGTAGGCTACTTCTATTTTCAGTCTTATTGCTATATCAATATAGAGATCAGAATAAACAGACACCTATGTTTCAATCATTATGGAATTCTTTCAGTCCGACATCCATAATACAATGACATTTGCTCAATTGGAGGAGTTACACAATACAATCATCAAGTAATTAAGTACTCTACGAACAAAATTCACATGAACTTAAATATAAATAAGTACTAAAATTAATAGTTAGGTACAGACCTAAATAAAATAAAATAATTCACTAGTACTTGTTTAAATACCTTATTAAAAATGAGGTCATGGTGTAGCACTGGAAATACCCGAGATCATCTCAATAATTCTAATCTATTAAAAGCTTAGCAGCTATTGAGAAAAATTCTTCATGTGTCTTAGAAGCTCCAATCTGTTTTCAGCTGTCGAAATTTGTTAGTCAGCGTAAATTTGGCGTCTCAAATTGCCAAATTGAATATTGAAAATCAATAAACCTACCCCAAACGTGGTAGTGGGGAAATGATCTTCTTCCCAGATGGTGACTTCGGGACAGCTGTTGTACTCGTTGACGCCTTCCTTGCTCAGGTGCAAGTACAGCTCCCGCACCTTCCACTTCCCCAGCACTTCCTTAATGTCCAGTTTGTCGTACAAGTGTTCTCGAGTACATATCACACTAGTTGCATTGTAAACTCCACTCGCGCTCTTTTCTGTATGGTTCCCGTCAAGGTCCATGTCATAAATTAGGAATTCTTCAGCAGCTAGCGATGTAAACAGAAGGCAGATCCAAGGGAAAACTCGATAAAATAACTCCATTTTCCTAAATTATGTTTTTGTCGTATTCACACAAGCACTCCACTTTTCTGTCTTAAATTATAACTCGACGATCTCGATGAGAATATAGTTCGAGATGTTGCGCTCGCGAATAAATATTGCGCTTGTAAAGATCGGAGCCGACTGAGGCGAGGCGGCGCGCGCGCCTGACTCACGCCGCTTGATGTTATCAAAGTTGTTCCGACGCGGCGCTTTTATACGGACAGACATGGCAAAATCCCATGATAAAAAATCGTAAACAAGATTTTCTTCAGCGTGTATGAAAATTGCACAATATTATAATTGAGATTAAATATTATCTATTAGGTAAAGTGTGTCTAGAGCCTGCCCAAGTGGTGTCGTTTCGGGCATTATTGTTAAAACGTTTCAATAATTTAGGTTTCGCAATATTATTATGTTAAGTAGTTACATAATACTTCTTAATAGACTATGTATAGTTGCAACTGCATTTTATTTGATAATAAAGTCGACTCAAGAGGATATTAAAATATTATTATAATATTATTTTATATTTCATCTAAACAAAAAAGATACGCGTTTTTGTTTTATTTATTTAGTTAAAAATACTTGTCATTTAAAGTTTTTGATTAAGTAGTTCGGAAATCAAAAGACTTGCTTTGTAATTGGGTTTCATCTACACTTTATTAATATCATTAAGAGAAAAGATTTAATTGATTGTAAGTTTGTTTGTTACCCGACTGCCGAAGGAGGGTAATGTGTTTATCAGTCTATGTATGTATGTATGTATGTTTGTTCCTATATGGCGTTCCAGAGACCAAACGCGTTGGCCGATTTTGATGATTCATACGTCAATCGATGCGTCTTAACCTTGCGAGTGTCATAGGCTACATTAAAATTGGACAATAGAAAAATGGCGGATTTTGGGTGCCATATTGTGGGGGCCCAAATTTTTTTTCTTCCATACCCCTCGTGTGGGGTATCAAAATAAAGGGTTTTAAGAGGTGATTTCAAAAATATAAAACACTTATATGTTTAAATGTATCTAATTCGAAAAAAAAACAAACTAAAAAGTTATAAAAAAAAAACTTTATTAAAAAATCAAAAAACCCGACTGCTTCAAAAGCGAGGATACATATTCGCGGGCTGGCTGACCAAAATCTGGTGTATCCTCCGCCTGCACAGCATGATTTTTCCTTGTTTACGACTTTTTAGTTCGCTTTTGAAGCAGTCGGGTTTTTTGTTTGTAAGATAGTTTGTAATGGATGAACTCAAAAATTACGTAACCGATTTAAAAAAGTCCCGGAAAATTCAATAGTTTCATTGAGCGGGCCGCGGAAGTGAAGCCGCGGGTACAGAGCTAGTTTTTAATAAGTTAAAAAACTTTACCTTCTTTGATTAGGTATAGAAAATGATACATCTTTATAACGCATCCAATCCCTCAAATGAGGTCTGGAATTTCCATGCATCGAATCGCGTATTTACTGTTGATAATGCAATTCCTAGAAACAGTGTCAATCAAGCTATCTGAACCCGTGAACTTTAAGACGAGAATTATTGCACTAATTGAGATAAACTGTATAATAAAAATAATGAAAACAAGACTCTCGCCGATGGCGTCAACGGCGGCGTCATATGGTGTAGGATAAGGTGGCTGAGCTTGGATGGATTGAAAATATTGTTGACTTGGCTAAAAATGAACTGAATATATGGAAGAAGAAGACATAAGACATGCTGCCTTGATCAACCCAACAAAACAAATTGGGAAATGAGCAGGTAGAGAGCCAGATATTCATCTGAAGAAAATTGTAGATAAAGTAGAATCACTAATCCGTTTTGCTAACGTGGCTGCACTAAAAAGTCCTTGTGTACGTATTACTAGGTCTGTGTCAAGGAGTAATAAAGCTGGGTGGTATTTGTCACAACAATCGTTTAAATGTGCGTGCACGTCACTAATTGACGGACCGTCAATTGGTCCAGCAGCGATCATGCTTTCCCAATAGAAAGCTTCAATTACAACCTTTGTTTCGGTTTTGAGCAGACAGTTCACTTTCAGTGGTACAGAAAAATTACACATAATAATATGTACATACAATTTTAGTGGTGGAAAGCAGTGCATATTGATTTCGTGTACATATTTTTTATTTTATTTTAATATCATATTCAGGGAAGCTTTGAACGTAGATAGGTATGCTATTGGCTATGAGCCATAAATTTGCAACAGCTGTTGGTTGCAGATTTTTCAGTATTTTACAAAAGTTTTTGAGATAAAACAGTTAGGAAGTCAAATAGTTTGTTAGTAGAGATTCACTGCTATTGTCGCGCATTACTGAGACAATATATTATTTGTCTTTAATATTTTTTACTCAGATCATTCTTATGGCAAGTTTGCCGCATTTATTGTGTTAAAAATTGTGAAACAATACTAACCTGATCTACTGGCTCCGAAATGTGAATTACGATGCAGGTTCTGGCGTAGTCAACCCTGGAATCACCGGCTAAATGCTGGACGAACTCCACGCCGTACCACATGCCCATCAGGCTGTCCACCCAGATGCCTTGCTGCGGCGACCGGTTCACGCAGTAGTCTCTTATATTCTTCATGAACGGCATCTCGTAAGAACTGTAGCCAGTACCATAACCCTGTCCAGATTGTCCGTATCCCTGGTTGTACCCTTGTCTGTAAGTGTCTCCATATCTCGGAGTGATATCGCCGCCCGGGCCCGGTGGGTAGAACTGGTTCGATCTTGGAGTAGTGTAGGTGTCGTACTTGCTCGTCGTGACCCCAGGGCTGTAGTTCGGGTACCTGGTCACTTCAGGAAAGTTGGATATGTCGCTCCCGTAAGTAGCGGATTTGTATGGGTATTGATTTTGACTGTATGAGCTCGCCGCGCTGGTATAGCCGCTACTCCAGGTGGAAGGCGTCGCATATCTTGCATCACCAGGTTCGTTGTATCGTTGGTAGTTCCCGCAGGCAACTGTGCCCCACAAAGCAATTAAAACGACCAGGTTTCGGTACATTTTTGGTTATTATTTTGGTATTCGATGTGTGTCGTCGCGTGATAGTAAGGTAGTGGCCACAGTGCGTGGTGCTGCGGCTCGCGATGGGAGTGGGAAGTAAACTAATTACGTTTAATTCACGACCACTGGTGCCGGAGATGAGAACACGTCTAAGTCACATTTATAATTTCTTGTGTCCACTTAATATTAATTACATAATACCGTGTGAGAGATTAAATGAACTTTGACGACAAGAGTAGGAATTTAATTCTTGTTACCTATATTATATACTTTAAAAACCTTTTGTCCCAAATAACAAATGGTGATAAAAATTCTTTCAACCGTCGTCAAAATAAATAGGTTTACAGTTGCTTGATATATATAAATATATTATTTTTTTCTTTTTATATAAAAACGTTGCCTCACACGAGGAATTTCTGCCTGTATCGTGGGTGCGTTTACAAACATATAAACTTACATACACAACAACCAGAGCCGGAACAACTATCTGTAGGTCATACAAATGTTTGTTCCGTGCGGGAATCGAACCCGCAACACGCAGCGCAGCAGTCAATCGCTCAACCACTGCGCCAACCGTGCGCCCTTTATTAGTATCTACCTACTCGTTTTTTTTTCGTTCTGGTAAATCAATTAAATACCATTATTTTCAGACGGGATGTAACTTTTCGGACTGCATTTGCTAAACTGTTTTTGGGAAATGACACATCTCTACAATAAAAAACCATTACAGCTTGATGAAGGCTGCAATATACTATAAAAATAGACTTACTGCAGTTTGTATGCAAGCATTACGTCTCTTCCCTTCCCATGCATTCAGGGTACTTTATGAGATGAAAACGTAGACGTATTACGTTTCTGTCTCATACTTCAAGGTTACCCGATCTTTAAATGTTGAGTCTAGTCTAGCCAAACATGAACGACATGAACTGGTTTGAAGCTTAAACTGCCGAATTTATCTAAATCTTAAATTAACAATAGGTACTCTTCTATACTCTTGAAATCCTTGGGTTCGAGTATGAGAACCGTAACGAGACTCAAAATATGAATGACTAAGTAATTGGGACATCGGGTTTTATTTTATTTTTATAAATAGGTAGTTAGATAATGCGTCTGTTATCTTATTTACACCAGACACAAGTCACTTGTGTCTGGTGTAAATATTGCTGTTATGAACGATAGTTTAAAAACTGATCACCGTTTAATTATATAACAAAGTTGCTTTTTATTTTCCAGTGCAATTAAATAAAATATTAAAATATGTTGAAATGAAACTTCTGCTTAAATATATGTTGCCACTTAAATTAAATATTACAAGGAGGTAAAATTGTACGTTTAACAAAACATAACAAACAAAGCATGTAGTAGGTAGGTATGTATGTTTGTTTGGTAGTAAAAGGTAATCTGGAACACTGATCCGATTACAAAATTTATTTCAGTGACAGAAAGGTCAAAACGGTGAAGGAAAACATCGTGAGGAAACCGGCATGTCCTAGAACCAAAAATTCGAAGACATGTGACATCCACTAACCCGCACTGGGGCCGCGTGGTGGATTACGGCCCAATGCCTCTCACAGAGAGGAGGCCTGTGTACCAGCAGTGGGAATATTGTTTGGAAAATTTGAACAACATTGGCTGATGATGTGATGTGATGTAACAGAAAACTACACTATACTAGTGGTATCTCATCCCATACAAAGAAACCGTGCCGACGTACTGTAGGTACTGATTATACTGATTATTTTTTGTACATCGATCGCGTTCGGTTCCGTTCCACGAATATAGATAGTGATCTATCTATCGCCGTGGCAAGGAACCGAAAGTGATCGATTTACAAAAAAATATCGGTATAATCAGATGAAAAACGCTAGTTACGTCGGCACGGTTTCTTTGTATGGGATGAGGCATCTGTATGCTAGTATTTTATCATCTGTGACTATACTATTGCTGAATGCTACTATTGCTAATGCTATTGGCGAAAAATATCACGGTTCATGTGGAAAACCGTGGAAAGTACCTACTTATTCCTACGTGCAATGCACTTTTCTGCCGCCCGGGACTGCCGAGCTTCGCACCATTCAATACTCTTAAGAGGAAATATGGGCACTCTGCGCCGAAAGAATTGCCTTAGTAAAAGTCATAATTCGAGGTTTGGCTCTCATCTATATCCTGCTCCAATATTGGACCAATTTAAAAGATATTCCATAAACTGGAAAAGTAAGATATATGCCCTATGTTTTCCTTTTTGATGATACATTATCTTTAGAAGAACTAGAACCCTCTAAAACTGCTCAAAATTGTGCTGTCGACAGAGGTCTAGTGTACACTGGACACCAATCATTCCTCTCCTCTTTGACATGGACTGTTCACGTATTAAGTTACTGCCACCACGACCAGCTTTTTACGTATTTGCCAGTCTAATAGGTGCCTAAAACTACTGCTGAATTAACCGCACAATCTCTCAAATGAATAGGTACTTAATTAAGTACCTACTTATGCAAAGTTGATTCATAAAATCCTGTGTGCCGAACGGTTAATTGATATAATTCGTTAATGTCCTGTCGCCACGGCGGCTACGTGACCCTGTCTCCTGTGCTGGTTCACAGATCAGAGGCCACTGGTACATCCTCGCGCACAAACAACTCTATTGCTGCTAAGGACCAGTAGTTAAGTTTCACGTCTCGTTAATAAATAGAAGTAGGTACGTGCTGGTATGTAGCAATTGCTTTTTACTGATGACTAATGTAAGAAAACGGTCAGAGGGTCATCTCAGGTTGTGGGAAAATGGAGAAAAGATGATACTGTTTTTGCTTCCATGTTCAATCAATGAAAGAAGGGAACTAATTACAGGAGAAAACAATTTGTTTGCCTCTTATAAAGCTGGTACATTTTGGAAGAGTACTTATTCACATTTGGAATGCTAGGAGTATTTGAAGATTACTTCTGATGAAATAATATAATATTACAATATTCTATTTGCTTATTATTTGAGTTCCCGCAGCTACGTCCCTCATAATACCTAGGAAGATATAATATAACACCGCCAGTGGCGTCTACCGCGAAAATTTCAGACTTTGTCATACACACTTTCATCACTATTTTGGCCTTTTTGGAGTTGTTTTTGTGGACGAAATCCTGAAAACGTGTTTCATTTTTTTTTTTTTTATTGACTAGAATGGATTTTAATTACTTTCATAAAGAATATCTAACACTCCTTCTTCGTACCTAGAGTATGAGAGTAACTAAACGTCATTATTGATCTGAGTTTATGGCGCCGATTCCCTTGAGTAGCTGATTTTAAAATGAGAATCACGTCTAAACGGCTCGTCGTATTTTTTTGGAAAAAATATATGTTATATTAGACCATTTTCTTAATAATTTGATCTGAGCAAAATTTGAGTTTTATTCGTATAACATAGTGTAATTAATTTGTAAAGTTATGTCTAAAATGGACAAAAACACGACATCATCTCAAAGACAATTTTATTATCTACATAGATAATTAAATTGTCTTTGAGATGGTGTCAATTTCATTAAAATACGCCCAGCGGTTTTGGTGCGATTGTTGTGTTTTTGTCCGTTTTAGACATAGCTTTACAAATTAATTACACTATGTTATACGAATTAACCTCGAAATGTGCTCAGATGAAATTATTAAGAAAATGGTCTAATACAACATATTTTTTTTCCAAAAAATTACCACTAGCCGTTTAGACGTGATTCTCATTTTAAAATCAGCTACTCAAGGGAATCGGCGCCATATTTCTATCTATAGCATTTTTATTAGCATAAGCAAGCCCACCATACTATTCGCAACCACTGCAATCCCTGAAAACGGAATCAACAATGGTGACTGTTGTGAAATGTGCCGTGGCAAGTTGCAATGAAGCCCGTTATGGCTAAAATTTCCATTATGGGCCGTCGATTTTGGGCGCGGGGAGGGTGGGGGGGAGAGGGGCGGAGCTTTGGTTACCCCCCTGTGCCATCCCCACCACTCGGAGCCCCATGGTTATGGAGATATCCATGGTCAAAGTTTTCAGATTAGAATAATTTTCTTCGTAAATGTCCATCGTTTTAAGGGAGGGAGGGAAACGAAACAAAGTCGACGGAGCCCCGCTGCGCGGGGCTCCTATTTCTGTCTGCAGGGTCTAAAGTAACCTAACATGAAGGAGATGACCTATCCGTGTCGGGGTGTCCTAAGCTCCAGAGCTCGCTTCGTCGCTTCGCCTTCCCTCCTTCCCTACCCCTTAAACAATGAACATTTTCGGAAATTTTTGCACTAACCTGGGAACTTTAACCATGGATATCTCCATAACCATAGGGCTCCGAGTAGTGGGGATGGTACAGGGGGGTAGCCAAACCTCCCCTCCTCCACCCCCTACCATCTCCGCGGCAAAAATCAACGGCCCATAATGGAAATTTTATCCCCCGTTATGTCCTGCAGAATGTGAATGTAGGTATACCAACCTAATAGTACGTTATAAATAGTAGTAGATTGTGTACAGGAAAATCACACTTTCACGTAAGTATGTTTATACCTAATACATAGTTATCAGTTATCACGTACTGTTTATTACCTATGTTTACACAACATATATCCGTATCTATAAAAACTTATCTAGAGATCAGACTCCATGTCTATTGATTAAAAAATATGGCGCAAGCCGATAGAAACATTTGCGAATATGCGGTATTCGGTTAGCGTCTGACACTATCAGAGTTTCATTGCAGTGTTTTTCTGCAGACAGGTAATATCTGCGTGTAAAATATGTCGCAATAATTTTTTAATGTTTACGCAACCTTTTTAGATTGACCTTGATTTTGGAAATCCTTAAACACTTAGCAATTGTAGATTATGCACCAAGGGTATAAAGCAGTGTCTTACGTCACGGGCGGCAAATTGAACCCTGAGTGTAACGAGGTACCCTAAGCGAGGCAGTTATGTAGAGTCCTGAGTGAAGCGAGGGGTTCAACTGCCCAAGACGAAGACAGGCTTTATCCCAGAGGAGCATACTCTACTTTTCACGCCTTCTGCGAGACAGTAAAAAGCTACTGTATGTATTTATTTGAATATTGTGTTTGATACTTATTGTAGATCTGAGCATTGAATAAATGCACCATAGGCTGCTTGACTTTCGAGTTTCTGCTAAATGTTGGAAATAAACTAAAAGGACGAATTCCG
This sequence comes from Orthosia gothica, assembly GCA_949775005.1. Lineage (NCBI taxonomy): Eukaryota > Metazoa > Arthropoda > Insecta > Lepidoptera > Noctuidae > Orthosia > Orthosia gothica. Next base: position 18,925,727 of record OX459048.1, on the reverse strand, counting down.
ACACAGTCTTGATTCCTACTTTTGTTGTTCTACTTTGAACAAAATCGTCATAGGCTTTTATTTTTTCCGGTAATAGATTTATTAATAATCTCTGAAGTGCCTGTTTTGATAAACTCTGGAGTAGAATCTTGAGTAGAATCACTATGGCTCGAGATTTTTGTCAACACAAATATTGCAAAAAAAAAACACTGAAAATCACAGCACCAAACATCGTCATTTGTTTCACGTTTTTTGAAAACACGTCTTTTCTTTTTGAGTTCTGCTTATGGTGGCCAGTTCGATTTTCGAACAATTCCTCTTCACAACATATTTTTACTTAGATTTTTCTACGAGTTTCCACACGAATTTGGCGTTTCAAATTCAAATCTCTTTACTCCCTTGGGAGTTTCTCTGGGTTTCATACAACTTCACCTTCCCTGGGAGGTAATGCTTTACTTCACGTTGAGATTGCTTGATAGGTATTTGGTAATTGTCGAGCAGGTGAACACCCTTTTACTTACAAGTCGCTGCTAACACCATCTATAGCCGTGGAACGGAACCGAGCGCGATCGATGTACTTACAAAAATAATCAGTATAATTAGACGAAAAACGTTAGTTACGTCAGCACGGTTTCTTTGTATGGGATGAGGCAACTGTATGCTAGTATTATATTATCTGTGGTATTACTAAGTAGCTAGGAATGTGTGACTCATAAGTATTTTAAGGGAAAAGCGCGGTAATTGTCGAATTTGGCGGTCGTGATTTTTCTTTCGGATTTTATAAATAACACAAAACTTTTGAGATTGGAGATAAGTTGTGTAGATTTATGTAGATATTGATTAGGCTAGTTAATTTTATTGTTTGTGTATATAATTCTCTACATTTAGGGTAAGTTTTTTTTTTCATTTTTATCGTTTTGTCCGATGGACAATGAACCGCCTGACCCGGGGGGCACAGTCCCCTCGGTTGGGCTTAACATTGTCATTAATAGTGAGTCCAGTATGGACACAGACTCGTCCATAACCAGATCGGAGCGGAAAAGGGCTAGAGCTCCACGCAAAATGTGCAAACATTGTAATAAAAGAAGGAGACATGGTCACTCTACAGGAGTTATTAAAGAATCAGATTGCCATTGCGAACATGAACATGACTCGGTAGTAGTTAATTTGGAAGCCACTCAACGTTCTGTAGATGGTGCTCAAAGTGAAATTCGTTCCACCTCAGAACTTCCCCAGAAAGCGCCACAAGTTGCTAGGGCTTTGTACGAAGCCACGGACCTGTCGCCATATGTTGTACATATTCAAAAAAATATTGATACAGGAAATTCTTCTCAATCGTTACACCCAATCGCATTAGGGCATTTTCTTAAAAAACGTCGCTATAACAATATTGTAAATGGTTCATTAAAACGCATCGGGAGAAATAGAATTTCATTAAGCTTCTCTCGTTACTTAGATGCAAACTCTTTTATAAATGACCCTTTTTTGGTAAAAGAGAAATTAAAGGCATTTGTACCATCTATAAATGTTTGTCGTATGGGTATTATTAAAGGTGTTCCTACCGAATGGTCTCCCGAAGAAATAATAGAAAATGTGACTGTTCCCACTGGATGCGGGAAAGTCATAAAGGCAAGGCGTCTTAACTATAAAGTTCACGAACCGACCCCTGTTTGGAAACCATCCCAAACAGTCGTGCTCACTTTTGATGGTCAAATTTTACCAAAACGTGTGTTTTGTTGTTACAATTCTATGCCGGTAGAATTGTATACATTCCCAACAATTCAATGCTTTAATTGTTGTCATTTTGGTCATACAAAGGTACAATGTAGGTCGAACCCTCAGTGCTTCAAGTGTGGGGAGAGGCATTCTGCTGACACTTGTAGTATTGTAGACGAAAGTGATAGTAAATGCTGTCATTGCGGTGGCATTCACTACGCCATTAACAAAAAATGCCCAGAGTTTGAGAGACAAAAGTCAATAAAGCACTATATGGCCCATAGCTGTGTGTCGTATGCTGAAGCGTCGCTGCTACATCCCCCAATCTCCAAACTATATGCAGATGTGGTAACATCTGCTTCATCAAATAAAAATAATAGCTTTTCTTCTTCACCACCTTTGCCCCATTCACCGAACACTTCAAACAGGAAAACAGTATTCCTAAAACCTCGGGATCCCCCAAAAGTAGCCAAGGGATATGACCGGGCAGCTCATCAAGAATTTATTAATAATGAAGTTTCAACATCAGGTAATGGTGTTGCTTTGCATAATAAATCAACAACAAATAATAATGAAAATCAAATTTTTAATTTAATTATCATGTTAATTAATACTTTATCTAAAAATAATATTATTGAACCGTCCAACGTTGCCACTATAATTGATACGCTGTCTAACATAATGAATCTTAACCATAATGGATCCAAATCTATCCAAGATTGTTCAGTGGAACAGTCGCAGCATTGTAAATAAAAAATCTGATCTGTACTATATATTAAATAAATACAATCCCTTTGCAGTCGCTCTCTGTGAGACATGGCTGAAACCAGGTTTCTCTTTTAGAGTTCCTGGCTATGCATGTCTAAGAACAGACAGAAATGATGGGTATGGCGGTGTCGCCATACTTATTAAAAATAACTTGTCTTTTCAGTCTTTTCCTCTTCCAAGTCTCAGTGATGATATATCTGCTGTTGCTGCTATTGTAAATAAAATTTGTATAGTATGTATATATTATTCTCGCCCTACTGTAAATATTCTTTCTGAAATTAATAATCTTCTTACAGTTTTACCTAAACCATTTTTGGTAATGGGCGATTTTAATACACAACATCAGTCCTGGGGCAGTTCTAGTTCCAATTATTATGGGGAAAAGTTATTAGAAATTCTAGACTCAAACAATTTGTGTATTTTAAACACATGTCTTCCAACACGCCAAACAAATCCAGATGAGGGAATAAGTGCTCCTGATCTCTCAATCTGCACACCTGAGTTAGCATCGACATTATCCTGGTCTCCATTACCGTCTTCATATGGTAGTGACCATTTTCCTTTAATTATTTCTTTTCCACATAAAAAACCAGATACTTGTATTCTGACACCACAACCGCGATTAAAATACAGACTTCAAAATGCAGACTGGGATAAATACAAAAATTGTGTAGAAGCAAAAATTTCTGCTTTATCTAATTCCTTACTACATGATCCTCAGTTATTATCTAATGCAATTACAAGAATTTTAATAGAGGTAGCAGATAATACTTTCCCTATTAAGAATGGGGCTAAAGGCAAAATTCCTTCACCACCTTGGTGGGATGCTGAGTGCACTCAGGCAATTAAAAAAAGAAAAGAAGCGGAAAAAAATTATTGCCATTCTATGACTCATCACAATTTTGAGATTTACCAAGACGCTGCTCGTGCAACTCGTAAGCTCCTCAGGAAAAAGAAATTTGAAGGTTGGCAAAGATTTTGTGCATCTATCTCTCCAGAAGTTAACGCATCTGTAGTATGGCAGAATATCAGGCGATTCAGGTCAGCATTCAGTAACACAGCAGCCTCAAAACTGCCATTAGAGTTGGCCAATGAGTTCATGGATCATTTGGCTCCTCCGTCGGTTCCAGAACAGAGATCTTTAATGCATTTTCCCTATGTTCCTACTTTAAATTCCGAGTTGAACTCTCTCTTCACATTAAGTGAGTTGAAAGGAGTTCTTTCACACGTTAAGGATTCAGCTCCTGGTGAAGATGGTATACCATATTCATTTATAGCCAATCTGTCTGACTCTGTTCTTTTAATTTATTTAGATCTCATCAATACAGCTTTAATATCTGGCAACATCCCATCAAATTGGAAGTCTCAAACAATTATTCCTATTCTGAAACCAAACAAACCTTCTTCTAAAGTTACTTCTTATCGACCAATTGCACTTTCAACAGTTCTTGCTAAAATTGCTGAACATCTCATAAAGAATCGTTTGGAGTGGTTTTTAGAAAGTAAAAACTTGTTGGCAACATCACAGTTTGGTTTTAGGAAGGGTAAGAGTACGATTGATAGTCTTAGTGTGTTCACAACTGATATTCGCTTAGCCTTTTCTTCAAATAACTCTGTTATTGCTGCCTTCCTGGATATAAGTTCAGCTTATGATAATGTCATAGTATCAGTCCTGGAACAAAAGCTACATTTATTACAAATTCCAAAAATGCTGTCTAATTTCATAATTAATATGCTTTCAGAGAGATCGTTAAATCTAGATATTGAGGGATGTAAATTTACCCGTTTGGTATGGAAAGGTCTCCCTCAGGGTTCTGTACTTAGTCCACTTCTCTATAATATTTACACTTATGATTTAGAATCCTCTCTTAATGGGTCAGTACAAGTCCTTCAATATGCAGATGATTTACTTCTTTATTTATCTGGTCATTCTGTTGTGAATATTTGTACTTCCTTAACCTCTTCTTTATGCTTGCTGAAGACTTGGTTGGAAACCAATGGTCTACACCTGTCAATTGATAAAAGCAACATAGTCTTATTTACTAGAATGCGTAAGCCTCCAGCAGTTACAGTGACATATGATAATATCTCTATGCCGCTTAAAAATCAAGTAAAATTTTTAGGCCTTGTTTTAGATACACATCTTACAGGCTTACCACACTGTGAGTATATAGCTGCTAAATGTGAACGAAATATCAACATAATTAGATGCCTTGCTGGTGTTTGGTGGGGTGCACATCCCTTTTCATTAAAACTAATGTACAACACCTTGATTAGAAGTGTATTGGACTATGGTACCTTTTTGCTGGAACCAGCTAATGTTGCTGGTCTTAAGAAACTGGAAAGTGTTCAGTCTAAGGCACTTAGAGTAGTTTCAGGTGCAATGAAAAGCAGTCCTATTAATTGCCTTCAGGTGGAATGTGGAGAACCCCCGCTTCATTTACGACGTCAATTTTTGGCTGATAGATTTATGGCTCGATGTTTGCAATTTACATATCATCCTTTGCGAAATACACTTTCCATTCTCTCTAAAGAAGTTACTTCATCCACTTACTGGAGGCACAAAGATACTCCGTGTTTAGTTAAAAGCTTTAGAAAATACAATTTAATTGAAGCTCCTTGCCACCAATCCCAATTTCTTCCTATATATCATTGTAATTACAGTTCATTAATTATACCACCAAACATTCACTATAACCTTAACATTTACCGAGATGACGTATGTCATAACATTAACTTCAACTTTACTATGGATAGAGACTTCAAGGGCTGTCAGCTCCTGTTTACAGATGCTTCGAAACATGGAAGAAACTCATGTGTGGGAGTAGGTGTATACCACTCCCAGTATAATGTCGTCCAAAAAATAAAGCTCCCGCCCGAATCATCTGTATTTACGGGCGAATGTTACGGTCTATTCAAAGCTGTCGAATATATACTCATTATGGGCTTACAGAATTCACTCATTTTAACTGATGCAAGGAGTGCCTTACAATCATTGGCCAGATTTCCTTTCTACTCTCATAATTCTATTATTATATTTGAAACACGTGAACTCCTTCATAGATGTTATACTAAGGGATATTCAGTGCATTTTGCGTGGATACCCTCACATTGTGGCATTCTAGGTAATGAGAGAGCAGACCAATTAGCTAATGATGCCGTATTATGTGGAGACGTTTTTCCGTACAAAAATAATTCCCAAGATCTGGCTGCTCTGCCTAGGGTTTATCTACAGGAATCCTGGGGTCAGCTTTGGTCAGGGCAACCAGTGAAAGGGAAATTTTATCGTACTATCCAGCCATCCATTCCTGTAAAACCTTGGTTTAGCAAGTACAAGCTAAGCAAAAAGATTACAACCATAATCATACGTATGCGATTGGGCCATGTGTGCACTCCAGCTCATCTTGCCAGGCTTGGCATTGTGCAGAGCCCTGAGTGTGAATGTGGCGCTGAGGTGGGAGATCTGAACCACTTTATTTTTGCCTGTCCCCTTTATGACCATTCCTTACTTTTCCAAAGCCTTGTTTCCCTCCGAGTCCCTTTTCCCACATCTATCTCATGTATTTTATTTAATTTTAATTTAGATATTTATAAATCCATTGCACTTTTCCTTGTAAATAATGATATAGCTATTTAAAAGTAAATTTTAATATGTATATACATAATTTAGTAAGTGTTAGTTTAGTGTATAGATCAATAGACGCACCGAGTCGGCCCTTTTATTAGGTCACCTGGTGACAGTTTGCTGTTGTATTATATTCCCTTAGTGAACTGATAAATTGGTTACTATTTATTATTTTTATTTAAACAACTATTCTCCTTTTCGTTTCCAAATTTCCCTTTTTAATATTTTTTATTTCGCGAGTTATCAATTCTTACGTTTTGTTATTAGCAGATTAAATATTGTCAGTGGCAATAAGCACTAATAGTGCAACGCCAAATCCAAAAAAAAAAAAAAAAAAAGTATTTTAAGTGAAGGTTACCTGTGTTGATCTTCATCAAAAGTTAGCTAAAATGACGGTGCCTCAAAATCTATCGATACTACTGGTCGTATATCTTAGTACTAATAATGTGAGTGTTTCCTCTTGCCCCAAAGAGTGAAATAAAATTGTGCAATAGGTAATTTGGCATGAGGAACAAATTATGCTAACTGAATATATATTGAAGCAAGTTGTGTTACTATCGCACTAAATACCTATCTATATTAAATATATCTTAACTAACTGAACTGAATGAGATCAACATTTTTTTAGATGTCTGTTGAGAAAGCTAAGTACCTATTTATTTACTCATATATCGTAACAGTAACATTATGACAGTTTCCTCTTACCCTAAACAGTGAAATAAAGTTGTGCAATAATTTCGTACAAGAGGAAAATTCGTAGTAACTGATATGGATGCAAATGGTGTTATTATCGCACAACGACATGGTCGTTGCTATCGTACTATCAAGATTTAACTGTTATGTAATATTTTACAAGTACTTAATTAACTTTGCAGAAGACACTATCGCAGCGGGGGCAGAACTCGTATCCAAGTCAGTAAAAGTCGCAAAGAAAAGTGGATGAACACCATAAATGAAAGAGACTTGACCAGAAATAGCAAAAAAGCATGGTCCACATTCCGTAAGCTCACCTGCGATCTCCCTAAGTTATCACCACCGAATTTACTGCTAATTAGATAGCACATCAACTCCTTTTAACTGGGTAATCACCGAACCAACTTCCTAAAATCCACAAAGCCTTATTCCATCCACCGGTAGTACCGGTAAGGAAACCCGTCACGCATCTGATTTAGGTAATACCAGCAATTCAATCAATCTGCCTAGCCTTTTCCCAACTTTGTTGGGGTCGGCTTCCAGTCTAACCGGATTCAGCTAAGTACCAGTGTTTTACATGGAGCGACTGCCTATCTGACATCCACAACCCAGTAACTGGGTCCCCCTTGGCAACGGCAAGACGTTACGAGCAGCTTGAGATCTGACACCTAGATCTCAAGCTGCTCGTAACGTCTGTCAAAGTTCTTCAAATGACAGCCGGGACCAAAGGTTTAACGTGCTTTCCGAGACACGGAGGTATCTCGGTATGTTGAAATGGTCACCCATCCATAGACCGACCTCGTCAAGCGTTGCTTAACCTTGAAGATCGACCCGTGCGGCTGTTATTATTTAGCCACGAGCTCCTCCAGGTAATACCAGCAATTAAGCCTCTTAAAAATGGAAAAGCCTCTGGTTTGATTGATTTATGCGTGGAACAACTTAAGAACCATCTTCAACGCAAGCCTACGAGTACTAGATGTGAAACTCTCAAGCAATTTAGGAAAGCTAAGATGATAGCGCTTCTCAAGCCGGGTAAATATCCATGATCCTGTCATCCAAAAAAATATCGCCCAATCTCGCTACTTTGAACGGTTTGAACGGCTTATCCTAATACGCCTACAGCCCCTAATCAATGCTGCTCCTGACCAAACCCAGAACTAGCTGGAAAGTTGGAGATGGAGGTTTTTCCAGGACAGAAAGTCCTGGCAAACCTCGTAATATATAGAGGATGGATACGAGGCCAATCAAATAACTGGTGTTGTCCTTTTTGACCTGTCGGCAGCTTATGACACTAGGTTAATGTGAAAATACTGTTATTAAAGCTAACAGCTTTAACAGACGACCAAGCATTTAGACGACTCCTAGGTGAAATGCTACGCAACCGACTCTTCGTAGTCAACCTAAACTCCGCAAAGAGCAGATGGCGTATTTTGAAGAATTGTTTACCTCAGGGCAATATTCTAGCTCCCATTCTGTTTAATATCTAAACTAATGATCAGCCCAGTACAAAAACACGGAAAGGTTTCTCTACGCAGATGCAAGTTAGCCGATTAACTTGTAAGTTTCGATTTAATTGAAATTGTGACATCTACTTACCTATTGACTTTATTTTTTTGATTTTATTTTGTTAATGTGATATTCGATTACCTCTATATATGGCCAATATTTTGTATGCCTTCTGGCGGGACATATTTATTTATTATTTACTTTATTGTACACCACTTAAAAATTACAGGACAAAACATTTATAAAGATAAGTGTACAATGGGCGGTCTTATCGCACAGGGCAATCTCTTACAGACAACCTTTGTATGGACTGAACGAGAGGAGATAGACATTAGGGCTGTCAGTGTACAAAAACTATATTAAATAATATTACTTAGATATAACATAAAAGACATAGATACAAATAAAATAATATACTAATAAATATCAAATGAAGAACAGAGAAAGGAGAAGAATAGTTATAGAGAAAGGAAATGCTCCTTCACCATTTTTTGACATAGTATGGGCCAATATTTTTTTATTTCTCACATCTGTCTTTTTTAGGGTTCCGTACCCAAAGGGTAAAAACGGAACCCTATTACTGAGACTCCGCGGTCCGTCTGTCTGTCTGTCTGTCTGTCTGTCTGTCTGTCTGTCTGTCTGTCTGTCACCAGGCTGTATCTCATGAACCGTGATAGCTAAACAGTTGAAATTTTCACAGATGATGTATTCCTGTTGCCGCTATAACAACAAATACTAAAACAGAATAAAATAAATATTTAAGTGGGGCTCCCATACAACAAACGTGATTTTTTCGCCGTTTTTTTACGATAATTGTACGGAACCCTTCGTGCGCGAGTCCGACTCGCACTTGCCCGGTTTTTTTATCCTATGCTCACAAAATGAATAAATGAATTTAAGTACAGACGTGAAGACAGTTGAAACTCGGTAATAATTTGTTCATATAACATACTATTAATGTTGAGCAAATATATAATATTGGTAGTTTCCTCATGTCCTACACAATGAAATAAAATTGTGCAATCTTTTGTTATCTATAATTATCTACACAGGTCCAAACTACCAGGCCCCTCAGAAAGTATTGCGAAAAAAAGTTTTTATATATGGGAGACTGGCCAGTTATAATGTTTTTCGAAAATATGATTATTTATAAGTAAAAATAAGTAAGTTCCAATTTCAAAATTTCCCTCCACATTTTTTGCGAGTTAATTCAAAGTATTGTGTCTCACTGAAATATGGATCTGCGCCGGGAACATTTTAGAGCTATGATTTTATACGATTTCAAGTGTCGCCTGAAACCGGATGAATCGTACGATAGACTTCAAATGGCATTCATGGATGAAGGCCCTTCCAAGGCAACCGTGTATCGTTGGTATAACGAATTCAAGCGCGGTCGACCAACTTTGGGGGATGACGAAAGAAGCGGTCGCCCTTTGACGGCTGTTACCGAAGAAAACGTGCTAGCAGTGAAAAATTTAATCCAAGACAATAGGCGAATTACATATCAGGAGATTCAACACATATTGAAGATTGGATCGGGAAGCGTTCACGAGATTCTACACAGCCATCTTCGCGTGAGGAGGATAGTATCACGCTGGGTGCCGCACAACCTCACCGATGCTCAGAAGCAGGCCCGGGTGGAATGGTGCCGTGATATGCTTAACAAATTTGAAGCAGGCTCGTCTCGGCGTGTTTACGACATCGTTACAGGTGATGAGTCCTGGATTTATCAATACGACCCAGAAACCAAGCGCCAGTCGACTGTTTGGGTGTTTCAAAATGAGCCAACGCCTACCAAAGTGAAGCGATCTAGAAGCGGGGGTAAGATTTTGATCGCTAGCTTTTTTAATTTGACTGGCCACTTGGTATCAATTCCCTTACGGGATCAAAGAAGCATTAATGCCGAATGGTATACTACCAAATGTTTGCCAGAAGTTTTCTCTGTTATAAGCAACAAGCGACCAAACACAGGGCTCCGCGGGCTACTGCTCCACCACGACAATGCACCTGCGCACACCGCACTCAAAACGAGGGACTTCCTGGACAGCACGCCAGTCAAACTCCTGGGTCACCCTCCTTACAGCCCTGATCTAGCACCGTGTGACTTCTTTTTATTCCCAAAAATAAAAAATCAGCTCAAAGGGATACAATTTTCGTCGCCGGAAGATGCGCTGGCTGCGTTCGAGCAGGCTGTAAACGAGGTGTCTGCGGCGGACTGGAAAAAGTGTTTTGAAAACTGGTTTAGGCGCATGAATCTTTGTATAGAGGCTGGTGGAAAGTACTTTGAAAAGATTTAATAAAAATATATGTACGTATAGAACAATTTTTTTTAGTTTCGCAAAACTTTCTGAGTGTCCCACGTAAAATAATCTGGTGGGAATGGTGAGGACAGAAAAAAAAAGAAACACAATCACAGATCGGCAATGAAAGGAGGTGGAGGTAGAAAGGGGCTAAAATAAAGAATTGAAAATATGAGTAGCATTTAGGAATCCTGTTTCTGAATTGGGTTTTAGAATTTCAGAACATGTTGAAAGTGTTGAAACCCACTTTAATACCACATTATGACTGGTTTTCAGGCCAACTGTACGAGTACTCATCAGACTAAACTGAAATTCATCTGCTTTCTCAATTCAGAAATCGGGGGGTAGGTATTCATGTCAAATAGTAACCACATAAAAGTCATATCATATATTTTGTACCATATTTCAGGCCTTTAGCAATTTAACAATGTCAGAAAACTTATCATAAAACCATAAAAACAGCCATACACACTAAAATAAAAACAACCGAGCTGGTTTCGACAAAGCCCGCGCAGACAGCCGAATATCGAACAACATTCGGTAACTCGAAGTTGAAGAACTGCCTCTTGTAGTCGAACCACTCCCAGCGGTCTACCCTGGACGGTGACCTTCGGAGTATCAGAGAGAACACGCCCCCACTGATCTCGGAGCAGTGGTTGATGATCATCATGTGAGGCGACACCTTAAGTATTCGTATCACTTGAGGATGCCTTGGAGGTTCGTCTGGATTCCACACCTCTGAAACAAGATGAAAATCATATTATTATTATTGGTAAGATACACTAAAAGGTGTTTAGCTGATGCGTGTTTCACATAGCTTGCAGATGTCTAGTTTATCCAAACTGTTCTTGAGGCAGTTCAGTATGGGAGCTGTCACAATATATTCCAGGATATTTTATGCCGTGACTACTAGATTAGGCAGAAATTGCATCATAGACTTCTTCCTTGCTGAAATTTCCCATAGTTTAAGGAAATGTCCTCGTAAGTAGTGTTGCAGGTTGGGACGTTATAGTATTGAGTACTTTAACGGTCTCAATGAGCCTACCCCCATGTCCAAGCATGTCTACCTAGGCGCCTTAGTGAAAGTGGTTTGTTTAAGTCGTTGGGGTGTTTTAACGCAAGTTTTCACGAATACCCTGACGACAGACACGTGTACAATGAAAGGTAAACTGGTAAGTACTGGTAGGTAGTTGACATTGAAAAGGGTTCTGCCTTTTCAATTACCTTCTGTAATTCGCTGACCAAAATCAAGTTAGGGTAGGTAGATACGACTATGACTTTTTGATTCAATACAAGAAAACCACATGTATCTTTTAATTCAATGTAGCCTTCTGTAGGTATAAGAAGTGTTTGAGGTAAACATATATTTTGACCAGCGTGTCAAAAAAATAAGAAAAAGCAAAAGTAATTGTTAGCCTCAAAGTGTTTAGCAACTTAAAAAGTCAGCTACAGAAATGGATTTTATAAGGTTAAGCAACGCTTGACGAGGTCGGTCCGTGAATGGGTGACCATTTCAACATACCGAGTTTCCTCCGTGCCTCGGCAAGCACGTTAAGCCGTTGGTCCCGGCTGTCATTTAAAGTACTTTGACAGTCCTTAAGGGTTGTCAGAAGCATGAGATCTGACACCAGTCTTGCCAAGGGGTACCGTGTTATCCAGTCACTGGGTTGTGGAGGTCAGATAGGCAGTCGCTCCATGTAAAACACTGGTACTCAGCTGAATTCAGTAAGACTGGAAGCCGACCCCAACATAATTGGGAAAAAGGCTAGGCAGATGATGAGTTAAGTACAAACACATCGTGCAATCCATCAAATACAATTTCAAAATTGGAAAATATATGTGTAGGTACCTATTCCTCTGGCCAACATCTCCCTCTCCAGCGGCCTCCGCTGGTCAGCAGTCCAGAGCCCCGGCGCCTCAGGAGTGTACAGGTAGATCTGTTCCACCGACTGCCCGTCCTCATCCCACACCACCCGCAGCCGCCTCTCGTTGTAGATGTCCCTCTTCACGCGTATGTCCAGCCAGGAGCCCGACAGGACGTTGTCCGACCACGGGTTGCTTTTGTATGAACGCCATTTTTCGTCTGAATAGTTGTGTTTTTGGATCTACACAAGAATCAAATGTGAACAAAATATTAACCTCCCTTTATTGAAAAGCCTACTTAGCTGTGAAAGTTTTCCTTTTAATTTGGTTATAATTATATGTCATGGATCAAGTGAATAATCAGGGCACTATGTATTTGTGTGTTATTGTCAATGAATTAGTCCAAAAGCGATCGAAGCGAGCTCGGGAGCTGAGGGCACCCCGACACGGATAGGTCAGGTTCGAAGCAGATGAAGTGAGCTGAAGTGAGTGAGCAAAGCGAGTAAACTCAGCTCCCACGTCTCCTTCATTTTAGGTTATTTTTGACCCTGCAGTCAGAAATAGGAGCCACGCGTCAACATTTAAATAATTAATAAAAAAAACATATTCTACTACCCGGTCCAATAAATGATGGGCATTATTCAGAAAGCCCGGTCAATTTAATTATTTTAATAGGTTTTATCATATTGCCTACTTATATTGGGCATTTTTGAAATTGCCCGGGCTTTATGCATAATGCCGTATAACATAAATACTACTGCCGTGAGTTTTTTCACATATTCAAAAGCAACCATTTAGCTGGCAGCTTAATTTTACGCAAACGGATCCCTGAATCGAAAAATGGTTTTCACAGAGCTGTAATATTTTTTTTATATGTCCTATCAAACGATACCCTACATAATGGGATAGACGAGAAAAAATCATCCCCACTTTACGTGTACAGATATAGTAAAAAAAAAAATATTCTGAGTTTTATTTTACCACTTTGTTGGCGTGATTAATATGTATCCATGCCAAATTATAGCTTTCTAGTACTAAGAGTCTCTGAGCTAAGCTGCGGACGAACATGACATGACAACAGGACATGGTGAAACTAAAAGGGTTCCTTGTTGACTAAGGAACCTTAAAAAGTCACCTACTTACCAACCTCGAATAAACCATCATAATTATATGAGGTTTTATAGGGATAGGCCAAAAACATTAATAACAGCAATAGGAAAACAAACTTAAAATTATAATTAGTACTTACAGACCAATCAAGCCAATCATCCTGAGGTTCGGTAGTGACGTCGGTGATGTGAAGAGTGACACAACCAATCGTATTCGGCTTGTTCGTCATATCCGGGGTATGTTGGGCGTACCCAACGCCGTACCACATCCCGTACACATCCTCCAAGTTGAAGTGGTGGGCCCAGCGGACGTTGTCAGCACAGAAACCGTGAACTTCCACGAGTAAAACAAGATACAGAGAGACGGCAGTCAACATGTTCGGAGTAGACTCACAAGTAATATGGGACAAGGCGTCGCGTCGCCCGCGGAACCAATTAGCGAATTGGTGCAGGTGATGATGCTCTCTGGCGCAACTGCACTGTGACTCAGAGGGTCCAGCCGGCTTAGGTGACATTGATTGACGAGGGCCATAATCGCACTGATTGTTTATATCTCTCTGGTTACACAACTAACCGTCTACTCGTCTATAACTCATACCTTTATATGAGATGATATACATTCCACATGTTATGAGATAGGTCAATGCAGAGATAATTATTATAAAGTAGATAAGATCGGACAGAGCACGGAACGGTGGATTTTAAGTTTATTAAATATCTATCTGGTTTTTCCACCGCATGGTAACGCGATCATGGGTCGCGGATAAATTTGAAAAAGAGTTCCTGGCTCAAGCAACTGAAGGAACACGGGTGGGTTTTAGTGAGTAAAAGTCTGACACGCACTTTCGCCTCACCCAGAGCGGATGAAGTCATTGGATGATTACCCACCCAATAAAAAAAAATTGTAACGTGATTCAAAATTTGTTGTTATCCAAATGATTCACAAAATATCATCGTCCTTCTGCCTTTTCTCTCAATTTATTTAGGTAACCATCAACAGAGATGTTGCAAAAATTACAGATAATGTGTTACAACTTATTATTTTAGCTAAAGTTATAAGTTTCTCTGTGTAACAGGGATATAATAAATGTGAGAGTGAGTGACTGAGATACTTATAAGAACCTCGACGCTCAATTTTGGTCCATACACAGAGGCAAAGGCTCAACTGCCTGCCAAAAAGTTGGAGATCCTTGCGAAGGTGAGACGATACTTCACGCCAGAACTGCTTAACTTGTATCAAGCGCAAGTTCGATCTTGCATGGAGTGATGTTCTCATCTCTGGGACGGATCTGTCAAATATCAGTTTGATGCACTAGAGTCGTTTGAAAAACGGGCCAAGAAGCTCATCGGCAATGAGGCACCGATAGCGTCAAAGCTCCAGAGCCTTGATGGACATCCCACCCATACGCACTATATTATATGGAATACTTTCATCGTACAGCTAAGGAGTGGAATTCCCTACATGTTTCCAGATTAGTTATCTGGAAACATGTAGGGAATTTCACTCCAACCTAGGGGTCTTTAAGTCAAGAGTGAATAGATTACTTCTAGGCAAGCGTGCTTCACCGTGTTCGACCACATTATCGCTTACTATCAGGTGAGATAGAGGTCAAGCGCGAGCCTATCTATAGATACTTATCTAATAAAAAAAACTCCCAACGCCTTTCTCTTTCAGCTTCCAGCTGTCTCAGCTCAGTTCCTTAGCTAAGCCAAATCTTAGCTTTATATGGGCGTCAGAGGGAGAACTTGAACAGCCTTTTTTTTTGTGTGTGAACTCATCCAATGACTTCTCACGCTCTGAGTGAAGCGGGAGGGCGTGTACTTTTACTGACTAAAATCCACCCGTGTTCCTTGAGTTGCTTGAGCCAGGGTCGCGGTAACTTTTTCAAATTTATCCGCGACCCAGACAGGAGCACTTGAATACCCTGGCTTTCAATCAAATATACAAAACAATTAAATATTCCGAGGCGAGTTGCTAAAAGTTTTCGAACTCACTTCGCTCGCTCTTGAATCCCTATTTATATCTCAAGCTTTAGTTCATAAGTCCACGTTAGAACAAACGGGCAAAGAAAACCCTTCCTTTTTGGAGGCGGGTTGTTAAAGAAGTGAAGATATAGTTTAGATATAGTTTTCCTCCAGAAAATATAATGTTACTTTTTATAAATAGTTAAGCACTTTCATACTTTTTATTCACATCACAAGCTCCAAATAATGAATGAAATGGAACACCCAATTTCCCCTTAAATAACTTAGTATAGGTACATAAAAGTCCTAAATATTCCCATCAAGGTGCCCATAAAAAAAAACAAAAACTCTACTTATTTTCGCTAACTTGAAATACTTTTTCTGTCTGAACAAATATCTTGAGACATAAAAATTGTTTGCTACAACTTTTCAAGCGTATTGTTCAACAAAGGACCCAAAATCTATGTATTTTAAGCATGACTTACTTTAATCCTTATTGAGGCAAGAGATGAGATCTATCTCTGTGGGTTGGATATTAGGATTAGACCGTAGTCTAATGATAGGATAGGACAGGATTTAAGAAATTGTGCCACAACAATACGTGTATAAATAATTTAATTTTCATTGCTCATACAAAAATATAAATATCAATTGCTTATCTTTGGAAGAACTATATAATATTACAATATTATAGTAATTTTACTATTTAAATTAAATTCGGGATCCCCATATTGCGTAAGAAATTATGAAAAGTAGTAATGACGATATGGTCAGTTTTGTAGCTGAGTTTTCACAGACTCTCTGTAACGCAGAGGTGGAAAGGTGTTTGATTGTGAACACGTTGTGGATGCTGGCCAGGTCCTCAGGAGTCAACTGGTTCTCGTTTCTGGACAGCACGACGCTGAAGAGCTGAGAGTTTGGCAGCCTCATGCAGAAGTTCAGCACCAAGTGATTGTTAGCTACCTTGAGGACCTGGATCACGCCTCCGAAGAAACGATACATATCGCCCACCGCTGTAAGAAAAAAATGATCCTAATATACAATAAATCGAATGTCTTACAAAAAAAATGCTACAATGAACATTTTCAAAGGTTAAGACATTATAATATCAGCTACATTAGAGGATCTTATATATTTTTACTTTCAAATTGATCCCTAGTTCTGCAGTGCGTTCGTAACTTCAAAATCCTTTAAAGAGTTCTCTTATAATTGTTCAGTTCCTTACATTTATTAGGCACATCCGTGGCCCAGAATCCTTTGTGCGAGGTGTTGACCTTGATGTGGTAGTCGTCCTGCCACAGACCCTCGTGCCACTCCAGCACGAAATGTCTGATGCGGTACTGTTCATGCATGTTGTACTGACGGTTCACGTACGGCGAGTTCGTCAGCTGAGGGTACGGGGTTGGTGGAGTTGGCTGGAACGCAAAAAAAACAATATTAGAATGAAAGGAAAAAAGTTAAAGACAATTACAAAAGAAACCACTGCGCGCCGTGATGAGATTGAAGAAAATCTATGCAAAGAACGTGTTACAAAGTTCGTAATTCAAAATGCTTTAATAAAATCTTTATTACAATAGACAGTCACTCACTAAGTTATGGTTCAGCAAGCCACCTTCAACGTAATCTTCAAACTTTCTAATTTGAACAATAGGACAATAAGGATTAACATCAGTTCTGGTTGCATTTTCTTTGTGGTACACGTACTCGTGAACATACCACATGCCTAACAAAGCCTCCTCGTCAAAATCATTCGTTGGACTTAGGTTTTGGCAAAAATTCACGTTGGCTGCCAAAGTTGTTGATAAGAAACATGATAGGACCAACACAATAAGGACCATCATTAAATTGTATGCTAAGGTACTTGTGAACGGTCTGTTTCACGACACCGGGACTCCTAATTAACTTCCCAGCTCCACTTGGGTGCATTACGTCTTGTTACGTACTCACGTGGACAGTAATTACAATTAACCTATTAATTGACACGACTACCCTGCATCCTGTTATGAGTAGGCTTTTTAAAGCTTTACCTTGTCATAAAGTCACAGGGAAATCTACATAATTATATGCACATAGCCTGACCATACTAATGATAAACTGCCTATGTACGTATTATTTAATATGGTAAATAATCCAATTTTGTTGTAAGAATGAATAAACAACTTATCAGCACAACTGCTTCCTGGCAAAGGTCATGATGGTCATCTTAAAAATACTACAACAGTTTAAAACAAAAAATATAATGTTTAAAGAAAATTTTAATAGATCTTGGTCCTATCTAAATTATAACAATTCTCATTATCATATTTCGTTTTATTGCTAGTGGGAATTTCAATATTTATATGCAAGACAGTTACTTTCAAATACTTAAATTGTGTGCTCGACTAAACATGAATATCCGCCGCGGGACGGAGTGATAACGTATCTGCTGCAATAAACAATATTCAAAAATAGCGTGCAATAAACAAATCAGATCAACAAACCTCAATATTTAGCTCCTTGATATCTATATAAAAACAATCCTGTGTGTGTTCTATTTTATATTCCCCTCTCGTGTGAGGTATTTTTTCGACACCATACCAAATACCAGATATTTGATCCAAATTGATATTTCCATAAACAGGTGACAGATCGTCACAATATTTGTGACTTTCGAAACTGTACTGACTGTAACATTGCACCAAACCAAAACACAACGAAATCAAAATGATACTACTGCACGCCATTGGATTAACCGCTGTGGATAACCCGGATATTATCGGATAAAGTTTCGGATAAACTGAACCGGCAGTACCAGGAGACAATGCGCGAAAGGAGATGTTTTACAGATTAGCCCGGCGGATAGAGTGAAGGCGAAGTGGCGAACACGTGGGCGTGCTCCCAAATGAACAGCACTCGACTGGCGTTGTACAGTCGTGGTAATTTACTACTTATGCGAGAATACTTCCTTAATAAACTTTATCAACACGTTGACAGTCCCCTCTTATGTAAGTCAGGCACGTATGCATCTGTATAAATGATTGCATACAATAATTTTCCTATCTGTTTACGGCTAACTCGTAGCTTGTTACGGCGATAGAACTGCTGAAACCAATGCCATTAAGGACGGCATGAAAATGGCCAGAAAGAAAAGAAGATTTCCTTAAGATTTTCCAGTGCCTTCTCAAGTTTTCCATAAACGGAAGCTTTCCTCGGCATACTTAGATGCTAGGATTGCAGAAGTATTAGAATATGGGGTGGAGAAAATCAATAAAACGCTCTGACGTCATGGAGGGTGGTTATCGAGCGGGCTATATACGCTCATGATACGACGCCTAGTAGTGTGAGTAAATATCGATTTGGCCCATGCTTTTGTGTGTATTTGCGAAGTTAATGTGTGACGTTTTTTTATAATTTATTCATATTGCGATAAAATAGTTATTTATGATACAAGTGCGGAAGGTAGGTGATTTCCGATGAGTGGCATTTTTATTCACGAGCGAGCGAAGCGAGTGAGTGGATAAATCGACACAAGTCGGAAATCATCTTACGTACGTGTATCATACAACATTTTACTATGCATTGTGCGAGGAAATAAATAAATTAATAAAATGAAATTAATAAAATGGCGGGCTTATTCAAGCGCGTTCAGCATATCCACAGATTAACTAATAGTTCCTCGGGCATATCTACTGCGCATGTGCGAATTGTTGTCACATCGTAACGCAATAAGGCACGAGCAAAATATACGTTCTGCCAAACATATTTAATGAATATTTAAAATTAATTTATTGATCAAAATCTAAATCTAGAGTAATTAAAAACGCCTAAAATAAAGTATTAGTTTTATTTTCTTTTATATGAATGATAATCTGTACATAACTAATTTTTAAAACTTTTCTCAAATAATAAAAACTCTATGCGTCGGGCTGATGTTGGAGTTAAAATTAAAAAAATACAGGAAAGTAAAAAGCACTAGTGATAAAAAGTGACACTTTCCGCACAGTTTGGCTGCTTGGAAAACCGCTCTTTTCGAGGACATGCATTGTAAAATCTTAAAATTCATTAAAGACATGAAGTATCTAATCTTAATTTTCGTTCATTCTAAAACCTTCCCAAAAGACTTGATGCATTTGCATTGTTGAGCAGATGCTCACATCTACCTAGTGAAAACTCTTGCTATATAACATTTGATGACGTAGACGAAGACGGGTGCGCAAAGAGTGACGTACTGCGCCATGGCTAAGCACGACACTATGTGTACTAAGGACTCAAGGTTTGTAGGATGTAAACACTTTTAAGTGCTACTGCGTGCTCAGCAGTCATCATAAAAATAAGTTGCCTAATAATAATAGTTCTCTAACTAAGATGATATGTGACAGTGCTTTTAGGAAATATTCTGGATTATATAGTTTCAGAAAGTTTTAGCAGGTTAAAGTTTGGCAATCCACTTAAACACTTTAGCTACTTTTTGATTTGGGGAATGCAACTATTATTCTCTATTTAATATTGATTACGAAAGTCTAGCTTACAGGGTTTGTTCCAATTCAGAAAGAGACATTATTGAAAATTCCTTGTTTATTGTTTGCGTAAGTACTTACTACAGTTTACCAACTCACTGAGTAATTTCATTCTTTGTAGGCCGCCGTAGTACTAGTAACGCGCCAGTACTTCATGTACCTAAATACTGGGACAACATATGAATGTTAGGAAATTTCAGACAGAATCTAGGCTAAACATGGTATCTAAAATCGTCTGGTGTCTTAGTACTTAGGCACAGAGGAATCTGCGAATTTGAGATAAACCGCGATAGTTTGGTGGATTAGTTGGTTGCTTTGTCTTATTTACGACTAGTTGCGAGCAAACTAATCTTATATAAGTGCATACCTACATACATAAAACGACAATAATGCTTTTATTTATTGTTTTCTTGGAATATTAGTTAACTTAATACAACACTACATTAAGTATTACTACTCGTATACTAAAACTGATTAATTAATAAATTAGGTACATTGTAAACCATATAATGATCACAACAAAATAATAAACTAATCAACTTTGAACAATGTTTTTTTAACTGACTATTGGTTACCTACAAATGAAACGCCTATTCGGCTTTAGTCCCCAGTACCATCGCAAAAGCATGGGATGATCCCATTACATGCCATTGAATTTTGATAATACCACTCCACAGGCTTTGTGGTTTTCTCTACTAAGGCTACATAAGCGTCACGTAGTGTCTCGAATGCTACGTCACGAAGGGGTCGATACTTCAGGCTCGGAGTGCGGAGCGTAGAGCCTCTACGAGTGCTACGAAAACGCCTTACAGCGATCTACGCTACGCTTTCGTCGTAGCGTGTCATAGTTACGGATTGCTCGTAGCATTTTGTTGCGTCGCTATCGACGGCAGCAAAAATTTTTTTTTTTTTTTGTAAACTCCTCCTTTTTTTGCAAATTTTTTATTAATGAGTAACGAAAATTTTATACTTATATTTTTGTTATGTGTTTATTAAATAATAAAACAAACTTAGAGTAACTAAAAAAATTTGTTTACTACTACAATAGTACATTACAGCAGAATCCAGTAAGTAAGCCTTCCTGGCCGAGTATGAGTTAACCGGACCGAACCGCAGGTGAGGTCCGGTTATATACGAGGCCAGGATGGCTTTCTTACTGGTTGAGGTTTGTATAATGCTTTTCTCAAAAATGAAAGAAAGTTTAACAACAAATTCGTTTAATTAATATTGAAGGTTACATTCATATTAGGGCAATTACTGATAGATATTGTGATCGATTTACCGGGGGCATTTATATTTGTTTGTTGTACATCTTGATTAACGGACTCTTTAATCCAACATGATTTATAAACTGAAATGACTAAATACAAACATAAAATCCCACACTATACTTCTACAACATTACTAAGTACAAAACGCAACGTGCATACTTTTTCTGCGTCGCGTTATGTGTCACAGACCCATAAAAAAAAAAAAAAAAAAGTGTCACAGACAATAAAATGGATGTTTAAGGCTCCAAAATATATTATGTATCTCATAAAATGTCATACCAAAAAGAGATAGATATATATTTGGAGCCTCCCTCTAACCATGTTATAATGGCTAAACTCTAATCTGTGTCTGGTACTATGTTTTTTTTTTCTAAGCAGATCTAAAGAGGATGACCTAAACCGTGCGAAGCCATAAAAAAAAAAAGGGATGAAGGATGACCAAGTGTCCAGTAAGTAAATTACATACTTACTTACTGGACAGTAGGAGATTCCAAATTTAAAATCTCGCTTCTTACCGGACAGTTGTGAATAGTCTCCGGTAGAGTTCACTTTCTGGATACTTTTTAGAGATGTTATGTCAACATTACATACCATTTTTGAGAAAATTCTTTTGCTTTGTTTGTATTATTTATTAGTACCAGGTTGGCGACGAGCTCGGCTCGCGTGAAAACAGAGAAATCTTTTTTTTCAAAATAACGAATTTACCCATTTTTCGCCGATTTATAGATAGTATAGGATTTGTAAACTACGAAATAATTATATTTTGAACAAGTTCGGACCTTGTTCAAAACTTTCAGCTGAAAATACGAGGCCAAACGGGCGACGGGATTTCAGAGGTTATTTGTACCAGGAGAGCAGGAACAGGAGAGGATAACATTTTCAGGCAGCCTTCCACTACTTCTATCAAACTTTATACAGCACAAAGTTGCTATCAAAACAAAACTATTACGATTGTGTACACTCCATACTTTTGTAATTTATAGTGATGTTTTAGTCAACAACGAAATATTTGGAATAATATACGCTGAAAACATGTTGATTAGGTACTTTACAACGTGTTTACTACTTCGAGGTACATATATCAAGTACATAAATAAATAATAACAGAAGAATAAATGAGACGTAAATCTTATGTGCCTACACATAACCATATAAAATAAATAAGAGTAAAACGTAACTAAGAATGATCTCGTTTCGCTTATGTCGCTGGTGGCTCGAAGGACTTACATTCAGTCTCTTGTGTTTTCTTGGTATGCTTTAGGAAAATCAGTAAAAATTCAAATTAAAAGACAACATAAAATACTTTTTTACAAAAAAATACTACCGACCTCCAAATAAAAAACTACAAAGTGAATAATAACTTTATTTTTGGAAGTCGGTATCTTTAGTAGGTACCAATTCCTTGCGTTATGGACACCGACTTCCAAAAATAAAGTAATTTTTCACTTTGTATTTTTTATTTGGAAGTCAGAAGTATTTTTGTGTAAAAATGTTTTTCTATTTTTCACTTTTTAGTTGTACCTACCTAATAGACAAGTAAAGGTACCTATAATACCAGAACAGATTACCCGAATATCATGAAAATTACTTATCCGGTGAAATAAGAACCAAGCTAGGTGTACCACGGTGGACTGTACACATCTGCGTACCCCTTTAGAGCGTACTGGCGTGATGTTATGTTATGAAATGGTTTAAACAATAAACAGTTATGCGATTGCAGCAATTCCGAGAGATTAGCCCTTATTTATTGAAGAGTTCTGTTGTGTATCTGCGTAATTCTTCATCAGATCTTTAACAAAGTAAAATGGGACCAATTTCGAAAAATACTCTTTCAAGCAAAAGTTTTTAAAATTGGTCCACAATTGATGGAGAAATCGGTGACCAAACCAAAAAAAAAAACGAATTTAGAACCTCCTCCTTTTTGGAAATTCGGTTAAAAATGTTATTTTTTGACGAAGTGGCTTATTTTGTGGCAACTAAAGTATAAATAAAACGTTGAAAGAAAACAAGTTTCAAACGGATTAAAGTTTTCTGCACTCTGAACACAATTTAAGTTGCTCTTTTAACTTATCGGGAGAAATTTACTGATGTTCGTATCCTGTAATCAAACTAAGAATCATAGTCATCATCAGCCTTATAATGTTCCCACTGCTGGGACACAGGCATCCTCTCTGTGAGAGCGGTAATGGGCCTTAATCCACCAAGCGGGCCCAGTACGGGTTGGATGTCACATGTCTTTGAATTTTTGGTTCTGGGATATGCCGGTTTCCTCACGTTGTTTTCCTTCACCGGTTTAAGAGCAGTGGTAATACAATAATTTACACAAAGTAAAGCGTCTGCCTGCGATGGCAGACGCTCTACTTTGATGGCCGTTACCACTGGGTCACCACTACAATTATAGTGATAACGATAATCTCAAAATAAACTACAATAAAAATGATATCAGTAATTAAAAAAAAAACTACTTAATTTATTTTATTGAATAAATTGAATTTATTTCCTAGAATAAATCCAAGTTCGTGAAAATTAATAACGTATTCATTCGTAGCGCACTGTAGCAAGTCGTAGAGATTTTCGTAGCTGAGCGCTACGAAAATGCCAGTGAGGGGCGAACTGGCGTAGTCGCTTAAACTCACCCCTCGTACATTTTTCGTAGTGACGTAACGCCCTGACTACGAACGTACCAGGGCAGCATAACCGGTGAGAAGGGTTGTGCAGTTTAGTACAATCCACAAGTTGACAAGTAACGCGAGCGCCCCGCGCCTGCTAGTGTAGCACAATAGAGACAACATGATAGTGAGGAAGGTGAAAGTAGTTTTGTCTAACTATCGGGTGGTGGTGGGTGGGCCGTGAGGGGGAGATGACGTCATACGTGATAACCACTGGGGGTGGGGATTCGCGAAGGGCAAGTGACTGATGATTGATAAATAAACGATAACAATGTTTAGATATGGGAATATATTGGGGCTATGCAAATAACTAAAGAGCCTTGGCCCCTTGTTTAACTTTTGTACCTATAGGACGTCAATGATAACGTGATTTTATTGCCTGATCTGGCCAACACATTTATATCCTGAAGTTTTATCGAAAAAACTAAAAAATCTTTTAACAAAAAATACAACCGACTTCCAAATAAAAACACTACAAAGTGAAAAATAAATTCAATTTCGGAAGTCGGTGTGCCTATTTTCGTTTCTTCTTTTTTTGACACCGACTTCCGAAATTGAATTTATTTTTCACTTTGTAGTGTTTTTATTTGGAAGTCGGTTGTATTTTTTGTTAAAAGATTTTTTTTTATTTTTCACTGTTTAGTTGTGGTACATAATGGACCAGTTCTATAGGTTAGGTACCTATAATGCCCAAATTGAAGCCAGAATTGATTATCCCAATAACATGAAACTTAAACAAAACCGGTGGAATGAGAGTATACCAGGGGTTAATTGTTCACACTTGCGTACCCTCTTTAGAGCGTACTAGTGTGCATGTTATGTTATGTAATGGTAAAAAACAATAAACAGACATGCGATTGCAGCTATCCCTAGTGATTTGCTGTCATTTATTGAAGAGTTCTGATGTATATCTCCAAAATTCTTCATCAGATGTTGATGATATTAAATGGGACTACATGACAAGCACCAGCTTTCAAATAAAAAAAGAATTATCGAAATCGGTTCACCCAGTAAAAAGTTCTGAGGTAACAAACATAAAAAAAAAAATACAATCGAATTGATAACCTCCTCTTTTTTGGAAAGTCGGTTAAAAATATAAAACTAAAGTTCTTGTACTTATAGAAAAATTATTAATCAAAATTATTACTATTTATTTTTATATTAGTTTCTGCAGCAACGTACATATTTTTTAAATAGTAATGTTGTTCCAAAATTTAATATATAAAAATTAAGCTTTATATTTTAACGAAATTGAGGTGCAATTGTATACACCTTTGGTTCCTGATATCTCCCGAAACCCCTTTGATCCAAACTTCATATTCGCGGATCGTTCTTACCTCTATTGGGTACATACACAGAGAAACTTTCAGCTTTTATGGAATGACAAAAGTCAGATCGTCGCAGGCTTGTACTTAGGTTACGAAACGACTCTCATTTCAAAAATATACTTTAACTTATTTCTGAAACTCATAAACGATGAACCAACTTTTTAACACACCTCCGCCACCAACTTTAGACACAAAAAACAATATTATAAAATGTTTTCAAGTAGATCTTCGTCGAATATGTTATTTTGTTTAAATGTTGGTTATAAAAATAGTACATAGTTTTTCAAACTATAGTAGAAGTTTGTTTCTAGTGGATTTCATACATACCTATATAACGAATATACAAATTCTAAAAGCTCCTATGAAGTAAAAAATCATTAAATAGGGTGTGTTGATTTTTTTAAAGCAATAAAGGACGAAACTATTAAGTAGTTAGTTACACTAAAAATCACGAGTGAACCAGAAGATTCAAATATAGTAACGTATTATAATGTAATTAAGTTCATTGATCAAATGAAAATACAAGCATTTATCTTCACTGAAACCGAGCTTATGCCAATGAACAAGCTTAAAAGCTGAGCTGGTGCACTATCTCGAATTTGTAGCCAGACGTATGGTGATCGATAAATTACGTCCGCGGCAACTATCGGGGTGGGTTTAACTCCATTATTCTATAAAGTCCTGGTACAAAGGGTCACGAGTCGGCGCTGACGTCGGCCGAATACGAGGGGTGACTCGCCGGGGGTGACACGGGTAAACTGCTACATAATTCTGACGTCATATTAAGTTGACGAGTTTTAGGGTTGCCTGAAATTACTCTGAACCCTTGCTTTCGTAACATTGATTTACTGTCAGTTAAATTGTTTGAAATTTAAAACTTATTTTTAGATCTGTGTTTTGCAAAACCAATCAAGTACATATAAACATCATTTTAAAATGATGCTTGGTAAGAAAGACGGAGTCGTAACACCAGAAACTTAATATTTCGACGTATATTATCTCGTTATTGTACGAGCACCGATGTTCGTTACATAACTTTCAGAAGGCAGGGACCTTGCGAATTGTCAGCACGTGCCAAAACTGTGTATCTTTGGCATTTTGCGTGACCTTTACCCCAAGGATGACGCCGTTCGTTGGGGACGTTTTGTCCGCCCCAGAGGTCGATTCTACCAGGAGAACAGAATACTCGAAGATGTTTCAGAGACGCTATCTACACGGACAATTTGGATCTAATCTTTTGATTTAATATAAAAATAATCGTGATTTAGAGAAGCCAGTCAAGTGTAATGGATTGATTGATTGTCAAGAGCGAAGCTAATTATGATTAATTTGTTATTTCACACATTTATTCGCTTGAATTTGAATATTTAGGAATGCATGAATTTGATTAAATTATAAAATTTAACGTCACAACGACTGCAATACTTTGTTATTTTGAAAAAAAGTTATTTTATCAGTTTCTATCTATAATTTATCAACACTATCATGTTTTATCAACACAGATAAGATTTTGCATGTTTATCAATGTATTTGTCTACTGCGTAACAACTTCTAATGGTTATTTTATAAAAAAATGAACAAATAATAAAATAATACGAGGCGAGGTCCAAAATTCGCGGCATATTTTTCTTAAAAACTGATTTTGGAAAATTAACTTTTGGACCTCTTTATGTATGAGGATGTTGTGATCTTTTAAACTTATTTATTCAGAGGAATGTTAACTTGCCGATAATTAATGTATAAGGTTCCTTTGAGCTAACTGGTCTTTTGTTACTACTATCACAGATAATATAATACTAGCATACTACTACATTACAGGTAACTAAATAAGTACTCAAAGTCCATACTAATCGCACTAAGTTGTACATCGATGATTGCTAGATTCATTTAAAAATAATTCTACCTACACTTACAAAAATTTTGCTACTACAAAGTGCAAAAAACGCCTGCACACCTCACTACACATTTTCAACGATTTGCCTCTGATGTTTTTCATGTAGAAATGTGGAGGTATGTAAAGCTAACCAACCCACGGTTTTTGATGTTATTTCATTATTTTAAAACCTCTGTTAACAGAAATTTAATAGTCAGGATAATTTAAGGCTTAATGCGTTTGTATTAAACGTTTAAGAAAGTCTGGCCTATTTATAATAAACTTAGTGTAAGACAAAGGATAATGCTCTTCAAAGTTAGAGTGAACAGGCTTCTTCTGGGTAAGCTCACTCCATCGTAGACTCTGTCTCTGTCACCTCTGACCTAGACTAGAGTCAAGAGCAAATTCATGACAAATAAAAAAAATACTCCAAAATAAGTAAGTACTTAAATACTTAACCTAGTCTGTATAGGTTACTTAACCAACTTAAGTAACTTTAAGTTAAGACACTTTAATATTAACATTATATTTGTAACCATAAACTTTACTCCCAAAAATAAATTTAAAAAGAAACTTTCAACATTTTTAGAACAGGTAGTCTGCTGACGTTAAAGTCGGGCGCTTCTAAAACACGTCGATCTTATTTATTCCCGTATTTCAAAAATGTATCTACGTCAGAAAATCCGTGGTCTTTCCAGGAAATTCTCTCCGCCCACCAGTTGTTTCGGAGGGCGGAGAATTGACGTCACGTGCCTACATTACTAGGGCTTCATAGCAACAAAAGGCATATAGCGGGCTGTTTGGACGACTTTAAAGCATTAACTGGGCTTCTTTTATAATCATGCTCGACTTTGATAACAATCTTTTAATTAAGATGTTCTTAAAATAGACGACCTTTCACAATATTTAAATAACTCCTAATGCTTCTAGTACATACTCAGATAATTTTGATTTTATGCTTTTAAATGCCATGCAATGCTGTTAAATCATGCTAAGAAAATTATTTGCCTCTAGCAGTTTGATAAACAGAACGAATTGAAGTACACAAATGTATCAAATATGATTGCAATATATTTTTAAAATCTTGTTTCACAAATAATATTATACTATTTACTTACTTGCAAATAATAGTTCTAAGACATTGTTAGCAAACTACTGAAGGCGGATATAGCCGCTCCGCCCTAGCCCGCCCAAAGTGGTCGGTTAGGGCGGCGACAATTTTCCAGGGCGGCTATTGCACTAGGCTGACAGAGGACAGAAGAAGCTAAGCTTAGAAAAGACAAGACCAGAAAGCCGAAAGGGACAGGGTATAGAGAATCCACGCATGCGCAGTAGGAAGGTGAAAAGGTCAGGTGCTTTTCATATCCTCGGAGATGGCAGTCGGCTACAGATCTTAAGGCTTACGGTTAGAGCATGGCATAGACGCTGACGTCTTTTGTTATGCGTAAACCTTAAACCTTCCTCGATGTTTTTCAGAACTTTGTTTAAAACATCTTTTAACACCTTTTTGGTTAATTGAACGGCTACAAAATATACATTGTTTAAAAGTAAGGAAAACCTTTTTGTGACGTGAGCGATTTAGTTTGAATATAACTATTTGTTTTTTAAAGTGAACGGTTGAATACTGAATGTAAAAATCAATCAATCATCAATCTGTATATAAAAACTCAAAATTGAAAAGTTATATTATGGGTAACTGCTAGGTACACATAGTCTGTTAAAAGTGGTCAGAAATCGTGGCTTGGGATTCGATTCCTACTCATTATAAAATTAATAGGAATAGATTTCGTCCGCGAAGGGACTGTAGTTAATATCCACTTGTATTGGATGCTTTAGCTGACCTCCTGTAGTCAATATACGAATTGATGAGACGTAGCTACTTAATAACAATATACCTTAAATATATAATAACCAATATACTTAATAATAGATAAACCAAACATTGTGCCCTGAACGTCAATTGATTCATCAACGGTAACTCACGACCTTCATTGAAAATCACTCACGATTTTCAGTGGTGATAAACAAGAAGGTAGATTCAAAATAATATAAAGAGTTCTATTCTTCTAGTCTAGGTAATCTAAGTAAAAACGCAGGCATCACTGTCAAACTACCGCATTCTAGTTTTAGAGACTATACGACTGAAAAGGCTAGATCACAGAGAGTACCTATATTATTATATAGACTAGATTCTTGGGTGCTTACTACATTTTTGTGCTGGCATCTATTAAAATACATAGATAATCAAAATTCTTAGGTTAATAACGCTTCGATTATTTAATTTATTATTTAACTAGGCATTAAGCACCTACTTAGTGAGTTTATTTGGAAATTAGAAATATATTGTGAAGACCAATTGCAGTGGCTAACAGCAATCGGGCATCTCACGAAATAACAATATTCTTATTTTAATCAGCTTTAGTTTTGGATTTTCGGATAGTTAAATGGAACTCTGGAACTAGAAAATACGAACTGATCTTTAAGTTTTTATAGTTACGGTAACTCTACTTATGTACATTTAAGTGAACAAATCTGGTTAGGTAGGTACAGTAGATAGACATAAGATACCAATTTCAATGGATAACCGATCAAACCATCTCATTAGCTGCGCAATTATGAACAAAAGTAGGATCAGAGATTTTCAAGAAATGTTTTAATAGGTACTACAATCTCTATTTATCTACTAACTTTTACCTACAAACAAGATAACCAGTTACAATTTA
The DNA here is from genome assembly GCA_949775005.1 of Orthosia gothica. Classification (NCBI taxonomy): domain Eukaryota; kingdom Metazoa; phylum Arthropoda; class Insecta; order Lepidoptera; family Noctuidae; genus Orthosia; species Orthosia gothica. Next base: position 18,895,843 of record OX459048.1, on the reverse strand, counting down.
AGCATAGCTAGAGGAGTAATATACCTCCATAGCTATAGGAACCGATCTCCAAGATTTTCATCTCAGAAAGAAAAATAAACTATGTTACCAGTTAAGTTTCTCTTAATCCCTTTAATTTTCGCACGGAGCGACCTTAACCGTATGAAAATGTTGTAGTGTGCTGACGCAGGCTGTGGGTACTTTCATATTTCATTTTACGTAACGTTTTGAGAGCAGCAGCGACATTTCACGAGGCGTGCTATTGGGGAGCGGGGTAGCGGGCATCGGGTGGCGGCGTCGTACGGCGTCGTAGGTCGTGACGCGCCCGAGTGACGTCACTAGCGAGGGTGGAGGGTGCGACAGCCGGCAGGGCAAGGGTAGTCACCCCCCAGTGAAAGTCGGCCCGACGGCGTCAGTACAGCCTGGCTCGTCGATGTGCTCGTACACTTTGCTCCTCGCTCCTCTATTTACACCGATCGCTAACCTCTAAGCTCAGGCATCGGGATCTGATATTAATATAAATCCAAGAAATATTAATTTAGTAACTAGACAATGATATCTACATCAATGTTCTAATTCCGTACAGTGAGTGAAAATTTGTTACAAGTTTCGACTGTCGCGGTTTCGCGCTAGATATTGTTTTGACATTATCTGAATACGAATTCGGTGCTAGGATTTCATTCTGATATACCTAGATACCTAAATAAATAAGCAACTAGCAGCAATAGTGGACGGTGTTAGGTACGTTTTCCAAATTTTGTTAAAACTCTTTTGTTTACTGTGTAGAATTTACAATAAGCGCTTTTCGTGACAAAGTAAAATCGCAAAATACTATAAATAAGCGTATAACCTACTTATAGTGGCCATGAAGCGGCAGATTGTGGCTTACTAACTTTTCTGAAAGCGCGACACGAAACAATACAACAGCCGTGGAAACTTTAATTACAAATTAAGCCGAAACCCTTGAGGTGCTAGTTTAAGTGATGACCTACAAGACCGAATAACGAGGCCTTCGACTCCTGTTAACCCAAACTTTTTATTTACAATCTAATTTCAGCGCCGATGCACGAAAGCAGCTAAAAATAGTCGGGGTTTGCGCGCTCGTGTCTGCCCGCAGCCGGCCCGCGTTTCTCTCTACACTATTTCTGTCTTATAGAAAAGCAATAAGATATTCTACATGCTAAAGAATACCAATGGACCGTTCCCTTGTAGATAATGAGAAAAGTGCGTAAAAAGAAGCCGGTTGTCGCGAGGCGACAGTGACTGATGGTGTTATTATAGTGTTTACGAAATAATTATTGTGCCTCAATTGCAACGCATTCGCTATAAGGTAACTAAATACTTACTATTACCTACTAGAGATATTATGAGTATTCTTTTCCCCGAATGTGTAGCGAACGTGCAAAGCTTTTATAAGTTTACGAAAGCATTTCAAATTCATCGAATTTATTGCTTTCGTCATGCTATGCCGTATCTGTACTCAACTTTATTGCTGGACATATTTTCATGTCTACTCAGCTTTTTTGTCCTTGTATGTAAATTGATGAGTCTCTACGTATTACATATTTGCTTTTGACGTAGCTACAGGATAAACTCGGCATTTGATGGCCGTATCGTCTCCGCTGCTGGTAGATATTGAATCGTGATTACTATCATTCCTTGTCCAGGGCCAAAGCAGACGGAAGTAATCATACTGACGCAGTTTAACGTAAACAAACAATAGCTTACTACCAACGTAGAAAACATGGTTACGTGGTGGGTAGTTCCAACAGCTGGAAAATCAAGTGTAGGTAATGGGAGAATATAGTTGTTGACTAAAACTGTTTACGGCTATTTTCGGACTTGCATTATTTATTCCTTTCGACAAAAACAATGGATCGCATTATAGGAAGGTAGATAAGCAAAAGAAAATTGTAGAATCACCGATTTGCTGACTTTTGTATTTTGGTACAGTTTAAAATGAAACAATTTACGTAAAACGATAATAACGTTTATTTTTCCTTTTAACAAAGAAAGTAAACAATTTTTTTCGAAAAAATAGTTTTTTAACAATAACAAAAACAAGTCATTAACTTTGTGAGTTTATTTGAGCTCTTATGGCATTTGTGATATAAGTCAGGAACTTGATTTTAGTTTAAATTTCTTATAATTAAAAATTAATATGTGTAATTTGGTTACATCTTGTGAGCCCTTTTAAGGCACTAGTTTTCTATGATACATAATATTTAATAGCTACTCCATTAGACTACACTACTCATACATAAGTACATATTAACAAGGAAGACTAGGTAAATAACCAATGTGCTACACAAAAATCATTCATTCTACATATTTTCCACTACACTTGTCTTTTTCTATCACTATATTTCTATATTGCACACACAAAAAACTTATGATTAAAATTTTTTGGAAGGTACTCTTAATATTAGGATTTGTCTAAGGCCTTACATTATCAACAAAAATACTACAAAGCTAAAGATACATGATTGATAACAATAATAATAATAAAATATAAGATAAAATGTGTGTTCAAACAACAGTTAAACATGAATAAAATGGCTCTGCTTTGCAAATAATAATTAACAATCATAAAAATTCTATAAAATTCATATATTTTCCATTAATGTTAAACTCTTAATTCTATTGTTCCGAGCACCAGTACAATTCCTATCAGGCTAAAACTAAAATTCCGCAGTCAAGTAAACATTCCATTGATAACTTATCTATTCTTACTTTTTAAAAATCGGGTCTAAATAAGCAGTAACTTTTGGCCAAATCTCATCAGAAGTGCGTCCCTCAAACTCTTTGAGTATTCCTTTCTGTTTGTAGAACTCTATGACAGGTCTTGTGATACTGTCATATATCTCTAAACGTTTACGTACAGCTTCAGGTTTGTCATCAGGCCTCTGAATCAAATCCTCTCCAGTTACATCATCTTTACCTTCCACTTTGGGTGTATTAAAACCAATATTGTATACCCTTCCTGAAGCCAAGTGGACCCAGCGGTCCTTCACTCTATCAATGATCACTTCAAATGGCACTACTAGGTTAAGTACAACATCAACAGGCTGTACCTTCCACAGAGCATTACCTTGACCCACTGTCCTAGGGAATCCATCCAGCAACCAGGGATGGTTATCAACTTTTTTCAATTCTGTGATCATAAATTTAATCATCACATCGTCTGGTACCAGTTTTCCTTCATTTAGATACTTTTTCACCTCTTTTCCCAAGTCAGTTTGTTTTTCAATGTGGTCCCTCAACTTGTCTCCACTAGAAACATGTGCTACATTGTACCTCTTGACTATTCGAGTAGATATAGTGCCTTTCCCTGACGCAGGAGCGCCAAGGATTAAAGTTTTTAGTAATTTACTCGTCGCAGTCATAGTTACTGACCTTTGTACTTTGATATTGGCTGCTAATGTTGTGCGCACCGTATCTCTACGATTTTATCATATAACCACATATACAGCCGTATTCAATCGGACTGTAATAACCTCGCTTGTTTATACGGAATATATTGATTAATACACTAACAGAGGATATCTGCATTTGTTAGTTGCTAAAACTAGTTACCGCTAAACACGTAACATTAGTATTTATTTCGTAATATATTTTCATTGGTTTTATGTATGAAACTGTACTAAATATTAGTATATAAATATTAATTGTGGCTTAATCAACTTTGTGCATGACTTCACTCTTTTATTATTCGTAAAATGAAATAAAAAACGGGTAAATTGTATTATAACAATCCGCACTGAACCCAAGAATTCAACTTCAAGAACCATCACTGCGCGCAATCGAAACTTCAAATTTAAATGTCAAATGTCAAACTGTAACGGGAGCGTTCGTTGCGAGCCGCCGCTACGCAATCGTGCTAGTTTACGATATGATTTTGTTGCCAACTGGTTTCATTTTGCTTTTAATTTAATTACTGGGTCTAGTTCTAAGGACAATATCTTTAGAATAAATAGCTATACCAATTATTAGGGCAATTAATCAATTTTGAATAAGAATTAAGTTACTGTTAAGCATGAACGCATTCATTACGAAGACCGAACATTATCTTTAGTGAAATACGAAGACCGCGAACTTTGAATCTCTGAAACTATACTTCGGTGTTGTTTTTCGATAAAAGAAAGTAATAAGAATATAATATTCCAGCATGGCGCTTGTAATGTTACCTTGTGATCTTCCCTGGTGGACGTCGGTGCAGCGTCACTTGAAGCACCTGCTGCTGGCGTCTTCGCCGGCAAAACTTACAGCCAGCATGTTGAAAATACATGACATGTGCAAGTGAGTATCTACTAAACAACAACTCAAAAATAAAATAAATTAAATGTTAACTTTTGGATGAATATTATGCACCTTTTCCTAACTCTTCGGGGAATACAGCAGCCTAATTGCTTAAGTGAATTCGGCGCGGCAAAGGGTTTTGACGCCATTAATCAAGCAATCACATGCGAGATGAAAGACGCGATTTGGCTTTCCGACTATGTGTTTGATAGATTGATGGCGGTCAAACCCTTCGCCTTGCCGAATGCAGTTACGCAATAAGGCTGCAGATGTGGTGGTAGGCTATGTGTAAATATAGTTGGGCAGCTATAATTTATTTTAATTTGAACAAGCCTTTGAAATCGATTACATTTCTAGATCGTATGGAGTATTTCTTTTTGGAATTATCAAAGTAAGAAAAAGTTCTTAGACGGTTTATTTTTTTATAGTTGATTAAATAAATTTTCCTAAATGTAGCGATATTCCCTTTATCTCAACAGCATAGGAATAGATCCGGACGACGACATCAAGGACCCGGAGCTCATGAAAGGACTGGAGGCGTTCCTTGAGGAGGAGATGACGGAGGACGAGCGGAGGCATTTTCTCGACAACACTATCAGAATCATGGTGAATAAAGCACTGCACCTCAAGCGCTGGCGACCACCCAAGGGACTCATGTTCAGCTTGCAGCAGCAAAGTACGTCACGCTTCTTTTTATTTTTAGTGTTACCATACCATATACTCACTTGGTATTTTCAGCCGATATTCATAGTAAACACAAGTGAAGTTAGAAAAAATATTCTATATGTTACCTATTATTTGAGTACCACCCCATGTAGAGGCAAGCGTTTTGATACTTTACTATAACAAACATTTGCAATTTAAAGATTAATTTTACACAAAAGGATCCCTGAATCGAAAAATGGTTTTAACAGACCTGTAATTTTTTTAAAGGCCTATGTACCCCACGATATCCAACACCATGGGATAGACGAGAGACAAAACCATCCCCACTTTACGTTTACAGGAGGAAGGCTAAAATAATTTTTTCTTTCTTTTATTTTATTTTACTTATTCATGCCAAATAATAGCTTTCTAGTACTAAGAGTCTCTGAGTTAAGCTGCGGACGGACAAACGGACATAGCGAAACTATGAGACCCTAAAAAAAGGTGCACATCGTCTTCAGTTAACCAACGAACATTAAATGACGTGAATGATGGATTTGCAAGCATTAGCGATACTATAAATAGGTAGATAATTGATCGAGTGAAATGACTCTGCTCCAATAAAATAATTTATCTATCACTGCGGAAGCTTGCGGTTTTTAACCCCGGGCGGAAAAAGAGGGGTGTTATAAGTTTCACGTGTGTTGCTGTGTATCTGTGTGTCTGTCTGTGGCATCATAGCGCCTAAACGGATGAACCGATTTTGATTTAGTTTTTTTTGTTTGAAAGGTGAATTTAGCGAGAGTGTTTTTAGCTATGTTTAAATAAAATCGGTTCGCCGTTCAAAAGTTATGGGCGTTTTACTGTTTGAATCGAAGTGTTTTCGCAAGATAAATGTGTCGGGGGTTTTTAAATTTTGAAATTTTACTTGTTAACCGACTTCTTTGCAAGGCAAAGTTCAATAGCAACCGAAAGAACAGTAGACAAGTCTTTCATTGGCATTGTCACGCCCGTAAGGAACCTACTTAAATTATGATTAGGCAAAAACAATAAGTACGTTTCGTATTTACAATAAACACAGCAGGTTTATAAGCCCTATTGTTCAAGGCCTTCGCTTTATTTTGTTCTAACATGAAACCTGCCTAGGTTTCTCAGTTACATAATACTCTGCATTATTATCGGGCTCCGGGAAAGCACGCATTAACTAGGTACGTCAGTAAACGGAAGACACTTAAGGCGCGGATACCTACCCCTGAGTAGCTGATTTTAAAATGAAAATCACGTCTATACGGCTCGACATATTTCCTCAGGCAGAAATAAATAAATGAAAGTAGGTATAATAGGGGGCAGAACCAAGTAATGCCACGGGCGGTAGCTAGTGATTTTATAATGTAGGTACCTGTCAAGCTTTAGGTTTCTTCTAGATTTCTACATACCTATGCTTATAGATTTTATTAGGTAGGAACACTTTATAGCTTCAAGTTACTTTATGGTAGTCTAGAAGTTACATTCACTATGTACCTACCTAACTCCTAACTAGGTAACGCCGCAGAGGAGTATTGGATATCTGAACTCAGGGCCGCGTAGGTTTGATTAGTTTTCTTTAACTTGTGCCCCACACTATGAATTTCTTCCTGTATCGTGGGTGCGTTTACAATAATACAAACTCACATACGCAACACTCAGAGCCGGAACAACTATCTGTAGGTCATACAAATATTTGTTCCGTGCGGGCATTGAACCCGCGACACGCAGCACAGCAGTCAATCGCTCAACCACTGCGCCAACCGTGCGCCTTTTCAAGTTGTGTACGCCCGAGTTCAAATTAAAAACTTATTTTTTCGTTTCAAGACTCTGTAATTGGATTTTAATAATGGCTTTAGAGGTGATATTAGTAATTTAAGTCTTTTTGTTCTTGTCTTGTTTTGGCACGAACCAAACACCACCTTTCTTTTACACGACTGCTGAAGGAGGGTAATGCATTTATCAGTCTATGTATGTTTGTTCCTATGTGGCGTTCTAGAGAGATAACAAAAAAGTAGTAAATAAAAAATAAAAACAATAGAAAACCCGAGTGCTTAAAAAGCCAACTAAAAAGACGTAAACAAGAAGATAATCATCTGTGCAGCCGAAGGATACATCTGGGTTTTGGTCAGCCAGCTCGCGCATATGTATCCTCCGCATTCGCTTTTGAAGTAGTCGGGTTTTTTGATTTTTCTACATACTGTGATGCGGTTGTATGAGAATCTTGAGATAAGAAAAGTGTTAAATTGATTGAATGTATTGCGATAAAAATGATAGGTCTCGGCAAGCGATGAACACTGAGAAGACGGTTAATGGGGGGTCTATTGCACCGACCCAAATAAAAAACCGGCCAATTGCGTGTTGACACTTCGCATATTTAGGGTTCCGTACCTAATGTAAAAGTAGGTATATTGGTATTTGTTAGTAAAATATACGTACCTAATTATCACCATTATCACCAAATTTCAAGTCCTTAGTAAATGGGAAGTTAAAAAAATCTTCAGAACAAGATTTTGTGACAGACGACGTACAGACGGACAGACAGACAGAGACGTGAGTGACAGCAATAGGGTTCCGTTTGGACCCTTTGGGCACGGAACCCTAAAAATGGACTCTCGGCAGAAGGACGATGACGACCGGATAATTCTTTTTACAAAACTATACTTCTTTGTAGGTGACGTCACAGAGCTAGAGTACAACTTCGTGTCGGCGCTGGTCGCGCACGCCTTCTTCTCCACCAACCCAAAGCGGACGCTCAAGACACACCCCACCTTGCAAGACTTCAACTTTACACATTTTTTTAAGAATTTACACAGGTATGTAACTAGTAGAAGAAGATGGTAGCTTGGTGGTCCGAGTACGTATGGCTCAGATCGGCAGAAGTCAAAGATTTGATGCCCACTCGTAAAGATTTAATCATCGAATCTCTTATTGAATTCCAAAACCGACAAAGTACCGAGAGGATAGAGTCATACGTAAGCTGCTCCTTTGCAATACAGAATGATATTAAACAGTAGCCGACATAACAATAAAAAAAGTAGTCCGAATTGATTTGTTGAATTGTTCCAATCACGGCCGGACGGAGCTTCATTAATCGAACCTTTTTGTTCCAGAAAATCGCAAAGAAACAAATTAAAAAGCTTGCTCCACTACTTCGAATGGTTAGATAAGAGTAGCAACGAGGGATCCATTAAATTAAGCAGACAGGTAAACTTCGTCGGTTATACGACCTAGGACGGTTTTTATGAGCGTGCAACACGCACGTAAAACGCTCCACAGAATACCTACGCATAGTAATTAAGTCCATTCATAAAATGTTAACACCTGTGACTAGGTGTTAGGTTGTTACAAGTTACTATAGAAACATTTAAGTACCTATATCATATGTAGGATATTTGCCGTAGCCCGTAAATTCCAAAAGAAGCTTGAACAAATGTTGTCCAGACGCAAAATAATGACTTCTGAGTGCCTCGATGACAACAGTCGTGGAGGTGGTGACCTAGGTGCCTTCTGTATACCGTACTCTTGAATGATTTATTGCCGTAAAGAACTTCAAGGGCCAAGACATAAGTCGTTCTACCTTCACTGCGTACAGTACAGCCATGGGCGTACCTACCCAGGGTGGAGCAGATGGGCACCTGCGCCACCCTTCACTCTGACTCGTAACTAAAAGTTTACTGTTCAAGAGAAAAACTACAAGATGGGTACAGAAATATTCGATTACGCGAGCGAATCGCCCTTTCATTTGTCGTTTTTGATTTTCTTCGTACCGGTTCGAGGGCCCTGTTTATTTTTGTCACCCTGGGTCCCGACAGACTTGGTTCGCCTCTAAACTAGCTACTATTTTTCGAATTTCATTACTTTTGCCCCAAACCGAAGCAAATGCTGGATACGCCCATGTCAATGAAAATAGGCAGTGTCCAAGAGAACCAGAACTAGATAAGATAATACACGGCTTACACCAACTAGTTATCAAGATTTATCTTAATACCATGTGACGTTTTAGGTGATGACCTCAAAACAGTGGCTGACGATAGAGGACTGGTTAGAATGCACACTCCCCCTGTGCAAGCTGCTTGTGCGGCACGAGGGTCGACCGGAGAGGTGTGAGAATGACGAGGCCATCCGAGTGTGCTTCGCGTCCAGTCGCGTCGGTGGGGACACGCTCATCGATGGGGAGTCACAGGTATAGTTGAAGAGAGAATGTTTGGGGCATGGGTGCGCCAAAGTTCACCTAAATTTTCAACTCCGATAATTGGAAATCCGAAAATGTTCTTCCTAACATTTTTCATCCTAACAATCACAATTCCTAACTACTCTGTCTCTAATGTTATAATTCAGAAGCATTCAACTTCATAATGTCAGTAGCAATAAACATTTATTATACTTTTATTTGTTTTCCTATATTTTCTCAACATAACTATCTTTTACACTATTATTCAAAGTCATATCTTTTTTGTTTAGATTTCTTTTTATTCATAATAATCAGTAGTATATACATTCGTTTTGCGTAACTTTATTTTCAAATAACATGTTTAACATATAAGAATAACAGGTACCATGGTACAAGTAGTCAAATAAATACATGTTTTCATATACACATTTCAATTAAATTAGTTTAATATTAGCGGCTATAGCTTTCAAATAATCACTTTTATTGCTGTATTTTGCTTTAAAATTCAATATATATTTAATTCTATCATATTTGCCGTTGATTTGGAAGTTCGTTTTATTTTTGTAGGTAGTACTCATAAATAGAAAGCTTTATAAAAATTTTCAAGACTCGGAAATGTTATGTTTTTTGTATGTTTTTCGTGAGGTAAAAAAATGAGAAAAGCACCCCGACACGGATAGGTTAGGTTCGAAGGAGATGACGGAAGCTGAAGTGAGCGAGCAAAGCGAGCGAACGCAGCTCCCGTCATCTCCTTCATGTTAGGTTACTTTAGACCCTGCAGACAAAAATAGGAGCGCCGCGCAGCGGGGCTCCGTCGACTTAGTTGCTTAAATCTTCCATAACCATGGGGTTCCGTGGGGTTGGGATGGTACAGTGAGGTTGCCCCTCTACCCTCCTTTCCCTTATCCCCTTTCGCGCCCCTTAAATCGATGGAAATTTATGGATTTTTTTATTCTAACCTGAAAACTTTAACCATGGATATCTCCATAACTATAGGGCTCCGAGTGGTTGGTGTGGTACTGAGGGGTAGCCAAACCTCCCCCCATCCCCCCTCTACCCTATCCGCGCCAAAAATCAACGGCATATAATCGAAATTTTAACCTTACACTTATACTTTTTGTTGCTTCTTAATTCACACGCCCAATATTTTTTATCCACTGTTATTCGGTATTTTTCGGTAAATCCATGTACGTCTAATTTTAATCCTCCGCGACTGGTTTTAAATGATTTTAAATATTTTTTCTCTATATTAATAAAGCATTAACACAAACATGCACGTAATGATAATACACCGACATGAACTTAACAATAGACACAACTCAGTACGTTATGTAAAGCATACCCCAAATAATAATCATCCCTCAAATTAAAACTATAAATATCATCTTCTACCCAAATATATTTTTTATTACATTCGGTAAATGTTTCTTTCTGAGTATGAGTGAAAATATTATGGTAATTATGTTTAGGGATAAAAGCGTTATGATAAAAAACAATAGGAGTTTAAATATATTTACATTAATGATATTATTAATTACAACTTTCGGAAACACGAGTGTTATGAACATCGCCGGTAGCACTACAAATAGTATGAATGAAAACTTTAGGATGAAAATTTTTAGGAATAGTGATCATTCGGATTACAAATCGTTAGGAAGAACAATTTCGGGTAAAGAACTTTAGGTGAGCCAATATGGACCCTTGGGGCATATGTATCCTTGCGGGATCCAAAACAGTTGAATTGTTTCTATGGCACTCGTCGAGCTTCATTGACTCGGAACTTTTCGGGTACCTATTATTGATGCTATTATCTATATATTATTGAGGCATTCAGGCGTTGCAGTGGTTGGGAATAGTTTGACGGGATGGTCCCTTTGGTAAAACTTCACGAAGGTCGTCCAAACGCCCAATTAAATTGGCAGATCAATTGGAGATCTACAGATAAATCATAGTGCAGTATGGTACCTAGTAATAACTATATACAGCCCAGCAAAATCTGAAAATCTTTCATGGCATCGGATCGAAGAAGAATACACTATAATTTTTGAAGATTCATGGATTTGGTTTCGGATCTTTAATGGTACTTCAATAACGTTTCTTCGTAACTTTTTTATATATCTCAATCTCGTTTTCCAGGAATCCCTATCAATGTTCATGATGCCTGAACTTCTGCCAGCGATGTTGTCGGTAGAGGCGCTAGAAGATAACGAGGTGCTCAAGGTGGAAGGCGTCAGACTATTCAGCAGGATTTGCGACAAGAGACAGAAGACCAAAGTGGAACTGCTTGATGAACCTAAGACCGTAAGAGTGATGACTATTTAAAATGAGCTACTTCGAGAAAAATCAAATGTGCAAAAGAAATGTAATAACTGCGCGAAATGCAGTAAAAAATTGGACTTTTTCATTTATTCACTTACACATACTTTCGTTCACAAGGTTCAAAAGATACAAGCCGCTCCGAATACGTAGAATAGGCCATCGTAAGAACTAAGTACGGAAACCCAAATCAATCAAGATGTGTAGATTAGCCCTTCCGACGTAAATGATTTCATTGGACTCCTGTTTGATAATAGGATTTATTGACAACTAGTGAATAAAGGACGGATTTAAAGCGAGGGCCATCAAGAGCACGTGAAGGATTCTGATTCATGATGATTGAATCACGAGCATAGCGAGTGATTCATGGCCCTCGATATAAATCCGTTTTATTCAAGAGTTGCATATATTTTATAACATGACCACGAGAAAAAGCAGGAATATTAATTAATAAAAGGTTTAATAAAAATATGAAACCCTGACTCCTGAGCTAGGTAACAGAACCTATGTTTCAGCGGCCAGTGACCACCTCCGTTACGTTACATAAGTATAATTAATGAATCACCAATGCAATTAATATTAGAATTACAATCCAGATAAGTATTTAATAAATATCCTAGACTAAAATCGAAATCATTATTAAAATCCTAAAAACAAACTCAAAATTAAAATCGGAGAAGGAGTTTGAAAATCGAGTAGGTACCTATTCTTTGCACAAGAAGTTTGTATCGAGTATTTTTGCGCAAGGAGGTTGTATAGAATTGAGATGTAGATCGAATATAATGGTGTGTTCCAAATTCAAACACCAAAACAGTGAATAAAATAAGCTTTTTAGAGGGGGAATGGTTTAATAGTATATTATGCAACTAGTGAATAAAAGACGGATTTAAAGCGAGGGCACGAGCATAGCGAGTGATTCAAGTGTTAGAATTATGAGCGACGCGAGTGATTCATGGCCCTCGATATAAATCCGTTTTATTCAAGAGTTGCATACTATATTTTATACCATGACATCGAGAAAAAGCAAGATCTAAGCGAGAAGCACAAGGAATATTACGAGTAATAAATAAATGGTTTATTACCTTCAAAATTTACAAAAAATGTGAAAACCTGACCCCTGAGCTAGGTGCTGTGCTGTGCTTCAGGGGCCAGCGACCACCTCCGTTACTTTAAATAATTATAGTTAATTAAACACCATTGCAATTAATATTAGAATTACAATCCAAATAAGTATTCAAAAAATATCCTAGACTAAAATCAAAATCACTATTAAAATCCTAAATATATAAAAAAAACTCAAAATTAAAATCGAAGGAGTTTGAAAGTCGAATATTCTCTGCACAAGAAGTTTGTAGCGAGTATTTTTTGCGCAAGGAGGTTACATAGCATTCCATTCAGATGGACGGCTTATACATTGGTGTGTTCCAAATTCAAACTCCAAAACAGTGATTAAAAGTGCTTTTTATTCTGAAAACAGTGAATAAAAAGCACTTTTAATCACTGTTTTGGAGTTTGAATTTGGAACACACCAATGTACTAGACGTCCATCTCAATGCTATGTAACCTCCTTGCTCCTCCTTGCACATAAAATACTCAATACACAAACTCATTCTTCGATTTTAATTTTGAGTTTGTTATTTAGGATTTTAATAATGATTTTGATTTTAGTCTAAGATATTTATTGAATACTTGTTTGGATTTTAATTCTAATATTAATTGCAATGGTATTTAATTAATTATAATTATGTAACGTAACGGAGGTGGTCACTGGCCTCTGAAACACAGGTGCTGTTACCTAGCTCAGGGGTCAGGGTTTCACATTTTATGTAAATTTTGAAGGTAATAAACTATTTATTTATTTATTACTCGTAATATTCCTTGTGCTTTTAGCTTAAATCTTTCTTTTTCTCGAAGTCATGGTATAAAATATAGTATGCAACTCTTGAATAAAACGGATTTATATCGAGGGCCATGAATCACTCGCGTCGCTCATGATTCTAACACTTGAATCACTCGCTATGCTCGTGATTCAATCATCATGAATCACTCCCTACGGTCGTGATTCAGTCGTTAGAATCCTTCACTTGCTCTTGATTTATCTATGGCCCTCGCTTTAAATCCGTCTTTTATTCACTAGTTGCATAATATACAATTTTTTTCCCAAAGGTAACCGTCTGCCTAATGGACGCTGAAGACTACAGCAAGCTGCCGCTCAGCCAGTGGGAGGAAGACAACGTGCTGCGAGAGCTCAACAAGTGTTTACTGGCCTTCCAGCAGACGCCCATGAAGAGCAGAGAGGGCACGAGGCATGAGAGGAGACTCTCACCAATAGGTAAGAAGGATTACAGAATACTTGATGCTGGCAGATTGGAGTCATAGTGGGTCATTAGAACTTGAGGAGTTAACAATATTCTACTCCAGGAGCATATTTAGAGACAATGTTTACTTACCACCTTGAACAAGGGATGACTTGAACTTCATAATCATTAAGTAGGTAGGGCATATTCCAACAGACGCCCATGAAGAGCAGAGAAGGCACGAGGCATGAGAGGAGACTCTCACCAATAGGTAAGACATATCACGGAATATTTGATGATGGAAGTTTGGAGTCTTCCACTCATACCTATATTAGAGTGGAGAGAGAGTAGTAGTTGGTCACAAGATTTTGAGAGTTTTGTAGTGAACCCTGTTCTACTCGAGGAGCATCTTTAGAGTCGTTATGTGCCTTAAAGTTACTCTGAGACTGGGTATTTCGATTGAAATGGCTAATTGGCTACCTTACGTAAAATATCGCGCAACAACAATCTCTTATATAAAGATTCTTTATTTTTCTATGCTCTCTAAAGGGTCTGCTTCACACATGGTTTCAGGCGAGTCCTTCAGCCACACGCCGCCCGAGGTGGAAGCCACGGTGGTGATAAAGCAGGCCTCCTCGTGCAGTACGCTGAACAGCTACAACAGTCGCAGCCCTTCTCCGCAGAACTACTGCGCGGCCACGCTCAACCTTAACGATCCTAGTTAGTACCCTAACTTTTATAAGATCACCAACTAGAAAAAAAAAAAATGATTGTAATAGGTTGGCTGAGTTATGCTACGTGGATAGGTGTGGCCCCTTCTTAGTTATAGGACGTTTGTCCCTGAACAATCTAGGGCTAACAGCCTAGCAGGGGGACAAAAGCCCGGTGCTCGGTCATGATCCATTGCCCCCTATACTTTTTCATTATTTGAACATTCGCCTTTAGCAAAACAGGCTATCAGTTCACCTCATAAAAAAGTTGATATCGCCAACTAATATCGACTCCAAATACAAAAAATTATCCAATTCATTGCTGACTTTAGTAACCAAATTCAACCCTGTCCAACTGAAACACAACAATGTTCACCAACAGAATAAACAAATCCCTGGAAAAGTCCTTTCATCTCCAGTAATTTACGTTCTCATCCATCTTTCACTTGCTTCCAGGTGCAGAGTTCACAAAGAAGAAATGCTGGCTGTCTCCAGACGGAGGCATGTTGAACAACCGTCGAGGAAGGTTCATAGTGCTGGGTTCCTCTGGGGAATGCTTGCCGGTGACGCGGTCTACCGGAGCCAGCTTGCAAGACGGCCAGGAAGACAGCCTGTACTCCAGTTGCAACTCGAGTGATGACGAGTACCACAGTGCTAACGATAGCTTTGACTATGGTAAGTCTGAATGAATCATAGCTTATTATGTTTTTACGTTCATGTAAATCGTGCCTCGATAAGATTACTAAACATGGATCTGGAATCTCCAGAACGGGCAGTAATATTTGGCATTTCCATACAATAATTGCTAATGACCTTCCGGAATCTGCACTTGTGCCCTGGCGAAATACTCGACAGTTATATGGGATGGACCTTGCGAAATGTGGGAATAATGTGCATTAAACCAATTACTAGTTAGTTACTCTTTGGAGGATTTAAGGAAATAGTTTGGCTGTACAAAAGCAAGAATCACAATCCGAACAACCAATATTTTCTCCATTCCAGGCAGCGAAGACGAAGGTCGCGGCGAAAGCGCTCGTCCCAATTCATTCCAGTACCTCAAAGAGTTATCAACTGAAGAAAGACGGCTGAGCTTCGCAGACCGACTGCGAGAGGCTCTGAGGAGAGAGGCGGAACATTCTACCACCACCAGTACTGGAGACTGGTCTACTGACAGCTCGAGCTACGCTGTGGGCATTAGCATATCCGGGGCAGAGGTGCAGGACAATGATATCAGGTCAGTGCATCAGGGTCAGACACCTATTCCAGAATATATTCAACATCAAAACACCAACAGTTTTTTTAATCCTATTTGCTAAGAATAAAGAAAAAGAAATAAGATGAGCATTGCGTCTGGATTTGGCATGTTCATGATTCCAAAAGTTCAGTGAGGTAGTCATCAAGCTTCATCTCATCATCCTGCTACTTGAACAAAAATCTTTTAATCCTAAAACAAATATACAATACCTTACACAGGTTTTCTCTTGGCAGGGTAAAACGCGGCGGTTCCGTAGGCTTCGTGCTAACGGAGAAGGAGACTGTGAGCAACGGCGAGCCCTCTCCGAGACACCGACCGCTCGGCCGGAAGGACACCGGCAACAGCTCAAAGTACAGCTTCAGCACTGAATATACGTAAGTCATTTTGTCCTCCCACAAGGTGGACCGAAGACGCACGCAGCCCTATTTGCGTAATGAATTCGGCAAGTCAAAGGTCAAAGTGGAAGGGGAAAATCGACCACTCACATGGACGGAAATCCACATCGCGTTTTTCATTTCGCATGTGATTGGTCGATGTTTCATACCCTTTCAATAAGGCTGCTGGTTCAGTTTACGGGAATCCGCTGGACGCGAGACACACGGGACTGATGGTTGATGTGGCGACACTTGGGTAAGGCCTATAATTAGCAGTCTTTCGGCTGAAATGATGATAATGAATTTTAGGACGGTCAGAAATGGAAGATTCTTTTCTAGCAGACATGCGTGACAAAAACCTTGTACCTACTCGATTTGAATATAAGGGACTACTAGCTAGAGGTAGCATCTAGCAAGTTGTGAAGAGACCTGTGCAAAGAAAGTCCTTTTTTTCAAAAGGTGTGGTCACCTCTTTCTGAAGAAAGGGAGGGTTGGTTTAATCCTAAAGTTCGCTTATACAAGTCAAAAATGCTTCCCCTCCTGCAGCCTAATTGTGTAAGTGAATTCAGCAAAGGAAACAATCTGTTTCTTTCCCAAAAACGACTTTTTGTATTGCGACACGTCGTTTTTGGGCAAGAAACAGTTTGTGTCCTTTGCCGAATTTACTTACACAATTAGGCTGCTGGAAACTGTTGGCTTGTTGCCGCCAAGACAATTACTTCTGATAAGCATTCTTTCGCAGTTTTTCACCCCCGAAATTCGTCATCATCATCATTACAGACGAAGGACGTCCAACTGAACTAGGCCTCTCCCAAATGACGCCACATCAACCGTCCTGTGTCCTTCCATCGAAATTGTGTGGTAACTAATTGGTTCCTATGTTTTAGTTCGGAGTTAGAAGAGGTGTACGAGCAGTTCAACCAGTGGCTCAACGACCCCATCGTCGACTCAGAATCCGGCGAACACAAAAATCGAGAGTTAGACTCCCGAGACTTGGCTGTGATAAGGTAATCTATAACAATATCAAAGTTGACTAGCAGCAGAAGCCAGCAAGCAAGACCCCATAAGGAGTCTTCTCTATTTATTAACCGACTTCAAAAAAGACGGAGGTCCTCATTTCGACTGAATGTACTTTTTGTTTTTCGAAAACGCGATAACTAACAGGCAAGATATTATGCCTTACAGCCCAATTTTTATCAATATGTGTATTTGAATTATTAACGGTTCTAAAGTGATATTTGCCACATACTAAATCTCTTTATTCCACCCTTTCGTTAATGCGAGCAAAAACTTAGTTCTAACTTATTAGGCGAGTTAGGGTTTTTAGAAGATTCCTCTTCCCTTTAGTAGTAAAGGTCCTGAGTTGCTGTGTGTTGAGGCGGCGTCAGGCTCAAACTGGGAAGATACTTCAGTCTTAAGACAGCAGTCCCTTGATGAACGATACTTCTCCAGGTACAATGAAGCCATATTTTTGAATATCGGTCACCAACAATTTTACGAAATTATGACGGTACCCTGACCAAAAAATCGGCATGAGATATGAGCGTTCCTATTGGTCTAGCGGCATTGGTGGCGCATGAATTACAGTACTGAATACGCCCAGATTTTAGAATAAAATCTTTATAAAATCGAATTTTGGTCTTTTTAAAAAATAATTCTACAAAAATGTTCGTTATTAAATTGTCTATCCATTAGTGTTAGTACAAAAAATAATCAATGAACACTTTACGAGGAGATGCATAATATCAATAATTATTTCTTATTTTTATGTTTTTTTGGAAGTAGATTAGTGAAATATATACAACATTAAAAAAAAAACTAAATCTACCATTTTAGAATCAATATTATGTAGAAATTTAATGTATTTTTATTAATTGATATTTCTTTTTAGATAACGAGTAGATAGCTCCTAAAAACAGCACAAAAACCGGCTTGCGCGGCGTTTTGCTAGGGGTACCGCCTTAATATCTTTTGGGCTGTTAACCCCGCGTCATAAATCTACTTCTATCAAAGATTTATTTGTGTATTGGCTTATTGTTATGTCCGTTTCGTTCTTTTGCAAATATTATACTATTTATGACAAGGAATTGTCTTCCTTTTCAATCTTGGACAAAATGCGGCGCAGTGACCGAATGTCCATCTTCGATAATAATAAGATTGTAACCAATTGTAACTTTGACTTTTAAGATCTATGTGTGTCAGTGATTCTTATACTGTTATTCTTCTTGGGCAGATTGTGTTTTGGGTCTGTCTTTTGAAACTTATGACGTTCAAAAAGTGCTGATTTATACCCTAATTTGAATAACCGGTTTTCAATTTCCTACACCGTGCTAGTAGATTTGGGGCCTTTGTACGATGTTTCTTTAACCCGAAGCCGTATTGCGTAAGTAAATACGGCAATGCAAAGAGTTTGACCGGATCGGTCGAAATGGTCGATTGGATAGCGGTCAAAGTCTTTGCGTTGCCGTATTCACTTACGCAATACGGCTGCCGGAACCACAGAACAGATAAATATCTATTTTGTGGCCGGAACATCAATATGAAGGCTATACAAATACCAGGCCCCTCAGAAAGTATTGCGAAAAAAAGTTTTTATATATGGGAGACTGGCCAGTTATAATGTTTTTCGAAAATATGATTATTTATAAGTAAAAATAAGTAAGTTCCAATTTCAAAATTTCCCTCCACATTTTTTGCGAGTTAATTCAAAGTATTGTGTCTCACTGAAATATGGATCTGCGCCGGGAACATTTTAGAGCTATGATTTTATACGATTTCAAGTGTCGCCTGAAACCGGATGAATCGTACGATAGACTTCAAATGGCATTCATGGATGAAGGCCCTTCCAAGGCAACCGTGTATCGTTGGTATAACGAATTCAAGCGCGGTCGACCAACTTTGGGGGATGACGAAAGAAGCGGTCGCCCTTTGACGGCTGTTACCGAAGAAAACGTGCTAGCAGTGAAAAATTTAATCCAAGACAATAGGCGAATTACATATCAGGAGATTCAACACATATTGAAGATTGGATCGGGAAGCGTTCACGAGATTCTACACAGCCATCTTCGCGTGAGGAGGATAGTATCACGCTGGGTGCCGCACAACCTCACCGATGCTCAGAAGCAGGCCCGGGTGGAATGGTGCCGTGATATGCTTAACAAATTTGAAGCAGGCTCGTCTCGGCGTGTTTACGACATCGTTACAGGTGATGAGTCCTGGATTTATCAATACGACCCAGAAACCAAGCGCCAGTCGACTGTTTGGGTGTTTCAAAATGAGCCAACGCCTACCAAAGTGAAGCGATCTAGAAGCGGGGGTAAGATTTTGATCGCTAGCTTTTTTAATTTGACTGGCCACTTGGTATCAATTCCCTTACGGGATCAAAGAAGCATTAATGCCGAATGGTATACTACCAAATGTTTGCCAGAAGTTTTCTCTGTTATAAGCAACAAGCGACCAAACACAGGGCTCCGTGGGCTACTGCTCCACCACGACAATGCACCTGCGCACACCGCACTCAAAACGAGGGACTTCCTGGACAGCACGCCAGTCAAACTCCTGGGTCACCCTCCTTACAGCCCTGATCTAGCACCGTGTGACTTCTTTTTATTCCCAAAAATAAAAAATCAGCTCAAAGGGATACAATTTTCGTCGCCGGAAGATGCGCTGGCTGCGTTCGAGCAGGCTGTAAACGAGGTGTCTGCGGCGGACTGGAAAAAGTGTTTTGAAAACTGGTTTAGGCGCATGAATCTTTGTATAGAGGCTGGTGGAAAGTACTTTGAAAAGATTTAATAAAAATATATGTACGTATAGAACAATTTTTTTTAGTTTCGCAAAACTTTCTGAGTGTCCCACGTATTTGTTCCGTGCGGTCATCAAATCCACTGCACCAGCCGTGCAGTAGTAGTATGACACGTTGACTCCCCCAGGTTCGCGGGCTCGCTGCTGAAGCGCACGCTGTCGGAGTCGCTGGCGGTGGGCGCGGGCTCGGGCTCGGACGCGGCCGAGCTGTACGGGCGCGAGCCGCGGCCGCTGCCGCCGCGCCCCCTGGCACTGGCCGCACGCTCGCTGTCGCTGGAGCTCGCCAGGCACAAGCATCGGCTGGCAGCGCATCTCGTACGTATTGCACTATCATCTTAAGGCACTATTTTTCTAGCACTTTGTATAGCGATCAAGCTTTCAGAAACCGAGACCGACGATAGACGGAACTCCACATCGCGACTTTCATCTCGCAGGTGATACCTAGGTCGATTGTTCGTACTCTTACCCTTCGCCTTGACGTATTCACTTAGGCAATAAGGCTGCTCGGGCCGTAAGTACTATGACGTGTCAATACTATCTTTGTGCAATTGTGAATAAGGGACAGTGCTATTTGTCTTGTATAGCTCCGTCTCTCTTACACAGTGGAACTATCATAGTTTTGACACGTCATGGTAGGGCCCCAGGACCCGTACTATTATGACAAGTCAACGCCATCATTACGCCGTTGTGATTTGTGAACGATACGTCTTGTAAAACTCCGTCTCTCTCTCTGACAAGGAATAAATTATGTTTATAAAACGTCAGACTAACGCCACAGGAGCCGTACTCTCACAAGTCAACGCCTTCATGATCTCGTTGTGAACGAGGGATAGCGTTATTAGTCTTGTACAACACCGTCTCTCTCTCTGAAAAGGGAACAAGGATGGTTTTAAGACGTTAGAGTAAGGCGCCAGGAGCCGTACTCTGACATGTCAACGCCATCGTGATCCCGTTGTGAACGAGGGATAGCGCTATTCGTCTTGCAAAACTCAGTTTCTCTCTCTAGCGAGAGAACAAGAATGGTTTTAAGATATCATATTTGGTACAATAGGTAGGTACTTGACGTCTTAAAGCTTATCATGACGTGCCAATCCCAATCATAATTCCGGTGTTAGAAAGCGATACATGACAAATAGGGCTATTTCTTTTTCACAACGGATTTATGGGGGCTGATTGGTATACCTACAGTCAAATCTTCACCACCGTCTGACAATCAAGTCGGATAGAACAAGGCTTTCTGGAAACTAGGTGTATTCACTTTTCCGCAGCATTCGCCGGATGGCCGTATGCTACAATTTGTCTTTACAAACAGAGCAGTACTCACCAAGGAGAGAGGACAAGGCAGAGCGTCTTGATTTTTATTTATTAATTATCTGTAGTTCTTAACGTTTTTAGGTTTAAATCATGTATCATGTCACTGACTATTGTGCTTCATATAAAATATAACATACTAACCCCGAGTTTCCCAGCTTAAAATTATCGGAGAATTAATGTGACAAATTGTCAAAGACGCGTTATCTGCTGTGATTGGTTGAATGAATTTTCAACAGCCAATCACAGCAGATAACGCGTGCTTGACAATTTGTCACATTAATTCTCCGATAATTTTGAGCTGGGAAACTGAGGGTAAGCAGTGAGCGTTAGCTCAGAGATTTCTAATGTGTTTGCTGTTTTTTTTTTTTTTGGTTTTACGCAGTTCTAACGATTTTAACATGACTGATGTTAACTCAATAACGAATGTAGGTAAAGTACAGAGTGTCATGTACAATGATTTTTTAACAGCCAAATATTAATAGTGCTCGCTGCAAGGCTGCGAAGCAACTCTTGATAAACTAATAGAAATAATAATTATCAAAATTAACTAATGGAGACCGGAGACCTAAATTGCTATATGTTTTGACAGAAACGTAAAGTAAAAGAATCTATACCGGAGGAGTTAATAGAGGTGACGCGAGCGAACGCCGAAACGAGACACGGCGACGAAAGCATAAGTATGGGCACATCGAGTGAGACTGACACAGTAGTGTCCAACTCCGACCCCGGTCTCAGGAAGAAAAAGTTGAACTGGATGGTCAACATGATCGTAGAGACGATCGAGGAGACCGTCGAATGCGAACCGGTCACTGTAAAACTAAAGAAACCGAAACCAAAGGTCAGACCGCAGCCTGCACCCGGCTGTCGCTAACTTGTACTCAGTACTACTAACATAACACCACTGATACATACGTCTTTGCTTTCTGTCGAAACATATACTTCTGTAGTGTTGCATGTAATAATCAATGCTAAAAAGAGTGCGGGTTTAGTGCGTCCATGTAACGTCTACGTTTTGATTGAACAGCACTCGGCCAATCAAAAAGATGGAAACAGACGCATGGACGCAACGTATGCTAGTTGCACTGTGTTCCAAAACGCACTCTCCATCTATGCGTTAAACGTTGTTCAGAAGCTCATCTGTAAACGCTAATTTTTGATGTTCACTTATTTCCATTGTGTTCGATGTCCGTATAAACTGACCAGCTAAATAAAGCGAGCTAAAATAGTCCTAAATAACGGTTTGGTAGATAATAGTCTCTGATTTCGAACTCTTCACCCGTACGGTGACGGTGCTAATCGCTTGTAATACCTTGGTAGATGTGCATTTTTCAATTTAATCCGTGTTTTATTATTACCTAGCAATCGTTTGTAAACTAGGAACATAACGTTATTTTAACCTAATAAATTTGCACTGACCCTGCAGCCTAATTGTGTAAGTAAATTCGGCAACGGAAACAATCTATTCAACTTTTTTGTGTATGTGTGTTTTTGGGAAAGAAACAGATTGTTTCGTTTGCCGAATTTACTTACACAATTAGGCTGCTGGTTTTTTGCCGTAAAAGCCCGATCAAGTCTGATCAGTAAGCCGATTGTCAAATCTCATTTGTGAATAATTGTGATCAAGGGAAATATCAAGAGACACTTGGCCACTGATTAATAAGCTTTCAAAAACCCAGGGTTAGTATGCTTTCGGCTCCACGCAGATCAATTGAGTCCGCAGATGCGAGGATTTTAGATGGCATTGATTAATACATTGTATTGTTAGCTATGATTGTCAGTATCATAAAAGTACAAACGTGTGCGAACATCAAGCATAGTGGCTGTACTGTAATGTACTGTAAATAAGGTTAATTATTCATTGTCACAAATAATCCTCTGCCTGAAGTAAACTTAAGAAATTTGAATGAAGTTGATCGCTACACGGTCCGCAGCTGTCGCAGTTGGCGTACAAGATCGTGTCGGGCGGGACTTGCCGGCCAGTGGCGACGGGCAACTGGGGCTGCGGCAAGCGCCTGAGGGGACACCCGCAGCTGAAGCTGCTGCTGCAGTGGCTGGCGGCCAGTGTGGCCGGAGTACCCGCGCTCATCTACTATACTTTCGGGAACGAGAAACTGTTTAAGGTTAGTAAAATAAGGTGGTGGACAACTTGGTAAAGTAATTTTTTTTCGTACCCGAAACTTACGTGTCTGTCTGTCCGTCGTCCGTCACACAACTTTGTTTCGAAGAATTTTTTAACTTCCCATTGACCTACGAACTTGAAATTTGGTTACAACGTTTATTCTTACGTATTATTTACTAACAAATACCAATATATTGATAAATCAGATTTTTCTTTGGTTTGGAACCATAAAGGTCTATCCACACATATCAGGACCGTGCCCGGTGACGTGACAGGGCCGGGCCCAGGCACATTGCACGGCACGCATTGAAGATTCGTCACTGGCCCGTGCACGGACGTGTGTGAACGAGTTCATATAAAATGTACACAGTGATATTTTTTGAGCCCCGGACGGGGCACGGTCCGTCCACGTCCCGGGCACGGCCCTGATGTGTGGATAGTCCTTTAATGTTTGAAGTCTGACACGCATTTGGTCGGTTTTTGGCTTAGAACTATCTCTTTCTTGCACAGTTGTTTCATAGTTGTGCGAAAATGACAGGAATATTACTTAGTCAAAGCAAATGATAAGTGCTCGTTTACACAGAGGCCTGTTTTACAGGCCGTTTATCGTATACGTTTTTATTCGGCAATTGCGTAGGTAGTTGTACCTATGAACGAGTTCACACACATGACAGTATTCCAGAACCAGTAAAAAATACCGATCCGACAAAATATACAACAGTCCTTTTTACAGGTCCGCTTTAGCGGCGGTTCGTTTTTATTCGGAAATGGCGTAGGTAATTGTATCAGCGAGTTCGCATACACAACAGTATTAAAATACTGATTCCTCGACCGATTTATTGCATCCGAAGTTATACGGTGCGTGCGACGGGGTGCGGGGAACACGGCGCGATTGGTTATTTATATGAACTGTGGTGTGAACATTAGCGACGGATCCGTTAAAACGATACTGTAAATGCAGCGTGAATATCACCACCAGTAGCGACGGATCCGTTAAAAACGATCATGGAAATACGGATGTTCTGTGTGAATGTACCTTATCGTATAAAAGTCTCGGCCTTAGAACCCTAACTCTCTTCGACGATTCGCCAATACAACAAACAATTCTAAACTAATATTATTTTCGTCCACAGTTAGACACGCTCGTCCGAGTACTAGTAGACAGAAAATGGACAGTGGGTCAACTAGCGCGCGCTGTGCTCAAGTTCGCGCGTCAAACACTCAACGAACCGCACGTCATACCAGAAAACCATTCGCTGTTCGACGAGCTCATCGGCATCGAGAAGATACCCGACGACACATAGCTAACACTCGCCAGAAGAAAGGCTAGACGATAGCCGGCCACACCCAGTGCTTGCCACTAGTTTGTTTATCAAAAGACTTCGATTATAATGTAACAGCGTCATACAATGGAGTTGTTAGCAAATGGAGTGATTAAAGGTCGTAGCGACGTATACGACACCGGTCCCATTCGGCAAAATAATGTTCATTGAATTGTGAGCTTCAGGGCGTCAACGGTAGACATACTTTACATTAACAACCCAAACTAGCAGACCATCATCGTACCACTCGACAGCTAACGTCTCGCTTACTGCTTGCTTACGACGCTCTTCAAGCGGACGGCCTGCGCGAAGTAAGCACGCAGACTGTTCGCTTGAAGCACGTGAAAGCGGTCGGCGTGTGGACAGTGTAGTTACCTGCTAGTTGTAAGCGCGGGGACAGCTGGTTACCTGTAAGCTGTCGGCGCCTGGACAGCGACCAGTCTTCTCCCTTTGCGGTGTTGGAGCTGGGTCATGTAAGACATTAATTCTCCAATCGGTATCAATCAATACGATTGAAGTTACCTTTGAACTTAGAAAAGTGGGCGCTGAAACATCAGCATTCTCTTTGCTCACTACCCTGTGACACAAATGTTAGCTTCGTTCGGTCACTCCACTATAACTCATTAATGCATTTATGTTATTCCGTCATCATACTCAATAGTAAGGTGGTTCAACTGTGTCTTATTTTAAATAATGTTTGTGGACTTTTATATATTTTTTACGACATAGTTACATAAAAGCAATATTAGCGTTTGATTCGATATAAAATACAAAACTTAAATAAAAGTATTTTTATACAAAACTATCGATTAAAGTACAATTATAAAGTTTACCTAATGTAAGTTTTATCAAGTTGTTGTTAATAAACTTGAATAATAAAATTATGTAAAGATGATTTTTAATTATTACAAATTTTAATAAATATACATAATTTATAGGGCAGTGCTAATATTAAGACTGTGTACTGTTTATAAAAGGTTTCCAAAGTTTACCAACTTCAAGTTTTTTACTATCGCGATACGTAATCATCCTAACGAAGTTAGCTATAATATTCACAACGGATCTTTGTGTCTCTGAATTGGCTGCAAAAGGATGCGCAGTAGCTATTTTTATGTCAATATTGAAAGTGAAAATAGCATTATCTCTTTCACTCGCATACGTTTGTCGCATCATCCTATCTCGCTTACTCTATGCAGTTCAAATGTTTCGTGCGCAATAGTTGACAGAGCCAACTTCAGAGACACAAAGATCTGCTGTGAATATTATACCACATATTTGTAAATATTGGATAACGAATATTTCTAAAACCATCACATACATGTATGTAGCTTTACAATATACTTATCCTGTTAAAGTCATATAATTGACGTCACTTCCGGTTCTCACAATATGGTGTCTTACAGTGTAAAGACTTGATCTGACAAAGTCTTCCATAGCATGAATCTCAATGTGTCCAAAGTTGATAATTTTGAAGTGAAACTAATTTTCAAACGGGATGCGAAAATAAAATAATGCGTCACATATTTGTGTATTATTTTGCTTATTTTTTATTGAAAACATTTTAAGTCTAAGGTACATATTTAATTTTATTTTAAGTAGCATCATTTAAAACAAAATCAGTCACTATGTTAATATTAGGACGTGATTTATACAATCAAGTTTACATATCTATGAATGGATATGAATCAGAATAATACACTAAGAAAATTAACGCCAGTATTAAGGACCTAAGCACACGTTAAGATTTGCAATAGTAAGCTCATAAGCTGTACACGAGGCCATTGCATTTGTACTGCTACTAGCTGTTAATAAGGTTCAAAGTACTGTCACTGTCATTTAAAAAGATGAAATAAATGAATCAACATTAAAGTAATAAGTGAGTGTATTCAATGAGATCCATTTTTTTTTATTTTGAATATTATTTTATTTAAATATCTTTAGTTTTTCAGTATTATCTATTATTTCCACCGTATCATTTACACATTTTTTTTAGAATGCGGCCGCAATATTTGCGAAATACATTATTGGCAGTAGAATCACATTCCTTAAATTGTACCAAGTATAGAAATTCATGGAAAAAAAACTCCCACAGTTGTGAAATATGGAAGCATAAAAAAATGCAGCTTTTTCCACTCACTCTATGGTCTTAGTTGCTGTACAAAAGTGGTAACTATTAACGAGCACCCTAAAAAAAAAGGCCTCGCATGCGGCGGCCCATGCCCTGTCTATCGTAGAGGACATTGAACCTGTTGACCAGCTGATTGATGGCGTTACAGCCCTTAGTGATTGTGCCCAGGTACGTCATCAGTGCTACATCATTGCATTGCTGTAAAGAAAAACATAAGATCAGAATCTATCAGCCAGAGAACTAATAAATATTGAAAGTTACAGTTTAAAATCGCCAAAAAATATAAAAGCAAATGACCAATCCAGATAATTAACTTCTCAGCTACAAGCGCGCATTGGATGAATTGATATTTCTAAAATAAACATTCAACAATCAGGTTTGGTCATTATCTATCAATCGTGTTTTAGAATAGTTTCGCGTTTGACTTCACCTGACGGTAAGCGATGATTTGGTTGATGTTGAAGCACACTTAGAAGAAAACTATTCACTCTTGACTTAAAGATACCCAGGTTTTAGCCAAATTGTAGTGTCTAACAAACTATACATACATTATAGAAGTGTGTGCGGAACTGCTGGGAAGTGAGCAGAGGTAGCCTGTTGGATAGAGCGCGCGCCTCTCGCAGCAGCGCCGGCCGCGGCGGTAGCGACCCGTCGCGGATAGCTCGTACCGTCGCCAGCACAGCGCGCACCCGAGACACCAACATCTTTATAGCTGAACGCTGAGCTGTGAGGTGTTCTGCCACTGAAATACACAATATAAAATATAATTTTATTCTCTCATCACAAATGTTGCAGGAAGGTAAAGAAAATACTTAAACTATAACTAAAAAAAATGTAAACATTTGTGAGACACTGGTGCCTGAAGACGGTATTGATTAAATACCTGTGTTACCCGTAACCATACACCAAGCTCCTCAATTCTTACAGTTAGACTTTGTATATTATTAGATCATGTATGAACTAGGTGTGTGATGATGATGAAGTTTACAATGCATAATTTATGACATTAACAAAAATGCTGATTCTGGAATGGATATAATATGAGTTATATGAATATGTACAGGTGTATGTGAGTGAGTGTCCGTAAGTAGCCAAGTCAGAGGCCTGTGGGTTTCCCAGAGGCGGCTTAATTAACTGTGACACCAGAGGTGGCCACACCACACACGAAAAGAAGAAGTAGGTGTATGTGTACAGGTGTTTGGGGGTATGTGAGAGTATGTGTGGGTAAGTGTAGGTATATGAGTGTTTCGGGGTGCGAATGGGGGTAGAGTTGAGGGTTAGCGGATAGAAATCAGCAGTCTTTCAGTTGCATGATAATCAAGAGTTTTCAGCCATTTAGATACAGTTAGTTTACAGACTGATTTACAAGAGGGTATACTGAAAGTAATGAATTAATTTTATTATATAGGTATACTCCAAGAAAACAGTAAAATCGTTGCGAGAGACTGGTGTGAAAGAAGTTAGCAGGGCAGACATTTCCTTTTCTATATTTATTCTGCATGAGATTTGGGTCATATTTAATTTGTGTACCTATGATTTTTAAACAATATAGTAAGTATAAAGGTCTGCCTGACTGTTAATACATCCCAGCACTTATTTAGATCAGAGGTTGGAAAACGAAAAGGCAGTCCAGCTCCAACTTTTACATGGCTCTTTGCGCCCTTTCCACCTCCATAAGGTACCGTCTTCCTGCCGCTCCCCAAGAGGTTATGCAGTAGTTGACAATTGACTGGCAGAGAGCAAAGTACACCATTTTTGTAGATTTAAGATTCGCTACATGCATGTTGCAAAGGCAATATATTTAGTATATGTTTAATGTTATCACATTATTTTTCAGCCATAGGCAGACCTTATCAATACCATGTTAAACACTTTCAAAAACGTTTCACTGTCATCCGAAAAGGATAGTAACTTTCCGTGTAAAGGTTGGAGTTGGCACAAGTCATTAATATAGACCAGAAAGAGGCTAGGACCTAAGACACTGCCCTGAGGGACACCGTAGTGGACAAACAGTTCATCGCTAATCCAGTCATCAATTTTCACGACGTCAGTAGAAAACAATAAGTTGCAGATGTGGGTGAGTGGAAGAGTAAGCTATAATATTTTACCAGATATCTGATCCACTCCCACTGCTGCATCAACTCACTGAGTTACTCCACCTCGTCTTCTTCAGTAGGAAGTAAGGCAAGAGAGTTGGGTGGTTAAGGAATAGATGTCTGGTGGACATGGATTAGGCTGATGGACATTACCAACATTTTTCTACCAGTCTCTGTCCCACACCAATAAAGTTTTTGTTGAAGTTATCATCACACTGTTTTTGGCATTATCAGTTTTGATCAGGGCTGAGGAATGGTCTGCTTTTTTGTATGAGCTACACATTTTTTATTTATCTACCTGACAGACAAAAATAACTTTTATCATCTTATCCCAATTATAAATTATTAACTTTTAAAACATGATGCACATACCATGTGCACGTTTATTAGTTTTTCTATTGTGTCTGCTAATTGACGCTCAATGGGACATGAGCTCTCAACAATAAGGATCTTAAAATGTTCTTTTATGCCCTGCCCATAATAGCATCTTGTCTCCATCTCATCAGTCTGCTGTTGAAGGCAAAAACCTTGTTCTAATTTATGGAATGATCTTTTTCTATTTATATGTAGTATATAGAAGAATAATACAAAATTATATTAGTTTCATTTTGAGAATCATAAGGAATGTATGAGTATTTTAAGACAATTGAAAAAAATCCATACCTAAACTGTTAAGTGCAGCTTCACCAGATGACACTCTGGCCACATGGTCCACACCAATCCTCTCAGCCTCCTCGGCAGCAAGTGTGTATGTAAGTGGTGCCAGCAACATTGTGGCTCTGCCATTTACTACATCTATGACGGATTCGTATAACACCACTGGTAGTTGCTGAAACATATGGAATTTAAGTAAAAGATGAATATTTTACTGAGTATTGGTGCTTTAAGCTTTTGCTTTGGCTTTTCTATTGTTTACATTGTCCAAAGACACAAAATAATGATGGTCATTTAGGTTAGTTTAGCCACAAAAATTATGGGTATGTCAGCATTTACATAAAAGTGCCTGTCGCTGAGATCTCCAACCAAAATCATAGCAAAGTACATTTTGCATTTATTTGCATTAATAAAATACCATGAATACAATACTGTCAGTCCACTCACATCTCCATTCCTTCCGGCTGGGTTAAGCATAAGCATGACTGGACACTCATTGATATCACAGATCTGTCGGTGGATGGCAATGTCCTTGTCTGTAGGAGCATCCCCAGTCGTGTACCAGCCGAGGAAGTCCATGTCAGAGAATACTTGTTTGACTGTCAAATGATAAGAACTAAGTTATTATATTTGTCAAAAATAACACCACATGATAAGTATGAAAAGACAATTGCTATTGAGCATGAGGCTTGCTATGCAGTGATTTTATCTAGTACTCACATTGTTCTTCCTTTAAATTGTAATAATCTCTATCAATTATTATGTCTCCCTCGATTACACTGAACATTAATTCAAATGAATTCATAACTTCTATGTTTCGACCTTTTTGCTTGCCAATCAGAGCTCCAATAACTGAAAGGAAAGAAAAGATGTAAACATTTTAAGAAATGACTTTCTGTGATGAAGAAATTTATAATTTTATTCGATAAGTGCATACCTATCTGAGGTGATCCTTCCTGTGCTCGCAATCTTGTCCAATGTTCAGATACGTTCATTATTACAAGAGGATGTAAAGACACTGTGACGGAACCGGACGTGGTCGTTGTGACCACCACGCTCTTCGCGCCTCCAGGCACTGGAGCCGCAGGTGATGTGGGGTTAGGAGGATCCACAGCCGGCCCTGATGAGGCACTCTCCACCTCAACTTCCATTTCAAAGTCAATTCTATCGGCACTTGACATAGTTGAATTCACTATTTGTAGTAGCTAAATTGTGCTACAGTAGTTGTAGTCAACAATGCACTCAGCGTCAGCAACAAATAAATAAATAGAAGATGAAAAACAATCTGCTCTACGCATTGACGTTTTTTTTTACTTCTTTTTTTTTAATTTCAGTTTGACAGTAATGATATTTGACAATTTGACATCACCGCACCGCAAGCTACCAAAGACCTTGTCAGAACGTCACGACACGCCACGCCACGTAAGTGTGGTTCCGTCTTCTAGTTGTACTGTATCTGTTTATGTAAGATTTTATGACTTATATCCAGCGTTGCCAGAAGGTTACATTTCTTACATTTTTCGTAACTTTTGACCCCCTCGCGTAACATGTAAGTAATTTTTGTAGTTAAGGCAATTTTCGTAACTTTTGAGACCAACGAGATTTGTAATGCTAGATTTTATTGCAAACAGTTTACGAACCGAACGCATCCAAATTGAACGCACTTAAAACTGGCTCGTCTAGAAAGTATTTCACTTCATCCATATCATACTCAGAGATGGCTTGGAATGAAACGCGCCATGACAAAATTATACATATTCAGCAATTATTAAAACTGCATTTTGCTTGAGCGTGTGCGCGTACGTTTCCTACTTTGCGAGTTCGCGCGGTTTCGTACTAGAAGTTCCGGTGATTACCTACATTTATTGTTAACTACTTTTTTTACTTTACTTTACTTTGCTACTTTTGCTACTACATAATTAGCGTTAAAGTTTCTCAAATTCTCGAGATTCTAGTGCCTATCTTTAATGTATTAATAAGTACCTATATGTATAAAATTGCAACTTAGACTAATAAAATAAAAATATCTTAAGCATAATAAATATTATAATTCAGGTGCAAGCAAGTAAAATTTCTGTAGAAAGTGTTAATTTAAGCCTCTACGATTATTACATAACGATATTATACAAGATTTGATGTTTTTTTTGTCTCCAATTCGCTATATATTTAAACAATATTTTTTTTAGTTTTCGTCTTAATCAAATATGCCTGTGTAATTATCATGTTTTGTGATTTCAGAAAAAAGTATAGAACAAAACTTAATGAAAGATTTATAAGTACTCAATTTAATCTATACCATCGATACCAATATTATAAAGAGGAAAGATTTTTTTGTTTGTTTGTTTGTACCGAATAGGCTCCGAAACTACTGGTCCGATTTAAAAAAAATTTTCACTTATGGAAAGCTACATTATTCCCGAGTAACATAGGCTATTATTTTGACGGGAGCGAAGCCGTGGGGGTCAGCTAGAACACAATAAAGAGAGATTACAAATCATCGTCGATAATGAACGTTTTTTTCAGGATTTTTTGCATTGAGGCGATTGTGCCCTTTATTAACAGCCCTCTTAAGAACATAATAATATGGTAAAAATTGTTATTGGGTGATTTTTAATTGTCTATGTTTTAAAAGCAAATCGTTTTCGAATATGGATTTGCTTGTGTTTTTGACAGTTGGTTGAAAAGAAAATTCTAGCCATTGGTTTTTGAGAATTGTTCAGAGCATGTTTTAATTTTGGAGTGTATTAATTTGATAGAAAGATGTAGTGTTTATATTGAAGTTATTTGTAATGAATTAAATGAGCAAGTGCATGCACTAAAAGGCGGTGGTTTTCTACTGGATCCCAATAGTTAATAATCCTGTGAGGGCAAAATTTCTCACAAGAAAAATTACGATAGGAGGGTTCTATACTTAACGAATATTAGTAGTTTGTTCAATGTAAAACTAACAGATGCACCACCTCTCGTAGATTTAATTCAAAGTAATAAAATAAGTTAGGTGCTAGACTAGATAGTAACAACTGTGAAGATGGCGCTGCCAGCAAATGAAACTAGAGCAAAGATCACTATTATAAACTAGAGTTTGTTTTATCATAAGATTAAAACAACATTAGACATCATAGATTCCTTTATATTCCGCCAATTTGCTAACATCAATTTGCCGCCGAAAACAAAAAAAAACGAAATTTAATGCAAAAATGTAACATTTCAGGAAATAAAACGTAACTTTTGAAGTTTTGACTTACGGGCCCCTGGCAACACTGCTTATATCAACTTATGTCTAGTCTATGGCCGCTGGCTACGATTGATAGGAATTAGGATTGGAGTTCGTTCTTGTTAGTTAGTGAATTGGTTATATTGGTGAAATGAAAGAAAACTAGCATTTTCAGCAAACAATACAAATTGCTTGCAATGAACAGCTAGTTGCAAATAAAAGCTGTATCTGTTTCATCATCCGAAAGTTCCGAAACACAAAAATAACATTCAACTTGTCATCGTGTGCTCAGCGCGGATTGCTGTTGTTCTCAGGTCAGCAGATAACTCTTTTTCTTCACTAATATAGAAATGGCAGCGCCAAAAGCATTAAAAGCTATGGCAGGTGTGGCCAAAGACATATCGCCGATATATTACAGGATTTTGTCGAAATTTCCACAGAATTTTACATTCTGTTTCGCTTATGGATCTGCTGTGAAACCACAGATGGGTAACAATAAAAAGCAAAACATGATCGATCTGATATACTGCGTGGACAACTCGTATCGGTGGCACGCGGCAAACATTGAAATTAACCCATCACACTACTCTGCACTTCGATTCCTGGGCAAAGGGTTTATTGCGAGATTTCAGGAAAATTGGGGTGCTAAAGTTTACTTTAACACTCTTGTTGAAATGAAAGAAGAAAACATTATGATCAAGTATGGGGTTGTGTCACAAAAAGATCTAATTGCTGATCTACTAGATTGGAATGATTTGTATGTGGCTGGCAGATTACACAAACCAGTTGAGATTATAAAGCAGACCAATAGTTCACAGTTACAGGGCGCTCTGCAGTCCAATCTACGCTCAGCAGTCCATACAGCTCTCCTCACTTTGCCCGAAACATTTTCTGAATATGATTTCTACTTTGCTATATCTAACCTAAGTTATGCCGGTGACTTTAGAATGACATTTGGAGAAAATAAAAACAAAGTGAGGAACATTGTTCAGCCACAGCTTTTATATTTTCGAGAATTATACCGACCAATCTTGCAACAGTTCCATGCCTATGTTGACATCCCAACTGGAGAGGCTCAGTGTCATCAGGATATAAGTCCAGAGACTAAATTGCATCACTTGATGCAGTTGCCTATGGTACCTCAACAAAAGATTGTAAAATTCTGGAACCATGGTGGTCTTCAACAAGATATGGAAGATGTTCTGCGCGCAGTGGCTTATGATATTGACTGTGCTGTCATATTAAGACAAATACTGAAGGATATAGTTTGGCAGTCCAGTGTGAGACAATCCCTAAAGGGCATTCTTACTGCTGGTCTCCTGAAATCTGTTCGTTACAGTGCTAAGAAAATAGCAAAAATGTTTTAATTGTGACTGTAGTTTTGTATTATATGTATATAATAAAGGTAGTAAGTAAATTAGATTTGTATTATTCCTGATTTAAAAACCTCTTTTTTGTTTTTAGATACCAATATGATATCAGATGAGTCAAGCAGCGATTCTGAAACTGGTAGATTCAAGGGTCGACCAAAAACTCAAGAAGATAAATCTTCTAATCAAAGGTCTGACAATATCAGAGATTCAGGAAGGAGTAGACCATCTGCACCAGACAGATTTAATAGAAATTTTGACAGAAAAAGGGATGACAGACCTCGTTCTGATAGACATTCTAGAGATAGAGAAAGGGATAGACACAGATATCCTAGACATTCACCTGTGAATAGGAGGAGACAGTCGAGGGATAGAAGTCCTAGCAGGAAATCACGTGAGAGGATTAGGCACAGAGACTCTAGTGATAAATCAAAAGTTAAAGATCATAGAAGTAGTAGTAGAGATATACATAAACATTCTGGATCTACTTCTAGATCTTATATAGCTCATGATATTCGGAAAGAAAGGGAATTGAAGGATGATACACCGCGTAAAACAGATCTTATTAAAAGTCCTGAGAGGCCCATAAAGAAAGCAAAAACAAAATCACCCTCTCCTGACCGTAAATCTAAAAGATCTGAAATATATATACCCCCTCCTATGGTAGCACCTAAAAGAAAAAGTGAAAGTCCAATCATCATTGAAGAACACCACAACAGTGATGCTTCTGAGGAAGTGCAGCCTGGCTCTTACTATAACATGATACCAGCTGTTGTAAAAGAGAAATCTGATGAATCCAGTGAGATAGACTC
Source organism: Orthosia gothica (assembly GCA_949775005.1). NCBI lineage: Eukaryota > Metazoa > Arthropoda > Insecta > Lepidoptera > Noctuidae > Orthosia > Orthosia gothica. The sequence continues at coordinate 18,860,940 of OX459048.1, read as the reverse complement.
TTCTGATGATGAAAGACTAAGGGCGAAACTGTTAAATCTGGAAAAAGAACTCCAAAAGACAAAAAAGAAAAAACATAAAAAGAAACACAAAAGAAAAAGTTCCAAGTCAAGTAAAGATAGGGACAGAGATGCAACAGTATCAGTAGAAGTAAGTAGCACAACTGACATAGATCTTAAAGCTGATATTTCAAAAAACTTGATTGAGGTTGTGGAAGAGGTTTCTTCCACACAAAAGAATGCTCAAAAAGAAAGTTGTGAAGAAGGCGAGATTTCCAGTGATGATTCTCAGAGTGAGATTGAAATTGATCCAACAGACTTGAGACACAAGTTGAGGCGCACGGCTCCGAAGGGCGAGGACAAGTCCGCGCCGGACGTGTGTGGACCAGCGCTGCCGCCGCATCTCGAGAAACGCTATGAAAGAAGTGCCTCTCCAGAAATTGAGGGCCCTGCTTTGCCGGCACATCTTAAAAGAAATCCGAAAAATATAGGTAAAGTATAAAATATTGAAATAATCAATATGATCATACCTTCTTTCTTGTTCTATTTTCTCAAGTCCTCTACTTCCTCTAAATTTAGTTGTAGTAAAGTTTTGGGCTGCAACAACTTTCAGTGACCTTGTTTCCAACCCCCAAATAGCATAGATGAAAAAACACTAATACATGATATAGGTACATGATACAAGATTTTAATCTATATTTTTTACTTCAGGACCATCTATCCCTGAGGACATGCGCAAAGTATTAGCTGAGAAGGAAAGAGAACATATCGAATACGAAAGTTCTGATGAAGACTTAGGCATAGGACCTCTGCCCGCCGGCTCGGAAGAAAAATGGTCAGACGCACATCGGAGGCTTGAGGAAAGGGCCCTAGACATAAAAATAAGAAATTTAGATGGACAGTCAGACACAAGCAAGGTAAAATCCAGAGAACAATGGATGTTGGAGCTGCCGCAGGGTAAAGCAAAGATTATAGGCTTAGAAGCAAGGAGCTTTAGAGCTAAGGCAGGCCCAGATATGTCTGATAGGTATGTTGTATTCATGTCCTTATAACTTTCCTCCTTTGAATTGCTTCTTTGACTTTATGTAATCAATCAATCTTTTATGTAATAAACAATAGTTATACTACGTAAGTATCTACTGTCCATACTTCGATCACAACTGAACAGCTCTGGTTAACTAACAGACATTATTTTCATATTAATTATGAAAAGGAATAAATGTTGCACTGAGCCCAAGTAACATGGGTCAAGGGCAGGCAGTTAATGATGATGACTATGTATTTAGTGCTTTGGGAATATGTTTCAATAATTAGATCCGTAATGCCTGTATCCACAGATCGAGTTGGACAGACACTCCTGAGGAAAAGGCAAGGAAAGCAGCTGGGCTCGCGAAAGAGGTAGATGTAGAGCTGTCTTTGAAGCAAGAAGCGAGGATGCGCCACATCACTAACAGGGACGACGAGCAAGAGTCGGCTGTCAAGTTAGTAACATCTACAATACTGTTTTGCCACAGATTATAATATAGACACTACATCTCATTAAAGGTTTAGGTACAAATGGGTTCTCCCATACTCACCCAAAATTTGCTAATGTGCTGTCGTCACATTTCAAAGAGTCATGAAGTTTTCTGCCGTTAAAGGCTATCTCTGGAAGTGATTACGAAATTCTTCTTAAACAGAGCTTTGCTGAGTGTCACAGGCTATTTTTTATAACCGTGAATTTACCTAGATAAAAAATATTCAATGGCCATGTGAGGTAGTATTTTTTTTTTTAAGTTGTACTGCTCATGAAAGTTGTTGTAATAATTTTATTTGTCATGTCTTTATAGAAAACACAAAAAGAAACACAAGAGAGAAGAAAGTCTCCTAGATTTGCATCAAAAGAAGTTGAAAAAGAAGAAAAAGGTAATTCATTGTTTTATTTATGTAAAACATAAACCCACCGTTTTGCAGTAACATAGGGCAGTCCAAAAGTTCGCTAAATTTTTGCAGCGCATTTTTTGATATACATAATTCGTATAAATGCTTCTTTATTTTAAACCAGCTGTCCTCCGCGGCGTCGCAAAGTGGATCGAAAAACGGCTCTAGAAGCTATATTTCATAGGATGCAATCTGGTAGGCAAAAGTGCAAGTTTTTTTTTGGGACTAATTCGAAACCATACTTTTTCAAACAAAGGACGAATCATAAAGATCGGTTAATAATTGACGAAGATATCGCTGAACAAACATACCAAAATGTCAGACAAATAAAGAACCTCCTACTTTTTTGAAGTCAGTTAAGAAACACGCAAATATCTTTAATTATCTTAAATTTTATTTAAGATATCTAAACACATCACATAACATGTTTACTTCTATCTATAGTATATATTAGTTAAAACAAGTTAAAGAATTAAAAAAAAAAAAGTACTCGATCTCGTTATACGAAGTATGTCAAAAATCATAAATAAATAGTTCTATAACCGTGTGCAAGTATATTACGGTTAGTCTTGCGGTTCCGGAGATTCATGCATTTATTTATATCAGCTTCATAAATTTTCTTGGCAAAAAAAATAAAACTTGCCGTTTTGCCTACCAGATTGCATCCTATGAAAGACCGTACGCAGTGTGTCGTGTGTTAAAAATCGTGACCGCAAATCGTGTCGTGCGGTGCCTCGTGAACAAACGTGCGTAACATACATTTCGGCGATGCATTTTTATTTAAATAGATATACCGAGAATTTACTATTGGCAAAAACCAATTAAACTTCGCCACCAGGAGATGAATTGCTCAAAAAGAGCAAAAACAAAAATCTCGGTGATCCAGTGGCATACAGCCACTGGATCATCGAGATTTTTATTAAACTTATTTTTATTTCTTCTATCAACAGAAAGATGAAAAAGAGGACGGCGACAGAAAAGAACGGCGCCCTTTCAGTCGAGACGTGGACCTTCAAGTGAACCGCTTCGACGAAGCGCAGAAGAAGTCTATCATCAAGAAAGCCCAAGAATTAGACTGTAGATTTTCTCGAGGAGAAGCTAAATATTTATAAGGGTATTCGGCGCCGTTATAGCGCGAATACTAATACGATCACGGGATTTAGAACCGTCAAGATAAAAGAATTAGTGATGTAAGAATTTATTTTATCATGATTTTATTTTACTACGCCCCAATATTCAATAAACTGAGTATGTTTGTTTACTCGTTTCTGCTAATTCCTTACTAGTAGGCGGTATCGCAGAAATGGGCAACGGCTAAAGCGTCAATCAGCGAAAGGTTGAAGGTGAGTTGAGCTTACCCTAGTTGAGTAAAGCCTGGTTCAGTTGGAACGGTAGACGCACCCCTTAGTATCCACACCACTGATGGATAGACCCTATCAATACAAAAAGCTAATGTAAATACACGCCTACTCGTAAGGAGAAGGATGGATAGATCAAAATCGTTTTTCATTCCTGCCAACTAAATGTTACCCGCAAAAGTAATGCGAGATATAGGTAGATAGTTCAACTCGTCTATGCACGTGGCGCCATGTGTGTGTGCGTTTGTAATTATACATTTGTGTGGCAGTGACGCGGCAGTCGTCGTCCGGGATAACAACCACCCACATGCTTACCAACACAAAGCGCCGCGCGCAAAGATGAGTTGAACTATCTATTCCTACTTTTAAATGAATATTTTCTAAAACAACAAAAATATGCTGTCAATGGATTGTTTTTATCGTTTTTAAGCAATTATTATGTATTCTTTGTGTTTGTGCAATAGTGCCCTGTATTACTTGGCACTGTAGTTCCTTTGAACTTCTTTATTTTTAGCAAATTTCATATACACCATATTATATTTTGAGTATTAAAGGCAACTTTCAGGGGTCAAAATGCACATACAGGTGCAACTTGTACTTTTTAATGTAATACTTTTGAAAAGCCTACTTCTTCACAAATTAAATCACACAAAAATCACCAAGCTATTACAAATATTAACCCCTGAACAGTTTCACTTGCTGCCTGAAATATACGGTGTATAGTTTTATGATATTAAACACAATCACTTGCAAATTAAATATGTTGACTGTTAAATTAAGGAACATTGTTTTAATCATTGTGTGAGTTACTGAAATTAGTACCAATGCTGTACTTTTGCTTGCACATTTGTAACGTGTCCTTTGCAAAGAATGAAATAAGTACAGAATTATAATAGGCTATAATACGTATTTTATTAGTTAATTCAAATATTTTACGGAAGTATGAACTTTTAATTTATGGTAACATTGGAAACCGTTGAAACAGAAACAGGTTGATTTCATACATTGTAGTTAATAAAGCACGAGTCACGACGAGACTGTTCTAGAATAGTCTTCGTCACAATAAAGGCCAACATGGTTACGAATGTTGGTTCTCACAAAATATTAAGTATGTATGTTATGTATTTACATTTGGCCTCACCTGCGCGACCAGAGTGAATGTTGTTTACAAAAACATCCGCCTGGTACATTCAGCTGATTTGTTGAGAAAATCGTCAGTTCAGAAGCGTTGGTGATATGGAATGAAACCAGTCGGTACACCTCTATAAGTCCAAGTTGGTTTAAGTATTGCTATGCATGTGAAGCAGACCTTACCATTCCACATCGCCATGCTGCTAATCAGTTCATTTTAAAATAGCTAATAAAACCTCTCTGCTAATAGCCTTAACCCTGGTCAGCCCAATTTATCACAATGGCCGCGTAAGTACAGGCGGTTACAACAAAATCACACGTTTAATATCTGATATTATGATGCTATTTTTGTAATTCGGCCTACTTCGCACACGCTTTGATCGTCAAATCGTAAAACATAATTTTACCGGTTCTATTAGAACGATGTACAAAACTATACAGATATAGCAGAAACTAGTTGTAAATATACGATTTTACCCCTTACATGCTTGTTTTTTCTTATTAGAAACGCTTTACCGCTATATCGATACCTCTGGGCTCTCAAAGGGCGTGTAGCACAATGTTTTGTGCTATACGCCCTTTCAAGTAATAGAAGACGTTGGAAAACTTTGGGGACTTCTGACTATGACTTGTTTAAACTATCATGGATCCGTTATGGAAGAGAGACGGAGCTATTCGTATAGCTCTGTCTCGCTCTCACAGTGGAACTGGTAGTTTTGACAAGTTAAGGTATAGTTGTCGGCACGTAACTTGGCAAGAGTCGTTAGATGCGCACAAACCGTTTTTTAGGTCTCTTTGGTTACCAAGCGGGACGCGGCGAACGTTTAGCACCGTTCCGAGCGCGTGATTTGTTGGTCAGTTGACACAAAGATCGACTGAACAATCGCTTTGCGTCCAAGACTCTTTCACTCTATATGGTGGTTAGTCAGTGCCCGCACTTTGCGCGAACTTACCCTCTCAACGCCAAGTTACATGCCGGGGACCTTAGATAAAGGACCTTTATCCAAGCCATAGTCCCCGGCTTAAATCCCCTGAAGACGAACAAAATAGGTTAGCTAAAAAAAAGTCTGCAACCCCATAGCCATCAACCGGGTACGACCCCAGCCTTCTTGATTACCTTTAACTCTTGTATTATTAACCGGTGGTATAAAACGTAAAACAACAAATTCTCTTATACATATAATTCATTGACTATAATAAATGCATGACTAAACTAACACAAACGAGTGCATTATATGGCTATCTTAGCGTCGACTGTGTCTGTGGCATTCTTCTCTGCAGAGGGACATGTCTTCACCTTGGACTCCTCGCAGCACAGCACCTCGTCTGCCGTGATATCGGCGTACATCCACGGCTTATCGCAAATTTGATAGAATGCTGACAACTGCAACAAAACGGAATTATTGCAAATATTAGGAAAACAGATTTACGCCTTTTTAATGTTGATAATAAACAGTACAACAGTTGAAGGTTTACAATTGCATTTTATGGCTTTGCGGTGGTTCAACAACATCTACAGTTAAAGTTTATACAGACTCGTCAGCAAATAACCTTCAATTCCTTCGCGTTCTTCAGTCTATTGCATAAGACCTCTGGTCCTTTGGCCTTGGTTGCAGTGGCCAAGGCGTTGCAAAGGCTCTTACAAGTGGTAGCGCCCTCGTTGTCGCACTTGACGACCAGACCCGGGTTCTGTGAGAGGAGAGGTAGATTGCCGGGTTCTATAGTGCTCATCGGGAACCCTCCGCACGAACAGTTGCCTTTTGGTCCATCATCTGCTGGGCCTGGAGCGCTGTGGATAGTTAACAAAACGAAACTGAAATTTGAACTTTTTAGTGTAAAGACTGGGAGAAAAGTTTAGATTGGATTGTGTTTTAGATGCCCACACATATTTAATTTTGTAGAAGAGCAGCCTAATTGCATAAGTAAATTCGGCAACGGAAACAATCTGCAGGTTCTTTCCCAAAAACACACACACACAAAAAAGTTGAATAGAGATTCAACTTTTTTGTGTATGTGTGTGTTTTGGGCAAGAACCAGATTGTTTCCTTTGCCTTTGATTGTTTTACTTACACAATTAGGCTGCTGGTGAATTTCGGTACTGTTTCTTGAACTCACCATTTCATTATAGCTTTGTTTTGAAATGGTGAGTTTGCTATACTTTTCGCAATACAAAAAGTCGTTTTTGGGAAAGAAACAGATTGTTTCCTTTGCCGAATTCACTTACCCAATTAGGCTGCTGGTCATGATCTACTTTTGCAACGTATCTATTGTACCTACTTGTTAAGAGAAATAAAACCTGAGACGTACATGTTACTCTTCTCCTCGGCCAGTATGAAGCTCAGTCCGCCCAGCAGGACGATGCACAGTTGACACAGTAGCACCCCGGAAGACATGTCGACTGCAGCTGACACGACTTACTGACGGAAAGCATCGGTGCCGCAACATTTATATAGGTAGTCAAGTATTTTCAGTGTTCGCCGAAATAAGCATATCATGCTTTCTGATTAAAAATTCAGGACAAATGCTTTTTTCCGTGAGGTTGAACAGAAAATGTTTAGGGGACGAATTGAATAAATAGTTGGAAGGATAGTTCAGCGAACTATCGCGGTCGCGGGTTCTATTCAAATAATTGGTTAATGGAATATTTGATGTTTCTTGGTCAATGTATTTTGTTGCATTGCACTGACACAAACGTTGAATCTTATTGCTTGCTGTGCTCATAATATGCATAACAACAAATTATGAAGAAAACTCTATAGATAGTAGTTTGATATTTAAATAATTCGTTGGTCTCGCGGTCGCAAGTGTAACTGATGAGCGTGAGGTCCCAGGTTGGATTCCCAGATCACCGGACTTATCTCCAAACTACATTTGAGGATCTATCTTAGAATATAGGCTAACAGTGTGGACACTGCAGTAACATGAGTAAATAATGTTTTGATAAGTGACGATCAGTTTTGTTATGGTTGCTCACATAAACAATAAGCCGTTACTGGGCTGCTCGGATTTGTAATTATCCATACAGGTATCATCATTTGACACCATTATTTGGAACGGATACCATTAAGCCGCTCTTCGTAGACATTATGTAGGTACATGCACATCAATATAGTTAAGTCTACGAATATAGTTTAGTTAAACTACATATGTATAGCTGAAACTGGTGGCTGTTATAATCTTTAGGTACCTTTCTACAGTAGATGATAAAAGTCCTAATAGCAAGTTGTTTTATAATGTGATGAAGGATATATGATCATTTATCATTAAGGTATATATCCTAAACCTATGATACTTTTGTGCGCCATTGCAGAAAAAAATATTTGATAGCTAAACCACAGATTATAGTACAACAATGCATCCATAATCTTAATAAACAATGGGCTAATGGCATAGTGACTGTATCGACCACAAAGTGACTATTACAGAATTTCCTTAGCTAAAGGCTGAACATTTTTTTTAAAATCTTGAATGGTAACAACTATAGATACCTATATTCGTACAGTCTGATGAACCAGTCATTCATCTTAATTCTTGTACACAAAAATGAAGTAGGTACAATAAAGAGTGATTATAAAGACAATGTGCAAAGGCGAGCTTATCTCAAAGTAGAGTTTTCTATAGGTGTACCAGAATCTCATGGCATTTTTTATTTTTTTTAAATTGTGATTTTCATATGGCAATGTCAATTGTCACCTGTCGAATCAAAGTACTTGATGTGTCAACCGCTGCTGAAATTTTTTGATATTATCTTGAAAATTTGTTATTTTTGTGAAAATGTCGAAAAACCCACTTCGATCTCATGCGAGACATATTGTTTTCAATGTGTATCATAAAATAAGGGAAGAAGAAGGCGTAAATCAAACTCAATCTTTGATTTTAAAGTGCGTCGTAGAGTGGACCGGTAAGTTGGACTGACTTGTTTTGATACTTTTAGTTTAATTTATATTTTTCTTACTTAATTTTAATTTCTTTCCATTACTATTATATGGTAAATCGTAGGTCAGGGCACATCGAATGATGGCCGGAAGGAAATGGCAACAGTAATGTAACTGTTACTAATTCTTCGACAAGATATTGATTTTAACGGAGATTGAGAATCTTTGACGTAAGAAAAATATTAAGTAATAATCTGCGCCCTGCAGTGGGACGTGTATATAGACGGGAGTTTTTGGCGGGATTTTGTCGAGTGAAGTTCAGTGGCTGTTAATATTATTTGCAAATTGATTCCTAGTGGATATTGTGATATATTATTGGTGTAGTTTTGTATCTCAACTGTCTCCGCAACTGGACAATTTGTAAAATCATTGACAAAAGCGATCTCGGGATAGTGGAGCGGTGTATTTTATTGTAGTATTGACTGCCTCTGTAAAGCTTACTGGGAAGACTGACTCGATACAATTTGCTGCCAAATACTCCAAAAAACATTAGAATCTGTTACATCCGCATTCTAATGCATACTAAAGAATAAATATAAGATCCAAAACTCTTTCCAAAGACGTGGCTAAAAGGTCCTAGCAACCAGGCCATAAAACTTACATAAAAAAAAATATATATATAGACTGATGATGATGAATGACTTTAAGTAACATGATACATTTTATTATTTTTTACAGACTTTATACATAAAGAGATTGGTTTTGAATATGTTAAATCCCAATGAAAAAGAACCATTTTGATGGAGAGAGATGACATAAAACTACAAAGATACAAGTTTTTGAAATGCCAGTGGAGTTCATGGAATCGTATTCTAGTTTTCTAGTTCTGAATGAGGTTTTAAGTTATTAGTGTGATTTAAATGCTAATTAATAAATTAGTACATAAATTAATATTCAATTGATTTATTTTTCCTATGTTAAGAGAACGATGTATAACAACATTATTCATACACATACCTATAATACTCACAGTGGATCTTTGTGTCTCTGAATTGGTTGCAACACCCCGCGCAGTAGCTATTTTTGTGTCAATGTTGAAGGTGAAGATAGCATTGTATAACTGTCTCTTTCACTCGCTTATGTATGTCACATAAGCTTACGGAGTTTCTTGTGCATTCTTCTCCATGACAAACTACTTTCCGAATGCACGGTAGAATCAACTTTTATTCCATGTAAATTTAAATTGTGACATTCAAAAGTGCCGCTTGGTGGCCCAGTTGAAATAAATATCTTTTGTCTTTTGTCTTTTTTGTCATCGTCCTATCTCGCTTACTCTATGCAGTATACTCGATGACAAACTGTTTCTCACGCAATGGTTGGCAGGACCAAGTCCAAAGACACAAAGATCCGTTGTGACTACTATAATATAGGTACCTCATGTTCATTAATACTAAAGACATAAATAAAAATTAAACAGTATCAAGATCGTTTGATCCAATTTCCCCAGTATTGCATACAACAAATTTTTATTTCCCTTTTTGCCATGAGATTCTGGTAGACCTATACCAGCAAACCTTACAGTGATCTAAGGAGTTTACAAAAGGAAGAAGAGAATTAGTCCAGTGTACAATTTAGAATTATTTAAAATATATCTTAAATGGATTACCATAGGTACTTAAGTACAAATATATATATTACTAGCGGACGCCTCGCGGTTTCACCCACACCGCGTAGTTCCTGTTCCCGTGGGAATACAGGGATATAAAGTAGCCTATGTCACCTGGCGATAGTGTAGCTTCCCAACGGTGCAAGATTTCTTGAAATCGGTCCAGTATCTAGTTTTTAAGTATATTCGTTAAATACAAAAATTCAAAATTTTCTTCTTTATAATATTAGTAGTTATAGATATATATACGTAGGTATGTACTTACTACCTACCTATATTCATAAACTAATATTACCTACGTCATTCCGAAAGAAAATGTTTCTTCATTTGCCTCTTGAAGACATTCAGAGAAGGGCTGTCGCTTCGGGAATGTGGGCGAGAGTTCCAGATTTGCACTGCAGTAACGCAGAAGGCTGGAAGTATGTGACGTGGAGTAGGTACGAAGGAGAAGATAAGTGGAAGTGTGACAGGGTTTATCCCTCGGGACAAGTACTCAAAGCGTTCACGAAGGTATTGAGGAGAATTAAGATTGTGTAGGATAGTTGGGATAGGATATGAGTATCTCGATGACGCCGAATCGGCAGCCACTTTAATTTTGTCCGAAAATCCGACATAGATAAGGTCGTATTTGCGGAAACCGAAAATAAAGCGGATGCACAAGTTCTGCAGTCGCTCAAGTTTATTTAGGAGTACCTCCGTGTCATCTAGAAAACAGATATCCGCATAGTTTATGAGCGGTTGAAGAAGAGATTGAGCAAGAGTGACTTTGGAGACGTTTAAGATATTGAAAAGAGTAGAAGACTCTCTTACATACATCAGCAACATGAACCTCCCAAGAGAGGTTCATATGGATGCCTAGGTTTTTCGCGCTTTTCGAATGATGTATTAAATGATGATGATATGATGTTTTGATTTATTATTTTTGATGTACTGAACCATACAGTACTGCCGGTAGGACAAGGTTGAGCATAGGTATATCTACCACCAAAAATTAGATTTTGAGATTTGGTTGGGTTCAGTAGAGTTCAAAGGATTTACCCCACATGTTAATATTTTCATGTTCACTATTGATGGAAGATACATCCACAACTAGATCACCCGCAGCCTAATTGTGTAAGTAAATTCGGCAAAGGAAACAATCTGTTTCTTTCCCAAAAACACACACATAAACAAAAAAGTTGAATCTTTATTCAACTTTTTTGTTTTTTGTGCGCGGCGGTTTCCTTTGCCGAATTTACTTACACAATTAGGCTGCCGGGCCACTTAGTGTCGAGATAACTGCAAGTCGTCTGCATAGAGATGTTTAGAAGTTAGGACCTTAGTCACACCGCCGCTTACGTGGGTACTTGGTGCATTAGTGATAGTATTTATGAAAATTGAGAAAAGGAGTGGAGAGAGTAGTCCACCCTGAAGAACGCCCGCAGTCAAGTCGCACTATTCAGAAGAATCCTCATCAAACCGAGCAGAATGCGAGCGACCCCGAAGATAAGATTTGAGGGAATTCTTGTGACGATCGTCGATCATTTATTTCATCATCATCATCAGCATTATAATATTCCCACTGCTGGGACACAGGCATCCTATCTGTGAGAGAGCTTATGGAACTTAATCCACCACGCGGGCCCAGTGCGGTTTGGTGGATGTCACATGTCTTCGAATTTTTAATTCAAGGACATGCCGGTTTCCTCACAATGTTTTCCTTCGGCGTTATAAAATCAGTGGTGATGAAATGCTTTACATAAAGTAAAGCGCCTGCCTGGGTTCGATAACTCACGATAAACGACACGTAAGTCGGGGCCGTTTCCACTGCTCTCTGATCATTTATTTATCGCACTAATATTATAAAGGCGAAAGTTTGTGAGTGTGTGTGTTTGTATAGTTTGTTACTTCTTCACGCTCAAACCGCTGGACGGATCTGGATGAAATTTGGCACAGAGATAGATTAAAGTCAGGAATGGCACGTAGGATACTTTTTATCCCGGGAATATGTTCCCTCTGGATAATTTTCGACATTCACGCGGGCGAAGCCGCTGGCAGAAGCTAGTACCGAATCTATAATTTCCTACCTCGGTCATGCCTAGGCTAGAGAAGTGAAAGTAAACCAACTGCTCCTCGAATTCCATCTATCAGTGTACCTACATCATTTAATCTTGCGCATCGGAAAGCCAATTTCAGGTCGGCCACGTGGCCATGAAGTAGGCAAGAACTATAAGCTCGGTTTCTACCGAGATTACTCTAGCAGCTGACCTCGCTGATAGGTTCTATTGCAGGTGAAATGGCAATGTGGGTGTAGGTAGGTACCTACTAAAAACCTCTGCTTGACTCTTCAAACTGTAGTTGTACTGGCGTCAAGTCTCAAGGGAATATATTCCCGGGTTAAAAAGTTTCCTATGTGCTATTCGAGACTTTATTCTATCTCTGTGCCAAATTTCATCCAGATCCGTTCAGTAGTTTTTGCGAGAAAGAGTAACAAACACACACACGCACAAACTTTCGTCTTTATAATATTAGTGTGATTAGCAATTGTGCAGGTACCTTAGTTACTAAAGCCTATCCCCTGGCCGGGGCCCCCGTCCTGTGCGGGCTGTGCGTCACGAACGCGGCGGTTTCGATTCCCTGGTCAGGCAAAATACGCACATACTTGTACTAAATCTGTCGCTGATGCAATCTCCGCTACCATTGGCCGTCATGACCAGAATTCGGTAAACAGGACTAGTAAAGCCTACAAATATAATAAAGTTCCTCACAAAGTTTCCGTTAGAGCTATCGAGCGCAGGTATAAAAGAGATCATCCATACTAATATTATAAATGCGAAAGTAACTGTCTGTCTGTTACCTTTTCAGTTTGCTTAAACCGCTGAACCGATTTAGATGAAATTTGGTATGGAGATAGTTTTAAACCTTGTAAAGGAAATAGGATAGTTTTAAACCTTGGAAAGGAAATAGATAGTTTTTATCCCGGAAATCAGCCTTAACGGGGTGGCAAGGAGGATGGAAGTTTGTATGATGGACTTGAGAAATGAAGTAAGATGGCCCACAAACCTACAATATTCTGCCTGCCTAGCCTTTTCCCAACTATATTGGGGTCGGCTGCCAGTCTAACCGGTTTCAGCTGAATTTCTGTGTTTAACATGGAGCGCCTGCCTATAACACGGTACCCCTTGGCTGGACTGGTGTCAGATCTGAAGCTTCTGACTACGCGTAAACCTACAATATTATTGCGCCATTTAAACATTGGCATATCAAAGAACTAATGCTACGCAACGAAGTCGCGGGCAACAGCAAGTTCTATAAATAAACATAAACAAAACAAAAACTATTCAAAGATTGAAAAATATTTATTTCTGTAAAATCATACACGCAGGTATTCGTGAAGTAGTATGAAGGCCGCAGTTCATGTATTTCTCGCTGGTAGTTTAGTTAACAATAAAATAATACGACATATTTCGTTGACAACTAAACTACCAGCGAGAAATCCGATGGCAACGTAAATTATAGCTTTCACACTTATTTTAGTTCAACACCTCACATTTAACTCCTCTTGAGTGCATTATTTCTGATACAGTACCTATATCCCAAACCACAAAAACATTCATGTGTTAAATTAAACATACAATCTCTTAGCTTACAATTATGTTATTATTATCAATTATTTAATTGCTAATTTATTCAGTTACAAATTTTACAAATACTGGTAAGGAATAATTAGGAACATACACTACACTTATTAAGAAATACAAAGGCATATTATTTTCTATACAGACACTTATTGTGCATATTAAAAATATTTTTCCTTGTAAATATTATTATACAGTACAGTACTAGAAAGTTTTATTTATTTCAGAAAACTGATAGTGAAAAGATTGGAAGCTCCGGTTTAATAAAAAATTTGTGTACTATCGATTAATTTGTTTGAGTAACTCAGTTTCTGAAAGCCTTTTTAAACTCATTCCAACAGAACCAATTAGATGTTACTCACCCTACCAACAGCTAACAAGCTAGTGCAACAGCTAATTAGCTTAGGATAGGATAGGATAGATGGACCCCTTTTCCACACTTGACTCTCATTTGGTCCGTTGTGTGTTATGTCTCCCTCTTTGTGAGAGGGAATGGGGCGTAATTCACCACGCGGGCCTAGTGCATGTCACATGTCTACGAATATTTGGTCTAGGACATGCCGGTTTCCTCACAATGTTTTCCTTCAACGTAATCTAATGAGCTTTCGCAGTGGCATTCAGAAACAGGTCACCTTCGTCTTGATGAATCCAGTCATCATTAACATAACCTCTAGTCTCTGCTTCTACGCATCCTTACTTGGTGCCTGTCCCATGTTAAGTCCCTTAAGGTATAAGTATCTACACTATGATAATGAAGAGTATTATTATTAACTATTATCTTTGGGGTGCAGGCTTTGGTTTAGGCATTTTCACTAACAAAGCCTGTATTTCTTTCTTCTCATCATAACTTTTCCACATTTCATATAAGTTAATTATGGACCTCACAATCTCTTGGATCTGAAATGAAAAGAAAATATGTGAAGTTATAAAATTGCCACATAAGTTGGTTGGCCAATATGTGCCTACCATGTGGTATTTTTTAATTAATATTGTAAACGGCTGATTGATTACAGATGTATATTGAAGATCATGAGAACATCTCTTACCTTGTCCATGTCGACATTAAGTTCTGCAAACCAAGGTTTGTGACTTTCCTTCCCGAGCATCACACATGCAATGTGAAGAGCAGCTATTGCTATCTGAAACAATCATCACAGTTTTGGGTCAAAACATAACAGGCAGAAAGTATTTGCAGACATGGCACCAACCAATGCATTTTGCAGTAAGTAAATAATGTATTGTAATGATTACCTGATATGGAGGGTACAGCAAACTAACATCAGTTCTCAAAGAATCATTAACTATCCTCCATGCATAAGTTAACAACTGATCATCTTGTCCAATGTCTTGTACAAACAACAGTAAAGGTCTGTATGGTTGGAACACAATCAAACAGCAATCTAAATTCTCCAACAAATAGAACTCACACTCTAATATATGATTAGTTCTGTATGGAAATTCTTGCTGCCCATATGCATAGCTAAACTTATTCTTGATCACAGTCTGGCAGGTGGTTATTAGACGAGAGTTCGAGATCACACCAAATTCTTCTACTTTAGAAGCAAGGAACACACATGTGGGTGCTAAAAGCAATGGGTCAATACATTTTAACGAGTTCCTTGCATAAAACCTCTTGAAGTACACAGTTGCTGTGGCTATAACTTGTTGACGAAGCTTAAGCTGTTCTCCTAAAACCTGAATTATGCTGGCAAAGAAGTTGAATATTTTTTGGTACTCTTCCTCAGACAATATTCCCAAGTCATGTTGTCGATCTCGTACAAGATCCTGTTTGTCTAATATCCATTGTTGGTGATGAGAACTTTGCCAGAAATTACCTGCCATTTTACTTATTGAAAAATCAAGTTCAAAGATTACTATTATAATCAAGTTTTATAAATAAATACATTAATCAGTACAGATTCAGTACAGCAGTACAGTCGTAACCGAATGTCAAACTTTGACGAAAACGAAACGTCAGACATGACAGATTGTCATCATAGATAATTTTTAGTTTTTCCTTCGCCCTACTCGGGCAGGCTAAATTAAGACCTTGGACGATACCGCCTCACCTTCAGTGCATAATATCCTTCTTGAATTCTTTAGTATGCAGTTATGATTATTAAATAAAATTACGAAAACCATTGAGATAGGAAATATATGCAGGCGCCGCGATGTTCTATACATACATTAGCTTATACAAATATGAGTGAAATACGATACAGAATGTGAAACATAGTTATGTTTCATTCTTTCTAATGTAGTAAACGTATTTGATGAAAGAGAGAACAATATTTCAGTTGTTGCTCATTATGGCAACATTTTGTTATGACGTAGTGACAGTTGTAGGTAAGTGCCATATTCGCCATTTTATGTGACGAATTTTGTGGTTGTGTTCGTGGTAGTCCTGCTGTCAAATGGTTGTTTACATATTGTATTATTGAGATTTGTGAGTGTGTGTGTGTTGCTTGATTGACACAACCTTAGAATCGGCGGCCATTTTATGAGACATTTTGAGGTTTAGATGCACGTTTTTTTCGTAGGTATTTCCAGTCCATATTATTTAGTATGTCTATGACGAAAACCGACCGTATGAGCCGTATGAGCTTGATGCCTTTGCTTTTCCGACAAAAAAATATTAATCTAGGAATTTGCCGCTTTTTTGTTTTCTTCAAATATATACATAAACGCAATGATATTCAAATAAACAGATACGTTATACACTCACAAAACAATTGAAAAAGTGTTCCGCGCAGCAGCGACAGCACACATACACACTTTTCATTCATCTGACATTTCACTACTACAAGTCGAACGGGATGGCTTGATAAAACCAACAAGAAAAAAGAGACAGCTAGTGTTTGCCACTAGCGTGTGAATGTAAACAAACATTATTCTGACCACCAATGTTTTTTTCTTTTTGTAACCTCCAAATATCAGATTATTAGGAAAAAAAAATGAAATAAATTAGTAAATTGAGGTGTATTGCGTACTTACATATGGTATGAGATCCCTTCTGTTTTATGTTATTTGGTATTATAATTGGCACACTTTCTAAATACTCACGATGGCATTTTTTTAATTTTGTTTTTGTTTCAACAAAGCGTATCGCTCTTCGCCATGTGTGACATAAACTAAAGACTAAAGGCTACAATTGTATCCTATTCGAATCTTCACAATGTTTATTTGATTATCATTGCATAAACGTCTAGTTTATTTTAATTTATTTTACTATTAATTGTCATTATTTTTAATAAATGCATATCTCATAAAATTATTGTGTTATTTTATTATTATTAGTTATTATAGTATTAGTTTTTTATTTTCCTCGGTGATAAAGCTGTCTTAGTCTTGGGTGAGCTTAAATCCCTCGCTACACTCAGGACTCGTCTTAAATCCCTCGCTTCACTCGTGATTTAAGTTTTTAACACTCTCGCTACGCTCGGGAGTAAACCTCGAGTCATTCGTTACGCTCGCGATTTAAATCGTCACCCGCGACAGAAGACACTGCTTTATCCCCTTGGTTAATAATCTACTATTCTTATCCCAAGGGAACATTATACCGGGATGAAAAGTAGCCCATGTGCTATTCCAGACTATAATCTATCCCTGGGCCAAATCCATATCCGTTCATCCGTTCTGATCCGTTCTTCTGATCGTTCAACAAACATCCATATAATAAATATATTTTCATTCTTTCTTTAATCCATGCATCGATTTATCCAAACTTTCGCATTTACAATATTAGTAAGATAATATTGTACCTACCGAGTTATTTAAAATCAATTTGAGTTAAACCTTGCGAGGGTTTAAGTTGTTTAAAATAAGAAAAACGTTTGTTTTATATAGAGTTTATCATTTAATTAATAAAAACAAAAATGTTGAGTATTGAAATTTCGACCTTGTGCACCTAATGTTTGTCGCTTTCTTACAATCCTAAGATATCGTTGATGGTGTAATCCTTCAGGACATCATTGACAACATCGAAGAGCTCTTCGCTAAGCATTCTGCTGACATTCTCCATCTCAGCCTGGATCAGCTCCTGCGTTAAGTTCTGGACATAGTTGTTGATGAAGGCGTTGATGATGTTGGAGCCTGTCATGCCGTGGAATTGGATCTAGAAAATAACAAAAACAACATTGCACTCAATCATGTCAATCAATCAAGTAAAACTAGGTATCTGTCGTGGCATCTTCGGAACATGGGGGGTCGAAGGTGCTTGCGTGAAGAATTTCATCCATTTGTTTGAAAGAAAGGACCTGAACAGGAAATCACAAAAACATTCTGTTCTGACTTACAAGCGTGTCATGGATGTCGATGTTGATGTTCAATTCACGAAGAATCAGATGTCCTCCGAAGAGGTTGGTGCCCATTCTCATGTCCATGCCGACCTCGATGCGGTGGGCAAAGATCCTGCAAGGGAATATCAACAATTCAACATTATTAAAGGTAGACACCAATTCAGTCCTCGTGGAGGTATCTGGCACTGGCTGGCAACAGTATCGCAAGCTTGTAATGCTTTAATACAAATAGTACGGTAAATACCTGAATCCACCGCCAGCTCGGTGAGTTAGAAGACCCAGTCTTGCGCGGGCGTCGTAGCTACCTGATAAATAACAATCACTGAGTTCAATCTCTTAATACCGTTTTGCGGATTATAGCGCAAATAGGCTTACATAGTCAGGAACGTATTATCGCAGATTATTTCTATTTTATCAAACTGTTATGTTGGTCGTGTATGTATGACGTAGAAAGGATACCCAGTAGATTAGCGATAATCATCCACTACTAGATAACGCCCATAAAATTGCCGAAATAATAGACTGTCACCAAAGGAATAAGGTTCTTTGGCAGATGAATTATGCTTGTGATAGTAGTTTTTATGTATTTAAACTTTATGTACAATAGTGGTACATAGGCGGACTTAATGCCACAAGGCATTCTAGATCTACGATTGGGAACGAGTTAACGAGTTTTCGGTTATAGGAGGTCCATGTACGAGTCTGAAATATGTGTTATATTCTATGATAGACCTTTTTTATCGTGTGGAAATCCTCATGGATTTTGGGTGGCAATCAGCATGTTATCCTGGGGCGGAGGATTCTTTCAGACTCTCATTGACTAAAACCACACGGTGTTCTACAGATAACTTTTGCCGCGTCACTGGAGAGCTAGCTAAGGGACACCGTCTCTCTCTGTGGCTGGATATAGCCTTCTCCTTCTCATATAATCTTGATCCTATGGCAGTTGGCGATCAGAACGCAACCTCTGGCGCCCGTTTGTATTCTTCCACTACCTCTCTCACTTCAGACCATGGACTGTACAAAGTGTACAAGGACCGGAACCGAGAGTTATTATACGCAGCACATTTTGTGATGGACCTGGAGCCAAGTCATATACATACATCTGTCCCTCACGAACAATGGAAATCATCTTGCTCAAGAGTTCATGGTAGTGCCCCTGATTATGATTTTTATGTTTAAATAAGTAAGTAGTAACTTGTTATATTTACCAGTGACCGTAATCCAGGGAATAGTGATGTGGGCTCCGAAAGAAAGTCGGAGCGCGTTGAAGGTGATGCTGTCTAGCACGTACCAGCGGAGACCTTCCATCTTGAAGTCGTTGATTGATACCGTGGCTGTCGTACTGCAGAAGTAAAAACATCGTTTGAGAATCCTAAAATTACTGTTGTTAGATATTGTAAACCACAAAAAAAAAATATATAAAAAAGAATCATACGCAGGAGCTTGGTACTCGAAAGGTCCAATAAGGGGTATGTCAAGAGGGTCCAGCGGGGGCACGTCATCGTTTCCATTAATGACGACATCCCTGAAGTCTTCGATCATCTCTGAGATGGCGTCAGTCACCACATTGCGACCTTGAGCCTCTAAAGTCTGGAGTTCTGATATAAGCAGCTTGTCGCCTTCAGTGACGGCATGGTCAGCTGATAGAAGGTCAAGTCCCAAGTGGAGGTCTTCTAAATGGTTTGCCGCATCTTCGACTAAAAAGAAAACAATTTTAATTTGATGTAATAAGTACTTGGCTATTACACTTTATTTTCTGCAAAATGCTCATAAATCCGCACAAAAGAGGTGTCATTCATGCAATTCATTAATTACTTAAAACTATTACTGTGCTTTCAAATATAGCGACACCTAGCGCAGGGGCATTATTTATTTATATGTTGATGGTTGTGACATGGGAGTACCACAGGTCTCACATTTAGGTGCCTCTGTTCTATACGTGCTTCGTGTTACCTACATCATTTCATGTTAATGTCTTTTTTATAATGCCGTTTTTAAAAAATAGCTAGTTTTATTTATATAAACTTACCTAGGGGAAGGTCTTCATAATCCACATTAGCGCCTTGCGCAAGTGCGCACACAAGTAACGTCACAAGACTCAATATTTTCATCTTCTGTAATAAAAACAATAAAATTATAATTATTAAATTAATTAAAATTAAAGCAATAAACTTGAGAGTAAGTTACTACCGTTGTCTTTTTGCAATTTGACCGGTCCGTTATTCGCACTGCTATTTAATATCTCAGATTATCTTCATTCATCATAATTAACTGCTAAGCCCTGTATTTATAGATTAAAATGGCATAATCTTAATCAAATTATTTTATCAATCTGTGATTTGTTTCGCAGCTGCTATAGCTCTTTGTTATTTAGATTACAATGCTGATGTTCAAAATATCTGAGCTAGGTATATGACATGTGGCACAAGTACTCGTAGGTAGATTTCAGATGACTTGAACTTTTTGTCACATTGGGCACATTGATCGCAGAACGGATGGCCGATGGAGCCGAAACGTTCTGGAGTGGCGACCGTGAACTGGAAGACGATGCGTTGGAAGGCCTCCCACTAGGTGGGCCGATGTGGCGACACTTGGGAGAGGCCTATGTCCAGCAGTGGATAAATTTCGGCGGAAAAGATGATGATACTTTTTGTTTATCTATTGTCTTCATTCATTCTAATACCCTGCAAATAATCTGTCTTTACTATATTGTTGATCCCCTGCAGCCTTATTGCGTAATGAATTCGGCAAGGCAAAGGGAAAATAGTATGAAAAATCGACCATTCACATAGACAGAAATCCTCATCGTGTCTTTCGTCTCGCATGTGATTGGTCGATTGTTCATACCCTTTGCGCTTTGCCTTGCCGAATTCACTTAAGTACGATTTCCACCAACCGGGCGACGCAGGAGCGCAGCGCGTCGCAGCGGATGCGCGAGCATGCTCTCTGCTTTCGTGTCGCAGTCAGTTTTTTTTTCAAATAAACAGGCAAGCTTTTCATTTGTATCCATATTCATTTTGCACGAAAAACAATAAACAAATAAATAAGTCATGTCAGTCACAGTTCAACGCACAACTTGAATTTTTCAACTTGACGGCCAGCGACAACACACGAGCGCGCGCGGAGGCGGCCAAGCGGACGCGACGACAGCCGAGGGCGCCGCCGGCGCCGTCCACGTACGCGAGGAGCCGACCGGCTGACGCGGCTTCCGAGTTCCAAGCAGTATAAATTCCATGCAAACATTAAACTTAACTATAGTATAGAAGTCTGAATTTTCTTTAGCACAGTGTGGAATGCGCCTCGCCGCGCTCCAGCTCGGGCCGTTTGGTGGCAATCGTACTTTACGCATTTAGGTTGCTGGTTAGGCTGTGTTACTGGCGTTTTACCATTAAGATTTTCTCAGAAGTTTGGCAGTTGGCGGTGTAACACGACCGTGCCTTGGTAAGCACATTAAAAGTTGTAAGACTTGAGGGCCTACAGGACAGGTGAAATTCTATCAACTAAAGCATAGCGAGAGCGATTGGAGAAATGTCACAAATGTAGGAGAATGTCAAACGCTGTTGAAATTTCACGTGATCAATCGCTTAAGCAGACAAACAACAAACACGAACGTGTGAATGGGTGTTAGCTTGTGTTTCCTTGTTTTTGTTTGTGTGCGCCCGTGTTCGGCATCGGTGTCGGTTTTCATACACAAATAAAAAGGGTGTTCGACAAACGAGCTTGCGGGTGGCGGACGGAGTTAATAGTGGTGGTCAAATTTACGAATCTTGACATTTTGTGTATCCTAAACCAAATTGTAAGGAAAAATTAGGAGTTTAACCCGAAAGTAATCGCTGCCACAACAAGCTCTGTGGTCAGTATTCGGCACGTGTTTGCTGTTCGCCAATGTTTGTAGCCCACAGCAAGCGTGTGGAGGCGGCATTATATTTTGGCATTTCGACCATCGCCATCGCTGACATCGAATTACACCTATCTTAACCCCTTCCCAATAGAACCCCCTTAACAATAGAAAATCAAAGGCAATTTGCAAATTAGCAAGGCCTCTGGGCCTGATCTCTTTTCGGTCGCGTCGAATAGTGATTGAGCCTAGCTGTGTTTGCGCAAACACTGGGAATAAAACACCAATGGCAATATAACACCTCTAGTGTCGATGTCTAGTCTCTGCTAGGATAAATATACCGAGTATGTTTAAATATACCGAGTATGTTTTAATATACCGAGAGGGCACACAGTCATTACATTAATCTCCTTAAATTTCTCTCTGAGAGAGTGTCTCGGGCTTAATTTATAAATTGATCGAACAGCTCTTTTCTGCAAAACAAAGATAGTCTGGATGCCGACGGCATTTTCCCACAATAGAATACCGTACGACATTACACTATGAAAATAGCTAAAGTATACTAAACGGGCTGTCTCTATGTCAGTTAAATTACGAATTTTTCTAACAGCATATGCTGCGGAGCTTCCTTGACAATTTATCTATATGTGGGCCCCACTGAAGCTTAGCATCCAAAGTTAAGCCTACAAAAACTGTGCTATTTTCAGGATTCAATTCTTCGCCCTTTATCAACATATTATCAGTTTTCACCTGTGAGGCCCCAACTAGCAAAATGTTGCTTTATAAAAGTCATTAAAGCCAAAAAATTATGTTTTATAAAGGCCATATTAGTACTTATAAGAGTGGGTTTGGGCGCAAATTATAAGGGCTAAAACCTTTTAGAGGTTATATAGTTACCATAAAATAAGCTAATCACCCTTGAAAACGTTTTATAAACGCATACTATATGGCTGATTAGCTAGAAATAGACAAGAAATTTGCTTTTATGTAACAAATCACCCTTATAACTACAAAAAAAATCGGCTTTAAGGCCAATTTCTCGTGTAGTAGCAAAACGCAATACGAATATGAGTTATTACTTCATGATTATATCAAACACCTCCATTATTTATAAATAAAATAGACAATAATAGGCTGCCTTACTCGAAATTTACCAAATAGCTCTTTTTTCGTTTATTATACTGCAAGGTTATGTGGGAAAGCAGTTTTGCGAGAATTGTGGATATGTTTTATAACATATTTTTAATGCGCCTCTTAAAATTTATGTTTTTATTATTTAAAAAATTATTTTAATTTTGAGAGACCTTGTGAATTACTATTATAAGAATAATTAGCAAACCAAATGCTTTTAGAAATCATTTATAAGTCATTTACTCTTATTGAAGCAGGGTAGTACTAATATGCTCAACCATATTGAAAGATTTTAGGGTTCAATCGCCATTATTTTTAACCGACATCAAAAGAGATGTTTTCAATTCGACTGTATTTGTTATGTGTCACGTCAAAACTTTTTAATTGGTGAACAGATCTTGATTCTTTTTTATTTGAAAGCTGGTGCTTTTCATGTGGTCCCGTTTAAGTTTGGTAAAGATCTGATT
The DNA here is from genome assembly GCA_949775005.1 of Orthosia gothica. Lineage (NCBI taxonomy): Eukaryota > Metazoa > Arthropoda > Insecta > Lepidoptera > Noctuidae > Orthosia > Orthosia gothica. The sequence goes on along the minus strand of OX459048.1, from coordinate 18,837,639 downwards.
AAGGACTTCGGAGATATTATACAACAGAACTCTTCAATAAACAACGGCAAATCTATCGGGATTGCTGCGATCGCATGTCTGTTTATTTTTTAAGCCATTTCATTGTACAACATATTGGCTAAATATATTCTCTGAACCCGTCTTTATGTTACTGTGACGCTCATCAGATGTTTAATTATCACCTTGAATAAGGCAATCATTTAGGAAAAATCCTAGAAAGGGTCTTGGTCAATGTTTTGTGAGATTTATTCTACAGAACCCATAGCATTTTCTTCCATCGTAGCTGCAAAGTCAAGTATACATATAATAATTCTTGTAGCAGTTACATAAATGTTTAGTCAAGACTTTAAAAGTTATAGAAGCCATGTAACTTACCATATTGCATTAGCTTTAAAGGTGCATTCTGATAGCCTTTATATGGGTATAGCTTTATAATAGCCATATTATATGTACAAATAGTATGACGCCAAAGCGACTACATGGCTATAATATTATATGGCTGAATTGACATATAATATGCTTCTATATGCCCATTGCTCTAAAAGGGCCATATAAATTAGTTATATTAACGTTTATAAGATAAAATTATAATACTGATTTACCTTATTAGCAAAAAACACTTTATCATGCTTTTATAAAGAGAGTTGCTAAACTAATGCTGTAAAAAAACATGTACTAGAGTTTAGCCCTTATAAGTCATTCCTTATATAGCATTTTTGCTGCTTGGGACGTAGGGTAAACATAATGCATTTGGTTTTTTTTCATTAAGGAGTAAATTGTTAACAGTGAACTACTTTTGAGATCTCGCTATGTACATCGTCAGTAACCAGCTGCTGACGTTTAAGTTTAAACAAAAGTGAAGTATCATCTGCAAACAACACTATAGCATGGTTATCCTTTACGAGGTAAGGCAAGTCATTAATATAAATAAGAAACAAGAAAGGACTAAGAATTGAGCCCAGCGGGACTCCTATTGTTACTATAGATCCGGGAGATCTTTTTTCGTTAACGTCAACACTCTGAATCCTATTACTCAAGTAGGAAGTAAGAAGATCCAGAGCGCCGTTCCGGATCCCGTAGTGGCAGAGTTTCATGATTAGCGTTTCATGAAAAACACAATCAAATGCCTTGTACAAATCACAAAAGATTCCCAAGGCATCGCACTTATCTTCCCATGCATTATAAATATGTCCTAAAAGCTCAACACCCGGCATCAGTAGTTGAACGACCCCCTGTAAAACCGAACTGTTTGCTATGTAATAATTTATGTTTATTAAAAAATCTTTGCAATTGCTCTAAAATTATTTTCTCAAATATTTTACTAAACGTAGGTAGTACTGAAATAGGTCTATAGTTTGTAGGGTCTGATGTACTACCTGATTTAAACAAAGGTTTTATTTCACTATTTTTCATTAGGTCAGAAAACTCCCCACAGTCGATACAATTATTAAAGATAATAGCTAAACTAGGTAAAACTATATAATGTAAGTATAATTTTACTATGGACTCAGGTCTGAAAATAAAATTATTATTTCCTTTATTTAATTGGCTATTATGTCATTACATTTGCAAATATTTTTATAAAACACATTTAGAAATATAAAAAATAGAGGCCTACCGGTATCGAGGACAAGGTCCAAGCTACCGGCGGTCAGGGCCACATAGAGAGGGACCTCCGAACTATACGAGCCGTATCCAGAAGTACTGCTTTTTGAACCAAGCCTTTGATCCAGCAACCTAACGAGAGCCTCCTACTAAGGAGTTGGGCGAGGCTCGTGGCTATTAAGCCATTTTCTGATACGACTATCGGTACTATGATCGCTGAGTCCATATCCCACATGTCAACAACGACGACAACCTCTCGAGCCAAGTCAAAACTCTTGATGTGCTTATCTTTCTCGGCTTTCACAAGGTTCCTGTCGTTATCCTTTCCCGTTATTATTATATAATCAGCAATCCATGTTGATTTTATTTTTACAAACACAATAGATACCAATAATCAATAGTTTCTAAATTGTCAAATCTGAATTTCTGATCCATCTGATTCATCACCTTAGGTACCCTATATATACCTACCTATTACATGAAAATATTAAACAGTAAAAAGGTATTATGACACAATAAGCAATTAAAGCAATAATGAGTAAAGCTGTGACCAATCTAAGTAATACAAATTGTTTGTTTTCAGGAAATTAATGCCTTCTTACAAATTATTGCAGGTAGAATTTTAGCGGATCAAGGCGTCATAATCTCTATTCTAATGAATTTGGAATGATAGCCAATGGCATTCGCGAAAATTAATTGTCAAAATTGGCTAAGTAAAAAACAGTAAAACCAGAAGAGGTCCAAGACACAACCTGGGTGCGCCAAAGTTCACCTAAAGTTTCAACTCCGATAATTGGAAATCCGAAAATGTTCTTCCTAACATTTTTCATCCTAACAATCACAATTCCTAACTACTCTGTCTCTAATGTTCATAATTCAGAAGCATTCAACTTCATAATGTCAGTAGCTATAAACATTTATTATACTTTTATTTGTTTTCCTATATTTTCTCAACATAACTATCTTTTACACTATTATTCAAAGTCATATCTTTTTTGTTTAGATTTCTTTTTATTCATAATAATCAGTATTATATACATTAGTTTTGCGTAACTTTATTTTCAAATAACATGTTTAACATTTATGAATAACAGGTACCATGGTACAAGTAGTCAAATAAATACATGTTTTCATATACACATTTCAATTAAATTAGTTTAATATTAGCGGCTATAGCTTTCAAATAATCACTTTTATTGCTGTATTTTGCTTTAAAATTCAATATATATTTAATTCTATCATATTTGCCGTTGATTTGGAAGTTCATTTTATTTTTGTAGGTAGTACTCATAAATAGAAAGCTTTATAAAAATTTTCAAGACTCGGCAATGTTATGTTTTTTTGTATGTTTTTCATGAGGTAAAAAAAATAGAATTAGTCCAAGAGCGAGCGAAGCGAGCTCGGGAACTTAGGGCACCCCGACACCCGATAGGTTAGGTTCGAAGGAGATGACGGAAGCTGAAGTGAGCGAGCAAAGCGAGCGAACGCAGCTACCGTCATCTCCTTCATGTTAGGTTACGTAGGCGCCGCGCAGCGGGGCTCCGTCGACTTAGTTGCTTAAATCTTAAACTTTAACCATGGATATCTTCCATAACCATAGGGTTCCGTGGGGTTTGGATGGTACAGTGAGGTTGCCCCTCTACCCTCCTTTCCCTTTCCCCCTTTCGCGCCCCTTAAATCGATGGCAATTTATGGAATTTTTTATTCTAACCTGAAAACTTTAACCATGGATATCTCCATAACTATAGGACTCCGAGTGGTTGGTGTGGTACTGAGGGGTAGCCAAACCTCCCCCCATCCCCCCTCTACCCTATCCGCGCCAAAAATCAAGGGCATATAATCGAAATTTTAACCTTACACTTATACTTTTTGTTGCTTCTTAATTCACACGCCCAAAATTGTTTATCCACTGTTTTTTGTTTTTTTTCATATGTAAATCCATGTACGTCTAATTTTAATCCTCCGCGACTGGTTTTAAATGATTTTAAATATTTTTTCTCTATATTAATAAAGCATTAACACAAACATGCACGTAATGATAATACACCGACAAGAACTTAACAATAGACACAACTCAGTACGTTATGCAAAGCATATCCCAAATAATAATCATCCCTCAAATTAAAACAATAAATATCATCTTCTACCCACATATATTTTTTATTACACTTGGTAAATTTAAAATTTCTGTAAATTTCTGAGTATGAGTGTAAATATTATGGTAATTATGTTTAGGAATAAAAGCGTTATGATAAAAAACAGTAGGAGTTTAAATATATTTACATTAATGATATTATTAATTACAACTTTCGGAAACATGAGTGTTATGAACATCGCCGGTAGCACTACAAATAGTATGAATGAAAGCTTTAGGATGAAAATTTTTAGGAAGAGTGATCATTACAAATCGTTAGGAAGAACAATTTCGGGTAAAGAACTTTAGGTGAGCCAATATGGACCCACACAACCTTGTGGCACTCTTGCTTTGTTGTATTAAAAATATAGGGCTTTTGAAGTTGTGTGAATGTAGGCAGAACCTAGCCGACAACATTTAAAACAAGGATATATAATATTTTATGATTCACTAGATCAAATGCTTTGCCCGATTCTCTTGGCATGCTTGTGAGACCTAAGAGGAGGAGTCCGACGTCCCACTTATTTTTATTAAAGTATGTATTGTATTGTAATATAGAGTTGCATTTGATGTGTAGTTATTAGGTTTGTATAAAAATCATGAATGTTGGTTCTTCCATGAATCCCATAAAACCTTCGCAATACCATTGCTACTTAGTTTCAAATAACTAGCATAAAATTATATGATAACAATTTCAAAAGAATGTTTGGTTGATTTTACGGTTAGAGAAACGAACGTTACTTGCTTATAAAATTATTAGAACGAAGAACCCATTAGAACGGTTGTTCTCGTAAATATCGGAAAAGAGTATATTTATAAAGCCTTTTATGTGGTTAAACCATTTCTAGCATTACATAACCTCTTGAGTTTGAAAACTTTTGCAAATATTTCTATGTCTACGTTACGTGTAGCAATTTACTTCTAGCTAGATACGTACTAACTGGTAAATGCGTGAATTATTTCAAAAGCCAAGCTTAAAATTTAGTGTTTCCGCTATACTGATTACATTTAAAAAAGAAAAATAATTACTTTCTCGTGTAATATTGTCAATATTTTCGGTAATTATTTCGAATAACACGGTAATAGTCGTGGAAATTATATGGCATGTAATGCAATACGCGAGTGGAAAATCAATTTTTTGTGACTAATGTGCACAAGCATTTAAGTCCTTATTCAACAACAGGAATTATTTAAGAAGTTATCGTTATAGTTATCAGTGTTATATATTTGAAATTGGTTTACTTGATATGCAGTTGTACAAGGGATTTGTTGCAAAAATGCGGGTACTTTTCATAGTTACTTTGTACAACTTACTAAATGTTACACGTGCACAATTTGATATAAGTGAGTAAGTAATGATGTTTTTCACCCGACTGACGAAGGAGAATAATGTGTTTATCAGTCTCAGTGTGTATGTTTGTTCCTATCTTCGTCCTAGAGACGAAACGCGTTGGTCGATTTTGACGATTCGTACGTCAATCGATTCGTCGTAACCTAGTGAGTGTCACTGGCTTCATTGAAAAAATCAAACTGGTTTTGGTCAGCCAGCTCGCGAATATGTATCCTCCGACTGCACAGCATGATTTTCTTCTTGTTTACATCTTTTTATTAGTTCTCTTCTGGAGCAGTCGGTTTTTTTTTTTTTGTGTTGGATTAACTTTTTTTACCTAAATATTAATTTGTAGTACATAAGGTTGTTACCATAAATAAATTTATTAAAAGTATTATTGCTAGCCTATTGTGTTAAATTAACCACGGTTCATCACTCAGTCAGAGAAACTGGCAGTCTCCAGAATACCTTGCCTGCTTTGAGCGATATTATCTGTGATAGGTAGAGACCTAAACCCAATTACAAACGAAAAAATTACTTATTATTGAAAATAAAAACATTTTTTGAACTTGAAAATGGAAAAGTAAGTAGGTCATTCTATTTCGCTTGCTCTAGTCGTATTTCATATCGAATATTTACTGAATAACATTTCGGTATTTCTGCAGCTTCTTGTGTTTTCGTAAACCACACGCAATTAACACCTATTAAATTTTTATTCTCTCCATTTAACCATAGGAAGTGCTTCTTTGTCGTGTCTATTCTTAGTCTTTTTTAACAGATAATGAAAGTGCTATTGGTCAAAAATATAAAATCAATCTGGATTGCAATCTTCGTTCTTAGGCAGCTATTCCACTGGCGTTTTACGAGCGTTGGCATTCCACCAACGTCTGCGCAGCGTCGACGGTGCGCCGACGCGACGTCGACGTCGCGACATTCTAGTTGCAACGTTAACAACACGTCAACGCGGCGGTAACGTTGCGGTTTTGGGCAACAGGTACAATCACGCTGTACATTGATTATTGTAAAACTTATTATTGTATAACAGTGTCTTTTAATAAACAAAACAGGCAGTTAAAATATACACAAAAGCGTTTTATATACTTACCTCAAAGTTATAACAAGACTCTCTTTTAGTGATACTGAAACTCTGAGAAGAAGAAGACACACACACATTTAGACAATAATGTCTAAATATTCTATGTAATTTTGAATCACTTCTTAAAGTTCGTTAAATGTAGTCTCCGGCATTCGCAAATATTTATAAAATTCCGACTCATTATTTTTAATATGGTTTAGTCCCACTCTACCCCGATCCCAATTTACCCCGTCCCGTTTGACCCCGATTTATTTTTCTATAGAAATTCGATTAAAAGTCAATTTAGTTTAAGGCGGTTAACACACTGCCACGCACCACGCTGCATGTTGCGTGAAAACGCATGAAAACGCATGAAAACGCACCTACGCGCGTACTTGCGTGTCTCCGTTTGTATAGAAAAAACGCACGCAGGTACGCGCGTAGGTGCGTTTTCACGCAATACGCAGCGTGATGCGTGGCAGTGTGATAATCGCCTAAAAGTAACGTCAGCAGTAAAAATGTTAAATTTTATTATTTACTCAAATTATATGGTAGTTTTAAGGATCAGGAAAAAATTATAAAGTCTTGCTTGGTTAAGATAAATATTATAATTAGATAATACAATATAGAGTCTCCTAGAGCAATCACAGGTTTTAACTATTATCACAATAGTTTCTTTTTCAATACAGAAAATCAAAATACCTACTCTACATGGAGCATTAAAGTAATTTAAAAAATACGCACGAACAGTCTCACTTTCAGGATATTTTTTATATTTTTAATACATGTTATTCAAACTGTCATTATTTTTATTAAAACTATGATTCGACATTGTACAAAATTGCAAATAAACCACTTATTGGTCTTATGTATTTCTAACAAATTCATTTTAGTAGATACTTTTTATGTCGACCGTATAAATGGAAAACGATAGAGAAATAAATGTAATCATATTTATCGTATTCGGGGTCAAACGGGACGGGGTAGACTGGGATCGGGGTAGAGTGGGAGGAACGCCAGCGCTCATGAAACTCCAGTGGGATAGCGGCCTTAATCTCAAAAGTCATTCACACGTTTTCATTTCCCTACACATTGATTACCCTCATGTTTATTGAACGTGCCGTTATGTTTCATTGAACCCCGTGTAGGTTTCACTTACAAGTCACCGACTTGTCTATATAAGATATAGATCCTCCATAATGTGATAATAATCGTCCTTAATTATTTTGCTGATAGTTCTATCCGGATCGCTTTTTAGCATAACTCTGATATTGCAGATCTACTGAATAATGTTATCGCTATGCAAGTGACCTAATAGGCCACTTCTATAGAAGTTTGGAAAAAGAAGAGGAGAAAATATTGATTGTCACAGAAACTACCACGCCAGTTGTCTCACTTTAGATAAATAAACACTTGCACATCTCAACACCTGTTAGATAGCAATCTGCTTATTTTTTAGCTATCCTTTTTTCCACCCCTTCCATCTTTCATAAGCTTCGACTCGACTAAAAGACACATGCAATTCTAACTGCACACTTTATTACAGTAAATGAAGACATCGGCGATTTCCAGTTACATGCCGAGGTTGGGCGCCTCCCACTGAAGTATACCCCGCTGTCTGATCAGGATCAGAAGGCCAGCGACAAAGCTGCTGATGTCATTGACTTTATACAACTCGTGCCCAACATCGATCCCCTGGTTATACCAGTGATACATGCGCTAGGTATTGACGTTCCTTTTCTTTGGCTAAGGTATGTACCGTATGTTATGGAGAACTAAAATTCAAGATAAGATGAATGATTCGATTTGTAGGTAATAGAAGAAAACTTTAGCAAAGTGAACGTAGGTACAATAAAGTAAAACGAATATACCATTTTTTATAGAAATTGGCATTCCAAGGTTTTGCCTTTACAATAGACGAAAGTGCAACATTATTTGGCCCTCATGATTTATAGGTTATGCTCATTCACAGCTTTAAAATACTCAACTTACTTCTTATATATTATAGCGGTAAAGTTTACTTGGAGAACTTTGCCCTGGCTGGAGTCAAGCAGCTCCAGCTTAATAATCTGGAGCTACGTCTCATTAATCTTCGTTCGGACTTGAATATCACAATACCTCAGTTATATTTTGAAGGTAAAATCGATCAGCACCCTAATTGCGTAAGTTCAAAGACTGGCACACGCATGTTTTGCTTGTACCTATTCATTGCTTCACATGTTAAAATATCCGTTTACTCGACAACTTATCTAAATTCGTAATGAATGAAAGGGAACGCGCGTGCTTCGTGCTGTCAAAACAGTGACGCAATTATGGTGACTTACTTTTGTGCATGTGCAAGAGTTAATGCACAGTACATCATCTTGATATGTATTACGTACTTTTTAATTTTTCAGTTGACTTTAAGGTGAGGGCTACTTTGAGCTTCATGCCCCTTATGTTCAGTTGTCACATAAGGTAAGTAATAATCCTTAATAAGGGTATGTAAATTGGTTTGTTTGAACGTTATTTGGAAGGGAACCTGTAAACTGTTTATTAGGTAAAAATAAACCCGAGTCTCTATAAAGTGTCACAATGGGATTGACAAGCTCATGCGACATGTTGTGAGCTCAATCCCCTATATTTTGTTTTCTTTTCAATTGTTCACGCTGGTGGAATGTCATTTGTCTAGGCGTAGACCTTCTGCTGTTTCTTTGTCCACTGTCCCCCAGGAATATTAAAATCTAATTCATTTTACTTATTATGTTCTGTTGTCAGTGCAAACTTGTTTGACGTGGGCGTGGTGGTTGCGGCAGGCGGTTACAAGGCAAAGTCGCCGTCTAAAGGCGAGGTGTTACAAATCGAGAGTGCGGCGGTCAAAGCCGACATAGGGAAAGTTGTGGTAAATATTTAACATTGGCTAAAAGTAGGAAATCGGAAAGAGCAAGTCCAATTCTATAAAATAACCAATTTTCAAAACTGCCGGCTAACTTGTCAGGTAAAACTACCTATGGACGTACTCCTTTTGGTCCCAGTATGTGTAATCTGAGTTTGATTTATTTCTATAACATATCCATGTCGTTACTTTAAACATGTGTGGTTTATAAACATCTTGACACTGTTTAGCAACTGATTCGCAAATTCCAAATTCAATTTCTCCTTTTGCTCACTATTTTTTAGGCTTTGTTTCATTGCTACAAATGTAAAATGATAACATCACTTGTATTTCTTTGCCTATCATGTCAACAAAAGTAGGTATTTAGAGCCACAGTACAGGCTGTGCTGTAAGGTTACAGCACAGCAAAATTTTTCACAGAAGTGAAAAATTTGCGACAAATTCAACATACACACACATCGGTCAACTGGGGATCTTCTAGCGTATGACATTCACGTCTGGAGTGAGGCCATTGAGAGGCACGGGGAGGCGCTTGCTATCTCCCTTGACATCTCGAAGGCTTTCGACAGGGTCTGACATGAGAGCCTTATTGGTAAGCTTCCTTCCTTCGGTCTGCCTAGTGGCCTGTTTGCTAACTTCCTGAAAGATCGGTCCATCCGAGTGGTTATCGATGGCTGCTCGTCCGGTCAGTTAGGTATTAACGCCGGAGTCCCTCAGGGGTCGGTGCTGTCAGCTAACCTGTTTTTCTGCACCTAAATGACCTGCTAAAACCCGGAAACCTTTGGGTACGCAGACGACAGCACGGTTGCTGAGAGATACGTGTCCGGCGCACGGGCTACTGGGCCTGACATCCGGTCTCTCCGGGAGGCCATGGTTGAGCGCTTGAGCCTGTCTTTAGAGGCAGTCTCCGAATGGGGCGATGCCAATCTAGTCAGCTGCCTTTCAATGCTGCTAAGACCCAGGCGTGTCTTTTTTCCGCAAAAAAGAGCCTATTCCACCCGGCTTCACCTTTCCGTGGTGTAACCGTGCCGATAACGGACCATCTCGACCTTCTTGGTGTTACATTAACATATCCTAAATTTTGGTCCTTTTATTGAGGCAAAGGCTCAGCTGGCTGCAAAAATATTGGGGATCCTTGCAAAGGTGAGACGGTACTTCACGCCTGAACAGCTGCTCAAATTGTATAAAGCGCAAGTTCGGACATGCATGGAGTACTGCTCTCACCTCTGGGACGGATCTGCCAAACTTCAACTTGGTGCACTTGAGTCGATTGACAAACGGGCCAAGAGGCTTATCGGCCACGATGCACTGGTCACCTCAAAGCTCCAGAGCCTTGAACATCGACGCCAAGTGGCCAGTCTGTCGGTTTTTATCGGTTACATTTCGGGGAGTGTGCGATGGAACTGCACAATTTGATTCCTCCTAGCCCTTTCCATCACCGGACAAAAAGACGTACGGCATGGCAATGCGCCACCGGTACATGGTGGACATTCCACCCATACGTACAAAGCGTTTTGCGAATACTTTCATAGTACGCACAGCTAAGGAGTGAAATTCCCTGCCGGAGTCTTTGTTTCTTGATAGCTACAACCTTGGGGTCTTTAAGTCAAGAGTGAATAGGTTACTTCTAGGCAAGCGTGCTTCACCGTCGACCACATCATCGCTTACGATCAGGCGAGATAGTGGTCAAAACGAGTCTATCGATAAAAATAAAAATAAAGTTCTCATTGAGACTATTGCCGTGCACAATTCTTCAAGTTACTCCTTTGTTACAGTTCAACATAACTAAAATGGTTATGGGCGATGAACTACAAGACTACTCCGAAGACCCTGCTACACAAATATTTAGTAGTAAAACTGGTGCTAGTAGCGGTAAATCAGACGACAACATATTCAATGGCTTGCTAAGAACAGCTATTGACATGGCGAACAAAGAACTTTTTAATGTTTCTATCGAAGTATTTAGAGATTATTTGTTGTCTGATACTTATTAAATCAGATAGAACAAATTTATTGATCAAGGATCCATTTTATTAGGTTGGTATGGGTTTTTTAAGTGTCTTATGTTTGTAAATCGCTGAGAGAGCAACACTAAACACAACGCTAAGACATTCGCCTGAAAAAAGTATAGCTTAATTATTGTTTCTAATGAATGAGCTTTTACAAGTAAATTATTAAAAATAACGTTTTTTTTATACCTGCCAATAAATATCTACATATCGGTAAAAAGTTTTAATTTTAAGACGAATTTTGCAAATAAATAAGAATAAGTACCTATACCATTCCTCCATGTGTTTTATTCAACTTCAACATCCTGCATGGCAGCACACTGTCTTTCGAGAGACGAATTAACCTGCTATTCACTTTGGCAAAAAAACCACTCAAAAGCTTTAAACTTGTCATCCGGATATATTGGAGTAGGGCCGCAGTTAAATAAAAATGCCGGAAGGTGACCATAGGAACTCCTCAACCAGACAAAATAGAAACATCGTGTTGGGCTTTATAGGATGTGTTGACATGTGATATTATATTAGATACTTATCTTTCAGTTCAAAAATATTGTTTTAAACTTATTTTTTACTTAATACTGAGTAACTTTGAATTGACTTGCTGAAATCAACAAAGTTTGCAACGATTTTCTAGAGCCGGATATTGTGAAAGAGTGCTACTATTAAAATAGTTGATACATAGTAGATCGCAAAAACAAATGAAGCAAGTTCTATTTTTACCCGGCTGCAAGGAAAGGGTTATGTATTTCGCGCGTATCTTGTATAAAGTATATGTTTGTAATATTCTTTATTACCTCGTACCTATCTTTCAAACCACATGTCGGTTTTTTATAATTAAGACATCGTTAGATATGTCTTGGCCGCCTAAGTGTTCTTAGATATTAGAAATGCCGTTAAAAAAAAAGTAACATGGCGGATTTTGGGCGCCATATTGTAGAGGTTCAATGTTTTTTTCTACGCAACCCATCGAGTGGGGTATCAAAATGAAGGGTTTTTAGAAGTGATTACAAAAATATATACCACTTATATGTTTAAAAGTATTTACAAAAACAAAATATTCACTAAAAATTTGTAAATAAAAAAAGCTAATTTAAAAATCAAAAACCCGACTGCAAAAGCTGTAAACAAGAAAAAATCATGCTGTACAGTCGGAGGATATATATTCACTACCTACCCTACCTACTCTACCCTACCTACCCTCTACCCTGCCCTACCTACCTACCAATTTGTTGAACTATTTATTTGAATAAGAAATAATGCTACTATACGAATGTAACCAACTTTTGTTTACACCGGCGCACAGTGTCCGGCGTAGAACAAGCCAGGTGGACAAAAATATATTTTTATGGTTTTGGAACTATATCTATAAATAGTTAATTATAAAGTACTATAATATATTTTTATAAATAAAATGCAAAGGAATTGTATATAAATATTTTATTTCGTGTAAACACGATTTCTAATAGGTAAAGGAAAAAAAAAGAATAAAATAATCATCTTAATCGCTACAAATATCGACGCTAATTATATATATACAACCTTAGACTAACATATTATATACAAAAATTATAAATCTTGCGCTAGAGGTAAAATTATAACATTTTACTATTTACATTAAAACTAATTCTCGATATCAGAATCATCGGATTCAGAATCCGATGATTCCGATAGAAGATAGTCTTCCCGAGCTTGTGGAGGTCTTGGTTGGAGTTGGAGTCGAGGCTCTATAGTTGGAGCTATGATGAGCTTTAAGACCTCCGCGCTCAATTTATTCGACTTTTTTTTCGGTACTTCCCGGAGGCTGTTGATCAGAGGATCAGAAGTTATAATCAACATATTGAGCAAGTCTCTATTCGTAGCAAGACGAGAGCACTTTCTGGTGTTGTGCTCTCTAAACCTCCGGCAATCTTTGTTTCTCGCTTCTTGCGCTTCCTCTGAAAGCTGCCCTATTGGCACTATTGCCGTCTTAATTACCTCTGTACTATGAATAAGCAATTTATGCACAGTAGCAGGCATGTAGTACCACGAGTAAAGACTTAGATAAATTCTTCTTGTCTCGAGACAAAGCTTGTTGAATTCAACAAGATTTATCTCGAAACCAGAAGACAATGTCCTCAATAATATATCAAAGTGTTTGATGATTGTAACATCCATCCTGTTATCTGAGCACTCAGTTCGGGGTTCCCGAAAAAACGTCGAGCTGTGTTTCCATCATTTGTGGAACCAAATCCTGGCTTTGGCTTGTCGACAATTAATCCCATTTCATTCTTGAATCGTTGTTCGATTTCGTCTGATCGTTGTTTTACACTTGCTTTTTCCTCTGAAGACCTAGCTTGCCATTTCTTAATATCTAACTTATAACTAATGTGTAAAAAGCACTCAAACGAACGAATCCAAGCATGTAATGTTGACAAACCAAAGCCAAAATTATCCTGGTTGCTATCAAAATGCCTTCCTTCATCATTCATCATTCTGGGAGTAGCCCCACAAATATAGCATTTCTGCGATGAATGTGTCTCTGTCAAAGCATTGCATACTTTTCCATCAGTCATTGTCAGTAGTAACTGCGGCGGCGGCGATCTAATTAAAATTGAGAACATAAAAGCTGCTATTTTGAGTCAATCTTAAAAGATAGACATATCTTGTCGTGAACTTTTTTTTGAACTTTTAAAGAGGCACAATTGTATTATACATGATATTTGCGTAACTTTAACCGTTTACGCAGCGCACGCAACAGAAGCTCTCAATAAGGAATATTTCTGCCCGTTTTTGCAACATTTTTCATTTATGCTCCGCTCCTATTGGTCGTAGCGTGATGTTATGTAACCTATAACCTTCCTCGATAAATAAAATATTTAATTTTCTATTCTTGAGATCTGCGCGTTCAAACAAACAAACAAACTCTTCAGCTTTATGATATTAGTATAGATTCGTCCTGGCCGATCTAGAGAAGATACTAAGGTTACAGATATCAGGGCTCTTCGATACACTCCAAATGGAGATATTTATTATAAACTTAGATTCCCAGATGAGTTAAAATATTACCACAAAGAAAAGCCTCATCCGTGATGCCTGTGCCATTTACTGATCTACAAAATATATACAGTGACAGGCCAAAAATTAGCGCGAGTAAGTTCGAAGATCTTTAGTACTTGAAAAACAGCTTACCTGTAGATTAACGCTCTTATTACGATAACTAACCTCGTGATTGAAACAGAAAAATGTAATAATAATGAGTATTAAGGAAAAAATAATAATATTTACTTTTAATAACTTGATTTAAATTTTATGAAAAGAGGATTTCAGATATTTTATATTTTTTGTTCCATTTTTTGTTTTGCCAAAGATTTTTAATTAAAAGACTGATCAAAGAACAATGGCGATATTTTAGCTGACTTAAATTTGAGCGTCTGAAAGTGAGTTATATACGAAAGACGTTCTATTAATTGTCTACATTTTTTAAATATATTATTGGGCTGGTTCAAAACGGATAAAAAAAAATCATAATAAATAAAAAGTTATTTGATTTTTTAGTTAATTTCTTTAGCTTGGTGTTGCCATTATATATTTTATCTGCCAAGTGACAAGTAGTAACTATATTAATTAATAATATAATTAATGTATTTATTGAAGTAAATGAGTTAAAAATACAGTTATGTCTAAGTATAGATGTTCCTCGCAGGTAGGTAAGAATATTGTAGTGCAGTAGAAATAAATGAATTACTTTTAATTAATGATTGGCAAAAAGACTAGTATCCAAGTTTAAAAAATATAGCTTGGTTGTTGACGAGGACGACGACCTTTTGATAAACGTCAAAGTCGCTTAGTTTAAATAAATATACTCCTTTCAAAAAGTATATTATACATTTCATGCTGAAATAACTAGGTAAGGGAAAAGCGAATGCGATATTCCCCTTTTACTTCCACGAAATTGAATAATATTACCTATTAAACACATTATTGAAAGTTACCCAGACATAACCTACAAAAGTTTATGACTGAATATCTATTATTCTCGACATTAAATTCTTGCACAAACTAATTCAGAACATCACCCTGAGTTAAACCAGATATTTTTCATTTAAAGACGTAGGAATTTAATCTCAGCTAAAAAATGTATGGGCACCTGCCATTGTTCTTTAAGTATAAGCCAAACCTGCGACGATTACTAAGAAATAAATAGACTGGTTAACGAAACAATTAAAGTAATTTTACCTATCCTTGAAATTGATGAAATTTGAACCTAAAATAGTAAAATTTATTTTGTTTTATTTGTCTCCTGTAAATTTGGGTTAAAGTGAGTTAGCAGGTTTACACTCTTAAGACGACGTTTTTACACGACTCACCATGCTTAATAACAAAAAATACTTACGTCGATTAATCATCTACCTACGAATCTACATTATGTTCGTATTTTTTATTTTCTTATTAAAAAAACGTTATTTAAAAAATATTTAAAAAAAACTTTTTGTAAAACTAACGCACATGTGGACTGTATTCTTATGGATCTTAATTCTGAGAGTGTACCAGGTTGGGACGGTATTCCTACAAAATAATTTAAAACAATCCAGGGATTTTGTGGTTCCACTTATAAGCCAGCTAGCCAACGTATGTTTCAAAACTGGTGTTTTCCCGAAATATTTAAAGCGATCGTTGGTCACTCCTGTGCACAAGGGTGGGAATGTAAACGATGTCAACAACTTAACAGTTCTGCCAGCAATTTCAGAAATCCTAGAAAAAATATAAACAAGAGACTAATCAACTATTTACAGAAATACAATATTCTATCAAACGCACAATATGGTTTTAGACGAGTACGTTCAACTCAAGATGCTATTTCGGCTTTGACATCTGATATTGTTGATGCTTAACAGTCTTCTTAGATCTGAAAAAAGCTTTTGACACCGTTTCCGTCCCGATCCTTCTGCGCAGGTTAGAATACATAGGTATAAGAGGCACTCCTCTCTCTCTTTTTGAGAGCTATCTCAAAGGCTGACAGCAAATGGTAAAGATTAGTGACTTGTGTAGTGTCAAGGGGGACGTCTATTACGGAGTGCCACAGGGAAGCGTTTTGGGTCCGACATCGTTTTTAATTCATATTAACAGCCTTTGCAATATGCAGATCAATGGAGGGAAAATCTTTTCATACGCAGACGACACTGCGCAATCATTTGGACACGTTCATGTTTGTCCAAATGTTTCTCTCTATAAATATACAAGTAACTGTGGCTGCCAGAATATACAGCAAGTCAGATCCACAAAATATTTAGGCCAAACAATAAATAACGAATTTAACAAAAAAAATTTTTTTATGATTAATAAATTCAATATTTTTTTATAATTAATTAAATTAATATTTTTTTTTTATATTTTTTATTGTTGATCAAAGACTGTCGTGGCACCCTAACATTGAGATCCTCTTGAAAAGGATCAGGAAGCTGATTTAGGTCTTCAAAACTTTACGTCAAGTTATGTCCGCCCAACTTATACACAAGATTTATATAGCACTGGCGCAATCCGTAATAACTTATTGCATTCCGATATGGGTAGGAGCTTCCAAAATGAAATTCCTCGATCTGGAAAGAGCACAGCGAACACTTATCAAGGTGATGTATTTCAAACTATTTAGGTTCCCCACAACAGACCTCTATAAAGTCAGGAACTTGCTTTCAATTAGAAAACTTTATATTCTAAATGTGACCTTAACCCTGCATAAATGTCTTCCTTTTGACCCAGCTACTCAGAGCAGAAGGCGAAGAGATATTGTAAAAAAACAATAGGTGATTGGTTAAGATCTATAACTTATGAAGAAACAGAAAACATTCTGGTCAGGGTAAGCTAAGATGCTGGATACCCAACACATACATATACTCACACAAATACACGCGCACGCGCAAACACACACACAAACACAAACGCATGCACAAAACACACTCCTACGCACATTCAAATACATGCACTCGCAGCTATTTAAATATAATCTAAAATAAAAATATTTTGTTAATTTTATTTTCCTTAATTTTTCAATATATTCATTAGCTTTATTAATATATAATTTATTAATAATCATTGTTAAGGTACCACTTGAAGGAAGAGTGAGACAGTTCCGACACAAGTACTATTTGTAACTTACTGGGGCTGCCTCAGTTTATGTATAACACAATGTAAGAGATGAATTAAATATTTTTGTATTTTTGTATAACGCAATTCGAATCTCTTATATTTTCCTTCCAAATATGTACAATCATGATAAGTGTGTGTGAGATTAATGTTTTAGTTAAATATGTTAGGCACACATATTAATTTTCATGGTTTATTAAAGTTTTAGATTATACCACATTTAAAAATTCTAAAATATAAAGCACTAGTCAATGACCTATCGGTGGTACAAGCACATGCGGCTCCAAAACATTAAATCTAAATAAAAAAGTGATTATTTCTTTCAAGTTAAGTACATAATATTGTATTTGAGAATTATGATTTTAAGATGTGGTGTTGGAGGCGCTTGCTGAGAATAAAATGGTCTGGTTACCGCACTAACGTTTCCAAAAGAGCTTCGTATCAAACAAAGACTTTCGTGGATTATGCAAATACGAGTCCTTAAAATATTTAGACATATCATCTGCACGAAAGCTTACATTAAATGGCTTAGATTTAATAGTACAAAGAAGAGTAGAAGGCCAATGTTCTCGCGGCCGATCACCCATAAGACGGGCAGACCTCATCAAATCTTCTATGAAGTGTGCCCACTGAGTGATTTCGCAATGCCACAAATAGAGACACGGAGAAGACAAGCAAAACCAATCTTTTAGACTGATTCAGCGAATTACAAAGAATGTAATCAGATTGAGAACGTGCAGCATTTGCTGATGGATTGTGTCCGCAACAGGCACGAGAGGGAGTCACTTTTGAGGGAGTTAGACTTAAATAGGCTTAAAATGGGATTACTACAATCAATTTTATCCGAATCAACTTCAGAAGGTGCTAAAAAGTCATGTCTTTAATAACAGTCCTTTATCGGTGACTTCTTTCTTTATCACAAAGTGTTTTATATATTGTTTAACGGTTTAGTATAGTTTATGTGTTAATTATAATTGTTATTGTTACAATTGTAAAAGGCACAATGGGATTGACATATTTGTTTAAATAAAACTCCGAAACAAATAAAGAGAAAAAAGAGAACCTTTCAGACGATTCATGATTACGTTCACTCCGCCAGGAGTCCACGACTAAGAAGAAGAATTTATTTCAGAAATATTAATTCTGGAAAGCCTTTTAACCTGACATTTTTTTATTTGAGCCTGAATTATTTCGCTGGTTTTAATTTTTGTTAAGTAAACTAACATACAGGATGCCTCCAAAAACATCGCAAAAACAATTAATTCAAAATCTAGGATACCTACCTTACAAAATAATAGTTTCGCGAAACAGAAAGGATATGTACCAATAACCAGAAAACAAGCAAATATTAGACATGGGCTCAATAATGTGTTGTAACTCGAAGCAACTGTAAAATCGATTTTCTGTGACTAAAGTCGACAACAAGGAAATAATTAACGAAATGATTGCATACATTGTTATATATTTCCGTCTCATTTCTTTTGTCACGCAGTTCTACAGGATTATTGGCACTTTGCGAACATGAGGGGAATCCTGGTTGTAGTACTCTGCGCCGTATATTCAGTTCAAGCGAACGAATGTAAGTAACAGTATTTTGACTAATTAATAATGATAGACATTTATGTAAAAGCTTTTTAGAGAGCAACGGTATTTTGAAGTTTCAGAGAGAGGACTGAAAATAAAATGTTGTCCGCGTCCCGACTCCTGCGCGCTAACTACTGTTTCATGTATTTACGTTTTCTCTTTTGATGATTTTAATTCAAAGATCAAAGAATTTATTCCGTTTTATTATATGTTCTCAGCAGCTAAGAACCTATAATCGATTTATTTCAAGGTGGCCAGAAACCAGATTTTGAGAAATTGATTTATATTATCTATTGAACGGTCTATTATTCATAATTTAAAATGCCCTCTTTGCTACTTCAAAAACCGTAAGTTGAAATTGTTACGTGATGACTATATTTTTATATAAGAATAAATTTTTCATACTGTGTGTTGTAACACAAACAGTTGGTTGCTACGACGCCGTAGAGCCTGTCCCAGCGCGCGCTCGGTTATTGAAACTACGATTGCTACGAACGTACGAGTAGCAGATATCCGTAGCGCCGCGCGCCGTAGCGTACTGTCTCTAATTTAGAGCTAGAACACACTTGCAATTAATCGTTCTGCGATAATCGCGTCATTGTGCAACATTGCATATACGTAACACATTACGCAACTGCAATTAATTCGTATTTTCGACATAAAAATTCGTTATGTGGCTTAATGAAACGGAGAAAATCAAACAAAAAAAGATACTCGGTTCATATACTTCATTAACAGAAGGATTTACAAAAGGGCAATTTTATAAGTTTTTCAGTATTCTTATAAGTTAATGTTATCCTGAATTAGTCGATACTGATACTTGGGTGCCACAACAAGAAACTATGGATATTAAACTAAACCATACCATATCATCCTTTCTTGGGGTCCGTGCAATTATCGCACAGCAATTAATTGCAAGTGTGTTCCAGCTCTTACATTTTTCGATTTAAACATGAAATGAACAAACTGCCTCTGCTTTCTTTTTCTGATCAAAGGGGTTGAAAACTTCGGGAATCTACTTTTCTTATCAACCACAGGATCTGTATCAGAAAAGTACTATCCGATGACAGGAGATGACAAGCATGCCACTCGCAAAGCTGGTGCTTTTGTAAGCTTCATCAAAATCGTGCCTCAAGTCAACCCTCTCCAGGTACCGTTTTTGGGACCGTACAGTATTGCTCTGCCTGATGTCAACTTCCAGTAAGTACTGAATATAGTAAATTGGTAAATTATTATAGTATATAGCTATAATACTTTATAAAATATAAAATTCAGTTATCGTGTAAGCGCACTAGGACACCAAAGTCTAGATATTTTCGTCGATTTGTACAAATAAGTTTTTATAATTGGAACAACAGCCAACACCCCTAGGTGTCGTCGTTGTCTAATGCAAGCCTACGCAAAATGAATTTAAAAAAAAAGCTTTTACTATAAATGTATGTTAATTTAATATTTCAGGGGAGATTTGATTTTGAGAAACGTTGAAGTGCACGGAATCAAGGGCTTGGGCTTGTCTGAACTCGAAGTGCGGATGAATTCAGGTCGACTCGATTTCAACGCCACTATTCCACAAGCAGGTGTTGAAGGTATGAATTTGAAAAATACTTTTCGATAACTTAACTCAGAGTTAGTTTACACGAGCTTGAATTGACAGTTTGTCATACAATATCGTCAATTTAACCTCGTGTTAACAACTAAATCTGAGTAAAGATTTTCAAGCAGGCCTAGTAAAATTTACCAAGGCCTTGTCCCAAAATAATTTAAAATACGTTGTATTTACCAATTTCTCTGCTTTGTTTAGTTAATTTCCAGCTACAAGGAATGCTGTCCAATCAGCCCTTGAACGCCAACGGCCAATTGAGGTAAGATCTTATCTAATTACTAGCTTTTCCCGCGACTTCGCTCCCGTGGCGCACCCCAAAGGACCCGTTTTCGGGTAAAAAATAGCATATGTCACTCCGGAATAATGTAGCTTTCCATGTGACCGAATTAAAAAAAAAAGATTTGGTATAGTTTTGGAGTTCATCCATTACAAACAATTTTAAAGACAATCAAATATTTGTGAATATTAATGTAGATGAACACTTTGTGTCGCTACTTATTGCTTTTGTGATGACAAAAGATGGTAGAAGTTGTACATAAAAAAAAAGAATACACATTTATTTGTCACAATTTCACAAACCACAACATAAAAAAGAAAAAGAAACAAGTAAAATAACAAAATTTATAAAACCCTCGACACATTTTATCTTTGCGAAAACACCCCGATTCAAACAGTAAAACGCCCATAACTTTTGTACGGCTGAACCGATTTTATTCAAATACAGCTAAGAACACTCTCGACAAAATCATCTTTCAAACAAAAAAAACCGACCGAGTGCGAGTCGGACTCGCGCACGAAGGGTTCCGTACCATTTTCGTAAAAAACGGCAAAAAAAATACGTTTGTTGTATGGAAGCCCCCCTTAAATATTTATTTTATTTTGTTTTTAGGTTTTGTTGTTGTAGCGGCAACAGATATACATCACCTGTGAAAATTTCAATTCAACTGTCTAGCTATCACGGTTCATGAGATACAGCCTGGTGACAGACAGACAGACAGACAGACGGACCGCGGAGTCTCAATAATAGGGTCCCGTTTTTACCCTTTGGGTACGGAACCCTAAAAACTAAATCAAAATCGGTTTGCCCGTTTAGGCGCTATGATGCCACAGACAGACACACAGATACACAGCAACACACGTGAAACTTATAACACCCCTTTTTTTTCGGCGGGGGTTAAAAATCGAAACAAAACCACCAACAACATACAATATTACACTATTACATAATATGACACCACGCCTGTTACCTGAAGGAAGGGTTAGGCAGGGCCGCACGCGCACATTTCGCAAATTATGTTACCCGCGACCGCGACGCGAGAACGAGACATAATAAGTCAACTCTCATCGATTGTAGTCGTTAAAATCAGTTATATTGTTGAAAATAACCTGAAATTAAAATCTATTTATATAATCTCACTAACTGCGTGTGTTTCCGAAAGCATCCAACCCGAATCTCTTCAAAGTTAGAGTGAACAGCCTCCTTCTTGATAAGCTCATTCCATTGTTGATTTTGTCTTTGTCGCCTCTGGACTATTGATCACTATTGGATGAAGAAGAATACGACGACTATGTTATTATATAATCATTATTAAAATAAAAATATATTGGCTATCAACGAATGTGACAGGCTTGAGTCACACATTTTTATCACAGTTTGGGAGCAAAAACCGTGCTCGATCGCGTTTCGCAGTTTCGCGTCGTGGCCACGCGGTGAATTCGCACCTTTATAGGGGGCGAGCCTATTGCTATCAGCCGGGCACTAATCCAGACTTCTGGCTGCTACTGAAAAATTCCAGATGGAAAAACTGAAATAATCCTTCTTTTAGCCCGACCCGGGAATCGGACCCAGAACCACATGCAGTAATAGCGTTTGTGACAGACACTACATTACACACACATACTACATTACACTATTGTTTCTGAATTAAATTGTTTTCTATGCACAGTATAAATGTCAGAAATCTGATCCTTTTGGCTGCGGTTGGTACCAAGGTAGTACCTGTGAACAACGAAAAGCAGGTGTACCAAGTGGACGCCGCTGCTGTCGACCTAGGAATTGGTTACCTAGAGGTAAATATTCAAAATGGGTATCTAATATTTTTCACATTTTTTCCAAACACAATAAGGTACAGTTCTAAAACTTCATGCACAAAGGTACAATGGTTCATCATCTGCTAGCCTTTTCCCAATTGTTGTTGGGTTCGGCTTCCAGTCTTACCGGATTCAGCTGAGTACTAGTATTTTACACGGAGCGACTGCCTATCTGACCTCCACAACCCAGTAACTGGGTAACACCATACCCCTTGGCAAGACTGGTGGCAGATCTCAAGCTTCTGACTACCCGTAACGACTGTCAAAGATCTTCAAATGACAGCCGGGACCAACTGCTTAACGAGCTTTCCGAAGCACAAAGGTACAATGGTTACTGGCTAAAAATAAGCAGTTTTGTTTACCGTTTGCTACGTTATACAATTCCGGTTTAATTCCAATTTAATATTTATAACACACGGGACCGGTCAATGTGGCGACGCTTGAGGGATGCCTATGTCCAGCAGTGGCCGTTTTCCAGCTGATATGATGATGATGATGGTATATAAGTTTAAAACATATCGCGAATGGGTTGTCTGAAAAATTCTTGTCAAGACTATAATTAATTATAAATTCTTATAAACAGTAATGTAGCTCATATTTTGTGAAAGGACTACTTATGTCCTTTATTTTATTTTAAAGAAGCTAAAGTCAAATGTATCCTAGTTTTAAAATATAGAGTAAACATACACTGGGAATGTTCGATGAGTTAAGATAAACCAAATAACAAACAGCAATGAGACTAATGTTTTCTGAAAAACCTTATTTTCTTCTTCATTTAAAAATAATAATTGTCAAAGTTAAAATCTGCATTTTTTGGTCTAAATAATAAATAAATAATTATTCTATTCTATTCCCAGTTTCAAAATATCACGTGAACACTGATAATCAATAAAATTTTTGAATATTTAATTAATAATAATCTTGACAGGCATTTATCAGACAACCCACCCGCGATATTTTTTTTACATAAAGTTAAATTTGATATTAAATACTTTTCATCCATTAAGCAGATGTGTGAAGGTCAATCCTTACCGGATCTCCCAGCATATGTATCCACTCATTCGTTATCTATGTTGCAGCTCTCGGTGGTCATGAATCAATACGCTGAAAACTTCAGAGATATTATAGTAGAGTTCTTGAACAACACCAACCGCTACTCTACTATAGTGGATGACCTTCTGCGGGCTGTTCTCCAGGCCGTCAACAAAGAGCTGACGATAATCTCCGCCCAGGAGATCCGTCAGTACCTGCTGGGGTCAACGAGACCATCTCTGTCAGGCTAGGCAATAATAATATCATCTACGAATATTTTGTATTAAATACTTTATGGTAGATGATTATATTATCATTAGTGTTGTTTTTATTTACCTTGATCTGTAATCATATTGTTATCAAGGGGGTCGCCAAGGGAGAGGGAGGGAGGGTATAGACAGTTGCCCCCGCCTAGATACAAAAAAAAGTAGCCAGATGCAAAGAAATCAAAGCCCTAAGTCAACATAAACCCAACCCAACAAGCCGTTCTTAATGCCCAAAATGAGAAAGAAATACCCGAAACGGGAGAAGCGTTTAATATTTTGATAGCTTTTCCGTGCGCAACGTGTAGCAGCCTCAGAACACTAAAACCTGGTTAAGGTTAACCTGGCACTATGGAGGGAAATCGGCTCAATGATCTGGCCATGATGCACAGAAAACTTATTAAAAAAGCAACAAAGTATTTTAAATGTATACTTTTCCTACCTCAACATATCAACTGGTCCATCGGCTGGCGACGTCCATCCCTTGAATCTCATTGATAACGAAACTAAATCTAGCCAGAAGCAAGATGGTAGGAGTGGTCCAGAAAAGCACAAAGCTACAAAGCCGTGCTTTTCTACACTAATAGAGTTATCGTAATATAATATATTCCCCGAAGGGTTTGACAGAGTAGTAATATATTATAATACCCACATTTTACCAGTTATGTTAAAGTCCCATGTAAAAGGGTATATGAAGATCATATTTCCTTCAGTCGGCCTTGAATTCAGTCTCTGGCTGCTACTGAAAAATTCCAATTGGAAAACTCCACTCGGGATCTTGCTGATATACTTTAGCATAACTTTACAATCACTACCGACAGGTCCCTCTCAGAGACCGCAGCCGTTAACGCAACCCATGTTTTGGGCGCATCTACGTTTGCAGTACTCCTCGAGTCGAGCGAGAACTGTCCTTGGCTTTTCAATCAGGGTAGAGTGAGGGGGCGCATCTATGGACGCAGATGAGGTTGGGATTGCTTGGAACGCAGCCTGTTGTGGTGCATCCTTTGCGGTTGCCTTCCTCATCGCATCCTTGGACGCAGCCGAGTGTTTGTGTGTGATGGGTGCATCTGAGGACGCAGCCTTAGGCTGTTGTTGCTTAGGTGCATCTTGAGACGCGGCCCTTGGTATGTTTTGTGTAAGCACATCCGACGAGCGGGAAACAGCTTTTGTTTCATTATCCATGAGTTTGGATTTTAAACTTCTCCGTTAGAGCTCCACCCGCCACGGAGCCCTCAGTCGGGGACGTCGCTTGTTCAACAAGCGACACCAGAGCTACTCCTTCGGTATAGAACCAGTTTAGTGAAAAGTAGACGAGCCTGCACGCGATGAAAGATCACGGGACTATATTATACGGCACGAGACTATGCCGCAACTCATCCCGAAACCCCACTCCACGCCAGCTGCCTGCCCCTCCCACTAAACCGATCCTCGCTTGACATCCCGCTTATGGGATGCCTCAGCCGGTTGATTGTGGGTAGCTACTCCACGACCTCTCGTGTAAAAGTAAATCCGGGCCAAAGCGGTGTGTTGTGTGCAGCCTGCTCCAGTCAACCACCAGGATCCCTTCATCTCTCCGTACGGGTCCCCGCGCACGGCAAAAGCACGCAAGAGGTCATTCCTGTCCATCATCTGTTCTTGTTCGAGGGTGGACACCCAGGGGCAAGACCCCGCCACACCTGTGTTAAATAACCCACTGATTTTTGTTAAGTCTAATTCATATGGAATTAGACCAATAACGGGGCGGCAACGTCGAGAAGGCACATCACTACACTTGCCTTGAGGATCTACACGACCGTAGCGCTCTCCCTCAAGACCACGCCACCTAGCCGTCTCTGAAGGAGGAAGGCAAGATAGGCCTGCGTCTGAAAAACCAAGCCCAGCAAGCAAGCGATTAAGCGAGCGTTGCGAAGCGAGTTGCTGCCAACAAAACGCATAGCCCTCCCCCAGCAAAAGAAGTATGTAAGGATCGTAGCGAGTGGCGTTCTGTAAAAAGGTCTGGAAAAAGGCGCGAGTTTATGTAAGTACGTAAAAATTATTAAAAAATAAATTGTAAGACTTGGCACCCCGGAATAAATAGGTATGATATTTTATTTATTATGACTTTCCAAGAAGAAATTTACTTCATGCTCTAGCATGAAGTAATTTTCAGAGCGAGCGAGAAAATTTTGCACCCCGCATGGAGGTTATATTTTATTTTTACACCGATATGAAGTTTCCCTGTCGAATTAAGCATAAAATAATGAGGACTGTTTTAGCACACCGCCTCGGATAAGATTTTATTTTTTTACTATTATTACAGTATGAGTAGTCTACCTGTACCTAAACCAAGAAGTCAAATAAAAACTAAAAAGGGCGCACATTGTTTGATTTTTTTAAATACTTTCGTCTGCTGTTAACATACTCGTACAAAACGCGGCAAGTCAAATCCATATTAATTCCATACTATAATACGAGTATATACGAGTAATATTCTAAAAGCGTATAACTCGGTCTGTCTGTCTGTCTGTTACCTTTTCACGCTTAAACCGCAGAACCGATTTAGATGAAAGTTGGTATGAATATAGTTTAGACCATGTGAAATAACATAGGCTAACCATTATAGACCTGTGAAATAGGCATAGGCTATTTTTATTCATAAAACACTTAGGGGTAGAGAAATGGGGGGTTGGGTATTTTTGTATGAAACTTCTTATTATGGCTTAAACCGCTGAACCGATTTAGATGAAAGTTGGCATGGAGATAGTTTGAAACCCGGAAAAGGACATAGGCTACTTTTTAAAAAAAAAACAGGATGGGGATGAAAAGGGGGGAGGATTCATTTTGTATGTAACTTTTTATCATGCAACTCCTTATTATGAATAGAATTAGATGAAATTTGGTATGGAGATGGTTTGAGACCATGATAAGGACATAGGCAAGGCATAAAACACGAACTGGGAGAAATGAGAGAGGGTTAATTTTGTTTGTAATTTCTTATCATGCAAATTTTCTTATTATGAACCGATTTAGATGAAATTTGGTATGGCGATACTCTAAAACACTGAAAAGGACATAGGCTACTTCTTTTTCCATAAAGTACGAAGGGGGTGAAATGGGGGAAGGCTTAATTTTGTAAGTAACTTCTTATCATGCACCTTCTTCTTATTATCAACCGATTTAGATGAAATTTGGTATGGCGATAGTTTGAGACCCTGAAAAGGACAGAGGCTACTTCTTTGTGCATAAAAATCGAAGTGTTAGAAATGGCAGGGATTAGTTTTGTATCTAATTTATTAATATGGGGATCAAATCGCTTCAAACTTTGCGGAATTACTTTCATAACAAATAATTAAAGTGTATTGTTTGTTTTAATTACCCCTAAAAAGGGGTTGGGATTGTTAATATAAGATGTACAAATTTTCTTCATGATGCTTTGCTCGCGTTAATATAGATATTATAAATTAATTGTGGTTTTCGACATACAGGGTGAGAAATATCCATTGTTGCAGTTTTAGTTTTAATCATAATCGGCCACTTGACTCCTTTGATTGTTTTGTGCTATTCTACATAGTGATGATTTGGCCATCCACGCCCACTTGGAAACCTCAGCCTGCCCGGCGAGCACGGCCTGCTGTGACATGGCTTAAGTCACACTTTTTATCACAGTTTGGGCGATCAAGCCATTTTGTCTTAAATGCTAGCACGGCGGCGTGAGATATTTTCTTGTCTTGTGGCATAACTTCTTGACTTTTATTTCTTTCGCAGTTTTGGTTTAACCTTGGCCATAAAAACCATTTAGATTATGAGAAGCATAGCCCTACGACGCTCTGTTTCCGAATCTTATTTTATTTTGCATAAAACGCTCTATATTTCCAAAATGGTATCTCGAAAACGGTATGTCCTCGGCAAAAAATAAACAAAAATTAGCCCCCCACTTTGCTACCGCCATGTTAGCAGCTCTCTGTATATAAGTGTATAGTCTATGTTAGCAGCATCCCAACATTATTTTTTGAAAAGTTTTTTTTTTATACTTTGCTTGGTTTTCGACTTGAATTACAGAAAATATTTTCGGTCACGACAAGTTATGATAAAATATGTCATGTCTTACAATTTGTCTTAAATGCTAGCACGGGACAACCATGTGACATAGTTTAAAGGCGCGACATGCCTTTCTTGTTGCGGACTTCATAGTGCGACATAACCTAAATAGACGACCAAATAAAATAATACGTATACAAGTGCCGTTCATACAGATAAACAACTATTTAATTTTGTTGGGAACAAATTAATATTGGACCCACGACCAAAGACTTTATGCACACTTTATTTTTCTTTGTTTGTTTGATAAAATAGTGTATTTGTTAGAAAGATATAATTATTGTGAAAATTTGGACCATGTTCCCGATACCGGTGGGCCCCTATTTTTTATATTTTAAAATTATTTTAGGACTTTTATTTAAGAAATATTTAAAAATGTGGAATGTAAAAAGAATATGGAATAAAAGAAAAAAAAAAAATAGGCTGGGTTAGGTTAAAACGGACTTTATTAAAATAATAATTAAAAATAAGAATAACAATTAAAAAAATACAATTATAAAAAAGTTTTATTATAAAATTAATTAATATCTGTAACATTTCGATTAATTAATAAGCATTGATCACCACACACCTAAATTAAATTTATTGCCATTTGGTGTAGTAATTAAAAGGAAAATATTTTTCTTTCCATCTAAAAATTTTATCACCACCTCCGAACGAAAGTGATACATTTTTCTCAATCATCTGTCAAAATGTGACATTTGTGACAAAATGGGTGCGCCCGTATTAGCAATTAAGACCCGATGAGTCCCAAATAAACGTCAGGAAATTTTCTCACGCAGCCGGTGCTATTATTTAAGACAAAATGGCTTTATCGCCCAAACTGCGATGAAATGTGTGAATCAAGCCATGTCACAGTAGGCCGTGCTCGCCGGGCAGCAACAAGAAAGGCATGTCGCACCTTTAAAATATGTCACATGTTTGACCCGTGCTAGCATTGAAGACAAATTGTAAGATATGACATAATTTATCATGTCTTGTCACAAATGTCTTGGGTACGCCCATGCTCGCCAGGCTGTATAGGTACAGGAAGCATTAACGTAAAACCGATTAACTTATTTAATTAAAAACGTTGGTCAATACAGGTAAAGGTTAAATAGTAACAAAAGGAAACAAATAAACTACAGAGTCATAAATTCTGCTTTGCTGCGAATTGAAGATACCTACGAGTATCATATTTTTTATCTAAAGTTAATAGTCATTCCTTAATTATGCCGTTGATCATGGGTACAACATTTTAGGACGCTGCTATATACTATGTTGTGTATCCTTTCATTTTGTGCTAAAACATACACATTTTGGGCCATGGACATAACCGAACATCAGCAGCTACATGTAGCTGGCCATAGATAAAGCATGGCTTGTCCAAATGCGCCCCTGCTACCCTTGAGCTTTGTTAATAGTAATAGCAAAAGTAAGTTTGATTAGTCGTGTTTTATGCCTTGCCTATGTCCTTTTCCAGGTCTCAAACTATCTTCATACCAACGTTCATCTAAATCGGTTCAGCGGTTTAAGCGTGAAAATGTAACAGACAGATAGACAGTTACTTTCGCATTTATAATAATAGTGGATGGATTATTAAAAAAATATGTAGTTAAATTTATATTTAGAGCAAAATTTTCGGACTAAATGTTTTTACAATCTTTTATTTAACTTGCAATGTATGTATGTATGTAAGTAGGTGTGTCCGGCCCAAATCTGGCAAACGTTTTGTTTTTCTTTACCGATTAAGATGAAATTTTGCATACTCGTTTAGTTTGGATGACAATGCATGGTTAGCTAAGTGACGTCACGCTAAATCCAGTAAGCCGGATGGCCCAACATGGCGGAATAGTTATTTTTTGTGCACTGCCATGATATGGGTATCAAATGAAAAACTTTGCTGAGTAGAATACGCTAAAAGCTAGCTTAAAAAAACATTCATGATTTTATTTTCACTTTATAATTTTTAGGTTTTTAACATAGCGCTCTTTGAAGGTGGACTCTCATATGTAAAATATTAGTACGAATGTCCGTGGGTGCTCCGCACCCACTGTTTTTCTCTCGTGGGTGCTAGACTGGAGCCGCTAGCTCCAGTAGAGCCGCATGTCTCGTAGTTCCAATCTGATTTGCTAGACAGCCCAAATCCGTAGTTTAATATGAATTTAGCAGGCTAATCAAAAAATTTCATTTTTCTAGCTTTTACTTTAATATAGTTACCTACCATAAATACTTCGATATCGCCACTCACTGACTGATGGTCCAAGGTCCCACAGCACTAAGACGTTATCTGCTTTTTTTCTCCTGAATTAAATGTGTAGTGATTTTAGAGGAATGCAGTACGGGTTGGAAGATAGAGGTCGAGCCTTCAATTATACAAAAAGTCCCGCATATCTCCATTGGAAAGGGAGGATCCGCTGAACTGCTTGCGTGATGCAGGATTTTGTGACGTCAGGCCATTAGTTCGTTTTTGGGTGACATAGATGCCATGATACATATGTAATATATGTAAGTAAGTTGCTATGGTACCCTACGAACTTTGAGCGTACGCATACGTGCTAGAACTGTCGTGATTTCGATACTGGTCCTTTAGGTAAAGTGGTTCAGAATCACGGGCAGATAATGTACAAAATGTTCCTTAAGGTATGAGTAATGGTATACAGATCTAACATATATATAATAGTACTTATGTGTTTACAACAGTTCCACGAACATTAAAACTTCTAGCAGCCAAAACATACTTTGACTATAAGATGCTTGTAGAGTTAGGCTTTGGCCTGTTTGAGATATCGGAAAGTGTTATTTACGCGTACTCACTACTACTTACGTAAAAGTATGACGTATTCGTACATACAACGCATTTTTAGCAACATAAAATATGTACAAGGGTACCAATTTCTTTCAACTAACAAATGGATGTACTTTGTTATGTTTTAAAATATGCGATTTGTTCCGCAATTGTTCATAACAGTAGGTAACTATTGGGGCCATCATGCAGACTGCTGCTCTTGTTATAACATTTTACGCACTATTTTTAGCTCAATCAATTTCTTCTGAGCTTGGTAAGTCTATTAATCCATGTTAAAAAAAACGGCCAAGTGTGTGTCGGACTTCGCATATTTAGGGTTCCGTATCAAATGTAGAATATATTGGTATTTGTTAGTAAAATATACGTAATAATAAACATTATCACCAAATTTCAAGTTCTCAATGGGAAATTAAAATTGTCTCCGGAACAAAATTTTGTGACAGACGACGGACAGATAGAGAAAAATAAGAATTAATCAAAATAAATGAGTTCCCCATCGTCTCATCGTGCTTGACACCAGGCTACGCCCTGCGAAGTGTTGTCCGAAAAGTAATATATTATATTTAAATAAGCGATAAAGCCAATAAAATTAATGAATAAGTCCAGTTAGTAATTCTAAAACCGAATATATATAGTTATTTCTCATTTATTTATAGTAAAGAAAGACCTCGGTCCGCTCCATATCCATGTGAATACTACAAAACTGCCACCTGAACAGTACGACCCGAGATGGGATGACAGACATGCTACGCTGAAAGCGTCTCTTCTCGTAAACTTCGTCAAAGCTCTGCCTCAACTAAACCCGTTCAAAGCAGACATTATTGGACCCTATGATGCAAATTTACCGGACCTGCAAATTAATGGGTAAGTTACAGTTACGATGTGGTAATAAGATTGCTAAGTTTGAACTAAGCCACTCGTAAAGTACCTTTAAATTGTAGATATTTGGTCAGAGCTCTTTGTGAAGGGGCTCGTCTAAGGAAGTTATTGGGATAGTCGGGGTTACCTCCCTCGGCTACCCGATCGGTGTCATCAACCGATGACCAACCTACCATATAATCTTTTGGAACGGGGATATACGGTTTGAAAGCTATGGTACAAGCTTCTTTGGTTTGGTATTACATCTGCGATACCTTTTCCATGGTACCTATTCCAAATATCCATAATCAGATGGACCGTATGCTAAGTTGACAATATGGTGACAATTATTAGCGTTTCATTTTCAGGACAAGGCTAACTTTCGAAAATTTTAGTGTAACTGGAATCAAAGAAATAACACTAATGTCTTCAAAAAGTGTCGACGTACAACTATCACCGCCTAGACTTGACTTTAACGTCAGTATTCCAAACATAACGATAGAAGGTAAGGGTTTTAAATCTTCAAGATAAATCATATGTTGGGCTCACGGTCCGTGACATACGATAAAAATTTGAAATACGATAAAACAATAAATATAGCATAGCATAAGCATTTATTCCTAAGACTTAGGAAGAGGCTTATGGTATACAGGTTTCGCTAACTACGTTTAACGTCCATTTATTATATCATAATACCTTGAAATATTTACAACACAATTAACTTTTCCATAATTTCAGCTGACTTTGACCTGACCACCACTTTCGATAATAATTTACCTATTCATGACGTTGGTCACTTTAAGTAAGTAAGTTCTTATTCATGGGATGGCGATATTTTGGCAGAAGCATACATTTTTCTTTTCCCACCGCAGAGCTACATTACTGGACTTAAATGTGACTGCAGTGATTGCCCCTAAATCTGTGAAGTTGTCAACCGGTAAGGCATATCAACTCGAATCTGCAATAATTACTATGGACCTTATGGGTGTTGAAGTAAGTAATGACAATAATATAATATTATTGATATAAAACAGTAGCTATGAACTATCTAATAGTGATGTTCGGGCAGTAAAAAGACTCTTGTGAAAATTTATTGTCATTTTTTGTAGCTGCAAATAGAGACGATGTATGCTGAAGAAGTCAAGTTAATATTAGATGAGTTTTACAAACACTCAGAAGATATAATTGTCGATAATGACGTACTTAACATAATATTCGAAGCAATCAACCAAGAACTTGCTAAAGTTCCAGAGAAGAAAATAAGCGACTACTTGTTAGGTGCTTCGGAACCGGATCTGACGCAATTCGGACCAGATAGAAGGTCAGGTAGAAGGAGGTCTGGTCGGAAATATGGATAAATGAAATTAAACTACGTTTACTGTAAATGGAGCTGTACATTTATTTCTCGTTATTTTAGAAAAACAAAGGGCGAAAAAAAAGCCGCAAATAACCAGACCGGTTGATTATATTCTATGACCTAAGAACTACTGATATTTAATACAATTTCGTTGATATTTATTGGTGACAGAAAGAGCGAAATGATCTTGGTTTCTCTTTTAAAAAACCTACATTGGTAGTGTTGCCGGTAGCCGGTTGGGTCATATCAACGTAAATCATTAGCTGATAACGGAAAACAAGAGAATATTCGATAAGGAGATATTGCGACATGGTAATGCTAAGTAGGTTTGTAAAAATAATTTCTCGTGACTGATGTGAACAGTAGAAAAAGTTAACTCAATTTGTCGTCATAAAACGTATGTTTGCAAATGATGTAATATACATGCAGTATACTTAGAGCTATCGGAGAAGACATGTGGGCCATCCTAACACTGGTGGTTTGCGCTGTGTATCCGGCACAAACCGTCATCTGTAAGTCTGTGTTTTTTTTTTGTCACCGAGTGCCAGTTGTGTTAGAGCCTTAAGGCTTGGCTTGGCATGGTATGTTTTGCCCTGGAACTTCGACAGTTAGGCCGCGGTTCCACTGACGCGGAGCTGGGCGGAGAGGAGCGGTGACGTGCAGGAATCGTCCAATCACAGACGAGACGAGTGGCGCGATGAGGATTTCAACCATTGTAATTGGTCGCTTCCGCTCGTCTCCGCTCCTCTCCGCCCAGTTCCGCGTCAGTGGAACCGCAGCCTTATTGGGAATGAAACATGGGGTTAGAGGGCCTAACCGTTCAATAGCTTGCCTAATTTTTCAAGACTTCGACTTGCGGTTGAATGACTGTTCACGTAGCCAGAGATTCTGTCTTCGGCCAAATAATTACCGTCTTCCCTAAAACATCAACTGGTAGTTTTCCCGTTGCTTTTCCGCTGGCATGTGAACACAGACTTAAAGCTAACTTTTTTGTAGAATACTATAAAAAAGCGCATATTAGGCCATTTTTTCTAAATTTCGATTTATTATCCAGTGCCGATAACGCTAAATGAAACAGCTCAAAGTAAGAGCATTGCTCTCACTGTTACTGCCCTTTTTGACACGCGAGGTACAATACCGTTCGAGTCATCTAGTTAGATTTATGTCTGTGCATGTGAATTAATTAATGATGTCTTGAAAGTATACAGTAGGCGAGAGAATCGCAAGAGCCTGCGACAATCTGACCTTCGTCATTCGACACACTTTGAGGATGTCTAAGGGGGTTGCCTCCGTACTAAGTGTCTGACAATGTACGATGTGATTTCTAATATTATTCCAAATAGAATATGTCAAAACTGAACCCTTTAAAAAAAGGGAGGTGCAATTTTATACATCTTCCTACCTGATATCTCCCAAAGTCACTCTCATCCAAATTTCATATTCGGGGATCATTCTTACCTGTATTGGGTACATACACAGATAAACTTACAGCTTTTATGAAATTACGAAGGTCAGATCGTCACAAGCTCTTACTCTCCAAGCTTTTATTTTGTTTCACCTGTCCCGTATCTGTAATAAAATCTTGTAAGTTGAATTTGACCCACTTCGTGTTCGATTGAGCTGAACATTTGTTGGCCGTGATAATACATTTTTGTTAAAATAAAAGCTAGTTTAAAAAAA
This sequence comes from Orthosia gothica, assembly GCA_949775005.1. Taxonomy (NCBI): domain Eukaryota; kingdom Metazoa; phylum Arthropoda; class Insecta; order Lepidoptera; family Noctuidae; genus Orthosia; species Orthosia gothica. The sequence continues at coordinate 18,803,158 of OX459048.1, read as the reverse complement.
AACTATTTTGATCTTTAAAGTACATCAAGAAACTGGCGTTATCCACATCCACAAGAAGTCCAATGTCCCCCGTCCAGCGGCGCCTTCACTGCGACCGGATGATGTTGAGGCTACCGAAACCGCGGAGACGTTCGTTAAAAACTACCTGCAGAATGTCCATTTTGCCACAATCGAAAAAAGTGTACACTCTATCATTCTACCAGAGCTTAATGCCGTGTAAGTAGGTACAGTTTATTTATTAATATTAAAAATAAATAATAGACAGATTTTCTCAGGTTCTTTTAAAAATAAAATAACCAACCCCTGCAGGTTCTTTATAAATCTTCATTAAACTTTAATGAATGATTACAGATTCACCCTAGCCTTGTACAACTTCTGGTTGAAGGGCATTCGCCACGCTACTCTAGACAAGTTAGTTGTTCGTATGAGTAACTCAAGGGTTGACTTTAACGCCAGCTTTCCTTTCTTGTCTGCCGGGGGTAAGTTTATAATTTAAATGCTGATTGTCAGTGTGATTTGTAACATATTTAATACTAGCTGACCCCCGCGACTTCGCTATCGTCAAAATTATAACCTATGTTAATCGGGAATAATGTAGCTTTCCATAGGTGAAAGATTTTATGAAATCGACCTAGTAGTTTTGGAGCCTATTCGGTACAAACACACAAAAAATCTTTCCTCTTTATAATATTGTATTTACTATTTCAATTCACGGGCTCTAAAATTGGCTCTTAGTGCACTGCTTTTAAGTAAACACCTTCAGCATAGGTACATTTGCCACTTGTATGTATTAAATTGTACTTTATTTAATTCAAGTCTTAGAATTGATTGGCAATCCCTTCTGAACAGTTGGTCTGGTTTGATCCTAAAAATGAAATAAAAAAACGAATTGTTTCTAAAAAAAATAACAGTAACACTAGTGCACATTAAGTACCGTTTTTATTCACGCGAGACTTCGTCTCTGTTTCGTGTTATATAGCAATGGCATCACTATTTACCATGTTTGTGTGAAAATAGAGAAAACGATGTTTTATAAAATTGAAACCTTACTTAATCGCACCCGAAATCCCCTGCATACTAAATTTCATGAATATCATTGGAGCCGTTGCCGAGATTCAGAATAAATATATTCATACATATATACTAGAATTACTCGTTTAAATGTATTATATATATGTATATATAGATAGATAGATAAAGGGATATAAAAGAGTACGTAATGTACTCATACTAATGTATTTAATGTCATTCTGTTATTCTTACAGGAATCGTCTTCGTAAATGGAATGGTGGATGATAACAATTTTACTGTTGTCGGTAACTTGAGGTGAGCACATTCGACAAGTTGTTACTAAAGAACAGTTTCTTTTTAATTCCAATAGCTTAGGTTTCTAGAAGCTTATGCGGCAATTAGGTGGACCCAATGCCCTCGCCTTGCAACATATTTATTAATTTATTTAAAACTTCATGCAACGCATTCTCCAGTCAACCAATGGTGGTAGAGAGATAACATGGCAGGTTCATAAAAATTTAAATAATTATTGAAATATAATTGAATAACACTATATATAGAAAACATCGTGAGGAAACCGGCATGTCCTAGAACCAAAAATTCGAAGTCATGTGACATCCACCAACCCGCACTGGGCCCGCGTGGTGGATTACGGCCCATTCACTCTCTTAGAGAGGAGGCCTGTGTCCCAGCAGTGGGAACATTAATAGGCTGATGATGTGATTGTAGCTAAAATAAACATACTTAAATATTTACTATAATAAATACGTTTATATATACGTACGTACGTTTACATATCGTCTCTGGAAGGCCTTGGTCAGCTCGGTCTTACACAACTTACTGATTGAATCCAGGCAACGTAAGTACGATATTAATAATCTCAATCTGGATCCTTAAACCTTGCATTGTAGTTTGCCCAACTAGCAAAAACGTCGTATAATTCTAGTCTTATAAGACTTCATGGTATATAACAGTTATATAGTGGTATGTAGTTAACTATTTTGATATAAATAGACGTTTATCTTACGACGGTTCAGTCGCGGGACTGTAATGTCTTAATATAAAGTTGAGTAAACGTTTTCAGGACTAACTTATACAACGTTGTAGAATGGTGTCAGTACATATGTTGAGTAAATGTTTTCAGGACTAACTTATACAACGTTGTAGAATGGTGTCAGTAAATATGTTGAGTAAATGTTTACAGGACTAACTTATATGACGTCGGATAATGGTGCCAGTGCATATGTTGGGTAAACGTTTTCAGGACTAACTTATACGACGTTGTAGAATGGTGTCAGTGCATATGTTGAGTAAATGTTTTCAGGACTATCTTATATGACGTCGGATAGTGGTGTCAGTGCATATGTAGAGTAGATGTTTTTAGAACTAACTTATATGACGTCGGATAGTGGTGCCAGTGCATATGTTGAGTAATAGTTTTCAGGACTAACATATATGACGTCGGCTAATGGTGCCAGCCATGACGTTTATTGGACAATGTATTGGTCATATCAACGTTTCGGTTAAATAAAAGGTTTTTGTAAGACAACCATCGTCGTGTGTGAATCTTAACATAACTTTTATATAATTAAAACGCCACTTAAACGTTTGCGTATGACCTTTTTATAACAAAACTATTTTGATCGTATGGAAGACTTTACTAAGACTTGTATGCAACTAAAATGTTGAATTTCTAAGGTTACATTACTTTTAGTAGACTTTTGAATCATTTAAAGGTCAAATCCACACTTTAATTGAACCATTTCTATTTTGTTTTGTCTTTTAAAAAAGGGATAGAACGAATGAACGTTGCCGAAAAAGATTCCGAATATATTTTTTTTTTTAAATTAACATTTAATGTAAACAACAACAATAAAATTAAACAATTAACAGTAGCAATGGAACTGTGACAGTTATAACATTTGTTTGAAAAGGTAAAATAAATGCTTCGCCAAGGCCATTTTCTCTTTTAAGACGTTTTAAATAATTTCAGATCAAAAATTTATCGATGTCCAAGAACACTACCATAGTTCATTCATATCCTATTTTAGACCTGAAAAAAAAAACATTAAAATAAATTAATCTGGACTAAACGTACTATTTGATTAGATAGCCATTGACAAGACAAGAAGATGAATTTATAATCATAAAGGGCCGAGTTAGTTCTCTGTTCAAGTTATGCAATGTTTATTAGATCTGTAAGTAATGCATATGGAACCCTAAAGTAAACTGAATATGGCCGCGGCGTCATAGACTCAAGAAAATGTAGACGACCTTTTTGTTATATTAGTGTTATATAAAGGTCGCTATACAACGTAAACAAGATGGTTGATGCTTTATTATGAAAACATATTTTGGATAATTAATTAAAACGATTCAAATACAAAGAAATAGAGGAGGGCGTTAAAAACTTCACAAAAACACATATATACATTGTCATAAAACTAAAGTTCCCTGAAAGATTAACACAACTATCATTATCTCACACTCATTTAAATAATGCATAATAAATCGATATTTTGTAATTATGGAAATGGACATTTACTTACCTTTTTTATTTAAACACCGGCACAATATTTTACAAACGAAACAAAACGGTTGCCGTTGAGCAGTCTTTTGAAAACGTCATTGTAACAGCTATGTGACATAAGCGGTCACATAAGAGACTCATCATAACCAGTATTGGACCGTAAAGTCGGTCTCTGTACTTTTATTTAACTTGTATACAACGTTTGAACGGTCATTGGCTGTCTTCTATTTAACTACTAAACGACAATATTGTCGTGTAATTTGGGCCTAATTCGCGTTATTTATACGTTTATATTTACGTTTATGCGACCAATCTTAAAAACTAGACTCAAAGTGTAAAACGTTAAATTGACTTTTATAAAACATTAATTTGTTAGTTGGGTGGTTAACCGTGCAGAAGAGAGTGATTGAGAATTTATCAGACACAAGAGGCAACGCTATTCGCTATGAAATCATTTCTATCATTATCATTATAATTAAGTATATTATTTACAATGCATGTCCTCGAAATGAGCGGTTTTCCAAGCAGCCAAACTGTGCGGAAAGTATCACTTTTTTTCACTAGTGCTTTTACTTTCCCGTATTTTTTTAATTTTTAACTCCAACGTCAGCCCGACGCATAGAGTTTTTATTATTTGAGAAAAGTTTTAAAAATTAGTTATGTACAGATTATCATTCATATAAAAGGTAAAATAAAACTACTACTTTATTTTAGGCGGTTTTAGATTTAGATTTTTATCAATAAATTTATTTTAAATATTCATTAAATATGTTTGGCAGAACGTATATTTTGCTCGTGCCTTATTGCGTTACGATGTGACAGCTATTCGCACATGCGCAGTAGATATGCCCGAGGAGCTATTAGCTAATCTGTGGATAATTATGCTGATCGCGCTTGAATAAGCCCGCCATTTTATTAATTTCATTTTATTAATTAATTTATTTTCTCGCACAATGCATAGTAAAATGTTGTATGATACACGTACGTAAGATGATTTCCGCCTTGTGTCGATTTATCCACTCACTCGCTTCGCTCGCTCGTGAATAAAAATGCCACTCATCGGAAATCACCTACCTGCCGCACTTGTAGCATGAATAACTATTTTACCGACACATATTTTCCCCTTTCAGCACATTTTCAGATGACGTCAGAATTTCAGGAATACTTGATATCCAAAAGCTGCAACTACCTTCACAAGTTCATGTGTTACAAATCACGGACGCTGATATCACCATCGATATAAACAGCATGAGGGTAAATACACTAGCCTTCAAAACTTAGTACAGTGTGGTACCACTTTTAAAATTGCAATTTCTCCTAAACTATAAAAGACAAAGTTTTGAAATAAATCGTTTTATCGAAATTTTTATCAACTTCCTTTGCAATTGTAGTTTTATTATAGAAACGTTTTTAAGTTTAAAAGGTAAAATGACTTCAATTTCGGAAGTCGGTGTCAAAAAACGAAGAAACAGGAACACCTACTGCCGAAATTGAACTTATTTTCACTTTGTAGTGTTTTTATTTGGATAACGGTAGTATTTTTTTAATAACTGATATTGTATCCTCGGGCTTTGATCACGGCATCGAGCCGGTTTGGCTTACTGAAGACGAGGTTTCTGAGGCGATGTTGGGCAATATATTTTTATGTTTTTTTAAACCCTATTTAGATCCTTTCTATATTCCTCTTGCATAGTTAATAGCAGCTTAGCTCGTTAGTCGAACGACACCTAAACGTTGGCTTCGCCTTGGAACAAAGTGTAATGTTAATTAACACTGTTCAAAGTAGTAGTAGCATTACCTATACAATTTTTTCATAGTTGTTTGTAATTAATACTTAGTTATTTAATTATTTATGTTCTAGATTGAATTTAAAATAATTGAAGAAGTTGTGTTATTCAAAAACACATTGGCCAAATTTATGAACAAGCCTGTGGACGACATCGTCAAGTCTGTATCCAGAGCAGCTGTCAGGCTGGTCAACGAGTATCTGGCGAAGATTCCAGCGGACACAATCATTGATTTCCTGGTACCAGTGGACTCTCCAGAACCTGTCTCTCCGGTTGAGCGTCGTTCACCATATCTTGGGATGACATATCCAAATTATCGCCGATATGGTTATAATTAACAAACATGACTATATATTATTCAAATGAAATCAATTTTATGGATGATTTTGTTTTTATTTTTATTATTAGGGTACCGTTCCTCTAAAGGAACCCTTATAGGATCACTCCGTTGTCAGTCTGTATGTTCGTGTGTCAGACTTTTTCCCAAAAATCTATTATTCTCATATTTCAGTATAGTATTATTTCTCATATAATATTGTGTTCCAAACTGTTTCATTTCTTTAGTATTGTTAGTGAAAAATACTGCTATACCCCATACAGCTTAATACTGTTAACTTTCTCTTTTGACGTATTTATAAGTACCCAAAAATATTGCTGTCACACATGAAAACATACCAGAAAACATTAATTTACATTTTTTGAAACGATACGCGACTCTTTTGAGCATAAAAACATAATTTAACTAGCCTATAAGATTACCACACGTACAGATATAGTAAAAAAACACAGAATTTTGTGCCCTTTGAGAGCTTTGAGAGGTTTTATTTTGCTGCTATGGGATTTTATGAACTTTTCAGGCAACATTAGGTACTACTACCATAATGAACATAATCCCGGCAATAGAACTTAACTAGGACGTTTTTTGGGTTACTACGGCAGACTTTGAATATGTCTGACAAGAAGTAAGAACCATCCAAACGGTCTGACTACTGAGGAATCCTATTTTAATAATTCCCCAAAGAACATACATAAAATTCAGCTTTTGTAGATACTATAACCTTATAACGAAAGTTTCATCACCGCTTTTTTATACAGATTGTCTAAAAGGGGTTTGCCACCGTACGAAGTGTCCGAAAATGGACGACATGATTTCTAATGTAAATTGTTTTTCCAAATAATATTTAATATATCTTTTCAACACACTTGCTCGTAAAGTGAGCTTCATTACATCGCTTTTAGGGTCATAAACCGAGTTATTAAACACACGTGCGTAATAGAATGATCCCTACAAAGGTAAATTAGTACCTTTCTGCAAGTTATTTGCGAGTAACCAGAGCATTTTCAATTTAACCGGGTAAAACAGTATTTTCTTTAGTAACATCAAAGAGGTTTTATGCCGCTGAAAATCCATATACATTTATGGAATAAATAATTGTGTGCATGCTTTATTAAGTCAAAAATAATATTTATTATTATCAAATTATTCATAATTCACAATAATTTGTTATAAAATATTTGCATTTGATCACTTAAAATTATAATTTTGACTTAGACTGTATGTTCACTCACTATGCAAAAGGCGCGTGAAAAAAAAAAGCTTGCACGCCATTGCCCATATTTTTTATATTTTGTTTTCATCGTATTTAAATTGTCGCTGTGTGGTAAATTATTTTTAAATATTAATTAAATATGTTTGGCAGAACGTATATTTTGCTCGTGCCTTTGTGGCGTGGCGTGGCGTGGCGCATACTGGCGTGGCGCTGAGTGTGCACACTAAGCTGGCGTGTCGTGGCGCGCCATGGCGCTATTTCTGAATTAGTATACATCGAACCTTTGCAACGTGTAGACGTACATAATATTAACTTCGGATTCGGATGATGATTTCGATGAAGACCTCCAATTTATTTCTATGCACCTGCCATGTTATATCTCCACCACCCTTCCACCATCTTGGTTGACTGGTAGAGAATACCTTAAGCTTTAAGTCTGCCTATGTATCTTTAAGTTGCATGAAATGTTAATAAATAAATAAATTTCTCCTAGCAATTAAACTACTTTAGAGCAAAATTTTAAAAAAATACCGGCCTAGTGCGAGTCGAACTCGCGCACGAAGGGTTCCGTACCATTATCGCAAAAAACGGCAAAAAAAACACTATTGTTGTATGGATATGGGAGCCCCTCTTAAATATTAATGTTAATCTGTTTTCAGTATTTGTTAATATAGCGGCAACAGAAATACATCATCTGTGAAAATTTCAACTGTCTAGCTATTACGGTTCATGAGATACAGCCTGGTGACAGACAGACAGACAGACGGACCGCGGAGTCTTAGTAATAGGGTCCCGTTTTTACCCTTTAGGTACGGAACCCTAAAAAAGAAGGCAAGGTCATTTAAAAGTTTTTAAGTCAAAAACATAAAAAAATCGGTTTGTTTACATTTTGATTATAATGATATGCGATTATCTCGGAAACGTGTGGACCGATTTACATGATTCAAACGGATAATTCGGTTTTAGACCAAAACCTTTCATTTGACACTAACTGCATCATGAAATCTCCTCAAACAAAAATTTACGTTTTCAAGTTGCTCGCGTAATTATTAATGTATGATATCTCTTATCAATTCTTTAAAATCTATATAAATATCAACTTTTAATGTTCAAATTAGGATTAGGAAGAAAACTGAACGTTGACGTACAAGTTCAATAAGCTCGTCGGTCATTTTCAACACGCAGCATACAAGCTTCCGCTACGAGTTCACGTCATTGAATGGCGCGCCACGAGCCACGCGGTGTAGAAACACATTTGCCTGGCGTGTCGTGTCGCGCCAGAGCGGTGGTGGGGGCTATGGCGCAATCGGTCGCGGGCAGTCCGCGCCACGCCAGGTCGCGCCACGCTGGGCCACGACACTCAAATGTGCCTCTAACCATACTAAATGTATGAAACCGATAGGCATCTGGCGCGACATGCCACGCCACGCCACAGTAATGTGTTTCCGCCTTTATTGCGTTACCATGTGACAGCTATTTGCACATGCGCAGTAGATATGCCCGAGGAACTATTAGTTAATCTGTGGATATGCTGAACCACAGAACATATATACCCTAAGTCCCCTAAGTGCTGAACGCGCTTGAATAAGCTCGCCATTTTATTAATTTATTTATTTCCTCGCACAATGCATAGTAAAATGTTGTATGATATAGGTCTACCAGAATCTCATGGCAAATGTGGAAATAAAAAATTGTTGTGTGCAATACTGGGGAAATAGGATTAAACGATCTTGATACTGTTTTTTTTTATGTCTTTAGTAATAATGAACATGAGGTACCTATAATATAGTAGTCACAGCGGATCTTTGTGTCTTTGAACTTGGTCCTGCCTACCATTGCGTAAGAAACAGTATGTCATCGAGTATACTGCATAGAGTAAGTGAGATAGGACGATGTGACATACATAAGCGAGTGAAAGAGACAGTTATACAATCCTATCTTCACCTTCAACATTGACACAAAAATAGCTACTTCGCGGGGACTTGGAACCAATTCAGAGACACAAAGATCCACTGTGAGTATTATAGGTATGTGTATGAATAATGTTGTTATACATCGGGTTCTAAACATAGGAAAAATAAATCAATTGAATATTAATTTATGTACTAATTTATTATTTATCATTTAAATCATACTAATAACTTAAAACCTCATTCAGAACTAGAAAACTAGAATACGATTCCATGAACTCCACTGGCATTTCAAAAACTTGTATCTTTGTAGTTTCATGTCATCTCTCTCCATCAAAATGGTTCTTTTTCATTGGCATTTAACATATTCAAAACCAATCTCTTTATGTATTATCTGTAAAAAATAATAAAATGTATCATTACTTAACATGTTAGTCATTCATCATCATCAGTCTATATATACTTTTTTTATGTAAGTTTTATGGCCTGGTTGCTAGGACCTTTTAGCCACGTCTTTGGAAAGAGTTTTGGATCTTATATTTATTCTTTAGTATGCATTAGAATGCGGATGTAACAGATTCTAATGTTTTTTGGAGTATTTGGCAGCAAATTGTATCGAGTCAGTCTGCCCAGTAAGCTTTGCAGAGGCAGTCAATACTACAATAAAATACTCCGCTCCAATATCCCGAGATCGCTTCTGTCAATGATTTTACAAATTGTCCAGTTGCGTAGACAGTTGAGACACAAAACTACACCAATAATTTATCACAATATCCACTAGGAATCAATTTGCAAATAATATTAACAGCCACTGAACTTCACTCGACAAAATCCCGCCAAAAACTCCCGTATAAGTACACGTCCCACTGCAGGACGCAGATTATTACTTTATATTTTTCTTACGTCAAAGATTCTCAATCTCCGTTAAAATCAATATCTTGTCGAAGAATTAGTAACAGTTACATTACTGTTGCCATTTCCTTCCGGCCATCATTCGATGTGCCCTGACCTACGATTTACCATATAATAGTAATGGAAAGAAATAAAAATTAAGTAAGAAAAATATAAAATAAACTAAAAGTATCAAAACAAGTCAGTCCAACTTACCGGTCCACTCTACGACGCACTTTAAAATCAAAGATTGAGTTTGATTTACGCCTTCTTCTTCCCTTATTTTATGATACACATTGAAAACAATATGTCTCGCTTGAGAACGAAGTGGGTTTTTCGACATTTTCAGAAAAATAACAAATTTTCAAGATAATATCACAAAATTTTAGCAGCGGTTGACACATCAAGTACTTTGATTTGACAGGTGACAATTGACGTTGCTATATGAAAATCACAATTAAAAAAAAAAAATATGCTATGAGATTCTGGTAGACCTATACACGTAAAGATGATTTCCGACTCGTGTCGAATGCCACTCATCGGAAATCACCTACCTTCCGCACTTGTACCATAAATAACTAGGTATTAAAAATGTCAAGTTTTCGTGCAGAAGATAAACAATTGATAGAGTTAACCCCACCAGAAATACCAAATGAAGCACAAAATGCAAGCGATAGCCTAATCGCCGCAAACTCTAGAGAAAAGTGCTGAGCTGCCTACAATAGTTTCCTACAATGGAAGAGCAAGAATAATATCAAGTTTTTTATTTGACGTATTTTCTAAACTCGCCAATACATAAAAGACCAGCTCCCTGTGTTGCATCTATTCCTGGTGGTGCTCAAACATAGTGTTGATATCAAAACGTACTGTAACCTGATAGCATTTATGAAGAGACGGCTCGGACGGATATATTGGTCGGTAATCTAATGTTGTGTCACCAGCCGACGTTGAAAAGTTTTTGAAAGAGGCTCCGGATAGTCATTGCCTAGCAACAAAGGTACGTTGAATATAATTAATCTAAATAATTGCGTAACCTTAGCACAAGTTCTTAGAACTAATTTATTTATTTATTTGCAGGTTGCCTTAATATTCGGTGTTATTGGTGCGTAAAGACAACAAGAGTTTTATAATATTACAACAAAGGATGTAGAAACCCGAAAGCCGACTCTATACATAACTAGGTGAAAAACAGTGACAAAATAATGCAAGCCATTAATTTGGAGCCACAGGCAAAAGTTTTGCCCCGAATCACAACCGTGTACATCTCCTACCATGAGTTATTTGGTTCCTACTGTTTTATGATTTGCCTTTGTCGTCAACATTTACATAGGAAAAAAAACGATAGTATCTACTAAGGAAGTGGCAAGCGCAAACTGAGAAATTGCTATCCAAATCAAACCAATATCGCTTTGAAAATTGTACGTTCGCCAATTGTTTTAATAATTAAACGCTTTATGCAATACATGTTTGTTTTTTGCTCGCAAATGTGTTGAAAAACGTCGTATGAAACTCGTGAGCCCTGCTCATTACACGCTCGACTGAATTACGCCCTCGCAACTCACAGCCTCGTGCGCAATAAGCAACTTTGCTCACTTGTATCATAATGTACTATTATAACATAACGATTGAGGTGCAATTTTATACACCTTTGGTACCTGATATCTCCCAAAGTCACCATGATCCAAACTTCATATTTCTTACCTGTATTGGGCACAAAGACAGTAAAGCTTTTATAAATTTAACGAAGTTTAGATCGTCGGAGTTCTTACTGTAAGTATTAAGAATGTCTTAAGATAACATGAGAACATCTACTTACTATCCAAATACTTGAGCAGATAGCCATGTTTGAATAATTAAGATACAACCCAAACACCACTTTAGGTATTCAAATAAAATAATCGATAAGTCAATGACGTCTAGGGTTCCCAGCCATATTATCTACTGTTAAAAAAGGAACCGTATTATTACTGTACAATGCATGTCCTCGAAAAGAGCGTTTTCCAAGCCAAACTATGCGGAAAGTGTCACTTTTTTCATCAAATGCAATTATAAGAATATACAACCAACGTAAATAAGCTGCAATAAATAAATATGAAGGACGTTAATTGTGAAAGGAAACGATACTAGTACGAGCGCGCGTTAGAGGCACGGGGAATGGTATCGTTCGTTCCTGGATCCTTGCACGCACGCTCCATGTTTCGTACACAGTTGGAATTTGAAAAATGTTGAATGTATTCACTATTTCGTCCTCGAAAATTCATCGCTACTCAATTAGTGAAGTAGTCGGGTCGGTTATTGACTTTATAGATGGATATTGACAAAAGAAAATAAGGAATTTAATATTTCTATATGATAATATTACAAAGAGGCCCGCCCAGCTCAATGAGCCTATTTAAATTAGAACATAATTTCAAATTGATTTCATTTATAAAATATATAATCCTTCAAATAAAAATAAAAAAACTAAGTCTTATGTTTTCAAATTAAGATATCGGGTATCTATCGATATCGATAATGTACCTAATTAAAATGAAATGTGTTATACTGCACTGATGTGACCTTGAGTTGAATAGTAGTAAATATCGACCTATGACACGAATGGTTATAAGGTTGACTTACGGCAAACGCAATTAAGTTTATAATTGCGACCACTGAGAATGCATGACATGACCATCTATGGTCAGGTAGCGGCATTTGCTTGGCAATCGAATCTAATTTAACTTTAGATAACAAAACGTCGAAAATACTTCTGCACTTAACACAAAATAGACAACACCGCGCGCATCCGCCCGTGCGCCCCGTACGGACCGGTACTGATAACGACTCCGATCACTCCTTATTCCAGCTTAAACAGTAATAACTAATTTAAAAATCATTATTATTATGGATGCTATGATTTTATTTTTGTATATTTTTACATGGTTCATAAGCATATATTTACTACTTATCTGTTTTACACAACTAACGAAGTAAGTTAGTAATTTTGCAATAAAGCCTTTTCTGTGATAGTTTTCCTTTTAATTTCGTTATATATACTACTGGCGTGAATTCTTCACATATCCAAAGGCAACCATTTAGCTGGCAGGGGGAGAGACATTTGATTCTAACAAAATTTTGCAATTTTAAGCTTAATTTTACGCAAATGGATCCCTAAATCGAAATAGTAGTTTATGCAATGGTCATTTAATACCTAATTATATGCCGTTGCATAAACTACTTTATCTTCACTCATACAGTTGAAATAAAATAAAAGTGGAAAAGGAAAAAATATGCAGTATGGCGGGCAATTTAGATTCTCATTGCACCATAACTGTCAATGTCAATGAGCCCAGCGCCAATAAATTAAAAAGTAAAAGTGTGCTATAAAAATTAAAATAGTACATTGTTCACCGAGAGGAGAAAGTGACCGATTACCGTCGAGGGTGTCGTTTGAAGCCCGAGCCGTAGGCGAGGGCTTTAAAACACCCGAGATCGGGAATCGCACTTTCTCTCGAGTGATACATAGTGCTTTATACTACACCTACGAGGAAAATAAAAAACTAAATCTTTACTAATTTAAATTTTTGGCTATAGTACATTACAGCAGAATCCAGTAAGTAAGCCTTCCTGGCCGAGTATGAGTTAACCGGACCGAACCGCAGGTGAGGTCCGGTTATATACGAGGCCAGGATGGCTTTCTTACTGGTTGAGGTTTGTATAATGCTTTTCTCAAAAATGAAAGAAAGTTTAACAACAAATTCGTTTAATTAATATTGAAGGTTACATTCATATTAGGGCAATTACTGATAGATATTGTGATCGATTTACCGGGGGCATTTATATTTGTTTGTTGTACATCTTGATTAACGGACTCTTTAATCCAACATGATTTATAAACTGAAATGACTAAATACAAACATAAAATCCCACACTATACTTCTACAACATTACTAAGTACAAAACGCAACGTGCATACTTTTTCTGCGTCGCGTTATGTGTCACAGACCCATAAAAAAAAAAAAAAAAAAGTGTCACAGACAATAAAATGGATGTTTAAGGCTCCAAAATATATTATGTATCTCATAAAATGTCATACCAAAAAGAGATAGATATATATTTGGAGCCTCCCTCTAACCATGTTATAATGGCTAAACTCTAATCTGTGTCTGGTACTATGTTTTTTTTTTCTAAGCAGATCTAAAGAGGATGACCTAAACCGTGCGAAGCCATAAAAAAAAAAAGGGATGAAGGATGACCAAGTGTCCAGTAAGTAAATTACATACTTACTTACTGGACAGTAGGAGATTCCAAATTTAAAATCTCGCTTCTTACCGGACAGTTGTGAATAGTCTCCGGTAGAGTTCACTTTCTGGATACTTTTTAGAGATGTTATGTCAACATTACATACCATTTTTGAGAAAATTATATTACGTCATAAGTTTTATTATATTTTTTAATTGATTTCTGTGGTAAAAGGTTATCAATCAGTATTTTTGCTGTTTCCTTCAACTGCGGCGGAGTTAAAAAATCTTCATCATCACTATCACTACTTATCATTTTGATAGTTTTATTTTACTTTTCTACGAAAACTGAATCCTCAAACAACACACAAATTGAAAATGGCGCCAATGGCGTCTGCAATTTTCACCATGTTCTTTTTTCCATGGTATAATAAGATACTCCGTATACTTCGCCTGGTATGTTCTTCCCAGGATGGCCTAAGCCTACGTCACGATAAGTGTTACCATTGATTGTCCTTTTTAGAAAATTTAGGTACTTTCTCATGTAGTTAATGTAAATACAAGTAAAATTTCACAATTTAAAAAACCCCCGACGCATTTATCTTGCGAAAACACCCCGTTTCAAACAGTAAAATGCCCATAACTTTTGAACGGCTGAACCAATTTTATTCAAACATAGCTAAGAACACTCTCGACAAAATTACCTTTCAAACAAAAAAAACTAGATCGAAATCGGTTCATCCGTTTAGGCGCTATGATGCCACAGACAGACACACAGATACACAGATACACAGCAACACACGTGAAACTTATAACACCCCTTCTTTTTCCGGCGGGGGTTAAAAATAAATTACTAACTAGCTTAACTATTTAGTAACTCATGTGATTCATCTATGTTCATCTATGTCATGTATATTTAGTGTTAAATTAATTTATATTTTGAATTATTAGTTCATAATTGCTTTGTTAAGATAAAAAATGCATTTTGCTCGGGTCTTTCAATAACACACAGTGGCAACACATCGAATTGACAAGTGTCATACTGACAACTAGCCATTTCATCGCTATTGTCGTGTCACTCACACAAGCGTTGTTTCGCTCGGTGAGAAAAATACTGTGGCTCCCAAACATTTGTGATGAACCCGTGAAATTTGAAAGATACACAAGAAAAATTGTTAATTGTTCCGTAAACTGTAAAAACAGCAGTATAAAAGGCGGTGTAATATTTATTTTCTTTTCCCAATGAAGAGACGCTATCATATGCGTGGCTTCAATATTGTAACTAAATTCACCTAAAATAACTGGTATGTGACTTTCATTAATTTATTATTTAATTTGAAAAAGGCGTGAGTTTATGTATGTATGTATTATTTAATTTATATTCGCGTTCCATAATTTAAGGCATAGTTGTGTCAATACGTCTTTACGCCCGAGCTTAACCTAACCTTATTAGTTTTTGACTTATTTTAATCAAGTCAAGTTTTGTGAGTTTTCGTTCCGAAATAATATAAAATACTAAAATGCAATCAATTAAAAGAAAGCAAAGTAAATAAATAAAAAAAGTATCAAATATGACGATTTATTAATAATTATAAAACATTTGTACTTATTGTATTATTTTTATCTTTTTCCCCACTAAAAAAGTTTGAGAACCGCAACGCAATTGATGACGTAGGCTTAGGCCAATCACGTGACCCAGCTGTCACGGGAAGAGAATACCATGTCTTGTTCTACCATGCTTTTTTCAAATTGTTTGACACCATCCAACACACAGCTAGTGGCCAGTGTCATTTTGCGAACTTGGAGATAAAAACTCACTGTAAAAACTTTTTGGCTTTTGATATTTAGGTTACCAGCGCATAGTCTTACCCAAAATTAAAAAAGAAAAACCACGTAAGAAATGGATTTTCATACACTTTTCTCTCTCGCTCAGATGCGTTTTCTCGCCGCATATGTGTTCGATATGCAATGACGTACTTTCTACCGTAAATTTGATAAAGTATCAAGGTACTTTCCGAGCAGGTGTAGTATAAAGTTATTTTTCAATACACTTCCTCGAAAACTAGCTCTTATTGCACTACGATTAGGTTCGACATGCAACATATTTCGCACGCGTGCGGTAATAAGATTACAGCACGCGTGCGGTAATAAGATTACAGCACGCGTGCGGTAATTCGATTAAAACATAAGAAATTAAAAAAAAAACACCACTGACCATTATAGAGCAGGCGTGTTTTTTTTAATCTCGTCATTTTGATTTGCGTCTTTACAGCGTAAATATTTTTTGAATATTTAAATTGTGTTTTTAAAAAGAATACTACTAATAAACATGATTATTTTAAACAAATATTACTTTTATGAACAAGTTAACATTTTATTTGTGTTCTTAATTAAAATATATTTGAATTTTATATTTTTCTTGTGAGGCTGTTTCACGGCTTCATACCTTTGCTTCTCCTTTAACCTGCGAACATAAAGCCCGGGAAAAAAAAGGAAAGTTAGTCTTAATAATTTGAGTAATGGTAAAGTAAGGTCAATGTCGAATTTAAGTTTTGAAGAGAATTCTTTAGATGGTACTCCGCCGGATATTGTGATTGAGGCACAAAATGCTTGCGATATCCTGTTGCCATCTAAATCTAAGGTGAAATATATGGCAGCTTTGCAAAGTTTTCTTCAGTGGAAAGTTACTAATTTATCATTTTCAGAGCAAGTATTTTTAATTTCTTCGAAAGTGTATTGAAAAACGTCGTTTGATACACGTGGGAATTTGTTATTGCGTTTCTCGGCCCCATAACACCCTCGCCTTGCGGCTCGGGTGTTCATTCGGCCTCGTACGCAATAACAAACTTTCCGCACTTGTATCAAAATGTACTATTATGATGCAGTTGTTTGAAAATCGAAGAAAAATGTTGAACTGTAATGGTTTTTTTTTAATTTTACCTATCCACGATTATAAAGTACGTGTTTATGCAATAGTTTTTGAATTCATATTTGGAACATTACGTTGTGAGTGTAGATAATAGTTATTTGTTATACAAGAGTGCAAAGTTGCTTTTTAACCGCGTGTTCAATTTTGATGACCGAGCAAGCGAAGGATTCTAAAATTGAATCTAAATCTCTAATGATTCAAAATTAGAATCCTGAGCGTTACCGAGGGAATCAAAAGAGCACGAGGTGAAAAATCTTTGCACTCGAGTGCAACACGTAACTTTTCATTCCACCTCAGCGAGGAAATGACTAAATGCAAAAAAAAACTTTTACAATCACAAGATAGGTTCTGGAAGTTCAAGAAATGTTGCTATTTCTCGTGGGGTACTGCCAATTTTATTAGTACCCATAGGCTGTCTAACACACTTTCCATTGCGATACTGTAGAAAAATCGATTGATTGGTGTGTTAGGCGGGCGTAAGGCTTGATATTTCTCAACAATCGTTACGTATTCCTTGCGAATGACGAAGTTGCGGTCTCTTTTTGTCTTTGTATTAGGTAAATTAATTAATAGTAAGTCATCTGAATGTTTCTCAATGTTTTTGACATTAAGTTGTGTTAGTTCATTAGTTCGACATGCTCCGTTTATTCCAATAATAAGAACAACCTGTAACGTAAAGAGTATTGTAGTAGATAAATGAATAAAATTTATATGAACGCATAATTATGCCTATCAACATCTACTATTTAATTGAGATTAATATACTTAAGTAGATACTGAATGTGCAACTGACTTACTTTTGCCGCCAAATATACGGAATCGGGTGCTTCGTTAAGAAACTTTTCAATATCAGATACTGTGAAAACCTTCGATTTTTTTGGTTGATGAACAGATGAGGCTCTTTTTAAAAATGCCACTAATTTAGGATAGGTATCGATATGTATGTCTTTTTTCATCTTTATTGTTGCTTTTAGCATCGAATACGTACTCCATAGAGTGCTTGCTTTCTTGTTCTCGGATAATTCTATAAAATATGCCAGAAAAACGTTTTCTGAGAAAGTTTTGGCTCCTTTTGCTAGTCGCCACGTGTTGAACATATCGTACTGTTTTAAATACTTCTCGCGTGATTGTTGAGGGAGAAAGCTCATTTGCGCATTATTAACAGTTTCAGTCAATTCTGTTGGCATCAAACAAACTTCCTCGTCGCTAGAATCACTCATTTTAGTTTTTTCACTTGTTTTCAAGTTTCTTGTTTTTAATATAAGGTTTAACAATGACGTGAAAAAATGCCGCGTAAAGAACCGCGTACAAAGCAAATTGAAAAAAGAACACCAAGAAGGTTCCGAGTCTGAGTTTTTAACAAATTAAAAAAAAATTGTATGATATATTCGGCACCATAGAGGTAGCAGTAAATAGGTTTAATGTTTTTTTTAATTTACAAACTTAGTGCACACGATGTTCTAAATTCAATTTACTTTATCCTCTAGTGAATAAAAACGGCTTTTCCACTCAGATATTGAAGATTAAAAATACTCTTTCCGAGATGGTGGGATGAAAAATGGTTTATACTCTCCTATAGACGGAAAGTGTGGATGTTTTTTTTTCTCGTCTATCCCATGATGTGGCCGTATCGTTGCCATCTAATACCGTCGTCGAGGGTATCGTTGGATAGGCCATTCAAAAATATGACGGGTCCGCATAATAACACATTGTTTTTTTTTCATGATCTTATTCTACCACTTTGTCGGCATTATTAATATGTATAGGTATCCATGCCATAGCTTTCTAGTACTAAGAGTCTCTGAGCTAAGCTGCGGACGTACAGACGGACATGGCGAAATTTTATGGGTTACTTGTTGACTTCGGTACCCTAAAAATGATAAAAAACTGTGTAAGAAGCTCCTTAAAATATGTTTTTATAAAGTCATCAAAAAAATAAAACACTGTTTACTTTTCTAAAATACTGCTCATTTTATTTCCCCGACCATAATATGTATTTTTTTATTCCTCTTACAAAAAGTTGGACACTCGAATGGCGTCCGATTTCTCACACCTTAGATATCAAAGGTGACCTTTACCGTTTCTGACTTCCTCCCCTTCCTCCACCACCACACTTTCACACATCGGACATTTGACCTTTGAACCACTTCACCTACGAAAACTTTTTGACTGTTACCGAAATAAACGGACTTTCATGGTTAGTCAAATGTCATTATTACCCCTATCGGCATACTGTTCTTAGTACTAAACAATCGCCACCGTCTTTTAATTAATTAATCCATTCAAGGCCTGATCATCGAGCCAATAATCACATAATTTATGTACCTTACCCCCAGTTTCTCAGCTCAAAATGATCGGAGAATTAATTTGACAAATTGTCAAGCACGCGATATCTGCTGTAATCACAGAACCTTTTATCTGTTCTGTGGCTGTAATTGGCTTGAAAATTCATTCAACCAATCACAGCAAATAACGCGCGCTTGAAAATTTGTCACATTAATACTCCGATAATTTTGAGCTGGGAAACTGGGGGTTTATGTTTAAGCGGCAATCAAAATACCAATTTACCTTATTCGAGGGTTAGTACTTAAGCAGGTAAATACACATATTGCATAACTTAAAATCAAGTAATTACGGACTTAATTTTAAATTCATGTTAAGATAAAATCAATTTTTCACGACTGGTACCATTTCCAATTCTTATTACTGGGAATAAGTGGTAATTGTGTACAGTTGAGTACGGTCGTTGGTAAAAATATGTTGGCTTTTTATATTGTGACGTTCAGCGCTTTGTCTTCAACACAAGCCATCGGCTGTAAGTTATAATTATTATCATTGATGAATCTCTTATTTTTACCGACTTTAAAACAAAATTTGGTATCTAATCGATTTGAGACCGTATGTATGTAATATTGTTGCAATTGCAAAATATTCACATAAGTTACTCTGTATGGGCTTCTAAGCCGTGTGTCAATTTTCATAAGTGTATGTATGTATGTTTGTATATTTGTATGTTTGTATATTTGTATGCAATTTGTATTTGTATGTATGTTTGCACCCTCATTTCTCCGAAACTACTTATCAGATCGTGATCATTCTTTTTTTGTTGGATTACGTATCTCTCAGCTTAGGGAACAGCGCAAGTTTTCGTTTCTTTCGTCCAAATCGGTTTAGCAGTTTTCAAGATAAATGGAACATACAACCGAATTCCTAAGCGACAAACAGCACGCATAATGTCTAAATTTTGTTGTTATGGGTATTTTGTCAATCCTTTAAGTACCTCACTATAGAACTTGCTCTTTTTAGTGATAGGGTACTAAAACTAAAAAAAAAGAAATAAAACTTTTTCCAAAAATTAAACAGACTTCTAAAACAGAGCAAGCTTCGTTTCGGAAGTCAGTGTTGAAAACAATAAAAACAAGAGTCAACAACAGGGTACTATTTCGAAATAGTATCAAACACGTAGTTTATACACAGTCACCAACACTGAATTAAAACTAAATAATTCGGAGTCATTTTAGTTCTAGATTCAACAACACCGCATTATCACAAAATAATTCACTGTTGCGTAAAGGATCTGCGTGCTGTTCCTAACGTGTGTTGCCCATGGTCCACCCGCCTAGTCCACCTAGGTGGACTGTGGGAAATTATTTTTGCCCATAGATCACCTAGGTGTACCACGGGCAATTATTTTTGCCCATAGCTCATCTGGGTGGACCATGGGAAATATTTTTTTCCGTAGAACACTGATTATTTATACAACATTCATTAATAAATTTTTTGGCTGAATTCTAGTCAAAACTTATATAATTTGATATGACGAAGAAGAAAATTCAAGAAGGAGTTACTACAGATAATCATCTCATCGTCATCTTATTATCTTTTTATTATGTCCTTTATTTATATATTTTCTTATGTAAGTAGATTTACACTTTTAAATATTTTTATGAAACACATACAAAAAAGAAAAATCATTTAAAAATATTAGTCCACCGGTATCCGGAACAGGTTCCTAGCTACCGGTGATCAGGGCTCCTGAGAGAGGAATCTCCTAACGATACGCGCCGTGTCCAGGAGTACCGCTTTGTGGATCAAGGTCCATGCAGCTGCCCAGCGAGAGGTTATTCAGATGTTCGTCGAGGCTCTTGGCTATTATGCCATTGGCCGTCACAACTATCGGCACAATGATCGCTGTATTCACATGCCACATGTCGACAACCTCGCGAGCCAGATCAAGATACTTGCTTTTCTTGTCTCGCAGCCTTCACGAGGTTCTTGTCATGGGGGACGCTCTAGTCGGTCTACCACCACTATATCAGGCGTATTGGCAACAATAGTCCTGTCAGTGATGATAGACCGATCCCAATACAATGTGACATTGCCATTTTCGAAAACTGGGTCGGGCTCATACTTATAAGGCACTTCCAATTCCACAAGATTGTATTTAAGAGCAAGTTACTGATGGATAATCCTGGCTACAAAGTTGTTTCTATGCAAATAGTCTCCGTTAGCTAGACTAGAACAACCGGAGATAATTTATAACCGATGGTTTCACCCTGCCGGTGACATGCCCGACAGATGCCAACCGTGCCGTCCTTCACAATGTATTTCCGGTAGTTGTTCGTCATCATAACTTCGTCCATAATCGCAAAGACAAAACCTTCAGTTTCCCCGAAAAGGTCACGAAATAGCAGCCAGGCCACGGACGCTAAAAAATCTACATCCGGACCATGTAGGACCCGGTAGAAGCCTCCGTGAAGCTACATACTCTGCCATAACTCCCTGCGGTTATTAGTATCCAATACGATAGGTTTGCGCCAGTTCTCGTTAGCCAAGAGACCGGGGTAGGGTCATCCGTGAAGCGTCCGTCAAAAATTGGGCCCCCACAATATGGCGCCCAAAAGCCGCCGTTTTCCAATTTTAATGTAGCCAGTGACACTCGCAAGGTTAAGACAAATCGATTGACGTAAGAATCATCAAAATCTCTAGAACGCCACATAGGAACAAACATACGTACATAGACTGATAAACACATTACCCTCCTTCGTCAGTCCGGTAAAAAAAAAAATGTTTGAAGGCGGCGGTTCTTAAGTTTAGAAGTGTTTATGTTGTTGGCTTGCTGTACGCTTTGGTGCAAACTGTTAGTACTTAGTAAAGCAAGCAATTGTTATTAAATAAATAAAAGGCAAGCCTATTTATTTAGTCAAGTTATTTTATTTATGTCTAACGTATAATGCGGTACAGCTTTATAGATTACAAAATCTTCACGCTGGCTTTAACATTTATTATCACTATTATTCTTTCGTAATACTACGGCAAAAGCATGTGGACATTCTGGTGAACTATGGGCAAAAATAATTTCCCATAGTCCACCTAGGTGAACTAGGCGGGTGGACCATGGGCAACACACGGTTCCTAAGGCGGACAAGATTATCCGTATATACAAGTTTCTCTGTGGACAAGATGCAACTGCAAATAGTTTTGTGCATGGTATTCTCTTCCCGTGACAGCTGGGTCACGTGATGGGCCTAAATCTACGTCATCAATTGCGTTGAAGTTCTCAAACTTTTTTAGTGAGGAAAAAGATAAAAATAATACAACAGGTACTCAATTTTTAATAAATCGTCATATTTGATACTATATGTATTTTTTTACGTTGATTATTTTTTAAAAGGTTGCATATTATGGTTTTATTTAGTTCCCTCACTCGTAGATAGGTTCTCGTTCGAACTAAACAGAGTACTATCTCATAGTGAATTTGAGGATATAAGTCAATTGTGGCATCATGAACAATCAGAGTCGAATTTGTCAAAATGATTTTTTCATCGTGCAACATTTGACCGTGGTATTTATTAAATTTTTTCTCCATTATATCAGCAACCCTAATCAATTCTTTGCAAGGAGAAATCAGTTTTCTCTTCGACACAAAAAAAAAAACCAATCACAGGCACCGCGAAATTTGTTTTGTTAGCTTGGAATAATGCTCATGCATGCTGCGCTACCACAGGGAGATGGCGCAGTTATGTGAGACTCCAACCCACTAAAAGTCCACATTCGTTTCACCGTGGGTGACCAAGCCACGGCTACTGAACCTCCCCGCCTCGACAATACGGGAAACCAATCCAGGTAGTGGGGCCTCCCCCGGTGGGAGGCCCCACTACCTGGATCAATCTTTTGTGTCTCGTCTCCAAGATGTGTGTGAAGATATTTTCGTATAAACCTGCAAGCAAAATAGCCGCTTAT
Source organism: Orthosia gothica (assembly GCA_949775005.1). Classification (NCBI taxonomy): domain Eukaryota; kingdom Metazoa; phylum Arthropoda; class Insecta; order Lepidoptera; family Noctuidae; genus Orthosia; species Orthosia gothica. The sequence goes on along the minus strand of OX459048.1, from coordinate 18,780,087 downwards.
TTATTTTAGACCTCGATCTCTGATTTCTTCAGTAGCTATTTGCATTTCGGAATAGTTAAGTAATAAGTTTTCTTCATTAGTCGGAATATATGAACTAAGATCGTCATTAAAGTCTACAGCAACTTCGCTCACTTCGTCGATATCCATTTGCATTTCTATATCTTTAAGTAAATGCTCTTCATCTACAGTCGGCTTATACGTGCTGAGATTAGTTTCGATTGATGAGATCAAAAAAATATCTTCGGACTCACCCCCAGTTTCCCAGCTCAAAATTATCGGCGAAATAATGTGAAAAATGGTCAAGCACGCGTTATCTGATGTGATTGGTTGAATAAATTTTCAACAGCCAATCACAGCAGAAAACGCGTGCTTGACAATTTGTCACATTAATTCTCTGATAATTGTGAGCTGGGCAACTGGGGGTCAGTGTCGTCATTGTTAGATTTTATGTATCTGACAAAACAAGTGTTGTAAAATAAAGTCACACGCCGTGTGTGTCTGTCTGTCTCAATGTGATAAAATGGACTAACTTAATTTAGTTCGGGTTCGGGACGAAAACCCGCAAAACTCGACTTGACTAAAATCAGTCAAAAACCAATTAGATTAGGTTAAGTTCAGGCGTACAGCCTTATTGACACAACTATGCTTTATATTATGGAATTTACAATGCGTAGATAAATGAAATAATATGTAGAAAGGTACATACCAGTTCTTATAGTTGTTTTCGGTCTACAATATTGAAAAAACGCGTTTGGTAGCGTCTCTTCTTTGGGAAATGAAAAATCTTATTACACCGCCTTTTTTACTTTGTTTTTTACAGTTTAGTACGGAACAATTAACATTTTTTTTTGTGTATCTTTCAAAGTTCACCACAAATGTTTGGGCATCACAGTATTTTGCTCAGCGAGCGAAACAACGCTATAGGTGTGAGTGACACGCATGTGACACGACAATAGCGATGAAATCGCGAGCTGTCAGTATGACACTTGTCAATTCGATGCGTTGCCACTGTGTGTTAATTAAATATTTAAATTAATTTATCACTAATAGTTAAGCTAGTTATTAATTTATTTTATTTTCATTACTAACATCAGAAAGTACCTAAAGTTTCTGAAAAGGACAATCAATGGTAACACTTATCCGGACGTAGTCTTAGGCCATCCTGGGAAGAGAATACCAGGCGAAGTATACAGAACATATTATTATACCATGGTTTTGTGTTGACACCAATAGAGAGTTAGCGCGCCATCTTTTGGACATTTTCGTAGATATAAATACGCCTGTCTTCGTGGTATATGCGGCAAATTTTTGGCTATTCGTTGATAGGTATAACTCGGTTTTGAGATTATTCGACATAATGCAGTGTTGTTCTGGGTGTGCGTTAAATATTCCCAAAGGCGAAACGATGTCTAATCTGTTTCAGTCGTGTTTATAAAATGTTCGAATTCACTACGCTCGCTCTTGTTTTTTTAGATGTTTCAGTTTTCCGGTATTAGCAAAAGAGGTAACAGATATTTCTACATTCTGTATGGTCAAAAAGAATCTTCTTTTGACGGTGTTCTTAAATGTTCGATCTCTTGCATCATATTTTCTCTTGAGTCTAATTTTTTACTGCTTAAGACACGAAGCAACTCCTGTTTCTATGATAATGGTAAAAAAAGAACGCAAAATTAAAAAAGGTGAAGTTATAAAGGGTAGCGCAGCCAAAGTTTCACACCTCGCTACCGAATATGCTTAAGACGGCCTTAGGTGGAAATTCTCTTCAGTGATTGTGCGACGTCTCTTCGCAGACCTTAGTCCCTTTCATCTTGCGTGACATGCCCTTTTATCTGTTTACTTGACAGCATCAGCGGATAACATTGCCGTTGCTGACTGGGCCAAGCAAGGGATTTAACTATGTAGAAACTATGTACTACTAGTAGATTTATAGAAATAGGATACAGAGATAAACACATAAATAACTTACAGTTAGCCAGAAAATCGAAGATCTTCAACTGCATGCCAAGTTTGGAGAAGACTTTACAATGGATGATCAACCAGAAGAGTTGGCCCAGTTTGACCGAAATGTCGCCAACGTAGCAAGGCAGTATGTGAAGGAACATATCCCGGCAAATCCGACTCAGTTCAAGGCGATGTATGGACCAATCGAAAACGTTGTTATTCCCGGCGTTAAGTTTCTGTAAGTTACCGAAGGTTTTCTAAGGTTCAATTGTAATCAGAATCTGCTATATTCTGTAGAAACTCTGGCAGTCTTTGATCTGCTTATGAGCCAACAGTGTGACTGTTTTGCATTACAAAAAAACAGGTATTATATGTGGATAAAACACATGGTGTTAAGTGAAAGAATGCGCATGTATATCTGCCTTTATATGGTGCTATATGGTTAAAAACTTACCAAATTATCCATGGTTTTATACCTGTCTCTTTCTCTTCAGCGGGCGTGCTCTCTGAGAGCTTCGCTTGACAGGAAGCTTAGCTGTCAACTTCATAGGGTCTTCAACTCACAAGCGAGAAAATTGCTGCAACACCATGTGTTTTTACCCGACTGCCGAAGGAGGGTAATGCGTTTATCAGTCTATGTATGTATGTATTTATGTATGTTTATATGTATGTATGTTTGTTCCTATATGGCGTTCCAGAGACCAAACGCTTTGGCCGATTTTGACGATTCATACGTCAATCGATTCGTCTTAACCTTGTGAGTGTAAACCTTGAAATAAAAGGCAATTTTCAAATTAGCAAGGCCTCTGGGCCTGATCTCTTTTCTGTCGCGTCGAATAGTGAATGAGCCTAGCTGTGTTTGCGCAAACACTGGGCATAAAATACCAATGGCAATATAACGTAAAAACGTAAAAAGTATAATAAGCTGGATAAAACCACTTACCTACGAGGAAACCGAGGCACTTCTGGAACACGATGAGTAGTCGAAACTCATCACATATAATATACCTTAATCTAATACAGCACATCCGATACACCACATCCAATACACCACACTACATTACACCACACACACTATACTAAACACAACACACTACACTAGACACAACACACTACACTAGACACAACACACTACACTACAGCACACACACCACATAACACCACATAACACTCCACGTACAAAAACAAGAAAATGTGTTATTTATTGTTAGTAAAATCATATATCAATTTAATTTGATTTTATTTTTAATCTTATTTTACTTTTTAATGTTTAAAGAAATAAATAATTATTTTTTTAATACTCAAATAATGAACAGCAAAATTTAAATTAAATAATCATAGACGTCACATCACAGTACATTATTTATACTATCTCACAGTTAGTATAGGTAAACACGGCAATGCTATGGAAGATCGGAGTCTCCTAATACATGCATTGTTTGCTTAAAGGGAACCCTCCCTTTTATATATATATATATATCAGAACAGTGATCTGTGTGAACTATACAATAAAAAATTATTTAAGCAAGGTAAAATACCATGTTTTTTTCATCAAAGTTACTAAATAATGATTATTTCATTTCAGACGTCCAATCAACATAACGGACATCCGTATCACTGGCCTAAGGGGGTTACAATTGGACGATCTCCAATGGAGCACGGTGTCAAAATATGTGACGTGTAACGCCACCTTACCATCCCTCCTACTAGAAGGTAAGACTTGTGGGATTTAGTAGGATACGTACCTGCATTATAATATTAAATATGTCCGAACTTATAGTAATAAAACTTTAAGGCTGTAAAATATACCTAATTTTATCGATAAAAAAGTTGTTGAAATCACAGCTCTAAACCAATTAATTTTAATTTTATTGTTGGCATACAAGAACCCCAGCTCATTTTAAGCTTAAGTTTATACGAAATTTTAGGAGATGCAATAAAAACGTGTGGGGATTAAACCAAGGGGGATAATGGACTTAAGATGTGGGGTGATTTTATCGATAAAATTGTGTATATACGGCCATAAAACTTTATTACTACATACCCGGACACATTGTATAGTTTCCCCTGAACTTTAAGACCCAATATCTCATTTCGGCCATTGAGGGATTTGTAAAGGTTTAGTCAGCACCGGACCTAAAAGTAAGTTGGCTGGCAAAAGTAAATCATAAATCTGCTATCTTTTATGGCCAAACGTGGTCGGAACTAACTAAAAGCGAAGATAATATAGTGGCACAGTGGAACTTTGTGTCTCTGAAGTTGGCTGGAAGACCCTGCGCAGTTGATTTAATTGTTGCTGATTTTTATTGTAGCTTTGTATATTGTATAACTGCACCTTTCACTCGCTTACGTTTGCCGCATCGTCTCACTCGCTCACTCTATACTAGATGACAAACTGTTTCTTGCGCAATGGTTCGCAGAGCCAACTTCAGAGACACAAACATCCGCTGTGACTACTGTAACTGGGTAGAGGTCATGATCTGTTCTAAAACATCAAACGCTACACATAGAACACCTATGTAGTATGTATGTACCTACTTAACAAAAAGTTAGGTTATTGCATTCAATTAAATTAAATTTATTTCTCCATAAAATTGTACAATATTGAACATTATGATTAAATTATTAAAGCTATTACATATATGCCAAAAATAAAAATGAGCAACTGCGCCTGAGCTAGGCCGAGCCTGTATTTCAGGACGCAGTTCACTTGCCAGACATTATGAACAATACAACAGTGGTTACGTTTACATAATATTATATAACTTTAAAGCAAAATAACATTTTACAACAGAAAGAGTGAGTGTTGTGTGTGGGGTGTTTGTGTTGAATGTGTTTGAGTGAGTGTTGTGTGTGCTTTTGTTTGGTGTGTTTAATAGTTTAGCTTTATCTTAATGTTTTAAGAAGTTCTTCTGTAGTTTCATAATCACTAGTAATTAGGAAGTTCAGTAGTTTGGTTTTGCATTTCCGTTTACTTAATGAAAAAAAATTTATTTAAATAGAAAAGGACCGCAAAGCAGAAAAACGTATTTGCTAATTCTAAGGTTATTGCATTCCACTTTGTATTAAACATCGCAGAGGAGTATTGTAGGCATACTAGCCTATACAAATCTCTAGTCATCTGGAGTGGAGCGACCCAAACAGTTTATAAAGTATAGTTCCAATATTACAGTAACTTTTGACAACATGCAAATACAACTGGACGAAAAATTTGCTTATGAAGAATTCTTTACCACCATTAATTTGAGGTGAGTTGTTTTGACATATTCTTCTGCATTGCACTGCACACCATGAAAGATAGGATACTCGTAGGTTTCTTTTCACTATTCAGAAAGAGAAGTTATCCACTTAGTCAAATAAGATAGAAAAGTTAGAGAGCTCGAAAATTGTAGCAAGCCACTTGGGACAGGTTAGGTGAATTCATATAGAAATTACTGTATACTGGCGCAAGTCTAGAATTGCACCAGTAAGTATATCGTAAGCTGTGTGGCAGCCATCTGCAGGGAGGAGAGAAAGACATCTGAAGGAAGTAGCTATCCGTAGCTGTAGTTGCTCAATAACCATTTACCTAAAACGTTAAGTGCGATTGGGAAGTTATGTAGTATATTCGCCATTATCATTACGTCATTTCTGTATTTTGTGGATTAAGTATCCTATCATAAACTTAGAAATAATATTGTTTTGTAAAATGCTTATCTTTTTTAGTGTGCGTCTATTGGATCTGGCAATTCATGCCTCTGCAGGCATTAATACTGAACTGGTGTTCTACGAACCAAGGTTTTCCATTAAAAAGGCTAAAGTCGACATCAACGCAAGAGAAATACTGGTAACTAAAATATAATATATTTGAACACGTTTGCGGACGCTTCTACTTGAATCTGTTTTCTAGAATGACACAACAAACGTCCGTAAATATTTATTCGACGTATAAATACGTAGTGTCTAGGTGTATGTTTAAGCAGTTAATTTATGTGCAGCAAGAATAATGTCGCTGAGAGTACCGACCCCTGAAAGACCCCGGGATTAATATCCAATTGTTCCGACAAGCAGCCATCTATAACTAATCGAATGGACCGATCCCTCAGAAAGTCTGCAACCCAATCACACAGACCACCGGGCAGACCGAATGAAGGAAGCTGACCAATAAGGCTTTCGTGCCAGACCCTAACAAAAGTCTTTTAAATGTCGAGGGAGATCGCGAGCGTTTCCCCATGGCATCACTCCAGATGTGAATGGCACACGCTAGAAGATCCCCGTATGCCATATATATCAAGCGCAAGTTCGATCATGCATGGAGTACTGCTCTCATCTCTGGCACGGATTAGCCAAGTACCAGCTGGATGCACTTGAGTCTATCGAAAAACGGGCCAAGAGGCTCATTGGCAATGAAGTACTGGTCGAATCAAGGCTCCAGAACCTCGAACATCGGCGCCGAGATGCAAGCCTGTCGGTTTTTTACCGGTTACATTTCGGGAAGTGTGCGTTGAAATTGCATGAACTAATTCCTCCTAGCCCGTTCCATCATCGGACTACAAGAAGTACGGCGATGCGTCATCGGTACATGGTGGACATCCCACCCATACGCACCAAACGTTTTGGGAATACTTTTTATGCGTACTGTATTTCCTGTTGGTTACAACCTTTTTTTTTGGGAGTATTTAGGTCAAGAGTGAATAGGTTTCTTCTAGGCAAGCGTGCTTCATCGTCTACCATATCATTGCTTACCATCAGGTGAGATAGTGGTCATGCGCAAGCCTCGCTACAAAAAAAAATGCCGGAGTAGTAGATAGTATACTGATAGAGTACTCTGTAAGAGTATGGACGTTACAGAGATGGGTCGATCTGTAGTTGTCCGGATCATCTCGACTACCCTTCTTGATCACGTTGGCTTGCTACCAAGCATTCGGCACTTTTCCTTTCTCATACGAAAGGCGAAACAGTCGTGTAATAATCGGAGCCAATTCAGGCGCACAGGTTCTAAGAACAATTGCTGGTATACCGTCGGGGCCGCTAGCCTTATTCACGTCGAGGTTGCGCAACTCTTACAGCCATACCAACTTGTACCGCCCTACAGGGGCGGCTTTACCTATAGTGCAGGGTATGCGTAGCACACGGGCGCAGCGCCCAAGGGTGCGCCGAGCGCAACTCGCGCGCCCTCCGGACGCGGCAGTTTCAATGACCCACGTAAAAAGAACGCCGGTTTGCATACATTTTGTATGGCATCTGAAGCTCTTCTTATAAATGTCGAATTACAGCAAAGCAAGGCGCGCCAGAAGCGGCTTTTACAATAGTAACTTTTATTTCATCATGAAATAAACCTAAAAACAGATAATTACAGATTATATTGGTTAAGTAGTGAGTATCGCATCGCTACTAAAGGCGTGTACCGGTTTTAATTCGTTTGAAAACACGCCGACAATTATATTGCGAATCCTGAATTCGGCTGTTTAGAATCTATACCAAATTATAAAGAGGAAAGATTTTTTTGTTTGTTTGTTTGTGTGTTTGTTTGTACCGAATAGGCTCCGAAACTACTGGACCGATTTCAAAAAATCTTTCACTGTTGGGAAGCTACACTATGCCCGGGTGACATAGGCTACTTTTTATCCCTGTATTCCTACGGGAACGGGAACTACGCGGGTGAAACCGCGAGGCGTCCGCTAGTAAAAAATAAAGTTCAAATTGCCAAGGACGAACGTCACGCACACGGAATTTCTCGAAAGCGTGTGTACGCGTGGCGCGTGCCGCACTTTGTGTTCTACCGCTACACGTAATTTTCCGAAGTAAGCCTTGACAAAATGGATTATGTATTATATTTGAGTAAACATGTAAATAAGAGGTAAATCGGCTTTTCTTTTGATTCAAATATACTTATTAAGTAAGATTTGTTATTATCTGCCACAACAGTTGCAACTTTCACCGGGGTCAGAGCTTTTAAATAACCGCAAAGTTGTATTTTGTTATTATTGTCACTCGTTCCTACCTTAAAATACATTACATTACATACATTATTGTACTTACATTTAAAAAAGTTCTAAGTTTTGTTGTAAAGTAGTGATGGTACTACTTTACAATTGACTTCCGTGACTACCGTACAAGTCGCGAGTTCGATCCCGGGCAGATGCTAACCTTATTGAATGAATTTCTGCGTGCCGTTTGAAACGGCAGACTTGACTTTACCTAAGTCTATGACCACCACCTAATGCTGAGCGTCGCTCGGTCTCCTCTCCTCCCTTACACTTCCATCTTCTTCCTTACTTTCCTTCATACCCGGTCCTGCATGGGCCTCTCGCATCCAACCTTACCTCCATCTTTGACCTAAGTAGCCTCAAATAATAATAATAATTTGCTTGTTTTTTTAGTTCGTAGCCGAAATCCTGCAAAGTTTAGAGGAAGTAAGATACGTACTGGCCGAAATATTTAATAACTCCATAGAAGATATAATGGATGCTGTACTCAAAGTGATTATCAATGAAATTAATAAAGAACTGCTTCTGAAGGTGGACGCTAACATTGTTTTACATCACTTCCTCTCGAAGTCAATGTATCATAGCGAAATCTTTTCGGGACTCGACGAATTGAGTCCCGAGCAGCTCATGGAATATATAACACTGGTCAACCAAATGTTGCCACTTGCCAGTACATAATAGTAATCTAAAATCTTTGGCAACATGACAACTTATACAAGGAAAGTGCTTTCTTATTTTGAAATATATACTTACCGAACGAAACTAACCCCTTTGTTTATTTTACTTTATTAATGAATAGATCAATAGGGACCAATGTTTACTGAGAGATTTGACGTTATTTATTGAAGAGTGCTGTTGTATATCTTCGAAGTTCTTCATCAGATCTTTACTAAATTAAAATGGACTTTGGAAATTCGGAAAATATGATTTCAAAAAAAAAATGTTTCAATATCTGTCCACAATTGACGGAGATAAAGATGAAAAAAAATGAGTCAAACATAGAAAATGCCCCTTTTTGGAAAGCCGGTTAAAAAAGCAAATCTTTGTTGTCATTCTAATCATTTATTTATTAGATCAAAACCACAATTGACGACGCAGCACATTTTATTACAAAATGACAAGTGTAGTTGGTAATGAGGAGGTACAATAATCTTTGCCGGCGATGTCCAAAAGCTGCGAGGGAGTCGTGGTAGCAAGATAATCATTGATAACTTGCTTCAACATGTCTTTGGCAGCCGTTACTAATTCGCTTCTGTGGTTCTCTACAATCTTCATAGCACTGCTGTTCAACACTTTGTTAATTGGCCACGAACTGTCTGCTAACTCAACCTGAAAAACAATTTAAAAAAAATTGTTAGTATGTGGATGTAAGAATCGTAGCAGGTGGGGTTCTGTAGTTTCTGCCTACCCCCACGATAAGTATTTATTATTTTGGTTATTTTATTTACTTAGTGGTTAGCGACGCGAGTACGAGGCTTCTTTTTTAATTTTTAGAGGTTTCCTAATCGGGCTTTTTATTTTTTTATAATTTCATGCTTTTTAAATAACAATATTATACCGGCCGACACTTTGTTGTTTACTTGATAATAGACACGTTTCTATCAAAACATAATTTTGACACGATATCTTGTGGGACAATCCCGATTCAAAGAGTAAAATGTGTATAACTTTTCAACGGCTGAACCGCTTATCATCAAAAATTGCTAAGAACACTCTCGACAAAGTCACTTTACAAACAAAAAAAAACTAAATCAAAATCGGTTCATTCGTTTAGAAGCTATGATGCCACAGACAGACACACAAATATACAGAAACCAGCAACACACATCAAATTTATTATAACACACCTCTTTGCAGACTTCATTTATGTATGTATGTAGTAGCAGCACCGAATAATTAATAGTGGTAGTAGGTATAACTTCCCCCCCCGGTGGGTTCTCGCATTGTCGAGGCGCGGGGCACAGTAACCGTGGCATGGTCACCCACGGTAAAGCGAAGAGGAAGCCGAGGAAGAGCCGCTAGTCAGGGCTTTTGGCGATAAGCCGACGACGTAGCGGCCAACATGTAGGTTATGGTGCTGCCTGGGCGTCACCGCAAGAGAGGCGGGCCGCGATGTCGTATGGGGTCTTCCAAACCCATACAATATCGCGGCTGAGGGTTGGAGACCGCGGCGGGAGAGGAGGCGGTGCGCCGCGCTCCCTACCTTCCACGGCCTGGACGGGGTCGCCACCGTCTGATGGCGAACGCGTTGGGGCCGCAGGGGAAGAGGACTGTCGGTACAGCGTTGGCCGTTCTCCACATCCCTTGCGGCCGAAATATGGTAGTTGCTGGGGCCATTGACCCGTCACAAGGGGACCAAGGGTGCCAAACACGGGTTCGTGTGCACCCATGTGCTGGGGTGGTCACGGCGCACAGTGTGTTCTGGTGCGCCGGTGATGGGGGTACTTCCCAGAGGAGGGTCCGGTGACGGACAGCCGCGGCGAGTTCGCGGTGAGTGCTTACGCGTACCCATGTTCCCGCCATAAGCGGCACAGGAGGACACCGTGGAGTTTTAGTGGATTGGAGTCCCACATAACTGCGCTATCTCCCCGTGGTAGCGCAATGTGCATGAGCATTTCTCCACGCTAAAAATAAATAAAAAAAAGGTATATCATTCTTAGTAAACAGAATAGACCAGTTGGTGTTGATAGAACGGTACTACATGTTAAAATAAATGGTGCAACTTTGTCGAGGGTACAGACCTAGACGGTACCTTGGGCACGTATTGACCGCTAGCCTCAGGGACCATGGCGACATTGATAGAGAGCGGAGGGCGCATAAGATTGCCCGCAGGTTTTCACGTGCTTCTGCGGGGGGTTAAGAAGATTCTGTTTATTAGGGCCTTCTGTACCTCGTTTTACACCTGCAGCCTCTGGGTTCATTTTACGCAAAAATCGTACAGCGGCCTTCACGTTCAGTATAATGCCTTCAGGGTGCTGATGGGGCTGCCTCGCTTCTGTAGCGCATCAGGATGTTTGCGGAAATGCGCGTCGATTGCTTTTATGCATTGATGCTTAAAATGTGTGCATCCTCATGGCCGCATGATTACTGACAGGCTGGTCTGTGTTTATATGAATCTTCGCTCCACTATTTCAGCTGGAATGCTGAAGCAATGATGATTGTGTCTATATGAATTTTAAATGTTGTTGTGTTCTAACTGTATCTGTTGTTATTGTGCTACTAACTTATACCTATAAGTTTATATTGTTTCTAACACCATAATTATGTATGTTTAGGTTTAAGTTATTTTATATGGGCCCTGTGGCCTTAAATAAATGGGTTAATAATAGAGGTTTATTGCCGAATCAAGAAATATATTAATGAAAAAAATATAGGTAAGTGCTTAGGTTTGTTTACACAAGTCATGCGTGATACAAATGTGTCGACAGAACCGCAACGCACGCTCAGCATGCAACAGATTCGATTTGCTTTGTTTTATTTCCTACTTGACGCATAATATTACACTACCGGTACCGCCTGTTTTGATAGATCATATTGAACAGTAAGGCTATTTCCGTAATTTTAAAGAACGTTCGCATACTTCGCATTGACATCGCAAAGCTTGATGTAGCTTTAGGGTTGTATTAAAAAAAGCAAAAAATGCCGCGTGGTGCACAACGAGCGCAAGTTTTAAGAAGTGGCAAATTTGGTTTCACACTAAGGGTAGTGTGAAACCAAATTTACAACAAACAAGAAAGCCCGCGCAATGCTGAGCCGTAGTTAAAATCTAGTAAGTCAATAAATTCGAGTTTTTTGTCCGTTCTTCTCTACGCAGGCTTTCCCGAACGGATGATAGAATCACTTTATTATGATCCAGCCGTAGTTGTCCCACAGCGACGCCCTGAGCCGAGGTTCGACCCCACAGGGGGTAGCCCTCAGCGTGATCGCTTAGGTTTAGCTTTTTGTGCCTAGCTGGAGGCTATAAAGCTTGTTCTCCACAGGATCGCCCGGTGAACCAGGAGACAATCACATTGATTGACCTGCGAGACACCACTAAAAAAAAAAGAGACCAAACGCCATGGTTTGTACCGCGGTGCCGGGAAATACTGCATTGAAGGCATGGTTGGCGCAGTGGCTGAGCGATTGGCTGTCGCGCTGCGTGTCGCGTCGCGGTTTCGATTCCCGCAAAGAACAGTTATTCCTGGTCTGGCTGTTTGTTAATGTGAATAGACACATACAACAGTCATTCCTAGTGTGGACCAAAGATTTTTATAATAATGAGATTTAAAACAAACACATCTTAGACAATGGATGAAAAGCACATTTTTCATTTCTATTTTGACGCTTTCCACAATGTAGAACCACCACCAGTGCTCAAGTCCTACCTGAATGCCAGAAACACTAAAATTCAGGTCGACGTCATCAACTTGTGTGGCAGTGCCTTTCGGCACTAACTTAGTTCCAACCGTTACTTTTACGTTTTGGAAAGTCGCCCTGAAACATTAAATACATCGAAAATGTTTGAATTGCAGTATACAGACCGTGGGTGGAGAAATCTGAAACTATGCGGTATAGCGGAAAACACTCAAAGAAGTCAGGCGGCCGATTTTGATGAAAACTAAAATTGCATCAGCAACTGCATTTTTGTTGCAAATGTGCCCGTTCCTTAAGTTTACCTTATCTCATTCCGTCACTATTCCTTATAATTTCGGATTTGGTGGTTTCCTAAATTTTCCTGTTACTTACTTCATCAATCCTGATCCTTTTAGCGAATACATCACGTATGCACGTCCTTTTAAACTATAGTTTTCTGAAAATAAATTGAATAAAGGCATTTATATACATCTTTAAAAATGAAAACATGACAGTATAAACTTGCTATTGATGTATTTGAATGTTGGCAATGATTCTATATACTATAATATCACCTTCAGCAGCCCAATTGTGTAAGTGAATTCGACAAGGCAAAGGGCAAGTTTCCGAATTCACTTACGTAATTTATAGGCTGCAGATACCCACCGGGCTGATAAGTCGAATAATGCTCAAGGCGAATGTTTAGGTTTAAGTTCAAAACGCAACAAATTCAGTCGTATGCTAAACCTGCTAAACGTTTCACAGTCGTCCACGTAACTATACTCTTTGCGCTGTAGCATGGTGTGGGTGACAATTTCAATAAAAAAAATTACGCATATACGTATACGCATTTTTTGTAGTATAACGCCACACAGGCAACTATGGTATATGGTATAACTATGACGTTAAACTACAAAGAAATACGTATACGTATATGCGTAAAAAATGTTATTGATTCTGTCACCCGCACCATGCTACAGCGAAAAGAGTGTACCTACACATCATATATTGTAACTTCCAAGAACTTCTTCTGTAGGTTACCCAGGGTTCAAATTTTGTGATAAAACATATACCTACTTTAAAATGAAGAATAGGTACCTGCAGTTAGCGTCAACAGTGGGAAGTGGAGAGCGGTAGAGGCTTGCAAGTCTGTTGCAGACACAGACAGCTCCTCAACTGCGAAGTTATTTACACCAGCCAGTTGCATGTCGCCAGTCGTGTACGTTATTCTAAATAAAGAATACACTTATCAAATAGAGTTAATAGAGTAGTGCCGAGATTCTTTGTTAGGCTCCGGGCAAACGGGCCTCCGACTCCAGCCATCATGCAGTGGCTGTCGCGCGCCACGTCCTTTGGTACCGCACAAACGAAGGTGGTCGGTGGTCGGTGACCGCTACTACATGTTATTCTCCTTCTGTGAGTGCGAGTGTGAGCTGCGAGTAGTCGCCACCCACCGGTGGCGTGTCGCGGACACTCAGTCGCGAATGGCGAGTGGCCGCCAATTGCTACTTGCGTGTCTAGTTTGCGCGGAGCCTTAGATATGATGTACCTACACGTTCTTGGAGTCAGTGTTCAAATCTCCAAACGGTATTGGAGATGAAGCCTCCTCACTACCAGAGCGGCGACACTCGACAGTTATCATTAATCGTAAGTACGTTCTTTGTTTGAGAACTCGTTTAAATAAAAGTTAGAGTACAATTACTAGCATCACATGACATGACATCGCGGTTGTATCCTGAAGGGTTATGCAGAGGTCATATACATCGCTACTTCGGGGAAGAAAGGGCGTAAAAGCCAAAATAGCAACTTTACAGGGCAGCGAAAAAACGTTTTTTTTTTTAAATTTTGGAAAATAACTTTTTTTGCAATAGAGTTAAATTCGAATGAATTGGTGATATTTACTTGCATTTAAGTGCTCTTTAATATCAAGAAGCTTAATTTTAAGTAGACCTTATGGTTTAGAAGATAGGATGGATTTACGACCCAAAATTTTAATAAAAATGGCTTTTACACCGTCTATAAATACGTACTATAGGACGTAAATCCACAAATATCTATAATGCTAACATACATCGTGTCGTATAAACCATCTTTATACAGTGAAAAGGTCGTTGACTGCACCACTTATAACAATTATCGTGAGTAAACCTACAATTATTATAATTTTGTAAGATTTAATGTGGTGAATATTGAAATTAAGGTGCATAGAAGCTCAAAATAATAGCATAATAATTATTATTATCTGATTTATCATAGTTCTATATTACAAAATTTATTATAACGAATTAGGTTACCTACCTGTTAAGTTAAATGCACACGATTCATGAATATTTTAAGGGTAGTTTCGAAAAACTAATTATTGAAAACCTTTATTGTTTATTTAGGTTGGTATTTAAGTCAAGTTTCATGTTTATTGACCCAAGAAATCAGATTCTTCAAAAAAATTAACATCCCCTAAGTCGTCTTTTGGGGACAGTTTCAAAAAATAATAAGAGCAACCTTTATTATTCATTTAGGTTAGTATTTATGTCAAGTTTCATCTGTAATATATAATATCTGTAAAACCTCCTAAATCGTCTTTTGGGGGTAGTTGCAAAAAACTAATAATGAAAACCTTTATTGTTTATTTAGGATGGTATTTATGTCAAGTTTCATGTTTATTCACCCAAGAAATCACATTCTTCAAAAAAAGTTACATCCCCTAAATCGTCTTTTGGGGGCAGTTGCAAAAAACTAATAATGACAACCGTTATCGTTTATTTAGGATGGTACTTATGTCAAGTTTCATGTTTATTCACCCAAGAAATCAGATTCTTCAAAAAAAATAACATACCCTAAATCATCTTTTGGGGGTAGTTTCAAAAAATAATAACAGCTACCTTTTTTATTAATTTAGGTTAGTATGTGGCAAGTTTTTTGACCCAAGAAACCACATTTTTCAAAAACACTGTAATACCTCCTAAATCGTCTTTTGGGGGTAGTTGCAAAAAACTAATAATGACAACCTTTATTATTTATTAAGGATGGTATGTATGCCAAGTTTCAAGTTCATTCACCCAATAAATCAGATTCTTCAAAAAAACTAACATACCCTAAATCTTCTTTTGGGGGTACGAGATTAACATATAAAGTAGGTAATTCAGCAGTCAATACGGAAGAAGATTCAAGCTGCGTGCTATTGTCGTAGGTAGACAATGTATTAACAATTAGAGACGAATTAGCGATCGGAACTGATGTAACTTTGGTTTCTGGAGCATAGTCAGCTGGCAAAAGGTTTGAAGAAAACGACTCAACGGTCGGCACAGCACATGAGATTTCATTTTCAGCAATTACTGGATCTGCAGGGAGGGCAGTAATATTTGGATGTGGTAATACAACAGTCGACGAACTATCAGCCTGTTTTAAGACTTCCATAGAAATAATATTTATTTTGTTACTATTGTTTTTAAACGGGCTTTTTGGTGGTATAAGGCTACCAACGTTGTCTCCAAAGAATGAAGCATGTGCTCGGGGTAAAGAAATCATAGAGGTATTGATATCGCCATCACTGCTTGAATTAATTATGATTTTTTTGTGTGTTGCTTTTGATATTTTTATTGGTTGCATTTCTGTGTCGCTGTTTTCGATTATATCATTGCTTTGATCCGAACTACTATTTTGATCAAAACTCCTAGTCGACTGACTCGGCTCGTAGTCAGATCTGGAAATAAGATGATAATAGAATTACTTATACAAAAATTATACAAAAAAGTCGTCTTTATTTTTAATGCTAGTAAGAGTTAGGGCGTAAAAGCCATTGTAGTTTTAGTTCCCTGTAATATTGGGGTCGTAAAAGTCACGCACGGCATCGAAAAATCAGAAGACATTAGTCATTAGGGCGTAAAAGCCAGTCTAACAAATCAGTTTCATGGAGTTTATAACGGAATAAATAGAAATGCATGTAATTTGAATAAAGAAAATGATTAAACAAAATAACTGAATTAAAATATTGTGAATAATTAGATAGGTACCTACGTAACATGACCTTTGTGGTAAAGTTAGTTAGCACTTAGGTACGTAAGCACCCATCTATACAACTATACATACAACCATAATAAACCCGACCGTTTTTACACCGTGAGTACCTAATATTTTAAGTAGTAAAAAAATAGGTAAGTACCTATCTTCCTAGAAATTACTACGACGAATGCACTCTTAATATTTATTATAAAATAAATACGAATATCTCTAACTAAAGAAACATCACATTAGGTAAGCACGTCTAAACAGTTTGAGCCAAGAATAATAGATAGGTACTGTACTATTACTTAAAACTTACCTTTGTGATGAACGACGACGGCTTTGTAATAATGCAATAACGATATTCCTTCTTTTTAGCAAGGAATCCAAGGCTTTCGGCTTCGTATTATCCATTTTTTTAATTAAACAAGTAACTTATTCGCACTGTATTAATATTCAAACGGAACGTAAACAATAACAATCCGGTAAAGAAACTGCGATTGACAGACTGACAAGATTGGACACGACCGTGGACTTCACTTGTGGTAAGACGTGTACATGCAGGTTGCGATTGTGTTTGTGCGTGTGTCGTCGGCAGCGCGCGCGCTTTATTGGCTAAATAAATTATGTTTCTATCTCACTCCATTGTAAGACTGTTTAACGTACGCATAAGAGACAACGATAAATAAATGACATGATTATCCCTCCGATTTTTAGACTAAAGAAATTGTTATTGTTACGATTTGAATGCTGTAACTCCAAGTTTTTATTTTTGTGCAAGGGCGTAAAAGCCAAATCATATTTAAATTGCCAAGTAAAAATGTCGTAAAAGTCATTACGTAATAAATATTGTATTTACGACCAAATATTCTTTCATACTATGGTGATACGCCCTTATTAATTTGAAATAATTAAATAATGTCATATACGTCAATTTTTTTTAATAAAAATGGTTTTGGTGAGAAAAAAATCATGGGGGTAAAAGCCATTTTTTTGGGAATATTGAAATTTTAAATATACAGATCGATAGAGCGTCGAAAACTAAACAAAGTTGCATTATTAACTCATTTTGGCCAAAAGTGGCTTTTACGCCCTTTCTTCCCCGAAGTAGCGACATCTGTCCCTTACACACTCAAAATAACCTTACTCTAACAGCTTATGGTCACCTCCCTAGAGTGTAGATGTTGACGGCTCGGCACCTATATAATTATGACTTAAGCTGTCGTATTATATTATAAGTATCAAAATATGAGTGTAGCTAGGTATTTTGAGTGTGCGTAAGGGACAGGTGTACTTACACAAGTCATATACATCTGCCCTTACACAAACTCAAAATAACCTTACTCTAAGAGCTTATGGTCAACCTGGGGGAGGTTGCTATTGAGACTTTCCTAGAAAAGCCCAATAAAACTTTACCCAACACGGAATCGAAGCCAGGAGCTCAAACTCAGAGCAGTAGCGCTTACGAACATTAGGCCAATGAGGAACGAGAAGGCCAATATTGCTAGCTTCTCGAAAAACTATGTGTTAATTTGTTTTAACAATCACTTTCACTAAAGTCTCCGCCAGATAACAAAACAAATTTAAGTCATTGATCCGACTTATACCAAAAAGTATAATTACGTAACTTGAAAACATGTATTTCTTGATAATTTTGGTCTCAACTGTGTGTTTCTTCTTTGATTAAAGTGTAGGTGAGTACTTACTTTATACCAAAGCCTTCGTATACACCATCCACAGATGGTAAACCTATCGCTTCTAACGATGGAAGTGGTGAGGAAACATCTCCTTTTCGCCATGTCGACAATAAGTCTAGAAGTTGGCTCTCCACGCAGTTCTTAGCTGTTAATTTAAAACAATACCTATTTAAGGTTATGAACACAACAGCCAAATAATGAATTTCTACGCATCATCACTCATTGCCTACTATTTACCTGAACGAGTAATTTAATCGAATATGTGTTATGGTAATAAATGGTACAATGTGTGCATCTAATACGGTGCGAGTCGGTACTGAGATTACTTAGTTTCCTTACAGAAACCCAATCCGGAATCGTACCTGCACTACTAGAGACAGGACTACAACTACGTCACATTTGTCGAGTATGTTCTGTGTTCTGCGGATAAGTTGATACCACAGTGGATATTATTTGGTGACAAAAAAAAATACTACTTACGAAGTACTTCTGCCCCGAATGTCCCTAACCCTGCAGCAAGGGCACATATTACTACGAAACTAGTAACGCACTTCATATTAAAACTTCTAAAAATAATGTAGAACTAAGCGACCGACAAAAGGAGCGCTGCATTTATAGTGTTGCTTTTGATGTTAGTTTACAAATGACTGGCCTTGCTCATCTTAAAGGTATATCTGATAACGCAGCAATAAAATAAAAGGATTGCATAAAGAACACCTGATTACTTAGACAAACCAAACAGTGAATCAAATACTAGATAACACCGGTCAAGGCGCTCTAGTTGTCTACAAGATAAGCCCACTGTAACATTGTGTTGTGTACCCAGTAGGTAGGTAGGTAGGTACACCAATTTCTGCTCAAGTTCAAGTTCTCGTGTAGGTACCTACATAGTCTTAACTATTGGATTAATGTCATGAACAAAACGTGCGCAGTTAAAAGTAAGCCAAGGGAAACCTAGACGGTCTGATTGTTAAGGTACCTTCGTAACGTAGGACGTCTAATACTTCCTATTTGTTCTATATTTATATAAGCAATTGCCTAGGGCATCATGTCTGGGGGGGCACCAGAAGAAAAACAAAAAAAAATCCGTCCTTAGGGCATCACGTCAAAGTCAATTTGACTTTGACTTTGACTTTTGACTTTTTTTAAGGGCACATCCTTTTTATTATCGTCTCACTGCACAACCCCTAAAACTGACTCAGAATAACTGTCGGAAAGTTAAAAATTACTGTACAAAATAGTAAGCGAGGAATCAGTGCTGCCGACTCGAGGAATCCCCAACTCATAGACACCAACATAAGAATCAAAGCAGCATTTAGGTGTATTAGTACAAAAAAAAATTTGTAATTCGTTCCGTAGTATGCACATCACAGACTAAATAACAGTAGATTTGCATATCATAATATGATTTCAAAAAGCGCTAGATTTAGCGCTAGGCGCTAAAACGCGCTATTGGACAAAAAAAGCGCCAGATCTGGCGCTGAAAGCGCTAAGTTGGCAGCACTGCAGTGACCAGTGACCCAGTGACTGTAAGCCGTTGTCAATTGTCAATTAACATTGTCAACGACAGGTGTCAGTTCTCACTGTTCCACCGTTGCCAGAACGTAACTTTTGTTACATTTTATCTAACTTTTACCGTCTCACGTAACCTCCATGTAACACGACTCAAAATGTTACTTTTAGGACTTACTAAAAATATTAAAATATTAGCCCGCAAACAAAAATAATCGTGAAACGGAATAACTCTAAGAAAGCCTTTGTTCGACGTGTTGTCACACCTGTGCCCTGAGGCCTTATTGCGAGTTTTACTCACGCTCACTAGTGATAACGTAAACGATCTCTTATGTCAAAATGTATACAAAAAAAGAGGTTTCTCCTTACCGTCAAGAGTTCATTTAGCTATTTATTACTCACTGTTATGTAACTTTGGCTTCGTTTACATGAACTAGAGTGGGCTGAATACCTACCGGCCGGCGTAACCTAGATTTGATTATGTTTATCGATCTTTTCGCTAATACGACCAAGTAGGTACCTACCTACATAGTTGTTTCTCGTTGTATTTTGAATGTTCTAAACTAAACGCAATGGATTTACCCGTGATAGACGCGGGGGAGGGCCCGCCCGTGCGAAAATTCAAATTATGAGCGCGTTCCGCTAACTTATATTTTATACTTTATACCTGTACGTAGTATAGTGTGTAGAGCTATTCTGGGTGCATCGTCCTCACATATATTAATGTATGTACTTATGTAAATATTGTAAAACACCAATTTTTTAAAAAAAGAGTATAATGGAGTTTCTTGTGCGTTCTTCTCCATAACAATCTACTTGCCGAATGCACGGTAGAATCATTTTTTATTACCTGTAAATTTTAATTTATTTGACGTTCAAAAGTGCCGTTACTTGGCCTAGTTGAATAAAATATATTTGACTATGAGTTTGAACTACAAAGTAGAAAAAAAGAGTCTAATTGTAGTATTTTATTATTTTTGTGTCGTTTTCCACATAACATATAGGTAATGTAACTTTTCTCATGAAAATGTAACTTTTTAAGAGACATCTTAAAAAGTAGTTACATGTAACATTTGACTATCTGCCACTGGCAACACTGCACTGTTCAATGCTGTCAGTGTCACTGTCACAGAATTGACAGAATGTCTCCTGCTACTGCCGCCGGGGACCGGCGGTGACCTAATCCTAAAATAGAAATAATAAACGGAATCTGTGAAGCTGTTACTACACCTGCTAGACATCTACCTTAATTTAATAAGTGGTACGGTTAAAGAAACTGCCTTCGTCATGGGCGGTAAGAGCAAATTTCAAGATTTTTACCACGATTCTAAGAAGATGTTTACGTGGTCTTTTATGAAGGGTTTAGTTGTAAACCCTTCACAGTTACCTTTCGCTGCCTTCCTCCTAATCGTTGCTGAACTAATTATTAACGTGCTGGTGGTGGAACGTGTGCCGTATACTGAAATTGACTGGAAGGCATACATGCAAGAATGTGAAGGATTCCTGAATGGAACTCTCGACTACAGCCAGCTCCGCGGAGACACCGGACCTCTCGTGTATCCAGCAGGATTCGTATACATCTACTCTTTGTTGTACTTCCTTACAGGTCAAGGTGAAAATATCAGATTTGCACAGTACATATTTATTGGCATCTATTTGCTTCAGTTATGTCTTGTTCTTAGAATTTACATCAAAACAAAGAAAGTTCCTCCTTATGTTCTTGTTATAACTATATTAACCTCGTACAGAATACATTCAATCTATGTATTGAGATTATTTAATGACCCCATTGCTGTACTTTTCTTGTATGCTGCTTTAAATTTGTTCATGGACTCTAAATGGTACCTAGGTAGCATATTCTACAGTTTAGGTGTGTCAGTAAAGATGAATATACTTCTTTATGCCCCTGCATTATTCTTCTTTTATTTGACTAATTTAGGTTTCAAGGGAACCATAATACAACTGTTTATTTGTGGTGTGATTCAAGTAGTATTAGGTTTACCATTTTTGTTCAGCAGTCCAGTAGCATACTTGAAGGGAAGTTTTGACATAGGCCGTGTTTTCAATCATACTTGGACTGTAAACTATAGGTTTCTGGATATTGATGTATTTGAAAACAAATGTTTTCATTTGTCTCTATTAGCAATACATGTGATTTTGCTGATTATATTCATTCCTATGTGTGTCAAATATTTTAAGAGCTATTGCCGTCTAAAGTATGTGCAGAAACAGGTGCAACCGCAAATTGATGCTAAAAATTTAGAAAATAAGAGGAAGAGTAAATTGAAGAAGGAAATGAAGAAAAAGTTAGGCAAAAAGGTTGATGAAACAGAAAACTTGACCAAAGAACAGGAGGATTTCATTAATTCATTTGAAACAATGTTGCAGACCTCTTCTCAAAAGGGTGGAAAGAAAGCAGTTAAGAAACCTGCTGAAGTTGAGCAAGATCCTCATTATAATATCAATTTTGATATTTTATCTCAGTTGTTTATCCTACCAATGTTTATTGTTAACTTCATTGGTGTAATGTGTGCAAGGAGTCTTCACTATCAGTTTTATTCATGGTACTTCCACAGTCTGCCATACTTGCTATGGACCAACAATTACTCAGTTATAGTCAGGTTCCTGCTTCTAGCTCTTATTGAAATGTGTTGGAACACCTACCCTAGCACATACATAACAAGTGCTTTATTACATGTATGCCATGTCACTGTACTCTATGGCGTTTACAGAAAAATATCAGTTGAATTGAGAATGGTTTCTAAATTAGAATAGTTTTAATATTTATTTTATGTTTCCCCTCATGTGCTTAAAATTAAAAGATTGTAAGGCATAAAAAGATGAAACCAAGTGGAGTTTAAGATTGAATCAACATAACATTATAAAGTGTTTATTTAACTGACCTACTTACGGGTGTTAACTAAGACAACAACCCATAATCACATTGCATCATAAATTAATGACTGCCTTACACACTCAGCTTTTTACGCCTTACATCGTAAACGAGTGTGTTCATTTTGTACAATTACGATTTTATGACTGTAAATATTGTTACATAAAGTACGTATTTTTAATAAAAGATTTTTACTTGACAGTTTTGCTTTATAATGTTATACCCATTTTGAGAGTCCATTCCCGGAACATAAGCAGTCACAGCGACCCATTGCTGTATTACAAAATGTGCATTGCTGGCATACTGCCTGCACCTTTTTGAAACTATTAGTTTTGTTCAACTATGGACATTTTCATGCATCTCACGTAAGAAAAACCAGTTAAGATGACGACTAACGCCAACGACCTTGAGGGAACAAAACTTGCACTGGTTTCACACCCGCGCGACCCAAAATTTAGTAGTTTTTTGTACTTTCGAAGAAAGTAAACTTTGAAGTTGCGCGGTGTCTTCTCGTCCAAATTACCACAGTGTCTCAAGACAAAAGTCTATGACCAGTGTGTGTTGCCAGTGATGACATATGGCTCTGAGACGTGGTCGCTTACAATGGGCCTTATCAGAAAGCTTACAGTCACTCAAAGGGCAATGGACAGGGCTATGCTCGACATTTCCTTGCGTGATCGAATCAGAAATGTAGAGATCCGTAAGAGAACCAATGTTACCGACATAGCTCGAAGAATTGCCAAACTTAAGTGGCAGTGGGCAGGGCACATTGCTCGCAGAACGGATGGCCGATGGGGCAGAAAGGTTGGCGACCGCGAACCGGAAGACGTTGCGTTGGAAGGCCTCCCACCAGGTGGACCGATGACCTCGTGAAGGTTGCGGGGATCCGCTGGTTGCGAGACGCACGGGACCGGTCAATGTGGCGACGCTTGGGGGAGGCCTATGTCCAGCAGTGGACGTCTTTCGGCTGATATGATGATGTTATACGAATAAAACTCGAAATTTGCTTAGATGAAATTATTGAGAAAATGGTCCAATTTAACATACCTATATTTTTTTCAATAAATTACGACCAGCCGTTTAGAAGTGATTCTCATTTTATAGTCAGCTACTCAAGGGAATTGGGCGTATCTATTCCCCAATGTCAACGCAGTACTGGCTATGCGCCCGCTTAGAGCCAGAATACCATGAATCTCCTATTAGACAATTTTGTTATGGACACCGACGGCAATCGCTTCCAAATTTGGTAAATAATTACTACTCAATTGGCACCAATTAGTACTCGAACAACAGAATTGGTACCTTAGTAGTTTTCGAGAAAATCAACTATGAAGATGGTTCTGCGGTAGTCACGCTCCATTCAGCAGGAACACCATGAGCGCCGAAAACGGGGGCATTCTACAGCTATTCTCAATATACAAATAATTACTACCCATAAATGTGACCCATTTCGTAAAAAAAACAGAATTGAATCATTTTTATTTATCGAGAAATCAACGATGATAACTTTCGCTTGCTCGTTCAGCAGGACTTTGAATGTTGATTCCATGTTGGAGGAGCCTGCGACTTTCCTCAAACCTACATAGAAATTTACTACCCTGCAAGATAAAATTGATACCCAAAATTCACAACTAGTACTCCAGTAGTTTACGAGATATATAAACCATGCCATTGGTTGCGCACATCGGTTCATACTTGTGGTTTACACCTACCAATCTTGGGTTCAGTCATTGAGATTGAGATAATGTACACTACATTTATTATCTCAATGGGTTCAGTCGGCTTCTTGTATTTTGATGTCAAAGTTATGACACTCTCGTTTTGACTTTTAGCAATATTATTCGATAACGCAAGCATGTATGCGTTTGAAACTTTTTGTGGTTATTACAAGCTACAAGATGGACTGAATATAGTTTTCAGCGAGCTTATACGTTTTCTCATTTAGGCGCTGCGAATTTTTTTCGGGTTTTCGAAAAAGCGCAATTACATATAAATTATAAATATTTTCTTAAATCTATTTCCGGCACAAATATCAACGGTAGAATCAACTTGTATTCCATTTAAATTTAAATTGTGACATTCAAAAGTGCCGCTTGGTGGCCCAGTTGAAATAAATATCTTTTGTCTTTTGTCTTAAAAATACGCACAAATCAAGAGCTACTCGTGTATGTTTATTCTACAGGCGCACGTACAATGGTTTGAGAGATACGATTCTGCAAAACGTTACCCCAGCAGAAAATGCAATATCTCGAAAACCTGATGACGCACCAGTTATATTTTCAGCGCACATTTTTGCACAAATTTAAGCTTACGTTTTTTTTTCAAAAATGACGACACGCACTTATTTTATAAGTGGCGCACATTCACAGCAGATTACGCACGAATTATACGTTCCACTCATATCTCTCTACAGACCGCACTTTCCTGTTGGGGTAACGTAAGTACACTGCAAAATATGTCCGTGACTACCGCAGGACCCCGACAGGAACCGCTTCCATATTTGGTAAATAATTACTACTCAATTGGTACCAATTAGTACCCGAACAACAAAATTGGTACCTTATATCTTATCTTATCTTGTGGAGGGGCCGAGAAATAACTCGGACACTTCGACCCATGGGATCTATTGTGTTCCCCTAGATAACTTACTCCTCGCCGATCTCGTTGAAAACACTTTTCATGAGTTTTACAACGAGACTAGGAGATATGAGCCTATAGTCTTCTGGTTTTGGATATCCAACCCCTAGGAGACTCATTCGCTTACCAGCCAGTGCATCGCATGTGCACAGAAGGTGCTCCATGCGTTCCGTATGTTCCCCACACAAACTGCACATGGGTGTCGCGGTTAGACCCATTTTCATGAGCATGTCGTTGGTTCCAAAGTGCCCAGTAAAGGCCCCAAGCAGGTAACGGATTTGCCCCCTGCTCATATTCCAAATGCATTCCCGGGCTTTGAACGTAGAGCCTAGGAATTTCTTGGAGTGTTGTAGACCGGTATTAGACAGCCAATGTTTTCGTTGTTTTTGATCTGCAAACTCCCTAAATGTGGCTTTGACGAGACACGTCGAAATGCCTACACATGGTTCTGGACCCACAAAATCATTTGCTGAGCCCTCTCTTGCCAGTTCATCTGCCACTTCGTTACCATGGATTCCTTTGTGCCCAGGGACCCACATCAGTCTTACCCTGTTATGCTTCCCAAGCCTGTTTAGGGCCTGGATAGCGTCCAGAATAAGTCTGGAGTCCACTTTGTAGGATGCCATGGCTTTGATTGCAGCCTGACTGTCACTAAGAATATATATGGATTTGCCTCTGGTTCCTCTATCTATATTCTCTTGAGCACAGGTTATTATGGCATATGTTTCTGCTTGGAATACAGTTGCCATCTTCCCTAAGCTTCTGCTACATTTGTAACCTTTTGCGTATATTCCCGCTCCTGTACCTGATTCCATTTTGGATCCATCAGTGTACCATACCAGACTATCTTGTTCTGGTGGATCGATTCCCTTCGTCCAGTCCTCTATTGTAGGGATTTGGACCTTGAAAGACCTTTCAAACACAAACATAGTTTGCATTTTATCGGATATCATGCTTGTTACCCGATCCAGGTCTTCATTCCCATCGAACTTTGTATGGTTAGTCTTTGGCTTAGAGGCATCCCATAGTCCAGCAACAGCAAGACGATGTAATGTCTTCCTTGCCTCGAATTCAACCATCATATGCAGAGGAGGGATATTAAGGTATCTCTCAATCGCTGCCGTAGGTGTTGTCCTGAAAGCACCCGTGATGCCGAGACACACTGTTCTTTGTAACCTGGTGAGTGGCGCTTTGCACGAGGCAAGCTTTGTTCTTGGCCACCACACTATGCTGCCGTATGTGATAATAGGTATTATCATTGTCCGGTACAGCCATCGTATCACTTTGGGCTTTAGCCCCCAAGTTTTACCGTAGGTGGAGCGACACATGCCGAACACTCGTAGGGCCTTTGTCGTAATATTTTCCACATGAGTTTTCCACCTGAGTTCTTTATCAAGCGTTACACCCAGATATTTAACTTCGGTGGACCAGGTCAGCTTTATTCCATTGAGGGAGGGCTCTCCTAGGTTTCCTAGTTGTCTTTTCCTCGTGAATGGAATAATGACTGCTTTGCCTGGGTTGATAGAGAGGTGGTTCTTAGTACACCATTCTTCTGTCATCCTCAATGCCTGTTGTAATAATCCAGAGACTATGTTCGGGAATTTACCATTAACCATTATAGCTATGTCATCTGCATAGCCTACTGTGTAGAATGGTCCGGTATTGAGTTTGGTAAGTAGCGAATCTACTACCAAGCACCACAGTAACGGTGACAGCACTCCGCCTTGCGGACAACCTCTTGTTGTTTTTGCACTAAGTCTGTCTCCCATCAGTTCCGATCTGACTATCCTGCTTCTCAGCATATTGTCAATCCAGTTGCACGTGGTATCATTGATGCCATGTTCCTTTGCAGCTATGCGTATGGACTCAAATGTTGTCTTGTCGAAGGCTCCCTCTATGTCGAGGAAAGCCCCGACACATATCTCCTGTCCCTCAAGCGCAGCCTCGGCTCGACTCGCAACATAGTGCAATGCCGTTTCCGTAGATTTGCCAGGGCTGTAGGCGCACTGTAGTTGATGTAGAGGGAATACTTTAAGTGGTCCCTCTCTTAGGTACCTGTCTACCAGTTTCTCCAGAGCTTTTAGGAGAAAGGATGATAGACTGATGGGCCTGTAAGCTTTGGCTTCCTCATAAGTCGGTCTACCCACCTTCGGTATAAAGGTGACTTTGACCTCCCTCCATGCTTTGGGTACGTACCCAAAGGCTATGCAGGCTCTGTAGAGCTTGCTCAAATGGGGTATCAAAACAGATGCCCCTTCTTGCAATAGTATTGGGTAGATGCCGTCCGGACCAGGTGATTTGAGAGGCTGGAAGCCCGCTATGGCAAGCTTTAGTTTATTTTCATCTACCACTTTCTTTGCCGTGAGCCAGTTATTTTTGGACGTGTGCCTTGTGAGCTCGTCCCTTGTGACTGGTTCCTCTTCATCGCTGTCGCGCAGTATACATTCCGGGAAGTGAGTCCTAAACATCACGCCCAGAGTGTCCTGTCCAGTTTCCGTGAGATGCCCATTCTCATCCTTTATAGATGATAGTGGGTTTGTCTTAGTCATGGACATTGCTTTGCACACCCTCATTCCATTTGGCAGAGTTTCAATGGAGGTGCAATGCTGCCGCCAATTAGTTCTTTTGGCCTTGCGTACCGCCGTGTTGTACCTTGTCAGCATGCTATGATAGCCTGAGAAATCCTTCTTGGCTTTTGCATCATTAAAGGCCTGTCGTGTTTCCTGACGTATTTTAACTAGTTCAGGAGTCCACCATGGTACCTTTTTACAAAAGGCCTTTTTCTCTGGGCAATTATCTTCCCATGCACCGATGGTGCCCATCTTGATTCTGTCCGCTTCAAATTCTATATCTAGTATGGAATTAAGCTTACCTTTAGGGCTCCCTAGATTTATTTTTAGGTCCCTCCTGTACGAGTCCCAATTTGTATGCCTTGGGTTTCTCCTTCGTCTAGTTTCGGCTACTCCCGCCGTCCTAAACCTAAAGCATATATAATTATGGTCAGACAGAGAGATTTCGTCCGATACATGCCAGTTTTCAATATGAATTGGTACCTTAGTAGTTTTCGAGAAAATCGACTTTGAAGGTGGTCCTGCGGTAGTCACGCTCCATTCAGCAGGACCACCATGAGCGCCGAAAACGGGGGCATGTTACAGCTATTCTAAGTATACAAATAATTACTACCCATAAATGTGATCCATTTCGTAAAAAAAACAGAACTGAATCATTTTTATGTATCGAGAAATCAACGATGATAACTTTCGCTCGCTCGTTCAGCAGGACCACGACTTTGAATTTTGATTCCAAGTTGGAGGAGCCTGCGACTTTCCTCAAACCTACATAGAAAATTACTACCCTGCAAGATAAAATTGATACCAACCCAGAATTCACAACTAGTACTCCAGTAGTTTACAAGATATACCATGCCATTGGTGGGGTGGCGGTAGTCACGGTGTTAAATTTTCATTTCAAGATTTCCCTATTAAACACTTAGTGAATTCTGCCCAAATGTATACAAAAATTACTACTCCTACAGAAGATAAAGCGACCAAAAATTCAGATACCTAAGTGTTGTATTTTACGAGAAATTAGCTTTCATTACTTTTCCATACTAAATCTTCGCGTATAATCCGACCATATTAAGTTGTCAATGGTATTGAGCAGTACACTCGTGCAAAAAAGTTTAAAAAGTTTTGGACCATAGACAAGATAGAATGAGATTCAAAATTATGTGAAGAAAATCGACGATTGAAAAATTGTCGTCGCTGTTTTATATTTTAACTGAGTAGAACTTAAAATGAGCCCTGTAATATGAATATACATGATTACTTTGTGTGAAGTATAACATAAAGCCAGTTGATCTCCGTTTGAACGCGTCTTGACTCAAGTTTTTTGACTAAACTTTTGTAAGTATATCTAGATAACGTGCATATAATAACAATAACTATATTTATTAAAACTTAAAATAATTATTATGTACTTACAAGTACCTACGTATTTGAAATAATAACTGATTGTTATTTTTAGATTAAACTTGGATTAGAGTAAAATCATCTAAAGTCTTGAACATAAACATATTATAAAGCTTTAAAACAATTAGCCCCAAGTTTCTCAGCTCTAAATTATCGCAGAATTAATGTGACAAATTGTCAAGCACGCGTTATCTGCTGTGATTCGCTGTTGAAAATTCATTAAACCAATCACAGCAGATAACGCGTGCTTGTCAATTCTGCGATAATTTAGAACTGAGAAACTCGGGGTAATCAACCTTTTATTTTTAATAACTTGAATTAGTTAGGTATGTCTATTAATGTTAGGTAATTATATTTGAGATTATTTTTTATGTTTACGTTTCGCGTATACATTTTTCCTTTTATTTTTATTGGTTGTTTTTATAAAGATATTCATGATGTTCGTGAAAGTACCTACTTTCATAATTATAAAAATAAGTATCACCACGTTTTCATTTTTAAGAGATAAATTGTAAATGATTACCTACTGTTGTCATTCACCCTATGTACATATGGTGTACATAACTTGTGAGCCTGCCATAATAATAATCTGTAATTTTGAAATAGTTTTAAAATGACAAAACTAATATTTATTCTATTCTTAAATTGTTGTAATTTTGCATGAACATAGATGCTTTTCTCATTCTGTTTTATCGAACCTAATTGCTAGATAAATAACATAGTTCCAGTTTTATAAGGTAGGTATTAGTCCAATTTATAATAATAAATTGATTTTTAAATATTTAAAATTTGACTGATTTTACAAATTGTTATCGATCTGTGTTCTGTGTCTTAAGAGGCAGGTTTGCGAGCGTGAGAACTTATTTTAGAACCCACACATCGACATTTTCACTAACACATTTGCATCACACATTGTAGTGTACACGCACCCAAGAACAAGTGAAAAATTATGCGGCGCGACGGGCATGATATAGCTTCAATGCGCGTTCGCTTCTGAAGGATTTGTAAGCTTGTCTCAAAAACGCGCAATGTATTAGCTATTGATTCACCGCTCCGCACGGCACGCGTGCCCATAGTATTATAGTCGTGAATAAAGGGTGGGGTCACAGTGTAATCGGTTGTGTAGTTTGATTGTTAGAAAAAATAATTACTATTTATGTAATACAACATTTAAATTATTATTATGATAAGTACAAAAAATAATGCTTGATTGAATGATGTTCTCTAATTTATTTATTTTATTGCTTAGATCTAGAACCTTTTTTAGGGTTCCGTGGCCAAATGGCAAACAAAAAACGGAACCTTTATATATTCGTCATGTCTGTCTGTCTGTCCGTCCGTATCTCACAGCCACTTTTTCCCGAAACTATAAGAACTATGCTGTTGAAAGTTAAGTAGATGTATTCTGCGAACCGCATTAAGATTTTCACACAAAAATAGAAAAAAAACAATAAATTTTGGGGCCCATACTTGAAACTGAAACAAAATTTGTTTTTTTTTCATCAAACCCATACGTGTGGGGTATCTATGGATAGGTCTTCAAAAATGATGTTGAGGTTTCTATTATATTTTTTTCTAAACTGAATAGTTTGCGCGAGAGACACTTCCAAAGTGGTAAAATGTGTCCCCCCCCTGTAACTTCTAAATTAACAGAATGATAAAACTAAAAAAAAACATATGATGTACATTAATTACCAAGTAAACTTCCACTGAAAATTGGTTTGAACGAGATCTAGTAAGTAGTTTTTTTTTAATACGTCATAAATCGTAAACCGCAATTTACCAAGTACCCATCGTGCGCGAGTCCGACTCGCACTTGGCCGGTTTTTTCAACTCATGATGGCTTATAAATATGCTAGGTATTTTGTGTATGATTTTATTGTACAAGTAGGTTTGTGGCTGCTTAATGTTAAATGCCACAACGCACGTTGCACAACGAGCTGCGTAAGATTGTCTAGTTGAGAAATTAATTAGTTTTCCTCCTACGAACTTTGCAACAACAATTTTAAAAACCTCTGCTATATTACTATTGACTTTATAAATTAAGCTTTTAGCATTGTTGACTAATCTTGAGACAAGTTTCATTACGGCAATAAAAAAGGTGTAAGCTTTCATTACCGGCAATTTTTTTTATCAGTGCCAATTTCACCATTTATATTTGTTGAATTCAGTTGCTTGCAATAGTATGGCTTACAAGACACATGATTACCAAAAACATGATTTGGTCCATTTTATCTTATTGCTTGAATAGTGCTACAGTCATGTCACGACACTCGCGACCCACCCTTATGCCTATTGTGTATGTGTGCGTAGACGTTTTGCGAACTCGGCTCGGAAAAAAAACGGACGTGCTCTCACCTTGGAGTCTAAGACGGCACTGAAAATTTTTCGCGCGCGTGGTCGATTATAAAACAAATTACTGGAGCGTAACTCTCCATACTAAAATGTATGGGGAATAGAAAACAATTTGTGTAGAAAAAATAACAATGTTGAAAGGTGGATTACTATCATTTGGTGTGACTTATTAGATAAATAAAACGGTGAACGTCATATTCATACTTTCGTGTCACGCAATATCTAAAGAGATTTATAAAAAATCTTCTAGAATTATGACAATAGTGCAAATAGAAAAGGTCGATTTAGATGTTTTTGAGAGATTTCAACAATATTTTTTTTAGAAATTTAGTATGGTTTTACAAATATCTCGCGGTGAAACTGTTGGCACATCTGTTAAGGTTCTTCATATTTTTTTTTGTGTAATTCAGCGCGGTGAATCTTTAGAAATAATGAAAACTGTAAGTGCCTTTTTAGGTGTTTCTTAAGGACTCGCCTCTTAATAAAACTTATTCGGCATATAAAAAAATTATATTACTAATTCATAACCTAGATCTAACAATGT
Organism: Orthosia gothica; assembly: GCA_949775005.1. Classification (NCBI taxonomy): domain Eukaryota; kingdom Metazoa; phylum Arthropoda; class Insecta; order Lepidoptera; family Noctuidae; genus Orthosia; species Orthosia gothica. Next base: position 18,748,237 of record OX459048.1, on the reverse strand, counting down.
GAGTATTAAATAGGTACCTAACTAAAAATACACCCAAGGTCCACAAGAAATGTCAGTGGAAATTTGATACAAATTGTACCATACAATCGACTTCTGGTACTGTAATAAAAAAACTTAATTCAAAAAATCAAGGATACATATTCGCGGGCTGGCTGACCAAAATCTGGTGTATCCTCCGCCTGCACAGCATGATTTTTTCCTTGTTTACGACTTTTTAGTTCGCTTTTGAAGCAGTTGGGTTTTTTGATTTTTTCAATTAAGTTTTTTTATTTATAACTTTTTAGTTAGTTTTTTTCGAATTAGATACATTTAAACATATAAGTGTTATATATTTTAGAAATCACCTCTTAAAACCCTTTATTTTGATACCTCACACGATGGGATTGGAAGAAAAAAAAAATTTAGGCCCTCACAATATGGCACCCAAAATCTGCCATTTTTCTATTATCCAATTTTAATGACACTCGTAGGGTTAAGACGCATCGATTGACGTATGAATCATCAAAATCGGCCAATGCGTTTGGTCTCTGGAACGCCATATAGGAACAAACATGCATACATACATACATACTTACATACATAGACTGATAAACACATTACCCTCCTTCGGCAGTCGGGTAAAAATACATACCTATTACTTATGTAATCATTTTATACTTACGCTATTAGCAACGCAGTGTTACTGCAGTAAATTAGGTTTTTAATACGTAGGTACTTAAGCTTGCAGCAAAGGTAAATTAGTAGGAAAGAAATACCTATCGCTCTGTAATGGTATTCATATAAAAACACAGAAGGTAGGTACTTACAATACAGAAAAATAAATATTAGAGTACCTACCTACCCACGGCATTAACTAAGGTATTACAGGCCATGGGTAACAATGTTTTTTTTCTGTTATGTGCCTGGGGTACACATTTTGTATAAAAATTATAGATTGTGAACTGTAGTTCTGTTTTTATTAAAACGACATCCATAAACTTTTTTGCACGAGTGTACTGCTCAATACCATTGACAACTTAATATGGTCGGGTTATACGCGAAGATTTAGTATGGAAAAGTAATGAAAGCTAATTTCTCTTAAAATACAACACTTAGGTATCTGAATTTTTGGTCGCTTTATCTTCTGTAGGAGTAGTAATTTTTGTATACATTTGGGCAGAATTCACTAAGTGTTTGATAGGGAAATCTTTAAATGAAAATTTAACACCGTGACTACCGCCACCCCACCAATGGCATGGTATATCTTGTAAACTACTGGAGTACTAGTTGTGAATTCTGGGTATCAATTTTATCTTGCAGGGTAGTAATTTTCTATGTAGGTTTGAGGAAAGTCGCAGGCTCCTCCAACTTGGAATCAACATTCAAAGTCGTGGTCCTGCTGAACGAGCGAGCGAAAGTTATCATCGTTGATTTCTCTATAAATAAAAATGATTCAGTTCTGTTTTTTTTACGAAATGGATCACATTTATGGGTAGTAATTATTTGTATACTTAGAATAGCTGTAGCATGCCCCCGTTTTCGGCGCTCATGGTGGTCCTGCTGAATGGAGCGTGACTACCGCAGGACCACCTTCAAAGTCGATTTTCTCGAAAACTACTAAGGTACCAATTTTGTTGTTCGGGTACTAATTGGTACCAATTGAGTAGGTAGTAATTATTTACCAAATATGGAAGCGGTTGCTGTCGGGGTCCTGCGGTAGTCACGGACATCTGCAAAATGTATGAAGTAGTCGGCTAAAGAAGCGGTGTTTTTATTTTAGCTAATAATAAAAAAATATAATGATTTAGGTAAAAAATATTTAGCTAAACCTGTAAAGGACTATATATACCGCAATTTCTTATAATAAACTGGGACCTATTCAGACCCTACTTTTCTAATTTTTTTGCGGTTATTGTGATGGGCAAAACGTATTTGTGCGATTTTCTGATGCCAATCTGGAGCTGAATATATTGTCTTTAAATTAAGACCATGATATCTTCACATCGGTGATTGCATATACATTAAAATGGTACCTGAAAAGTACTGTTATTTGTAGAAAATGTAATAGCGTCCTTAAGATCCTAATATTAAACATTTTGTTTTAAGGTCAAATCACACTTAGGCAGACTCTCATAGTGCAACAGTTTCACAGGATATTTTGATGAAATGTGTTTTATGGACATAGAAATAAAAACAAAAATATAAGCGTTTTGAGATTGTTTATTATGAACCGTATTAATACAACTAATCAAAGGAAATCTAAACTATAATCTTAAATTTAGAGATTGAGGCGCAAAATACTTCCTCTGATATCACAATACCACCATTGCTCGGATCCGACGCCTCTCCACCCAAGCTTACCCAAAGTATTATAGCAGTATACCCATCATACTGTATTATCTTATATAATTTTTACTATATAACAAAGCTATATAAACAATAGAAATATTCTTGAATATTTTCTCACGCTGCCTTTGTTTGCCATCGAGCGATAGAAGTACAATAGTGTAGATGAGGGGAGCAACCAAATGCATACAATGCTTAGGCCTTTATCAAAAAAAGTCAAAAAAAAAATAGTAAAATAATTTAGAAAATCAGTATAAAATGTGGTGATCTTTGATTAAAATCACCTTCCAACTAATATTGGTATGTATATAGAATTTAGGTTCTTTTAAATAACAGTTAAATACTTATGGTCTATGAGCTTAAAAGTTTAACAATTACTATGTACTTGTGCAGACCGTTCTTGGGCCTTTTTCTAACAAAAAATACGGCATATTGAATATTACTATTCAGTCAAATACACCCAGTCATATAGAGTAAAAGATTCGTCATGAAAACGTTCAAATAAATAAATATACACCAGTATGAAGAAGTAATTTACAGCACAGTATCTAGAAGTAGATAGTACTAATTATGGTTTTAAATAAAATAAGCTCTATGATGGTACTTTATAAAGACACGTAATTTCTCAAAACTTTTACAAAGTGACAGAATACAGCGGCAGTCTTACATGACTGGGCTTAAACTTAAGGATATACATAACAAATAGTGGCGAGTGTCTAGACAAATCCGAAGTTCTTGGTTTTGATGGCAAGCAGTAATTTATGCTTGAGCACGTGTCGCGAGGAGTAGAGCGGGATGTACAGGCGCGAGATGCATGTGTTGGCGGTGGGCAGGTGCGCGTCGTCCGCCGGCCGGATCGTCACCGATGGCATCGGCTGGAAGCCTTCCTCCGACGCAGGCAGCGCGGGCGAGCCGGTCCAGAAGTACACCTGCAAACCACAACATAAGGTAAACTCAAAATAGAAATTGGAACGTTCAAGCCCACAAAACAACACATTCAACATTCCGTAACCACAAATGGTGATAGTATTTAAGATTATTATGTGTTCTTAACTTTGTTGTTGAATAAATAAATTGAAATTTATACCAACTTACCAAGTCTTGTCGTTCCAAATGCGTCATTTTATCGACGATGGCCCATAGCCAGCGCTTGAAGCGAGCGAGTCGCTCAGAAGGCTCTCCGCTCTCGTCGTTGAAACTGGTGTAGGAGACCAGCGCAGCAACGTTTATGTCTCCCACGCCGTTCAGCAACAACCGCAAGTCCTCCGCGGTCAAACCTTCTAGCGCCGACTCGGGAAGCACGTCAAGCACACCAACTCGCATGGCCTGACATAAAATTAAATTTGGTTATAATTTCGCCCCGGTTAGTAATCCACAACTGAACGCCTATATATACATGGTATAATAAAAATGGATCAGTTTTTAAATCAGGGATCGTTTCTATTTTTACAGCAACAAACGCGTCTTACAAATCCGCGGTGGTTTAGTTGAGAGTTACAAATTAAAAATGTTACCTCAAGGGCCTTCTCCTGTGAGAGCAGCATCCGATGCTGTGCGTACTTGCGCACGTAGTCGTACACGTTGAGTGCCGTCACCTCGATGTCGCGGCCGCCCGGCACCAGCTCCACGCAACCACCTCCTTCCTCCTCGCACATTTCCAAACTGCAAAAAGTAAATTTAGTTAGGGTAAGATGACCACAATAGATCCCAATGGGTCGAAGTGTCCGAGCTGCTTCTCGGCCCCTCCATAAGATAAGATAGGGTAAGATACCCCGATATTGGCATTTAAGAGAGTGCCTCCCCTAGCTTCTTCTTCCTCTTCTTATCAAATGCCCACAAAATCATATTGATATGCACTAGCATACAAAAATTATAATGACATCGAATGAAATATTCTAATCTCTATTTTAAGAGTTGTTTCGTCCAGTGAAATAGTAATTATACAATATATTTGTACTGAATTATAAATCTCAAATTCTATTACTGGTATATAAATTCCAACATTACATTATCTATGGTTTCTTATTTTTAGCCTATAAACTCATAAGTGCCACAAACTGGAGGGATGCCAGCGATAGGGTGGATTACCCTACTTTTCTTTCTGTACTTACGTATATAACCAATCGGTCATGCAGCCTGAAGAAAGACGAAAGTTAAGAGGAACTTTAAAATGTAAATTTCTTACCTAAAGTTGAGATCTAAAGCCGCAAATAGTGAATGGGAGTCGCCGGTTTCGGCATCTACGACTAGTTGCCGGAGACTCTCGTACACGATGGGATCGAAGAACGCGAGATCATGGAACCTCACTGGTCGACCCAGGATATATTTGAGGACGTGTCTATTTAAGAACATCGGGCACAATTCGTTCTGCAGGAGGCATAAACCAATTATCCTGAAAATATAATAAATATAACATTAGTGAAGTTCTAAAAGAAAAACATTATAATAAGGAGAGGAAAAACCAAAGACAATATGACTTTAAGGGACTTTATGAATTAAGAAGGACCGAATGACATAATGGTTAATCGGGACCAATAGCCCATGTAAAACAGGCACTAGATTTCACTTAGTATTGGTGAAATATGGCATTTCGTACCTGCCGACATTTCTAAAGGCGTTAATCCGCTCGGGTGTGGCACGTCCCTGCCGCGGTGAGTAGTAGCCGCGCTTGCCGGGCGAGTAGAACAGCGGCGCCGCGTCGTCTGCTGGAGCGGCCGCGCTGCCCGACGTGCCCGCCGCGCCCGCGCCCGTACTGCCCGCACCGCCCGCACTACCCGCACTCCCCGCCGCGCTGCCACCGCCGCCACCTCGCTCCGATAGAGAGAATACGTCTAAATCTGGAAGAGAACAAAACTTTTTGTAATATTGTTTGCAAACATTTAAAAATCTCAACACTGACGCACAAAGCTTAGCACATTAAATGTTCTATTGAGAATATGAAAAAAGAATCTACTAATCAGTTCCTACATTTACAGCTCACACATTTTTATAAACAAGGCCCATTATGTTCTCCGATTTTCTTGACTTTCCGTTACATACTCAATTTGAATGGTACACATTGCTGGAAATGCATAATCGATTGCGCCAAAACGTTCATGTAAGGTAACCAATCATTTACCAAAATTAATAGTGCTGCTAACTCATGTGGGGGGCACCTAACAAGATAAGTCATCTAGATGTTATCGACCGTTGCATCGACGTATGATGATACATCGTGTGAATCATAATATATTCGTATCATTGTAGAATTCGTCCAACGCATCATTACAAAATCTTTCACAACTTACAGTTTCATCTTTCCCAAGCTATTAAAATAATGTATAGATAACTAAAATGTATGTATGTAACATTGTTAGAACTTACCTAGTATTGCTTCAGAGGGATGCATGACTATGAGATCCATGGCTTCGCGGACTTTCTGCCGCAGCGCGTCCTCACTCGCGAGCAGCACGAGGAGCTGTGCAGGCGTCAGTTCCAGCAACATGCCGGTTATCTTGCCCGCGAATGTTGGGTGTAGTGAGTGAACCTACAAAAAAAACATCATATTAAAGACGAGAATATAATTATGTTCTTTGGCTAATCACTTGATACCTAACAAAATAATTACGATTGAAAGTAATATGAGTTCCTTACCCTTGGATAGAGTCGTTCGCCCAGTTGTGCCTGGTGGAGCGTAAGATGTTCATTGTGTCCACCGGGCCTGTCACCACTATAACCTGCGCCTTCTGTCCCTGGAGCAGCCTGCATCCATACATAGAGTAGGTTAATTTGTGTTTTATTGTACAGCGTTATAGTTATTTATGCTACAAGTGCGGAAGGTAGGTGATTTCCGATGAGTGGCATTTTTATTCGCGAGCGAGCGAAGCGAGTGAGTGGATAAATCGACACGAGTCGGAAATCATCTTACGTACGTGTATCATACAACATTTTACTATGCATTGTGCGAGGAAATAAATAAATTAATAAAATGGCGGGCTTATTCAAGCGCGTTCAGCATATCCACAGATTAACTAATAGTTCCTCGGCATATCTACTGCGCATGTGCGAATAGCTGTCACATCGTAACGCAATAAGGCACGAGCAAAATATACGTTCTGCCAAACATATTTAATGAATATTTAAAATTAATTTATTGATCCAAATCTAAATCTAGAGTAATCAAAAACGCCTAAAATGAAGTATTAGTTTTATTTTACCTTTTATATGAATGTTAATCTGTACATAACTAATTTGTAAAACTTTTCTCAAATAATAAAAACTCTATGCGTCGGGCTGACGTTGGAGTTAAAAATTAAAAAAAATACAGGAAAGTAAAAAGCACTAGTGAAAAAAAGTGACACTTTCCGCACAGTTTGGCTGCTTGGAAAACCGCTCTTTTCGAGGACATGCATTGTAAAATCACTAACATTACTGCTCAAGTAAATTTTACAATGCATGTCCTCGAAAAGAGCGTTTTCCAAGCAGCCTGTGCGGAGTGTCACTTTTTTTAACTAGTGCTTTTTACTTTTCTGTATTTATTTTATTTTTAACTCTGTCAGCCAGACGCATGGTTTTTATTATTTGAGAAAAGTTTTACAAATTAGTTAAGTACAGATTATCATTCATATAAAAGGTAAAACATAAGCAATACTTCATTAAAGGCTATTTTAATTAAGCTAGATTTAGATTTCATCAATAAATTAATTTTAAATATGTTTGGAAGAACATATATTTTGCTCAAGCCTTTTTGCGTGACAGCTATTTGCACATGCGCAGTAGATATGCCCGAGGAGTTATTAGTTAATCTGTGGATATGCTGAGCGCGATTGAATAAGCCGGCATTTTTATTAATTTCTCGCTTGGTTGAGATATATTTTTTCCTCGCACAATGCATAGTAAAATGTTGTAAGATACACGTACGTAAGATGATTCCCGAATCGTGTGGATTTATTCACTCCTCGGGAATCACCTACCTTTTGCACTTGTAGCATAAATAACTATTCTGTTTCCATTGTTGAGACAAATGTGAGAAATAGGTCAGGTCATAAACAACATACCTGTGGCGAATACGGTCTGGCGTCTACACTAAGCACCCTGCGCGGCTCGCGCGAGGCAGGCGGGCGCGGCGCGGGCCGGCCCGGCGTGCGGCGCGCCGCGTCCTTAGAGCGCGCGCGGCTCGCTGAGCTTCTGGAACAACACGATATTATGTTACACAATAAACATGAAAGCATATGGACTACCTTGAGTAACTTTTAAAATATACGACACAACTTAGGGCTTGTACCCATCACCACGTTACGACGTCGTCAACGTGGAACGGTGCCGTGACATGCTGATACATGGTACGGCAACGTCGGCGTGAAACCACGCGTCGGACGTCGTAGGAAGTGGTACGAGGCGATGGGCACGCTCATTTGATGTCTATTAGCGATTAGTTTGGTAAAAAAATTGTCCGTAATTATTGATTTTGATTTATTGATATCATTTGTTAAGGAACCTTTAGAAAGAGACTGCTATTTCACAAGTTCGTGAAACATGTTCTGTTTACTTTGCACGTCACGTCACGTCCAGAGAGGCGACGCCGCACCGTTGATCGTTGACGACTTAGTGACGTAGTGATGGGGACAAGCCCTTAGATGTATCTTCAGCAAGATTCGTAAAACCGTTCACATCCGAACTGATAATAATTGTTTATTGTTATTATTTTAAGAGAGTCTTGTGAATGTTACCAATATTGGTCAATGAGGTATGAAAAACTGTGGAGACGGCATATTCTACTATATGAAGAATAGCTATACAAATATCTATCATATCGACACACACATATCAAAAAGCGTTTTGTCTCTTTTTAACTAACCAAAAGCTGCATATGAAAAGAGAAACATCTAAATGTTTGTCCAGGACTAAAGAACAATGGCAGGTGCCCATACATTTTTTTAGCTGAGATTAAATTCCTACGTCTTTAAATGAAAAATATCTGGTTTAACTCAGGGTGATGTTCTGAATTAGTTTGTGCAAGAATTTTTGTTCGAAAATGTCGAGAATAATAGATATTCAGTCATAAACTTTTGTAGGATATGTCTGGGTAACTTTTAATAATGTGTTTAATAGGTAATATTATTCAATTTCGTGGAAGTAAAAGGGGAATATCGCATTAGCATTTCCCTTACCTAGTTATTTCAGCATGAAATGTATAATATACTCTTTGGAAAGAGTATATTTATTTAAACTAAGCGACTTTGACGTTTATCAAAAGGTCGTCGTCCTCGTCAACAACCAAGCTATATTTTTTTAAACTTGGATACTAGTCTTTTTGCCCACCATTAATTAAAAGTAATTCATTTATTTCTACTGCACTACAATATTCTTACCTACCTGCGAGGAACATCTATACTAGACATAAACTGTATTCTTAACTCATTTACTGCAATAAATACATTAATTATATTATTAATTAATATAGTTACTACTTGTCACTTAGCAGATAAAATATATAATGGCAACACTAAGCTAAAGATATTAACTAAAAAATCAAATAACTTTTTATTTATTATGATTTTTTTTATCCATTTTGAACCAGCCCAATAATATATTTAAAAAATGTAGACAATTAATAGAACGTCTTTCGTATATAACTCACTTTCAGACGCTCAAATTTAAGTCAGCTAAAATCTCGCCATTGTTCTTTGGCAACACTTTTGTGTGACGTCAACATCATGTCTATGCGTGACCGGTCGCCATTTTATGTGCCAAAAGTACTCTGTGGTTTTGTGGTAGTTGTGCTGTCAGTTCAACAGTTGCTTGCTCAAAATATTTTTGTTGTTTTATAGAGAAATACGTCTAGAAACTAGTTATTTTGGTGTTCTGAGTTTGGAAATGAATAGGAAAATCCTGCCCTCGTATTGTTTAAAACAGTCTGGTAAGAGAAAAACAAAAATCAGCCTAAATTGACTCTGCACAGGTTAGTAATAAATTTTCACTAATCTGGTCGAATTTTGTGTTAAGTATGGTACAAGATGGTATTTTTGAATATTATTGGAACCTGTGTCATGTTTGTATGGCATAAAACATTATTATTTTCTATATTTCTTTGCATTGTTTACCTACAATAATTATTGGCATGTAAGGTTAGTGTTGTTCGATGTTGGCATACGATAAGTATCGATAAAATTGATAGTATGTATAATACATTGCAATCATATTTTAATCCACAGATTTCCTGGAAACTAAATTTTAAAGAAGAAATGTATAGAAGCTATTGGTACTGAAAATACAAACACTAGACATAAAATGTGGCATATCTGCTCATTGCACTTTGAGGAATCTTGTTAACAGAACCCTCGAAGATTTTGACAAAATTTCATTACCCAAACAAAGTTTAGCAACCTTTTTTCATACCATTGCAATATCGAAATATTGCAAATGATTTTAGTACGCATATTTTTATTTGGTCAAATTTTTACTTGGCAAAATATTACCAAATGATTTAATCAAATGATTTATTACAGCAAACAATCTTCAGACAATAAACGTTTGGTGAAACGATTTGTTAAGACAAAAAATATTAAGGCAAAAATAAGATTTTTTGGGCATTATATAATAAAAAATGCAATTTTATTTTTTGATTAATTCTTTCAATTTGTCTGAAACAATTCAAATTTATGGTTACTTTATATTAGTTTATTTATGGAAGTAGTTAGAGTAGATTAATTATTAAAAAAATGGTTAGGTTAGGGTAAAACTATGACCAGAAACGACTTACATTATTAGAAAAAAGAGATTAATACCTACTAAAAAGTAGGTTACCCGGAACTGAACTATTTAGATTAGGATAATTATTTATTTAAAAAAAAATGGTTAGGTTAGGTTAAAACTGTGACCTCCTACGCACGAGCCGAGCGAGCGTAGCGAGCGGTGCCGCGGTAGCGGCCGACGAGTGCCAGGAACGACAACATTAAATAAAAAATAAATACATTAAAAAAAAGTATAAATATTTGGCTTATTTGATTTTGCGTAAAAACTGTTATTCCAACTGAAATATTTGACTAAATAATAAATGTTAAAGTACTAGTTGGTAAACAAGTTATAGTTTAAACGTTCATTTCCCAAGCATTAGGTTTGCGTTACAATTTTTTGTGAATAGATTTTTTGCTAAGTAATAATTTGGCAAATGAAATTAATCGAAATTTTTTTTGGTAAGTGAAAATTTGTCAAATTCCTTTCGGTCAAACAAGGGCGACCCGATAACATTACCTGATGGTGTAGTGCCCACATCGACTTAACTGGTATGTTTTTAAACAAAAATAGCAAAGCACAGTGATTTCAACACATCTTGTTACATACTTTTTTATTGACAGTATTTCAAATTTAAATGAATTAAATATGTAAATATATAATAGAATTATGCGACTATTTTCTTTTTTAGCCTAGGCAATTATGTTCCTCACAATAACCTACTTATATATATATATGTGTATCTCACAAAGAAATGGGCTTTACTAAAGCAAAAAGTGAGAACTTTAAATGAAAAGGTCTGGAGATGTGATGGAAAGATTTCTAATATTATTCAAGACCTTAAGAAAGTTAAATACATCAAGAATGAAGGAAGTTTCATTCTGAATGAATGTGCTGAAGGATTTCTTAAAATGCAAATTACCAAATCTAAAGGCCTAATTTAGAAAAAAAGTATTCTAAAGAATTAAGAAAATTTGCCCTTACGCTTAATTTTTTTTTCGCCGTTGGCGTATGATTTTATAAGAAATACCGACAACACTTGTTTGACACACTCTCACTTTGAGCAAATGGTACCAACATTTTAATGCCGAACCTGGATTTATAGAAATAAATAAAATAGTGAATTTCAATAAGATAATTTTGTTCAAAAATAAATAAATGTCTTTTTTTACATAAAATATTGTTATTACTATACATAAATTAAGTTGTTCGAAAAGTAGGAAGATACCAAAATATTATTATTTATTTACTATAAGAAGATGCCTTTACCTTGCAGTGGGACAGTTACAGGCTGGTATTATTTATTAATATTACCCCTTTGGCCTATGTCCAGTGGATTGCGGTAGGCTGATTTGGCTTGATACAAAACAAAATAATTTTAGTTTTTAATGGGTTAGATATAGGGAAGGCCAAAAATAGTGAATCTAACGAAACGGGCGATATTTGGGGCTTTTTCTAGCAGGTCAAAAGAAAACATCTGCCACTATCCCTAACAATCGCTGTTTCGTTTGATCCACGATATATTTTTTGCCCACCCTGTATATTGCCAGTCTGACAATACTCTATACCCTTAGCTACTTCGGTTTCAATGGGCCTGGTTTGATCATATTATATTGTTATTACATTATTATATCGTAGAACAACAACGTAAACAATTTCATGAAGGTCGATATTCACATTGATATCAGCTGCGCATGTTTCTCGCAGTTACAATCCTACAAGGCAGCCATCTTATGTGCCCGATTTTTGTAGGTATGCACGCTAATTTCGTAGGTATGGCAAGTCCATAGTTTCCTAAGTCAGTGATATCGGTATAATTCACAACGCTGTCTCGGCTTGAACTTAGACGGAATATATAGCCCGAATAGCGTTGTATTTCGCGAATAGGACGGTATTGTCGTGAATCGGAAGAGATCGGTTATATGTTCATTTTTATTTTATTTTTTATTGAAAGGAACAGCAAACAGTTACATTATAAGAACTTAACTAATTTAACAATGGCAATGTTAGTAATAATATAACCCACAACGCTGTCCACAGGTAGACGTAGAATAAAAGTTTAAAAGAAAAAAAAAAGTGTTTAGAATTGATTATAGTTACCGTGCTCCGCTATTACTGCTCGCTCCGGCCGCGTTCGTGTTGGCAGAACCTGCTGTGCCGTTGGTGCTGTTACTCGTTGTACCGCTGCCGGTCGTAGGCTCCAATGGCGGTAGTTTCTCGTTGGCTAGTAACGCCTACACACAAATAACACTTTATTGAAAACCCGTACTCAAAGTAGACCTCCCTTAATCAATCTATTCTTAATATTATAAAGCTGCTTAATAAAGCTGAAGAGTTGGTTTGTTTGAACGCGCTAATATCAGGAACTACTGGTTGGAATTGATAAATTATTTTTGTTTTGGATAGTCCATTTATCGAGGAAGGTCATAGGTTATATAACATCACGCTACGACCAATAGGAGCGGAGCATAAATGAAAGATGTTGCAAAAACGGGCAAAAATATTGCTTTTTAAGAGCGCGTGCGCTGCGTAAGCGGGACGGGAAGTTGACGGGAGCGAAGCCGCATGGGACAGCTAGTTTAGTATAAAATATGTTATGTTTAGGCTTGAAATAAACACTAATATGAATTTCAGCAACCAATATCATCATATCAGCCGAAAGACGTCCACTGCTGGACATAGGCCGCCCCCAAGCGTCGCCACATTGACCGGTCCCGTGCGTCTCGCAACCAGCGGATCCCCGCAACCTTCACGAGGTCATCGGTCCACCTGGTGGGAGGCCTTCCAACGCAACGTCTTCCGGTTCGCGGTCGCCACTCCAGAACCTTTCTGCCCCATCGGCCATCAGTTCTGCGAGCAATGTGCCCTGCCCACTGCCACTTAAGTTTGGCAATTCTTCGAGCTTTGTCGGTAACATTGGTTCTCTTACGGAACTCTACATTTCTGATTCGATCACGCAAGGAAATGCCGAGCATAGCCCTCTCCATTGCCCTTTGAGTGACTGTAAGCTTTCTGATGAGGCCCATTGTAAGCGACCACGTCTCAGAGCCATATGTCATCACTGGCAACACACACTGGTCATAGACTTTTGTCTTGAGACACTGTGGTAAGTTGGACGAGAAGACACCGCGCAACTTCCCGAACACTGCCCAGCCGAGTCGGATTCGACGGTTTATCTCTCTCTCGAAGTTGGCCCTACCCAACTGGATCGTTTGTCCCAGGTAGACATAGTCGTCCACAACTTCGAGTGTAGAGTCTCCAACCTTGATAGGAGTGGGTGTAACATGGGCATTCAACATTTTTTTATTTTGCATATGTGCGCAGCGTTTTAGAGTATGCGTGCCCAATCTGGTCCCCACAATACATAATTTATAAGAACCAAATAGAAAAGATTCAAAAAAGATTTATTGACCATCTTAACTATCGCCTTCGTAAACCTCCAATGTCTTACGAGGATAGCTGTCGAACATATGGTTGCCCGGAGTTGGTCGCACAGATAGCTTTTAGTACTCCCCTACGGCGCACTCGTCACACGCCAATGTTGCACGTTCCTCGTCACTCCACTAACTATGCCAAGAACTGTGTACTGACTCGCATTGCTCGAAATTATAACTCGGAATTCTCACAAGTTGATATATTTAACTGTAATAAACCTACATTCAAGAAACGAATATTGAAGGCTATAGATGGAGACAAGTGACAGTCAACCGGTCTTCTATCTTCTGTTATTCAACCTTTTTATTTAACTATTTAACCATTTCAAAATTGTGATTTAACTTAACCTTTTAGAAATTTGGATTGTATTGCATCTTTTAATTTAAATTTGTAGCATTAGTTCGTTCGCATGTTTTATACATTTATCCCAGTTACACAGGGAAACCTTTAATTGGCCATACAAATTGTAATAGGCATATTTTGTAAAATATTTTTAAGTATCGCTGTTGGTTACCTAAATAAATAAAATAAAATAAAATAAAAACATCACCTTGGTTTTGTCAAACCAATATAAAATTAGTTAATAAGAAATTAAATTATTTAGAGTATTGCAATATTCCTTTCGATTGTAAAATCGGTTATTAAGAAAATATAAATCTTACATATTTACAGAATAAAAACAGATCGTATTTATCTCAGGAATCGTATTTATTAGTGTACCCTGATACTTTACCTCAGCGACACTGGTGTAGAAGGAGCGTGCGACGCCGCTGCCCTCTCCCGGCTCGTCGCGGAACGTCACCTTGACGCGGTTGACGGCGAGTGGCGGCTGCGCACTGTGAGCGCGACGGTTCTGACCGGCGAACGCAGTGTTCAACTCTGAAAACGTCTGCTGTAGCAACTTGGCACGTTCGCGTTCCATCTGTACAATGAATTATGATAACACTCTTTAGTTTTCTAGTAATAACGAGACTCACTTTTGAATCCATCCGTATAATAGTTTAATTTACGATAAATATTTAAAATTATAACGATCACGACGGATTATATGTATCCAAGCTAGTGTTGGGTACAATTAATAGCAATCGAAAACATGAAATACCCGCTAAAATTGTGTAGTACGAACCTTATGTAACGTCAAATCCCTCTGTTGTGAATTCCTTAGCTTTTCCATATCCCGGCGGAACTTGACCTCTTTGAGAGGGAATCCGCCGAGCTCAGCGACCACAGAGCCGGGCTCTAAGCCGACGTCCTCCGTGAATACTCGTCCGAAGAGATCCAGAGACAGGCGCCACCTGCCCAGCAGGAGATCGTGCGACACTGACGCGCCTAAGGATGGACACGCGCGACTGAAAAATAAAATTTCGGTATCACCCCAGATCTGTGCAAAACGCGACGAGTAGTGTATCGAAGGCTAACCAAATATAGACTGATACACATATTATGTCTAATAACAGTGTCGGAATTTTGTATGACAATAAGACATCCTGTCGTTTTACATTCCAAATCATTACATGTTGGATATGAAGTTTAATAATTCAGTGTATAATACTTACGGCTGCGCTGGCGCACTGAGTGTTGGCAATAGTGGCGGAGGTGGTAAACCTGTGGTCTCCACCGTCACATGCGCTGAAATCTCCTGCGACTCGAGAGGATCTGCCGCACTTAACAGCTCACCCTGAGGTTATAAATAAATATTAGATAAATAAAATAAATATATTGATGTATGTTCGTCAACCAGATACCTTGGACACATTTTAGCGGCCAATAGCCAAGCAGGTTTTGTTGTAATTTGGTATGCAAAATTTAGATATATTTCAATCGTTTTAGAAAGATGTAAACCAATTGAAGAGTAGGGTATAATTTTGATAAGAAAAAGTCCCCCAAATAAGTGGAGTGACTTACAGCACGTACAATAACAGTCTTGCCGGGGCTTCGAGACGATGAGGCGCGTGCTTCCGCTACCACTGTGTTAGAGCCGCTTGGTCCTGAAACAGACACGAGGACAGACCATAAGTACTTTGTTAAAACTACTACATCAACACAAAGACACCAATAACAAAGCAACTCCTTTTATACATTGAAGTATTTTTAGTAGTCTAGGAGCTAAGTTAGAAGATGAAATGTACCTGGCGACGGCGACGCAGATATATTTTGTTGCTGAGGCGCTTCCATGATAGAACATGCTGTATCAACCAGTGTGTGGAACTCAGACGGTTGCGCCATAGAATCATGCATAGAACTGCTTCCAGCCGACATATTGATCGAATGTGGATGTCTGAAAGCAAAAAAAAAAACGAATAAAACATGGACATTATTACAATTTCTTTATTTATACAGAAATTAATATCTATAAATACCTGTGATGCTTCTTCCTTGGTATCTGTCGGGCTTCGTTAGAGTCAGAGTCAGATAGATATTCACCATCTGTGTCAATGTCCATTTTTGTGGATGCATCTTTAGCGCAAGATAAGTCCTGCAAAAAAAGGAGATTCGTTCATACATGATTTCAGTAAGGCAAGTGGGTTTTGGTGGTGTTGGGTGGTAAGTTAGGGTGAATTTTTTTGAGTACATGAGTAATGGCTTATTTACATTAGGTCGTTTTAACCGATTCGGTTGCAGTGGTAAAAGGGTTTTCGGTTAGCCGTATTCGACCACAGCCCGTATTCGGTCACCACATAATGTAAGATAATTGTCGTAACAGAATATGTCTGTCCATGATGATCCTTTCAACACGAGTGTACACAGTTCGGTTCGGCTGGATGCGTTCGTCAAATCCGTTAAAACGACAACATAACCGAATACGGTCGCCGTATTCGGTGACCGATTTAATGTAAAAAAAAACAATTCGGTTAACCGATCAGGATCAACCGAAAGCAGTCGCCGTATATGGTGGCCGACCTAGTGGAAACGCGCCATTTATTTATTTTTTTCCTTTGCTCAATCAATATCCCTTCGAAAAGTTTTCAAATGGTGTATTTTCCTTAGGTAATGACTGTTACTTCCACATATCAATAATATGAGCTACAAACCTGTGGTTCATCTCTCGTCATAGTGTGAGAGTGAGTGGGCGGCGCAGAGGCGGGGCGCGCGGGCGGCGACCAGGCGCGCTCCGAGCCGCGCGTGGACAGCCCCAGGCGCCGCGGGACCACTGCCGGGTGAAACACACTATGCAATCGCTGCCACGATACAGGGGGACATTTCGAAAGTGCTTTTGCTTTCATGATTTTATAAGATTGAATTATGTGGAAAAATTTATTCATTTTTAAAGGTGAATTTGAGTTAAATTATCAAAAATTATATAAAAAATGCTGTGAACTTCTTGAATTTATTTTTTTATTAATGTAAAGCACTATTTACTTAATCTAGTAAATACATAAAAAGTGAATATTTACGTGCAATGTTACCTTCTAGCGGGTTGTTCACACCGGGCGGTGCGTCACCAGAGGCCGGCACGGTTACAGGCTGGCGAGGCATTCCGAACAATTCTTCGCGACGAGCGTTCGGTTGAAGAAGTTGTGGCTGATCCGCTAGCGGTAGTGCGTCTTGCATAGTCACTGTTTTATACAAAAATTAAGTAGCACAAAATCGTTAAAGACCTCCGTCGACCCCTTTACGAAAGAAATGGTTTCTAAAGATTCACCATATCCTTGCAGGAGGCTATTACATGAACCTTGAAGCTCCAAAAGCCTCCTCCAAAGCTCGCCTTTGTACATGAATTTTGATTACACTTTGTGTAAATGTATTGTTTCGGTGTACAATAAAGAATCAAGAGAACCTTCGTGGACTAAAATTTATGAATATAAATACTGACGTGTTATTCGCGTATTTACTGAAATCAGTAAATTTATGGGTTTCTTTAAAAGTGATTTTGCACATTTAAATTAGACATACACCACCTAAAAGTTTAAGAGTATAAAGTAAATATGCAATCCGTGATTTTAAGTTAAGATACCGAAAACCTGTTGAGGAAAGTAGCGTCGTATGACAATAACGTATAATGTACTGACTGTTGAAGGGGTCGGGCGGCGGACAGCCCAGGCACAGCGTGGAGTCGGAGCGCTGAAAGAAGGCGTGCGCCCGGCCGCGCGCGCCGTCTGCCTCGCCGTCCGACTCGGCTGCGGCACCTCCACCGACCACCATCTCTTCGTCGCCTTCTTCGTTCTCATTCTCGTCCTGTTTACACAACAATATTTTACAACTCATTTTGTTTAACAGTGTTTTATAGGTATACAGTACGCTAAGTTAGTGTAGTACTGAATGTTGATTTGTTGTAGCATATCAATGGATGGCAGGCAGAAGTAACCATTATACTACTAATACAATAGTTCTAAAACACATTTTATCGCTAACAGTAATCTACAATCTAATAAAAATACTTGATCATGTGAGATGTAACCTGCAAAAAGCAACACATAACCTATAAAATTGATGAAACAATAAATTTATCGTTTCCGAAAGTGAACACAAGTGTATGTTGATTAAGGGAACAACCAAAGATGTTGGTCAAGTCTATTAGATAAGGTATTGTGTATTGTTACCGGTGCCCAGAGATGTTGGTGGTGGTGCGGCTGCGGCTGCGCGGCACGCATGTAGTACACGAGAGCGTCCAGCACGTAGGCCACGTGCTTGAGCGCCGCCACGTCCAGCACGGGCAGCTGCTCCGCGTGCTCGGCGCTGTGCGCGCGCAGCAGTGACAAGCAGTATGCTAGGAACTCGCGCCGAGCACTGCCGGCTTCGACACCTGTTTTAAAGTCACAAATTTGTCGTTAGGTTTCCTTTGCAAATTAATAACAAGAACTAAGGCAATGCAACTGTCATAAAAACCAGTGAGAATAGAACAACATATTTGCGACGTAAAAATGTTTAGCGTCATATAAAACATGTAGGGTATGTCAGAAAAAAAAATAGTTTCGCTTACTGGGCATTTCGAGTGTCATTTGATTCAAATACATGAAGATTAATACTAAATAGAATATTAAAAATACTAATTCTGACCAGGTTCGCGATCCCTTGCCCTAGGTCCTTCGGAAAAGCCAATGATGCGCGTGGCGGGAGACGTCAGCGACGTAGTGCGACGAGTCGCCGGCGCGGCTGATCGACTGCTATCGCTGGTCGAAGAGCTCGCGTTGTTTGAAGTCAATGACGCGCCGAATCTGTTCAGAACATTCAATTATAATCCGACAACACGATCTCATCAACACTTCTTGGTTTTTTTTGCAGACAACTGGCAAAATGTGTGGTTTATCAAGGGTTTATCAGAAATAAGTCAGTGGACTCAAAAGAAGTAAACAGTAAAAAAAATATTCGAGGATGTTAATCTAACATGTATTATCTTTAAGGTAGATCGAAAAGTGTTACCAGTATTACGCATTACACTTTAATACCTGAGTTGTGCTTCAGTGGCGTCCATAACAGTGACCAGCCAGTCCCAGGTGGGTTTGAGCTGCCGTTCGAGGTAGCACTGCAGACGAAGCGCCTCACGATACGCCAGCGGCACCATGCGAGGTAAAGGTAGAGTAACGCGCTCATACTCCCAGAGCAAGTCCGCTATCTGGCGGATGACAATGCCTGTAAACAGATATTCGGTTAGCAAGAGTTCACACAATACAAAATTGACTATAGGGATTTTTCGTTTATTTATCTTGCTCATTCTCCTCCATCGAGACCTACTGATGCTTGCGAATGTGCAACTAACTTCGTCTTTTGTTTGACTATTCAAAAGTACCTATTGTACCTAGTGCATTTAAATGTAGTATATGTACATATTGAAATAATGATTTTGAGTTTAGAGTTTATCTTAGAAACTAAACCTAAATAATTATGAAAATGGTTTTGGCTTATCAACTGCTATAAAACAACAAAAATTTCTAAAAATGTCTATGGATGGCGCAGTCGAGTGTTTTTACAATTATTGCTCATAAAGGGTTTTTAGCAATCTTAATAGTCACACAAAATAGTAATTATACAGAAGGGCCACTCCCGCCATTTAGAAAATTGACAGCTAAACTTGACAGATTCACTAGGGTTGCTACTATATTAATTACGAATTAAAAAAAAGAGTAGGTTGTACAGGTTACAAACATAAATACATCGATTCGTCTAAACATACATCATATAATGCTTACATGCCTTAGAGGGTAGACAGGGCATCAAATATCCATTTAATATCACGAAACATTTAATATTACGCCACATACGACGAAGGTTGGAGAGTAACAAGACGCAGTAATAGTGTAATAATGATCCCACTTAAAACATTAAATTGTGAAAATCACCAATCTCGACAAAAATATAAATGTGAAAAACAGGTAAGTTCCTAATAAAACCAAAGATGATCTTAAACAAGAAAAAAATTATGCTGTGCTGTCGGAGTAAACATATTTGTAAGCTGTATGACTTGAACCTTATTATTATGACAAGTTCCCAATTTCGTCTATGGACTTAAATAATTTATTATAATCCTAAATAATGAATTTCTAATTTGTCATCTTGAAAGATTTAATGACCTTTATAACTTAAAAATTATAGAAAGAAAGAATTAAAAACAAAAAAGTAAATTCAGTCTGTAACAAATAATAAAGGTAACCCATCCAATGCAACCAACCTCGTTACAGTACTTAATGTATGAATGACGTGACAAACGCCCGCACAAAGCAATCATGACAGCCGCGACTGAGCTCGGTCCAATATTGCCCAATATTCCCTGTAAAACCGCAATGTCAAATGTGTGTGCAAAATGACACTTTGTTCGTAGTGGCCCCTATGTCTGCGGCGCGCCGCCGCTTACATACTTTGTGATAGTAAATAAATATCAATATAAATGTGTTACCAAAAGCCCTGGCCAGACAAGAAGCCGTAGTAGAAGTAGAATGCGGGTCGTGTGCGCCCGCAGCGGCCGCGGCGGAGCGCCTGAGCGAGGCGGGGTCAATGAACACCAGCGACGAGCTGCCCGTCAGCCGCACGCCACCCGCGCTGCCCGATGCGCCGCGCGCTGACTCGCGGGACCTGCTGAGAGTATGAGTGTTCAACAAACCGACGATTATTACCGATACTACAGCTTTTAGAATAAGGTTGTAAAGAATCCCGCATGCAAAACAAACAGCCGTTCCTATAAAGTTGCTAAAAATAAGGTTCATTTCGCGTCCTAAAATAACAGCATGTAATATGCCATAACCACCGATCCCACCAAGTAGAAGTGTCACTTGCTTGTGGAGGTCAAATAAGCAGTCACTGCATGCAAAATACTGGCATTCAATAAGACTGTAAAACTGACACCAAAATTGTTTAAAAACCTAGGCAAATGATGATTGAATTACTTAAGCCATGTTTTATAGATTTATAAAATTCTATGAATTTTAAATAAAGTCGGATACGAGTAGATTTTTTATACGATCGCTACATGGTGAAATCTAGGCGTATTAACCACCTCTTGCTTACACCGTTTCGGATATATGTAGTTGCGCTAAATATGAGCACATACCGTATGGCCCACTGCATGGAGTGCGGCGCCAGGTTGGGGCGCGCGGGCGGCGCGGCGCGTCTCTCCAGCGCGTCCGCGTCGTGCAGCGGCGGCTCGGCCTCGCCGTCCTGCTCGTCCGTCTCGCCAGCCTCCGAGTCCTCGTCCTCCGGCTGCGTCGAGTCGCCGCTCTCGTCCTCTGGATATAGAAGTAGTGATGCTATGCCTGTTGCGATGTACGACATCGTTTATTACGTGGGATGTTGCGCAAAACAAGTAGCTTTCGGCTTGCCGAATCAGCGCAGGCATTAAATTATTGACATATTTATGTATATAGGACTCATGGTAGAACAAGACATGGTAATCTCCTCCCGTGACAGCTGGGTCACGTGATTGGCCTAAGACTACGTCATCAATTGCGTTGCGGTTCTCAAACTTTTTTTGTGGGGAAAAAGATAAAATAATACAATAAGTACAAATGTTTTATAATTCTTAATAAATCGTCATATTTGATACTTTTTGTTTTTATTGACTTTGCCTTCTTTTGATTGATTGCATTTTAGCATTTTTATTTAGTTCGGAACGAAAACTCACAAAACTTGACTTGACTAAAATAAGTCAAAAACTAATTAGGTTAGGTTAAGTTCGGGCGTAAAGACGTATTGACACAACTATGCCTTAAATTATGTAATTTACAACGCGTATATAAATTAAATAATAAATTAATAAAAGGCACATACAAGTTATTTTAGGTGAAGTTAGTTACAATATTGAAGCCACGCATATGATAGCGTCTCTTCATTGGGAAAAGAAAATAAATATTACACCGCCTTTTATACTGCTGTTTTTACAGTTTACGGAACAATTAACAATTTTTCTTGTGTATCTTTCAAAGTCTTAGAGCATTTAACCTATGGAGACGGCAAGCCGCGAATCACTGAACAAATTTTTCTGCCACTTTCTGCGGGAGGCGAGGAAAACACATACAGCACACTACAAAAAAATGACAATCACTCACAGATACATGCATCCTATTGCTACAAACGCACACAAAAAAATTATTAACCACACAATCAAAAAACACACACACATTGACAAATTTGTGTGTATCTACGCAATAATCCCATGACAACAGATACAAATTGCTAGTGATGTGATACAAATAATGACTGGAAATTCATTTTAATGCATGAATGAATGAGCAAAATGTTAATTCGTTTTATTTTTGTTACACTAAATAATAATAAACTTGAGTAATTAATAAACTACGTAGGTAGGTAAGAAAGGTAGGAGAATTTAAGATACACTAAAAAAAGAACGATTGAATTTATTTTTAGTCAATAATATCAACCGGATAGACTTTTATTTGACACTTTTTTATGTAACACTTTAACACGTCAGTTTTTCGTTTGTTTTGAACTATTTGAGTACGGTGTTTCCTAGCTAAGCTTGTTTGATATCTTATATAGGAAAACATAAGTGTATTGTTTCATAGCCATAATCTAGTTCATATACATGTCTCAATGATCACGCCTAGAGGCAATCACTGATTTTTAAAATGTACCAGTTTATTATATACATGTCGAACACATTTCTGTGGATCAACTTTTTTGGTTAAAAAGGATAAACGAACATTTGAGTATTTTTAACATTCGCAATTGTATATGGCTTCGAATTGATGTGCAGTGGGGTTGTCATTGTAACTACCATGGCTGCGATAGTCTCCTCTCGATAGAGGTATCAAACAAAAATCTAAATCGCTTCATCTGTTTAGGAGCTATGATGCCACAGACAGACACACAGATACACAGCAATTCACGTCAAATTGATAACACCCCTCTTTTTCCGTCGGGGATTAAAAAATGATTGAAAACTCACTAACGAAACGAACAAACTTACTTTTTATTAGCCTAAAACTTGAAAAGAAAAGAATTTAATTCTATTCTCATAGACATTTATAAATGATATATTTTTTTAGTTCAACCTGACTTGTCCAGAAACAAACACAAACAAAATTATTTTGATACTGAACATACTGATTCAAAAAAATCATTTAATTTATCAATAATTCATTCACGTTGTCCCAGCACTATGCACATCGCTACCCTGTCAGCCTTTCTTAGTTCTTAAATAAAACTATGTTGATGTATAATTTATACTTATATGTGGTAGGAAAAACCATGGCTTCGCAAATTGAAAGTGGCAGCTCGCTTTTTGCAAAGAGGAAACCGCACAATTAACCATTTTTTCGGAGAACTTACTTGCGACACAATACACCTTCAACTGTCCATTTCCAGACACAATAGAAATTACCATTGTTCTAATCCGATTCTGTCATATGGCCAAGCGACTTTGGCAGAGGGGTACGCTCAGCTATGCCATCTCCATAGGTTAAATGCTCTAAGTTCAAAGTTCACGGGTTCATCACAAATGTTTGGGAGCCACAGTATTTTTCTCACCGAGCGAAACAACGCTATAGGTGTGAGTGACACGACAATAGCGATGAAATGGCTAGTTGTCAGTATGACACTTGTCAATTCGATGTGTTGCCACTGTGTGTTTTTGAAATACCCGAGCAAAATGCATTGTTTATCTTAACAAAGCAATTATGAACTAATAATTCAAAATATAAATTAATTTAATACTAAAATATATATGACATAGATGAACATAGATGAATCACATAAGTTACTAAATAGTTAAGCTAGTTAGTAATTTATTTTATTTTCATTAACTACATGAGAAAGTACCTAAATTTTCTAAAAAGGACAATCAATGGTAACACTTATCGTGACGTAGGCTTAGGCCATCCTGGGAAGAGAATACCAGGCGAAGTATACGGAGTATGTTATTATACCATGATAGGACTAAAGCATTAAAACAAAAAGTGTCGGCAATCCCACTTTCAATGCTCTTCTTCTTCCATGTGCAAAATGTACTAAGAATTTTCTGCTTACCTGCATCGGAGCCCTGCGTAGCCCCGGTCTGAACGCTACGCTGCGCAGACTCCGCGTTATCCTGATCGTCAGAGTCGCTCTCGGTCTCCACCTCGGCCAGTAAGTCCAGCTCGCTCTCACTCTCTCCGCCCTCGGCACGCTCCGTGCCGTTCTCTACTACGACATGTTGTTCTTGACCCCTATAAAAATTAAGAGGTTATTACTCTTTTCAGCTTTTAACGCGAATACTAGGAAACTTTTATGTTAGTTTTTATAGACCATATTATGGGGATGATCACAACAAATATCTTACAATTTAATACCTCTAAGCGTTCGTGAGGAAACGGGTAGTAAGTTTAAAATTATTAAAAATATTTTTACTATATGATGTAATAAAAAAAAAACGGGTTTCGCAATTATTCCTTTATCTGTGCTATAAGACGTTGCTTCGTACCAAATTTCAAGATTCTGAGATCACGGGAAGCACCCTGTAGATTTTGATTCCCTTGCGAGTGTCGAAAATTTACGAAAATTTCCTGCATAAACTCCTTTATCTTTTGATTGCGTTGGCTTAGAAGTTTGATTTTTCACAGCTTTAAGGGACAGTAGACCTGAGTATTTGATATAAAGTTCAGCATGATACTTCCACGCGTTTCTGAGAAAAAAATAATTCAAAAAATCAAAAAACCCGACTGCTTCAAAAGCGAACTAAAAAGTCGTAAACAAGGGAAAAATCATGCTGTGCAGTCGGAGGATACATATTAGCGGGCTGGCTGACCAAAATCTGGTGTATCCTCCGCCTGCACAGCATGATTTTTTCCTTGTTTACGACTTTTTAGTTCGCTTTTGAAGCAGTCGGGTTTTTTGATTTTTTGAATTAAGTTTTTTTATTTATAACTTTTTAGTTAGTTTTTTTCGAATTAGATACATTTAAACATATAAGTGTTATATATTTTTGAAATCACCTCTTAAAACCCTTTATTTTGATAACCCACACGATGGGTTTGGAAGAAAAAAAAAAATTTGGGCCCCCACAATATGGCACCCAAAAGCCGCCATTTTTCTATTATCCTATTTTAATGTAGCCTATGACACACGCAGGATTAAGACGCATCGTTTGACGTATGAATCATCAAAATCGGCCAACGCGTTTGGTCTCTGGAACGCCACATAGGAACAAACATACATACATACATACATAGACTGTTAAACACATTACCCTCCTTCGGCAGTCTGGTAAAAAGGGTCTTGACAGACGAACGGACAACAAAGTGATCCTATTATGGGTTCCGGTTTTTTCCTTTCGAGGTACGGGACCCTAATAACTGCTGTTTATAAAAGAAAATAAAGTCTAAAATTTCAACAAGACCCAAATCCAAGATATTAGCGTGGCTATTTACCTGTCGGCCATAGCGTCGTCATGGTGCTGGTTGTCCTGCGCCTGCGCACCGTGCGCGGAGTGCGAGGGCTGGTGCGGCGCGCCCGGCTCGTCGGTCTCGGACGCGTCGTCGTCGTTGCCCAGCGCCTCGCCCGCCACGTCGTCGGCGTACTCGGTGGCCACCGGCGTGGACGAGCGGTCCGGCACCAGTGTGGAGCTGCCCATTGATGTGCCGCCCGCCGCCGCGCCGCGTCCGCCACCTGCCGTCGACTCTCTGTACCGAGTAAAGTCAAACATATATGAATGAATCGGACCGACAGCGAGGTCTCTGCTCGCATTGCAAAACCCGTTAAAATAATTCAGATCAATGCGACCGACAGCAGCTTCAACAATAAATAAGGACAGCACTCAAACTGGATGTCAATCAGCGTAAAAATTTACCATGATTAGATGTATGTCTATAAGTAGACGATTGCGGCATTACTTATTTTATAATTACTTTAAAATATCAGAAACTCATAATACAAACCTGCGCGCATGTGTAAGTCTTGAATGTCCAGTGGAAAGAGGTTCTACCCCGAACAAGTCTTCGCTGCCGTTCACGAGGTCCACATACGTGGTCGCTAGCGGGAACGGAGCCGTGGGCCGGACGACGCCCAGTCTAACTGGGGCCAGCAGTGCGTCGGCTGCTTCTACGAGTTCTTCTACAGCAAGGGCCACAAGAGCCGCGAACACACGACGACAACGGACCAGCGATGATGTTATTGATAGAGGTCTATGAACAAAAACAAGGTTTAACAACCATAGCATGTACAGCCAAATACATTCTTCTAGTCTATAATATAACTTCAGGGTGTATTCTCAGACTATGACTGCATAAAAAATATGTGTATTACTGAATCACTGCGAAAATGCAAACTAAAATAGTTTTTATTGACTTACCCTTTCTTCTTAGCTGCACCTGGAGCCATCTCAACGCTGAATATGACGAATATTCTTGCGACGGAGCGCACGAACCGTCGCGCCACTTCTCGCGCACGCTCAGCGCGTCCGGGGATCGTGTCGTTTTGTTGCTCACGAATCAAAGTGTGAAGCAGAGTGTCTAGCATCTGTGACAATGGAAAACGCTGTTAGAATAGCTCTAAAAATCTATATTTCGATAGCAGTCATATTACAGTATCCGGCAGGGAATATGGCATTAAAATTATCCTCATCTGCCTAGCCTTTTTTCATAACTCTTGGGGTTGGCTTCCAATCTAACTGGTTACAACTGAAGAGCTTGGGATTATCTGGCTGGTGGATACATAATATCTTGATTAAGAAAAATTTCGCTTTTCTAGAGCGTTCTGTCTGTCGCCCCAAAGTTCGATGTTCTTTATTTACGCAAGAATACCTTCCTATACTCTCAGTATAAGAAGTCTTGGCATTTTCCGCCACTTCTGATACTATCAGTCTTATATACTAACCTCATTAGTGCACTTAACAATAAGCGCATGTGTAAACTTGTCAAGCAGCGTGGTGCCTGACTGCGAAGGCGCGGGGCTGTTGGGCCGACTCTCGGTCTCACCCGGAGTTCCACTGGCGCCGCACATCACTGCCGCTTCTACGGCCGGCCAATCACCTGAAAATACATTGCGTCTTAATACCATGACAGTCTTGCCTTACCTCGCCAAGGAATCCTACACGGGCAAATTAAGAGCCCACTTTTATGTCATTGACATATCAGCTAGTTACACAGCGCTTTCTTGTACGATATTGACGTGGCTCGGAAAATGCCGCGAGTCGCTGCACGGTAGGGTGAGGTTGGTATTTTGCACCCTATATATATCTTCTGTGTGGCTATGAGGCGTAAATTAATGCGTGTTCATGAAATGTACGAAGATCCTATAAGAAGTTAAATTCGGAAGCAATAGCTCACCCAATAAATGCAGCAGTGCCCTTCTGGCGAACTTGGGCGGCTCGAGGTCATGGTCGGGTGCGTCCACCTCGGCGTCGGAGCCGGGCTGCTTGCGCGGGCCGCGCCCGCGGCCGCCACCGGCGCGGAATTGCCGCTGCTCCACAGCTTGACGGCCTACGGTCTGCACTAGGAACAGGAGGATTGATTCGCCCCTATAAACAAACATAAAAAATGTAAAATCTCTAATGTACCTTTTAAATGGGGAAATCGTTTTTCAAATAGATGCTCCACATAACACACCACATCACAACATTCGCTCGGTCTATAATATATTTAGTATACTCGTAAATTAAAACTATAGACTACACTAAAACATACTGATATGTAATTATTTATTGTGTGATAAACCTGTTATTTTGATTTTTAAGATATTTTTCGTACATACCTCGAATTGAAATGCGTGGCTAAAGATGTGTCTCTAGCTAGTCTAGCTAGAAGATCGCAGCGCGCGGTCCAGTTGCCACCGACGAGTGCCTTGCAGCGGCACTTCTCCCAACAATCGCAGTATGCCGTCGGAGACGTGCGCTTCAGCTTGCAGTCGTGGCCTTTGTGGCATACCTAGGACACAACATTGTATTAGAAAACATCACGGTTATCAAGACATTTTAGCCACTAAAACGCAAACTATCAGCAAATAATCTAACAAAACCCAGGGAACAAACACAGATTCAACATAATACTTCCGTGTTATATTCGGGCTTTACTGGATCAAGGCTCTCAAGTAACCTTGATTACAGAAAATGCTGCTCAACGGTTGTATTTACGCGAAACAAAATGAACGCTGCTGTCACTGGTGTTAACTTGACTCCTCATTTATTAACAAGAGGATGCGTTTTAGTTAAGAATATAAGCCTTACCTTAGCACATTCTGTGCAGCAGCAAAGTGATCCTGTCAGGCCACATGTCTTGCACTCAAATATATCCTGCAAGCAAATATAATATTTTCAGTCAATATAGTCGTGTGCAGGCAAATGTTGATTTCTATAGTCAGATTAACACAACAAAAGAGTATATTATTGAGAGTGGAATAGTTATTATGTTGATTTTGAATACATAATAGTACCTGATTGATATGCTCCTGTCCTGTCCAGGTGAAGCTGCAAGTATCGTTGCAGCAGAGTACCAGCAGTGGGGAATGGTCTGGGCTCGCATTGGGCGGGAAGATGGCCGCCGAACGTTGCGTCTCGTCAGCATCGGGGCAGGCGCGGATGGAGTCCAGTATGACTAGAGCCGCACGGTAAGCGCGCTCCGCTACCGCTGCCATCAATGGTGTCTGGCCCATTCCGTCCCTGTAATGCGTACATTGTTGATGTGTTAATAAAGGTAGACATGAGCCAAAGCAATTCAATAATCAGATGCGGTCTAAATACTTTGTCGTCAGATGAATAGGCGAAATAGGTGCGAGACTGCGGAAGGCAACTCGTAAACTAAACCAAACCACGTCTAAAACGTTTTCTTTGTACTGTTGTTTTGTTTATTTTCAGTTATAGGCCTATGTTTAACTAAGACGGTAGCTGTATGGTGCGGCAGTGGCGTTGACGCCTGTCAGAGTGCGACCGCTTCCGCGCGTGCTGCTATCGAGAGCAGTCTCAGTCTTAGTTAACCGGTAGGCATATTGCTATTGATTTGATATTGCATATTATATATTTTATATATTATTTATATTTTTTTATATTTGCTATTCATATTGATTTGTTGCTGAGCAAAATTTCTTGAAATAAATAAGATAGTGCATGAGTTACTTGGTCGTGAGAAGCTGCATGAGGAAGGGCTGCAGCACGGGGCTCTCGCACAACGCACGCAGGCTGGTCAGCGCGTTGCCGCGCCGCTCCGCCGGGTCCGCGCTCACCGCGCCGCCACTGTTACCACCGCCAGACAGTTTACTGTAAGTGTTTCAAACATCATCACGTTCATCACAGCTCCTCAGAACTAGTCCAGTCTTTGCTACGTTATTCAACATATCTAGAGGCTTTATTTCAAAGGGCACCAAGACCAAGAATTTATACCATGGGGTCATCAAAATAGTTTTTCATTTAATTGGAGACTCATTGTGTGTAGTTATTAAAGGGAAAAAGGTACAAGTCGTAAATTATTGGGCAACATAAAAAGACGGAATACTAGACCAGAAACTGACTCAAACTCTCGTGGAAAAAGGTGATGATGATAAGAAACAAATACAGATAACACAATAAAGGCAAATATTAAGACACAGGTATACAGTACAGGCAGAAAGTCGTACTCATTAACAGTTATTGCGTGACGATTGCTATCAGCTGCATCGAAAACGCATTACATCAGAGTGCAATCACAAAATAATTCCCATGTAAAGGGTGTCAAGCTCTTACCCGTTGTTAGTGAGTCCCATCAAGCTGTCTTCATCTCCGGACGCCTCGAAGGTCTCAGGCGGCCACGAGATGGCCGGAACTGACTCCTCCGCACTGGCACCCCCACTGCCCGTACCACCCGCTAAATTGGGCATCGAAGCGTTTTCCACTATGATATCAGTAAATAATTTCAAGTTAGAATTACACCTATCCTACACCCACTATTTTCACACTTTATTTTCAGTAAATACGTACCTATGTCGGGTTCCTTGTTAGAAGTAGGCGCGCACATGTGTACGCATGCGTGTAGAATGTTCCTGTTGCCATCACAACGCTCTTGTAAGATAGACAAGACTTGTTGCTCTGTGAACAATTATTACAATCATGTAGTATACATCTCTTAGTAGTTAAGTATTAGCAATCAATAAGATAGTAGTAGAACTTACTGCTGGTGTCAGATTCAAGTTGGTGCAGTAATTGACGCACGCCGTCAAGATCGCAGCGCAACACACGCGGCATCATGATCTGTGGTTCCGGCACCAATATAATCAGTGCGACCTATACATAAAATATTTATGAAAACAACAATCAATTGTCAATCAAATAGATATAGGTCTACTTGTATCACATATTATGACTAAATACTTTTAGCGCTAAACTGATTTAAAACGTTGGTCTGTTGTCAATTATTTGTAGCTATTACCAACCTGAGGCCTTACTATAAACATGTCAACGCCATCATGATTTCGCGATGAAAAAAGGATAGTGCTATTCGTCTTGTATAGAGCCCGTCTCTATCTGATAATGGAGCCATGATATTTTGACATATCAGAGAATGACCCCTATTTTCGGGCGGCAAAGATCGCATCTCGAAAAGCTAGGCTATGGCGCCTTCCTCATTATTTGTGCTGTACGTATATTCGCTCGGTACAGATTCTTTACCGAGCGCATATATCTGTACGGCACCTAAGCATTGTACAGTACCTGCGATTTGAGCGCGGTGTGATGAGGGTGCGCGGCGGCGGCGGCGGCGGCGTGCGGGTGCAGCGGCAGCGCATGCGCGGTGATGGCGCGCGCGGGCGGCAAGTTGAGCGGCGGCGGCTCGCGCACCATGCCCACGCAGTCGCGCGACACCGGGTACAGCGCGCCGTTACCGTCCACCATCATCACTACCGGTTCGCTGCCCTGTACACAAGAAAAACATTCAAATGACCACCCCATAGCACAATAAGTTGCCCTAATTGCTCAGCCGACAACAAACAACACTACTAGCAAATCTTATCCAAGCTGACAAGATTTTGTGTTAACCTAACTTGTCTCACGGTTGGGCAAAAGGCTCCATATATTCTCTAGCAAGAAAGAGTCCGAATCGTCACACCACCTTGGTAACGAATTGGACGACGCCCGTCTTCGTGCATTCTTTAACTGTAAGCCACCACCCAGTTACGCTTTAGGTCGTTTGTTCACGTGGCAAAGCACGACACGGTTTGCGGTCACGATTTTAAACACACGACACACAGCACCGTTCGTTTTTTTCACTAGACACGATTCTGCAACGACACTGCAGTGCACTTGTATTGTTCTAAAAGCGCGTGAGTGACGAACCACGCGCTGGCCGTGCTTTGCGGTGTGTCGTGTCGTCAGCAAGCTCATACTTTTTTGTACAGCCGCTAATACGTCACTGCAAAAAAGTTGTGTCGACATAGCGGCAATAGCCGATAAGCCGTTTGTAATCGTGAGGCGTGTGGTGTGGTGTTGTGCTATGCACAAACGGTCCATACAAATATATGGAGCTCTGAATCGTGACCACATTTTGTCGTGTCGTGAACAAGCATTTATCATGGACATGTTTGGGTCGCAAAGATAACAACGGAACTGGGTGAAGAGCCCCTGACTCGAGATTTGATCATAGCAATACAAACTTTACTACAGTGTAACAAATAAGTAAGAAAAATGACTAACCTCAGCAGCCGTAGCCAGTTGTATGGCTGCTCCATTAGAATAGCCGAGCAGCGCACTGTTATCGGTCGGGAACGCGCTATCCGTGAGCGCCCGGGTAGTTCCCACGGCGTATACAGCGTACGCTAAAGCACCGCCCGGTCTGCGCACTACTGCGTGCACGCCGCGACTGTCCACCTAGGGTGAGAAGGATGAGATTTTACTTATAGATACTGTCACTAATTCTTGTTGCAGAAAGTAAGTCACACATAAAATCTTAAACACTTACAGCAATAGTAATAACTTGCACATCAGGAGGTAATGCAATCTTCCTGGGTGAGCGTTGCAAACAATCCGGTCCGCGAGGCCCGGCGGCCCCGCCCACTCCCCACTTCACGGCAACCAAATCATCTTTGCGAACAAGCCGACAGTCTTGCAGCAGCGTCGACAAGTCATCAGGAGTTGATGGGACAACCTCTTTGCCGTCTTTACCGATGGTAGGGAATCGCACGGCAGCGTAAGCCCCGTCAACTTTGAGTACTCGTCCTAATGGGACGCTCTTGACGTCTTCCAGGAAAACAACTTCCTTTAGCGGCCATTCTTCCTCATCACGCTTAGAACCGTCGTTCGACGAACCTTCCTCACCACGTACGGTCACGCGCTTGGCACGTTCTGGGAAAAACATTATCTTTAAGCAGGCAATCAAATTTTTCTGGCGAAAAATTGTAACAGCTTGTATTATCAAGAACGTCTGTCTTGTAAACTATCAACTAGAGGAACTCACTGTGAGATGTGCTGGTGTCACTACAGGTGGAAGAAGCCGGGCTGGGTGGCGGCGGCATATCGAGCCGGTCAGCCATATCTTTGTTGCTGTCTTTAGCGCCGTCTTTGCTGTTGCCGCTGGATGACGAAGCTTTCACAGACGACACTGTCAGTGGCGACTGATTCTAAACGAAAAAAAAAAAGAATAATAGTTACAGCTTTTAGAACATTGAACTTTGATAACAGAAAAAGACACATAGAAGTAACAAGCCTATACTGAAGACCATACAAACATTTTCATCCTACTCGTTTGTGAGTCGAAATTTACCCATAAGTCATTAGATGCCTAAAGTGAGTGTATCATCAATATGATGTTTACCTGTAAATCCCTCTTGTCTTTATCGGATACAGAGCGGTCCGGTTGCGGAGGCGGCAGAAGCTTAAACCGGCACATGTCAGAAAGGTTCCAGGCAGCGTTTTGCAGAACCCCCACTTTCGGCACTCCCGTGGACATGTTGAAACCTGTTTGTAACATTAACAAATCATGATTAACTTTTTACATGATTATCATAGTTAAAGGAGGATGAACCAATATTCATTCATTAATATTAAGTACGTAAAATTCAATAGGTATGTTAACTTAAAATTTGTGTTTTTGTCCGTCAGGTAGATAAATAAAAAATATTGGACACGTATTTTTCTTATTAAACGTAAACATAAAGTCATCACGCGCCGTTAGTACAGTTTATACTCAAATAGTGACGTCACAAGCTCCCACTCCTGAACTTTGATGCGCTTTATCTCTTATCATCAGCCTTTTAATGTTCCCACTGCTGGGACACGAACCTCCTCTCTGTGAGAAGGAATGGGCCGTAATCCACCACGCAGGCCCAGTGCGGATTGGTGAATGTTACAAGTCTTCGAATTTTTTATTCTAGGACATGCCGGTTTCCTCACGATATTTTCCTTCACCGTTTTGAGAGCAGTGGTGATTATAGTTATTTATGCTACAAGTGCGGAAGGTAGGTGATTTCCGATGAGTGGCATTTTTATTCACGAGCGAGCGAAGCGAGTGAGTGGATAAATCGACACGAGTCGGAAATCATCTTACGTACGTGTATCATACAACATTTTACTATGCATTGTGCGAGGCAATAAATTAATTAATAAAATGAAATGAATAAAATGGCGGGCTTATTCAAGCGCGTTCAGCATATCCACAGATTAACTAATAGTTCCTCGGGCATATCTACTGCGCATGTGCGAATAGCTGTCACATCGTAACGCAATAAGGCACGAGCAAAATATACGTTCTGCCAAACATATTTAATGAATATTTAAAATTAATTTATTGATCAAAATCAAAATCTAGAGTAATTAAAAACGCCTAAAATAAAGTATTAGTTTTATTTTACCTTTTATATGAATGATAATCTGTACATAACTAATTTTTAAAACTTTTCTCAAATAATAAAAACTCTATGCGTCGGGCTGACGTTGGAGTTAAAAATTAAAAAAGTACAGGAAAGTAAAAAGCACTAGTTAAAAAAAGTGACACTTTCCGCACAGTTTGGCTGCTTGGAAAACCGCTCTTTTCGAGGACATGCATTGTAATAGTTATTTATGCTACAAGTGCGGAAGGTAGGTGATTTCCGATGAGTGGCATTTTTATTCACGAGCGAGCGAAGCGAGTGAGTGGATAAATCGACACGAGTCGGAAATCATCTTACGTACGTGTATCATACAACATTTTACTATGCATTCTGCGAGGAAATAAATAAAATAATAAAATGAAATTAATAAAATGGCGGGCTTATACAAGCGCGTTCAGCATATCCACAGATTAACTAATAGTTCCTTGGGCATATCCACTGCGCATGTGCGAATAGCTGTCACATCGTAACGCAATAAGGCACGAGCAAAATACGCGTTCTGCCAAACATATATAATGAATATTTAAAATTAATTTATTGATCAAAATCTAAATCTAGAGTAATTAAAAACGCCTAAAATAAAGTATTAGTTTTATTTTACCTTTTATATGAATGATAATCTGTACATAACTAATTTTTAAAACTTTTCTCAAATAATAAAAACTCTATGCGTCAGGCTGACGTTGGAGTTAAAAATTAAAAAAGTACAGGAAAGTAAAAAGCACTAGTGAAAAAAAGTGACACTTTCCACACAGTTTGGCTGCTTGGAAAACCGCTCTTTTCGAGGACATGCATTGTAAAATAATTTACACAAAGCACTTTTATCTTTGTCAATTTATATTGATTTGGTAAAGCAAAAAATACGTGTCTCATTATTTGATAATCTCACTGATGGACTAAATAGAATTATCATTTTTCTACCGAGGAAACATCCATATTCTACATTTCACTCCATTCTCAATTTACAACTACAATCTACAACTTGTGATAAGACACAAGCTTGCAATATATTATTCACAAAATTTGTAAATAAATGAATATAATCTTACCGACGGCGCCAGGTTGGTACATGGGCGCGTTCTTCATAGTAACGCTCTGGCCGGCTTGCAAGTCCTGCGGCGTTGTGGAAGAGTGACCGCGCTGCTGCTTGCGGGAGCGGGCGCGATGTTTTTCCCAAAGGCGAGCGCGCTGGCCCAACGGAAGGACTCCCCTAGAGTTTACAGGCGTACAATTAAATGACTTTGCTAAAACATGACACTGATTGACTAAACAATATTTTCTACTTTCATTATGTGAGGAAGACACAATTTAAAGAACAAATGAGCCTGATATTATGTGGTTCAGGGATTAATATACATAATCGATTCTTTAATTGAAATCTTTGCGGGTTATGGATGCAACAAGAGCCAGAGAATTGTGCTCAGTTCACTGCTGGACATTTATTACTGTGAATTAACTTACCACCAATAAAGTGCACCAGAGTCTAATCTCGCGACGGTATACAGAGAGCATACATGTAGAGAGATTGCCTTCTCAGATCCAAACTCCACAAATGTTTGCAGAGGATGCTCCAGACGTGAAGCCCCAGGAGCATGAGCTGAATACAAATAAAACAATATGATAAAGATAAAAAGTGGTCAGGCTTCATGTTTGAATTCAACAATGCAAAAACAAATAATACTTCATACAGAAGCCTATAATTGGGTTTCCATTTGATTAAAACTGCTCTGTTGCGTTAATCGCGCTTTGGGCGTACGCCACGCCCATATTCACTTCTTTATCATAATATTATTTTATGTATTGAATAAATTTCAGAATTTTACAATGAAGAGCTTACCAATAGATTCATCGAGGAAGGTAGCAATCCTTCCAGTGTCAGTGAGCACTGATATGCGTATGCCGGCGGCGCTGATG
Organism: Orthosia gothica; assembly: GCA_949775005.1. NCBI lineage: Eukaryota > Metazoa > Arthropoda > Insecta > Lepidoptera > Noctuidae > Orthosia > Orthosia gothica. Next base: position 18,712,663 of record OX459048.1, on the reverse strand, counting down.
TTAACGACTCGTTCTCCGGGAGACATGGCCAGCCAGGTGGTGCGCGGGTGATATGCGCTCACAGATCCGGCCGCCTAATGGTAATAAGTATTTAGAATATAATAAATAAAGTAAGTTACATTCCAATTGCAATATGTATGCCATTTTACTATTTGCATGCAACTACAAAAACTATGACATCTATTTTAAAACTTAAGACAACTTTGATTCATTGAAAATAGGACAATGCATTTTTTGGCACTTACGTCATTGCGCTGATAAGGATGTGCATCAGCCCAGCGCCACTGGTGCAGCTGGCCTTGAGTGGAGATCGCGATAAGCTCACTGTATGTGGCCGCAATATGAGTGAAACGAATGTTACTGTCCCAGTACTCCAACTCTTCAGACACCCACAGTGGTGACGCCGCAATCGAGGAATCCTTTTTCTTGCTCTCAGCTAAATCAAATACAAAAACGTTAGGAATTAAATATATTTTAAGTACAACATTGTGAAATTGCTAATAATTACAGATAACTTATAATTTCATAAATATTTTCTAAATTCATTAAAAAATAATAGGCATTATATATTATAAACTCGTCATTACCTAGTTACGGTTGTTATTTTCTTTTAAAAACTATTTGTCGCAGTAAAGAAACAAGCTCATTTAAGGAAACAGATTTTATACTAATACCATGCACAATCATTAATATTCGACCGCTTACCAATCATGGTCACTGTGGATATTATGGAAACATTTTAGTCATCATTATAACTATGAATTTCTAGACAAAAATACCTACAGCAGACATATTAAAAAACACCATTGAATATTTACCTCCATCATTGTTACCTCCGTCCTTGTCCCAAGAAGTATCGCGCAGCGCCGACTCCAGCCACCTGCGTGGCCCAAAGTACTGGCGTTCGCGCCACCGACTGAATTCAGACGGACGCTCCTGGGTGGAGCTGCTGCTCTCCCGGCTGGCGCCGCCGCGTCCGCTGCCACTGCTACCACCGCCGCCGCCCCCACTGCGACTATTACAACACTATATTTTAATACCGTCTTGACGTTGAGAGTATCCACAGATATAAAGAAAGAGATTTGCTCCCGCACTGAAAGACTGTCGTCGAAGTTCCTCGTTCGGTTTTTTCAGTCTCAAAGTTCTGCTTGATAGTTAACGGATTTCCGTGTCTGTACAATTTTACAAACTTGCATACACTTTTAACCTTTCTTTATATCTGAGATCCTAGCACTACTACTACACTGTACACAGACACATACGAGTACATAATACATTCGGGATCGTGATCAGTGCAGGGACCAAACAATTACATGCACTGTTCTAGAGTAATATGTAGTCTATGTACAGAACTAACATCAAATAAACACCCAATCACAACATAAACGGAAACTGCGTAAGCTTGACAGCGTGCCAGAGATTGGGTCAAGGACTATATTTACTACAGGCAGGAGTGTGTGTAGAAGCAGGAGCGTAGCTTGACAGGTATACCTTCTGATAGCCGCGTACCCGAAGATGTCCTCAGAAAACATGGTGTCCGCGTCGATGATGACGGAGTGGTCCTGCTGCGCGGCGTGGAAGCCGCCGTCCAGCAGCGAGATGAGGTCCTCGGGCACGTAGCCGTCGCCGCCTTCGCCGCCCTCCGGCTCCTCGCCCTCTTCGTCGTCACGCGACAGCAGGTTGTTCACCGCCAGATTCACGTCCAAGTTTGTTCGCTACATTTGTTCACAAAAACAAAGTTTTAGTTGAACATTATTTTAAAACTAGCAAAATCATATCTAGTTTTAGTTAATCATTATTTTACTACTGAGCAGACCACCACCTAGTTTCAAGATGTTGTTTTTAGTCTTACCTGTAACTCCCTTATAATGAGACTCCTGCTCTTTCCCTGCAGGACCACTTGTGCTTGTGTGACCAGATCTTCCGGCACAAAAGGCGCTGGAACTGATACTACTCGCCCTGAACCAGATGCTCCGATAATAACACCAGTCGCGCGGCTAGTTGATCCTGTCCAAATCAAATGGATTAAACCCATTATTTCTGTTCTCCTTTTTCGATTTGTATACCATTTTTAATCTTCCATTCCCAAGGGTAAAAACGATACTAAGACTCCGCGTTCCGTCTGTCTGTCACCAGGCTGTATCTTAGGAACCGTAATAGCAGTTGAAATTTTCACAGATAATGTATTTAGACTGTTGCCCCTATAAAAACAAATACTAAAAACAGAATAAAATAAATATTTATGTGGGGTTCCCATACAATAAACATGATTTTTTTGCCGTTTTTAGCGATTATGGTACGGAACCATCTGTGCGCGAGTCCGACTCGCACTAGGCTGGTTTTTTTTAAATTGTAATTTAGCCATAATATAACCATTAAACTGAAGTGCATAATATCTAGAGAAATTGACTAAATAAGGGTGCAACTGCGAGATGAATACCTTGAGAGTTGGGTGTAGCACGAATTGAGTTCCTCATAATCCGGGCCCTAGTGCGCGGCTGCTGACGCGAGCCACAGCCCCCGCCGCTTCCTCCTTGCTTGCCCCCGCTCGTTCCTCCTCCTCCTCCTCCGCTTCCCCCGCCGCCATTGCCTCCATTCTTACTAGCGTCAGTTTTACTCAAGTCCAAACGATCGGGAATGATAGAGAAGGCGGCGCGACAGATAGTGCCATCTTCGAGGAGACAGGCGATGTGAGCGGGACCGGCGGCCACTGCTCGCACGCCTCGCAGCGAACTGAGTGCCGAAGAACCAGCACCTGTCCCATATCTATTCCAACGGTCAGCTACTTCCTTTAACCTAAAACAACGATAGATTGATTGCGTTTAAGACCAAATGATTTCATACAAATTACAGCAGAACAACTTAGTGTGTAGCAACTGTCTCACAAATATAGTACATAGAGAGATATGATATGATATATTACTAGTTTTGTTTGAACCATAACCATTAAAAATAAATGAATAACTTTGTCTTGACATCATGATGACAAATCACAATGTAGGTAGTTTAGTAATAATTATACATATTGTCAGAATAAGTTTTCGTTTGAGTGAGTTTTGAAAAGCTTTTTTGTTACATAATATCACAAACTCTGTGCAAAATTTTGCTTTCATTGCCAAACAAATATAACATTGCCGAACTTCTAAATCTTTTGAGCGAATAGTAGTAAAGTGTTGCGCCGCACGGGCAGGAAGATGATGAATATTGATGACCTTAACTTATTTGATTTCACAAGAATTACTGAACCAATTATAAATATTTTTTCAATAGTAGAAAGCCTTGGTATTGCTAATTGGCATGGGCTTATTTGTCCTTGGAAAAAATGCATGGTCCCTGAGAGATGCCATGGGGGCGATGCACAGGAGAAAGCTTATATTTAAATATATAGTGCAGAACTAACAAACAGCTTAAACAAGCTGATAAGGACCAAAAGATAAGCAGTAAGATCCACTGCAAATTGCTGTCCAGTATTCCATTTACACTCAGAATGAGGACAGGTTTGTTGTTAATATTGATAACTATAAATTTCAGCAAGCCAAACAAACGTTGTCAAGTGACAGATTGAAACAGTACTCCGAAAACTTCTTGGCCGCTCTGAAGTTAGCTGCAAGGGCTGCACAGTAGTAAATATCATACTAAAACAGCATTGCACCATACCAAGTGCATTGGATAGCCAACTTCAGAACAACCAAGAAGATTGGGGAGTTCGGTACCTGTTACTTAACAGGTGTTTAACCTGTCATTTCTATGAAGGTCCATTTATAAGAGCAGAATGAAATTATATGGACAGATGATGGATGCTGACTAGGGCATGAGTTAGACTTAATTTTTTTTGTGTTATTATCACTAATCATATGAAGAGTCATATGATGTTATAAATTTACATGATGTACCATACAACCTTCATCACTTAACCCTAATATGGGATGAATTTAATCTTCTAAAATTTTAGGTTAAAATTTTAAGCTAGAAGCTTAGCAGTTTAAGCTCTCAGTTTACTGTTAGTGAATTTGTTTTTTTGTAGTTTGGGAATCCCCATATTGCATCATATTTTTTTTGTCTTTCTGGAACTATCTTTTCTTTTATTTTATCGGTAGGTTGGTCTTACTTGTGTGTCAGATATGTGTTTATTTTGTTTCACTGTCGCAAGCTCTGGGTACACTTATACGAAATTTCTGATTTCTTTCTCTTAAATTATAACAAATTTCTGCAACCCTTTTTTACAGACCATTCTATGTATTTTGAGTTCTATCCCATAAATATAAGGATAGCATAAAAAGCATAAACCTGTTACCCTATCTAACTGTTTTCTACAGGTGCCATTTGTCTTATCACCAACGCAATAGAAGTCAAAATTGGTTGAACGGGCTGAAAAATGGGATTATTTAAATGTCTAATGTTATCCCAAATGGAGTATAGTGTTGTCCAAGTAACCTTTACAAAAGTAGAGAGTTTTTATTATTCTTTACAAGCACTCACAAGTTACAATTAAGAGCAACCTGCCTTATTAATATTATACATTTATAACCCTAACAAAGAATAATTCCACCATCCTAATGTTTACATATTGTACATAAAATTATACAAAAGATACAGTAAGCAGTTATGCACTTTTAGAGCTTTATCAGATTTTGGCAATGATATAAATAAAAAAGATCTAAATTTTGATCTGCGCAACCAGAAATTATTCAGATTTGGTACTTTTCAACTTAGATAACTAAATCTGGCCAATTTATAAAGTATTAGTAATGATTGTATTTAAAATATAATCATATATTGGTAAAAGAAATCCTACCAACTAAAAGAGTATCAAGCTAATAAAATAGGCAACTTAATATAGTTTACATATCATTATTGCTAAAAGTAAATAACCTCTGATGAGGTCTACTAAACAAAACAGCAATAATTAAGTTTGGTTTTGATGAATCTAATCAGTTTTTTTTTTTCATAATTATGTACCTATTTTTTATATTTTGAGAAAACCACTATTATTTCACATGTATTATATTTTTAGAATGGTTTGCTTAATATGTAACAAATCGAATACTAAAATGCTTAGACAAATAAGGATTAAGTATTGAACAATTATGTCACAGTTCGAGAATTAAGAACTCCAGTATCGGCTTTGTCAATGCGAAAAGCAGGTTTGCAAATTTAGCATCGTCGTTTTTAACCAAACAAGATTACGCCATCCGATCCAAATGAACATTAGACGGTATGCATTGCAACTGCAAGCACCTATATCTAAATTCTACAAAGAAATGTCATGCAATGGAAATTCTCCCATGAGCGTAAAATGATACGGAAAACGTGGCCCTTGATGCTATATCATCAATAAATGACTAAATAGAATTGTATGATCATGGAATGTCGGATTTCACAACATGAACGAAATGGAGTCAATTAAAACGATAAAATATGTTTACCTGTCTATCAATTGATCCTCTGTACCAGGCAAAGGATGGACCACAAAATGCATTGAAGACATTTTCCAAGGCCTTATCCTGTGTTTTAACAAAGATTTCAAAGAACACACTTAAACATTTGTTAAAAATCCACCACAATACTGCGAGAACAAAAGAACACCATCTAAAATCCTCTTCCAACCACCATATTTCTCGTGGTTTCTTTCGTGTTCGTTTCTCGTTCTCAAATACATGTGAGTCGGTACATGACGAAAAAAGAAAGAAAATATCAACATGGCTTCTCCGCCCAGAATGTTGGTACTCCTGACATAATCAACGCTAATTTGTTGAAGCCAAAAGTCTTTATCCGTTTTACAGGTATTGCATAGGTTTATTTTACGTTTAAATTATCTAAATAAAACAATTTTGTAAAAATATCCGCAATTTTTTTTATTATCATAAAATTATTACACAGTAAAGATGGAAACATACTACTAAAACCCGACCCGACGTGACGTGTCGACAACCGAAGCGAAAACTAAAAACACATTGCGTGTGACAACAACACACCAACTAGCAAAAAGTTGCTTTATAAACGTTATTAAAGACAAAAAAAAATGTTTTATAAAGGCCAAATTAGTACTTATAAGAGTGGGTTTGGGCGCAAATTATAAGGGCTAAAACCTTATAGAGGTTATATAGTTACCATAAATTAAGCTGATTAGCTACAAATAGACAAGAAATTTGCTTTTATGTAACAAATTACCCTTATAACTGCTAAAACATATCGGCTATAAGGCCAATTTCTCGTGTAGTAGCTAAATGTAATACGAATATGAGTAAATTACTTCATGATTATATCAAACACCTCCATCATTTATAAATAAAATAGATAATAAATGGCTGCCTTACTAGACATTTACCAAATCGGTCTTTTTTCGTTTATTATACTGCAAGGTTATGTGGGAAAGCAGTTTTGTGAGAATTGTGGATATGTTTTATAACATATTTTTAATGCACCTCTTAAAATTTATGTTTTTATTATTTAAAAAATGATTTTAATTTTGAGAGACCTTGTGAATTACCACTATAAGAATAATTAGCGAATCAAATGCTTTTAGATATCATTTATAAGTCATTTACTCTTATTGTAGCATGGTAGTGCTAATATGCTCAACCATATTGAAATATTGTAGGGTTCAATCGCCATTATTTTTAACCAACTTCAAAAAGGAGGAGGTTCTCAATTTTACTGTTTTTTTTATGTGTCATCTCAAAACTTTCTAATTGGTGAAACGATCTTGATTCTTTTTTATTTGAAAGCTGGTGCTTCTCATGCAGTCCTGTTTAAGTTTGGTAAAGATCTGATGAAGCATTTCGGAGATATTATACAACAGAACTCTTCAATAAACAACGGCAAATCTCTCGGGATTGCTGCAATCGCATGTCTGTTTATTTTTTAAGCCATTTCATAACATAATATCATGCAGGTACGCTCTAAAGAGGTAGGCAGATGTGTAGTATTCATTCTGGTACACTCTCATTGTTATATTCAAGTTTTGTTATGTACCGCAACTAAAAAGAAAAACATATTTTTTTATTACAAAAAAATGCAGCCGACATAAAAAAGTTTTTATGAAAAAAAAATATTATTACTCTGTAATTCTTTTTAACGACTTTTATTTTACAGAACCCGAGAACATATGTAATGAATTGAATGTGGTCAGTGTCCTGACGAAGATGATTGCCACGAATTGTGTACTGAAGTGATTATGACCTTGGCAAATCACACATTTTATAATAAGAGAATGAATAATTTAATATATCATCATTGGCTATATATGTTCTCTGAACCCGTCTTTATGTCACTGTCACGCTTATCAGATGATTCATTATCACCTTGAATAAGGCAATCATTTAGAAAAAAATCCACGAAAGTGTCTTGGTCAATGTTTTGTGAAATTAATTCTACAGAACCCATAGCATTTTCTTCCATCGTAGCTGCAAAGTCAAGTATACATATAAGAATTCTTGAAGAAGTTACATAAATGTTTCCTCAACTCTCAAGACTTTAATAGTTATAGAAGCCATGTAACTTACCATATTGCATTAGCTTTAAAGGTGCATTCTGATAGTCTTTATATGGGCATAGCTGTATAATAGCCATATGAAATATAGAAATAGTATGACGCCAAAGCGACTACATGGCTAAAATATTATATGTCTGAATAGATATATAATATGCTTCTATATGTCTATTGCTTTAAAAGGGTCATTTAAATTAGTTACAAAAACGTGTATAAGAAAAATTATTACTAATTATTTACACTTTATCATGCTTTTATAAAGAGAATTGCTAAACTAATGCTGTTACAAAACATGTACTAGAGTTATGCCCTTATAAATCATTCCTTATATAGCATTTTTGCTGCTTGGATATAGCGTGTTGTAGGATCACGTGGCGTGACAGTATATGTGCACGATTCGCAACGGGTATCGACACGTCACGACGCGTCGGGTTTTAGTAGTATGTTTCTATCTTGATCCGGACCGGCTAGATGATACAAAGTCAAAGTCAAAGCCATTTATTTGCGTTAAATGCGGTACAAAAGATGGTATAAATAAGTTATTAGCACAATGCCACATTTCGCCATAAGTTCGCATGTGTTAAGATGCTCACAATAAGCAGATCTCTAATAATCTAACACATAACACATTATTTTTATTAGGTATTTATCCTGTTAAGTTTAATAAACTCTTCAAAACACTTAGTTTACTTACTAGACTATGAAATTATATGGTTAACAAAACATAAAGTCAGACTAGACGGGAGATCGTCGTGACGAGGGTCAGTGCCGCGCAGTTGGCATTCGGTAGATCTTTACGTTTACCTGGTGAATTTTATGAACGATCCAATGATAGTCATAGCAACGACCGATATAGTTTATTTAAAAATATTCAGGAAACTATTAGTTCTTATCGTCCTACTAGAAATAAGCTTAGTTCTAAGAAGACATTCATAAATCCCGATTTACAAAATACAGAATTCGTATTTTCGGAGTAGTTCAGGACGATGCTGTTCACAGGTCCCCCCTTTAAGGTACTTGAACGTGATTCTAATGTTTTTAAAATTCAATTGCCCGATCGCGAAGCTCGTATCTCAATCGATCGATTGAAACCAGCTTTCACGATTAACGAACAAAATTCTCCTGCCTATGACAAATTGGAAGTTAAGGATGACAATATTCCCACAACGCAATTGCCCGATACGCAAAAAAGTACACAACATGAACCGCAGGTTTTAAGGAGCGGTAGGGTTATACGACGACCTGTAAGATTTGCGGACTAGGTATTCGCACACCGTAAAGTGTAAAATATGTTAAGTAGATTTTTGTCGTAGTTTACGAATTGAATATTGTGGCATATTAAGAACAATATGCAATTGTTAGTTAAGAAAGAAGTCCTTATTAGATTAGAATTATGAATTATAAACCCTATTACATACGAAATAAGATACGATATTGTATATCGCGAGTTAAATATTCAACTCATGACACACTGTAAAGTAGGTGCGTTTTAGCATTTGGGATACTATACACAAATAGAACATGTATAAAGTTGTGGCGGAAGACATTGGTAATTTATATTATGTCTGCTAATTAGCGGGTCACTAGATATTAGTTTACTATTAAATTATTTATGTTTATTTTAGTGTATGACCGCTTTTGGTTAGCTACCGCTTTTATGGAAATAGCTAACCTAGGTGTATGCCAATAGATTTAATTTTAGCTAAACAAAAAAATTTGGTACACAGTCTAGTAGTAAGAAATACGTATAAGGTCAATGATATTCAAATAAACAGATACGTTATACACTCACAAAACAATTGAAAAAAGTGTTCCGCGCAGCAGCGGCAGCACTCATAAACACTTTTCATTCATCTGACATTTCACTACAATGTCGAAAGGGATGGCTTGATAAAACAAACAAGAAAAAAAGAGACAGCTAGTGTTTGTCACTTGCGTGTGAATGTAAACAAACATTATTCTGACAACCAATGTTTTTTCTTTTTGTAACCTCCAAATATCAGAAAATTAGGAAAAAAAATTGAAATAAATTAGTAAATTGAGGAGTATTGCGTATTTACATATGGTATGAGATCCCTTCTGTTTTATGTAATTTGGTATTATAATTGTTACACTTTCTAAATACACACGATGGCATTTTTTTCAACAAAGCGTATCGCTCTTCGCCATGCGTGACATAAACTAAAGACTAAAGGCTACAATTGCCTCCTATTCGAGTCTTCACAATGCGCGCGCTTATAACATATCTGTTTATTTGAATATCATTGTTTATGGTCTTTGAATACAACGAATACAACACACTCTCTTGACACCTGACATAAATGACAAATGATTAGTTCCGGTTTTGGCCGCGCGCAGACTTATCTTGCGCGCACTCTAATGTGTCTACGGTCTACCTATTGGCTGGCAAGCGATGCTAAAAATGTAACCTTGCATGCAATACGAAACACAAGCTCGTGGTGAAAAAAAAGGAAAAAAAAAACAATAATGAAAAATAAAAATGGCGGCCAAGTCAAAGAAGCGGCTGTCTAAAATTGAAAATAAGATATTAAAATTAGAAAAATTAGAATTAAAAGATGTATTTTGTTCAATTTGTCAATCTATTTTAATAGAGCCCGTAACCTTGCCGTGTTATCATGATTTTTGTCAACGTTGTTTTAACGGCAGCATAGAAAATAATGCTTTGTGTTGTCCTCTGTGTCGATTGCGAATTGGATCCTGGCTGAGAACAGCAACAAAACAAAAGAATTTGGTGAATGTTGAACTTTGGAATTTTATTCAATCGAAATTTTCTCAAGAAATTGAAATTAAAACAAAAGGAGACGACATCCATTTACCAGAAGGTAAACACCTGAAATGATTCAGAAAAGAACGATCTAATCAATATTTATTTATTGTTTGTAAAACAATGTTTTTTTGAAAAATCCTACTTACAAGTTTTAATGCGATGAACATCTGTGTTGTGCCAGTTTTTTAAATTTTATTTTATTGACTAGTACCTACTAAAGGTGAACGCGCACCTAGAAGCACCGCACTCGCCGCACGCGCCGCAGTCATCGCATTTTATAAATCTTTATATGAAATCGTATGCAGCCTCGCGCACCTAGACGCACCGCACTCGCCGCACGCGCCGCATTTCAGCAAAATGCTGTAGGTATACGGATTCCACCAGCGCTTGCGGATGACGTCATCAGACTCGGCGGGCGATGCGGGCGGCGCGGCAACATGATCCGTATCCGTATGAAAATATAGTTCAAGATATACAGAAGTGGATAAAATGCGTGCGGCGCGTTCGGCGCGGATAGCGCGGGGCCAAGAGAAAATGCGGTGACTGCGGCGCGTGCGGCGAGTGCGCTGCGTCTAGGTGCGCGTTCACCTTTAGGCCCCTAATACTCATGGTTGAGTCAAAATTGTGCACTTACTTTCTTTATAGCCATTTGACACAACAAAAACAAATTATGCTGACTTAACTTAAATAGTATCAAGAAAATTGTTGACACCAATCTGTGACTGTTAAACCTTTCTTTTCCCTCACTTACACAAGCCTTTTAATATTTCAGAGACACCCTTACCTCGCCTAAGTGAGCCTGGGGAAATTAGATCAGAATATGAGGCTGAACTGAGGCGCTTAAGAGCTGAGAGAGTAAAATTAGAGCAAAAGCATATACAGGAGACTGAATTATTAATCAAGTAAGTTATTTATTTAGCATTACTTCAAGTATATGTGGTATAACAAATATTTTAGCGCTATAATCTAAATATAACTTAAACAATAAAATTTTGAATTGATTTGGTTGTTTCAGGAAAATTCAATGTGAACAAGAAGAAGCACACAAGAAGTATTTAGATAACATAAAACAAGATGAAATTCTAGCACAACAAATGCAACAAGATCATGTTAAAGACAATGTTCCACCACCTAACACTCCTAGGAAACTCAATGTTAAAGCATCAGCTGCAAAACCTAGACTTAAAGCCACAAAAATTGATAGTTATCTGTCTAAGTTAAAAGTTCCCACCACTAATGAGTAAGTGATATTTTATAAATCTAATCTTCAGCCAATGCCACAATATTGTGTGACCATGTGTTATTTTTATCTCTTCAATCAGAAGATCTAAGTAGCTAAATTTCCAACAGCACGAAATGTCTACTGATCATTAAGTCTAATTAGCAAAATGTCCATGTAGCAAAACATCCAACTATTAGATGGTCTGTATAGCAGAACATCAATATAGCAAAAAGTCAGATTCTCAAAATGTCTGGATACTCAGGCACAAAATTCAACACACACATTGCATCGGGAGAAAAACGGATACAGCATTATAATATATACAGACATGTCTATGTACTCGTAGCGTATATCATATCTTTTTAATGGAGACTGACACTTATTTTCATGAATGCTATTTGATTAGCATTACTCATTTGTATTTATCCTATCGATTGCTATTCATTACAATTACAATTATTTTGGCTTCAAAATTCTAATAATGGATGAAGAACAAACATTTATTTTCATCGAAAGTCAAAAGAAGATGCATGTGCTCCTGCAAAATGGTCATAGGTACAATTTAAATATCAACAATAAAGGATAGCCAACTGTATAAAGATGGTCTCAGCACAATTAATGTACCTAGTGCAGCTGTTACAACTAATAAAGACTAAAACAAGATAATTTGTGAGTTAAGTGAGCATACATGTAAAGCTAATTTCGAAAAACAGGACTAACATAGTGATGGACAAATGCAAGATAATAGTTCAACAAAAAACAAACCAGTCCAGAATTTTTTGAGAAAGAATTTGGAAAAGTGGATGAGATTTAACAGGTACTAGATTTAATGAATAAAATTAAAGATAAATAAAATGATAAACGCAGTGGAATTTGTGTGGCTAATATCTTAATAATATTGAAAAGGCTACTAGCTTTTTAACCCAGTTTTTTTTTATCAAATAAATTTAATTTACAAATGTTTTTACTTTCTATCATGAGTGTACACATTTTAAAAACGACTTCTTGTTATTCTACTATACTAGCGACCCCTAGCACACAGCCCCTAGACGCCTTATAACAGGCGAGCGATGTCTGTCAACCGATATGAATACAAGTAAAATTTCAAAATTTAAAAACCCCTGACACATTTATCTTGCGAAAACACCGCGATTCAAACAGAAAAACTCCCATAACTTTTGAACGGCTGTACCGATTTTATTCACACATAGCTAAGAACACTCGACAAAATTACCTTTCAAACAAAAAAAAACTAAATCAAAATCGGTTCATCCGTTTAGGCGCTATGATGCCACAGACAGACACACAGATACACAGCAACACACGTGAAACTTATAACACCCCTCTTTTTCCGGCGGGGGTTAAAAAGATCATATACAGTACAGTTAATACAGGTCGCCACTCGACAATTCCGAATTAGTAGCGACACTAGCGACCGCTTCTGTGAGCCGTAAACACTGCCGCAACAGTCAATAAAAAAATTATGAAATAAATATTATAATGGACTCTTGTTCAATATGTTGGTATGGTAACAACAGCCAGACTTCGACTTTCAGGAAAAATGGCATAACATTTCATTGATAACTTAATAGTTACATAAACATAATTAAATTTATTTTCTGATTTTATTTATCGGAGTTCATATTATACTGGTCAAGTTTGTAGGTGAAAACGCCCACCGCATGTTTGCGTCTTTCTTTTTAAAGTTATTTTTTCGCTATCTCTTCTCCTTCCTTCTCCTCTATGATTTCGTAAACAAAACTAGTGATGCACCATATCCTATGACCAAATCTGTTATCGATAGGACCAGAAACATTACAAATAAAGCCATTAAATTGAATAGTTTATTAATTGTGAAACAATTTTTTTGATTACGTTTTTACTAATATTTAATATTACTATATTTAAGAACCAACAACCGAAAAAGAAGTATGTTACCTTTAGAACTATTGATATTTTTTTTTAGTTTTAACATTTTATGTTATTACTGAAATGTTAAAACGCCGTGTGTTAAATAATAAAAGAGGTAATATTAATAAAAAAAGAATAAGTACAAATACTATTTATAAAAATATTGATACCTTCCTGGTTTTATTTAAACCTATCCTACCCTTATGAGGCGTATGACCTTAGGAACGGACTAATCAGAGCGTAGTCGTCCCGTTCTTATAACCTCAGCTTGTTGACAGAATTGTTTCGATGTATTAGATCAAGCATTAGGTGTCTAGTGGCTATGTGGTTGATGTACTATACAGACCATCTGATTGTTTGAAATTTTGCTACATGGACATTTTGTTAATTAGACTTACTGGATATTAGACGTTTCGCACTGTTGGATATTTAGCTACTTAGACCTTCTGATCATGTGCCAATTCATCACAGTGAAGATGAAAGGTGATATTTCAGAAATAACCAATGGGTTAATGTCTGATTAAGCAGAAAGATGTAAAAAAAGATGCAAACCTATTGGTTATTTGATAATTTCTCTTTTACAATTAGGTGGAAAGTACTCTTAACCATAAGCATTATCTTATTCCAGTAGTCCACAAGTACATAATGAAACTAATGATAATACAAGCACTGATGAGTCAACTCCGAAAGTTCCAACAGTCAAGCCCATGAATGGAACCTCACCAGAAATGGTCCCAAGTTATGGCAAATTAATTAAAAGTTTTATAGATAAAAAAAATAAACTGGGTCCTGGTTTATGGAATAAAGAAAATGGTGAGAGTGTTAAAGATAAGGTAAGGTTTTATTATATTTATCTTTTAATTGGTATTGTTGTTATGGGCATTGATTGCATATGTATCTTAATTTGGTGTCTAAATATATCAGATTTCAATTTTATCACACACACTAATATGACATTACAAATGCGAAAGTAACTGTCTGTCTGTCATGACTTAAAATCAGAACGGATTCGTATTAAACAGCACATGGATAGACAATGCCTTGAATTAGTATGTTATAATATTGTTCCCACGGAATAATTTCCGACTTTCACGGGGGCAAAGCCACTGGCGGATGCTAGTCCAAAATAGAAGGGCTATTTTGGACTAGCATTGGCTTTGAAATGTGCAAAAGTTATATTCTTCTATAGAGTACAAGTTTTACAGATGATGCTTCTTTTACAGAATGATCCTATAAACGGTGATAAAGAAGTTGGTACTTCAGAGGATATGGTCAAAGTAAAAAGCTCCATTCCTTCCCTGCTTGTCTCATTGCCTCTGCCATACACAGGAATACTCCAACACAAGATCAACCTAGCCGAAAATAGAAACATGGAGACTGGAAGTGTTGACTCCATGCGTCAAGAGTTGTGTTACTTCAAACCTATTGAATCAACTACTCCCACAAGGTATACTGGTACTCTTGTGTATTCAAACTTGCTAAGCACTCGCTCAGCGCAATTTTTTATTGAACTTTTTTACTATCTCTTACTCTGTCATTGTTGCTATTGTTAATTTTTCTATTTAAATCTAAGTCTGAAGCATCTTTGTAAATTGGTTGTAATTTCAATTGACTTCAAAAAAAGAAGGTATTCAATTGTATGTATGTTAGGCCACGGATTTATTCGAAACTACTTATCGGATCGTGATAATTCTATGTTGGATTGAGTATCTCTCAACCTATGGAATAGGGCAAGTTTCATCAAAATGGGTCCAGCAGTTTCAAGATATGTAGCATACAACCAAACTGCTTGGCGACAACAGCTCAAATGTGTAAATTGAGTTATTATGGGTATTTTGTCAATCCTTTAGGTACCATACTATAGAACTTGCTGATTTTTAGTGATGGTGTACTAAACATATTGTTACAAGATAGGGCAGCGCCATCTAGTGACGAGTAGAAGAACTAAGTAGTAACTAGTGGCGCCATCTAGTATCGAATAGCGGAACTAATGTTCTCGAAAGTTTGTGTCAAGTAGATTTTTCCAGAATGTTCGAACCGAACATTCTGGAAGTTTCTAGTCGCTTCGGGATCGATGAGTTCAAAAGTCGATTGTTCTGGAAGATTCTCGAAGTACCTAGAACAGTATGGAACGTTCTAGAAACATCTTCCGGGCTATATAAAGAGCGGTCGGGTTCGTCGTGGGTCAGTTTCGATTGAGAAGCGATCAAAGCGGAAAATAGTGCGAAGTAATAGAATTGTTTAAGAAGTGTTTTTGTAATAAACAGTGATTAATTGAAGTCTGCTGTTTAAATAATTTATCCCTGAACCCCAGCTCGTAACAAATTGGTGTCAGAAGTGGGATAAATTATGCCGGTTCTACCGAAGGAAGAAACGGAAGGGATGCGCACCAGGAGTCAGCGCCAGCAAGACGTAGACCAAAGGCGCATTGGAGACGCTCCCTCACCGTCATCAGGTGGACATGGAGATTCCGCAGCTGCAGCGGAACCAGCTCAATCGTCAGCGTCGCCTGACTTAGCCGTCCTTATGGCATTCATGCAAGAGCAGGCTCGCCGTCAGGAGGAGCAGGCTCGCCGTCAGGAGGAGCAAGCTCGCCGCATGGAGGAGCAGATGCAGCGCGACAAGGAGGAGCAGGCTCGCCGTCAGGAGGAGCAGGCTCGCCGTCAGGAGGAGCAAGCTCGCCGCTTAGAGGAGCAGCTGCAGCGTGACAAGGAAGAGCAGGCTCGCCGTCAGGAGGAGCAGCTCTTGGTGATTAAGGATCTCCGCGGAGCCATTGGTAAGGAGATGAAAGAGGTAAAGGACCAGATCCAGCAACACGAGACCCGCATCGTCGAAATGGAGAAGTCAATACGTGGCCTCAAGTCTGGAGATGGGATCGTGGCAGCTGCGGTAGTGACACCTTCGCCTCGTGGTTTTAAAGTACCACCTTTTGATGGCTCTTCGTCATGGTCCGCCTACAAGATTCAGTTTGAGGCCGTGATGAAATCGAATGGGTGGACTAACGAACAGGCTTTGACTGCTCTAACCTTGGGTCTTCGCGACCAGGCCTTGACTGTGTTAGAGGCGCTGGGACAAGACGTCACTTTCGAGAAGCTTCTGGAAGCATTAGAAGCTAGATACGGCGACGCGCACCTGGAACATGTGTTTCGGGCCCAGCTGAAAGACCGATCGCAACGGGTTGGTGAAACTCTTCAGCAATGGGCTCTTGAAGTGGAAAAACTGGTCCGGAAGGCTTACCAGTCGTCACCTGTGCTGATCAATGGGAACCTCGTACAGGCCTTCACGGATGGGATCCGCGACCTGGAGGTTAGGGCTGCCGTAAGGCTAGGTCATTTCAAGGACCTCAAGGACGCTCTAGCCCACGCTTTGGAGGTGGAGGCAGTTCGACGGGACGATCGAACTCACCGAATCAGGGAGGTTGCGACTTCACCCCGATGCTATGGCTGCGGAGAAAGAGGGCACATCCGATTGAGCTGCCCGAAGCGAAGGCCTCCCCACGTTGGTAAGCAGTCGCCAGTGGAAGGATCATCTGATGTCCCTGCTGGGCAACAGCAGCAGGGAAACGAGTAGATGCCAGGACTAAGGGGCGGGTGCTGGCTGGTGATGGAAGAGCCCCAAGGATCTCGATCTCACAATCCTGTGACGGGAACAGCCTGATCATCGAGGGCGAAATTAACAGAACACCTTGCAAGCTGACATTGGATACTGGGGCTTCTCGGACTGTTGTCAGTTTCCAACTAGCAAGAAGGTTTCTTGGGGACTTCTTCGGGAACCATGAAGGTGTACATCTGAGAACAGCCACCGGTCAGCACATAACCGTCCGAGGTGAGAAGGTGGTGGAAATGAAGTTAGGGAATAAAGTTTACCGCCACAATGTTATCGTTGCTGACATAGTTGACGACTGCATTCTGGGTCTAGACTTCATGAGGAAACATCAGTGTGAGATTGACGTTTATCAAGGAGTGTTGAAATGTGGCTCAGAAGAAGTCTTCATGGAAGGTGCATCATCGGGGAAGGTGTACTGCCTGGAAAAGGTTACTCTTCGACCAAGGTCAGAAACAATCGTACCAGTTTGTCTACCAAGAAATTCTGGTCGGGAAAACCGATGTGTACTTATAGAAGGTTTAGATAACGATAATTCATGGAAAATTGCACGCACATTGGTGAGGGGTACTAGTGTTTCATCGGTACGTGCACTCAATACAAGTGACCAGGACCTGGTGCTCAAGAAAGGAACAATTTTAGGCACTTGTGAAGGAGTGGTTTGGATGCGTAGATGCCACGAACAACCTACCAACGCCAAAGTTCAAAGTACAAGATTCGATGTGTCATCGCTTTTGAGGGAATGCCAGAATAATCTGTCGGAAGAAGAAGAGAACAAGGTTAAGAAGATGTTGAACAGGTTCGCCGACATTTTCTCAACAAATGATGCCGACATAGGGAAGACTGCGTTAGTTCAACACAGAATAAATACAGGAAATGAGGTACCAATCCGCCAGCGACCAAGACGTGTGCCGGTGGCACGGGAACGTGAAGTTGACGACATGGTCAAGAGTATGGTGAAAGATGGCGTGATTGAACCTTCATCCAGCCCATGGTGTTCACCGGTAGTGCTGGTGAAGAAGAAGGACGGTAGCATGCGCTTCTGTGTGGACTATCGCCGTCTAAACGACATTACGAAGAAGGACAGTTATCCGTTGCCGAGGATCGACGACACGCTGGATACGCTAACAGGAATGAAGTGGTTTTCCACCCTAGATCTGAAGAGTGGCTACTGGCAGGTCCAAATACACCCTCGGGATAAAGAAAAGACAGCGTTCTCTACAGGCAAAGGATTGTGGCAATTCAATGTTATGCCATTTGGACTGTGTAATGCTCCTGCCACCTTTGAGAGATTGATGGAGCGGGTACTTACTGGGCTGATTGGTGACGCCTGCCTAGTTTACTTGGATGACATTATAATCGTGGGACGGACGTTTGAAGATCACCTCCGCAATTTGGAACGTGTGCTGTCAAAGATACGAGGAGCCAATCTAAAGCTAAGTCCAAAGAAGTGCGCGTTGTTCAGGCGGCAAGTGAACTTTTTAGGACATGTGGTTTCCGAAGAAGGTATTCAAACGGACCCGGATAAGCTCGTTGCCGTCAAGGATTGGCCAGTTCCGGAGAACAAAACGCAAGTCAGGGCATTTCTCGGATTGTGCTCCTACTATCGGCGGTTTGTGAAGAGCTTTGCTGACATTGCCCGACCTCTTCATAAGCTAACTGAAGACAAGATACAGTTCTGCTGGAATGAGAGCTGTGACGTTGCATTTCAGAAGCTGAAGGAACATCTGTGCAATGCACCTATCCTAGGCTATCCTGACAATGAAAATGAATTCATAGTTGACACAGATGCCAGCAATACTGGAATCGGTGGGGTATTGTCTCAAAGAAAAGGAGATCATGAGGTTGTAATTGCGTACTTCAGCAAAGCCTTATCCAAACCTGAGAGGAACTACTGTGTCACTCGAAGGGAGCTTCTAGCTGTAGTAAAAACATTGCAGCATTTCAATAAATATTTGTTGGGGCGGAAATTTCTCCTGCGAACGGACCACGCTGCTTTGAAATGGCTACTGCAATTTAAGAACCCGGAAGGGCAGGTAGCAAGATGGATTGAGCTACTGCAAGAGTTTGATTTCGTAATTCAACATCGTAGTGGAACGTCGCACGGTAATGCTGATGCCCTCTCGCGAAGACCGTGTCCAGACCATTGTAAACATTGTGCGAGACAAGATGCTAAGCAGGTAACGCTAGTGCGGGTTTTGAGGACGGATCTTAGCGAGGAGTGGAAGGCAACCTTGCAGAGCGCTCAACAAGAAGACAGAGACCTAAAACCGATCCTTGAATGGAAGAAATCAGGTGCTCCTAGGCCTCACTGGAGTGATGTCGCAGCAACCAGTTCCATCACCAAGAGTTATTGGGCTCAGTGGGAAAGCTTGGTTATCCAGGATGGAGTTATGTGCCGGAAATGGGAGAACGCTCGCGGTGACCAGTGTCATCTACAAATGGTCGTACCTAAAGTTAAGGTGCCGGAGATCCTACAGCTCTACCACAATGGATGTTCGGGGGGTCACATGGGAGTTAAGAGGACTTTAATCAAGATCCGAGAACGATTTTACTGGATCCATTGTCGAGAGGACGTTGAGGAATGGTGCCGCAAATGTACAAGTTGTGCGGCTGTGAAAGGACCACAAACTCGTAGCAGAGGGGCACTAAAGGTTTACAATGTTGGTGCACCATGGGAACGTATAGCATTAGATGTTGCTGGGCCATTTCCGGAAAGCCAAAGCGGGAACAAGTACTTCTTGGTCGTCATGGACTACTTCACAAAATGGCCGGAAGTGTTTGCAATCCCCAATCAAGAAGCGGTTACGGTGGCTGATAAGTTAGTTCACGAAGTGTTTTGTCGGTTTGGGGTACCCTTGGAAATTCACAGTGATCAAGGCCGGAACTTCGAGTCAGAAGTGTTCAAGGAGACGTGTCGTGTGATGGGTGCTCACAAAACCAGAACTACTGCTTATCATCCGCAATCAGACGGGATGGTTGAACGATTCAACCAATCGCTGGAGAGGTATCTGGCAAAGGTTGTGGAAACCAGACAGAAGGATTGGGACAAACACATTCAACCATTTCTCCTGGCATATCGGAGTGCTGTTCATGAAAGCACAGCAGTAACACCAGCTTTTGCTAATTTCGGAAGAGAACTACGATTACCTGCAGATCTAATCACCGGTACCCCACCTGATTCTCCACGCAATGTAACAGATTACGCGAATGAACTACGGAATAGGATGAATGATGTATATGAGCACATCAGACAGACAGGTCAGCAGATGTCTGATAGGATGAAGACTCGCTACGATCGGAAGGCGAACAATAAGGGCTTCGATGAAGGATCTCTAGTATGGTTACATAACCCGGTACGCAGCAAAGGAAAATCGCCTAAATTGCAAGCCAAATGGGATGGACCATATCGCGTAGTTACCAAGATCAATGACGTCACCTACCGAATTCAAAAGGGACCACGAGGTGCATCGAAGGTCATTCATGTGGATCGTTTGGCCCGTTATCATGGGTCTAACAATGCTCGGGACGAGCATGTCTAAGAAGGAGGCAATGTTACAAGATAGGGCAGCGCCATCTAGTGACGAGTAGAAGAACTAAGTAGTAACTAGTGGCGCCATCTAGTATCGAATAGCGGAACTAATGTTCTCGAAAGTTTGTGTCAAGTAGATTTTTCCAGAATGTTCGAACCGAACATTCTGGAAGTTTCTAGTCGCTTCGGGATCGATGAGTTCAAAAGTCGATTGTTCTGGAAGATTCTCGAAGTACCTAGAACAGTATGGAACGTTCTAGAAACATCTTCCGGGCTATATAAAGAGCGGTCGGGTTCGTCGTGGGTCAGTTTCGATTGAGAAGCGATCAAAGCGGAAAATAGTGCGAAGTAATAGAATTGTTTAAGAAGTGTTTTTGTAATAAACAGTGATTAATTGAAGTCTGCTGTTTAAATAATTTATCCCTGAACCCCAGCTCGTAACAATATTTCAAAAGCTAAACACTAAAAACTACTTTCAATTACAAAATAACTTTCATTTCAAAAGTCGCTGACGAAAAATTATTAAAAGGAGAGGTACCAAAGACGCCGACTGCTAAAACGAAAGTTATTTTGCACTTTTTAGAATTTTTTTTTCCATTATTACCAATACATAAATTTACATTGTATAAAATACTTAATTAACAATATATATACACTTAAATAAAAATAAAACTACGAACGCGTATAAAAGAGCAGGGTCAAAAAAATTGTCCACATCGCTGTCAACGTGAAAGGTGCCCAGAATGCTTGCAGCATTGCCACGTTGGATGGCAATGCTGATTCTCTTGCCAAGGAAAAGCCCAGCCCTCTGGTCACGTGAAGAGTCGACTAACCGTTTGCTTACATCTCAAAATACTCGATGAGCACTCGGGCCCCATGGACTTAATGTTTCAACCTCAAACGGCTCAAATAGAACGTTTCCAATAAGGTTGTTGTATTTGCGCCGTTTGAGGTTTTCTGCACCAGCAGCAGCTGCCCCAGCACAGCCCGCCTTGCTAAGAAGATGGGATGGTGCAAGGGTGTCCTCACATGTTGCATCCCACACCAAGGGCCTACCCACCTTCCAAGGCATTATGGTCATCCCGTCTGGTCTCTTCCCACTGTCGCGCGCCAAGCCATTGGATTCTAAAACAGCTGTCACCCCGGCGGTGACAAGAGTCCGACGTATGATATCATTAATGCTGGCGTGCCGTGCTATCCGACCAGCGCTCCTACTGCAGGATAGGCCATGGTGTCCGAAGCGGTCGACTGCTTCACCACATTGACAACGATCTGGAGCTCCGCTGGGAGCACCCAAACGCAGACATTTAGCGATCCGGAAGGTGTTGTCACTCAAGATAGTACCTGTTTTGGTTGTGAATGTAGTGCCTGTAAACAGAGGCCCGACTCCCATTCTCCCACAGCCAGCAGGCGGGCACGCTCAGCAGTATTGGTGGATATATCTTTAAGTTTATTTCGCTATTGCTGTAGGGGCTGGAACTTATTTGTGAGCCTTTGACCGTAGAGTTTGCAACCAATTTTGGCGGCCATACGCCTGTAGGTATATCCGACGGCAATAGGACGAATGCCGCCGTCCCTCAGCTGCAATCAACTGGGGTTCTGAAATTTGGTAAAAGGATGAATTCAGATCGGGGGTGTCGGGTGGGTCGGGCAAGGTAAGATCATCCACAGGCGCTGGATGTTTACTCTCCAAGGCTGAAATTGTTTCTGGAGAGTAAGGCGCCACGCCACATCACTGCTGAACAACAGCCTTGCCGCTCCCCTAATGTCACTTTCACTTAACTTGGATTCTATATGCGAACGAACACACGCCTTTCTGGGAAGGCTGGTTAAATGCTGGTAATTTAAATCTAAAATAAAAGTCGAATCGTTGCAATTTTATTTAATTTGAGTTGTTAATGTTTTTTTTGTAGCCAATTTTTTCTGGACATATAGAATCCTATAAGGGAATGTGAGCAATTCCTCCCAGGCACTTTGTGAGTTCTCCTGGGTTGCAAGACGGACGCAACGCGCCTAACTTAGTGCGACAGACCGTCTTGCACTCCGGGGAATCCTCTTAAAAACAGGTGTACCATTTTTTAATTTTGACACCGTTTTCCAAAGGTTGGGAGGTGGCTGGAGTGCACAAAGGTACACTGTGGTTTGTGAACCTTCCCATAGTGAATCCTCAGTCCCCGTTTGCCTTTAACAAAGCGTGCCTGTGAGCAATGGGGGACATCTCACCAGCTGAACATCTATGGATGTGGCATGTTGACTGCTACAGGTTCCGGCCTCGCTAGTCTGCATTGTTCATTAAAACAAAAATAAAATAAAACTTACCCTAATATAAAACTAGACACACTATACTATTAAACACTAGAAATCACAAATTAAAAACATAATAAAAAAACACAAATAGAAAAATCATTGTCACCAATGATTGTCACACAGAAGCTGTCTTTTATGACGGCTGCGGGACGCAGGAGGCCTACACCACCACCACCTTTAGTGTTTTGCTTTTGTTTACAAGCTTTATGTTACAAAGCCTTATTAGTTAGTTAGTATGTATTAGACAAATCTTGCAACTGAATTTTAAAACTGCAATCCCCAAATGATTGAGCTGAATTTCCCATACTTTGGTTTGGTTGACAATTTATGATTAGCTAAGAGTTAGCTGTTAAGTGATATCATTCTTAATCTAATATGGTGGACTCCCAAAAATGGTTTAAAAATTATTTTCGTTGGACCCCATGAAATAGATAAAAAAAAACGATTTTGCTGAGAGAAGTACGAAAAAGCTTGTTTTTTTAATAATACTTTTGTTTTATTCAAATTAATAATATTGTTTGTAATAGGTATATTACTACATTCGTTTATTTGAGTACTTTTTCACATGAAGCTGCAGAAATATTTAAATCTCTTGACATTGTTCAGTTTCAGTACAGGCAAGACACTTCCGCTCCGCGTTCCAGGGATTCGTGTTGACAAGGAGTCAGTATCAGCCCACAATGAGCCTACGCCGACCCGTGCCCAGTATTTAGAGGGACTCTGTCGTCTCAGAAACTTGTCCCTAGCTAAGAACTTACCATCTGCCTTTGTTATTGCACTAAATATACTTCAAGTTAAAAAGGTAAGACTTTGTCTTATTCATGCTTATCAGAATTGAAGTTACATTTGTATGCTTAATCGCCATTTTTTGTAGGAAACGCCTGGAAAATGTGAAAGAAGCAGGTCGAAAGTAAAGAAAACTGCATCGACTAGCCCTTGTGTTGCACCTTTACCAAACAAGAGAAATGCCAATAGAAATAAACAGACTATACATATTGATGGTATTAATAAATTAAATAATGACACAAATCTTAGACGCACAAGATCCATGGGAAGTATTTCTAAAGACGAAAATGAAACAACACCGAAAAAGGGCAAAATGAAACAGAGAAAAGTGTCATCTGAGAGAAAGCCATACTTACGAAGTGATTCCAAAAAGTCAAGTACCAAAAAGGAATTAATTAGTCCACCATTAATTCCAGACACAATAAATAACAATAAGGTCGATATAGCTGTAAAAAATTTGTCTAGTCCATTAAAGAATTGTGATGTTACGAAAATACTGCAGGAGCAGCTAAGAATTGAAAAGTTGATTGAACAGGAAAAGAATGATTATGAATTGGCTCGAAAGATGGAAGCGGAGTGGAACGGACGGAGAAATCCGCGACGGGCCACCATCAAGCGACAAGTGACTCTTAACCACGCTCTCAGGCCCGCCAAGAAACTAAAGGTCTAAAGTAACTCCATAGTCTTATGAAAGCATTTATTTTTACTTTAGTAAATTTCTGTGGTTGTTAATGTAATTCCTTTTGTTATATCATTTACGCCAGATGTCTGGCACATTGATTTACTATTATCATAAGAGCACAGGTAATTAATCTCTCAAAATCAGATGTTGCATAGTCAATACAACTGTTTTTTTTTTAAGACAAGGCGTACATTTCGAGGAAAACTAAGTTGCAGCATTACTTATACAATATTAAAATTTACCTTAAGAAATTTAACCTCCAAGCTCTATGTTTCCTTATTTTTATATTATTCAGACTGTTAGAAACTTCGCAGCTTTTATTTCTCACCGATTATTTTATAATGTAAGTAAATTGTATGTACATTTTTAAGTAGATAGATTACTAATATTGTAATTGTATTAAAAATAAAAACTAAAAATATGATTTCAATATAGCACTCAATGAATCACTTACATACAAGTAGAACTTTATTTCAAAATCTAGAATTGGTATTTGATGCAGAGATTAGACATTTATGTTGAAATTATCATCAGTAAACTAATTGAATTATAATAATTTCAATAATGAACAACAAGATTATGATCCATGTTTGTATTTAAGGTTTTAAAAATGGTATGTTTCTGTGAAGAGGAACAAATAACGTACATCGTAACAGCTCATTAGATCAACCATTTGGTTGTATTAAACATTATTCGAATTAATTTTTGCGGAAACCATTTGTTGCCTTTGACCTTGATTGTGTTTTGCTCTAGATAAGTTATTTCCACATACTGACTGGTGTGAAATATAGAAGAGCTTACTTACATTCATTTTATTATAAGGGAGTTTAAAATTCTACAGGTGACTGAGAACTGATTAAATAGGTATGTCGCATTCGGAAAACTGCCCGAATCCGATGTATAAAATTGAAGAATGTAAATTTAGACAGACACAAATGGTCAAAAATTAAATTCTCTCGAATAAATCAATATATACTTCTTAACATGATTGAAACAAATCACTCTGTATTTATTGCTGTCCCACGGAACTTACTATTATAGCATGTAGTGTATCAAAATGTCTAATCTCCAAATTAATATTTTAAAATAAATATATTGTATTGATAAAAACGAATGAAAACGCAATATTGAAACAGAATGTATCGACATTTTCGAAAATAATCGATTAAATACTTGTTATTTTCACGCAAGGAAAGAGGGAGTCGATAGAAAACTAGTGAAGGTCATAAATTTCTCATTAGTGATACTATTATTTTGTACGTACTTCGTGTACCTAGATTTGAGTTTAATCGAGATACGTATAAGATAATTACGAGAATGTCGTTTGGTTGTACACTACGTTAGGACTATTAGTGTGAACATATACGAATGCGCATATGCATTTTCTTTTGTAAAAAAACCGCGTGCATGGGCCGGTTCATTCGTAGTATAGTAGTCACTGCGGATCTTTGTGTCTCTGAAGTTGGCTCTGCCAACCGTTGCGCATGAAACAGTTTGTCATAGAGTATATAACGCATAGAGTAAGCGAGATAGGACGATGCGACAAACGTTAGCGAGTGAAAGAGACAGTTATACAATGCTATCTTCACCTTCAACATTGACTGCGCACGGTCGTGCAGCCAATTCAGAGATACGAAGAGTTTATTACGTCAGTTAACCCACGTTTCATGAAACGAGCGCATTCGTAAGTGTGGACCGTACTCTAACTTAACCTAACAACTACAAAATACGAAACTGATATGTATAATGAAAAAAAGCTTGATTCCGAAATGTTATCTGAATTTTGAAGTATTAGGTACTCTAAGCTTTGCTCTCAAATTCGAAATAATATGTAATTAGGATGTGATTATTCGTCGACAACCGGCTGTTTGGCTATTTTGTAAAGCAAGTAGGCCCTTAATCGCTTGGCAAATTATGCAGGTGAAAACATGTGTAAGCTTTGTTTTAATCTAATAGTGGTCCTAACGGGTCGAGTCCAGTGCGAGTTAAACTCGCATTGTAAGTGTTCTGTTCAATAACTGTGAAACATGTATTTTTTGTAAGAAATACGCTAGAAAATATAAAATTCTTTTGTATACTAAAGTGTACCTTATTGCGCAGCAATGGATATGATACAAAACTATTTTTTCCACTTTATGTCAATAGGTATTACTGTTATACATTTTCATACAGTCAGATAGTCGGTTAGAACAACAGATAGTAAGAAAATTGTTTGTAGATGCAGCTTCTACTAGTTAATGTCCATCGTAAACAATGCGTAGGAGTCATATTTGATATAGTCCTCATGGTTCGATCGTAAACGACTTTCCATGGATCTCATGACTTGTGATTAACTTGTGATGTAAGAATTTTAAGTTTAAAATGTATAGGTTTACGTATTTATAATGTGGTGCTCTTGAATCCAATTATCGTAATAGAAAGCTTCCACACTTTGCAAACAATATACTATGGAAAGTAAATGGTCGTTTATTTATATGTTCGTCACTATTATATGTATAAAATCGCTTTAAACTAAATTGGCGGACATCTCATTTTTATTAAATCTGAATTAACCAATAAATAATTTATTGTCACGAATAATAAGGTAGAATACCCAATATAATAATAAAATTATTCGATATTGTAATCAAATAATACCACTCCATTAAGAATGTGCCAGAAAATTTGTTACATGGTGCATAAAAGTTTCACATAATTTTGATAATACACCATAAACAGAATTTCGAGAAATCTCCTAACTTCAAATCACAAAATAAGTTTATTTTTATGTCAAAATTGTTTCTTTGCCTGGTTATTAAATCCAAAAGAAACTCACTGTCAAGACATGACTGAATTCAATTGAGATATCTTCGAAATGCTGTTCGTAAGATTAAGGTTGAGACCGTTCAGATGGAGTTGTTTCCTTTGGTACAAATTCGTTTTATGTAGCTCCATCTCTCATACAGGCTGACCAACTGGATATCAACGCCGGGGTCCCTCAGGGGTCAGCAACATTGTTCTTGCTGCACATAAATGATCTGCTAACCTTTGATTCTTGTATTTCCTGATAGCTACAACCTGGGAATCAAGAGTAAATAGGTTTCTTCTGGGCAAATGTGCTACATTGTCGAACACACAGAACAGATAAAAGAGATTAGAAAGGAAATAGTTACTGATTTGTATTAGAACGCGTGTCGCCGCTTGTCTTCCACTCTTTAACTCCACTACGAGCAAGAGTCCCATACGTACGCGCATTTCGCACACATATAAACTACACGCACTTAGATCGCGAGCTTGCTATTGATTGTCACACTAACGCAAACACTGTGCGTGACATGTACTCGCATTCGCGCAAAAGCAATTTATTTCTCATACATGTTACGGTGACCAAAAGGTCGATAATCGATATCGATAAAATTCCTGTAATATTTATTTTTTTTGTTATTTAAGTTTTGCAATTTTTCGCCATAATTTCGGTAGGGCGACGGGGCATTAATAGTGTGGACCTTCTAAATGCATAATAATAATAATGTCAAATTAAGGGGGAAATTAGACGAAAACCCCACTCAGAAACTATATTGATAACCACAATTAACAATAATTGGTGGTAATAAACAAATTTATTTTAATTACAATATAACTGATTATAATCATTTGAATATATTCGAAATATCGACAGTGTTTAAAACTTTGTACAACACTATCGATTCGCGTAATTCAAGCATTGGCTCGGCACACGCGACTCTCGCAATGTACGCAATACATTACGCGATCGCTCGCGTAGTACAAGATGGTACCCATGCATTGCAAGTAATGTATAATTTTGCACCAGTTTGCGATTGTGTCGTTTTTGTCTACAAACTACATAATACTATTGTAATAATTACAAATAACATTCGTATTATAAGGTTTTAGGACTTATCGATGAAAAGAAATCCCTTCTCGGGCTACACTACACACCTGGCTTCTTTTCCGACACGTTATGATAGCGCAAGACGGCATAATTCTTTTTTTTTCCGGAGCTTCTTACTTTGTCACAATATGAGCGCGACTGTTGGCCGGTGACGCTAATTTCGGTCGACATAAGAGCGTTCACTTATATGAGCGGCGCGCCCGCCCCGCCCTCAAGGCCCTTCTAACCTCTTTTATCCGTTGTGTGGTCGAACACATCATCGCTTACCATTAGGGCATGCAGTATCGTAAGGTTCTCAATTCCGGCAGCCTAATTGTGTAAGTGAATTCGGCAAAGGAAACAATCTGGTTCTTTCCCAAAAACACACAAATATACAAAAAAGTTGAATCTTTATTCAACTTTTTTGTGTATGTGTGTGTTTTTGGGAAAGAACCAGATTGTTTCCGTTGCCGAATTTACTTACGCAATGAGACTGCGGAACTGAGTTCCAATACTGGAGGTCTGATTCCGGAACTGGTAAATTTTAAAGATTTTTTCCAAATCAAACAAAATTTTTAATTTTATCATTCTTTTAATCATTTTTAGTAACAAATTAAACATATTTAGTCATCTTTCTCCCTTATTAAACTAATTAAACATTTTAAACCGTGAAATCAACAAGGCTTATCTTCTTTTTACCCGACTGCCGAAGGAGGGTAATGTGTTGTCTATGTATGTATGTATGTTTGTTCTTATATGGCGTTCCAGAGACCAAACGCGTTGGCCGATTTTGATGATTCGTACGTCAATCGATTAGTCTTAACCCTGCGAGTGTCACTAGCTACATTAAAATTGGACAATAGAAAAATGGCGGATTTTGGACGCCATATTGTGGGGTTCTAAATTTCTTTTATTGACCAGATTTTGGTCAGCCAGCCCGCTAATATGTATCTTCCGACTGCACAGCATGATTTTCTGCTTGTTTACATCTTTTTAGTTCGCTTTTGAAGCAGTCGGGTTTTTTTTATTTATTTTTTTCGTGTCGCTGGCACGACAGTCTTTCAAATTTGTTTGGCCCAAAATTTAGCCGCCTTCATGGCGTCATCTGTGGTAGCACATAGATCACACCGGTTGCATATTTTGGGGCACAGAGGACAGGACAGTAGGTGGACCATGGTTTTCGATTTAGCACCACAAGCTCACCCGCCGCTGTTCCGTCGAGGTAACCACATTTTGCGAGGTTGGAGTTACACCTTCCGACCTGGGATCTGAGGCGTATCAGGGACTTCCATGTAGACCACGGAAGGTTAGATCCTACGGGAAGATGCTCGCTTGGAGGTATATAATGTGTTGGTGGGGGCAAAGTATTCTGCCAAAGTCTGCAGCGGGCGTCGGGCGGGACTCCTGACAGGGGAACGACCATTTCCAGTCAGCTGTGTCTGCTTTACCGTTGCGTCGGTAGTTGTGCACCGAATAATGGGAGTCTGATGTCACGCTCCTGCTTTTGTTTCTCGACTGATACAATCTTTATTTCAATAATAGCAATAGTAGTTAGCGAGTGCATTACTCCAGCCAGATAATGTCGAAAATCGTCATCTAAGTGCAATAGATAATTAGATAAACAGCTTCTGTGATTGGTAAGCAATTTTTAAATTTGGTAAGCTGATAGTTTTTTAATTATTTGATAAAATCAGTTCCAGCTGGAGTAACGTTACCGCAGCCAGATCTTTTGTTTTCTAACGGGTATGTTGAAATAAATGTTATATAATTAATTAGATATCAATTTGAAATAAATGATAAAACATAATTGGTATTTGTATTTGCTATGGTTGCGAAGATATTTAAAATCCTGCTGCAGTAACGTTTGCACGATTGCTGCATCTCGAAATTGACTAAACGGATGATTATAATTTTTGTACATGACATCTGGCTAATTAGGTATAATTTGTTACGCAATAAAAAAAACCACAATAATGCACCGTTTTGAAGTTATTATAATAAATAGAAATAATGCTTTAATATGTCCTAGCACTTCCAATAAGCGGTCCAAAGACTAACTTGAAATGTTATTATATAGGTAGGGTAGGGTGCTTAGAGCATTTGGTAGGGTGGTACCCAATGAACCGCGTGTACCGTATGAACCATACTACCTACAGGCAATACGCGATGTTGCTAGTTCGTGCAAAAAAACATATAACGACTCGCTTGCCTTGCCAAGCAGTTGGATCTAGTCGCCGGCCGCCAGTCGCCATAAACGCATATGTGCACCTTCTCCTTGTGTTTTGTATATCAAAAAGGACGAAAAAATCGTGAGTTTATTTTTGTAATTACTTTATTATTTTAACTCATATTAAACTATGAGTGAATTGTATGTGTAATGTGGGTCCTTGCGCTTGTATGAGACTACTTTTTGGAATTACTTCTCAACCGTGTGTAAAACGTTACCTAAAATTTCCTAAGAGGGGATGGGTACGCAGTGAGTCACTTATACTGGGTGAGCAATGAACCACGGTTCATTGTGTACTACATCTAATTGCTTTACCTTATGCTATTGTGTAGGTATGGATTTGTCACTTAGAAATAGGTGGGGAGTATTATTCCAGTCAACCTCTGATTGTTGATGTGAGTATCATTAAGTACTACTGCTTTATTTCAGCATGGGCCAAACACATTAGGGCGGCAAACCCGTAAAAAGGTTTATCACACAGCAGCAGCTATTCAAAAAGGAATAGACAAACATTTGTCGGGGCTGAGTACCTATTAGAAAAGCAGCCGAAGCAGCCAATCTCCCTATCCAACACTACGAAGATACATTGAAAAATACCGCAACAATCCGTCATGGAGCCGCATTACGAAATTGAAGAAGACAGCATCAAGGAGTATTTATTGGATTGTGCACATATACAACTTCTAAAGACTGTCGCAGAATTGCCAACCAAATGGCAGTTATTAACAAAATTTAAAAGCCGCCATCGTGGAAAGTCCTTGACATGCCAGGCCGAGATTGGATACGGAGATTAAGGCCAAGACATTCTGCAAGGTCATTGAAAAAACCGGAGGCTTGTAGTATGGCAAAATCTACGGCATTTAATCAAATGAACGTGCAAACAATTTACGACAACCTGAAAGAAGTTTTAAGTCGCTCTCCATCTTTTGCTAATGGAAGCCGAATATATAATCTTGACGAAACCTCTTCCACAACTGTGCAACGACCCCATAAAGTTCTGGCAGCTAAAGGACGCAGTGTCTGTAAAGTCACAAGTGGGGAACGTGGAATCTTGGTTACAACTTGCTGTATTGTAAATGCGATTGGCCAGGCATTACCTCCAGCTATGATGTTTCCAAGAAAAACTATAAGGCACACATGCTGTTTGGGGCGCCTCCAGGGACACTTGGATTAGCCGCACCTAGCGGTTGGATGAACACAGAATCATTTGTTATTTATAATCAACTTAAGACGGTACCCTGACCAAAAAATCGGCATGAGATTTGAGCATTCCTATTGGTCTAGCGGCACTGGTGGCGCATGAATTACAGTAGTGAATACGCCCAGATTTTAGAATAAAATCTTTATAAAATCGAATTTGGGTCTTTTGAAAAAAAAAAATCTACAAAAATGTTCGTTATTAAATTGTCTATCCATTATCTTAGTACAAAAAATAATTAATGAACACTTTACGCGGAGATGCATAATATCAATAATTATTTCGCATTTTTATGTTTTTTTGAAAGGAGATTAGTGAAATATACAACATTTAAAAAAAAACTAAATCTACCATTTTAGAATCAATAATATGTAGAATTTTAATGTATTTTTATTAATTGATATTTCTTTTTAAATAACGAGTAGATAGCTCCTAAAAACAGCA
Source organism: Orthosia gothica (assembly GCA_949775005.1). Lineage (NCBI taxonomy): Eukaryota > Metazoa > Arthropoda > Insecta > Lepidoptera > Noctuidae > Orthosia > Orthosia gothica. Next base: position 18,680,600 of record OX459048.1, on the reverse strand, counting down.
CAAAAAACGGCTTGCGCGGCGTTTTGCTCGGGGTACCGCCTTAAAACAAACCATTATCAGTTTATCTATTACTATGATTCATTGTGTACCACCTGGTTCATTTAGTCCCACACCCCCGGTTCATCGTGTACCCTTGCTGGTACACTATGAACCATTTACCTTGTTTTAAAAAACCTGTATTAATCAGGCAATAGCAAATATTTACCAAAATTTTTAATGCAATGTGGTAGCTTATTAAATTACCTACGTGTTGAGATAAAAATATTTTCTTAGACTGCAATAACCACTGTGCTAGAGCTCTTCAAATTTTTGGTGGTTCATTGGCTACCACTCTACCCTAATTACTGCCTTTATATGGTACTGAAGTTTCATTAGTATCCTATACGTAATTAAAAAGTTATGATGAAACTACAATCTGTTTCAGCCACGGCGCGCAGCTGAGTTATTTGAAGACCGATTAACCGAGTTCCCTGTAGTTGTGGTAACTGAATCTTATATCAATAATTAGATATATAGTTCAATTATATACCAGACTTGTACACTAATTAATTAAAGAGATAATCGAAAAACAATACTTATGCGTGGTAACCCGACCAAATCTAGAATGTTATAAAAAAGCGGCCGCGCAATACATTATACCAAACTTCTAAAACTTACAGGATAATACGTGAAAATAATACGTGTTTGGTACAGACGGGTACACAAGAGCTAAAATAAAACATAGTTATAATTAAATATTTTGTTTCTACAGATAGAATATAGATTTCAAAAATAATTATGCGGAGGTAATAAAAATATGGAGTACCTACATAAGTAGATGATGATGATTTTATGCAGATAATCATTAAGGTAAGTTTATAAATGAACTTCAAAAATAATCACAGATATGTTTTAATGTACTTATATGCAACGTCGCTTGCTTATCTGAAATTCAAATTAAGAACCGATAAACGTCTTCACTATTTTCACTGTATTATTGTGCTTCCTCCTGCTCGCGTCGTGTTCCTCATTACTGAGGGTCGTGATTCCCGTCACAAGATACTAACTTTACTCTGACGATGATTCTCCATCTGTGTCTGTCCTTGGCGACGTGGAGTGCATCGCGCAGCTTGGTGTTCAGCGTTGCACGTATATGGTCAGACCATTTGATCGGGCTGCGGCACCTCGGCCTCTTGCCTTTGATTTAGCCAGTGATCATCAGCTGTTGGAGGTTATGACCATCACTATGAAAATCTGCTTACCAATTACAGAAGCTGTTTATCTAATTATCTATTGCACATAAATGACGATTTTCGACATTATCTGGCTGGAGTAATGCACTCGTAGTTAGCTGTATAAAAATAAGAAATTAATTATGAATGATTAATTTAATGGTCGGCAATGATATTCAAATAAACAGATATGTTATAAGCGCGCGCATTGTGAAGACTCGAATAGAAGACAATTGTATCCTTTAGTCTTTAGTTTATGTCACGCATGGCGAAGAGCGATACGCTTTGTTGAAACAAAATCAAAATTAAAAAAATGTCATCGTGTGTATTTAGAAAGTGCACCAATTACAATACCAAATTACATAAAACAGAAGGGATCTTATACCATATGTAAGTACGCAATACACCTCAATTTAATAATTTATTTAATTTTTTTTTGTAGTGAAATGTCAGATGAATGAAAAGTGTGTATGTGTGCTGCCGCTGCTGAGCGGAACACTTTTTTCAATTGTTTTGTGAGTGTATAACGTATCTGTTTATTTGAATATCATTGATGGTCGGTCAAAACGTTTAAACTTGGGTATTGACATGAAAATAAGATGAAGGTTTCAAACTTCTTTAAGCTCAGTGCACCTCTTTGCAATATGGATGTCTATTGCAATGGAAAATAAACGAAACAAAACGTTTATTTACCATAAAATCTTAAATTGAATTCATAAAACATTAAATTTAAAAAGCCGGACACGCAAACAAACAGCCTGACTGTGTACGGCTTTTTCCGGACGCCTGGCAAACCTAGTTGCGGATCATTTACTATAATTCATACTAATTTATGCAGGGATTGTAAAAATAATAAATAAAAAGGCTTGATTTAAAAAAATATAACTTTTTATTGGTTACCTTTATAAGATAGTCATATTTCTTACAGATATTTTAATTCCGATATCAGCCGGGTTCCGGGATTTTTATGCGTTTATCGGTACGTCATGCCGTGATCGTGACTTCGCGTGAGGGGCTTTTTGATAACTTGCAGTGCCACCCTCTTATTAATACATCAATGAGTGCCACTCTTGATTTATGTTTCATGAATGAAATGGTACTATAAAATAGATCAATGGACTTTTTCAATAAGACTGCAATGTCAGCAATATTAATAACATAAATGCATCAACCAAATGGCACCAAAATCCAACACACGACTGACACGAAAGATCCACCTCAATGCCATTTCTGCCTGTGAAAGGCAATTTTTAATTTATTTCTTGTTGGACAACTGTCTATGCCTATCATTCTTTTCTTGGTAATTATCAGCGATATGAAGCAATCAGCGATGAAAGTTTCGAGAAATTAGTGGTCATAACATCATTGATTATTAAATTTATCTTCATCATTGGTTTCATTCAGGAACTTGCAGACCTGTTGAAAATCAAAAATTAATAAGTCTCAGGATAAAAAACGAAGAAGTGCGTCGCACTGCTTCAACGTACACAGCATATTTAAAATTTAAGGGCTCGTACCAGTTATCGGCAAATGACCCAATCGTTTCGTGATCCTAGTGTTAGAGTAGTTTACCTACATGACTTATCAATCTTGAGCAGTAGGTTTGGTCTTCCGGTTCTTCCAGGTTTTAGCCTAAACAAGGTTGATAAATAATACATTCCCTATTTATAAATCCAGGGTAAGGCCCTAATCAAAGTCACGGTTTACATACCTCCTCATTACAGAAGTCCAAATTTTAGAAGTTCATAATTATGTAGCAAATACAAGTCAGGTAAGTATCTTCCAAACATCTGTAATGATAATAATACCAAAACTACTTAATTCACATCTGATGAAGGAAACATACAAACAAAATATTTCACAAATGCACCTTGTCATTAAAAAATTAAATAATAGTTACCACAGACTTATCAGTCAAACTCACACTGGTAATTAGCACTCTTGATAAGCCATTTAACCATAGCTACTGCACAGAAAGAACAAATACTTATGTCATACATAATTGAACATCATACCATTGTTTGCACTTCTACCACTTACCGCAGCTCCACAGAACGCAGAACCAGTTCACTTCATTCCAACGTGATTGATCGCAGCAGACTCTCGCTAGATACACACACAGTTGTGCACACCTAATGAAAACTTTGGCATCCTAAACATTTCAACCTATTTATTTATTATGACCCATACAGTCAGATGTTCACTCACACCATAACAGTTTTTTTTTTAAACTGCTTTCAGTCATTTTATTTTGATGTACATTAAGATATCTAAGCTTTATGAAAATATAAGCCCCACCTAGACTTATTGAAATTAAACATCCATCTCATAATGACATACACCTTTATTGAACATAAATCCTCATCTCACACATCACATTATTACACACAATACTCTATGTCACCTTACATCTAATACATCATCTTCTGGATTTTAATGCATCCATAATCCGTCCTGTGATAGTCCTATCACATCAAAGTTTTTCTTCAGTTGCACATCTTTACATAGAAATATAAATTTACTTAGACTAGAATTTAAACTAATGTTACCATACAGACATCTCTGATACAAGCATTCTCCATAGTGCTCACCTCATGTCTGGGGCTTGTTGTTATTCCAGCCACTAGAGCCAGACCCTGAACCGGAACCACCCCCACTGCCATTACCATTCCAGTTGCCCTGACCATTGGGCCAACTTCCTTGATTCCAGTTGCCACTTCCACCTTTGCCACTACCATTCCAACCTTGACTGCCACCGCCACCTTGATTCCAGGATTGCGGTGGACCATTTGGACCCCAGTTTTGGTTCCCATTCCAATTTTTCCCAGAGTTACCACCCTGTGGTGGGCCACCCTGCCAATTATTCGGGCCAGAATTACCAGGACCTCCTAAAAATCCTCCCCAACCTGCTTGATTGAGTGCTGCTGCCACTAGACTTATGGGCAGGTTGAAGTTAGTAGGTGGACCTCCATTGGGATTAATGCCCAAGTTTTGCATATTAAGGGAATCAATGTTACTATTGCCTCCATTGTTACTTGACCCTCCAGATGGTCCACCAGAGCGGTTGCCCTCCCAATTAGGTCCATAAGAATCATCTTTCCAGTTCTGAGACTTAGTTTTGATTTTTGGTGCAGCACTTGACACTGACACTGATGCTCCTTTAATGACATGATCTTCTCCACAGAGACTTTGAGCCACTTCTGGATCCAAGAAAGTAACAAATCCAAATGCCCTAAATGGGCGAGGAACAAAAACATCAGTTACTTCTCCAAACTTAGAAAAATATTCACGAAGATCATCAGCAGTCATATCTTCAGTGCACCGTCCAACAAATACTTTGCAAGGCATCTGAGGAACTACTCCTTCCTTTGAATTAGGAATACGGACATCTACCCAGCGCCCATCAATGTTGTGCCTCTGAGCTAAAGCTCTCATCTGAGATGCGTAAGTAGCAAAACGAATGAAACCAAAACCTTTAAAAGATCCATTTTTATCTCTCTTTAGCTGTACCATTACAACTTCGCCAAACTGCTCAAAGTACTGCTTTATTGAATCTTCAGACGACTTCCAGGGCAATCCAAGACAAATTAAATCTGAGCATGTCAGTTTCTTTTCCAAGCGTTTGGTTTTAGCGGCCGAATTTTCGGGCGAAACATCTTCCATCTTACGTTTGTTCTCTTTAGGAAACACACAAATATACAGGTGTTTAGCCCATCCTGCGTCACTCGGTGGATGCAATTTGCCATCGCTTAGGCGAATACCCCGGATTGACTTGCTGTCCGGGTGCCGGTATTTCAGTCCACAAGCTCCGGGAAATTGGGCCACGAGGGTCGATAGTAACAGCGTACCATCTAATTCACACGGAATTTCGACTGCATTAGAGTCATCTTCATCTTCACTCACTTTTATATATTCGAATAAGTCACCATTATTGTAATTGCCACCCTTGGAACACATGGTGGATTAAGACTGAAGAATTTATAACAATATTCACTTAATTAATTCTATTGACGACGGAAAATCCCAATCATTGACAGCTTATCCAATTTATTTAACCAACCAAAGACTAAAGAAGCTTTCTTCGGTGTCGTCGTTGCGGAAGCGTCATTTTTGGTTCGTGCTTGTGTTTTTTGCTAATCTGACTATTAGTCTTTTTAGGACAATTAAAATTCGACTATAGTTTTCGAGATTGAATTACAGATGTCACTGCTGAAATAATTCACAACACAGCAGTGATGTGGCGACTTGGCTAAAAAGAAAAAAAAAGACTATCTATCTATATATATAAAAATCAATGCCACTTTTCGTTGTTATTGTATAACTCAAGAACGGGCTCACCTATCAAAATAGTTATTTATGCTACAAGTGCGGAAGGTAGGTGATTTCCGACGAGTGGCATTTTTATACATATTTTCCGACACAAGTCGGAAATCATCTTACGTACGTGTATCATACAACATTTTACTATGCATTGTGCGAGGAAATAAATAAATTAATAAAATGAAATTAATAAAATGGCGGGCTTATTCAAGCGCGTTCAGCATATCCACAGATTAACTAATAGTTCCTCGGGCATATCTACTGCGCATGTGCGAATAGCTGTCACATCGTAACGCAATAAGGCACGAGCAAAATATGCGTTCTGCCAAATATATTTAATGAATATTTAAAATTAATTTATTGAACAAAATCTAAATCTAGAGTAATTAAAAACGCCTCAAATAAAGTATTAGTTTTATTTTACCTTTTTTATGAATGATAATCTGTACATAACTAATTTTTAAAACTTTTCTCAATTAATAGAAACTCTATGTGTCGTCGGGCTGACGTTGGAAATAAAAATTAAAAAAATACAGGAAAGTAAAAAGCACTAGTGAAAAAAAGTGCCACTTGCCGCACAGTTTTTGCTGCTTGGAAAACCGCTCTTTTCGAGGACATGCATTGTAATAGTAGATTATTAACCAAGGGGATAAAGCAGTGTCTTCTGTCGCGGGTGACGATTTAAATCGCGAGCGTAACGAAGGACTCGAGGTTTACTCCCGAGCGTAGCGAGGGTGTTAAAAACCTGAAGCGAGGGATTTAAGACGAGTCCTGAGTGTAGCGAGGGATTTAAGTTCACCCAAGACTAAGACAGCTTTATCACCGAGGAAAATACTCTACTTTTCGTACCATCTGCGAAAAAATTAACACAATAATAAAATGAGACAAGCATTTATTAAAAATAATGACAATTAAAAGTAAAAGTTAACATTCGAAACATTGGTCCAATTATTGATAGAGAGAGTTACATTTTTGTTTGGTACATTTATTGTTGATGAGTTGATTTGAGTATTTCCCTGTTCTTGCGTCTGAGGAACTTGCGTTTCATTGTAGATAGTATACGTCGGAGATAGTGGTGGTGGTGCATCGTGAGTTACGGACGAAGATAAGATGCCGGAAGTTGATGGTTGTGGCTCTGATGGATTAAGTTTTATATTTTTGTTAATTTTACTGCTTAATATGGTTTTGCATCGTGAGTTACGGACGAAGATAAGATGCCGGAAGTTGATGGTTGTGGCTCTGATGGATTAAGTTTTATATTTTTGTTAATTTTACTGCTTAATATGGTTTTATTCGCCATTGAGCTTTCGATATAACCCTCAGCTACTCTATCAGAACTCCAACCACCGTGTCTTTTTATTGACGTAATATCCGCCCCTGAATCCGCCAAGAAAGTCGCCGAAGTTCTTCTAAAGCAGTGACCGGTGTAGAGTTCAACATCTTTAAGTTTTAAATATTTAGCAATTTCCTTTGGCATATTGCTAATTTTATTTTTGCCGATGGCTTGTCGAGTAAATTTCCCATTCCGATAGTTTATAAAAAATCTATTGTTTTCCATGTTGGTGGGACGTAATGCTTGATATTTATGAATGATTTTAGTATATTGTCCTTGTACAATGAATGACCGATTTTTCTTTGTCTTAGTTTCCTTTACATTAATCAGCAGTAACTCATTGGAATGATTTTCAACGTCCTCCGCCTTTAAGTTTATAAGTTCACATCCGCGGCAAGCACCATTGAGTCCAAAAATTAAGGCCAGATAAAAAACAGGTAAATATATAGAATAATTACCATTACTAAGATACGAAATATTCATAGTTAAATAATTTATACTTACTTTTGTGGCCAGAAATAATTCGTCAGGAGCTTCATTAAGAAATTTTTCCACATTTTGAGTCGTAAAAATTTTAGACTTCCTTGCGCAATGCCCTTCTGATTTTCTTTTTAAAAAAGCCAGTAATTTCGTGAATCTATTTATTTCAATGCTGTGTTTGATGCTTATTGTAGCTTTCAGTTATGAGTATATGCACCAAAGTGTATTCGGATTCTTTGTCTTGGATAAATAATCAAAAAAGACAAGAAGTAATGATTCTGAAATTGATAGGCCTTTCGCACTTCTCCACGTTGAAAATTCTTCATAAGTTTTTAAATAATTTTCCTTGGATTTTGTTGGAAGCAAATTATTTATAATTGCGGCAGCATTTGCACTGATGGAATCCGACAATTCACTGTCACTGTCGCTTTGATTTAACATCGTAACGTATTTTTAGAACATTAACTTATATAAAAAAATAAATTAAAATAAACTTAACGTTTATGTATTTGAAGAAAACAAACGCGGCAAATTCCTAGACTAATATTTTTTTGTCGGAAAAGCAAAGGCATCAAGCTCATACGGCCTCGTCGGTTTTCTTAATTTTATTCAATAATCATAACTGCATAATAAATGCGTATTCCTTTTTCAAAAGGATGTGTAATTCTTTATATACAAACTCAATGGTGTAAACACAGATGTAGTTCAGTATAAATTTCGGTAAGTATTCCAAATTTAAATCACATTCTCCCCCTAGAGGATGAATGAAATTCAGTACAATTTTCTTTCCCTGTTTTTAACAGATTCAAAATGACTATTGTTATGTTCGCTTTTTGTGGCATAGAATGTCACTTTTTTGAGCAAGTGGTACGAAATAGTTATTTATGATACAAGTGCGGAAGGTAGGTGATTTCCGATGAGTGGCATTTTTATTCACGAGCGAGCGAAGCGAGTGAGTGGATAAATCGACACAAGTCGGAAATCATCTTACGTACGTGTATCATACAACATTTTACTATGCATTGTGCGAGGAAATAAATAAATTAATAAAATGGCGGGCTTATTCAAGCGCGTTCAGCATATCCACAGATTAACTAATAGTTCCTCGGGCATATCTACTGCGCATGTGCGAATAGCTGTCACATCGTAACGCAATAAGGCACGAGCAAAATATACGTTCTGCCAAACATATATAATGAATAATTAAAATTAATTTATTGATCAAAATCTAAATCTAGAGTAGTTAAAAACGCTTAAAATAAAGTATTAGTTTTATTTTACTTTTTATATGAATCATAATCTGTACATAACTAATTTTTAAACTTTTCTCAAATAATAAAAACTCTATGCGTCGGGCTGACGTTGGAGTTAATAATTAAAAAAATACAGGAAAGTAAAAAGCACTAGTGAAAAAAAGTGACACTTTCCGCACAGTTTGGCTGCTTGGAAAACCGCTCTTTTCGAGGACATGCATTGTAAAATATTTTTTAGTACCACTTGCTCAAAAAAGTGACATTCTATTTGTCTAGGCATTTGCCGCGTTTTTGTTTTCTTCAAATACATAAACGTTAAGTTTATTTTACTTTTAATTGTCATTATTTTTAATAATTGCTTATCTCTTATTATTATTGTGTTATTTTTTTCGCAAATGGTACGAAAAGTAGAGTATTTTCCTCGGTGATAAAGCTGTCTTAGTCTTGGGTGAACTTAAATCCCTCGCTACACTCAGGACTCGTCTTAAATCCCTCGCTTCGCTCGTGATTTATGTTTTTAACACCCTCGCTACGCTCGGGAGTAAACCTCGAGTCCTTCGTTACGCTCGAGATTTAAAACGTCACCCGCGACAGAAGACACTGCTTTATCCCCTTGGTTAATAATCTACTATTTCTTCCAACTACGTAGTAATGTTATCATTAATCACTACAAAACTGATCACAAAGGACGTATTTATTGCTTAGAACCAAAACAGTGCAGAAATGTTATATGAAATCTCATTGTTGCACTGTTTTTTTTTCATTAATGCACTGTTTTGTATTTTTATCTATACTAATATTATAAAGCCGAAGAGTAGGTACTGTAGTTAGGGTAGGTAGAGTAGGTAAAGTAGGTAGAAACGGTAGAGAAGGTAGAGTAAGTAGAGTAGGTACAAAAGGTAGAGTAAGTAGAGAAGGTAGGGTAGGTAGAGTAAGTAGAGAAGGTAGAGTAGGTTAAGCAGGTATGGTAGGTCCATTAGGTAGAGTAGGTAGAGTAAGTAGAGTAGGTACAAAAGGTAGAGTAAGTAGAGAAGGTAGGGTAGGTAGAGTAAGTAGAGAAGGTAGAGTAGGTTAAGCAGGTATAGTAGGTCCATTAGGTAGAGTAGGTAGAGAAGGTAGAGTAGGTAGAGTAAGTAGAGCAAGTAGAAAAAGGTAGAGAAGGTAGAGAAAGTAGAGTAAGTAGAGTAGGTAGAGAAGGTAGGGTAGGTAGAGTAAGTAGAGAAGGTAGAGTAAGTAGAGTAGGTAGAGTAGGTTAAGCAGGTATAGTAGGTAGATTAGGTAGAGAAGGTAGAGTAAGTAGAATAGGTAGAGAAGGTAGTGTAAGTAGAGTTGGTAGAGTAGGAAGAGTATGTAGAGAAGGTGGAGTAAGTAGAGTAGGTAGAGAACGTAGAGAAGGTAGAGTAAGTAGAGTAGGTAAAGAAGGTAGAGTAACTAGAGCAGGTAGAGTTGGAAGAGTAGGTAGAGAACGTAGAGCAAGTAGAGTAGGTAGAGAAGGCAGAGTAAGCAGAGTAGGTAGAGTAGATAGAGTAGGTAGAGAAGGTAAAGTAAGTAGAATAGGTAGAGAAGGTAAAGTAGATAGATTAAGTAGAGTAGGTAGAGAAGGTAGAGTAAGTAGAGTAAGTAGATTAGGTAGAGAAAGTGGAGTAAGTAGAGTAAGTAGATTAGGTAGAGAAAGTGGAGTAAGTAGAGTAGGTAGAGAATGTAGAGTAAGTAGAGTAGGTAGGGTAGACAGGTTAGGCTAGGCAGGGTAGGCAGGATAGGCTAGGCAGGGTAGGCAGAGTAGGTAGGGAAGACAGGGTAGGTAGGTAGATAGGTAGCCAGTTGACGGGAGCGAAGCCGCGGTTGTTAGCTAGTTTAGATATAAATTTACCACAGAGGTTTAATGTCTCCCATTAAGTTTAATATAAAATGTATGCAGTAGATCGAAAAAGGTACTGGCTGTGAAAGAAATCGGCGTATAAAACCAATTAGGTGAAAAAAATGCCCCGCATTTTGTACCATTGTAAAACTTTGATAGGTAGGTACTTCATATTTGGCAAGAAAAGTATAAAAAAATGGAAATAGATTAGAGGTAGATTGGTAGTTGAAAGAAAAGTAGATTACGCACCTCGCATGCGAGGGCACTACATAACACTGCTCGATGCAACAATCTACTATTTAGGCTTTATTCGGACTATTTAGCAGAAGGTTTACGTGAAGAAAAAAAAAATTGAAACTTAGGGTAGGGTAGGGTAGTGTAGCGTCGGGTAGGGTAGGGTATGGAAGGTAGTGTAGGGTAGGGTAGTGTATGGTAGTGTAGGGTAGGGTAGTGTAGGGTTAGGTAGGGTATGGTAGGGTAGGTAGTGTAAGGTAGGGTAGATAAATGTTTGGTGTTTTTATGGCACAAGTAAAATTTCAAAATTTAAATAACCCCCGTCACATTTATCTTCCGAAAACACCCCGATTCAAACAATAAAACGCCCATAACTTTTGAATGGCTGAACCGATTTTATTCAAACATAGCTAAGAACACTCTCGACAAAAGTACCTTTCAAACAAAAAAAACTAAATCGAAATCGGTTCATCCGTTTAGGCACTAAGATGCCACAGACAGACACACAGCAACACACTTATAACACCCCTCTTTTTCCGGCTGGGGTTAAAAACAAAGTTTGCCGGGGTCAGCTAGTCTTCTATACAAATATTTTAAAGAGGTAAAGTTTGTGAGTTTGTGACGTTGTCAATTCTTTCTCCAGTAGAAAGCTATATTATTCCTGAGTGTCAAAGGCTATAATATATTTTCAAAAAATTAGATCCTTTTGAAAATTGCAATAATGTTACCCAAGGTAGCAAAATGTTGCCTATAAAATTCATTCTTTGGTGTGCGCTGAGAAAACTATTGATGATAGATAAAAAATATTAGGTACTATTAGATAGGTAGGTAGGGTTGGGTAGTTATGGTAGGCACGGTAGGCAGGGTAGGCACGGTAGGCAGGATAGGCACGGTAGGCACTTTATTCTGTTTTAGTATTGTTGTTAGAGCGGCAACAGAAATACGTCATCTGTAAAAATTTCAACTGTTTAGCTACCACGGTTAATGAAATACAGACGGACAGACAGACGTACCGCGGAGTCTTATAATAGTTATAAGATATACTCGTTTTTACCCTTTGGGTAGGTACGGAACCCTAAAAAGAGGAAGGAGGAAGAATCCGAGAAGTCTAATGACGACATAGGCTGCGGTCTTTTCGTATAAAAGTTTTATTTCGGAGCTGCGATATTCTATTGTAAGCTATATGAAGTTTATTGAATTGTAAGGAATAAAGATTTTATAATGTTAATTTAAGGGTTTTCTACTCAATCTATTTTTAGGCTTGACTTTTTTGCTTTTCTTTCAGTGAAAGGGTTCTAGAGTAAAATAATCGTAGAATTCATAGAGCAAGACACAAGGGTGTTGAGTTGTTATTTGGGCGTTTTATAGATTGTTTTATATAATTTACCGTATCCGTAACCGTAGGCACATAGTTTTAGATTAATATGTCCTATCTAAACTATATCAACAAATCTATTCACAACCGCAACGCGTTGCTATTGTTTGTGGTGTGGCCTAGCTTGAATTGTTTGTCTTGTTGAGAGATCTCAACGTAGATACGAAAATAACCCAAGTTTTACAGTCTTTTGTTCTTGAACTATGACTTTTTCTTAGACTTGTTATTGATATATCAATTTTACATAATCATACCGCAGTGTCCACTGTCCAATCTAAATATACATAAAATGGCGATAAAACTGTAGAGTCAACTGGAATGGTCCCGTCACTACCTGTTCACCTTGAATCTTGACTTTTACATTTGCTAAATTTAAATGTCTTGAATTCCTAATATTATTTGATTTGGTACGTTACCTATATCCGTGTTCAATACCTGCCTAGGAAACTATTTTTAAATCGTACTCACCTACCTAACTAAAATGAAATGCCCTGTATGAAATGAACTTACCCAGAATAGGCTGACGTTATTGTATGTACCTAAGTAAGTATATTATATTTGTAGGGAAATTAATTATGTACATACTACATACCATTGGCATTATACAATTATTAAGCAGCTTTATTGAGCCTTAAGCAACACGGGTTACACAAGCTAAGGGTAGGTAAAGGTGGGTCCAGGATTAATTTCTGGAGGGTAGCTAAAATAGGAATGTTTAACTATTTCTGCTTTGATCTCTTAGTATCGCTTCCAAATCGAAACTTTTTCACGAAGATTACCGCCCCTTATATAGCACTCTCATCCGAAATTAGCAAAAGCTGGTGCAAAGCGCGAAACACATGTTCCAGGGGCGCGTCGTCGTACCTAGCTGCCAAAGCTTTCAGAAGTTTCTCGAAAGTGACGTCTTGTCCCACCGCCTCTAACATAGTCAAGGCCTGATCACGATGACCCAAGGTTAGAGCAGTCAAGGCCTGTTCTTTGGTCCACCTTTTCGATGCCATGACTGCCTCGAACTGTATCTTGTAGGGCGACCAAGAAAAAGAGCCGTCGAATGGCAGCACTTTAAAACCAAGTGAGGTGGGCGCGCCCGGCGCCACTATAGGTCTACCAGAATCTCATGGCAAAAGGGGAAATAAAAATTTGTTGTATGCAATACTGGGGAAATTGGATCAAACGATCTTGATACTGTTTAATTTTTATTTATGTCTTTAGTATTAATGAACATGAGGTACCTATATTATAGTAGTCACAACGGATCTTTGTGTCTTTGAACATGGTCCTGCCAACCATTGCGTAAGAAACAGTTTGTCATCGAGTATACTGCATAGAGTAAGCGAGATAGGACGATGACGAAAAAGACAAAAAATATTTATTTCAACTGGGCCACCAAGCGGCACTTTTGAATGTCACAATTTAAATTTACATGGAATAAAAGTTGATTCTACCGTGCATTCGGAAAGTAGCTTGTTATGGAGAAGAATGCACAAGAAACTCCGTAAGCTTATGTGACATACATAAGCGAGTGAAAGAGACAGTTATGCAATGCTATCTTCACCTTCAACATTGACACAAAAAAAGCTACTGTGCGGGGTCTTGCAACCAATTCAGAGACACAAAGATCCACTGTGAATATTATAGGTATGTGCATGAATATGTTGTTATACATCGTGTTCTAAACATAGGAAAAATAAATCAATTGAATATTAATTTATGTACTAATTTATTATTTAGCATTTAAATCATACTAATAACTTAAAACCTCATTCAGAACTAGAAACTAGAATACGATTCCATGAACTCCACTGGCATTTCAAAAACTTGTATCTTTGTAGTTTTATGTCATCTCTCTCCATCAAAATGGTTCTTTTTCATTGGCATTTAACATATTCAAAACCAATCTCTTTATGTATAAAGTCTGTAAAAAATAATAAAATGTATCATGTTACTTAAAGTCATTCATCATCATCAGTATATATATATTTTTTTTATGTAAGTTTTATGGCCTGGTTGCTAGGACCTTTTAGCCACGTCTTTGGAAAGAGTTTTGGATCTTATATTTATTCTTTAGTATGCATTAGAATGCGGATGTAACAGATTCTAATGTTTTTTGGAGTATTTGGTAGCAAATTGTATCGAGAAAGTCTTCCCAGTAAGCTTTGCAGAGGCAGTCAATACTACAATAAAATACACCGCTCCACTATCCCGAGATCGCTTTTGTCAATGATTTTACAAATTGTCCAGTTGCGGAGACAGTTGAGACACAAAACTACACCAATAATATATCACAATATCCACTAGGAATCAATTTGCAAATAATATTAACAGCCACTGAACTTCACTCGACAAAATCCCGCCAAAAACGCCCGTCTATATACACGTCCCACTGCAGGGCGCAGATTATTACTTAATATTTTTCTTACGTCATTCTCAATCTCCGTTAAAATCAATATCTTGTCGAAGAATTAGTAACAGTTACATTACTGTTGCCATTTCCTTCCGGCCATCATTCGATGTGCCCTGACCTACGATTTACCATATAATAGTAATGGAAAGAAATTCAAATTAAGTAAGAAAAATATAAATTAAACTAAAAGTATCAAAACAAGTCAGTCCAACTTACCGGTCCACTCTACGACGCACTTTAAAATCAAAGATTGAGTTTGATTTACGCCTTCTTCTTTCCTTATTTTATGATACACATTGGAAACAATATGTCTCGCATGAGATCGAAGTGGGTTTTTCGACATTTTCACAAAAATAACAAACTTTCAAGATAATATCAAAAAATTTCAGCAGCGGTTGACACATCAAGTACTTTGATTCGACAGGTGACAATTGACATTGCCATATGAAAATCACAATTTAAAAAAAATAAAAAATGCCATGAGATTCTGGTACACCTATACCACAGTTGCCACGGTCCCATTTCCAGAAATGAGCCCACCTAATGTCTTTCTAATCTCGACGATGCGGGACTCATGTTGCTGGACCTAGTCCTTTACCTCCTTCATCTCTTTACCGATGTACTTTATCAATAAGAGCTGCTCCTCGCGACGGTGTCCATCCTTGCCGTTTCTTCTTTTGCTAGAACCGGCATAATATATCCCGCACTTCTGACACCAATTTGTTACAAGCTGGTGTTCAGGGATAAATTATTTGAACAGCAGACTTTAATTAATCACCTTTTATTACTCAAACACTTTTTAAAAAAAATTCTTACTTCGCAATATTTTCGCTTCTTGATCGCTCTTTGTCGCTTCTAAATCGAAAGTGGGACAGGGTCGACAAACCCGACCGCTCTTTATATAATAGGTACGGTAGATGTTTCTGGAACGTTCCATACTGTTCTAGACACGTCGAGAGCCTTCCAGAATAATCTCACAGAATTCTTGAGAAGACTAATACCGCTATTTGTCACTAGATGGCGCTACTAGCTACTACTCGTTCCTCTTCTGGTCACTAGATGGCGGTGGAAGACTCACAGCACTGTCTAGATTTTTGGTGAAAGTCCCGGCAGAAATATTACTTCGTGGGTAGTCCGTTCGCTGACAAGCTTAGAGCATTTAACCTACTGACAAGTGATTTTTTACCTGAGATTTTTACCAAAATGATAGGCAGGTAAATTACATTTCAAATGCTCTAACCCACACGGCAGGATCAGGAAAAACATTTTATAATACATACAACATATAAAGTGTTCTATACTGTAAGTAGCTACATCTCTGTCTTACCATTCGGGAATAACAGTCGCGATGTTCATATACAGGTGAGTTTCCTAATGGCCGTGGAAACAGAACAGAAAAAACGCCTGGCGTGGATGACCAAATCCAAAACTATGAGGCGAAAAACACTCAAAGGAGTTGCGAACTCACGAGGGCGATTATATCCTATAGGGAAAAAGCTGGAAAAAGACATATCATTTAAAAAAATTGTATGTTACCAACGAGCCTACAAAAAGGAAAACGTATTTATTCATAAATACAATAATCATGTAGACTCGACTAATTACTATTTCATCGATACAGGTAGTATCTCTAAGTAGTCTGTGGTCTATATTAATATTATAAAGTTGAAGAGTTTGTTTGTTTGAACGCGCTAATCTCAGGACCTACTGGTTGGAATTGAAAAAATATTTTTTGTGTTGGATAGTCCATTTATCGTGGAACATAACATCGTGCTATATAACATTACAATAGGAGCGGAGCATAAATCAAAAATGTTGCAAAAACGGGAAAAAATATTCCTTTTTAACCGACTTACCAAAAAGGAGGAGGTTCTATGTTCGACTTCTTGTATGTTTTTTTTTTTTTTTTTTTTTTTTTTTCTCTGATATCTCCGTCAATTGTGGAACGATTTTGAAAATTCTTTTTTTGTTTGATAGAGTATGTTTCGAAATTGGTCCCATTTTAATTTGGTGAAGATCTGATGAAGAACTTCGGAGATATACAACAGAACTCTTCAATAAATAACGGCAAATCATTCGGGATTGCTGCAATCGCATGTCTGTTTATTGTTTATACCATTTCATAACATAACATCACGCCAGTACACTATAAAGGGGTACGCAGATCTCTCATTTCACCGGTTCTGTTCAAGTTTCATGTTATTCGGGTAATCTATTCTGGTGTTATAGGTACCTTACTAAAAAACTTGCCTATTTATGGAAAGTACAACTAAAAAGGGAAAAATAAAAAAAAACGTTTTTGCAAAAAAATACAGAATAATTAGTCCATATCGCAAAAAAATGGGAAAAAAGAAAGACACCGACCTCCAAAAATAAAGTTATTTTTCACTTTGTAGTTTTTTATTTGGAAGTCGGTAGTATTTTTTTGCAAAAAAGTTTTTTTTGAGAGCTTCCGTTGCGTGCGCTGCGTAAGCGGTTAAGGTTACGCAACATTTATGTAGGGTAGGTAGATAGCCAGTCGACGGGAGCGAAGCCGCGTGGGACAGCTAGTAAATAAAATACAATCATTTTAAATTTGAAAATAGTTCGGTGTAATGCGTGCATTTCGTTGCAGCTAGAAGAAATTTAATAAAAGGCATTGGCGCAAAATCTTTACCTTCTTACTAATATATCTGCCTATAGATAATTATTCTGTGTTTATTAGTAAGAGGCTTATAACTTTTCTCTATTTACAAATAGAATTGGTGGTCGTGACTTATTTTACAACAGTGAAATTGTCATCATCTACTGAGAATGAGATGATGACAGAAGAGAAGGGAAAATAGATCATTTTGAATCTGTTGTCTGTTCTGTAATTTAAGGTCACAAAGCATCTTCTATCTTAGATCTTCTCTCTCTCTCTCTCTATATATATATATATATATATATAAAACAAAGTCGTGTTAGTTACACAACTTATAACTCAAGAACGGCTGGACCATTTTTTATGATTTTTTATTTTTGGATTTATCTTCTTCCGGAATAGGATAATAAGTAATAAAACATCGAAAAATTAAAGATAACAACAACAAAAATATATTATCCCATACATTTTGCGAACGCAGCTCTCACACATACTTAACACATCTCTGATACATGATAGAAAGACAAGCTCACACAAAAATGAATATGGCGTTGTAAGCTGGTTCCGGTATTGCCAGTAGATGGTGTTGTCGATTTTTCTGAAATTCAAATAAATAAAACACAAGAAATTATTCTACCTATGTCTGTTATAGACTTTGAAACTATCCAACCCACAGAACAGATAAAAGAGATCCTTTTATCTGTTCTGTGATCCAACCAATGTGCCCCAAACCGGTTTCCTTAGCAAGGCAATGCGAAGATGGTTTTAGTTTAAGAACATAAACAAATATTGGTAGGTATGTAGGGTAGAGTAGGGCAGGTAGGTTGGTAAGTAGGGTAGCTGTGTAGGTAGGTAGGGTAGGATAGGTAGGTCAAATAGGATAGGTAGGTCAAGTAGGGTAGGTTGGTAGGCAGGGTAGGGCAGGTAGATAGGTATGCACGGTAGGGTTGGTGCACTTTTGCATAAGATAGTTCGTGATCGATAGACGTACAGTTAAGTGATCTCATTTAAATAATAGTTATCAACACATGTCACGAGCTCCCGCCAAAAAACAACCATTGCATTGTGTTACCTGTATAAATAATTTCATTATTATACGACAATTAAAAATACTATAATCATCAGAGCGTGCAAATTTTTTGAAATAATTTATACGGCAAAACAACGTTTGCCGGGTTAGGTAGTAATTAGAATAATAGTACATTACTGCCGCGGTCTATAATGACTACTTTGCTGGTCGCGCTGATTATGGCCGACAGCGCAGCGTAGCGCGGCTCCAGGCCGACGCAACGCGGTCAGCGTGCAGCACTTGATGGACGAGCTGAAAGGCCTAGAGCGTAGCTAGGCTAGCAATCATAGCGTGACCAGCGAAGCAGTCATTGTTGGCCAAGGTTTGTATAGTGCTTTACTCAAAAATGCAAGTACATAATCTAAATAAAACCAGCAAGTAATTTAAATAAACAATATATTAATTAACAAGAATTTTAATTAAAATGACAATTATGAAAAGTAGGTACAGTTACTAAAATTCACACTGACTTACCCGGTTTGATATTACTAATAGTTTGCGATAATTCTAATGCGGTGTTACACCGCATTCATAATGTTTTTCTCCAGGTTTTTGATTTTGTACCTATCTCTATAGATACAAACAGCTGTGTTTTAAATAAAATCTTTTTGGATTTGATTTTTTAAAACGTTGAAACGTCAAAATAGCGGCCGGCAAGACATTGCCGGCCTGTTAGAGCGGCCAGCAATACTTTGCTGGCCGCTCCTTGAAACAGAACGGCAAGGTCGACTTTGCTCAAACAAGGTTGTCAAAATAATGAGCACATTACATGCATTTTTGAGTAAAGGTTTAAGACCTTTTATTTTGAAAACATGGAATTCTATTGTCAAAATTAGTTATATTTTTATTGATTAGCGTTATGTTTTCACCGCATTTACTAGAATATCATTGATCGCATTAGAATCCTTTTCGTCATCATGGATACGTTAAAAATTCGAGTAATTAAGGAATACTGAGAACCGTAATGGCAGCGATGCTTACAAGCGACATGCAACATCAACGAGTTTACGGAACGAACACTACAAACGAACCCACCAACGTTATTGGTTTGCCTGCTTCCGTTCTGGAAATTTCATAATATGAACCCCGTAGTCGTCCAATAACTTTGGTCGACAACACAGTTAATATAATTCGACAATGACGAACTAAAGACGATTGTGGAAACTGATGATACTTAATCTACGGCTGAATTAGCAGCAGCTTTCAACGTTAGCATCAAACAATATTGGTATTTACATTTGCATCAAATTGAAAGGTAAAACAGTTTGATAAATGGGTGCCTCAAAAAATTCTATGATCGCCAGCGCGAAGTACGCGACGTGCATTGTTGCACTGCTCAACAGGCACACAAACGAAGAAATCTTTTAAACGCATTACATTGTTACCTGCGACAAAAATGGATTCTGTTTGACAATTGCAGTTAGTAAGTTGGTTGGATCCTGCCCAAGCAACACATTAGCCAGATATCAGAATAAAAGTGTATTAATAAGCAGTTTAAAGCTTCATTACATAGTTATTAAAGCTTAAGGGACAGACATAAAATATGCTGTATTTCATGGTTTTTGGGTATTACTACTCTTTTAGCTTAAGGCAGTACTCCGAGCAAAACACCGCGCAAGCCGTTTTTGTGCTGTTTTTAGGAGCTATCTACTCGTTATTTAAAAAGAAATATCAATTAATAAAATACATTAAATTTCTACATCATATTGATTCTAAAATGGTAGATTTAGTTTTTTTTACCCGACTGCCGAAGGAGGGTAATGTGTTTATCAGTCTATGTGTGTATGTATGTTTGTATGTAAGTATGTTTGTTCCTATATTGCGTTCCAGAGACCAAACGCGTTGGCCGATTTTGATGATTCATACGTCAATCAATGCGTCTTAACCCTGCGAGTGTCATAGGCTACATTAAAATTGGATAATAGTAAAATGGCGGATTTTGGGTGCTTAGTGTGGGGGCCCAAATATTTTTTTCTTCTTATTCTTCCAAACCCATCGTGTGGGGTATCAAAATAAAGGGTTTTAAAAGGTGATTTCAAAAATATATAACACTTATATGTATAAATGTATCTAATTCGAAAAAAACTAACTAAAAAGTTATAAATAAAAAAACTTAATTCAAAAAATCAAAAAACCCGACTGCTTCAAAAGCGAACTAAAAAGTCGTAAACAAGGAAAAAATCATGCTGTGCAGGCGGAGGATACACCAGATTTTGGTCAGCCAGCCCGCGAATATGTATCCTCCGACTGCACAGCATGATTTTTTCCTTGTTTACGACTTTTTAGTTCGCTTTTGAAGCAGTCGGGTTTTTTAATTTTTTGAATTAAGTTTTTTTTAAATGTTGTATATATTTCACTAATCTCCTTCCAAAAAAACATAAAAATGAGAAATAATTATTGATATTATGCATCTCCGCGTAAAGTGTTCATTAATTATTTTTTGTACTAACACTAATGGATAGACAATTTAATAACGAACATTTTTGTAGATTTTTTTTTTCATAAGACCAAAATTCGATTTTATAAAGATTTTATTCTAAAATCTGGGCGAATTCACTACTGTAATTCATGCGCCACCAGTGCCGCTAGACCAATAGGAATGCTCATATCTCATGCCGATTTTTGGTCAGGGCACCGTCTTAATAAAACCTTTATAACACTGATTTCCTTTTTTGTAGCTTAATATTGGTCATGAACAGAACTATTAAAGATACGCTATTCAGTTTAAGGCATCCGAGACCACTGAATGCTGCATTTTAGCTAATTTGATAGCATTACCTGTATAACTTCGGTATCAATTTCCATTAAACTGCTTGATGCTGAATAACCTATGTTCGGTTCTCTTCAAGCTGTATTGCACTTCAATCATAACCACTTAATCAGTGGCTGAATAGGTAACATTTAGTTTTTTTCAAGCAGAAGGCTTTATAATCGAAATTGTGTAAGCTCTTTCAACTAACTTAATTCGCTTAGCGCACTATTACCATCCTATACAGCTTAAAACGTTAATAAATATGAAAAGAAGATTTTTATACAGAAGATAATTGGATATTGAAGAGTCGTAAGACTGTGTTATAGCTCTACGTAGGTAACCACGATAAAATGGCGCCGTGTAAAAATATAAAGAAAAAGTCTCCAATACATGGGGAAACAGGAAAAGAACGGGAGGTATAAAATTGCGTTTGAAATGAAACTGCGTTTTATTGATAGATCCACGTTATTTTTGCACACTAAAATTCACAAAAGCATTGAAAAATTTTCACTCGTCAGTCGTCTTATCTAGCATATAAAAACTTTTTTTGAATCCATGAAAGATAGCATTATCTTGGGGCGCTTAAAAATACAGTAAAGATATATGTATATTCACAATAAAGTTATATGCGCAATAATATTTCACTCGCCATTAACTTAAACACTAAAAAAAAGTTTACTTACAAAATTCAATATTAAACATCATTGCAGAATATGATGTGTTGGTGAAAGTCATATTAAATGTTATTTGTTTAATTATCTCCATAAAAGTACGAAAATAATCTAAATACTGAATAATGATTCACTAACGGTATATATGAACACTTTCTACTGGATAGAAGAGTTGTAATAGCTGTTAAAAAGGTAGATCAGAAATAGAAAAAAATACTATTACACAAATTAAAGCACTTAATTTTGTGCCCAAATTGCTTGAATAGCGTCTGTGTAAGCGCTTATCAAAACAATAACCAGTCAACTATGTCAGCTTGAAGTTTACAGAAACGCATTTATACAATGATTATTCAGCCAATCTGTGTTGCTTGGGTGGTTCAGGTCCTAAACAATGCCTTAAACGAAAGCTTACCTTTAATAAAGTGATGGTCACTGTTTGGTGGTCTAGGGCTGGTGTGATTCATCACAGCTTCTTAGCAAAAGGGGATGAGCATTACTGCAGAGGTGTAGGTACTGTGAAGAACTGACCACAATGATGGAGAAGCTCGCACGCCTCCGACCAGCTTTGGTCAATCGCTCGACTCCGCTGCGCACGACAACGCGCGACCTCACACTGCACAGCAGACAGTCTCCAAGTTACCAAGGTTGGAAGCTTTCCGTCATCCGCCATCCTTACCAGACCTTGCGCCTACAAACTTCTACTTTTTCCAGAATTTGGATAACTTCTTGGCGGTTAAAAAAATCAATACTCGAGAGGCAGTACAAAATGCATTTAAAGAATTTGTTGCCTCCCGTCCAGCTAATTTAAAGACCCAATATATTACTTACGAAACGTTTATGAAATGGAGAACAGAAACACGAGTGGGTTCGCTTACCGAAGGATTTTCACTTTAGTATTTTGACGACATTTCCAAAAATATATAAAATTTCAAGCCCTTGGAGCACATACAGAATCAATGTTACGAACAACTAAGATACAGACAAGACATAATGTCAATCAATATAAAGAAATATGGAAATTTGACGGCTTTTCTCAAGTTATAACCACTGGCTACGAGGCCAAGAAAACCAAAATTTCACTAGGATAACTATCTCGAGAATTTCGTAAATAATATAGGTACTTGTCAGCAAAGGTACTAGGTAAAGGTACCGTACCGCGCGTTGTCGAAGCCGTCCTGCCGCACTTCGAAGCCAGGCTGAAGAGAGAGGAGCGCATCTCCTATAGGCTCACTCAGGTACTCACCGGGCACGGTTGCTTCGGTGAGTACCTGAATAGGATTGGGCGAGAGACCACGGCAAATTGCCACCACTGCGGAGGCGACCTTGACTCTGCACAGCACACGCTAGAGGAGTGCCCAACGTGGGCCTCTGAGCGGCAGGTCTTGGTCGCCAGGATCAGGCGAGACCTGTCTCTGCCAGCAGTTGTGAGGGCCATGCTGGCAGAGACAGAAAACTGGAGGGAAATGGCCTCCTTCTGTGGGACCGTGATGGTACAGAAGGAGGCTGCCGAGTGGGATCGCGAGAGGGCTGATCCCACTCGGAAAAGAAGGCGTCGTTGAGGCAACCGCCTCGATGCTTAAAACGCCGAAACCCCGCCTGCTGCATAGGCAGGCGGGGCTCCGAGGTCATGGGCGGTCAGATTGGGGATTCTTTTCGCTCACAAAGTGACTCTAGGAAAGACGGTGGCACAGTGGTCACGTGCTGCCGTGCACAGCGAGGCTCAGGGGAGGTGCATTATTTATCTCCCCAGGGATGTGCCCTAACAGGCGTTGAACTTAGGGGGTTCCGGGGTGGTCTTTTGAGAGCTCACGGGGTCCCTTCTACATGCTGATGGTGATCACTAGGGTGGTTTTAGTGAGGTAAAAATCCCACACTCCCTGGTCTTTCCCCAAAATTCTGGGCGCCTTTAGAAGGTTTCCCTCTGTAAACAAAAAAAAAAGTTAAAGTCACTCTAGGAATTTCCTCCTGTATCGTGGGTGCATTTAAAACATATAAAGTCACATACACAACACCCAGAGCCGGAACAACTATCTGTAGGTCATACAAATGTTCGTTACGTGTGGGAATCGAACCCGCGACACGCAGCGCAGCAGTCAATAGCTCAACCATTGCGCCAACCGTGCGTCCAAAAAAATATTTTCATCAAACTTTGAGAACTTGACTTAGAGAACTCCATTAGAAACAAAGGAGATGTTCGATTTTGGGCCATCACTATGTACACTACATAGATAAATAGGAAAAAAATAGGGGAATTCCATAAAAATACTAACAAATTAATTTGAAGAAGGGTACAAGAGTAACAAAAATTATCATTTATAGTTTTTTAATTAGATAACCCTATTTTTAGGGCAGCCATGACAGTTGTGTTTGACATGACGTCTGACGACTTTGACAGTTTTATGAAGTGACTTCTTTGAGTCATTCTTTGCTTTGAATTTTAATTGGATATGTTTCGGAGTTTTAAGTGATTGTTTTACTACTATAGGTCTACCAGAATCTCATGGCATTTTTTATTTTTTTTTAATTGTGATTTTCATATGGCAATGTCAATTGTCACCTGTCAAAACAAAGAACTTGATGTGTCAACCGCTGCTGAAATTTTTTGATATTATCTTGAAAATTTGTTATTTTTGTGAAAATGCCGAAAAACCCACTTCGATCTCAAGCGAGACATATTGTTTTCAATGTGTATCATAAAATAAGGGAAGAAGAAGGCGTAAATCAAACTCAATCTTTGATTTTAAAGCGCGTCGTAGAGTGGACCGGTAAGTTGGACTTACTTGTTTTGATACTTTTTGTTTATTTTATATTTTTCTTACTTAATTTTTATTTCTTTCCATTACTATTATATGATAAATCATAGGTCAGGGCACATCGAATGATGGCCGGAAGGAAATGGCAACAGTAATGTAACTGTTACTAATTTTTCGACAAGATATTGATTTTAACGGAGATTGAGAATCTTTGACGTAAGAAAAATATTAAGTAATAATCTGCGCCCTGCAGTGGGACGTGTGTAGAGATGGGAGTTTTTGTCGAGTGAAGCTCAGTGGCTGTTAATATTATTTGCAAATTGATTTCTAGTGGATATTGTGATATATTATTGGTGTAGTTTTGGGTCTCAACTGTCTACGCAACTGGACAATTTGTAAAATCTTTGACAGAAGCAATCTCGGTATATTGGAGCGGAGTATTTTAATGTAGTATTGACTGCCTCTGCAAAGCTTACTGGGAAGACTGACTCGATATAATTTGCTGCCAAATACTCCAAAAAACATTAGAATCTGTTACATCCGCATTCTAATGCATACTAAAGAATAAATATAAGATCCAAAACTCTTTCCAAAGACGTGGCTAAAAGGTCCTAGCAACCAGGCCATAAAACTTACATAAAAAAAGTATATATAGACTGATGATGATGAATGACTATAAGTAACATGATACATTTTATTATTTTTACAGACTTTATACATAAAGGGATTGATTTTGAGTATGTTAAATGCCAATGAAAAAGAACCATTTTGATGGAGAGAGATGACATAAAACTACAAAGATACAAGTTTTTGAAATGCCAGTGGAATTCATGGAATCGTATTCTAGTTCTGAATGAGGTTTTAAGTTATTAGTATGATTTAAATGATATATAATAAATTAGTACATAAATTAATATTCAATTGATTTATTTTTTCTATGTTAAGAACCCGATGTATAACAACATTATTCATACACATACCTATAATACTCACAGTGGATCTTTGTGTCTCTGAATTGGTTGCAAGACCCCGCGCATTAGCTATTTTTGTGTCAATGTTGAAGGTGAAGATAGCATTGTATAACTGTCTCTTTCACTCGCTTATGTATGTCACATCGTCCTATCTCGCTTACTCTATGCAGTATACTCGATGACAAACTGTTTCTTACGCAATGGTTGGCAGGACCAAGTTGTGACTACTATAATACAGGTACCTCATGTTCATTAATACTACAGACATAAATAAAAATTAAACAGTATCAAGATCGTTTAATCCAATTTCCCCAGTATTGCACACAACAAATTTTTATTTCCACATTTGCCATGAGATTCTGGTAGACCTATACGGACATTATTTGATTGCTTCTCTATTGCAATTGAATTGTTGTTTTTATTGACGCAGATATTACGATGACACGTCAAACAAATGTCATTGTTAAAATGACATTCTGCGCATACTGTCATAATCAAAATGTCATTCTTCGCATACTGTCATTGTCAAAATGACATTTTTCGCATACAGCTGATCTGACCCGCCATGTATAATTGTAAATTGTGTTGCTCTACTTGGCAAAGTTAATTTGAGTTTACATTGAATCGAAGTGAAATTAAAGAAAATTAACAATAAAAAACAGTTACTATAATATACAGCAATTTTTACATAAAGTGTACATTGAGCTGGCCCAGGCTCCATACATTTCTGGAACATCTCCTTTGACATCACCCAGCGCTGACCCAGCGTATCACAGAACGCATCAATATTCTCCCAACTAGCCGACCATCGACATCAAGGGATGAGTCAACTCAGCCGATTCTCTATTCGGAATATTCGAAAGAGGGACCGTCAAACCTGGAACTACGTGTAGCTCCCTCATTTACCCCACAGACAACTCAACATTCATCTTAACAAAATTGTACCTACATTTAATCACACTAATATTATAAAGGCGAAGGTTTGTGTATAAGTGTGTATTTGTATGTTTGTTACTTATTCACGCTCAAACGGCTGGATGAAAGGCATACAGATAGATTATAGTTTGGAATAACATATTTATTTACATAGATACAAGTATATACAGTGTATAAAATACTTAGATAACTAATACTAAAAACATATACACTTTAACACAAAAACTACTCACTAGCTAAACCTAAAAATATACTTAACTAAAATATGGCGTCGAAAAAATAGGATAATAACTTATAGGATACTTTTTATCCCAAGAATATTTTCCCTTGGAATAATTTTCGACATTTACGCGGGCGAAGCCGCTGGCAGAAGCTAGTTTTTAATAAAATATACTATTTAATATTGTATTGGATTAAATTATTTTCCGGAAACTTAGTGAAAAGTAGAGTGAACCCAGAATTGGGTCCTTAGGTACTAATGATGGTGTAATATAATAATAAAGTGTGTATTTTTTTCCAAAAATAACGGGTTCGATTTCTGGCTAGGAATCATAAACTATTTCCATCTCAGATTCAGGTAACGGTACCATGTTTTTAGTGTAGATATTTAATTTATATAAAAATCTAGACTGCCTCGCAGTGTATGATGCTTAGTACCTACGTGGGACACTCAGAAAGTTTTGCGAAACTAAAAAAAATTGTTCTATACGTACATATATTTTTATTAAATCTTTTCAAAGTACTTTCCACCAGCCTCTATACAAAGATTCATGCGCCTAAACCAGTTTTCAAAACACTTTTTCCAGTCCGCCGCAGACACCTCGTTTACAGCCTGCTCGAACGCAGCCAGCGCATCTTCCGGCGACGAAAATTGTATCCCTTTGAGCTGATTTTTTATTTTTGGGAATAAAAAGAAGTCACACGGTGCTAGATCAGGGCTGTAAGGAGGGTGACCCAGGAGTTTGACTGGCGTGCTGTCCAGGAAGTCCCTCGTTTTGAGTGCGGTGTGCGCAGGTGCATTGTCGTGGTGGAGCAGTAGCCCGCGGAGCCCTGTGTTTGGTCGCTTGTTGCTTATAACAGAGAAAACTTCTGGCAAACATTTGGTAGTATACCATTCGGCATTAATGCTTCTTTGATCCCGTAAGGGAATTGATACCAAGTGGCCAGTCAAATTAAAAAAGCTAGCGATCAAAATCTCACCCCCGCTTCTAGATCGCTTCACTTTGGTAGGCGTTGGCTCATTTTGAAAGACCCAAACAGTCGACTGGCGCTTGGTTTCTGGGTCGTATTGATAAATCCAGGACTCATCACCTGTAACGATGTCGTAAACACGCCGAGACGAGCCTGCTTCAAATTTGTTAAGCATATCACGGCACCATTCCACCCGGGCCTGCTTCTGAGCATCGGTGAGGTTATGCGGCACCCAGCGTGATACTATCCTCCTCACGCGAAGATGGCTGTGTAGAATCTCGTGAACGCCTCCCGATCCAATCTTCAATATGTGTTGAATCTCCTGATATGTAATTCGCCTATTGTCTTGGATTAAATTTTTCACTGCTAGCACGTTTTCTTCGGTAACAGCCGTCAAAGGGCGACCGCTTCTTTCGTCATCCCCCAAAGTTGGTCGACCGCGCTTGAATTCGTTAAACCAACGATACACGGTTGCCTTGGAAGGGCCTTCATCCATGAATGCCATTTGAAGTCTATCGTACGATTCATCCGGTTTCAGGCGACACTTGAAATCGTATAAAATCATAGCTCTAAAATGTTCCCGGCGCAGATCCATATTTCAGTGAGACACAATACCAAAGACCTTATCAATACTTTGAATTAACTCGCAAAAAATGTGGAGGGAAATTTTGAAATTGGAACTTACTTATTTTTACTTATAAATAATCATATTTTCGAAAAACATTATAACTGGCCAGTCTCCCATATATAAAATAGTTATTTATGCTACAAGTGCGGAAGGTAGGTGATTTCCGATGAGTGGCATTTTTATTCACGAGCGAGCATAGCGAGTGAGTGGATAAATCGACACAAGTCGGAAATCATCTTACGTACGTGTATCATACAACATTTTACTATGCATAGTGCGAGGAAATAAATAAATTAATAAAATGAAATTAATAAAATGGCGGGCTTATACAAGCGCGTTCAGCATATCCACAGATTAACTAAATAGTTCCTCGGGCATATCTACTGCGCATGTGCGAATAGCTGTCACATCGTAACGCAATAAGGCACGAACAAAATATACGTTCTGCCAAACATATTTAATGAATATTTAAAATTAATTTATTGATCAAAATGTAAATATAGAGTAATTAAAAACGCCTAAAATAAAGTATTAGTTTTATTTTACCTTTTATATGAATGATAATCAGTACATAACTAATTTTTAAAACTTTTCACAAATAATAAAAACTCTATGCGTCGGGCTGACGTTGGAGTTAAAAATTAAAAAAGTACAGGAAAGTAAAAAGCACTAGTGAAAAAAAGTGACACTTTCCGCACAGTTTGGCTGCTTGGAAAACCGCTCTTTTCGAGGACATGCATTGTAAACTTTTTTTCGCAATACTTTCTGAGGGGCCTGGTATAAAAAAACTGGTTTAGAATCGAACGAATAAAGAAGAGGCCCAAATATGTTACGTGGTACTCGTACACTCGAATTCACCTGACATTGAGAATTATAAACTTAAAGTTTCCATGGAAATTAGTATCATTGCCATTCTAGAATTTCCGTAAAGACCACAAATCTGCTCGAAACGAAAATGTCACGGCATAAACTTTCAATCTCGTCGACAACACAGAAACCGGTTGGTTTGGATCATCAAACAACTTAAAGTTTACCACACAGTATTCTACTTACTTAATTTTACGTAATTTATTGATTAGGATAGGTAGTTTATACTTGGCCGGTTTTTGTTACGTTGTTACACTAGAGTGCGAGCGAGTTAATACTGCACCACAAAAATGTTGTCTGAAACCATAGATATAAATGTCTGAAACTTTACCGAGGTAAGTAGTTACGTTTTTCTTGCTAGCTTATTCTGACCTTGGACAAAATCCTCACTCCGCGGCTTTACTTATAAGTGCCTTAGTGGCCCTAGCTGGGGCTCTAACTTAGGTAGGTATCTCTATCGTTTAGCCAAAGGAAAGGCTTTTATAAATAAATTGAAGAGCTAGATAAGTTATGACATATTTCAGAATTTTCATGTGCTTCAGCAGTAGTCTAAATAAATGAAAATAGATTTTCATATATAGCAATATCACATGAATAAAAAGCCTACCTCTGTCAACTACCCTTCTTTTTTATGCCTAGCCAATGCAGTGAATAATACCTATTGAATTCAAAAAAATAGATTAAATACATTTTCGCGAGCTGGCTGACCAAAACCAGATGTATTCTCCGACTGCACAGCATGATTTTCTTCTTGTTTTCACTTTTAAGCAGTCGGGTTTTTGTTTTTTTTTTATTGTTCTATTTAGTTATTTTTTTTAAATTAACTATGTACATTTCAACATACAAGTTTTATATATTTTTGAAATCACCCATCGTGTGGGGTATCAAAATAAAGGGTTCTACCTTTATTTTGATACCCCACACGATGGAATTGGATGAAAAAGAAATATTTATAACCCACAATATGGCGCCCAATATCCGCCATGTTTTTATTTTCCAATTTTAATGTAGTCAGTGACACTCTCAGGGTTAAGACGAATCGATTGACGTAAGAATCATTAAAATCGGCCAACGCGTTTGGTCTATAGAACGCCACGTAGGAACATACATACATACATAGACTGATAAACACATTATCCTCCTTCGGCAGTCGGATAAAAAGGCAGAACAAAAGAAAAGTATGAAACAATATACCACAACCCTAGCCATAATAATTATAAGGTCAAATACCAGTTTTGCAACATTTCTCTGTTAGTTGGGAACAAAGAGTTGCGATTCCCTTCACTGCGGGCGTGGCGTAGGCGCACCGAACTGCAGGAAGCCTGTCCAAGGCGAACGCTCAAACAGCATTCCCTTATTCATACTGCATTGAATAATCGTTTTAAAAGAAATCAATATCTTCCTATTTGTAGGTACGTCCTAAATTGTTTTGTCAACAGCCTAACACTTCCGAATACGTGACCTTGTTAGCAACGATCGGGACTTGCTTTAGTTTTCTTTTCTTTTGGTAGTCTACCTATTACCTCCCTCGATGTTGATTAGATAGTGAACCTTAAACGCAGTTTAATGTTCTTTTGTGACCACTTCATAAGGTCCAGTGTCTACCTACGTACTCAGACAGGAAAAAAATTGGAATCGGGCCGCCCACAAGTCCGGCTTCAATAGGCCACAGTAGTCAGGAAATTGCGTCCTTCAGCGAATAAGAATTTTCGGTCATTTATCTCTTTTTTATTTAATTAAAAGAACTATGGCAGTCCTTAGAAGCGTAGTTTATTTTTTTTAAAGTAATTTGGTATTTAACTCTTTTGTATGTCAAGACATGGGTTCAATCGATGGTGGAGGTAACAAAGAAGCGTTGTTCTATCTTGAGGTTTAGAGTCCCTGTATTTTATCTAACTCACTTTAATAACTAATATATACCTACCTAGTACCTAAGTAAAACAAAGTTTTCACAAATGTGAAATTATAAGTCAGTAGATGTTATCGGAACTGGACGATAGAATCCTTTTTCGAGGTCACATCCAACTGCTTACTATGCGGTGTGCGTCAGATGGACCGTGGAATTTCGCCGCTACTGCGGTCGGCTTGGGGCCACTGACACCACGGCTGCATTGGTTTTTTTTTTCACGAAACACCCGTACTTAGAGATTTTTGAACCGAGACAAAATGAGACAGCGATTACGGAAAATTATAAAAATATTCTTCCAGGAAGACATAAGCGGAGGAAGGAAAATATTGTAATCTTTCTTAAACATAGTTATTTTTTGTACTTAACTAATACGATACTTACAATTAATACCATTAATTATGCGTGTTATATAAATAAGAGACGATAAAAGAATTATTAAACTTAACGCGCCAGATTGGATTAGCCAATCTGGCGCGTTCAGTTTAATAATTCTTTCTAAAAAAAACCCGACTGCTTCAAAAGCAAACTAAAAAGTCGTAAACAAGGAAAAAATCATGCTGTGCAGTCGGAGGATACATACGCGTGAGCTGGCTGACCAAAACCAGATGTATCCTCCTCCTGCACAGCATGATTTTTTCCTTGATTACGACTTTTTAGTTCGCTTTTGAAGCAGTCGGGTTTTTTGATTTAACTTTTTTTATTTATAACTTTTTAGTTAAGTTTTTTTCGAATTAGATACATTTAAACATATAAGTGTTATATATTTTTGAAATCACCTCTTAAAACCCTTTATTTTGATACCCCACACGATGGGTTTGGAAGAAAAAAAAATTTGGGCCCCCACAATATGGCGCCCAAAATCCGCCATTTTTCTATTGTCAAATTTTAATGTAGCCTATGACACTTGCAGGGTTAAGACGAATCGATTGACGTATGAATCATCAAAATCGGCCAACGCGTTTAAACGCCATATAGGAACAAACATACATACATACATACATAGACTGATAAACACATTACCCTCCTTCGGCAGTCGGGTAAAAAGCAATAAATTGCTGATAGAGCTGATCTGGATTAGCTAGGCGATGGTTCATTATGCTTAGTGGTAGATTTCATTTCCTAGGTAGAGGCCAAATGTGTCTTGTTAGCCTTCACTTTTATAAAAGTTGACAAGTTCTAAAGGCTAAACAAAGAAAAATAAAACGAGATTTTAGAATTGCAGACACAGGTCTGATTTTAGTTTCTTATCTTGTTATTGGCAGCGATGTTTATGCAGATAAAAAAGTTTATCACAGGTAGACTACAACTGCACATGAAGAAAAACAAATTAGATAATTGTTTAAGAGCTCTACCACTAAATAAGTGGCATGGATCTCTATATTTTCCCGTTTTATAGCTTTCAACACAGCTGCTCACTTGTTTATCAATTAGGCACAGATTCATTGATCGATGCGCAGACGCAGCCGTGAACCTTGTATTTTTTGTAGATTTTATTTTAAAGTTTGCACCTCAGATATCTAAAAGTTGTACCTAACTACCTACTTGTAAAATTGAATCCAATTTCAAAAAAATGACATGTTCATACATTACATTTTTTTTTTTAATCGTCTTTGGGCTTGCGCTTGACCACTGTCTCACCTGATGGTAAGCGATGATGTGGTCGACGGTGAAGCACGCTTGCCTTGAAAAAAACCTATTCACTCTTGACTTAAAGACCCCAAGATTGTATTATAGCTATCGGGAAACACAGACTCCGGCAGGGAATTCCACAATTTATTGGCTAATGGCTACTACTAAAATGATGAAGCTCTAATCACGGTGTTGGGTGGGTATAACCACTTAGCTAGCGAGTTATCCAGTCCAATAGTCAGACAGAATCAAGGCTCGTCAAGCGTATTTAATAGGCTGCTCAAAAAGGAGGAGATTCAATATGATAGACTATAAGCAAGTATTTTTGTATGATGTTCACCGATTTCTCCGTCAATCGTGGCTCGATTTAATTATTTTTGTGTTTGAAAGGGTATATATACTCTCCAGGTGGTCTCATTGTAACAAAGTCAGAATCTGATGATGGGATCCCATGAAATCGAGGGAACTCCTCAAATATTATAGGCCAGCATATTGCGATTATGGTATATTCATCAAAATGGCAGGCATTTGTAGTCAGAAAGTATCGTTTGGTGAAATGGAACTGATATAGAAGACCACAGATGGCCACTGGAACTCCTTGTGGATATAATATGTATGTCACGGGTATAACTCGAATGGTTATGAGACTATGATGAAACAAATACCTAGATAATTAAATAGTAGGTACTGATGAAAACGGTACCATGGAACTGATCGGATGATGAAGCCGGAAGGCAGGCACTGGAACTCCGTAATAAAACAATGTATCCTAGTCGAGCTTGGGATTATTGAAATCATCATGATGAGAGTCAAAAAATGAATAATATTACGTAGGTACCAACCAAAGACATCGAAGTCCGAAAAAAAAATTTTCTCGCTTTGTAGTGTTTTGTTTTGGAAGTCTGTTTCATTTTTAGGGTTCCGTAGTCAACAAGGAACCTTTATAGTTACGCCATATCCGTCTGTCTGTCTGCAGCTTCCTCAGAGACTCGTACTAGAAAGCTATAATTTGGCACGGACATACATAGTAATCACGCTGACAATGTGGTAAAAACAGTTTTTTTGCTACCTCCTGTACCTCAGGTAATGTAGGCAAGGTTTTTTCTCGTCTTTCCCATAGTGTGGGGTATCGTTGGATAGGTCATTCAAAAATATTGGTCTGTGAAAACCATTTTTCGATTCAGGGAACCGTTTGCGTAAAATTAAGCTTAAAATTGCAGTGTCCCCTCCCCTCCCCGCCCTGCCAGCTAAATGGTTGCTTTTGGATATGTGAAAAATCACGGCAGTAGTGTATAAATATAACGAAATTAAAAGGAAAACTATCACAGCTAAATAGGATTTACAAGTTTACGAGTAATCTTTACATAGTATAAACAAAGTCGCTTCCCGCTGTCTGTCTGTCCATAGGTAACTATACTTAGATCTTTAAAACTACGCATCGGATTTTGATGCGGTTTTTTTTAATGGATAGAGTGATTCATGAAGAGGGTTTTTAGACACGCGGGCGAAGCCGCGGCAGAAGCTAGTAAACTAATAACCGACGAACTTATAAAATGTACTTGGAAAAGTAAAAAAAATGTATATTGATGTATGGGGACAACAGTTTTCGAACGGCACAGTTAATTTTGTCCTTTCGTAAGAGCAATGTTCAGTGCTTTAATTATTTATGAACTTTAGTAACGTTACTTATTTATTTTGGTGTTTATATGGAACCATAGTATGCGCGAGTCAGACTCGCACTTAGCCGGTTTTTTCCTGTTAAAAAGTGTTATACCTATTCACAAAAATGTATTCTGAGTAGGTACGTACCAGGATTAAATATGTTAAGAAAGTGCTTATTAGGTTCTTAGGAATAAGTACCTACATGCTTCACATAGTAATTTTACACATAATTTAGATTAAAGAGAGGCATCACTTACGAACCATATGTACCTACGTATATAATAGTAAGTACCTACCCATGTAATAAAACAATTCAGCAGACCATAGAAAATTGCAACGTATTGTTGTAGGCTAGCTCAATACATGCAACAACAACAAACAAACTGTGTAAACGCATGGAGAATGAAAACAAAACACCTTCAGGCGAGTCAAACGAGTCAAACCTATCGCTCTGACGGTGACGCAAGGAATGCGCAATTTAACATTTGAGTGGGTGTTGCAATGCAGCTTGCACAGGGTTCGAGCAAATGAGATTCAGCGGTCAGGTTAGCTCTTTAATTTCTCATTATTGTACACTTAGTGCACAAGGTTTCATAATATCGGCTGCGCTAATCAAGAAGCGATCGTCTGGAATGCGGCTATTTTGTAAGGTTCTGGATAGGTATTTTTAATTAGGCTTATCTTTATACTTTCACTTATTTTAAGTTTTTCCATCTAGTTGTCTAATATTTCCGTTGAATAATCACATGCTACTGAATATTACACAAAGAAAACAGGTGGGATATTCCAAGAAACATTGTATCTCAAAACAAATCTAATCAAGAATCCATTATTTTAACAGTTTTTTTTGCGATATTGGAGCTATCGGAAATGCTATCAGTAACTTAACTGACAAGCAGATTTATCTGAATAGATGGATATGTAGATTAAATTGTTTTGTCACTGCAGACTGCAGACATAAACAAATAAAAGATGGCAGTCCCTTTTAAAACCTAACGAGAAGGTATGTGAGGTGCAAATGTACGAATGTGTGGGGTGTGGGCCAGTGACCGCGTGTGACCGGAGCGGCGCCCGCGCACTCCCGGCCTTCCCAGCAGCCGCCAAGCGCCGCCGCGCCGACGACGTGCGCTTGACCCAATGTTTTCCAAATTACATCATTACCACGAAACCATGTTGTTGTGAGTCTATTCTTATTACTGCTTCTCGTTATCCTCTACTTTTGCTGTAAGAAGCCGTTATCATTGAGGCGGATAATGCTAAACAATATCCGTTTCAAAAGGAAAATGCTATCAAAAGATATTTTCTGCGATATTGTTATTTATGGAGTGATATTATTATTCTGAGAATACTATCGAATCATTTTAGAAAATCTAATAATTATACTGTAACTTGGAATCAACCTTATCTTTATGCGTATTCCCATCCGTATTATTATGTTCTGAAATCTGACTGCCAGTCTTTCAGTTCTGCCTCTGAAGTAATGTTAGGTGCCTCTTATAAATAAAATACCTATTAATAAAATAGTTATGATGTTACATGGTGGAAGGATAGCTCGTATTGTCGCGGTCAATACTACCCACGAATCGTTGGATAGGTTTTGTTACGGACAGTCATAGAAAATTTTGCCATAAAAAAAAACGAATAAGGCAGCGCGGCTGTTTTACTTGGTTCAGAACACAGAACAGATAAATTTATCTGTTCTGTGGTTCAGAACGTAATTATTTCGGAGCATATCTAGTAATCTAGTGATTCCGGTTTTGTGATGAGTCCTGGGTACCAAATGAAATTTAGCGACGAATTTGTGTCATTTCAAAAAGCCTAATGTAGAATTATGAAATTTATGAATGTCGACGACGAATGGGCGATTCCTACCTACCTCAAAGCTTCCTCCAACGAATACTCGTTGGTTACAGAAGGCCAAGAACTAGAACCCAATCACCTTCACATTCGTACGATCTGCACTATAAGCGGTCCTCGTACGAGCGGCGTTGAAATAGTTCAAGTGTTTTAGCAGCCCCAAATACTCAATGATATTATTTTGCAATAGATATGAGTTGGTATTAATTTTGAAAGTCATTATGTCGCAAGGACAGCGTCTATCATATTGAAGGATTGTTGTAAGCGTTGCGTTGCTTAATACCAAAGTTTCAATGTGTTTAACTGGTATGCGCTTGTCTGGCGTGTGTTAGGTGTTGGTGGCGGGGTGCAGCTATGTGTGGCGGCCTGGCTGACAAGTGGGTCGTGTTGTGAAACAGAGAGAGGTGGTTGGTGACGACGTCTGCGCAACAGCTGCTGCGGCGCGCGCGCCCCTTCTCACGCTCGCCGTTTGGCGTTTCTCTCACACACGCAAAGTCAACGCAACTTGAAATGCCCAATTGTGTGTGGCTTTAAATCACCGGAACTTAAATTAGTCGTCTAATTCAACTCGACCCTAGAAATTATCTAATTACGAAATAATTCTAAAAACAATACTAGTAGGTACTTACTTAATTCTTACAACTACATTATGTAGATATGACTAGATATAGACTTCCGGAGATAATACTACTGCTTTCCTGTTTTAGTTTAAATAACAACAGTCTATATCTTATCAAATAAATATAAATCATAAGTATCGTAACATATGACTTCCTCGTCCAGATTGGCGCGAGTACGAGGATCAGCTTTGATCTTCAAAAATTATCGAATTGATAATAGGAATTCGATAAGGGTTAATCTTGATTTACTAAACGAGGACTATAATGTGACACTGGGGATTCACCAGAAGTACGGCGACTCATACCCAAGTGCGGATATGAGTGACTATATTATGTACCAGCTCTTGTCACTATAAGAAGATTGCCAACTATTTAGATTTGTTTCCGGAATGTGTGGCAATTATTGGTATAGGCTCATTATCCCTTTGGAAAATAAGGCACCGCGTTTAGGGATTTGTATAGTTCTATTGAACGTTCCTGCTCATCAACAGGTTTACAATCGTCAGGATCACATAATTGACGTGGCAAATAAAAGCTACCCATTTATATTTTATTTTTGTTGAGATCAATGGGCATTCATTAGGTAACGCCTAGAAGAGTACCTAAGTAAAATAGTGATTAAAATGCTCCTTGTTGAAAAATCGGAAAGGGCAAGCAAGGTGCGAGTGAGTACTGAGTAGATAGTTATTGTATTACGGAGAGCCGCAGCCTAATTGTGTTAGTGAATTCGGCAAAGGAAACAATCTGTTTCATTCCCAAAAACGACTTTTCGTATTGCAAAAAGTCGTTTTTGGGAAAGAAACAGTTTGTTTCCTTTGCCGAATTTACTTACACAATTAGGCTGCCGGAAATAAGATCAACATAAGATTGAACCGACACAGCTGGTGAAATGCTAGTACAGTACGGTCGTAGTTTGGGCAATAAGTTAAAATTTACTAATCAACCGACGTAATAATGTGTTGTCGTAAAATACAGCAACCATGCTGAAACAACACAGACATGCGCGCAATTTTTCACATGGAACAAATAGGTTAACCTATACAACCCCCATCGTAACAGCTGAATACATAATGTTACCTTTAACGTAATATAAACAACTAATTGTACGTAACAAATGGTGCTACGATAAGCCGTAAAACTGTAATTAACTGATAAATTACTAATAAAACCTCTATTAGCTTTAGTTTCTTTAAATATTATAAACACGAAAGTAATGAGTAGATACTTAGATAGGTAGGGAACTCTGTTTCTCGAAGGAGTTCTCGTGGCGGGTAGTTGCTCCAGTTGGCACTATCAGAGAGGGATTAAAAAAGAGAGATTTCATAAAACATACATAAACATAAACTCACGCCTTTTTCCCATGGGGGTAGGCAGAAATTACAGAACGCCACCTGCTACGATCCTTACATACTTCTTTTGCTTCACACACATTCATACATCTAGTCATACACACACGCCGGTTATGGGTACTGCGCACTTGGCCTTTCTGAAGAACATCACCTATAAGGTCTATGTATGTCTTTCTAGGGCGTCCCCTTCCGGCGTTTTTTTTTCCCCAAAACGAGATTTCATGGAAGAGTAAAACGTATTTTTGAGATAAAGTATAAAGTTTATAATTAACTGAAGTTATATCTATACAGTTGTACACTTTTCTTGGAAAAGTGCTCCTATGATGTGAATTGGATAAAAATAAATAAGAAAAGAGGCAGACCATGAGACCAAGAAAAAGATGGCTCGGCTGTGTGAAAGCAGAAATGTTTCAATGAAGAAAGGGAATTCTGAGATGAGAGCTAATATAAATATACCTAGTCCCTATAATAGTAGAAACGTGCTAGCTGATCGGTACGGTAGAAATGAAATCAGTTCTTGATGATAAGATCTAGAACACTCGTGGTCGTCCACGAGTGTCTGACGTGAAAACAAAATCTTTATCTTGCACTTGCCAAGGATGGGTTTTGTCTGTATTAGTACCTGGGTATTTAATTGATGTTTTATGCTTCGTGTGAGGAAACATTAGTTCACCGTATTGAACCAATTAAAATGTATGAACATCGTGTCACAAAAGCCTTTAGAGCGTTTCTGAGTAATCGTGCCGTGCGCATAGCGTTGCTTTTTTAGGGTTCCGTACCTACCCAAAGGATAAAAACGGGAAAAATAAAATAATATTTAAGTGGGGCTCCCATACAACAAACGTGATTTTTTACCGTTTTTTGCGCTAATGGTACGGAACCTTTCGTGCGCGAGTGCGACTCGCACTTGTTTTTTACGCTACTATCACTACGGCAACAACACACGATTCGAAGTTTACGACGCCTTGCCGGTTCTATTAGGTAAAACAGTGACAGTTACGTCACAGCATCTTCATCCGGTAGAATCTATTATGTCACATTGTCAACAAATGTTATGTCCATTTTTTTCATTAGTGTAATTTTATTCACCGTTTGGCCTACTAAATATATATTGAGCCCAGTACAAAAGGTCTCTGATCAGGATTTGGCGTTACTTATGCCCATAATAGAGAACCTCACTCATGTCAAGACCATGGTCAAGACAACGAAACCAATGAAATAGCTTTAAACTAGTTTTAAGTAAGTAGGCAATAATGCTTTCAGTGAGGATCTGCGAATAGAATACCAGCAGTCTAATTGCGCAAGTGAAAACGGCAAGGCAAATGGTTAGACCGCAAATCACATTATCACAAAGCCGGCAATCCACATCGCGTCTTTCATCTCGCATGTGATTGGGCGATTGATGGCGGTCACACCCTTTGCCTTGCCGTATTCACTTACGCAATTAGGCTGCAGAAGTATCAATTTATGTAAGGGAC
The DNA here is from genome assembly GCA_949775005.1 of Orthosia gothica. Classification (NCBI taxonomy): domain Eukaryota; kingdom Metazoa; phylum Arthropoda; class Insecta; order Lepidoptera; family Noctuidae; genus Orthosia; species Orthosia gothica. Next base: position 18,641,167 of record OX459048.1, on the reverse strand, counting down.
AAACCACGGTTTTTCAGAATTATAAGTTTTTTTTTAAACACACTATAACTTTTTATTGTCTGCTCCAATTTTAATTGTGTCTAGAGCAAAGTTTCTTAGAATTTCCTTTTCTTTCATGCTATAAACGAAAGATTTAGGAATGCCTACTACTTTAAAATACAACATGTTCCTATTTAAAAAATATGTTTATTTTATGTGGAAATTGTCGAGCATAGTGCTAGCAGCTAGAAAAAATGAAAATTATTCGTAATTCTATTCTTATTCTTTCGTGTCGATAAACTCAAACCATTCAGATTTTGTCCGACCAGTATACAGCTACTCGGACAGCTCTGTAATTTTTCTGCGTTCAAATCCCGTAAAGGGAGCACTTCATATCGCTATTCGTGTTCACGTATTTGTCTTATTCGCCCAAATAGGAAGATGCCAAGTAGCTCTATTCGACTATAATTGCTTATTCCCACGAACTAGACGAATACGCCAAATACCCGAACACCCGTATCCGCCCGGCTGTCGGTTTTTTGCAACATATCAAAAGATTGCGAATATGTTCGTTTACCGGCCACACATCGCTCGCCAAATAATAAGCCGCTGCTGCAGTTAACACGTCCATCGTAAACTATAGCAAAAAATATTCGTAAATGTTCGGCATATTTGCTGTTCATGAACGATGTGTAGTCGGTGTATTCGTGTTATTCGGAATTCAACACGAATATAGCGAACAAAGACGAAAAAAAAAAGCGAACATCGAATAGCGATGTGAAGTGCCACTATGAGAAGTGTGGGGCCCCCTACACTAGCACTGTGTTATGGATGGGTCTATGATACTCCATTTGGCCTTGTTGTTTCTACAGTAATTCAATTGTAAAGGAAAAAAAAAAACTTTGACAGTGTTCAGTGCAATTTGATGTAACTTTAAATTATCTACTCTTTTACACAGATTTAAATGAAATTTAGGGAGACAAAAATAAAATAACTTGTTTTTTTTTTTGTTTTATATGTATACGTATGAAAAAATGGAAGAATTGTGGTGTAATGGCGAATACTTAGAAAGGACGAATGGATGTAAGGGAAGAAGATCGAATAAGAGGTGCATGATTTGTGTAAAAGGTGAATGAATAAATATAAATGATGTGCATGGAATAATAATATAAGAAATATACATATTGTTGCGCCGATTACAATATCTACTAATTAATTTAGAATGGGCAGACAGATTATTATGATAACTATTAGTACCTAAATTAAACTATTTTAATGGTGAAATTGATATAGTTGGAACAACTTTTACTATTTGGTATTTTATCTGCTCATCATCATTAGCTGTAATCACATCTTCATAGTTGTCGGTTTCATTGAGGGTATCTTTAACTGGCGATTTATTCGGAAGGGGCCAATATTCTTGCTCAATTTACTGAAATGTTTTTGTTATACCGGTGTCGCACAAATTTTTGAGGCCATTGTATTTTGGAATGGAAATTGGCAGCCTCTCTTTATATAGATATGGCAAATTGTCTGTGTTCCTTTGAGTAATTGCATTAGTAGTACCCATTTTTACACAATTCATGCACCTCATATTCCATCGTCTTGCCTTTTATCTGTTATAGACCAAGTGATTAATACGGCATTACTTATAATGCCCGGGCAATATGAAAAATGCCCAATATGAGTAGGCAATATGATGTAAAAAATCACGTTTTTTGTATGGGGGACCCACTTAAATATTAATGTTATCCTATTTTTAACCGACTTACCAAAACGGAGGAGGTTCTATGTTCGACTTTAAGTTTGTTCTTTTTATTTTTTTTTGTATGTTCACCGATATCTCCGTCAATTGTGGACCGATTTTGAAAATTCTTTTTTTGTTTGAAAGAGTATGTTTCGAAATTGGTCCAATTTTAATTTGGTGAAGGTCTGATGAAGAACTTCGGAGATACACAACAGAACTCTTCAATAAATAACGGCAAAACTCTCGGGATTTCTGCAATCGCATGTCTGTTTGTTGTTTATACCATTTCATAAGATAACATCACGTCAGTACGCTCTAAAGGGGTACGCAGATCTCTCATTTCATCGGTTATGTTCAAGTTTCATGTTATTCGGTTAATCTATTCTGGAGTTATAGGGACTTTACTAAACAACTTGCTATTAGGTAGGTAAAACTAAAAAAAGGAAAAAAATGAAAAAAATTTTGCAAAAAAATACTACCGACTTCCAAATGAAAAACTACAAAGTGAAAAATAACTTAACTTTTGGAAGTCGGTGTCCATATCGCAAAAAAAATGGTACCTATGAAAGACACCGACTTCCAAAAGTTAAGTTATTTTTCACTTTGTAGTTTTTCATTTGGAAGTCGGTAGTATTTTTTTGCAAAAATGTTTTTTTTTGTATTTGTTGTTATAGCGGCTAACAGAAATACATTACTGTGAAAATTTCAACTGCCTAGCTATTACGGTTCGTGAGATACAGCCTGGTGACAGACAGACGGACCGCGGAGTCTTAGTATTGGCCGGGCTTCTGAATGATGGACTTATTGGGCTGGGTAATAAAAATATGTTTTTTGTTGTATTTTTATTATTTTAAAATTGACGTTGGTTTTAGATAATATAGATAAGGTAAGTGCGTTGATGGTGTCTATTTCTGTCTGCAGGGCATAAAGTAAACTAACATGAAGGAGATGACGGGAACCGAGTTCGCTCTCTTCAGCTCCCGTCATCTCCTTCGAACCTAACCTATCCGTGTCAGGGTGACCTATGGGGTGACCTAAGCTCTCGTGCTCGCTCTTGGACTAATTCATTGACCATTATTATCAGTATTCATTACATTGCCCGCAGCCTAATTGTGTAAGTAAATTCGGCAACGGAAACAATCTGGTTCTTTCCCAAAAACACACACATACACAAAAAAGTTAAAGTTAAAATTTACTTACACAATTAGGCTGCAGATTTGACTTGACTAGATTCATAATGCCCGGTCATTATAAATAGTGCTCTGATTAATCACGGTCCATGACACATCCATTCGTCTGGTCGTCCCTAATATTCGTCATTTCAACTTTCACTGCCATCATAGGTACTAATCATTTTTCACACAATTCATATTACATTTTTTTATCGCACTTTCGTTGCCAGTAAATTCATTCGATTATTTATAAAAAGTTAATTACAAAGTTTAAAAATCCGACTACGACTGAAGTGCTAGTACTGACTAGTACGTCATATTCGCGAGCTGTCTAACATAAAACAGATGTATCCTTCGACTGCACAGCATGATTTTCTGCTAAGCTGTAACTAACGTATAAATTTGCTTTGAATGATTAATGTTGGTTCATACCAACATCAATCAAGCAAAATAATAACTTATTTCCATGGTGTTAAAATACCATCATTTTGGGTAAATAATCTATAGTTACATCAAATTGCAACACTGTAAAAGTCATTTACAATAGTACCTATTACGTATAATTACCTAAACTATGATCGACGGTTTACACATAAAATATTAGTACCTACCTAACGTAAGGCACAACTATTCTAAACATCATTTTTTAATGTAGGGAAAATGCTATATTTTAAGCCACCGGGTATTCCTAAATCTTTCGTTTAAAGCATGAAAGAACAGACACAATTAAAATTAGAGCAGACAGACTTAGGATATAGGTCATATTGATAATAGTTTTGATTCCTGTTCATCGTCTTGCTCGTCTGAAGAGAGTTATGCTAGTGCGATCAGTGATGATTCTATTCACCTGTGCGATCAACTGTTTTCTGCCTTTTCTTGCTTCAGTAAATTTTTCAATACAGTCCATATAAATGCTCAAAGCGTTCCTGCTCATCACGCCGACTTATTATCCTCATTCGACTCTGATCTTATTCATGCGGTACTCGTGTCAGAGACTTTTCTCAAACCAGCACTCCCTTCAACGCAGTATTCTCTGCCCGGCTACAGGCTTGTGCGTAATGACAGAACAGGCAAGGGATGCGGAGGAGTCGCCATCTATCTCCGTGGAGATATTACATACAACGTCGTTGATCAGTCACCGAGTAATTATTCAAAATTTGCTGAACACCTCTTTATTGAAGTTAACTTTAACCACACAAAATTACTTGTAGGTGTATATTATAGCCCCTCATGTCATATAGATTTTTTCTCTTCATTTGAAACAAAACTTGAATATTTTTCTTCATTATATGACCACACTATAATACTCGGAGACTTCAACACATGTTTAATCAAGGATGATGTGCGCAGCCGTAAGCTCCGGTCCCTGGTCTCTTCTGTCAACATGCATATCCTTCAGCTTGACGCCACTCATCATGCTCCCCACTGTAACCCCTCACTTCTAGACCTTATTCTGGTTTCTGATCCAAGCAAATTAGCCACTCACGGGCAATTTTCTGCCTCCTTCTCTTACCATGATCTTATTTTTCTTTCTTACAAAGTTCGTCCTCCAAAACGTAAATCTAAATTTCTCTTCCTTCGCAGTTTCAAGAACATTGACCTGGATCGCCTGGGAGAAGATGCGAGCAATATTGATTGGTCTCCTGTTTATGAAAGCAATGATTTGGACATTAAGGTAGCAGAGTTTAACAAGATAGTGTTGCAACTCTTTGATGAACATGCGCCGCTCAAAAAGATCAGAGTGAAGCATTTTCCAGCTCCCTGGTTGTCTGACAACATCAAGAGCGCAATGTCGAAAAGGGATAAGGCTAAAAGGCGGTACAAAAAGGATCCTACGGATGGGAACTGGTCTATATACAAGAAGTTGCGCAATCGTTGCGGTCGTATGTGTAGGGACGCTAAAAGGCGCCACATCCACAACTCTGTTCAAAACTTCAACACAGCACAAGTATGGCAATTTCTCAAAACCCTTGGTATCGGCAAAACTGTAGATGACAGCACGCCTGTTATTGACCTTAACACAATTAATTTTCATTTTTCTAAATCACCTGTTATTCTTGACAATAACGTTAAAGCTTCCACTCTGAACAATCTCTCTAAACTTCCTCTGCCATTATGTACTTCATTCTCTTTTCAACCAGCTACGGAAGGGGATGTAAGGCGGGCCGTCAAATCTATATCCACGAAGGCGGTGGGTGATGATGGTCTGCAACTCCAGATGCTCCTTCCAATCCTAAATGAACTCGCTCCTGTCATCCTTCACATCATCAACTACTTCCTCTTTTCTGGCTGCTTTCCTTCCGCATGGAAGAAAGCTCATGTTCTGCCTCTACCCAAAGTCCCTAAACCTTCGTCAGTTACCCAGTTCCGTCCAATCTCCATACTTCCAATCCTATCTAAAGTCCTAGAAAGTGTTGTTAATAATCAGCTGTCTCATTACCTTTCCTCTAATAGCCTGCTAAGTCCTTATCAATCCGGATTCCGTCCTGGCCACAGCACTGTATCGGCCTTAGTTAAAATAACTGATGACATCCGACTGGCCATGGAAAAAAGGTTCCTTACAGTTTTGATTTTACTGGACTTTAGCAGTGCTTTTAACTCAGTTGATTTTGACATCCTCTTAGGTATCCTTTCCTCCCTAAATGTGTCTCCTTCTGACCTTCTGTGATTGCATGGTTTAATTCTTATCTACGGGGCCGCTCGCAGTCGGTTCGCTCAGAGGATGCTTCCTCTGACTGGTGCGATATCGCTGCGGGTGTTCCTCAGGGTGGCGTCCTTTCTCCTCTTCTTTTCTCGGTTTTTATAAACGCTATCACGAAGGTCTTATCTTCACAGTTTCATCTCTATGCAGACGACCTGCAGCTTTATCGCCACTTTAAAATCGAAGAGCTCACTGAAACTATCGATGCCATCAATAATGATCTTGGAAACATTTGTCAATGGGCTAAAAGTTTTGGACTCCTAGTCAACCCAGCAAAATCACAAGCTCTTATTATTGGTGGCAGATACTTCATCAATCTGTTGAGTAGCCGGTCTCTCCCCCCTGTTTTGTACGATGCCGTCGCCATAGAATATTCCAAAAAAGTAAAAAATTTAGGGGTTTTTCTTGACTGCCACTTATCTTGGAATGTTCACATTGCAGAAGTAAGCAGGAGGGTGTTTTGCTCGTTTCGGTCTCTGAAGCGTCTCCAGAAATGCCTGCCTTTTCCGACTAAAATTACTCTTGCTCAGTCTCTCCTTCTTCCTCTTCTTGACTATGCTGATGTCTGCTTTCTCGACGCGACTGAGGAACTTCTTGATAAGCTCGAACGTCTGCAGAATTTGTGCATCCGTTTCATATTTGGCCTCCGAAAATATGACCATGTGTCGGAATTTCGGAAGCGGTTGAAATGGCTGCCTATTCGACAGCGCCGAGATGCCCACACCCTTTCATTACTCTTTTCTGTTCTTCATAATCCTAAGTCTCCTTTGTATCTTCGAGAACGCTTTGAGTATCTTGTTCCGAGAGGAAAACCTTGTCGTCTGTCATCATCTCTTCTCCTTCGTTTTCCTTCCCACTCTTCAAGTCGTTACGGTGGATCCTTTACTGTTCGTGCTGTGCGCCTCTGGAATACTCTTCCACACTCTATACGAGATAGCCCTTCATTGGAGGTTTTCAGGAGACGAATTAGGGAATATTTCCTGTCAACATGACTCATTTATTTATGTATTTACGATTGTAATTTTTTTTTTTTTTTTTTTTTTTTTATTTTTTTTTTAAACTTTGCCCCTCACTAGGAACTTCTTCCTGTATCGTGGGTGCGTTTACAAACATATAAACCTCACATACACAAACACCCAGAGCCGGAACAACCATCTGTAGGTAATACAAATATTTGTTCCGTGCGGGAATCGAACCCGCGACACGCAGCACAGCAGTCAATCGCTCAACCACTACGCCAACCGTGCGCCCAGATTTAGTTTAGTTTATTTTAGTTTTATATTGTATAGATATGTATTATGTCTATGCATTGTGTGTTGCACACGTATTTGTTTAGTTTATTTAGTGAGTAAGTATTTAATATTGTTAAGATTTTTTAATAAGATTTTGTTGTGCACATGAATGTACTATCCTCAAATGAAAATGTTTCTACGAAACTGAGGTTTGCTGTTAGAGAACCCAACTATGGGTTAAGCTCGCCTTTGTACATAAATTGTCCTATTGTATTTGTATGTTTTATGTTTTTTTTTTTGTATAATAAAGAATAAGAATAAGTAAGACTAAAAAAAAAACGTTTTTGGCTGGCCTGAAAAAAGAAAACGTTTTTGGCTCGCCTGATCACAGATTACTAAATAGTTACTGCCTGATAAAGCGTGGTTTGTCGCTGGTATGTATCGTTAGGATAATCAAATTAATGTAAGTAGGTACCCGGCATTTTAGCAACGAACTGTTAAACAAATTAAGTAAGATAAATACGTATTTGATTTCTACTTGTTACGTAATAGGCATATCAACATATTGCAGTAAGGAGCATTATAGCTAGTTTTGTGAGATAATAATTTAAGAAAATAATTCTTAGAAAGCACTAATCATATATTCAAGGAATTCTAAAACATTTTATTATTGACAGATTTGAGGTTTAAGGTAATAGTAAATTATTTATTACGATGACTAGGTAACTACTTTCTTTATTTTTCTGAGATGAAAAAAAATTAAGTAATGAGACTGAGAGACTGCCTGGAAAGGTGGAAGGTTGCCTGGAAGAGATCGCGGAATGCGTTACGGCAGCCCATTGTATGTTTTTACCCGACTGCCGATGGAGGGTAATGTGTTTAACAGTCTATGTATGTATGTTTGTTCCTATAATTATGGCGTTCCAGAGTCCAAACGCGTTGGCCGATTTTGATGATGCATACGTCAATCGATTCGTCTTAACCCTGCAAGTGTCATAGGCTACATTAAAATTGGACAATAGAAAAATGGCGGTTTTTGGGTGCCAAACTAAATTGTGGGGGCCCAATTTTTATTTTTCGTCCAAACCCATCGTGAGGGGTATGTGTAGTGGGGTATCAAAATAAAGGGTTTTAAGAGGTAATTTCAAAAATATATAACACATATATGTTTAAATGTATCTAATTCGAAAAAAAAACTAACTAAAAAGTTATAAATAAAATAACTTAATTCAAAAAATCAAAAAACCCGACTGCTTCAAAAGCGAACTAAACAGTCGTAAACAAGGAATAAATCATGCTGTGTAGGCGGAGGAAACACCAGATTTTGGTCAGCCAGCCCGCGAATATGTATCCTCCGACTGCACAGCATGATTTATTTCTTGTTTACGACTGTTTAGTTCGCTTTTGAAGCAGTCGGGTTTTTTGTTTTTTTTAGTATTAAGTTTCTTTTTACTTGTTTGGTGTACAATAAAGTGTTTTAAATAAATAAATAATGACTGTAAAATCCTTTTTTTGTCATAAATCGTTTACGCAATCCAAAAATTAGTTCTGTGTGTAAGGGTCTTTTTTTAACGATAGAGAAATTTTATTAATACCAATCTGTAGAGTGGGCAAATCTGAATCCATTGAGATACCTACCTATATAATTAATTTTCGCCAATATGTCCCAAAGTTACTTAGTTGATAATTCTGGTATCTGGTATTAGACCTATGAAATTACAGGGCCCATGCCCCCTAGGCCACTGCATAATTGAAAACACGCTAAAGTTAATAGTTACCTAGTTATTTGTGTTACAAGGGGACAAAGTAATATTTTGTTCTTCCAGGGCGTTATTTTGAATTCTGAGCTAAGCTATAGTAGAATCACGAGCGTAGCGAGGGATTCTAACGTCCTGAGCTTAGCGAGGAATTCAATATAGGTACACCGCCCGAGAACAAAATATTTTGTCCCCGAGTGATACACACTATTTTTCATCACTATTATAAGAGAAAAATAAAAAGCTACGAGTACCTACCTACTCGAAACTAGTACCTAAATAAAATTAACAAAAAATTTAAAATTTTAATTCGATTTAAATTAAACCTTCACGCGAGCGCCTCCAACCCAACTACGCAAATCTATCCGAAGCACAAAGCTGACCAATCAGAAGAGAGAAAGCTCAAACCCCTAGGGGCGCAAAATTACATTTGGCTGCCGCTATCCTATATAGACAATTGTCGTTTTTCGAATAGGTGTGATGAAAACTTATATACGTCAAGTTTGGTGTTTTCTTGGTACTATCTAGCTAGCTGAACAAACTGGTTTTGTAAATAAGACTTTGTGAAATATTTTTGCACTATCTTCTAAATTATTAAATGTCAAAGCGTCGAAACTTTTTTAACACGCTTTTCTAGTATTCATGACTGGTAGGTATTATTATTATTTTTGTCTTAGGTCTACCAGTTTATTATTCGCCTTTCAGAATATCTACATACTTGTTTTAAATATTCAAATTGATTTAAGTTTTAGCTGTTCTAGCAAGTTTATCAGTTTGAAGGTCAAATCCGACCAACAGCATCTAATTTTATCATAGTATTCGTAATAAATTACTTTTTAATGTTTCTAGTCATGTTATGTGTGATCCTTAAATCTAAATACATTTGGTGAAATAAGATTCAAATTAATTGGGTATTCATGTTTATTTTAATATTAAGGATGACGAACAAAGACCAATAAAATTATTGCAGCTGCATTTCAGATAATGGTAATGTCAAATTGTAAAATTAAATAAAATCATTATGGAGCACACACACCTCATCCGATCTGAATCCAGAAATAAAAAAAGAACGACATAAAGATTTAATTTGCACCAGACCAGAAAAAAATACGATTAGTTAGCCTCAGCGCTACTTATATGACGGGATGTAAATAGGTATAGAGATACGAAATCTGCCAGTACAATTTCAGAAAAAAAAAAAATGCGAAGTATGGTTTTGAATTTACCTACATAGATTCAGATCGGATCCAATGCGTAATCGCTCTAAGCACTTTCCTGCGTTTATCAAATTATCTTGTTGTTAGTAAGCATTTCCTTTGCCAATGGAAGTAGGTACTACTGTGCTGGGCGAACCTCAGAGATAGTCAACGCAGTATAAGGCAGGTAGGTACAGTATTGACATGTAGGTACAATTTATTTAAAGGTAACAAAGTAACAAAAGATAAAATAATAATTCTAATGAGTTATCTTTTAATATCGACGACTTGGTAAATAAATAAATATACAAAAGTATTTTTATATCGGATATTTAATATCAAAAATAGCTAAGCTAAAGATTTTGACTAGCGATTAATTAAGAATATAACAGCAGTACCTACATATACGAACGATATTTACAAATTTTTACTTATCATTTTTTTTTTGTAGATTGGATTTTGTTTTTTAATTATAGCACTCGAGTACCTACATTCCGAGTATTTTATGAACCAATAAAAACAATATATTTTACAATACGAAAACCATATTTTGTGGAAAGATTAAACACATTACTTATTTCACATTTTCAACTACATATATGTTCTTAGGGAAATATGTACGACGATGAAAATTCAATTAGAGTAGGTAATCGCTTGATAAGTAATAATTCATTAAGTGCGAACTTATCTCTCATTTCCTTGTTTTCAAACCTTATCGACAGCCAGATTTAAATGATGAAAGTATAAAGGCCTGTCAGTAAAATACTGAGCATGATATTGAACTTTATTATACATTAACAAAAAAATTGAAGTAGATATCTGCCATCTTCGAATCAAAGGTTTAGAAAACATTACCTACCTATTTGATACATTAAAATGATTTACATAATATAATAACTATTCTAATCAGATAGATTCATGTTTTATACATCACTATGATTAGGATGTATAGCATTTAATTACTACATCTAGGACATAATATTATTAACTCAAATTATGTATATACAAATCCTAAATATAAGTATATACCTACTAAGAATCTCAATAGAATGTGATAAACGACAATCAACCCTTTGCATTCCGGGTACGTATATGGAGTGTAAAGGCTTTGTAGACGAATCACATTCGCTCTCGTTTGTCCTTAAACAGGAAGTACTTAGAGCCATATACATAGACAAGCCCAGCAGGCCGCAGGTTGAGTATCACTATATTAAACTCTATATATAAAAATATAATTATAAAATTCAAAGAATAATAACAATCTGATAGCAATAAAACGTTTAGACTTTCGACAATCTGATGCTGATAATTAAAACATTTATCAAATTATAACATCTGTAAAAATAAATTTTAGAACATGAAAAATACATTTTGTTGATGTAAGTACCTAAGTAAGTAGAGATAACGAAAACTTTATCTTAGAATATTATTCCAATACAACAATTTCAACGTAATTATATGAGTAACAAAATAAGATTTACATTCCTACTAAGTAGTAATGTACATTTGTATCAAATAGGTACCTACGAATCTGCGGTAATTCCTCCTTTCGCTTATTGCCATTTGCCATACATAAAACGTACCTATGTATTAAAACACTAGCTAGAACACAATAATGTAGAGCGTGTTGTAAAATGTTATCATCTAACTAGTGTTTCGGACCACTAATGAACATGAAAAACTAAACAAACTTTGAAAGTAAAAGCGTCGACAATATTATAGCTAAATTATATTACAGAAGGTTCAAGATCTGGTCTAATATAATTTAGTAAACGACATTAATAGCTAAATAAAATGTTATCAACGTGGCAGTTAGCACAATTCAGTAGGCAAGCGATGCCTTCAACTTATCCTCTTTAAAATTGCATCAAGTTCGCGAGACTGCAATTATAAATCAAGAATATTGGGCGTGTTGAATTTATTTACAACTTAATGACTGCCTGTCCTCAGTAGGCGGAATGCAAGCGAGAGGTATGGCCTTGATACGACAATACTTAAGACTGGTAGTTGTAAAATCACAATTGTTAATAACATACTACACCCAAAACATTTACCTATTGACAAAGTAATGGAATGGCAATGGAACTTTTTTTAGTTATAAAATAGAAAAAGTTTCGGAATGTATGGAAATCAACAGGAAACAAAGGAAATAAAATATTCACACACATGAGTACAAAACTAGTTCCCGAATATAGCCAGCGGTAGTTGTAATTTATACGTACATCAATGAATTTTCGTCGTGATCTTAAACCGCTTACAGAATAACCAAAGTATTGTCGAATTAATTTCACAACAATAATCCACAACTTTTTGGTCCATTACTGAGTAACAATATCTTTTTCTGACAACAATTAACATCAGTTAATTTTAACGATGATTTAATTTTACAGTGCTATCAACTATAGCTGTGTGAAGACTCTTACAACAGTATGAAGTTACCTACTCAACGGTAACCGATTTAGCGAGATTGCGTGGGCAGTCGACGTTGCAGTCGCGCAAAACGGCAATGTGGTACGCGAGGAGCTGCATGGGGATAACTGTGAGGACTCCCTGGAGACAGTCCACAGTTTTAGGTATTTGAAGGCATCTCGACGCAAACGCCATAGTTTCTTTATCACCTTCTTCACAAATGAGGATGGGGCGACCTTGACGGGCAGTGACTTGCTGCAGTGCATTCATGCATTTTGTGTAAACAGGGTCGCGCATTACGATCATCACAACCGGCATCGAGTCGTCGATTAGCGCGAGCGGGCCATGTTTCAGTTCACCGGCCATAATGCCCTCGCTATGCATGTACGTCAACTCTTTTACTTTCAAGGCCCCCTCAAGGCAAGTGGCGAAGTTGTATCCGCGGCCCATAATAAGTAGAGATCTTTGACGGAACAGGTCTTCAGCTAAAGTTTTTACTTCATTATCAAGGGCTAGCACTTGACGGATTTTGGTGTCCAATTCATGAAGTCCTTCAATTATGTCAGCGCGACGTTTTTGTAGAGAGATACGATCCTCGCTGATTACGAGAGCAAACATCACTAACGACACAAACTGAGAAGTGTAGGCTTTTGTCGATGCCACACCAATTTCAGGACCAGCGTTGATGTGCACGCCGCAGTGAGACTCGCGACAGATGGAACTGCCCACTGTGTTAGTGATACCGACGATCAAAGCGCCGTGACGCTTGCAGTACCGGAGTGCCATTAGAGTGTCAGCAGTTTCTCCAGACTGTGAGATGAAGAAGCACACATCATCACGGAACACTGGAGTATTCCTGTCCAGGAAATCAGAGGCTAGCTCTACCATGACTGGCAGCTCTGTTAATTCTTCCAGAAGCTGACGAGTAGCTACAGCACTGTGGTAGCTGGTACCACAGCCTATTAACATTAACCTTCTGCATCTTTTGATCTCTGGGATATAATCTTTAATGCCTCCCAAGATAACAGTGCTGTCAGCGAAGTTGAGACGGCCTCTCATAGTGTTTACAATGGATTCTGGCTGTTCAAAAATTTCCTTTTGCATGAAGTAGTCATAGTTGCCTTTCATTATTTGTTGCAGTTCCAATTTGAGAGTGAAAATTTCTCTCTGGTGAGGGTCAGTGCTGCTACCAGACAGACGATGAATGCTAAGTACACCATCTTTGATATGTGCAACATCATCATCTTCAAAGTAAAGCACTCTGTTGGTATGTTCAATAACTGCAGAAGCATCAGAGGCAAAGAAATATTCAACTTCCCTTTCTTCTTCAGGCTGGAAGTGAGCATGGCTGTTCACACGCGGGACTGATGGCACAACACCACGGGTGGCCTTGTTGTTGGTGTACATGATGGGTACATGATCACTGGAGAGGCGACGGCGCGTCTTTATGCCCACAAGCAGTGGGCTACCACGCCGGGTTGCCACACATTCATTTGGGAAATAACGAGACTTGAAGCACAAAGCAAAAGCTCCTTCCAACTGTTGAATTACCTGTTCTGCTAGCTCTTGAAAGCTGAAATCCTTGTGCTGGTTGTATAGATGGTGAATCAACTTGGCAATAGCTTCTGTGTCAGTTTGGGATTCAAAGATGTAGCCTTTGTTTTCAAGGAATGTTTTAACTTCTTTGTAGTTCGTAATGATTCCATTGTGGATGACAACGAAGGCATTGTCCTCGCCAGATCTCTGCGGATGAGAGTTGACAGCGCTGGGCTCTCCATGAGTGGCCCATCTCGTGTGAGCGATGCCACAGTGCGAGTCCACACTATCTTCCACTGACAGTTCGACACTGCGCTCCTGCAGAAGTTCCTCGAGAGCGGCTACTTTGCCGCGTCGTTTCAGAACAGCTATGTCTTTCTGATCAGCGGCGTCCACAGCAACGCCTGCTGAATCATAGCCTCGGTATTCCAAGCGTTTTAATCCAGTAACTAACAATTCTAATATTTCTCGCCGAGTTTTAGGCGTTAGGTGATTAATATATGCAAAAATTCCACACATCGTAAACGAAGCAGAACGATTTAATGGATCCAAGTGTACAAAACCACGGCTCGCGGTTGACTGCAGTTGCTACAATACACAACAGATATTGAAGGCCTACGCGTATTGCTCCTACCACTAATAAGTTACTTTCACTTACGGCAAAGCACACGTCATCGTATTTCGTTATCAACAACTCTGTGGTATCAAGTAAATATAAGCGGCGAAAACTCGAATCCACCTCACAGAAACTTGGTAACATGAACTGTCAAATCTGCCGTGTTGATGTCACTGTCAATGTCAGGTGTCACTGTCAAATCCATAGACAACGAAGTTATAGTTAGATTTTTGAGTATTTGCATTTTTAGCTCGAAATATAAGAAAATAAACGATTGTTGAAATATGATACATTTTCTTAATTTTTGAAAGCAAATGGTTATGGTTACTACATTAGTTCGTCTATCGTCAGTTCGTCTACCGCAGGCTTATTACGTATGAAACAGCAAGGTTAGGTTAGGTTAAAACGGGCTGGTTTCCGCAACTCCACGACCAAGCGCGTATTTTGCGTACGAAACAGCAATCAGAAATAATTGCGCAAGACAAGACGTACGGCCATGTGCCATCGGTACATGGTAGACATCCCTCCCATACGCACAAAGCGTTTTGCTAATACTTTTATTGTGCGCACAGCTAAGGAGTGGAACTCCCATCCGGAGTCTTTGTTCCCTGATAGCTACAACCTTGGGGTCTTTAAGTCAAGAGTGAATAGGTTTCTTCTAGGCGAGCGTGCTTCATCGTAGACCACATCGTCGCTTAACATCAGGCGAGATAGTGGTCAAACGCGAGCCTACAGATTATAAAAAAAAGATAAATTTTATTAATCATTGGACAGATATTAATAACTTCTGTTAGAAGCGACTGTCAAAAAAAAACTTAAAGGCCTCAGTAGCCAGGTCGTTAAATTGATCGCGCGATAATTTCACAATTATTGCTGCTTGCTGTTCCTTTCGTAATAAGCCCGCCGATCAACATGGCGCGTTGCGTAGTGTTGCGTCGACGCACAGTTGTGGCCACGGCCAGTGTTATTGATAAGTTTACCCTAGTTTTTAATTGTTGTTTTCGTTTAGGTGAAATGTAAATTTCTTTATAAAAATAAAAAATCTAAAAAAAGTATACAAAAATAGGTAAGAAACTAAATGAGCTTGTATGTTTCTCCTCCCTATCAATGCACAAACAACTGAGTGCTGCCGCTCCGTCGCGTCGTGAGGCCGCGCTGCAATGAGTAGGTGCACCCCTCCCGCTTCGTCTCGGGGGCTGCAGTCAATCGTGTGTGCGTTGAATCAACGCAGCGACCTTTAGTTCAACCTGACTTGCCCAGACACAAACACAAAAAAAATATATTTTGTTACTGAACATATCGATTAAAAAATCATTTAATTTATCAATCATTCATTCACGTTGTCCCAGCACTATCCACATCGCTACTCTATCAGCCCCTGTACTGCGTTTGTGCTACCAACGTACCACTGAATTTTTCAATCGTAAAGGCATTAACGATTATTTCGACATTGTACTTAAATAAAACTATGTTGATGTATAATTTGTACTTATATGTGGTAGGAAACATCATGGCTACGCAAATTGAAAGTGGCAGATTGCTTTTTGCAAGAGGAAACTGCACAATTAACCATTTTTTGGGAGAACTTACTTGCGACACAATACGATACACAATGGCGGCGGTCGGCGAATGAACTAGTTTTATATAACGCGTATGGTCATATGGCCAAGCGACTTTGGCAGAGGGGTTCGCTCAGCTATGCCCTCTCCATAGGTTAAATGCTCTAAGAGCGCACCGGGTGGACAGGACACTATGGTTATTAGTATGGAAAACGACCAGTAATCTTTGAAAACGACGAAGCGGCAGCGCTACTTCAAAGCAACGCTGGTGCAACGCACCGTGTGGACCGGCAGGCTTATTATGTAAGAAAAAGTTATCAGCCATAATTGTGCTAGCTAGCTACTAAGGCCTTTAAGTTCAGTCTTAAGTAATTTTTTGACAGTCAAATTAAACAGAAGCTTTTATGACTTTCCAATGATTTATTTACATGTATCTTTTATTTATGTCACCCACTTATGAAGTTTCGTGATAATTAACAGGGAACCATAGACAACAAAATGGAACATTTGGTGGATGCCGTTTTTTTCACAATAGTCAAGTATTACTATTTAGCTCTAATATTTGCAGATGTAAAGAATTTATGGAATAGTAAATTTGGCAGTGAATATTGAATATTTTTGTTTTTTTTTTCGATTTGTGGGATGTGGACTCGGCGATCATTGTGCCGATTGTCGTTACGGCCAACGGCCAACGGCCTGATGGCCTCGATGGCCATCTGTCGAGGCTGTCATTTCGCGGTTGGATCAAGGGCCTGATACAAAAGGCAGTACTCCTTGATACGGCTCTTATTGTGAGGAGGTTCCTGTCTCTGGAGCCCTAACCACCGGTAGCTTGAACCCTGTTCCCGATATCGGTTGGCCTCTATTTTAAAATGTTAAAAAAATTAATAAAAAAAAAGTAAGAATCAAGATATTTAAAGGAAATGAAACTATTGAAAAATTTGTATATAACTGAAATGCCGATGTGTAAAATTGATTAAAATTTCGGCATAATAGTCGATTGTTTTATGTAATCGAATCGATAATTAGGACATTATTAAATGGATATCATCATCTTGTATTTGAGCTATTAAATGTAAAATACCTGGAGACACACTCGTGTCATGGTACTTCTAATTTACTTTAGACGTTGCACATAGGAGTATTTGGCTAATAAAACCGGACAAAAGTCGGAATCAGTAAATTAGTCAAAAGTCTCACTGAATCTATTGTTCATCTAGCTAGGTAACCGGTCCATCAAATGACAGCCATTCAATCCCCGCAAGCTTCAAACTTGTTTACGTAGGTCAGTCGAAACTCATTCGTTCGCAGAATCGCATGTCTTTGTTTTCGACGCTCTCGGTTGCAGTATTACTTTGTTTTGTTATTGTGTTCTCGTGTTGTGGAGTTTTAAAAGAAAAACTTTTGAATATGGAAGATGAAGGTATGTACTGTATTTTAAAATATCAATTAGTTGATCTGCTGCTTAAATTTTATGTTTAAAAAGGGTATGATAACAGGCATAATTTGTATATATTTTTTTACTTAAATTTATCAGAAAACAGTGTTTTTGTTTATGTGTCTTGTCTTGTCCCGCTATCATTTATACATGGTCATAATAACCGGTCTTCGGACAATTGCACACCGTAGTTAAACAGTCCGCCCACGTCCGCCATTTTGTTTTGTATTACTTCAAAGTTAATGAGTGAAAAATGTGAATTATTTTAAATCATTATTTTTTATGTTTTTTTTCTACAGATTCTTCGGGAACTGTCAAGAAATTTACCAGAAGAGCATTGTATAACATCCTGAATGAATTTAAAGGAAAGAAAATGGAAGAAAAGTTTTTATTATTAGAGGAAGTTGAAAATGAAGAGTTTTAATGAGATTAATTGTTAATGCACACTTATTTGTAATAAAAAATAATGTTTAAATCGAATTCA
This sequence comes from Orthosia gothica, assembly GCA_949775005.1. Taxonomy (NCBI): domain Eukaryota; kingdom Metazoa; phylum Arthropoda; class Insecta; order Lepidoptera; family Noctuidae; genus Orthosia; species Orthosia gothica. Next base: position 18,623,341 of record OX459048.1, on the reverse strand, counting down.
TATAAAAAAACGCCTCAGATATTTTTGACCGGTTTTATTAGCCAAATACTCCTATGTGCGTTGGGAGAATAGTCCACATCGGTGCTTGCCATACTTATAAAATGTAGAACAAAGATAAATTAAACACGTTTGTGTTTAAAGTGTTAAGTATTATTATTAAATAGTGTCAACATTTTCGGCAAGCCTAACGACGAGGACGAAGAACGGTCGAGATCTCGTTAAACTGGACAAATTGTCCAGTTGCGTAGACACTTGAAACAGAAAACTACAGCAATTTGTCATTAAAATATCCACTATAAATTAATTTGCGGATAATTAAAGTAGCCGCAGAATATCATACCAAAAAAATCCGCCGATCTTTGGAGGTAAAGGCAGTTAGACGGGACGATCGAACTCACCGAATCAGGGAGGTTGCGACTTCACCTCGATGGTTGCGGTGAGAAAGGCCACATCCGATTGAGCTTCCCGAAGCGAAGGCTTCTCTACGGAGCTAAGCAGTCGCCTGTGGAAGGATAACCTGACGTCCTTGCTGGGAAACAACAGCAGGCAAACGAATAGACGCCAGGACTAAGAGGCGGGTGTTGGTTGGTGATGTAGAGCCCCAAGGATCTCGATCTCACAATCCTGTGACGGGAACAGCCTGATCATCAGTGGCAAAATTAACAGAACACCTTGCAAGCTGACATTGGATCTGTAGCTTTGTCAGTTTCCAACTAGCAAGACGGTTTCTTCGGGACTTTATCGGGCACCACGAATCTGTACATCTGAGAAGCACATAACCGTCCGAGGAGAGGAGGTAGACATGAAGTGATGGAATAAAATTTACGGACACAATGTTATCGTGGCTGACATAGTGTACTACTGCATTCTGGGTTTGGACTTAATCGAAAACATCACTGTGAGATCGACGTTTATCAAAGTGTGGCTCAGAGGAAGTCTTCATGGAAGCTGCATCCTCTGGAAAGGTGTACTGCTTGGAGAAGGTTATTCCTTGTCAAAGACACAGTTATTATAATAGTCCAAGATCAGAAACAAAAACAAACAATCATGCCAGTTTGTCTATCAAGGAATTTTAGTCAAAAAATCCCGATGTGTGCTTCTAGATGGATTAGGTAACGATGCCCTAATAGAAGATTGCGTGCACCTTAGTGAGGGGCAAGTGTTGCATAATTACGTGCACTCAAGACAAGTAACAAGTAGTCCAATCAACGGGGCTTTTGTAAACCGAAAAATTCTCCTGCCTGTGAGAGTAGGTAGTGTGATAAAGTAAGGTAATACAGATTACAGATGACAAATTATCCAAAAGATTTTGATAAGAGAAGTTAGGTATTTTTACCTAAACATGATAATTGCATATAACTCTCTGTGAAAAAATCCTCAGTCTGAAATACTTTCTGTATACCTACGAATGTATTAATTAGAATATGTAAGTGTAGGCATCCAGCATTTTTTCGATTTGTGAGACACTCCAAATTTGACTTTTTAAATTTTGCGATATAACTTCTACTGAAAAATTGGTCTGCTAATTTTAATGTTTTAGTATGGTTTTATTTTCTTAAATAAATAGCTTTGTTAAGTTATCCAAAAGATTTGCCTATAGAAAATATTTTTTTTCATTTTTACTTAATTACATCATATGAATAATTGCTCAGTTTAATTCAATACGTTTTTTAGTAATGACTCGCTGTATTTTAATAGATATTTCAATAAGCCAATAGAAATTCGGCCTAAGACCAAACCCTTACGTTCTAGCATAAATCGGCAAACTATCCTAATGAACGTTCGAAAATTTGTTGGATAATTGATAATTATGTTTTAATATAAAATCATATGAATAATAAAGGTATGAAAATGCACGGAGATATTTTTCACATTACGAAATTTAGGAAAATTCAAAAATATAAGTTTAAAAAGGAAAATCTTTTGGATAACTAAACAAAGCTATGTATTTAAGGATATAAAAACATATTAAAAAATAACAATTAGCAGATCAATTTTTCAGTAGAAGTTATAGTGCAAAAGGTTAAAAGTTAAATTTGGGGTATTTCCAATATTGAAAAATGTTGGATACCTTTCCATACTTATTCTAACTAGTACATACAAATGTATCCAGAAAATATTTCAGTTTGAGAAAATATTCACAGAGCCTTTTAAGCGATTTTCATGTTTAGGTAAAAATACCTAACTTCTCGCAACAAATTTTGTTGGATTATTGAACATCTGTAATATGTTACCTAATTTCATCACATGCCAAATTTCATAGGCGGGAGAATTTTTCGGATGTCTAGATATAACAAATATCCTCGTTGACTGGACTAAAGGACCGATGCTCAAGTATGGCACAAGGTTAGAGGTTTGGGTGCGTAGATGCCACGAACATCCTACTAACGCCAAAGTTCAAAGTGCAAGATCCGACGTGTCTTCGCTTTTGAAGGATTGCCAGAATAACTTGTTGGAAGAAGAAGAGAACAAGAAGATGTTGAACAGATTCGCCGACATTTTCTCGACAAATGATGCCGACATAGAGGGGGCAGACTACTTTAGTTCAACACAGAATAAATACAGGAAATAAGGTACCGATTCGCCAGCGACCAAGATGTGTGCCAGTGCAGTGGCACGGGAACGTGCAAGTTGACTACATGACCAAGGGTATGGTAAAAAATGGCGTAATTAAACCTTCGTCCAGTCCATGGTGTTCACCGGTAGTGTTGTTGAAGAAGAAGGACGGCAGCATGCCCTTCTGTGTAGACTATCGTCGCCTAAACGACATCACGAAGAAAACATTTATCCGTTGCCAAGGATCGACAACACGCTAACGGGCAATAAATGGTTTTCCCCTTAGATCTGAAGGGTGGCTACTGGCCGGTCGAGATAGACCCTCGGGATAAGAAAATGTCAGCATTCTCTACAGGCAAAGGATTTGTGGCAATTCAACGTCATGCCATTTAGATTGTGTAATGCCCTCGCCACTTTTGAGAGGCTGATGGAGCGGGTACTTACTGGCATGATTGGAGACGCCTACCTTGTCTACTTGGATGACATTATCACCGTGGGTCGGACCTTTGAAGATCACATTCGCAATCTGGAACAAGTGTTGTCGAACGAGGAACCAATCTAAAACCAAGCCCAAAGAAGTGCGCGTTGTTCGGGTGGCAAGTTAAAAAAACTAAAGTTAAACTTTTTAGGACATGTTTACTGTGGTGTACTGTACTGTGTGTATGTGTCACGGTTTACTGTCCCGGATAAGATCGTTGCCGTCAAAGATTGGCCGGTCCCACAAAACAAATAAAAATAAAAAGAAAGAAAGAAAATACAAAGAATAGAAACAGTAAAAGAAAGAAAAGATACAGTTCTGCTAGAATGAGAACTGGGTCGCATTTCAGAAGCTGAAGGAAGATCTGTGCAATACTCTCATACTAGGCTATCCTGAAAATGAACATGAATTCATAGTAGACACAGAAGCCAGCAATACTGGAATCGGCGGGGTTTTGTCTCAACGAAAAGGCGATCATAAGGTTGTAATAGCGTACCTACTTCAGCAAGGCCTGTCCAAACCTGAAAGAAACTACTGTTCCGAAGAAACAGAAACTTGGAAACTGAAACTTCCCTTCAATCGAAGGGAACTTCTATCAATAGTAAAGTCATGCAGCATTTCAGTAAATATTTGTTTGCTACTAGAGTTTAAAAACCCAGAACAGGTAGCAAGATGGATTGAGCTACTGTAAGAGTTTAATTCCGTAATTCAACATAGAAGCGGCACGTGTCACGGTAATGCAGATGCTCTGTCGCGTAGACCGTGTCCCGACCTATAGACCAGGGTCGAAAATTTTTGAAAAGAAAAAAAATTAAAGTAGGATGAAACCCATTGGAAAAGGAAGAGAATATTCCAAAAATTAAAGGAAAAATAATTTACGGGCGATCTGAGGTCGGGTAGGGGAGGGGGGTGAGTTTTTAAGGGTGAAAACGGTTTATCTCGATTTCCGGCAAAACTACAAGTGAAAAAAAACATAAAAAAAATACAAACTACAATTATATGTATCATAGTAATGTATATTTTTTTACACCATCAGAAAGTAGAGATTTCAACGAACAAAGAGCCCACCGACTTTTTAAAAAAAGCAGATATTTTGACAGGAGAATTTTCGATTGAAAATTAGGGTAGTTTTGTCGATATTAAGTCAAAATAAGGTGAAAAATTAAATATTTTAAATAAAAAAAATTGCATTTTGTTTGGGACATAAAAAGGTAAGTTTTTACCAAACTATATGAAAAACAATAAAAAATTGTAAAAGATAAAAATCAAAAACGAAAAACTTGGTTATTTGAATTTTTCACATACATTTTGAGGTTTTGTGAAAAAGTGTCAATTCAAAAGTAGTAGATCTTTTTATTATCTACAACTTTGCCATTTAACTTTTTTCCATAGGACTTGTAATTTTGCCAGCAATCGAGATAAACCTTTTTCACCCTTAAAAACTCACCCCCTTCCCCTTCCCGACCTCAGATCGCCCGTAAATTATTTTTCATTTCATTTTTATAATATTCTTCTTCTTTCTACTATTTTTTTTTTCAGTTTTTACTATTTTTAAAGGCTTCTACCCTGGTATACTATGTAAGCATTGTGCCAGGCAAGGCGCCAACCAGTAACGCTAGTCAGAATTTTGGCGACGGCTCTTAGCGAAGAGTGGAAAGGAAAACTTGCCGAGTGCTCAGCAAGAAGACAGACTTAAAACCGATCCTTGAATGGAATAAATTACATGGATTTATGCGACCATTAAAATAAATATATTAGGGTAATATTTTGCGACCATGAAAAACTTAAACCATGAAAACGACACCTTTAACGAAAAGTAGGCAAATTTTTTAAATTTTCGTTGGCGCCATCTTGGATTTTAGTTTTGACCCCATAATCGTTATTATCACCCCCGAAAACCATGGAAAGGACACCCATTACGAAAAGTTGACCAATTTTGCAAATTTTCTTCGGCGCCACCTTGGATATAGGTTTGGACTCCAAAAAACGACTAGTAAGTGTTGCTTAACCTAGCGCCTTGACAACCCCGGCCAGTTACAGGAAAAACACTGATCCATCCAAAAACCGACCTCGGCCAATGTTGCTTCACAACAATAGGTGGTATTGTTATGAGGGAACACCGGCGCGGCGACGCGAATTCAGGCTGTGGTCGCACATCCTCGCATCTGTTGGCGCTCCTACTTTTCTGCTCTGCCAGAACGCGTTGTGGTAAAATATTGTGAAAGCCACAACATGAATTCGCATAGTGGCCTGTTTTAATTAACCAGAATGCGTTGTGGCCGGTTTTCAAGGTGCCACAACACGTAATTCGCGTTGTGGCTTCTTACATACATCCGAACGTTCTCAGAGTCCGGTCCCGAACAAAACTTTAGGGCACGTATTTTTTTTTCTTATGACACAAAGTGAAGACGATATAATGCGTTGAAATAGTTAATAATAATAATTAATAGGTCGGTTTGACGTCATAGCCGAACTAATGAGACAAAATTTGTCTCAGTACTCTGGTCCCGAACAAACCAGCCGAACTATTGAGGCAATAAATAGTGAAAAGAAAACTCTTTTTACCAGTAGCTTCTTTATTGGTTTTATCAGGATCAAGGTCTTTACAAAATTATTGAAAAAATTACAAAGTTACATTTAGCTTAAAATGAGTCTCGAGTTTGTTTTCCGTACGAATATCTAAACAGTAAGATTATGAAAACTGTAGGTATTAATGGGTTGATTAATATTGAATATTTAAACCCTCACACAGAAGTTCAAATTAATTAATTTTATTTAAATACTAGGAACCAAAATTCGTTACCTACGCCTTACAAAGTTTTCAAAATTTATATCATTACGTTTATAACGCTTTAGTCATACTGCTAACTACAGAGGAATGATTTACAATCAAATCCCTCAATAACTACACTGATGTTAACTTTACAATAATCTTCGACCGTAATAATGTAAAACAAGCGGATACGACAATACTTACAACACCTACGTATCTAGGCTTAATAAAATAGGAGATACAATGAATTTTATTCATCAATTAACCTGAATTATTATTATGAAAACGTGTTTTTTTAATAGCCAATTTATAAATATTATTGAGAATAAAAACAGACAATTCTAAAACAATAATAAATAAAAATAACATTGTAATGATCAACAAGAACCTACAAATCGACAGGAGTACCAGGATTAGTTAGTTGACACTCACAAAGCAGTCACTATGTTCTGGAAATGGTTTAAAATTCAACGACCACACCATTGCTTTTCCTTCTAAACTCCTTGCGATGGAAAAATAAAACGTAACGAGCTTTCAGATACGGAAACTCAAACTTGGCGAGTAACTTACGACTAAAATAATCACAAAGATATAAACTTAACACGTAAGCGTAACTAAAACGAACTAACTTTAAGAATATAGTGCTATGATAAATGCATACGTAGAGGACGAGCGTGATGTCACCAGTGAAGAAGCTCCGATTGTAGGGAGACACTAGGGGGCTAGGTACAGTGGGTACACGGCTAGGACTCAACAGCGACGAGTGGCGGCAGCGGGCCGAGCGCGCGCACGTGTCGCACGCGCCGCACGTGTCGCACGCGCGGCACGTGCCGCGCGCGGCCGACGGCACGCGCACGTTGCTCGACGGTTGCACTACATTGTTTAGGATGCCCCATAGTTATTTTTTCTTCTGGGCCTTTTCGGCAGCCTTGGTAATTTTACCCGTTGTGACTTCTTTGAAGTTTACGCTCTGCAACATAAAGGTTAATAAATATCTGGACGCAGCGACCGCTAAACACCAAACAAAACACATAGTAAGAACTGCATGGGCTAGGTTTCTCTTTGATTGGGTCTATCTACGGTTACACCTTTTTCTTTGGCTCTATGTTAAACGATGATGTGGTCGACTGGAAAGCACGCTTGCCTAGAAGAAACCTATTCACCTTGACTTAAAGACCCCTGTTGTACCTATCAGAAAACAAAGACTCCGGCAGGGATTTCCACTCCTTAGCTGTGTACGCACAATAGTATTTCCAAACGTTCAGGTGCAGAATGTCCAATTCCCAAAATGCCCAACGGTTTCAAAATGTCCAATACCCGAAATGTCAAATTCCCGAAATGTCCAATGCCCAAAACGACCAATTCCCAAAATGTCCATTCTCAGAATGTCCAATTCCCAAAATGTCCAATTCACAAAATGTCCAATTCCCTGAATATCCAATTCCCAAAATGTCCCATTCTCGAAATGTCCAAAATGCCTAATTAATATTTTTATTCTATATTTTTTTTATTTAATTGGTTTTACATTACCCTCCTTTGGCAGTCGGGTAATAAAAACCGACAGGCTGGGAACTCGGCGTCGATGTTCAAGGCTCTGGAGCTTTGAGTAGAGCAGTGCAACGTTGCCTATTATATTAGCCTCTTGGAGTTGCTATTTGGCTGATCCGTCTCAAAGCATCACCACTGACGTATTGCCCTAACTTAACCCTTTGCTTCCTGTTCGAAAGATAGTCTTTAAAAAGATTGAGAGCAGTTCCTCTTATACCAATTTTTTCCAGTTTGTTCACAAGGATTGGCACAGAGACAGTGTCGAATGCCTGAGAGCAAGTACCTACTCCATGCATGATCGAACTTGCGCTTAATTTATACAAGCTAAGCAGCTGTTCAGGCGTGAAGTACCGTCTCACCTTTGCAAGGATCCCCAACTATTTGCAGCCAACTGAGCCTTTGCCTCAATGACTAGAATTGAGAATTGATGGTCCGTTATCGGCACGGTTACACCACGGAGCCGGGTGGAATTGGCTCTCTTTTCGGAAAAAGATACGCCTTGGTCTTAGCAGCCACTCGACAAATGGGGCAACGCCAATCTGGTCAGCATTGATACGGACTAGATTTGCGTTGCCCCATTCGGATTTATTTCTGCCTCCAGAGAGAGGTTCTAGCACTCAACCATGGCTACCCGAAGAGACTGGATCTGAGGCCCAGTAGCCCGTGCGCCGGACACGTATCTCTCAGCAGCAGTGCTGTCGTCTGCATACCCAAAGGTTCCAGGTTTTAGCAGGTCATTAATGTGCAGCAAGCATAATGTTGCCGAGAGCACGGAACCGGGACTGCGGCGTTAATACGTGGGACACTCAGAAAGTTTTGCGAAACTAAAAAAAATTGTTCTATACGTACATATATTTTTATTAAATCTTTTCAAAGTACTTTCCACCAGCCTCTATACAAAGATTCATGCGCCTAAACCAGTTTTCAAAACACTTTTTCCAGTCCGCCGCAGACACCTCGTTTACAGCCTGCTCGAACGCAGCCAGCGCATCTTCCGGCGACGAAAATTGTATCCCTTTGAGCTGATTTTTTATTTTTGGGAATAAAAAGAAGTCACACGGTGCTAGATCAGGGCTGTAAGGAGGGTGACCCAGGAGTTTGACTGGCGTGCTGTCCAGGAAGTCCCTCGTTTTGAGTGCGGTGTGCGCAGGTGCATTGTCGTGGTGGAGCAGTAGCCCGCGGAGCCCTGTGTTTGGTCGCTTGTTGCTTATAACAGAGAAAACTTCTGGCAAACATTTGGTAGTATACCATTCGGCATTAATGCTTCTTTGATCCCGTAAGGGAATTGATACCAAGTGGCCAGTCAAATTAAAAAAGCTAGCGATCAAAATCTTACCCCCGCTTCTAGATCGCTTCACTTTGGTAGGCGTTGGCTCATTTTGAAACACCCAAACAGTCGACTGGCGCTTGGTTTCTGGGTCGTATTGATAAATCCAGGACTCATCACCTGTAACGATGTCGTAAACACGCCGAGACGAGCCTGCTTCAAATTTGTTAAGCATATCACGGCACCATTCCACCCGGGCCTGCTTCTGAGCATCGGTGAGGTTGTGCGGCACCCAGCGTGATACTATCCTCCTCACGCGAAGATGGCTGTGTAGAATCTCGTGAACGCTTCCCGATCCAATCTTCAATATGTGTTGAATCTCCTGATATGTAATTCGCCTATTGTCTTGGATTAAATTTTTCACTGCTAGCACGTTTTCTTCGGTAACAGCCGTCAAAGGGCGACCGCTTCTTTCGTCATCCCCCAAAGTTGGTCGACCGCGCTTGAATTCGTTATACCAACGATACACGGTTGCCTTGGAAGGGCCTTCATCCATGAATGCCATTTGAAGTCTATCGTACGATTCATCCGGTTTCAGGCGACACTTGAAATCGTATAAAATCATAGCTCTAAAATGTTCCCGGCGCAGATCCATATTTCAGTGAGACACAATACTTTGAATTAACTCGCAAAAAATGTGGAGGGAAATTTTGAAATTGGAACTTACTTATTTTTACTTATAAATAATCATATTTTCGAAAAACATTATAACTGGCCAGTCTCCCATATATAAAAACTTTTTTTCGCAATACTTTCTGAGGGGCCTGGTACCTAACTGACCGGAGAGTATATAGCCATCGATAAACACACGGATGGACCGATCCCTCAGGAAGTCTAGCACTAGGCAGATCGTAGGAAGCTTACCAATATAAGGATCTCGTGCCAGACCCTGTCGAAAGCCTTCGAGATGTCAAGGGAGACAGCAATCGCTTCCCCGTGCCTCTCGATGAACCCACGCCAGATCCACATCGCGTTTTTCGTCTCGCCATGTGATTTGTCGATTGTTTATAGCTCGGGTACCAGCTCGACTACCCATCTTGGGCACGGGCTGAACGTTAGCTTGCTTCCAAGCCGTCGGCACTTTTCTAGTCACTATCGAAAGGCGATATAGGCGTGTCAAGATGTACAATTGCTGGACACACTCGGCACCAAACCATGGTCGGTAATCTTCTCTTATTACTTGTTGCGGCGATCCCAACCAATTAAATTTGCTTCAGCGTGTACTTGTACGGTGATCTGCTATTGACTGACGAAACTATGCCACTGGGCGGCTATTAGGTTCCTACTGATGACTAAAGGCGATGATACTTTATATGAAGAGCTACATTATGAGCTAAACTAATGGGCTGACGTAGTTTACCTTGATGACGCCGACGGCGACGGTCTGACGCATGTCGCGGACAGCGAAGCGGCCGAGCGGCGGGAACTCCTGGAACGACTCCACACACAGCGCCTTGGTCGGCACCAGCATCACAATGGCCGCGTCGCCTGACTTTATCGACTTCGGATCCACCTCCGTTGTCTTGCCTGTGCCAATTTGGAGACTTAATTTATGGACTGTCACCTTGTTTATTATATCTATGAGTCTTGATTTATAATTCAAATTTCGACACTTAGGTATTCTACTTTTTGGCCATCATTTAATGATGATGATGTCATCAAGAATTGCTGCAAGATCAGAATGTAAACCGCTTTAATACTCAGGCCATCACGTCGCTTAGTAAGTAGGTACGTTCATAATGGAGTCACTGGTTGAAAATGGCAAATTTAGACTGGGGCACAATTATTCATTATTTTAAAATAACACAGCTATCAAAACGGAATATACCTCCACCTACTAATGAGAATCTAATTAAATGTGACATCGAATCGAAAAAAGAAGAAGGGCCTTCACAGAACTAATTGTATATAGTGTGGTACGCACCAGTACGACGGTCGCACTTCTCCTTGATCTCGGCGAACTTGCAGGCGATGTGCGCGGTGTGGCAGTCCAGCACGGGCGTGTAGCCGTTGCTGATCTGTCCCGGGTGGTTCAGCACGATCACCTGGCGATAACACATTATTCAGTTACCGATAAGTCGACAAATATCTGTGAACGAACCTAGTACGTACGAGGCAGTGCCGGATTAGTGGCCACGCTGACCTGACACCTGAACCACGAAATAATGATATCTCGTCAGCAGGGCCGGATCTAGGGAGGGACGAGCCGGGCAAATTCCAAAAAGTCAGTTTCCCAAAAAGTCGTTTTTGGGAAAGAAACAGATTGTCTCCTTTGCCGAATTCACTTACACAATTAGGCTGCCGTAAGGTATATAGAAATTACCCTTGAACGATATAATTGTCTACAGAAAGCATGGTTTACCGTTGAATGGTCATGGTAGCTTCACATTTCTTTACGAAATAACTGCATGTGTCTCTACGCTAAGTGATGTTTCTACGAGTATATAATGCATTGTTTTGCTGAGATGGTTAGCGTCAGCGTAATCATTACCTATACGTCACATTGTTTTATATAGGAGTTATCTCAAATCGATATCGACTTTCCAAAGCATTTTGTAAAACCCAAATTAGACTCATCATAATTGATGCGTAAACTCAATCTAAGCGTTTACCCAAATACTTCCTAAAGATCTTTTTTCATATCCTGAACTGCGTTGTATTTATATTTACTTTGGAAGTCCAAGTTCGTATCACGGATTCACGCTGTAGATCAGACAGTATGTCATACCTTTTTATGCGGTTTAGACTTTATCCTATCTGACTGCCTTAGCTCTGTGACAAAGTGATAATTAATGTAATACCTAGTTGTCAGAAAATTTGGTCACTCCCCTTTTCCTGCAACTAATGAATTGGTCGCATGAAAGTAAGGATCGGGCGCTCTGATAAAGTGCCATATTAAAGTAGGTACAATTGAACATCCTATAATCAATGTTACCACGTCAATTTCATGCTCCTCCAACAATCAACAGCCGATCATTTGCAAGACTTATTTCGCCCGCACGTCGATATAAAACCTAATTACCGTTAATGTCCCATATTCTATTATAGCCAATGACTAATTTCGCAGCAATATAGACATGCAATAGTCATAATAGGGAACTTTAAAACAATATAGGCACAAGGTCAGCCGATAACATTCATTACAAAACTTGATAGGCGACAGGAAATTAGGGGACACGATATTATTACAAGTAATGATTACATTTAGCAATGCATTTAACTGGAGTGTTAAGTTTTCGCAACGCAGCAGAATGTGTGTCGGCATTTTAGGCAATTTCTGACATGTTGCAATAGAGTGTGCGTGAGTTATAACAATATCATGTAGACAGAATTAATTTATTAAAGAACACCTCAAATTATTTCAGTGTTTCCATTGTCTGGCTCTAAGGACGTTCAACTTCACTACCTACGTCTACGAGTTTCGCGAGGCCGATTTTGAAATACGGTCCGAGTGAAGATCGCACGAGGTAATTTATGTAATAGCCGATGATATTTCTGTAAGTTGTAAAGACGCGCTATATAGTGAACTGAAGAGGGTAGGAGAGAACTTTTTGTTTGGTTGGTTTTAATGAATTTGGAAGTAGTTTCATCAATACCTGTCTAAATTTAATAGATAGCCCTTGACTTTTAGTTCCGTTGAAATCATTTGATGGATAAGATCGAGGATGATTCTGATCAAGTAAACAGGACCAATAAAGAATGCCACTATACCTGGGCCGTAAAGTCGGAAGCACCTTTGGGCGGGGCGTTCTTGGAGTCGCCGGCCACGAAGCCACGACGCAGTTCCTTAACGGACACGTTCTGCAAGCAAACATGATAGATATCAATGTAATTTTACTTTTTTTCTCTACAAGGTGTGACTGAAATACCTATGACGCCGAAAGAGCCGAAAGAACAACTTTTACTATGACATTGATAGCATCTTGACACTGAAGTCGCGTAGGTACAAATAATATCCATGTTGGCATAGCTTTTTTTAATCAATAACGATAGGCTCTCGTTTGACCACTATATTACCTGATGGTAAGCGATGATGTGACTAAATGAACAAACCTAGGGAACAGCTCTCCTATCCCGTTACCATACCTTAACATTGAATCCGACGTTGTCACCGGGCATAGCCTCCTGCAGCGCCTCGTGGTGCATCTCCACAGACTTCACCTCGGTGGTGATGGCGGCCGGTGCGAACACCACCACCATACCTTCACAAATCATCAACACTTTCATTAGATACCTCTATGCTTTCCTAAGGGATTTGACCTGACAGGCGTTACCAAGAGGGGGATTCCGGGGTGGTCTTTTAAGAGGTCAGGAGGTGAGGTTCTTATGTGCTGATGGATCATATTGGGATAGTTTCAGTGAGGTAAAAATTCCACACCCCCTGGTCATACTTACACAACCTTCTCAAATAGTTTCAGAAAACTAACCTGTATACAACAACTTTCTTCTCTTTTGTAACGACCCAAGTAGCACAGAACTGCATTATAAATTTTAACGTAACGCCCACAGCGTTAATCTAAGCATTTATAAAGACATATTAGTTTTCACCCGGGCTGCAACAGCTGTTTAGAAAAAAACGAGGCTTACTATAATGCTTCATTCTGTAGAGTAATTCTATTAAGCACCACAAACATGCCACAGAAGTCACTCTTATTCAGCGTCTAGTAGTGCAGTACACTATCAGCTGCAAGAGCGCATGTTTGTGAACACAAATAATGCAGTTTTCTGAATAATAGCCCACGCGTGTACCTACTATAAACCCGTTGCATTTTAAGAGAGAACATATGAACCACTGTAACGTAAGCAGTTACTTTGTGAGGTTATTTAACAAAAATGTAATGTTTTATGCTGCATGCAGATACACTTTTACCCTATTAGTCAGGTGTTACCATACACTCGAATAACAGCATTTATCTAGACCAAGACAGAACATTAAGTGAACTTTTATGCAGTTACTTAGCAGCGAATCTGTCAGCCATTCTGTCTTGAGCTGAATTATTGAACTTTTGTAGGCATTTAATCTGCTGATTGAATTAAATGTAACCATGAAATGAATATTTCTACACCAGTCCGTCCATTTTGACCGTTTGTACAAAATGTGAAAAGCCAAAGAAAGAACTGGTGGAATACGGCGTAAAATTAATGCAGAATACATCAAAATTATAAATGGAAATACAGCTAATGCAGGAAAAAACAAACAACCTGCAATTTCAGTGAGCGATCATCAAAACATAACATTTAACCAAGTTTTAGAAAATTCAGGCTAGGTATCAAGCAGTGATGTTAGTGTGGAAAGAAATGGATTAAATTACGGACACAGGTTAACAAGATAAAGATAAAGATAATTTTATTTTGCAAATATGGGTAACATAAAACGATGACAAAAAAAACAAATAATAGTACAGCCATATTTTACCACGTAGGCATGCAAAAGATTTAACATCAACTTACAACTAATACTAATAATTTTAAACTATTATACACAAAATAATTTCAAAATATTCAATAATTATACATAATTATGCACTAGCTTAAAAACTGTTTCTCAATCAGGAACTCATTAATATTATAATATGCTTTTGCCACTAAAAAGCTTCTAAGTCTCTTCTATATCTATATCTATACATATAATAAATCTGTAGAAAAGTCATTTTTGTACATTGAAGAAATTGAAACAAAAAATAGCCAGCGTGTGAAAAGATAAGTAACAGAACCCATTTCCATCATTTTTGAAATTTTTGTCTGTTTGTCTGTTTGTCTGTTTGTTTGTGCGCACATCACGTAAAATCTACGAATTCAATGCTGACAATGTTTATATACAAAAATTATACGCAACTTGAGGTTTAACTTAGTTTTTGTTTCATCGAAATCGGTTCACTCTATCAAAAGATATGATTAATTTAGTGAGTTCAAGAAGTAAAATATTACGTTACGCAATTAAGTATAGTACTTGCAACGACATCTTAAGACTAAAAATAGAACTAATGTTGATAGTTGAAATCTAAATCCGATAGATGGCGTTGTGCAAATGACGTCATTTTCTGAATCGCGGTGTTAAGATTTTCCGCGCGAGGATGACGTCCACCGTGTTTACTAGGCAAATTGGGTTTCGTTAGGTGTCTTAAAAGTTCTTGCGTGTGTCGTAAAAGTTCTTTGGTTGCTTGGTTTATCGATTTTCTAAATTGGTCGAAAAAAAAGTATTTGCTTATCTTATTGGTTTCGTTTGGTCAACTTTGGTCATTGGTTTGAAGTACGAAGTTAAGATTGTATTTGATTTACTTCGTAGTTTGAATCCAATAGTGCCAATCGTTATACAGTAAGTTAGTGTTGCCAATTCGTTGAGTCACGACCACGAACAGACGATACGTTGTCACACTAGACTGTTCGACGCACCGTTTTCTTTTAAGTTTGTAGGCTATTCAGTCATAAGTGTTGTTAGTTTTGTTTATTGCTTTAATTTTCCTTGAAAATGCCTCAAAGAAAAAAAACTAACCTTTCGCTGCGTAGCCGAAATGCGAAAAGGATGAGACTTTGTAGGTCTCAGGAATCGGAAGAAGATCGTGAAGCACGGTTATCTGCTAACCGAGAGCACATCGCTCTTTCACGTGAATCGGAAACGTTCACCGAAAGGGAGTCACGTTTAAGTTCACAAAGAACACGGACCGCGACTTTGCGGTCTCAAGAGAGTATCCAGGAACGCGAAGACCGGCTGTCTGCTGATCGGGAGCGCCACTCTCTCTCACGTGAGTCAGAGACATTCACAGAAAGGGAGTCGCGCTTAAGTTCGCAAAGAACTCGGACCGCGACTTTGCGTTCTCAAGAGAATATCCAGGAACGCGAAGTTCGGCTGTCTGCTGATCGGGAGCGCCAGTCTCTCTCACGCGAGTCAGAGACTTTCACAGAAAGGGAGTCGCGCTTAAGTTCGCAAAGAACTCGGACCGCGACTTTGCGTTCTCAAGAGAGTATCGAGGAACGCCAAGCACGTCTGTCATCTGACCGAGAGCGACACGCTCTCTCGCGCGAGTCTGAATCTCTCTCCCAAAGAGAAGAACGATTAGAAATAGCTAGACATAACTATGTAGGTGTACAAAGAAACAATGAAAGTTATCTTGCATCTGAAAGGGAAAGAATAGATGAACTAAGACGAGCAGAAACAGCAGAACAACGTCAATCTCGCCTAGAAATAGAACGAGCTCGATACCATATGAATAGAGAAACAAATAGCGGAGCTGATGAGTCCATGGAAAATGACGATGCAAATATTTTATTACCTTGGGACAATAGGGAAAAATCAGGGTTCACATATTCGTCTAGAATTAATTATGCTGGCTTTACTTTCGTGGGTGACATGAGAGAAATTTGTAATTTTTGTCATGCTTTGAAATGGAGGAAAGAGACAGATGGAATGTGCTGCTCAAATGGAAAAATTGTTCTTCCAAATTTCCAAGATCCACCACACTTACTTATAAGTCTCCTGAATGGCGATCATCCCCAGTCGAACCGTTTTTTGGATAATATTCGTTTATATAACAGTGCTTTCCAAATGACTTCCTTTGGGGCAAAACAAATAACGGAAGGACCGTTCATGCCAACCTTCAAAGTACAAGGTCAAGTTTATCACCTTATTGGATCTTTGCTGCCAGAAAATGAACCCAAATTTCTCCAAATTTATTTTGTATCCGATTACACGCAACAGCTCAATGTTAGAAATCACAATTTTCCCCAGCTCAATGCTGAGCTTTTGGGTCAACTTCAAGAATTGCTGCATCGCGTTAACCAGTACGTTCGTGAATTCAAAGCTGCATTGGAGTCAATTCCACAAGGCAGCAATGATTTCAAAATTGTTATAAGTGCCGATAGACGTCCTGTGGGTGAACACCGTGGAAGACACAATGCACCCGTCGCAGATGAAGTTGCAGTTGTTTTAGTCGACCAGGAGTGTGAGAGACGTGATATCGTGTTGCGTACACGCGACGATCGCCTTCAACGCATTTTGGAAACCCACCGAGCTTACGACGCCCTGCAATATCCACTAATCTATTGTCATGGTGAAGATGGGTACAATTTTGGGCTGTACCAAGTGAACCCTACTACGAGAGTCACTAATTATCAAAAAAAAATATCTGCTCAACAATACTATTCCTACCTTTTACAAATAAGGCAAAACAGTTTCGTATATTTGCAACGATTTCGTGGTTTGTTCAGCCAATTTATTGTGGACATGTACGCAAAAATAGAAACTGAACGTTTAGTGTATATTCGCACTAACCAGCGACGGTTACGCGCTGAAGAATACGTGCACTTGCGGGACGCCATGCAATCAGATAATAACGTCGAAAACTTGGGTCGATTGGTTATTTTGCCATCCAGTTTCACAGGCGGTCCGCGGTATATGCACGAACGAACGCAAGATGCTTTTTGTTACGTCCGTAAATACGGCCGGCCGGACCTTTTTATAACATTTACAACAAATCCAAAGTGGACGGAGATTTGCCAGGCACTTCTCACAGGACAGGCGTCATACGACAGACATGACATTATTGCTAGGATTTTTCATTTAAAACTCAAAGTCTTGATTAATCTACTTACAAAGGAGAAAGTTTTCGGTTCAACTCTTTGTTTTATGTATAGCGTCGAGTGGCAAAAGCGTGGTTTACCCCACGCGCACATTCTTCTGTGGCTGGAAGAAAAAATTCGTCCCGATGCTATAGACAGTGTCATAAGTGCAGAATTTCCGGACTATAATGCAGATCCGATTTTGCATGACATAGTAAAAACACATATGGTTCACGGGCCATGTGGCCTCTTAAACAGGGAATCACCGTGCATGAAAGATGGTCAATGCTCAAAAAAATACCCCAGAGCACTGAAAGAACTAACTATGGCTGGGGAAAATGGGTATCCGCAATACCGGCGAAGATCACCGTCACAAGGTGGTTTCACAGCTACTGTCAGATTCCGTGGACAAGAAATAATTCTAAATAATAGTTGGGTGGTACCGTATTCTCCAGTTTTGTCAAACGCTTTTCAAGCACACATTAATGTTGAAATTTGTAATAGCGTCGAATCTATAAAATATATATGTAAATATGTTAATAAAGGTAGTGATCAAGCCATGATAGCACTAAGAAATAACAACCAATTTGATGAAGTGACAAGGTATCAATCTGGCCGATACATAAGCTCTTCGGAGGCAGTTTGGCGCATTTTGAGTTTCCCTATTCATGAAAGGTATCCGCCAGTCATCCATCTTGACGTGCACCTGGAAGGCGGGCAGCGAGTTTACTTTCAGCCAGAAAATGTGGCAGAAAGAATGAACAACCCAAGACAAACCACCTTGCTCGCATTCTTTCGCCTTTGCGAAAGAGACAATTTCGCTAAGTCTCTGTTGTACAATGAAGTGCCACATTATTATACTTATAACAAGCAGCAAGGTGTTTTTAATCGCAGGAGACGTGGAACTGCTGTAGAAGGCGAGTCCGGCATTTTTAAAGAACACGTGATTGGAAGAGTATACACGGTGCACCCAAATAATGCAGAGTGTTATTATTTACGCCTTCTTCTTCACACAGTGCGAGGACCTACTTCTTTTGCTGAGCTCCGCAAAGTGGACGATATAGAATATCCCACATTTCAAGCTGCTTGCCGCGCACGGCATTTATTAGATGGCGATCAGCATTGGGATGATGCTTTAGCCGAAGCATGCGTCAGTGATAGTCCACATCGTTTGCGCCATTTATTTGCCATTTTGTTGACATTTTGTGGCCTATCGGACGCTGGGCAGTTGTGGCAAAAATATAAAGACGCGTTTGCCGAAGATTTTTTGAGACAGCAAAATATAAATAGTGAAACTTCTGACCAAGTACGTGAAAGCTGCCATAATAGGGCTTTGCTGGCTATACAAGATATAGTTACAAGTATAGGAGGGAACCCCCTCAGTCAATACGGCTTGCCGACACCGACAGTTGGTGGGGAACGAATTAATAGGGAGTATACATCTGAAATAAATTACAACCCCGAAGAGTTAGCAGAAATATTGCGAAATGGCTGTTCAAATTTGACGTCAGAACAACGTCAAATCTTTGATAGAGTATGCTGTAGTGTAGAACATTCATTAGGAGAAATGCTGTTTTTAGATGCACCTGGTGGAACAGGTAAAACTTTCCTCACTAAAGTTATCTTGGCTCAAATAAGGAGCCAAAACAAAATTGCCCTTGCCGTCGCTTCCTCAGGAATAGCTGCCACTTTATTACCAGGAGGAAAAACTGCACATACAACATTTAAAATACCAATCGACTTGGACCGCACAGAAAACCCTGTTTGCAACGTGTCTCGCAATAGTGATAAAGCAAGGGTTTTACGCGATTGCGCCCTTATCGTTTGGGACGAGTGTACGATGGCAAATCGTAAAGCTGTGGAAGCTGTAGATAGAACGTTGCGAGATATAAGACAAAATGACCGACCGATGGGAGGCTTAACGGTGCTATTCTGTGGAGACTTCAGGCAGACACTCCCTATAATACCCAGAGGAACGAGGGCCGATGAAATAGGTGCCTGTTTAAAGAGCTCTATTTTATGGCGTAGTGTCATATTAACTAATTTGAGCTTTAATATGCGAGCATATTTGGGAGGTGACGCAAACGCGCAGGTTTTCTCAAATTTACTACTTCAAATTGGTAACGGCACATACCCGACTCAAGAAGGAGGTAAAGTAACTTTAGTCGAAAGCCTGTGTTCTTCTGTTGCCTCACAGCAGGAACTCATTTCCTCTGTATACGGAGATCCATCAGAGATCTCGAACCATGACGCTGCTTGGCTATGCCAACGAGCTATTTTGGCACCTCGCAACGACCAAGCAGCAGCAATAAATTCTCAAATATTGGTACATGTTTCTGGAGAAAGTAGGGAATATTTATCTATTAACACGGTTTTAGAAGAAGGAGATGCCACCCACTATCCAGTAGAGTTTTTAGACTCTCTAAATACACCAGGTCTTCCAGCACACAAAATTTATTTAAAAGTCGGAGTACCAATCATTCTACTCAGAAATTTAAGCCCACCAAAACTATGCAATGGAACTCGGTTGAGAGTAACAAATCTCCAACGAAATGTCATCGAAGCCGAAATCTTAACAGGTTGCGGCTCCGGTGATGTTGTTTTCATTCCCAGGATACCCATTATCCCCAATAATTTTCCGTTTACTTTCAAACGTGTGCAATTTCCTGTAAGCCTCTGTTACGCTATGACTATTAATAAAGCCCAAGGCCAGACGTTATCCGTTGCGGGTGTAGACCTTACTTTTGATTGTTTTTCACACGGCCAACTCTATGTTTCTCTATCACGTGTTAGCAACCCAAACAACCTTTTTGTATATGCTCCGGGTAATTCCACCGCTAACATAGTATATAGAGAAGCATTAACGTAATCAACTATACCAAAGTCAGGACTCTTATCTAAATCATCAAAAAGGTGATATACTCTTATCTAAACGACGTTGTTTTGCTCTCGACAACCACGCGAACGAAGTCGCGGGCACAGCTAGTTTTAAATAAAGGTAGCGGAAGCTCTTTCCATATCTTCGGTAATCTGTTATAAATGCAAGAACGCATCTAGATTGAGATGGGATGGATGTTTCGTCCGAATCTTATATTAGTTATGGCGAAGGGTTGTCAAGCGCGCATCTCGAGTATTGGACGAGACGGGTTCCGTATACCATAATATTTATAATGACGAATGTACTTTTACAGATTGTCCCGGTGACTCAGACAGTTCATACATGAGTGACTGTGATATAAATGATAAAATACAGGAATTTCAATCACTAATAAAAAAATGGGCATTATCAATAAATATTGCACAAACAGCCTTGAACGACCTAGCAAAAATAATAAATGATTTTGTTCCAAATACGCCAGAACCATTTCCCTTAAATGGTTCTGGCGTATTTCACCCAGAATTGTCACTTTAAAATAAATGTGGAGGTGAATAATGGCACAACGGAATATTTAATCCTTTAAAAAAGGCTCGCCCAATATATATATATTATATGGGACTATCAAAATATCAAATCAACTGTCAAAATCGACAACCCTTTCGGGGAATACAATCGTGATGTCAACCAGCATTTGACCCATTCACTTTGGTCATCTGTAAGTTAGACTGAGCTTATTCTGCTGAAACTAACGAAACTCTTACCAGGTTTGAGGATGCCGGTCTCAACCCTTCCCACAGGCACGGTGCCTATGCCTCCTATCTTGTACACGTCCTGCAGAGGCAAGCGCAGCGGCTTTTCCGTGGGTCGGGATGGGGGCTGGATAGCGTCCAGAGCCTGTACCGAAAAAAAATTCTTATAACCGGGTCTAAATTTCTAAATGGTATAATGTGTAATCAGCAGTCTTGTTCGTAGGTAGTTTATTATTCTAGCTTAAAGATCCTGCCTTTTATGTTAGAATAATAAAATACGACCAAACTCGTTGATCTAGAATTTTCTTAAAATTACAACCTTGACTAAATCTATGATCGCAACTTATTTGCGAAATGATAAATGATAGAGGAAAGGCAGCATATTTGGAATACTGGTTTGTTTTTTGGAGATAAATTGAAAGAGAAACGGGACAGGCCAACAAAAATGCACTAAACTGTTAGCAAATTATCTTACTTTAATAATATAAAACAATCAAACAAAACATAAACCAGAAACCTTATCAAAATTTGTATCAAATTAAAAAACTCCAAAATCGTGATTTCACATAGGGTGCAGTTAATTTGGAATATAGTATTCCAAATTATATTCATTTTTTCTTTAGTAAATTTTCACAGTTTTATGAATATATTAGTTTTTCTTAAAAACTTATATATTCTTTTAATATTTTGTAAGAGTTTCTCAGACTTTGGTATTGACTCTTTTTAAACAAAATAAAAATAAAGCTTAGTTATACGCCAGTCGACGCATATTATCCATTCTTGTCATCCCATAAAATTTATTCTCCATAGTTAATATATACCCACCAGAAGGTTTTCAATATTTACACATAAAACAGGTCTTCTACCAATAAGTTTAACTGTTATCAATTCTATAAGGGAGTTTTTATCATTAACAAATCGAAATAGTGTTGACCTGGGAACATTGAAATTTTTAGCTGCTTTTAAGTATCCTATTCTCTTTTTACGAACAGCGACAATAGCAGCGGACATTTCCTCCTTCTCCCACCTCTTTCTCTTCTTGTATTTCTGGGATACATAGTTATTTTTTTAAAAACAGAAGAATTAATAT
Organism: Orthosia gothica; assembly: GCA_949775005.1. Taxonomy (NCBI): domain Eukaryota; kingdom Metazoa; phylum Arthropoda; class Insecta; order Lepidoptera; family Noctuidae; genus Orthosia; species Orthosia gothica. The sequence goes on along the minus strand of OX459048.1, from coordinate 18,601,386 downwards.
CAACATATAAAAATCAGCATGTAATTTGGAATATTCCAAATTATGTTCCCTTTCGGTATTCCAAATTAACAACATGTCATCCTAACCTAAAATCCCATTTGATATTTTTAATTCTAGAAATATTCACAAAATCAAAGTAATATCATAAACTAACAAGGTCACTAAGCAATTTAAATAATTACAATGAAGATTTTACGCATCTTAATAAATGATTATCAATGATTGAATTTATACCGAAAAAGATTTGAAAGTTGACGTCACGTTCCTCTGTTTGACACTCGTTTGCTTAATGTGTCTGATGAGGTTATATTTACGTAAAAAAAACACAGATGGCGTTTATAATAATATAGATATCTAAGTATTCCAAATTACCTGCAGTATTCCAAATATGCTGCCTTTCCTCTACAAGGAAGCGATCATGAATTTAAATTAGCTTCCTATTAAGCAGGAAATAGTCACAAATGAAAGGTTGAACAAAGTTTGAACATTGCAAAAATGTCAACTTGTTTTTATTTTCTAAATATTTCCGTTGATCGTGATGTTGCTTCAGCTCGGCTGCCCTTTCAAAGAGAGAGGCTTCGATCGTAAAGACTAGACCAAAAGGTTAAGGACTTAATCGAAAGGAACGAGATGAAAGTACCCATTCAAACATATTTACGCTTCGCTGGCTCAGTTATGTTTAGGTCAAAGTTTTTTTTAGACTTGAGTAACCAAGCTAATGGCGAACACAATGCTGTTTATTAAACCAGGCGGTAACAATCTATGTTGTGACTGAAGATGATAAGTTTTATTGCCATTTGTTCTACTGAATGTCACGCTTGAGTTGGTTTATAGTCGACTGAAATTCTAACAAAATTGCCAAGGTGCATCCAAATTCCAAACAAAGTTATGAGGTATAGGTATGTGTCATGTGGTGTATTATATTTGTAATGCGTAGGTACCTCAATAAGGCATTTGCCCTCGACCTTGCCCTCCTTGCGGTCGATGGTCCATCCCTTGAACCAGGGCATTTTGTCGGAGGGCTCCAGCATGTTGTCTCCGTGCCAGCCCGAGATGGGCACGAACGCCACCGTGGCCGGGTTGTACCCTGCCGTATCAAGATTATGTAAGCATTCGACCTCAATGTCACCTTGCGTTGTTACTTAGGTAAAAACGACCCATTTCTACAGACTTACCCACAGAACAGATAAAAGAGGTTAGAAGGGCCTTGTGGGCGGGGCGGGCGCGCCGCTCATATAAGTGAACGCTCTTATGTCGACCGAAATTAGCGTCACCGGCCAACAGTCGCGCTCATATTGTGACAACGTACGAAGCACCGGGAAAAAAAGAATTATGCCGTCTTGCGCTATCATAACGTGTCGGAAAAGAAGCCAGGTGTGTAGTGTAGCCCGAAAAAGGATTTCTTTTCACCGATAAGTCCTAAAACCTTATAATACGAATGTTATTTGTAATTATTACAATAGTATTATGTAATTTGCAGACAAAAACGACATAATCGCAAACAGGTGCAAAATAATACATTGCTTGCAATGCATGGGTACCATCTTGTACTACGCGAGCGATCGCGTAATTTATTGCGTTCATTGCGAGAGTCGCGTATGGCCGAGCCAAAGCTTGAATGCCGCGAAATTCCGCGTATTGATAGTGTTGTACAAAATTGTAAACACTGTCGATATTACGAATATATTCAAATGATTATTATCAGTTTATTGTGATTAAAATACCTTTGTTTATTACCACCAATTATTGTTATTTGTGGTTATCAATATAGTTTCTTAGTGGGATTTTCGTCTAATTGCCCCCTTAATTTGACATTATTATTATTATGTATTTAGAAGGTCCACACTATTCATGCCCCGTCGCCCTTCCGATATTATAGCAAAAAGTTACAAAACTTAAATAACAAAAAAAATAAGTATTACAGTAATCTCTTTTATCTCTTTTGTCTGTTCTGTGCGTTTGAGCCACCCACGACTTTTTGGCCACCCTGTATAAATGAAAAAAAAGAAAACATAGGGGCATAGTATGTATCTCATTTTTCCAGTTTATGGAATATCATTCAAATTGGTCCAATATTGGAGGAGGAAATAGACGAGAGCCAAACCTCGAATTATTACGTTTTACTTAGAAAATTCAGTCGGCGCTCTCTGTCCATGTCATCACTTGCAGTCTATTCAAAGTAAATTTACCAATCTTCTTGATGTAGGAAGACACCTCTTTTTTAATCTCCTCGTAGCGTGCCTCGTGGTATGGAGGCTCGGTGGAGTCCATCTTGTTGACGCCGACGATGAGCTGCTTCACGCCCAGCGTGAAGGCGAGCAGAGCGTGTTCGCGCGTCTGCCCGTTCTTGCTGATACCCGCTTCGAATTCACCCGTGCCCGCCGCCACGATCAACACCGCGCAGTCAGCCTGACAGATAAAATTACCAAATACCAACACGACTGTAATAATAATTAGTATGCTGAAAAGTCTAAATGGTCAGCGTAGCTGGGTTTTTAGCCCAGCAAAATAACAGTTCAAATTCCTTCTATCTCCCAGGCATTCAGCAGGCTAGGTGTAAGCCTACTTACTACTCCTAAAATAATATGACAATGACAAAAATACAGTTCAAAATTATAGACGGCATTGCGAATAGGTAAAAATATTTGAAGCCCAACTAAGGAAAACAAAAGCGAATCGTTATGCCTACAAAAGATTTGTGGAATTAGAACTATATCAGAAGTTACCTGGGATGTGCCTGTGATCATGTTCTTGATGAAGTCCCTGTGTCCAGGCGCGTCGATGATGGTCACATAATACTTGCCCGTCTCGAACTTCCACAGCGCGATGTCGATCGTGATACCGCGCTCACGCTCTGCTTTTAATTTGTCCAACACCTAGCAATTTAAAAAAAAATACAAATTAATTTTTATTTCATGTTTTTAGGGTTCCGTAGCCAAATGGCAAAATACGGAACCCTTATAGATTCGTCATGTCTGTCTGTCCGTCCGTATGTCACAGCCTCTTTTCTCCGAAACTATAAGAACTATGCTGTTGAAACTTTGTGAGTAGATGTATTCTGTGAACCGCAATAAGATTTTTACACAAAAATAGAAAAAAAACAATAAATTTTGGGGGTTCCCATACTTGAAACTGAAACTAAAAATATTTCAAAAATGATATTGAGGTTTCTCATGTCATTTTTTTTTAAACTGAATAGTTTGCGCGAGAGACACTTCCAAAGTGGTAAAATGTCCCCCCCCCCCCCTGTAACTTCTAAAATAAGAGAAAGATAAAACTAAAAAAATATATTATGTACATTACCATGTAAACTTCCAACGAAAATTGGTTTGAGCGAGATCTAGTAAGTAGTTTTTTTTTAATAGGTCATAAATCGTAAACCACAATTTACCAAGTACGGAACCCTTCGTGCGCGAGTCCGACTCGCACTTGGCCGGTTTTTTTTATACTACGTATAATAACTAGTAGTAGACACGCTTCATTCGACAATCTATCGAAATACGTAATAATGTCACGACATCATGCGGAAAAATCCCAATTTCAAAGAGTGAACTGATTTTATTCAAACATAGCTAAGAACACTCTCGACAAAGTTACCTTTCAAACAAAAAAATAATAATCTAAATCGGTTCATCCGTTTAGGATCTATGATGCCAGAGATACAGATGCCCAGCAACACACGTCAAACTTATAACACCCCTCTTTTTCCGTCGGGGGTTAAAAATACTGTATAAAACTTGCTAACACGAGGTTATGTATTGATCATATTGTATTACAATCTGTCAATGCTTGCTGCTGTCATGCTGTCATGTTAGCAACTAACTCCAAGTTAAGTTCTTCGTGCAAGTGGGCCTTAGGGTCTCATAAATCCGATAAAGTCCACCATCCCCTACCCCACTACTCCCTTCGTATTCCCATCATTTATTTATCTTGATATTTTCTGTACATTTCAGTAAACCCAACATTGGTAATAATCAACCCTTGAATTTTGCCGGATTAAAAAGTCTATTGTTAGTTTGTAAAAATTAAAAAAGTAACCTTCTTTCTTTCTTTCTTTTTTAAAAAAAAGCGTTGCCCCACACACTAGGAATTTCTTCCTGTATCGTGGGAGCGTTTACAAACATATAAACTCACATACCTACACAACACCCAGAGCTGGAACAACTATCTGTAGGTCATACAAATACTTGTTCGTCAATTGCGTCAATCGCTAAAATATAGCATAGTCCCATCCGTGGGTTTCATCAAAGGCGAAAATAAATAAGAGGACTGATGAAGCCAGCAAGTCATTAAGAGGTACGTAATGTCTTCCATAATGTTAACTTGTTGTTAATTATGTTTCCACTGTTTTGAACACAAGTGAAACCATGAGAAAATCACTAAAATATCTTCAAATTAATTACCAGTGTGCATCGCAGTCACCTAGAACTTTTGAAAAAAAATACAAGGGCAGAAACACAAAAAAAAAACCCACAATAAAACCTGTGACAACTAAAAAGCGAAAAATAAAAAACATTTTTGCAAAAAAATACTACCGACTTCCAAAAGAAAAACTACAAAGTGAAAAATAACTTAACTTTTGGAAGTCGGTGTCTTTCGTAGGAACCATTTTTTTGCGATATGGACACCGACTTCCAAAAGTTAAGTTATTTTTCACTTTGTAGTTTTTCTTTTGGAAGTCGGTAGTATTTTTTTGCAAAAATGTTTTTTATTTTTCGCTTTTTAGTTTTACCTACCTAATAGCAAGTTGTTTATTAAGGTCCCTATAACTCCAGAATAGGCTTACCGAATAACATGAAACTTGAACATAACCGTTGAAATGAGAGATCTGCGTACCCCTTTAGAGCGTACTGGCGTGATGTTATGTTATGAAATGGTATAAACAACAAACAGACATGCGATTGCAGCAATCCCGAGAGTTTTGCCGTTATTTATTGAAGAGTTCTGTTGTGTATCTCCGAAGTTCTACATCAGACGTTCACCAAATCAAAATGGGACCAATTTCGAAACATACTCTTTCAAACAAAAAAATAATTTTCAAAATCGGTCCACAATTGACGGAGATATCGGTGAACATACATAACATACAAGAAGTCGAACATAGAACCTCCTCCTTTTTTGTAAGTCGGTTAAAAACATCTTTAAATTATGCCAGATACGTACCCAGGCATACTTGAAGGAACCCTTGCCCATCTCCTGGGCCTCCTTTTCGAACTTCTCGATAGTTCTCTTGTCAATGCCGCCGCATTTGTAGATTAGATGTCCAGTGGTGGTGGACTTGCCCGAGTCCACGTGGCCGATCACCACGATGTTGATGTGAGTCTTCTCCTTACCCATCCTTGTGGCGTTAGGCAAAACTTTAGTGAATCAACTTGCAACCTGCGCAACACGAGATAAAACTGTCTTAAAAGGTCAAAGAGTACATACTTAGGCTTTAAGACAGTCGAAGGCAGATCCTCAGTTTCCCAGCTTTAAAATTATCGGAGAATTAATGTGACAAATTGTCAAACACGCGTTATCTGCTGTGATTGGTTGAATGAATTTTCAACAGCCAATCACAGCAGATAACGCGTGCTTGACAATTTGTCACATTAATTATCCGATAATTTTGAGCTGGGAAACTGAGGGTTAACCCCTTGAGTGCCTGAATCGCGTGAAATGTAAGTATAGTGCATATTAACGTAGTAAGTACGCTCCTTTAGAACATAGTAACACTAGCTGTCCCCCGCGGCTTCACTCCCGTAAACTCGCTTCCTATATACGCACCTACCCGATATTTCCAACCTACCCTACCCTACACAACCAACCTACACTACCCTACACTACCAACCTACCCTACCCTACTATACGTACCTTAGTAGCTACCTTAGTAGTAGGGTAGGTACCCTACACTACCAACTTACCTATCTATCCACATACCATACCTACCAACCTACCCTACCTATCTGCCTACACCCTACCTACCCTACGTACCCTACCCTACCTACCCTACGTACCCTACCCTACTACCTACCCTACCCTACCTACCCTACACATGATTATTGCGTAACTTTAACCGTTTACGCAGTGCACGCAACGGAAGCTCTCAACAAGGAATATGTTTACCAGTTTTTGCAAAAAAAATTATTTATGCTCCGCTATTATTGGTCGTAGCGTGATGTCATATAACCTTTCTTGATAAATGGACTATCCATCGCAAAAAGACTTTTTAATTTCCAACCAGTAGTTCCTGAGATTAGCGCATTCAAATAATATTAGTATAGATATAATATAAGTATAGATATGCACATATAAAATATATTCCTTTTATGCCAGTATGCATTGATTAAAGTACGATCGCTTGAGTTGGTTGGTTGTCTGATTTAAAAGACCTTAGGACCAACAACATTTCATGACGACCCGCAGCCTAATTGCGTAAGTGAATTCGGCAAAGGAAACAATCTGGTTCTTTCCCAAAAACACACACATACACAAAAAAGTTGAATCTTTATTCAACTGCCGGCCTTAGGGTATGTGCCAAGGGGCAGATTAGCAAAGTTTTTTTTACCTGTATTTATTTTTTATTTAAAGCATTTTGGGGTTTTTGCAGAGCCTGAGGGAACAAATGACCATAAATGAATACATACATATTCTATACTAATAATATTATAAAGCTGTCGAGTTTGTTTGAACGCGCTGGTTGGAATTGAAAAATCTTTTTGTGTTGGATACCCCATTATCGAGGAAGGTATAGGCTGTATAACATCACGCTACGGGTTAGCCGCGCCTACGCTAAGGAGCAGAGCATAAATGAAAAATGTTGCAAAAACTGGAAAAATAATCCTTTTTGAGAGCTTCCGTTGCGTGCGCTGCGGTTAAGGTTACGCAACATCCATGTATGTAGGGTAGGTAGGGTAGGTTAGGTAGGTAGCCAGTGGACGGGAGCGAAGCCACGCGGGACAGCTAGTACTTACTTATAGATCAACAAACAATTTGCGACGCCGTAGTCTGGTAAACAATTAGTTTTCATGACTTTGACGGTATATCTCCCAAACGGTACGCTTGACAAAAATATGATGTACCAAACCCTACCTTCATTTTAAAATTCCTGTTCAATGATACCACATATGATGGGACGGAGCGAAAAATTTTTGTGCCACCTAGAGGGACGCCACATTCAAATTAATGTGACGTCACATAGCCTAATCAGCGGACAAACAAGACGCTTCCAACGACACCTCATTTGTCAAAGTATGATTAGTAGTTAAGAAGTTATGAGTGAACAGATGAACATTCCTACATACATACACACATACCGGTCAAAATCATAACCCTCGCTTTTCCTTCGCCGTAGTCGGGTAAAAAGGACTAGGTATTCCTCAATCAAAACTTTATACAATCTTTGTAACTTAAGTAACATAAAGAGTTATAAAATGCGATGACTGCGGTGCGTGCTGCGTGCGGCTCCTGCGGCGCGTCTAGTTGCGCGTTCACCTTATACGCTCTAGCTGCACTTAAAGTGCACTAACATTGAGTGCCCGATTGAATTAATCGCATCGAAACATTCCCGAGAGAGTAGCTCTTCCGAGCGTGCGCATAGGACAAAGTCAAAGTCAAATATATTTATTCAATTAGGCCAATAAACGGCACTTTTGAACGTCACATAAATTAAAATTTACAAGTAATAAAAAATTATTCTACCGTGCATTCGGAAAGTAGATTGTTATGGAGAAGAACGCACAAGAAACTCCATAAAGACATCCGAGACCGATGTCATATGTTCTATTCTATCTTATCGATATACAGCGGAGCTATACCACCAAATAAAGACTAAACCTACTCACGCAAATAAATTATTATTTCAGCCAGACGCCAGTCAAGGACTAAAAATAAAAACAAACCTAATATCTCCAATTCAAAACATTTCACGAATTGCTGACACAGAAAATAATGTCAAGTTTCTACATCTTCGACCTTTCAAAGTTGTAGGTAAATTAAGTAACTATCCCACCCAGGTAAGATGTTATTTATGTCAGAAAATTTTACGGGTTTATTCTGGTAAATTATGTTTGCCGTAGCTATGTAGGATGTTGTTGTAGTGACAAAATTTAGGTTCTACCCGTCAATCACACACTTTCTTAAGGTATTTATTAACTCTCCTGATCAAAAGGTCTAAGTAGCTAAAAGTCCCACAGTGCGAAACGTCATGAGCAGTATGTAGCAAAACGTCCAAATATCAGATGGTCTGTAAATCAGAACGTCTATATAGCAAAAAATCAATCTCAAAATGTCTGGATACTCAGGCACAAAATTCAACACACATTGCATCGGGAGGGAAACGGACACGGCATTATAATATTTTGTTCATACAGAGACAGACTCTTTAGTCTATGTACTCGTAGCGTAGATATCTTTTTAATGGTGACTGACACTTATTATCATGAATGCTATGTGATTACCATCACCACAGAGTACTTTTTTATGTAGAATTACTCATTTGATTTTTTCCTGTTTCGATTGCTATTCTTATATTGAATTCTTTAAAAATGGATAAAGAACAAACGTTTACTTTCATCGAAAGTCAAAAGAAGAAGCGTGTACTGCTGCTGAATGGTCACAGATATAATTCTTCAGTTAAATGTGCATACTTGTAAAGTTAATTTCGATAAAAACAGGATTATCATAGTGATGGACAAATGCAAGAATTAGTTCGCCAAAAAGCAAAACGTGTCCAGCAGCCTAATTGTGTAAGTGAATTCGGCAAAGGAAACAATCTGTTTCTTTCATTTCATTTCAATTTGTTTGCCGAATTCACTTACACAATTAGGCTGCAGAAATTTATTGAGAAAGAATTCGGAAAAGTGTAAAAAGAAGGTTGAGGGCCAAAAAGTTAGCCCCTTTGAATTTTTGAGAAAGGCCTTGGCCATATCAAAAGGTTTTTAGGTGAATAAATGGAGGGGAATTTACCTTATAATATTTAAGAAGCTACTATATTTTTTAAACCATACCTTTTTTATCGAATAAGTTTAAAGTAATTTACTAAACTAAACTTTTTGCTTTATAGGTGTTTTAGACTATCTGATAGTTGCCCCATTGATATTTTGCTAATTAGACTTACTGCTCATTAGACTTTCGCGCTGTTGAACATTTAGCTACATAGACCTTCTCTGATCATGAGCCGACAGGTGAATTGACAGAAACTGTAGAAAGATCTCGACGCAGTGACTGTATTTATTATCTATCACAAGGATAATGTGCCTCCAATCTAATTTTAGTTCGCGTGATCTATAGGTACAAGTACTTAAGCAGATGTATTGCAACAGTATGATTCAAAATTAGAATAATCGCATGTCGCACTACGTAGTATGCATGTGCACCGGCGACGCACATGGGCTTCGCAATGCGTCCATCTTGAGCATGTTATGTTTGTCTGCATCAGATAAATTACGAAAAATCGCCATGTGCCCCGTATTTTTTAGAAAATTTATCACGGTGTCATTAACATGACATTAATTTGAAATTGGAAAAAAAAACATTTTTCACTTCATGCATAAATGCCCCCCCACGAATGATTGAAACATTAAATAAAACCTAATAACTCCTTTTACAAGAGTCGGTAAATTAGCCGCAAAACATCACAAACATTGAGGATAATGATGATTAAAAGTCAGAAACTTTATTTTGCTATTATAATGTAGGTCACATAAAGATTTTTCCAAGAAAAACAAAAAAATTGCGTAATTTTTAAATCATATACCGGCAGAATACCTGTGCCCAGGTGAAGTTGATTTTTTCCAGGAAAACACTGTCTTTTCAGTTTTTAATTGCAAATATTTAACAGAATCACACAAACGCCATTAAATAACTGATTGTTTTATATATTTTACAATAAAACACAAGAAAAGCTCACCTTTGCAGCCGCCGTCACGAATTTTCCGAGCAATTTTCGAGCATGCGCTGTAGACAATTCACCCGGGAAATGCAATCAATAAAATCAAAACCGTACTGATTAACTCTAGTAGTTCAAAATGGAAAACCTATTAATGGATTATGTTATCTTAATTCATCCTATAATTACGGAGATACTTAAAATAATACAATAATTACCTGTTAGCTGATAAGTTTTATTAAATCCATCGGAAAAACCGGAACCTCGGAACTTTCTTTTTCTTCGTGTTTTCTTCGAGCCAAGCTACTAGCTTCACTCGTATGAAACCTTTTTTCAACAGTAGAGCAATATTGATTATGGTTTTTACTTTTGAATCAATCCTTTTTACATTTTTAGTTTAATGGTTTGGTCCATTGCACGACTGAAAATGAAATTTGTAGAAGGTAAATAGTTCCTATTAATAATTACGTTTATGTATGAGATTTCGAGTCAAGTATGTAATGTAAATATGTAGGTATAGGACAATGTTTTTCTTTAATTAAAGAGAAAATCCATAAGTTCCCTATGGAGTTCCATACCATAGGCTGTTCTATCCACGGAACAGAAAAAACTCGGCATAGTAGGTTTAACATAACATTTCCAACGCTCCATTTAAGAATTAGTAAAGCTACTACTTTGAAATTTAGACAGTGTGAGTAGCCGCGCAGGCCGAAGAATATTTTTAAATTAATCTAATGGTTTCAACTTTAACATAGGCTTTGGATCCGTCTAAAGGACTAGGATCGGACGGTCCACCGGTGTTTTTTATTAAACAGACAGCCGTTGATCTCTGTATACCATTCCAAACAAGGATGCTTTCCTCAAGCATGGAAACTGGCAAATATAACCCCTGTTTATAAGTCAGGGCTCGGGACCTAAGAATGATGTTGAAAATTACCGCCCTATGTCCATACTGTCAACTTTGTCAAAGGTCTCCGAGAGACTAGCCCATATTAGAATATACCCTCTGTTGTACAACAATATTATCCAACAACAAAATGGATTCGTCAAAAAGTGGTGTACTACAACCAACCTGGTATCTTTTGTGTATTAATTGTTTAGGAACATGGACTCTCGTGTTCGTTTTCGTAAGGCTTTTGACAAGGTTGGCCATCAGCTGCTTTTAAGAAAGATTGCATTTCAATGGTATACGTGGTGATCTTCTGAGATGATTTTCTTCCACGTATCAAATAGGAATCGGAGGATGGTGGTAAACGGTTTCACTTCCAGTACTTTAAATGTAACTTCCAGTGTGTCTTAGGGATCAATTTTAGGGCCACTTTTATTTATAATTTTTATTAACGAACTAAAAACATGTTTCCAAGATTCAAAATTGCTGCTGTATGCAGACGATCTTAAAATCTTTGGGCATCTCAGAGATTTTCATGATTCTCTTCTCTTACAAGAGGACCAAGACAGTTTCACTACATACTGTTCAGGCAATAAGCTCCAACTTAGCATATACAAATGTTGCTGCATAAGTTTTACAAAAAACTAAAATACTGTATAATAAAAACCTTTTTTTGTGTTGGGAAATCGCCGAATGACATCTCCCGCTCTGGTTGAAGCGGGAGGGTGTGTCAGACTTTTACTGACAAAAACCCATCCGTGTTCCTTCAGTTGCTTGTGCGGTAACTCTCTTTCAAATTTATCCGCGATCCAGACAGGCATCCGCCCTAGCAGGTCCCGTCACTTTTGCTGACATCTCACTGAGCCGCGCGTGGATCACTACGCGCCGTACTCGGGCCTGGTCCTTATCGGACGGCGAGCTATCCATTACTTGCCGGCCGCAAGCCCGCGCCTGCGGTGGCTAGGAATCGGCTTGCGACTCCCGACGCGGGTCGTCTCCTGCGGTGGCTAGGGGCGTGAGGGCGTCTCTTTTGCCTCTCCCTCACGCTTTCCACCTCCTCCTTTGCGAGCATTACTGCTTCGCAGAAGGTACAGCTTGCCATGCCGTCTCGCTCCGTACCATGGCCTGAACCAAGGCCGGACGCGAGAGGTTGCTACCGCCGATCACCTCCACGAGGGCACGGCGGTGCTCCGCCCAAGCACGACAGTCCTCCACCGTATGCTCCACCGTGTCTGACGGGCGGTCCACACAATGGTGAGACCCAGGCTTTTCCTCCCGCCCTACCCTGAACAGGAACCGCCGATTTCGGAATTCTGTTAGAGGACAAGGCTGCAGGGATGCTCACATAGATAAAATTATCAATAATCAGCCAAAAAATTTGCCCGCCCAAATCATCATCACCATTTTAGCCGAAAAACGTTCACTGCTGGACGCCTCCCTCAACCCTCAAGCGTCGCCACACTGATCGGTCCTGTGCGTTTCGCATTCACCGGACTCCCGGAGCCTTGACCAGATCGCTCCACATAAAAAAAAGTTAAATATTATTTTTATTTTTTATTTATTCAACTTTTTTGTGTATGTGTGTGTTTTTGGGAAAGAAACATATTGTTTCCGTTGCCGAATTTACTTACACAATTAGGCTGCCGGTTGTCTTCGGTATAATGTCGGATCAATCTAACTCTAGGGTCGTTTGCTAGATTCGCAACGGGTTTGCTGATTGACGGATACAACTGCCCATAGAACCCCTCGATGTTCCACAGAAACTCCGGTTTGGCGGTTACGATCCTGCCATCATCTCTGGCTCTGCCCAATAGCCAGATCTTCTGCAAGCACCTTAGAGCCCTTTATATATGACGCTAAATCGCGTCTTTAATATGCTCAGTATTTAAGCGGCGGAGGTCGCTTTTCAAGGACTTATAGATCTATAGGTACATTGAGTTGCCGGTAGTTCCACGCTTCGTCTGAAGACTGCAGGATCATTTCACGCCTCCCCTTCATGAGCTGGAGAGTAGGATCAGATAATTTCTTGTTCCTATAGCCCGACAGGTCTTGAAAAACTTAAACCCGACCGTTTCGACAATTTCCACGAACCCATCGTATGTAATCTTCCACGGTGCTCCCTAGGCACTCGAAACAATACTGGAGTTCGAGCTGAAAGTTTTCGGGGTTTTGGATCTGGATCTGTGCCGGACGGAGCGTACGCTTCATCAGTTGAGATCTTTCCAGCTTAATATATAAGTTCAAAGTGCCTCTTAAATACGGTGATCGCTGCCGGATTTCACCGCGTTAATCACAGAGACATCATTGAATATGTGCTTATTCGTCGACATGATGAAGTCTATCTCATTTTTCGTTGCACGATTGGGGCTCTGCTAGGTCCACTTTCTGTGCTCACGTTTTCGGACGAAGGAGTTCATCATATAGAGGCCCTCGTTCTCCATAAAACTGGCCAGTAGGTGATCCCGGTGGTTCCGTCGTCCAAATCCAAATTGTTTCTCTCGCTGCTTACTATCGTCTCGTTTATCCAGCTTCGCGTTGAAGTCCCCATGACCATACATGACGTGTGTTTTATGACCATACATGATGGCTGTGGAAGTCCTCATACGTGGTCTCTACTTAGTCGTCGGGGTGTACCGAAGTCGGGGCGTAGACCTGTATGACCTTCAGCGAATACCTTGAGGATATTCTGAGTATATGGTACGCCACCCTGGTCGACACACTCTCGATCCTACGTTGGCCACAAGGGACTTTTGGACGATAAACCTAACACCACCCTGGGACTGCCGGTCACCCTCCCGGATGTAGAGCAGGTTAAGATAAGATACGATAAGATAAGATCATTTATTTGTTCAAAACATGAGTATGCACACACATGGCATGCAAGATGTTACATTAAATTAATCACTGTCATGTTTTGCCTCAACGGCGTACAAATATAACAAGTGAACATTAAGTAATTACAAACTTATCCATTATACAAATAATCAATAATCCAAATTAGAACTTAAAAATTAAAATATACTACAGCATTATGTCATCAACTCATCAAAGAAATGTATAAAATAGTCAATTAAATGTCAGTAATTAGAAATAAAATCTGCATAATTCACACAAGTCAAATTAAATTATCAGTCAAAAATTCGTCAGTGCTGTAATAGATTTTCTCTAATAAAAGGCGTTTTAAAATAATTCTTAATTTATTTGTTGTAAATTCCCTCCAATATATTGGTAATGGTAAATTATTGGCGCCATACAGAATATACTTTTCCGCAATAGTGCTGTCCAAGATCTAGGAATGCATAGTTTGCTATTGTCGCGTCTATTTAGAATTACTTTATCTGACAATAGGGGAAATAGATGTGGGTTCGATCTGACAAAAATGATGGTCTCTAAAATGTACAAGGATGGTAGGGTCAAGATTTTATATTTTCTGAAATACGGTTTGCAACTTTCGGTAACATGAAGTCCAAACATAGTTCTAAGGTACCTCTTTTGGGTTTTAAAAATTACATTTCTATTTGTTGAATTGCCCCAATAAATGATTCCGTATCTTAACTTAGAGGACACTAAGCCATGATAAGCAGTTAGCAGCGCATCAACATTTAACATCGGGGATAATTTGTACAGAGCATATGTGGAATTACTAATTGATTAGGCTTCCGTATGCGCTTTCCAATCTAATTTACTGTCAATAGTTACTCCAAGAAATTTTGTTGTGTCAACTTTGTATATGTTATTATTAAAATAGTGTACATTAACATTTGGAATGGTTAATCTTTGGGAAAAATGCATGATATTCGTTTTTCCAAGATTTATCTTAAGATTGTTGTTTTGCAACCATTTTATCATTGAACCTATAGAATTGTTAATATCAGCTTCATAAGTGTCTCTATTTTTACAAGCGATCGTGATGGTACTATCATCGGCAAAAAGTGTCATAGGGTGGTCAATACATTTGGGTAAGTCGTTAATATAAAGTATAAAAAATAGTGGGCCTACGACAGTGCCTTGTGGTACGCCAAATTTGACTACACGCTCTTTTGATTTATGAATAACTTCATGTTTATTGCCTCCATTTACTGCCGAAATTTCTGTAAATTGTCTTCTATTGCTCAAATAAGATTTAATAAGGCTGGAGACATTACCTCTAATGCCGTATGCTTCTAATTTCTCAATTAGTATGTCGTGACGAACATGGTCGAAAGCCTGTGTCATGTCACAGAATATCGTACATACAGGTATATTTGTATCTACGTTTGGCATGACATTATGTAAAAAATCATAAAGTGCCAGGTTTATGGTTTTACCATGTCTGAACCCTTTCTGTTCATGAGCGAGTATATTTTCTTTTCCGATAAAGGTATATAACTGTTTTATAAATACTTTTCAAATATTTTTGATATTATACTAAATAAGAGATATAGGTCTATAAAATTGCATTAGCTCTTTATTTTCCTTTTTAAATAATGGTTTAACAGTTAGATATTTTGAGTGCCTCAGGAAAAACACCAGTCTCTATGCAAAGATTAATTATATGGCTTAGATGCATTGATATTTCTCCTGCTACTGCTTTTATAACTTTTCTTGACAGACCATCATATCCTACACTATGTGTGTGTTTTTTTTTTTTATCATTTTAAACACATCGATTGGCAGACATGGGGCCAGGAAAAAAGAATCTTTTCTTTTATTTATCAATGCTGTAGCTTTAGCCCCAGATCCTGCTATAGGATTGATTTTGTCCACAAAGTAATTATTCAAGGCATCTGCAATGTCTTTTGGATCAGAGATAATATTCACACGAATTTTGTCAATGCAGTTTTTCGGAATGTTGAATTTTGAGTTATTTATTATTTTCCAAGTAGCTTTAGATTTATTATCCGAAATATTTATTGTATAGTTATTTTGAGCCTTTTGAGTGAGTTTTACAATTCTTATAAATAGTTTAGAATAATTATTAAGTTTTCCTTTATTAACCTGATTTGGTTTAAGTCTGTATTGCCGTATGAGTTGTCTTTTCTTTTTACTATCTACATATTAGGTACCGAATTTAAGGATTATCGAGTCTTCCCCCACTCTGCGGACTTTAGATAACCCTATGATTCTCCAGTGTACGCTTGTTAAATGTTGCCAGGGCCATAATCGTCGGATTGTATTCTGGTAGCCGGATCCCGTCCGGGGATTCTTCGCACCCCTTGCCACGCCGCGACCTCGACCCATAGACTACTATTATATTGCCTCGACCGCTACCGTAGTCGAGGGTTTCTTTGATGCGCTATTAATCGGTTTGGGGGGGGGGGGGGGCTTGCCGTAATCACCACCAAACTACTCTTGGCAGGCGGGTTTGCGATCGCAGTTTGTTATTAAGTGCACAGAGAACGCTGTTGCCCATTCTCTGGTCTCCAACTTAGCATATACAAATAACCTAAGTTTTTACAAAAAACAAAAATATTGTAAAACATCCCTACGCTTTAAAAAATAGTATCCTTACAAGAGAAACATTGGTTTGCGATCTTGGAGTTCTTTTGGATGAAAAGCTACACCGCGATGCTCACATAGATAAAATTATCAGTAAAGAATTTGTCCGCCTATTTACATATATAAATAAATAGCTGACCCCCGCGGCTGCGCTCCTGTCAACTGGCTACCTACCAACCATAACTACCCTACCCAACCAATTGAAAAAAAAAAAAAACATAAACCATCTACTAAATAGTCCGAACAAAGCCTAAACATTTGGTTTGGATAGGTGAGCCCGTTCTTTGAGTTATAAAATTACAACGAAAACTGGCATTGATTTTTATATAAATAGATATCTTTACTAATCGATAATCTGACTCTCTAACTCAGAAGTTAGTTTATCCTGTTGCGGTGCGGAGTCCTTTCTACAGGTAAATATTCAGACGAAATTGAAAATGTTCAAAGAAAGTTTCTGAAAGCCATGCAGTATATAGGTACCGCTGTTATCGTACCTACTTATAGTACCTAACCTTTTAAACAAATACAAGCTACAAAATTTGAAATCTTGACTTATCTTTTGGAGACGATGTTTCTATTTCACCTCTGCAATAACACATTTGATTGTATTGATAATGTATTGTAAGTAGAATTAGTTAAGTAGTACCTACCTAGAAATATCACGAGCCTGGGGTACGTGTGCGACCCCTGTTTGCTGTATCATCTAATCGTACGAACGCAGGTTTGCGGGCACCCTTACGTCGGCGTCGCCTTGCTATGCCATATAATAAGATTTCATATACATAAATATCGGCATCTTCGCTGTTTCAGCAGGAGAATTTAGACGCCTTGTTTGCGTGAAAATGAATTATGTTGACATTAGTTACTCGTAGTTTTCTTCTTTTTTTTTGAGAATAAAATCAAAAAAAATATTAATTTAATAAAAATTGTGTAATAATAATTTATTTTACTGACACCTTGTTTGTACAATTAATTCTGTTGACATTTTAATCTATAATATATTTTTAACATTTAATCCGTAACATATTTTTTTTACGATTGTTTTTGCTTTTTTAGTAATAATTTAACTATTCTTAATATTTTATTTTATATAACTTCGTATCTTTCTTTATATACATTGCTGTTAAGTTTTATCAAAAGCACTTAATTATATTTTTAAATTTTGGTTTCTATTTGTAAGCGCAAGTCATATTAATTTTTTTATTATGTGGAAAATATCGCTGAGTGTACATTTGTTTTCATTCGTGCTCAAACTTTATGTATTACTGTAGTGTGTAGTCTTGTTTTCCCAAATAAATAAAAACAAACTAAATAGGCAATGTTCACAATTCACAATATTATCTTAGAATGTCTCTTGTTATATCATTTAAGTTTGTTGTGAATGATGAGTGCTAAAATTAGTGGATGGATAATAATAAAAAATCAACAAGAATAATTTAATATTTTCAATTTTATTGTATAAACATACGTTTTAAACAGTTCTTATAATTAAATTCGAAAATACTTAGTTCAATTATTAAGTTTAAAATATTGAAATTATTAATGTAAATATATTATGTGCATATATAAATTATTTAAATCGTAAAATACATACTTTTCATTTACACTCCCATAGCTATAAAGTGAAGGTTAACAAAAAAGATCGGATATTATTTCACTGACATGAATTGGATACTCGATCTTATGTCTAGACAAATTTCATTTATTAAAGTACTTATACGGAATGTCTTCATGATTACAATAATTCAAACAAGTAATTCGTGTATTCAATGAGAAGTTTTTGCAAAAAACAATGTAAAGTTTACTAATATAATATACAGCTCATAAAAATCGTTTCTAAGTAGCAGCAATTTAACGCTTGCAATAAATTTCACAAAATTAGTACACACAATGTAATTAACAATTATTACCAGTGTAACCATTAATCACATATATGTAGTTTCTGGAGAATTCTTTATGAGGGTGGCGTTGTGATTTCCGTTATGCAAACGGAAGGTGAAATGGAAATGATTACCAAACTGACAAAACTTTTGATATTTTGTTTTACAAAAACACCAATATTAGTACATAATGTGACGAGACTGTTACAGCCAAAAAAAAAAAATAGACGTTAACACCTGTCTACTGTCACCAATGTATTCCAATATTTCAAAACGACACGAAAAAAATTAAAGGCAGTGTCGCTAACACGATCAAAACAAACGTATCGCGGTAAGGGGCGTCCGTGACCCTTTCACTTGGCATTCAAAAACACGTGGACCCATTTACATGATATAAACGGATAAAATGGTGGAACGCCTACACTTGTCATTCGAGACCAAAATCATCAAAATATCTCAATAAACAAAAATCATGTTTTCAAGTTACGTATTGTAAGGTTCAAGTCGGATCAATGACCTTGTTATCTGACGGAGACTTTAATAATAACAATGCATGCTCATTTAATAATCCTCTACATTTTTCTCTTTTTATCATAATTACTCATGGCTATTTTAAACTCCATAATAAATAAATTGTAAATAATCATTTAGTTGTATGAACAAAAATTGTATTAAAAATATAGCCTAAATGCAATAAGAGTTCTGAAATCATTGAAAAGGCAATCCGTCAATTATGGAATCACAGATAATTTACATTTTACTATTGCTTATATTACGACTATCGCATTTTTACTCTCATAATTTTATAAATAGTATTTTATTTATGTTTATTTCCCTCCTGGCCAGGGCAGGTAGCTCCCCCATCCTTTGCTTGGGTTTGGATCCAAACCTGTAACACATAACAGCGTAAAATAAAATTCTACAACGAATTCAGTCGTTATACACTTCACACATGTAAGTCAAATTGTCTTCTATAAGGAGAATAAAACGTTTAAAACACACAAACGTACTTATACCGCGTATTTTGTATTATATTCGTTTTTTTCTCTAAACATGACCTCTACAAAATAGTATTTTCGGATGTACTTTATGATAAGAGTAAGTTTTCGTGCGAGCGTTTATAATCCTTGCCGAAAAATCGTTAACATCTTTTTGGGGTCGGCCGAAGCTGGGTAAATGAGATGCGCTTTTTATTTAAGGCACGGTGGCAGATTTTTTTTTTCATTATTTAGCAGTATCGTGCCTTGTACTGGAATACTTCTACTTTCTTTCATTCCACAAAACTAATCCTTAGGTAGGTACAGCTAGCAGCGGCGGAATAGGAGTGCCGGTATTGCGGGTGCGCCGCTCTCCCTACCTTCCGCGGCTTGGACGGGATCGAAGTAGTGTGTCCCTGTCCCCTGCAGCCGAAAAGTGGTACGTGGCGGGGCGACTTACCTGACCCGTCACAGGGGGACCAAGGGTACCATACACGGGGTCGTTTGGCGCCCATATGCTGGATTCGTCCCTGGTGTGCTCACGGCGTGCAATGTGTTCTGCTGTGCCGGTGATGGGGGTACTCCCCAGAGTGCTAACACTTGCCCGTGTTCCCGCCATAAGCGGCACAGGAGGACACCGTGGAATTTTAGTGGATAGGAGTCCCACATAACTGCGCTATCTCCCCGTGGTAGCGCAGTATGCAAGAGCATTTATCCACGCGAAAAAAAGGTGGGTACAGTTTTAATCTAGGTTCTGGATGATAGCCTTACCTTTGGCGACGGCATTAATTTTCTGCGTCTCTTCGTGTGTGAGTGTGAGTATCTTCTGTAGCACTGGCACCAGCCTGCTGCGCTCGTCACCGGGGGCCAGTGTCAGGAACTAGAATTAACGACGTTATTGTTAAAGACAAAATAAGCACCATTTTCTTTGTTGTAGAAAAAAGGAAGACTTGACTGGGGATAGTAGGCCATTGTACAGAATACGGTGTTACCAGCCAAATGCATGATATTCATGTCTGTAATCACCAAAGGGATTGGAGATTGTGTATTAGCAGAACGAGTGAGCCTTTTCTCACTATTCGGGCACAATCGTCGCCTCCAACATTGATGCTGGGTCTCTCCTACATATGTTCACGCTCAGCAGTAGTGCTCGCGATCAGTAGACCAGAGAATACTACTAGTCCTCTTACGACAACAATTCTCAGTAAATGGAATCTTCTCCCATGTTGAAATTATAGGGCAGCGTTCGGCAAGTTGTGCGGTGTCTTCTCGTCCAACTTACCACAGTGTCTCAAGACAAAAGTCTATGACCAGTGTGTGTTGCCAGTGATGACATATGGCTCTGAGACGTGGTCGCTTACAATGGGCCTTATCAGAAAGCTTACAGTCACTCAAAGGGCAATGGAGAGGGCTATGCTCTTATATAGAAATACGAACGTACGTGAAACTACGTAAGTACGTACTTGTTTAGTAAAGGTCATTAATTTTCATAGACCATTATAATGACCAAGTGACATTTAACCCTTAGGTCGGTTGTTCACGAGGCACCGCACGACACGATTTGCGGTCACAATTTTTAAAACACTACACATTGCAGACGATCTGTCGTCCGTTCGTCTTTTCACTAGACACGAATCTGCAACGACACTGCAGTGCACTTGTATTGTTCTATAAGCGCGTGAGTGACGAATCACGCGCTAGCCGTGCTTTAGGGTTTGTCGTGTCGTCAACAAGCTCATACTTATTTTGTACTGCCGCTAAATAGTCACAGCAAAAAAGTCGTGACGATATAGCGGCATCGACGACGTAGCCGAGAACCGCGCGTGTAGTGCGGCGTCGTGCAATGAACAAACGGTCCATGTAAATATATGGAGCTCTGAATCGTGACCACCTTTTGACGTGCCGTGTGTCGCGTTGTGAACAAACGGCCGAACTTTTTATGCGTCAAATGCTACGCCATAAGTTGACTCGAAATGCCAAACGAACCCATTGATGTATTAAAAGTACGTAGATACGGGACTGCTCACAGCGCTTGGTCCTATACTACTAATCTAAGTGAATGCACGCAGCAGGCACTCAGTCACGCACGGCACATGGTTGATCCCACAGCTCAATAATTTCAGTGTTTTTATATTTTTTTGCAATAAATACGCATCAAAATGACTTCTTGTGTAGGTAAACAGTGTTTAAATAATACCAGAAAGAAAAGTATCACTCACGGGATCACTCGTAAGTACAGTTAAAAATGTTAATTTGTTGAAAATTACAATAATATTTAATGTTTGTTTCGCCATATTTGTGAGAGCGAGATAGATATTACAAAAATGCGTGAGAGACACGATACGCACATATTGCAATGTAGTTTCATTCATTTAGCATTCGGACAACATTCGGCGGCTAACGCGATTTCGCTCGCACTACAGCGCCGTCTCCTATCTCTGTCCTTGTCTATCGGTAACTGTAGGTTTGGGACTGGTGACATAGATGTGTGAGTTTCGATGCATGTAGTCGTGCGCCGAGCCCAGGTTTTTTGATCACGAAGTTAGCGCGTAACGTATCTTCCTACTTTTAATACATCAATGAACGAACCTCATAAATTCGAGCTACTCTATCGCCGTTACTCATTGGCACAAAGTACATAAGCGGCGGTGCGCCGTTCATTGGTATCTTACGCTTGTCACTCAAGCCTACGAGCGGCTACGTACAATTAATTTCCCTGCGTGTACATACCTTAAGCGTAACGTTCTTCATGTACTCGGTGTTGTGCGCGTTCTGCGTGGCGCCCCGCACACGCCTTAGTTCCGCCTTCAGCAGTTCGCTCAGCTGAACCATGCGCGCGCACTCGCGCTCCGATTCTGACAGCAGCACTGTTACGTGTTTCACCCTTTGTATACAGGAGAAAAGATCAAGATTATTCGGGATATTTAACAGTGGGCTAAGGCCCAGATTTTTGGTCGGTAGTTAACTCAACCAAAGATTAAATTTGGTTATAAATTTCGGTACAACCAACGCCAAACAAACAATCAACGAAGATCAACCAGCTGCATTCTCAAAATACTAAACTAAATGTTTTTTTTTTTATTTTTAGCTTTTCTGATCATTATTTTGTGGTAATTTTTTCATATAAAACATTATATTATTCATTTCTTTTTAGAATTGTAGTGGAAATGCTGCAACATTATTTAAATAGCGTCAGGGGATTTTCTTTTCAAAGTTTTGTTTCGTTCCACACCTACATTTTGATTCACCCCGTTTGTAGATTTCTGAGCTTGAGCTTACCTTTGTTGCTGAGCTTGAAGCCTCCGCTTAAGTTCAGCTATCTCCTGGTCAGGCGTGAGCGCGAACGAGGAGGTGTCCATGGCCTCGTCGTCCGGGACGCCTTCCTCCAACAGCCGCTCTAACGGTACGGGCGACCGGCCGCTACCTCCGCTGTACTGCTTTGACGGAGGCGGCGATGGGGCTGATTCAGATCCCTGAAACACGGGTTTTGATAAAACGTTATTTGATGGATATAATCGACCTATTTCGTTCAAGCTTTACTATTTCTTCTGCTTAGATTCAGCCTTCGTCTCAATGACAATGCAGGCTAGTGCGGGGAGAAACCAAAATTGTTTTAGATTTTTTGGTTTTAGAACCAATGGTGTATCAAAATGCGAAAGGGTATAACCAGGTCAATTAAAGAAACGAATATAAAACGGCGGTGCTTGTCATGTTCTCTCGCTTGCTCACTATTGCCTTCTATAGTGTGCAAGCGAGAGAACATGATAAGCGCTGCCATTTTAGATTATTTTCTTTAATGAACCGGGTTATAGTGTAAGTGCGAAGATCTAAAGTAAACTGGCCTAATACGACGCATATGGTAGAGGTCATCAGCTTACCGAACGCGACATTACCACAATTTTAAATAGAAGACGCCCTTTCCGTGCCAGAATATAACAATTATTGAACATAAATATAGTGTTTCATTGCGTTCATTATTCACGGCCAATCATACACAGCCATATACAGTGCAATAATTATTGTTCAACCGTTTCCCGTAAATTTTATTACATAGGCACATGTTTAGTTAAACTTCTTGAGTAACATACAATGTGCATTTACGTTGCTTTTGTGTAGTGTATTTTAAGTTTAGAGGATAACTGTTATTTCAACGTAGGTGATAATATTTCCTGTGCAAATCGCAAGTGACATCACAATTAAAAATTAATTAATGAAAAGTAGTGTCCTTATTATATAGGTCCAGCCCCATTCTGCTATAAAAAGAACAGCGAGAACAGACAACGCTAGATCTGTTGTGATTTAGCTCTATTCTAACTTTATCTGATTAACAATCTTAGTTGTATTACAATAGGGCTCCTTTTTTAATGCGTTTGATTTATTATAATATTATTTACCTCTCCCTCCTCCCTCGGAATCATAGAAACATTGATATCCATCTCGCCGTCGCTGTTCTCATCTTTGGGTATAACAGGCAACATGTACTGGTTTCTATTGGCGTCATCGAGCGAGGCAACTGCGACGTTGCCAGACTTCCTCATCTCCTGAGCGGCGGACAGCTGCTTCTTCAACATTTCCGTCTCCTTCTGAAGCTTCGCCTCAAGTTCACTGATTTGAGTTTTGTAACACTGTGTTACAGTTGAGACCTGGAAAAATAGAAAGGGTTCTTTTATTGTATATCAGGCTGATAACGACAACTCATCACAACAGGAAATAGTACAAAGTTAAATCTTAGCGTGTCGATAGCAAATATAAAAATTTAAATATTGTGGTTGGCCCAGAATTCAGCCACGGCAACACCATTCGGTGACGCAGTCATAAGGTCTTCGCAAGTACAGGTGACAGGGCATGCTGCGCACTCCTTAAGGTGGGCCATGGTCTGCGGAGATATGCTGCACAAGCACTGAAGACTAGTGCCATCAGAGAACGAATTAAATTCCAAATATATAGAACAAGGTTGCAAATGATTGAGCGTTTGAGCACTACATGAGTATTCTACATGTTATTGAGCAGCACCCTAACTGTGTAAGTTAATAGCACGCGGTATGCTTCCCTTGCATTAATTGCTTCATACTTTCAATAATCCGTCTACTCAAAAGCGTTAAACACGCAATGAATAAATACTCTTGAGTCATCAAAATGAAAGGGAAGATGTGCTTTGTGCTGTTAAAATAAATACGCTGGCAACGAGAGAGCACGCGAGCAGTCTCGCGGCTGTTTGAGCACGCGTGGGCTTGTTTTGCTCGAGCATGCCCGCGCAACTACCGCTCAGTCTAAGCTGAACCTAAGCCTCCCATCCATAATTTAGAGTTTGGCCTAGACCTAGGCGCGATTACTAATGCATGTTGAATAAAAGGACACGTCGTTAATTGGCCGGTATGTGTGGCACCTCACCTGCATCTTATTTTGTGTCCTCTCCGACTCAATCTGTTGCGACAATCTCGCGAGATCGGCATGCAGGCGAGTAGTCCTCTGTTGCGCCCGCGCAGCCTCGCTCGTAGCCTCACTCATACGCCTTCGAGTGCTCTCAGCTTCCGATGTTATTTCGGTAATCTGCTCCCTAAAACGTAACGAAACTATTATTGTTGTCTATCCTCAACTTAAGCTTAAAGGCGAATGGACAAACCATCCCTTGTTAGGGTCTTTACAATAGCCGAAGCATGTTGTTCTAAACGCTATAGCACTAAGGTCAATGAGTAGGTAAATGGCTACCAAAAGAGAAGTGGTGATAGGCATATGTTTTTAACTAACTTTTTACAGCTTCTCGAGTCGCGGTCGGGATGCCGGGGATTGTATTCTCTACTGGATAGAGAATACAATCCACGGCATCCCGACCGCTTTCTGGCCCCGAAAATCCCGGGACTGTACTTTTTTAATCTCGGGATTTTAATTAGAGAATAGAGAAATGTTAACGCTTGTTAACATTTGTTAACTTTTTAACTCGTTTTATTTTCTTTTGTTTAAATAATATGTAATCTTTTTTTTAGTTTTTCGTTACGACTTATTGTCGGGCCTACGTTGTCCCCACATATCTAAGTACTAATGCTGTAACAAGGAAATGTTGTAAAACCAAACCATTTTTTTAAAAGAGTAACCATGGAGTTTCTTGCCGGTTCTTCTCCATAGGAAACGACCAACCCGAACCGTGCACCTTTTGTCGACGTTTTATAAGTGCCCATGTAGGCCTATATGAAATAAAAAAATTGATTTTGATTTTGAACAGACTATATCATCAACTAATTTTAATTGGCAATTGTTGAAGTGCACATACAACAGCTTGATCCGTATGGTGTCGGACGTAAAGAATCTCACCATCCCATATCTTCCCGTGGGTGTCGTCAACCAGTAAACCCGTCGCGAATCTAGTAAAAGACCCTAGAGCTAGATTGACCCGTCACTATACCGAAGACATACCGGACGTCAGCCTGTACGAGATTAGGATGGTTCTTAAACAGCTTAAGAACAACAAGGCACCGGGTGATGACGGCATTACGGCCGAACTCCTGAAGGCGGGTGGAAAACCAATACTTAAGGCCCTTCAGAAGCTGTTTGGTGCCGTCATACTCGAGGGGAAAACGCCACAGGCATGGTGCAGGGGTGTGGTGGTACTCTTTTGAAGAAGGGTGACAATGCCCTATTGAAGAACTATAGGCCCATCTCACTTCTTAGCCATGTCTACAAGCGTCATCACGAATCGTCTCGCGCGCAGGTTTGACGATTTCCAGCCTCCCGAACAAGCCGGATTCCGAAAAGGCATTAGCACCGTAGACCACATACATACGCTGCGGCAGGTTATACAGAAGACCGAAGAGTATAACCTGCCTCTCTGTTTAGCGTTTGTGGACTACGAGAAAGCCTTCGATTCGATCGAGACTTGGGCTGTACTGCAGTCTCTCCAACGGTGCCAAATCGACTACCGGTACATCGAGGTGTTGAAGTGTTTGTACAAAAACGCCACCATGTCAGTCCGACTTCAGGATCAGGCCTCGGAACCTATCTTTCTGCAGCGAGGTGTGAGACAGGAAGACGTCATATCTCCGAAACTGTTCACCGCTGCACTGGAGGATGTCTTCAAGGTTCTGGACTGGAGAGGGCTAGGCATCAACGTCAATGGCGAGTACATCACTCACCTTCGGTTTGCCGACGATATAGTAGTCATGGCTGAGACCATGGAGGACCTCAGTATAATGCTCGATGACCTCAGTAGAGCTTCCGAAAGAGTGGGTCTTAAAATGAACATGGACAAAACCAAGGTAATGTTGAATGCCCATGTAACACCCACTCCTATCAAGGTTGGAGACTCTACACTCGAAGTGGTGGAAGATTATGTCTACCTGGGACAAACGATCCAGTTGGGTCAACTTCGAGAAAGAGGTCAACCGTCGAATCCGACTCGGCTGGGCAGCGTTCGGGAAATTGCGCGATGTCTTCTCGTCCAACTTACCACAGTGTCTCAAGACGAAGGTCTATGACCAGTGTGTGTTGCCAGTGATGACCTATGGCTCTGAGACGTGGTCGCTCACAATGGGCCTCATCAGAAAGCTTACAGTCACGCAAAGGGCAATGGAGAGGGCTATGCTCGGAGTATCCTTGCGTGATCGAATCAGAAATGTAGAGATCCGCAAGAGAACCAGGGTTACCGACATAGCCCGAAAAATTGCCAAACTTAAGTGGCAGTGGGCAGGGCACATTGCTCGCAGAACGGATGGCCGATGGGGCAGAAAAGTTCTGGAGTGGCGACCGCGAACCGGAAGACGATGCGTTGGAAGGCCTCCCACCAGGTAGACCGATGACCTGGTGAAGGTTGCGGGGATTTGCTGGATGCGGGACGCATGGGACCGGTCAATGTGGCGACACTTGGGGGAGGCCTATGTCCAGCAGTGGACGTCTTTCGGCTGTTATGATGATGATGACATACAACAGCCAATATATATATAGTCGTATAGAATGAGTCTGACATCACAAGAGCATAATGCGTCAAGAATAATGGTACCATATCATTAATTTATTTATTTAATTGTTATAACATACAGTCCCTTGACATTTTCACTTTCAATAAGAACACAAAACAAACGCTAATATTGATCTGCGTAAATAATAAATGACGACGTAAAGACGTTTGTAATACAAGTTGTATGAAAACTAGACTACAAGTGAAACATATGTTTTTCTGTTCCTCGAATAAATGAAACAAGCAAAAAAATTGAAAACTCGATTTCGTTACCAACAGACAATGACTATTATAAATTGACATTACCTATTTAAGGTCCGACCGCACTAGGTGTAACTACGCGACGCGGCAAAAAATATTTTGTATGAAATTGTATGAGATAAAGTGTCGCGTCGCGTAGTTCCGCTGCCGCGTAGTGCTGTGTATCAAAAAAAAAAAAACAAACAATTTCATACAAAGTATATTTGGTCGTGCGCGTCGCGACGCTCCGCTGACGCGTAGTGCGGTCTGACCTTCATACTAAAATTTTATCGCTCTTTACTTCCGCGTACATATATAAAAACTACATAAAGTAATAATGTTTCCTAAATTCGGATAGGAATACTGTCAGTTGACGAACGAGGACTCGTAGTTATTGCGTCGCTAATCGCTTATTTGATATTGACCACATAACCATACAAACATTGTTGTTTTCTCCGAGGCTACAATGTACATCCAAATAACGCCAGTAATAATGTAAATATAGATACATACTGTGCCGATGCTAGTTTCGCTGTTAATATTTCTATCTGTCCTCTAAGGGCCGCAGCTTCTTCCTTCAGTTGCTCTTCTTGACTATGGTCAACAGTTTGGTTTTGACGTAACACAGCTTGAGCCCGCACCTAAACAAAAATAGTCGAATACATAATACTGAAATTAGCAGTTGAATCAAGTCCATTTGTATCGAGAACGTACCTTGTAGCTAGTATACTCAGTTTTTAAATCCGCCAATTCTATGTTAGTAATTCTTAATTTTTCATTCATTTCTGAGCACTTGAACTCCAATTTCTTAACTTTATTGTTGAGCTCTGCCTTGTCTTCGCCTAGTGCCATTATAACCTTTTCTTTGTCGGTTAGCAGTGACGTCAATTCTAGGTCTGACTCTTCATTCTTTCTCTTTTCATCTTCTAGGTCTTGTTCCAGTTTGGTTACAATGGTGTTCTTCAGTTGTATCAGGTTATCCTTTTCTCTCCCTTCTTCAATGGTGTGCTGCAGTTCTTCTTTGGCCAGCCTGTTTTGTCTCTCCTCAGTCTTTATTTGTTCCTCCAACAGTTTTATTTGTGTCCTCATTGCTGTGATTGTTCCTTCTTGAGTGTCTATTGTTGATTCCATCTACAATTTTATTTAAAAAAAAATATTACCCAAAACTAGTTTTCAAAACAAAACAACTTTGATATCTCCATTGCCACAAACTTACCTGCATCATTTTCTTCTTACTATCCTCCATCTTTGTTGATAGTTCTTTCATGGATCTTTCATAGTCCTCCATTTCAAGACTCAATACATTTTTCTTCTTGACATCGCGTCGAGCTTTCTCCAGGTTGTCTTTTGTTACTTTGTGAGTTTCCATTTCAGTTGCTAATTGTTGGGTTTTCAAAGCTAATTCCGCTGTATGGTCAAAATAAGAAAACTTTTAAGTCTAGTTATTATATTTTGCGATATATGTTCACTAGAAATGATTAAATAAACACCATTACCTTTCAACTTGTCTAGTTCAGTTGTAACGTTTTTCGTAGCTTCAAGAGCAACAGTTAAAGATTTAACTTTTTCTTCAAGTTCATTATTATCAGTTACATTTACAACTGTGATTTCTGTTTTAGAACCATCAACTTCGTCTATTGAACGACCAGACTTGCTCTCGCTAAGCAATTTCTCTAGCTTAGCTTTATCTTTTTCTGTTTGTTGCATCTGAGTTATGGTCTCATTTAATTTCTTCTTTAGCTTTAGAGCAAATATCCTCAACTTCGTGTATCTGTAACAAGTAAGGCAATTAGTGGGATTTGCAATAAAATTAAGGACACCATTAAATATGTTTTTCGTACCACTTGCTCAAAAAACTGACATTCTATGCCACAAAAAGCGAACATAACAATAGTCATTTTTAATCTGTTAAAAACAGGGAAAGAAAATTGTACTGAATTTCATTCATCCTCTAGGGGGAGAATGTGATTTAAATTTGGAATACTTACCGAAATTTATACTGAACTACTTCTGTGTTTACACCATTGAGTTGGTATATAAAGCATTATACATCTTTTTGAAAAAGGAATACGCATTTATTATGCAGTTATGATTATTAAATAAAATTACGAAAACCAACGAGGCCGTATGAGCTTGATGCCTTTGCTTATCCGACAAAAAAATATTAGTCTAGGAATTTGCCGCGTTTTTGTTTTCTTCAAATACATAAACGTTAAGTTATATTGTGTTAATTTTTTCGCAAATTGTACGAAAAGTAGAGTATTTTCCTCGGTGATAAAGCTGTCTTAGTCTTGGGTGAACTTAAATCCCTCGCTACACTCAGGACTCGTCTTAAATTCCTCGCTTAGCTCGTGATTTAAGTTTTTAACACCCTCGCTACGCTCGGGAGTAAACCGCGAGCGTAACGAAGGACTCGAGTCCTTTAAATCGCGATTAAAATCGTCACCCGCGACAGAAGACACTGCTTTATCCCCTTGGTTAATAATCTACTATTAAATAGGTCTGAATTGGTTGCATACTTTTCCTCAAATGTTTCATCTAGGTCTTTCATTCGCGAATGTTCTTCTGCTTTAGATATTGTAGATGTGGACATATCTTCATTTGGTAACTCTACTGTAACACAAATTAAACATTTATGGTTTGGAAACTGTTGGTTTAGTAACAAAAATAAAAGAACATTGTGTATGTATTCATTTAGAACTTTTTATATTACCTGAAGTAATCTGTTGTTGTTTTAGTTTTTCTATTTCTTCTTTCAAGGTTGATATAATCTCATCTTTTTGTGACAAACTTTTCAAGGCATTTTCCATATCCACATTCAGTTGATTAATAGTTTCAGTATTTTCGTTAGTCTTCTGCTCAGCATTCTTTAGATCGCTTTCAAGACCTTCATTCTTTTTAAGCAGTTCTACTTTCTCCTGGTTCATATTTTCTCTATCTTTCTCCAAAGTCTCTACAAGCTTCTCCATTTCAGACACAGCTTTCTGCAGTTTAGATATGGCCTCACCACGCTCTTTTAGTACCTGGTTGATTTCTTTCATTTCATTTAACAGTTCTGTATTTTCAGACTTATAGTTTGCCAATTTCGATTTAGCTTCTTCGTATTCAACAACAAGGCTATCGAATTCCTTAGATTTGTTTCGTGCATCTTTTATTTCTGACAAGAGTGAAGCATTTTCTTGTTTATAGGCACCCAGTTTTGTCTCTAATTTCACAATATCAGTTTGTAAAGACACATTCAAATCAGATAAATTGTCGTCTTTCGGCTGCTCCAATGAAAGTTTTAATGTCTCCACTTCCTCTTTCAACAGTCCATTTAAATCTTGTAAACCCTCATGTTCTTTCTTAAGCAAGTTGAATTGTTCCTGCTGCGCCATCAGATTACATTTCAACATGTTAATCTCACTCTCTTTTTCAGATTTGAATTTAATCTCAAAAGCAGACTTCTCTTGTGTAAGCAAATTCAGTTCAGCTTTTAAAGATTTTAATTCTGTTTTCGTTTTAGATAGCTTTTCTGATTGCACCTTATTCTGATTCTCAAGCTCAACAACATTATCTCTTGCATTTAGTTTTTCTTTTACCAAAATTGATTTTTCACTTTCTAATGCCCTAACTTGTAAATTCAACTTATCAAGCTCATCACTATTTTGAGTTTGATTTTGTAGTTTGTCGTTTAATATTTCCTTTTCTTTTTTCAAAGTGTGCATTGATTTATCAAGTTCATTGAATTGATGAGTAATATTATTTAACTTTTGAGTGCATTCATTTAAGTTGTCCTTCAGTGATTTATTTTCATCTATAATGTGACCTTTCTTTTCATCCAAATCTGCAATGATTTTTATGTTTTCAGTTGCACTGTTTATTAGTTGTTGTTCTAAATTAGACACTTGGTCTTTTAATAACAAGTTCTCTTCATTTAAGACAGTTATTTGGGCATCAGTCACACTATAATCCATTTTAGATTGTGTTACTTCATGAAGTTGTTTTTCTAGTTCTGAAAGCTTAGTTTTCAGTGACAGATTCTCACTGTTTAGTTCATTTATTTGATTATCAAGTACTTTTGATGCCTTTATGATATCATTTTGCCATTTAGGAATATTTTCTGAATATTCTTTGACTGTTTTAGCAAGAATAAATCGGGAATTCTTTAATTGATTGATGCAAGCAGCACATTTCAAAATTTTGTCTTTGTAACTCCTCAATTTGACATTCGCTTTTTCTTTTTTAACTTTTTCAGACTCATATAATTCATTTGCCTCATTCAATTTAGCTTCATAGTCTACATTGCTTTGAACTTTACTTTCTAATTGATGAATTTGAGCCTTTAATTCTTCAATTTGTTTTATATAGTGCTCTTCTGGAAAAAAGGAACTAATTAAAAAAAAAAAAAAAGTAGGATATAAAATTTAGCCCTTCATACTTTGCACAAAGAAAAATTAAAGTTTTGAAAAGGAATACCTGTATTAACACTTTCTTCTAATTTTTTAAGTTGTTCTCTCTGTTGCATTCCAATATTGTTAAACTCAGCTGCACTAGCTTCAAACTCAGTGAGTTGATTCAACAACTGCTCATTTTCTTCTAACAGCCGATTGTTTTGTCTACGAAGTGAAGTGACTTCTATATCAAGATCTGATAACTTCTGATTAATATCTGCTATCTTGTTATCTTTTATAATCAAATCAGATTTGTAACTATTAATGTTTTCCTCATATTTTACACACTTAGTGTTAAGTGCTTTTATCTTGTTTTGAGCAGAATCAACTTCAGTTATAAAGTTCAGTTTTTGTTCTGTTAATGAATCAACAAGTTCTTGCAGAGTTGTTATGTTCTCTGTACTTGTTTTTTTTTCTTTCACACATTTTTCAAGTTCAGTTTGCAACTCTGTAAACAGTGAAATGGTTGTTATATTTTTTTTTATCCGCAATGTCTTATTCACCTGCACATTACTTTTACAGAATATTTAAAAGTTGATAAATGATTATAATTTCATTAAAATTAGAACAATAATAAAAATACCTGATTTGGCTTGTTTAGCTTTTTGGGCTAACACCAGTAAGCCTTTGCACTTGTTTATAAGTTCTTCTCTAGTCAAATCATCAAATGGGGTCTTTTTAAGACCACCGTCTTGGGGCTAGAAAAGAGAATAAACTTATAAGATATTATGTATAAATTGTTGTTAGACTGTGATTTTATTTTGTTGTAAATCTTTATTAGTGAGGTCTTTATCACAACCAGACTAAAAATGAAAGAATTAAGAGAAGTGTACATACTTCTAAATAAATAAATGTTTATTTATTAAGGAATAGTTATTTATGCTACAAGTGCGGAAGGTAGGTGATTTCCGATGAGTAGCATTTTTATTCACGAGCGAGCGAAGCGAGTGAGTGGATAAATCGACACAAGTCGGAAATCATCTTACGGACGTGTATCATACAATATTTTACTATGCATTGTGCGAGGAAATAAATAAATTAATAAAATGAAATGAATAAAATGGCGGGCTTATTCAAGCGCGTTCAGCATATCCACAGATTAACTAATAGTTCCTCGGGCATATCTACTGCGCATGTACAAATAGCTGTCACATCGTAACGTAATAAGGCACGAACAAAATATACGTTCTGCCAAACATATTAAATGAATATTTAAAATTAATTTATTGATCAAAATCTAAATCTAGAGTAATTAAAAACGCCTGAAATAAAGTATTACTTTTTTTCCTTGTATATGAATGATAATCTGTACATAACTAATTTTAAAACTTTTCTCAAATAATAAAAACTCTATGCGTCGGGCTGACGTTGGAGTTAAAAATTAAAAAAGTACAGGAAAGTAAAAAGCACTAGTGAAAAAAGTGACACTTTCCGCACAGTTTGGCTGCTTGGAAAGCCGCTCTTTTCGAGGACATGCATTGTAAAGGATGTTGTCATCGTATACGTAAGCAGTAATGGAACTTGTGTGTATTGTATACAAAATAGTTTGAAAGAATTCCATATACCAGGTACTATTATACTAAGTCCTTGATGTAGTACATACTGTACTTGAAACATGAGTTTACGTGTAAGAAACTATGTCTATAGACTTCTACTATACACTTATATGTTTGTTAACAAACCGATGTGTCTGGTTGATCCATGGTGGAACGCTTAGAAGTTGTATCTCAGTCTTGAAATGAAATTAAAGGGTTTAACATTTTAGCAGTGGCACATTCAATAAAATAATAAGGCTTTCTATATTTTGTAGTAAATTCAGTCACATCACAATCACACAACCCACTCCAAAAAGCACAATTATGTCAAAATAATGTCAAGTAAAGTCATTGTCAATCACGAAACTTGAGTGTCAAGACATACGTCAACGTCACTGCCAAAAACAATACGTATAGGGTAGCAACTCTACTCGACTAAATTAATAAACAATAGATGAAAACGATTAGTTCCTATCTCTCTAAGGGAACACATTGTCAAGATATTCCCTCACAGTCAAACGCCAATGCGCGGGACAGCCGTCATCTTGAAATACTAGGGCACTCGTTCATTAAATACGGGCACATCGGTCACTAATTCGGGCAGGTAATTTTGTAGGAATTCCAGGTAGTCTTCGCCATTGAGATTATTGGGCAGGTAATGCGGTCAAATTACCTGATTCCCAATCAGTCTACGTCTTAGGAGGAGAATACCAGGCGAAATATAGGGAGTATGTTATTATACCCAAAGATAACTATTATATACATACCATGTCAAACAAACAGCCATCATGATCATTGATCATTGTCAAACAGCCTGTCCAGTCCATTACCGCTACCTCCTTGGTCTGAACAATGCCTAACTTCAAGATGTCTATTCAGTTAGTCGATTGTGTCACTAGTGTCATAAAATTCCACTACTCTAATTTATAGTGTAATGGCGGCTCTAGTCATCACTGCTATCGTTTCATGTGTGTGAATGATTAAATTAATAAGTTTTGTAGAAAATATGTGTTTTTAAGTGTTGTGATTAATTGAAATGTGATAAAAGCTCGTATACTATTATTTCACCGACCCATAGAATTCTATAATTTTCCAGGTAAGCGAAAAATGTATGTTTGATATTCAAGCAATATCTTTTTGTCGCATTCGCAAACCTTTGCGGGGCGCGTCCATGAGTAATATTGTGGCTTACTTTACTTTTATTTTATCGCAATGTCAAGTCTTGTCAAAAGTCCCGCTTGTTGTGTCCATAAATCATAATGAAAATGTACCTCGCTTTGGATGAAAAGTGTAGCGAAATACTTTGATGATACGTTCTTGCTACGATGTATGCTCGTAGGATATTGTCACCTTTATTGCAATATTCTCAAATTATGATATCTTCTGTATGAACGAACATAACAGCGTCATGTTAAGTTCTTATTGTACGAGTCGTATCTTTTTTACGCATGTAGAACGGGCATAAGAAGACGAAATGTCGAGTGATGAGGATAAGCCACCTGCGCCACCGGTCCGGCTCACCAGCAACCGTGCCACGGACCGTGGCGATTCTGTAGCTTCAGTGGACATGAGGCCTCTTCCAAAAGGTAACAAATCTTGGCAGCTGTCCAGTTAATTCATGTGTAATTTAAATGTGTATTGTATCCACCAACTAATTGTGCAAATGAGTTTGTAAACAATAGACAGACCAAAAGATGAATCAACAACAATTAGATTCACATTGTCTTGTTGGACTGACTTAGTGGTACTCTTACTTGTACTAATCTATTCACATCTCCAAATCATTATTACATTACATTTGAAAATTAAATAAATACATTTCACAATTATTGTGATTGTTTCAGAACCTGATGATGGTGGCGATAGGAAGAAGAAAACATTAAAAGCTAAAATCAAAGGCTCTAAAAGTACTGCTCACAATGACAACAAACCTAACATTAGCTACCCAACTAACTTTGAGCATACGGTTCATGTGGGGTTTGATGCTGTCACAGGAGAGTTTACTGTAAGTAACATTATAGTATTTGCCTTTCCAGTTTGTTATGATTATAGTCACCTTGAAAAATATATTTCCATCCATATTGGTTCTCTAGGGAAAACCCATGACACATCAGTGTATCTACCCATACCCCACATACATAATATTCATTGCACTAATATTGTTATGTGGACATTCTTAGGTAATGATATGATGTCTATAATTAGAAGGCAATTTTTCTATTATAGTCTTGTAGTTTTGGTACTATAAGAATCTTTTTATAATCTGAAATGAGAATGCATAGAGAGAGATTTTTGTAAAACCTTCTGAAAATTCCGGACTGCACTGATGCACCTTTGATGCAACACTGTGTCTGTCATATTCTTATAGTTTTCCACTATGATTGTACTGAAGTCCCTATGAAAACAAATAATAATCTTTATTTAACCCAGACCCATATATTAAATAAAGCCTTTAATAAAAAAGAGTGGTTGGAGCTTCTTGCCTAAACACATTGCCTCACAGCTTTGATGCTTTGCTTTTTTATAAAAGTGGCATATCAAGTATTTTTATTTGACATTTCTTTTTAATTATTCTTAGTTGTCAACAAGTAATTCATAGCTAAACTGGAGCATTGTAACTTGAGATCAAACTCTTTCTTATAACAATAATTGTAGCTGGATATAAATTTAATGGTTCTTATAATTTTTTATGTAAATTAGTTGGTAATAAAATATCCTATCAACAATTAGTTTGTAAAGTACAATACAAGCATGTTTTAAATATTAGAGAATGTACCTATATTTAGAATTAACAACTTATGGGTTAACTCCATGGAATGTTAATAGACCGTCATTGTTTAAAAAATGTGTAATGGTGGCGTTGCTGTCTGTTTGTAATAAAATTTATTTAAAACTAAAACAGTCCCTAAGGAACAAGTAATGATATCATGTAATTGAGTTCCATGTATTACCGCTTTTGTTTCAAGCTGCCTATGACAGTAAGTAATAGCTTATATTATTATATGTTTAGTACTTTGTCACATTACACCCTGTTGAAATACATAATGTGATAAAGTACATCTTTCATTAATATTTTGTTCACCTACTTCTTATGTTATTTATTTATTTGTTTTTAGTTGTTTTCATGTTTAGGTACAAAATTTTTGTATAAATGCAAATCTATGTGTAGCATGCAGTCTGTATTCCTAAATACCTTTAATTTAGGATGCCATAACATTCATTTCTTCCTTTCATACTTCCTTAGATTTAAAAAAATTATGATAGTATCATTGTGTAGGTACTTTCAGTATTTTATTAAGTAATAATTTCTTTAGATTATACAGTTATTTCACAGATGATGCTTGGAGATCATTCATTATAACTAGCTGTTTACTATGAACTTTAGTAGTATTTATGTTGTGTACAAGAAAAACCTTTATATTTCCTTAATAATTTAATATTGCAGGCAGTAGAAGAACTATTACTATCACATTTAAGAGATTAAAGAAAAGCATTTTGCATGACTTATCTTTTACTTCAAATAAAACTTGTTATATAACTTGATAATCTAATTACAATTTACAGTTCCACAAATGTGGAAATTATATTGCGCTTGTATGAGCAAAAGTGTAAAATTTTTTGTCAAGTTATGGGGTAGTTTTACATGTTCACTTATAGTTAGTTGGTGGGGTCTACGGCCTTGTGTAGAAACGTCACTAAAAACAGTTCTGAACTAATTCTATGTACAAGCGCACATACGCTTTATAAATTGCTGCAAACTGTAGAAGTTTTTATCGAACCATGCATGTTTAGTGTAACTTGAATATGCCCCGTTTTGAGTGTGTGATGATTGTTCTTAGGGTATGCCGGAGGCGTGGGCGCGGCTGCTTATGGCCGCCAACATCAGCAAACAGGAGCAGAAGAACAACCCTCAGGCCGTGCTAGACGTGCTGAAATGGTACGACGCGTCCGCCACGCAACCGCCGCCTTCCAAATACATGACGTCGGCGCAGATGCATACTACACACTCAGGTACTCTTTTCAAACCAAATTGCTTCCAATTTTAAAACAAAAGTTACGTGATATTATTTTTGTCTTGAATGAAAACTGGTTTATAATTTGTACATATTTAGAGCGCACAGTATTGTTGTTTGAGGCTAAACCCTGACCAAAGGTCGATTTCTGACAGAAACCGAAGCGATTAATTTGCTTTGCTTCATCTAAAACTTTTGCCCATTTTGGCCGAAGACGGCCGAAGCCGTTATTCCGGTTAGTTATTTAACTTAATGTTATTGTTGACAGGATCTTCAGTATCCCGAGTTTCCTCCAGCAGCCCTTCGTCTTCAACACCCACGGATACGGAGCATCCCGAGCCCCCACCACCGCCACCTTCCCGACCTGACCGCACCAAGAGTATTGTACGTATCACTTATTCAAAATGGATTGAATACTACAAATTTTTAGATAACCTGTCTAGCATAAAAGTAAACAAAGAAAATAATGTATGTAATTACATAAACAATACTTGAAATGTATGTCTAATTGGAATCATAATTACATCTAACCTGGTATGACTGCGATTGTCTCTTTACTAATCAAACTTCAAGTTGAGTGGTCCTGTTTGCAATGTATTAAAGTGTATGTGTGATTCCAGTACACAAAACCAATCGAAGAGGAAGAGGCCCCGCCCCCGCGGCCCGCACCTGCGCCCGCGTCTCCCCCGCACGTCCCGCACCCGGCCCTCACCACGCACTCGGTAAGTGGTCATAGAAATACCATCACCATAATTATACATAGAATTATGAATTAATACTGGATTAATAATTCGTTGTGTTAAATAACGGCGAGGAGTACAGTAATCCCCAATCTTTTTGGATGGTCTGATGTTGTCTAGAATGTGGCTACGCAGTAGTAAATCTCGTACAAAAACTGCAGCGCACCGTGCCTTGCGCAACGGAAATCATATGTTCAGCTCGGCCAATAAGATTGCGGATTATTGAAAGTCATGCTGCGCCGAACCCAGATCAATTAGAATAAGGAAAGAAGGATGATTTTAATTTGTTATAACATTTTCAGCTATATGTAAAAGGTGTTAAAGTAGTGTTTCAATTGTTATCGGATTTGTTTTAAAGCCACTGTGTTAGTGATTTACAGCTACAACTAATGAGTCCGACGTTTTGTAATTAATATTTAGGAATTGTAATTTGTAATAGTTTTCCTTCTGTGGTATTTTTAGCTCGGTTTGAACTTCCTAAAACAAGCTAGTAAACACAACATGCAGACGCTTCGGCTTGAGACGGTGTTGTTAACACTTCTCATATAAATCAAATGTAATGGATCTTGACATTTCTGACTCTGCACATGTAACAGCCGAAACGTGTGCTTATCGCAATTCCTGCGGACACGAATAATATTAATAATGGTGTCTGTAGTAGTTACCGGCGCCGCAGTTCCGTTGACAGTAAATAATATAAAGGTTCCGCTTCAGATCTGCAGTCGAGCCGAGGTGGGTTCGGGGGCGGTGCTAGACCGCAACAAGAACCCGGCCGGCGCGCCGCACACGCCGCCGCCGCACGCACCGCACGCCCCGCACGCACCGCACGTTCCACCGCCGCCGGCTAACGGCGCGCAGACCAATACAGATACCGGGTATGAACTTCTTACCTACAACTGTCCTAAACTGGACATAGCATGCCGGGTAATGTAACTCAAGCTTCGAATGCTCTCGTGCATCACGGTACGGTCAGTGATTGGCTACTGTGCTGCGTGTCGTTGGTTCGTTTCCCGCACGGAATAAATATTTGTATAACCTACCAGATATGTAGTTTTGCCGGGTCTGGCTGT
Source organism: Orthosia gothica (assembly GCA_949775005.1). Lineage (NCBI taxonomy): Eukaryota > Metazoa > Arthropoda > Insecta > Lepidoptera > Noctuidae > Orthosia > Orthosia gothica. The sequence continues at coordinate 18,562,315 of OX459048.1, read as the reverse complement.
TTGCGTATGTGAGTTTAAATGGTTGTAAATGCGAAACCGAAATAATTCGTAAAGTGCAGCATTTAAAAAAAAAAAAAATATAAGCTGCTCAAGCCCGATGCCAGCCAGCTGCTGCGCTGTAACAAATTCTTGTGACAGCAGTTGCCATAAAGTTTGAGTAGAAACAAATGTCTGGTGGTACCACCATGCGAAAATCTTCGTTTCTACTTGTCCCTGGTTGCCTCCTGTTGATCCAATATTTCCACTTCACAGAAGAGCAACAGCCCAGCAGCAAAGGAAAAAGAAAATGACAGATGAAGAAATATTAGAGAAATTAAGAACTATTGTTAGTGTTGGTGACCCCAATAGAAAATACACCAAAATGGAAAAGATTGGTCAGGGGTAAGTCTTACAAATAGTCAGCATAACTTTCATAAACCAACTGACGACTTAGAACAAGATTGCAGACGTATTTTGACATATTTATTTATTCATTAACACATACATTTGTTATAACAGAAAGAGCCAAAAGTAGTCATAAATTGTTAATTATACAGTCCCAAGTAACGGGTCTAGATAGAAGCAAAAGTTACACGGAGGACAACTAAGTGTCACCCTCTGGAGTTCCGCCAAAGAGCAAGAAAATATGTCCAAACGCAGAGAGATGTTATTAATTATTCTTACTGCACGAACAACTGGTGCAAATTTTAAAAATTTGTACGGGTTGCCGGGACTTTAAAAAGCCCCTCCTGAGGCCCTAACCATAGCCGCCTGTTTGGAACAAACAATCCTAACGATACCAGTATTTGTGAATTATTCAGCATGCGTCGAAAAACCATAAAAACATATTTTGCAAGAGCGAGGTTGCGCCTAACCTCCCAACTTACAGTACCCAACCATCTCTATAACGGGGGTTGACACCAAATTGCTTCATATATAGATATCGGGTAAATTTCTTCTGCATCTTTTCCAGCATCTGAGAATACATCACTTCATAAGGATTCCAGATGATAGCACTAGTTTCTAAGTTGCTTCGTACCAAAGCATTATAAAGTAATATAGACTCTGCCACATTGACATAAATCACAGTTTACTTTGTTCTACCAGTGCGTCAGGTACAATGTATACGGCGATAGAGCAGACATGTTTTGAAATATAGATTCTGCCACATTGACATAAATCACTAATTTACTTTATTCTTCCAGTGCGTCAGGTACAGTGTATACGGCGATAGAAACGTCGACGGGTATGGAGGTAGCGATCAAACAAATGAACCTTAGTCAACAGCCCAAGAAGGAGCTGATCATCAATGAGATCCTCGTCATGCGGGAGAACAAACATAACAATGTAGTCAACTATCTGGACAGTTATCTAGTTAATGAAGTGAGTATGAGATAAAAAAAAAACCGACTAAGTGCGAGTCGGACTCGCGCACGAAGGGTTCCGTACCATTATCGCAGAAAACGGCACAAAAATCACGTTTTTTGTATGGGAGCCCCCCTTAAATATTAATTTTATTCTGTTTTTAGTATTTGTTGTTATAGCGGCAACAGAAATACATCATCTGTGAAAATTTCAACTGTCTAGCTATCACGGTTCATGAGATACAGCCTGGTGACAGACAGACAGACAGACAGACGGACCGCGGAGTCTTAGTAATAGGGTTCCGTTTTTACCCTTTGGGTACGGAACCCTAAAAATAACTTTCGACGCAAAAACGACAAGGTGTTGTAAGTTTGACGTGTCTGTGTGTTTGTCTGTCTGTGGCATCGTAGCTCCCGAACGGAGTGTTTCAACTGTCAAGTAATAAGTGGTCCAAACTATACGATCATAGGTACCGATACGTAACAATTTGTTAGTACTCTACCGTGATACTATACTTTCAACTCTACGCGTGTACACCAGGCTTTATTACGCCAGTTTGTAAGAAACAGAGCTATACAAGACGCATAGCACTATGCTTTTTTTTCACAAACGATTCATGTTTCAAGATAAATGTAGATAGGGCATCAGGTTAGCGACGAGGACCATAAATATAAATTCCTTACCTACCATCGCAAAGAATATTAATCATTATTATTTCATATTGTATGTTTGATTTTCATATTGTAGTCATAACTACAATGCACTGGCCATTCGGTTTGACGTCCGTTGCTGCCTTAATGTGCTGTAGGCGTGTTGTAATTGTGACGCGTAAAATATAACATGACGAGCCGCTGACGTCACAAAATACGGGCATAGTCTAAATCTGTTAGCAACAAATGCATTAACTTGTAATGCATCATGAATCATGACAACACCATAAAAATATAATCTGGCTTTATTTTAAACTCTTATTTGTCATAGTTTATGGTCTAAATTTGCTTGTAAAGATTTGTGTCTCGAGCAGATAGTTCCTCTTTGAAACGTTAATATTTTCGATCTTATTTTCTAGGAATTATGGGTGGTAATGGAATACTTAGCGGGTGGTTCCCTAACGGACGTGGTGACGGAGACGTGTATGGACGAGGGGCAGATCGCCGCCGTGTGCCGCGAGGTGCTCCAGGCGCTACACTTCCTGCACACCAACCACGTCATACACCGGGACATCAAGTCTGATAACATACTGCTCGGGTTAGATGGACAAGTGAAATTGAGTAAGTATCTGGATCACAAGGCATTAATAAAAATATTTTTTTCTATTTATCTGTCCGTAAGATTACCAAAAATATTGGATGTCATGCAAAATTTCATCGTCATTTTTAGTTAAAGCGAAAAAATAATATACGTGTCTTGGAAATCAACTGACGGACTAAGTAGAATTTTTCAGGCATTACCATATTATTGGAGATGCCAGTTAATCATACCGTAGAATATGTGTACTCCCACTGTATATATGTTATGGACCAATAGGCACTTGGTTCATAACAAAATACGGCATTATTCATAATGCCCGGCCAATTTGAAAAATATTGAAATAATTAAATTGACTGGGGTTTCTGAATAATTCCCAACAATGTCCAATTATTGGGCCGGGTAATAAAAAGATGTGTTTTTTTAAATTATTTTTGTTGACATTGGTTTTAACATAGAATAGGTAAGACGATTACTATTGAACCGCCGGGGTTCCTATTTCTATCTGCAGCGTCTAAAGTAACCTAACATGAAGGAGCTGAAGTGAGCGAGCAAAGCGAGCGAACTCAGCTCTAGGGCATGAATATCGGAATCTCGTAATATCGGAATCTCCGAATCACCGATATTTCTATTCCGATACTGAGTGATCCAATATCGGAATCTCGAATCAGAAAAATACCTTAATTTTAGCTCCTCGTGAAGCGTCGAGCGAGAAAGCGCGTTGACTACGGTGATTAGCAGTGGTCAGATATTCTGTTTACTGATCGGGCGCTCATTTACTTAAACTTCAATGCATAAAAAAGAAATATGTCTTGATGAATACCGGGGGATACAGTCCTGAGATTGCTAAATATATAACCTTTAAGTGTACAAGTAAATATTCATAAAACCCGCTAAAACAATGATATTTTCATTGATTACGGTTACGGGTATCCGCAGGATTTGAGACGTACGGGATCGGCCAATGTGACGACATTTCGGGGAGGCTTATGTTCAGCAGTGGACATCTTCCGGCTGAAATGACGAAGACGCTCACTAAGAGCAGTGGCGGCCCAGTGGTAACGGCCCCAACTTACGTATCGTAGGTCGTGAGTTAGAACCCAGGCAGGCGTTTTACTTTGTGTAAATTATTTCATCACCACTGCTCTTAAAACGGTGAAGGAAAACATTGTGTGGAAACCGGCATCTCCTAGGATCAAAAAAACGAAGACGTTTGACATTCACCAACCCGCACAGGGCCCGCGTGGTGGATTAAGGCCTATATTGCATCTCCCATACAGAGGATGCGAGATTCCCACTGCTGAGTCCCAGCAGTGGGCACATTATAAGGCTAATAATGATGATTACTCACTACACTTATCGGTACTACTTTCAGATTGATTAATAAACATTTATTTTCTGGATATTTTTGCATTATCCATTTTGAGAGACATGACTTATATTGTTTCTAGTCACTGGTGATTGGAGAGACATAATAGAAAATCCTTTTATGTCGCAGCATAAGCGTGTTTTTTTATTGTACTGAAACCAACTTTATACCGAATATGGCATTTAACAAAAAGAAATGCGAGATTTAACGAAAGTGCCCAATTCCGATATCAATATCGGAATTCCGATATTGAGATCTAATATCGGAAATCAATATCGGAATAGAAATATTCCGATATTACATGCCCTAGTCGCCACATTGACCGATACTTATACTGGATTTATAAATCTTTATTACTCACTGAACTTATCGGGACTACTTTCAGATTGATCGATAAACATTTACTTACTGTTTTTTAGCATTATCTTTTTTCAGAAAGCCACGACTTTTATATTTTCTTGTGAAAATATGCGCAGTTTAGGTATATAAACGCCCGTTTTACCCGGTCACTGGTGATTAGAGAGACACACAATAGAAAAGCCTAATATGTCGCGGCATAAACTTGTTTTTTCATTGTACTCAATCCAACCTCATTCCGAACTTGTGCAATTACCAAAAAAAAATTGCAATGTTTAACGAAAGTGCGCAATTCCGATATTGAGATTTAATATCAAAATCTCCTTCGAACTTAATCTATCCGTGTCGGGGTTTTGCCCTCAGCTCCCGAGCTCGCTCTTTGAATAATTCTTTGATCATAATTATCGAATTGCCATAAATATAGAAGTTTAAATCAGAATTCATTACATTAACCAATTTGACTTGACTAGATTCATAATGCTCGGGCATTATACATAGTGCCCTGATTAAACACTTGGTCCATGACATATACATTTTGTGACAACCTTGTGTATGTTTTTTTACGTTTTGTAAAGAGGAAAGTTATGCCCTGTATTGACAGATATATTATGACCTTTTTCTGCAGTCATAGAATAGAGTCACTACTTTCCTGCCGATGCGAATCTACTAATGAACGCCGACTAACGTAACTACCGATCTGAGTAGTTTTGTTATGTATGTTAAATTTTAAGGTACTTAGAACCTACAACCTACCTACCTAGAACCTTCCTACCTTTAGAACCTACCCTAAATGATATCAAAATTAATCACCTCCATAATGTTATGTCACAGCTGACTTCGGTTTCTGCGCTCAAATATCCCCTGAACAAAATAAGCGGACGACGATGGTCGGCACGCCTTATTGGATGGCGCCCGAGGTCGTCACGCGGAAGCAGTATGGGCCTAAGGTTCGTTATATTTCTATTATAGTAAAAATAATAAGACTGCGATTAATACCATACTACTATTATAAATGCGCAAGTAACTCTGTCTGTCTGTTATCTTTTCACGCTCAAACCGCTGCACAGATTTGGATTAAATTTGGTTTGGAGATAGTTTGAGATGATGAGAAGGATGAGACTATGTAGTATAGTATTTATCCCGGCAATCATCCTAAAGGGGTGCAAGCTTGTATGGTGAACTCCCCGACCCCACCGTTTATTGCTCAAGTAAGGCGGCCCACACACCTACAGCATTATTGCACAATATCAAAACCGGCCAAGTGCGAGTCGGACTCGCACACGAAGGGTTCCGTACCATTATCGCATTTTTATTTGATTATTTGATTTGAAATATTTGATCATCTGTGAAAATTTCAACTGTCTAGTTATCACGGTTCATGAGATACAGCCTGGTGACAAACAGACGGGCAGTGGACTCGTAATAGGGTCCCGTTTTTACCCTTTGGGTACGAAACTCTAAAAAATAGGCTATTCGAAGTACTAATGCAATGCAGACGATGTCGGGGCAAAAGGTATTAAACAATTATTACAACGTTCTTAGATATGTTATACTCTTATTGTTGTTGATATGTTCTATTTTTTTTTTTGGTTTAAAGTTTTATTACAGTGACAGGTAAAATTGACTGTTCAAGTGTATTGAGCCACTATGTGCGGTAGTTTTTTTTTATTAAAGATAGGCTTGACCTTGACTCTATTCTAGGTCAGAGGTGACAGAGACAAAATCAAGGCCTTAATTTGAATCTGTCAAGAACAAGAAAGAAACCCTCATGCCGAAAAGTCGGATGGCATGAACATAATCCTTCTCTTAAGTGAAGGACGTTTCTAAGCGATAAAAATGGAAGAATTATGGGCAAGAGCGGATAGAACCGATTCAGCCCTGGTGGTCATGACACAAATAAAACTTTGATTTTCACCATCTTGTGTTTATGGATGTTAATGTTTCTACAGAAGTGTTAATACACAGTAATAGATGTCCATATTAGCATCCCACGCCACGTGTATTTCATTAACACTTGGTAACAACTAGAGAGAAGAATTTCCGTACTTAGCTTTGATTTTTAATTTGTGTGTAGATCAAGGAGTCTTTCCGGATCTAATCAAACATAGTAAGGTTATACCACTTTTTAAAGCCGGGGACAGTAAAGACACAAATAATTATAGACCAGTGTCCGTGCTGCCGGTTTTCAGCAAGGTATTTGAAAAGATAATGCTAAATCAAATGGTCATGCTAAATCACGGTTGGCGCAGTGGTTGAGCGATTGACTGCTGCGCTGCGTGTCGCGGGTTCGATTCCCGCACGGAACTAATATTTGTGATTCAACATTTGGATTTGGATGTATGACCTACAGATAGTTGTTCCGGCTCTGGGTGTTGTGTATGTGAGATTATATGTTTGTAAACGCACCCACGATACAGGAACAAATTCCTAGTGTGGGGCAACGTTTTAAAAAAAAAAAAAAAAATTGCTCTTTCATTTTAGTACGAATAAAATCCTACACGAGAAACAGTATGGTTTCACCAAAGGACGTTGTACAACCGACGCTGGTGTCACATTATTAAAACACATCTTTGATGCGTGGGAGGACGGGCAAGATGCCATAGGTATTTTCTGCGACCTGTCGAAGGCGTTTGATTGCGTTGATCATGAAACATTGCTTTTGAAACTTGAGCATTACGGGCTAGGCCTTTTAGCATTAAGTTTCATAAAATCCTATTTGAATGATAGACAGCAATTAGTCCAAATAAACGGTGTCAATTCGTCGGGGTTGAACGTGAAAATGGGGGTACCCCAAGGCTCAATTTTAGGTCCTTTCTTATTTTTAGTATACATTAATGATTTACCCCATCTATTGAAAAACAAACTAAACATGGTGTTATTTGCTGACGACACTTCCTTGATTTTTAAGATAAATAGACGTGCGAGTAACGTTGTCGACGTAAATAATGCATTGCAGCAAGTTCTGAATTGGTTCACTGCTAATAATTTAGTTTTAAATGCTAAAAAAACTAAGTGTGTAAAATTTGCCTTGCCGAATGTCAAAAGTTATGATTGTGACATTATATTAAACAACGAGAAGCTAGAATTCATCGACAAAACGGTTTTCCTGGGGATCACGCTAGACTCAAAGTTACAATGGGGTCCTCATATAATATCACTTGCGGGGCGGTTAAGTTCGGCAGCTTATGCTGTTAGAAAAATTCGTCAATTTACTGATGTAGATACCGCGAGGCTGGTCTATTTTAGTTACTTTCATAGCATAATGTCTTACGGTATATTACTATGGGGAAGGGCTGCAGACATTCAGTCAATTTTTATTCTGCAAAAACGAGCCATTAGAGCGATATACAATCTTCGCCGGCGCGATTCTCTAAGGGAACTGTTTAAGGACATTAACATCATGACGGTACCTTGTCAATATATTTACGAAAACATCATGTACGTGAGAAAGAATTTACAACTTTTTAGTAAAAACAGCATTATGTTACTAGAAATAGGGACCAATTAATTCAACCAGGTTTCAGGCTGGCTAAAGTAGCGTCATCTTTTATGGGGCACTGTATAAAATGTTACAATAAAATACCGCCTCACATTCTAGAACTGAATGAGGCGAAATTCAAAACTTTTATAAAACGCACACTATGCAGGCAGGCATATTATACGTTGGGGGATTACATCGCTGATAAAAATGCTTGGCTTAGCGCTAGTCCAGCTCCACAGTCACTGGGGCACAATAACAAGTTATAAGCAGAAAAGTTCTGAAGTATTGTTGGACCTGCTGAAGACTGTATGAATGTATTTGTGTTGTATAGACTCAATTTATTTTTTATATTATATAACTGCACAGCACATATGTGAGTACTATGTACCAACTGTAAATCTACCATTTGCTATACCTTTGTTGTCGTACGTTGACTTCAGTGTGCCCTGGCAGTTGATAGTGTGTCATGCTCTCTCTTAATGTCTCTCTGATGGTGGCACATGTGTTGGATCATTCGGTTCCCTTCATGATGGTTGAGCTGAGTGGTGCCGATCCATGTGTCATGTTCGTGAACGGGCGCCATCGTTGGGATTGGTCATAACTTAGCTGCCTCCGCCTGTTTTTAATTACATAATTATTGTATTTTTAATTGTTTGTTTTACTGTAGAAGCTTTTAAGTGCGTTACTTTTTTTTGTTTTTTTTTTTTTTACATCTTTCTCACATGTATGTATTTTTTTTTTCAACAAGATAATGTAACCAAATACTTGTAAAACACATTTTTTTTTAAAAGAGTATGTGTGGAGTTTCTTGTCCATTCTTCTCCACAACAAGCTACATTTCCGAATGGACGGTAGAATCAATTACCCCCAGTTTCCCAGCTCGGAGTTGTCGGGGGGTTGGTGTGGCGGGTTGTCGGGCGCGCGTTGTCTGCTGTGATTGGTTGAATAAATTTTCAACAGCCAATCGCAGCGGATAGCGCTTGCTTGGCGGTTTGTCGCATTGGTTCTCCGATGATTTTGGGCTGGGAAACTGGACTGGAACTGGTCTGGGTATTAGAGACAATATTTTTTTTTTTTTGACGTTCGAAAGTGCCGCTTAATGGCCTAATTGAATAAATACATTTTGATTTTGATTTGTTAACACTTCAGCCTTCATTTCGGCCTGTTACACGAAGTCCGAATAACCGGTACTTACATACCAGTACTTAAGGCGCAGATACCCCTGAGTAGCTGATTTTAAAATGAGAATCATGTCTAAACGTCTAGTCGTAATTTTTTGTGAAAAAAAATCTATTACATTAAACCATTTACTTAATACTTTGAGCTAAGTAAATTAATTTGTAAAGTTATGTCTAACACTGACAATAAAACGACAATCGCACAATAAAACTTCCGAGCGTATTTTAATGAAATTGTCACCATCTCAAAGACAAATCAAAAAAAATAATAAAGAAAATTAATTAGACAAATTAGTCTCTAGTTCTTACCTTGAAAACAGATCTCAAGCTGTTGTTATCAGGGACTACATGTCGAGCTGGGTTTCAGTTCCCAGTGGTGTTCCCCAAGGTTCCTTGATGGCTCCGTTACTTTTTATAATTTATGTAAGCGACATCGACTCGTGTTTCCACAATTCAAGTTTACTCTGTTTTGCTGATGATTTGAAGATATTTTCTTCTATATCATCAGTTGATGATATGAATCCTCTCCAATCTGACCTGGCGCGACTGGATGATTATTGCTTGATTAACAAACTCGATTTGAATCCTGTTAAATGCTCAGTTGTCTCCTTTAGCAGAAAACGGGTCCCTCTCCCTACAACTTATAATCTTAAAGGGCAGCTATTGCAGAGATGCGATGGTGTACGCGACCTAGGTGTATATCATGATTCCAAACTTCTATTCAACGTGCACATTGTGCAAATAGTAGCCAAAGCTTCGAGGTCACTGGGTTTTGTTATGAGACTCGCAGGGTGTTTCAAGAGGGCCAAGACCCTTAAGATCCTTTATTGCTCTTTTGTGAGAAGTCACCTCGAATATGCGTCACAAATTTGGAACCCTTGTTATGGCAAATACATTGATCGTATTGAAAATATACAAAAAAGATTTATACGCTTTCTATGTTTTCGACTGCGTATACCGTACCATTCTGATAATTACTTAAATCTTTGCAAGAAATTTCATTTGCAAACAGGCGAAATTCATACATGGTGCGAGCGAGTAAGGACTTTAATATTCTTTGTAAAGAGTTCTCATTTGACCCATTTACCACTAAAACCTATTCGGCACGCACTCGGCTGAATGCTGACTTTTTTTTAAGTGTTTAGTTCTTATTGTTTTTTATTTAATCATATAAATCGTGCTTGTTAGTGATCCTAAGTTTTCTACTACTTTTTCTGTTTCAATCCGTGAGAACCTGTAATTGGCTCTATGTCTCATATACAATTGTTATCCATCTGTTATAGCTGTTGGTTCTCCTAGTATTAAATAAATAAATTATCTACATTTACATCTCAGGCGTTTTTTTAAAGTCGTTCCCTCAAGGTCGTTGGCGACAATCGTCTTCTTAGGCCCAGTTTTTTGTTCCGTAGTTAACCAATCAATGGTTAAATAAGCTAACAAAATAAAAAATCTTTGCATATTTCGTCAAAACTCAATTTTTCTTCAGTTCAGTTGTCACAAATAGTCAAAGAAGTTAGAGAGTTAATAATTATAGTTATTAAAATTTTAAACCATTGGTTAGAATATTTATTTTAACCATTGGTTGCGTTAACTACGGGTCCAAAAACTGGGCCTTAATCAATTCAATAATGTACCAGAATCTGTATGAAATTGGCAACATATTATATGCTAAATAATCTCAGGTGACACTTAAAGGTGGAAGTCCTTAATGTTAGGAGTTTTTGCATCTCTATCTATTGTGACACATGTGTTCTTCGCCAGACCCCAGGCTGCCTCTGTCAATTTCTATTACGATCGGTCATATAACGGCTTTTATGGAATTTGAGGTAGAATATAATAGAATACACTTTATTGTACACCAAAAAAAGAAAACATTCGCATTAAGAAAATCAGTGTGATAATTTTTTTATTTAACTATATTCAGGTGGACGTATGGTCATTGGGTATAATGGCGATCGAAATGATAGAGGGTGAGCCGCCATACTTGAACGAGAACCCTCTGCGCGCGCTATACCTAATAGCGACGAACGGCAAGCCGGACATCAAGGACAAGGAGAAACTCAGCACGGTGTTCCAAGACTTCCTCGACCAGTGCCTCGAGGTGGACGTCGACAGACGCGCCACCGCACTCGACTTACTAAAGGTAAAGCCAATACCAATTCTTGTACCAATCCATTTTTATATTTCATATTTCTATGTAAGCAAATATCAACTTTATCAATTGGGCAAATTATTTTGATATCAAAATGACAAGTTCCAGCAGAAAAAGAAATGGTATAGTTCTCGCCAAACGTCTTGGCCGCCCTCAAGTTGGCGACAATGGCTGCGCAGTAGTAAATCTCTTACAAACACAGGACCGATCACCACTGATCATGCCTTGCTCATCGGAAAGTAAACCTCAGGCATCCCAGAAGTTTGGCGAGATCTATACTTAGGGCCTATCGAAATGGTACTAATCCCGATTAGTTTAACTAAACTCAGTTTATGCAAATACAGCGTTCTGATGGGTTGAGACTGCAGAGAAACGACCAACCAGAGCGCCATATCTGCATAAACTGAGTTTAGTTGACATTGGTGAAATCGGGCCTTAGTAGCTAAGATCTAGTACGTAGTAAGTACTAAACTTGATAAAGCTGTAAAGAATGTTCACAACATGAGTATAATTTGAACATGTTGTTGCAGCACCCCTTCCTCAAGATGGCGCGTCCGCTAGCGTCGCTGACGCCGCTGATCATGGCGGCCAAGGAGGCGGCGAAGGGACATTAGCGTCGGCCGGCGGCGCCGCCCCCCGCGCCCGCGACGAGCTAGCCTAGCACTAGCGCTAGCCCCTCAGTGCCTCTGTGGACTACACTCAGGACCACGACTGTGTGACCGTGTGGACATCTGTGACGATACCTTATTAGAGCAATACCTATTTTAAATGTAAAACTGCTACCCGTTGAATATAATAGAGGTAATATTTTTACAAGAAAGAGATCGATAATAAAGTGCAGTCCACTAACTATAAATCAGCGTAGTGTTGTGTAGTAGCGATATTAATTGTTCTTTTAGCGAGGTGATCTCTTATTGACGTGTTTCTTTTGACTGTTGTATGGTAAGATCGGATAGTGTAGATAGATATTAGAAGTTTAGATACGAATTTTTGAAATAATACGAAATATTATAGCTGCAAACGAAGACTGGCAGATGTTTAGGCGACCTTATAAAGTATAAATAGTAGAGTACAGTAGAGGCGTTACGTTAGTACCGGTTCAGCTTATTCACTGTGATGGTAGTTGTGAGGCAGTTGTCGGAAACACTTCAATACAGAGCGGAGCAACAAGCAGGCGGCGCCGCGCGGCGGCTCGCCGGCGACGTCGCGCGCAGAGTGCAAGGTGACGACTGAATGGAACTTTGATTTGATTCTGTTTTATGTGCATTCTTATTTCGAAATATTTTTATAATAAAATGTTTGTTTAAAGCATTAATCGGATATTAAGCATTTTATTGTGAACTCGTGCAGTTCGTATCATTTGTTTCACGTACTAAATGTAACGAGACACTGACGGCTTCTGCTTATTTGCTTTCGATAGTTACTAGTTAGTGATAGTTTTATGTATGATAATTGTTAATTTATTTAAAATCGCTTATGGCTTCTAATTTACGTTTTCTGAGATTATATTATTATTATTGGTGAAGCAGTTAATTCGATATTCTTCTAAATTGATTATTTTTTACTTGGTATATTGTTAAAGAAATACGCCAAAAATATTCTCATGAGTCATTTGACGCGTGACGTAATCATTATTTTACATTGTCATTTTGAAGAGCATTTTATTGTTAGTCATGAGGTGAAGCATTTACATAGTATTAAGTTTATAAAGTCTATTCAGCTGATTTAAATTAGCAAAGAGAAAGAGAAATTATATCGGTGATCGTCTCCTCTATGGCACAAACAAGTATTTATTAGATCAAGGAATAAATAACTATATGTGTGCAGAACAATAGATTTTAATAAATCATAGACTTAGATAATTCATTTATCGATAGAGTTACGTAATTACGCATTATTGGTATGGCAATAGTAGGGAATATAGGATTCAGTAATATCCATTTATTTGTATTACATCAATGAAGTATTTTATTTACTTTTATTAGTAAGACTTGCAAGATGTCTCTCTGCTTTTACTGTTTAGGTTGTGCCGACAGACGCTGTTAAATTTTGTTTTATTTTGATATGTATTCACTATTTTAAGTGTGTGAGAGTAGCGAGTGAATGGGGACGTGTATGATACGCATATATGACGTGACGGAGGCTGCGGTACAGGCAAGCCTCATGTAAATTGTACAGACACAAGTTAGACGAGTAGAACTACTCATTGACAATATGAATGTGACCAATTTACGCTATGTAGAATCTGTGCAGTCCAGGTTGGTGCATTGTGTATGACTTGCGTTAATGTTAAACGTATATCTTATTTTACACAAGTACTGTAATATTTAGCAATACATCAGTACAGATCAAATTAAATTTGAGTTGCCTGATTTAACAATGTCAAAGAGTCTATTGGCATATTTTTATTTATTATACAATGATAATACTGATTTTTATTGTAAAACTAACTGTATTTACACGAAGAAATTCGTGTAAATTCAGTTTACGTTTGTTTTATTGACTGTGAAAGATTTAAATTATATTATAGTATTTTCATTTGGAAAGGTAAAATATATCGTCCACTGACTATTATAACGCAGTTATAAGTAATTCGCACAATAGACTCATTAAATATTTTAGATAGAATTCAAATTTGTATGATAAGGTTATCAATCACTAAAATACGGCCTAATACAACATGTTTTAATCGTGATGAATGTTGTAAAGTGATTATATTTTAACAAGTTCATAACAATCAATACCGACTGCACCAACCCATACCAAATTGTGCAATAATGTAGACAAGTAAAAATTGTAGCCAAAACTTCAAGAGAGCTTGAACAAAGATATTCAGTATCAATATCTAAAATATTGTAAGAAGTGTATTAACTACATAATGTGATCATGAAGATGAATTTGAGTATGCATAGAATGTTATGTTGAGAAAGTAACTGTAATTATGTATGTAGTCTAAGTTAAAAATGTATTAATTATTGTAATAGGTAACTGAACAAGACATTTAATGTGGTTACAACATTTTTCATGTTTTTTGACAGTTGTAAAACACCAGTGCCATGTATGAGCAACTTGTGCATATAAATTACCTACTACCATACTATAATAAAAGACTCACCATGATTACTTAATCGTTTTATTGGCCACTTAGGACGCTGTCTGTCACCTTCAGAGACTGAAGGTTGCCACAATGGTTTCAAAATATCATTTGTTCCCGTTGAGTTATACCATTCTGTGTTACACTGTTAACCATTGGAATAAAAATTAACGATTAGTCAATCCATCAATTAACACTGCAACCTTATAGTACGTAATAGGGTTACATGTTATAAATAAAATAGCAGAACAACCGACGAGGTGACATCGTTGTGCAGAGCGAGCGAAGCGAGCTCGGGAACTTGGACATCCCGACACGGATAGGAGGTTAGGTTCAAAGGGGACGACGGGATCTGAAGTGAGCGAGCGAACTCAGCTCCCGTCATCTCCTTCATGTTAGGTTACTTTAAACCCTGCAAACAGAAAAAGGAGCCCCCGCGCAGCATTGGTAATTTTTAAACCAATGGGTTAACAGTGTAACACAACGGGAACATGCCCAAAATATGGGTGCTACCAATAATTATTAAGTTTGTATGTATACTGAAACAGGGGAAGGGCGTTACTGGTAGGTACTTTAAATACATAGTACCTGGGCGAGCGAGCTCTGCTCGGGTGAAAATAGAGAAAATTACATTTTCTAAAAATGATACCTAGCTAGATCGATTTATCGCCCCCAAAACCTCTTCATACAAAATTTCATGAAAATCATTGAAGCCGTTTCCGACATTCAGATTATATAGGTATATTATATAAGATTTGTTCGTTTAAAGGTATTAGATAGATTTGAGATAAGAAAAAACAGGTTTGAGAGTTACAAAATATATTATTCATTATTGTATATAATTATGTTTAATAATAATACGTGACTAATAAATAATCAGCAGCTACTATGAACAAAGATTTGTACTCAACTTCAAAAGTACCTCTATGTTTCTTGGTAGAGAATAAATTAATAACAAATCAAGATCCCCATCAGAAATAAACTCCCAGACCACATTATGATTTTAACTGAATTAGCGCGTCGTAATATACTTTGTCCTCTGCATTCTGTCATTACGTCATAGGAGATTGTTTCGTGGTGTGGAAATAAAATAAAAATAATAACAATGACTCGATATGGTAACTAAATTATTACAGAGTTCTTAGATAAAAAGCTGCCTCGTAGTAGCGATACGACGATATAATTACCGATCTGGTAAATACGATTTACAAAAATAAAAGGCAAACCGTCTGTGATGCGTAGATAGGCACAACAGGGTTTCTCTAGTGGCACTTCGTATAAAAATACAATTTTCAGGTTCTATTTCACAATCAAATATTCGAAACCTGATAAGCAAATTAAATGATATAATATCAAAATGATAAATGAGTATACAATTCTGCCGAATAATTTAACCAAGCATTTTCTTTCTTACAACTACAAACAAGGCAAATATTTATTAGTTATGACTATTCACATGATGACTCGTTAGTCTTTCCTCTCTTCAGCAGGTATGAAGTCCAAGGAGGCAGAATTAATGCAAAAACGTTTTCGTGTGGGCGCTGGCCCGTCATCGAACACGTGTCCCAGGTGAGCGGAGCACTTGGCGCATCGCACCTCAGTTCGCACCAAACCTGGCCGTGTTAAAACCAGTAATATATTTGCTCCAACTTTATTTCACACACCAGGTCCATTCACCAAAAAGCCATTTATTTACATTTCACATTGAACAATGAATGACATGAATATCCGAATATGAGGTTCACAGAGTTCGTGTCGTGAGGATGTGTCGGAGGCGCGTCGTCACAGGGCCGCACGCAGTCCAGGCGGCAGCCATCCAGGAGGAGCACAGGCGGAACGGGACAAGACGGGGCAGTTCAGGTTGCGAGGACAAATGCATATTATTTATCATGCGCATTCCAGAACAGTTATGGTGTTGTCACAAAAAGGCGTGTAACAGTCATGTAGCGAGTGATGCAGTAACGTAATGTTACGGCCGCATCCAAAATTGAATTGTGTGAGCATTTGTGTATTGTTTGTGATCGCCCAACCAGAGCGGTGAACGAGATTAAAATTATGTAAAATAGCATGAATACATTGCGATATTATTTACGGGTGAGGCGTATTTTTGTGATGAATAACGAATTGACACACAGTGCATTTCCAAATTGTTAAACGTAGATAGACGAAGCATCAAATTGAAGTTACCAGTGATTACCAATCAGGGCCGACTTACGTTTGTTGTGGAGTCAGGATTGTGTCGGAGGATGGTCAAGGATACAGGGGGAAGACAGAAAAAAGATAAAATGTATTAGCACCAGAATCCATTTTCCCATCACCACGTATTTTGGCGGGCATAAATACAATACTTAAGTACATAATATTTACAAACTGCATACATAATACTGTATGTATCTATTATTATATTTATAATATCAAGTTGATAAATGCAAATTAGATAATTCAAGTTAATTTTGGGCTGTAGATGTAAGATTCTATGTCTTATAAAATTCTCGTAGATATCTTTAAACATAAATGTACAAGTTTTGAATAAAATACTTATTATTATTCATTTGTAATTCATGCCTTTCATACAGCAAAAACCAAAGCACATGCTGTTTTGTATGTTAATCTATTCGCATGCGGATATGGTCTCGAATTAAGAAAATAAAATAATAGTTTAGAATGGTATTAATTTTAAATCAACTGTATTTAGTTAAACTGGATTTTGCGTTAATTTTGTTGGTGATATTTGGAATATAAATACAATATCCATTATACTGTTGATATGCGTATATATATTCCCCAATGTAGGTATATAACGCAGTATTGGCCGTGCGCCCGCTCGGAGCCAGAATATCAATAATAGACCTCCTTTTGGACAGCATTGTTTGCAACAAAAATATGTACAACAAGTAGTTTAAAAATAAATTCTAACCATACATATTGCTGTGTAAATAGTTATTTATGATACAAGTGCGGAAGGTAGGTGATTTCCGATGAGTGGCATTTTTATTCACGAGCGAGCGAAGCGAGTGAGTGGATAAATCGACACAAGTCGGAAATCATCTTACGTACGTGTATCATACAACATTTTACTATGCATTGTGCGAGGAAATAAATAAAATAATAAAATGAAATTAATAAAATGGCGGGCTTATTCAAGCGCGTTCAGCATATCCACAGATTAACTAATAGTTCCTCGGGCATATCTACTGCGCATGTGCGAATAGCTGTCACATCGTAACGCAATAAGGCACGAGCAAAATATACGTTCTGCCAAACATATTTGAGTATTTAAAATTAATTTATTGATCAAAATCTAAATCTAGAATAATTAAAAACGCCTAAAGTAAAGTATTAGTTTTATTTTACCTTTTATATGAATGATAATCTGTACATAACTAATTTTTAAAACTTTTCTCAAATAATACAAACTCTATGCGTCGGGCTGACGTTGGAGTGAACCGCTCTTTTCGAGGACATGCATTGTAAAATATTTTACAATGCATGTCCTCGAAAAGAGCGGTTTTCCAAGCAGCCAAACTGTGCGGAAAGTGTCACTTTTTTTCACTAGTGCATTTTACTTTCCTGTATTTTTTTAATTTTTGACTCCAACGTCAGCCCGACGCATAGAGTTTTTATTATTTGAGAAAAGTTTTACAAATTAGTTATATACAGATTATCATACATATAAAAGGTAAAATAAAACTAATTCTTCATTTTAGGCGTTTTTAATTACTCTAGATTTAGATTTTGATCAATAAATTAATTTTAAATATTCATTAAATATGTTTGGCAGAACGTATATTTTGCTCGTGCCTAATTGCGTTACGATGTGACAGCTATTTGCACATGCGCAGATATGCTCGAGGAACTATTAGTTAATCTGTGGATATGCTGAACGCGCTTGAATATGCCCGCCATTTTATTAATTTCATTTTATTCATTTATTTATTTCCTCGCACAATGCATAGTAAAATGTTGTATGATACACGTACGTTAGATGATTTCCGATTCGTGTCGATTTATCCACTCACTCGCTTCGCTCGCTCGTGAATAAAAATGCCACTCATCGGAAATCACCTACCTTCCGCACTTGTAGCATAAATAACTATTTAATATCCAAGTAGTTTTGGAGTTGTAAGCAAAAGTAGCTAAAAAAAAACGTGTTTTTTTTTCGTATTTTTTTGTTAGGTACACGAAAAAACAGTTTCATAAATAATGTATATTTTATATTTATTTTTTTCAAATCTTTTGACCTAGACGTTACTAAGGAGTATGTAGGCTTTAGAAAGAAACCGTTTTACGACACTGAAGCGGAGTAAGGACCCTAACGGCTACTATGGTCATTTTCATAATTGGTGTGGCGTAGTTATGATAATTTTCAAGGCGGTTAAATAGATAAAAAAAACCGGCCAAGTGTGAGTCGGACTCGCGCACGAAAGGTTCCGTACTTGGTAAATTACGATTTACGACGTATTAAAAAAAACTACTTACTAGATCTCGTTCAAACCAATTTTCGGTGGAAGTTTACATGGTAATATACATCATATATTTTTTTTAGTTTTATCATTCTCTTATTTTAGAAGATACAGGGATGGGGGGGGGGGGCACAAATTACCACTTTGGAAGTGTCTCTCGCGCAAACTATTCAGTTTAGATAAAAATGATATTAGAAACCGCAATATCATTTTTGAAGACCTATCCACAGATACCCCACACGTATGGGTTAGATGTTTTTTTTTTCTTTTTCAGTTTCAGGTATGGGAACCCCAAAATTTATGGTCTTTTTTCTATTTTTGTATGAAAATCTTAATGCGGTTCACAGAATACATCTACTTACTAAGTTTCAACAGCATAGTTCTTATAGTTTCGGAAAAAAGTGGCTGTGACATACGGACAGACAGACAGACATGACGAATCTATAAGGGTTCCGTTTTTTGCCATTTGGCTACGGAACCCTAAAAAATACATAATTAGAAAGCGAGATTGATATCCTGTCGCTAATTTAAATATTATGAAAAGCATTAATATTTAATGTTACAAAAACCGATTATATGGATGTTTTCTTAATCGGAAACAACTATTACACAACAGAAGAATCGACCGACAGCCGAGAGATTGTATCTCGATTCGAGTCGCTGTCAAGGTTAAGTACAGCTCTTAGAATTCTAAGGTAATTATTAATAATAATAATTAATTACAATTTATTTTATTTTTACCTTTCTAATTATGTATTTTGGTAAGTTAGTAGTGAAAATAGATACACATAAAGAGGATTCTAACAATTATGGAAGCATTAAATTACGTATTTTCTGGCACACCTACTCGCATTGGGTACTACAAAAGAACGTAAAGGTCAAAGGTAGGTATATAATTAGTGCACTTAAGATAATATTATTTAAGTAATACACAAATGATAATTTCCATCAAGATGTTATATTAAAGCTCTGCTTGGTGCCTCATGAAGATAAATTTAAAAACATCAAAAGGGTTTCGGCTAATGGAAAAATTATAATTACCTACATCTCTATATTTAGTGCACTTCTCATGTAATCATAGCGTCTTGCTACCTAATTAGCTGACTCATAGTGAATTAGTTTTCACTACTGCTGTACCTACCCAATGATTATTTTTCGTCTTTCCAAGAAACTATTATAAAAAAGAGGACCAATAAAAACTAGTCTGCCCGTTTTTTTTGTGTAAAACATTGTAAACTATTGTAATGTGATAAACATAATACTCTGTTCAAGTTGAAGGCCATGGTCATGATCACAACACAAAGCGCGTATAAGGCAATGTATCAAGATATGGAAGTAGCATTGTATGTCTATATAAGTAGGTTCCTCAAGGTAACTTGATAGCATATGGGTAAGTGTCACAATCTCACAAAACAGTCTACAGCATATCATGTGATGAAATCGTGTAATTAGTTATCAGGTATTTGATAAGAATACAAAAATACATATTCATTGGCCATGACTTGTATTTTGATAACAAAATTTGAATGACTGAACAAAAACTGATCAAATCTATGAGCATTGCAAAGATCAATGTCCAAATACTTATTTACTAATAATTAGGCCAAATAATTGTTAATTAGTTTCATATCTACTTCTACTTTCTAAATGCCAGATCAACAAAATAATGCCCATAATAATTAAACATTAATTGCATCTGTGATATTGCTGCATAAGCGATGATTTGTCAAGGAAATGGGTAAGTCTCCAATTCTATTTATAAATGACAGGGCAGGTAGTAATGACTTTAGTACATAGTCAATACGCAATTTCTTTAGAAATAAGCAGCACCTTTGTGCTATTCTTTCTTTATATGTACTTTCTCTTTTAAGTGTTTTGTGTGTACATAAATAAATAAATAAAGAGATGAATATCATTTACCATATTAAAACAATTTGGAAATTGTACAACTTAGTCTGTCATTTACTTCTAAAATTGGAATGAAGGAAATCAATAGTGTAAGGAATTAGACAGCAACCTTGAATGGAGGCCTGCTTTAGGAAAACTATTGTTGTTAGTCTTTTATGTTGAATGCTCTGTGTGCTACCGAATGGCATTGAAAATTTGTTCCATATTGTTCATTCCAATGAATGCTCTAACCTTTCGTGTGTATAGGATGTGTGCAAGTCACAAATAATTTTATTTTTTTTCTCTAATTAGTGGCACACGAAAGGTTAAAGGTTATTTATACAAGCATGGGTAAAAATTCAAGTGATTTTTGTATTAATTATAAAGGCAGTTAATAAAATTAGGTTCAATCTAAAATCTTCATAAATCACTCAATATTTTCTTTCCATTTGGATGATTTTACTCAAGACAAAACATTCAGCTAGCATTTAACGGAAAACCATTATTTGCCATGCTTTTAGTAACATATTTACACTGACTAGAAAAAATTGCATGTTGTTGCATACCTGCGCTTGTATCCTTGTGTAAGGTAACTTTTTCTTTGGCGAGAACATCATTGAATGCAGGCCAGCCACATCCTGAGTCGTACTTTGTCTTAGAGGTAAATAGATCTTGTCTACAGACTACACAACAATACATGCCCTCTTCATAGAATTTGTTGTAGCATCCTGAAAATCAAAGAAACCCTTTATTAAAAAGGCATTTGTTTATTTTATTGAAACAAAATATGAACAAATGCGACATCCTTCGAAAATGTGTTAGCCAGCTTCTGTTATTTTTATGTAAACAGTTCAAATCTATAAAGTAAAATATTTGACATAAATTTCTACTGATAGTCTAACCTGTGTACGGTCTTTCGGTTCCAGCTTCTTGAGTAACATGATACTGCAGCGACGTCAATCTCTTCTTCAAAGACTCTTTATCCTCCATGGCTCTCCACACTAAGGCTAAAAACACGAATCAAATATGTATGTTTAGTTTAACTCGTCGAATCTAACTGGCACGTTTCCAAAATAGACCGCGAACAAGGTCCTTCCGTATTTATGTATCGGTAATAAACACGCGCGCGCTACGAGCGTCGTACCTGTTGTCAATGGATGCTTCAACTGCACGCCGACGCTCCTGTTCGCCTGCAGCGCCTGCCTAGCTATAACTATCGGCCTCAGTAATAAACGCATTACTTACATAGCCTAATGCGTTGCGTAACTGGATGATAAGGCTTTCTAATAATAATAATGTAATAATATGATAGCAACGCTACTGTACGAAATCGATGCCACACGATCGCTGAATCGCTCATCAGCTGCTGTTCGATTCGACTTTGCCGTTTCTTTTTTACGTTTACGTCATTTTTGACAATGACATCTTTACATTTGACCAAAAACCACTAAAACAATTAATAATCTCGATTCACAAGCGAATTAGAGAAATTAAGACGGGATTGGAAAGGAGAACGAAAAACATTTCTACTGCAGTGGGATGGTGTGTGTGGTGGTGTGGAAATTTAATAGTAGATTGTTTACCTAGGGAGCAAATAACTATTTTAAGAGTTAACGGGGGCCCCGTTTCCAACTTTCCAGTTTCATATATAATTAAATGTATCTAATTCGAAAAAAAACTAACTAAAAAGTTATAAATAAAAAAACTCAAAAGATCAAAAAACCCGACTGCTTCAAAAGCGAACTAAAAAGTCGTAAACAAGGAAAAAATCATGCTGTGCAGGCGGAGGAAACATCTGGTTTTGTTCAGCCAGCTCGCGCATATTCGCTTTTGAAGCAGTCGGGTTTTTTGAATATAGTTTTTTTATTTATAACTTATTAGTTAGTTTTTTTTCGAATTAGATACATGTAAACATATAAGTGTCATATATTTTTGAAATCAACTTTTAATACAGACACTTTTGACAGAAAAAAAAATTTGGGCCTCCACAATAAGGCACCCAAAATGCATTTTTTCTATTGTCCAATTTTAATGAAAAAAACCCGCCAAGTGCGAGTCGGACTCGCGCACGAAAGGTTCCGTACTTGGTAAATTGCGGTTTACGATTTATGACATATATTAAAAAACTACTTACTAGATCTCGTTCAAACCAATTTTCGTTGGAAGTTTACATGGTAATGTACATAATTTTTTTTTTTAGTTTTATCATTCTCTTAATTTAGAAGTTACAGGAGGGGGGACACATTTTACCACTTTGGAAGTGTCTCTCGTGCAAACTATTCAGTTTAGATAAAAAACAATTGGAAACCTCAATATCATTTTTGAAGATCTATTCATAGATACCCCACATGTATGGTTTTGATGAAAAAAAAAAAAATAGTTTCAGTTTCAATTAAGGGAACCCCCAAAATTTATTGTTTTTTTTTCAATTTTTGTGTGAAAATCTTATTGCGGTTCACAGAATACATCTACTTACCAAGTTTCAACAGCATTTATTTATTTACTTATTTAGACTTCATGCACAAAGGTACAAAGGCGGACTTAGTGCCTTAGGCATTCTCTACCAGTCAACCAAGGGTGGTGAAGAGACAACATGGTAGGTGCATAGTTTAATAATAAAAAAAACTACTAGTTATAATTCTAAAATAGGTGAAATACACGTACATATATATTGAATATAATATATACCTATATAAATTTATATATATTTATGAAGTAACAGAACAGAAGAAAGTGAGATGACTCTGCTTATTTGTGTTGAAAATAAATCCGTAATTTCTGCTTAAATGCGTACCGACTGGTGGCCGTCCTGATCTCGGAAGGAAGCGCATTCTAAAAAAGAATGGACTGGATAGGAAAGGAAGAGTGAACGAAATCAGTAGTATGAGAAGGACAGAGTAAGAGGAGATTATTGGAAGAACGTAGAATGCGAGCGTGTGAAGAACTTAGATATTGAAAGCCAGAGATAAGATAGGAAGGAGGCGTGGGCGAATTGAGTAGCGAGAACAGCGTGGTCAAAGCGCGTAAGCTTCTTCTCTGGCGAATGGGCAACCATTTTAACTGGGACGTGTAGCTCGATACATGGTCATATTTCCGAAGATTAAATACGAATCTAATACAGTTGTTCAAGACCCTATCTAGTTTGTCAAGCAAGACCGCGTTCAAGTCAAAGTAGCACACGTCCCCATAGTCGATGACTAGAAAATTAAAGCCTGCACAAGCATTGTCTTCGTCTTTACAGGCAAAAACCGTCTCAAACGATACAAGGATCGCAAAGTACCGTTGGCTCTCTGACTGACACTAGATACCTGACTTTGCCAGCTAAGCGTCGAGTCAAGATGCAAACCGAGATCTTTCACGCTAGGGCTAATGGGAATGACGGAACCATTGAATAAGATCGGTGGAAGAGAGCCTACCGCCAATCTACCCATCACGCGTGAGCTGCCAATTATAAAAGCCTGGCATTTTGAGGGGTTTACGGACACCCCAAATCTGTCAGACCAGTCCTTAATAGCATTCAAGTCCCGGGAAACAATCTGGTTCTTTCCCAAAAACACACACATACACAAAAAAGTTGAATCTTTATTCAACCAGCAACTCAACAGGTTAATAATTTTTTGCGAAATGTCTGAAAGCGAACTTTTTCATAGCAAAGTAACGAAACTTATGAAGGTACATTTTTAATCCATTCTAGTAATATACATGCGAAAGTAACTCGATCTGTCTATCTGTTACCTATTCACGCTTAAACCGCTGAACTGATTTAAAAAAAAAAATTGTATGGACATAGTTTTTATCCCGAAAATCATCCTTATGGGGTGATTGGGAGGTAGAAGTTTGTATGGTGGACTAATAATTTAAACCATGTAAGGTACCTACTCCTTCCTTTTTAGGGTTCCGTAGCCAAATGGCAAAAACCGAACCCTTAAAGATTCGTCATGTCTGTCTGTCCGTCCGTATGTCACAACCACTTTTTTCCGAAACTATAAGAACTATGCTGTTGAAACTTGGTAAGTAGATGTATTCTGTGAACCACATTAAGATTTTCATACAAAAATAGAAAAAAGACAATAAATTTTGGGGGTTCCCATACTTAAAACTAAAAAAAAATAAAAAAAAGCATCAAACCCATACGTGTGGTATCTATGGATAGGTCTTCAAAAATGATATTGAGGTTTCTAATATCATTTTTATCTAAACTGAATAGTTTGCGCGAGAGACACTTCCAAAGTGGTAAAATGTGTCCTCCCCCCCACCTGTAACTTCTAAAATAAGAGAATGATAAAACTAAAAAAATATATGATGTACATTACCATGTAAACTTCCACCGAAAATTGGTTTGAACGAGATTTAGTAAGTAGTTTTTATTTAATACGTCATAAATCGTAACTCGCAATTAACCAAGTACGGAACCCTTCGTGCGCGAGTCCAACTCGCACTTGGCCGGTTTTTTTTTAGCACTCACCGCGAACTCGCCGCGGCTGTCCGTCACCGGACCCACCTCTGTGGAGTACCCCCCATCACCGGCGCACCAGAACACATCGTGCGCTGTAACCGCCCCAGGGACCAAATCAGCACATGGGCGCCAGAAGACCCCGTGTATGGCACCCTTGGTCCCCTTTTGACGGGTCAAGGTCAATGATCCCGCCACCTACCATTTTGCGGCCGCAGGGGATAGGGAGAGCGGCCAACGCTATACCGACACTCCTCCTCCCCTGTGGCCCCACCGCGTCCGCCATCAGACGGTGGCGATCCCGTCCAGGCCGCGGAAGGTAGGGAGAGCGGCGCACCGCAATACCGACACACCTCTCCTACCGCGGCCTCCAACCCTCAGCTGCAATATCGTATGGGACTTGGGATGCTCCATAATACATCGCGGCCCGCCTCAGTTGCGATGTCGCCTGTTACCAAGTGGCACCGCAATCTACTAGTTGGCCGCTACGGAGTCCTGAGTGTAGCGAGAATCTAATATTGTTAACTTCCTACTGTTCGAACAACTTAATTTATGTAAAATAATAACAATATTTTATGTAAAAAAAGACATTTATTCATTTTTGAACAAAATTAACTTAATGAAATGCACTATTTAATTTATTTTTATACAGCCAGGTTCGACATTAACATGTTGGTACCATTTGCTCAAAGTGCGAGTGTGTCAAACAAGTGTTGTCGGTATTTCATATAAAATAAAATCATACGCTTTCGGCGAAAAAAAAATTGAAGCGTAAGGGCAAATTTTCTTAATTCTTTAGAATACTTTTTTCTAAAGAAGCCCTTTAGATTTGGCATGTAGCTTTTGAAATTCTTCTGCACATTCATTCAGAACTTCCACCTGTGTTGCACCCCCGCGTGTGGGCCACTCTATCGGAAACACAGCCCCCGGCCAATGCGCCCTTCCATAGGACTATAGGACGTGGCTTGGACTCAAATATGGTATGTGCGTAGTACATTATTACCTCATTGAGTGAATTATGGCCAAATTTCTAACGTTAAGTAGGTACTGTGAAACAAATTTAAATACGAAAATGACTGAAATCACCGTTGTATTAACGAACACAAATGTGCTCGGATTTAACTGGAACCTTGAACATTCGAAAGAGTAAAATCTGCCGATTCCAACGATATAAAAAACTCAATTTTAATCAAAATGGTTGTTCATACAATATGCCTTTCTAGCGTCGATGTCACAGAGATCAAGGTATCTTTTATGAAATATAATTATGATACGTTTAGAGAAACTACGTACATGATTTAAGACCCCAGATTTACGTCATACGACATCATAATTAATAACGTAATTATTGATTAAGATACCTAACGAATCTTATTTGGGGGCGTTCATTAAAACAGTTGAATACAATTTAGTGCCATTTTTAGGTTTCCGAAGTCAACAAGGAACCCATAAAGTTTCGCTATGTCCGTCTGTCCATCCGCAGCTTAGCTCAGAGACGCTTAGTAACTATCTACTAGAAAGCTATAATTTGGTTTAATTAATAATTCCGACAAAGAGGTAAAATAAATATATGGAAAAAAAAATTGTTTCGCATATCTCTTAGAGACGTAAAGTGGGGATGTTTATTTTTCTCGTCTATCCCATGGTATGGGGTATCGTTGGATATGTCATTCAAAAATATTACAGGTCTGTTACAACCATTTTTCGATTCAGAGATCCGTTTGCGTAAAAATTTGCTTTTTATTGCAATATTTTGTTAGAGTCAAGTCCAACCCCCCCCCCCCCCCCTGCTAGCGAAATGGTTGTTTTTGGCTATGTGAAAAAATTCACGGCAGTAGTATTTCTATCGAAATTAAAACTATCACAGCTAAATAGGCTTTACAAGTTTACGAGTAATAATCGACCAACTTATAAAATGTACTTGAAACAGTAAAAATGTTGTACAAGTGCCATTGAAAAATTACTTAAATAACGTAGTTAGTTGTGTAAAACAGATAGTAAATATATGCATAAGAACCATGTAAAAATATCCATTGGACCACCACTACCTCTACCTACCACTACTTTACAAGGCGCAAATACCTATCTGACTTCCACAACCCAGTAACGGGGCAACACGGTACCCCTTGGCAAGACTGGTGTTAAAGTCAAAATCAAATAAATTCTACATAATATCCATTAATATACAAATTGAAATCATAACATCCTTAACACTTTCCGGGACAGACCGCCTCTTGACGTTATGTCGGTATATCGTTACGTGACAGTACGGCTAAGGGCGGTGAACTTTATTTCATGTAATTTGGCAAACCGTCGATAGCCGTTGCTTGCCCATAGTATTCCTAAGAAGCACATGATCTAGTGTCACATCACGCGACTTCATTTGTTCGTGGGTGTCACGGCAAACTCTTTTCGAGTCATTTTTCAACACACACATACGCAGTGCTTATGCACCAAAACAACACATGCACACCGCCGACAGGCGTCAAAGACCTTATACGTATTTCTTACTACTAGACTGTGTACCAAAAATTTTTGTATAGCTAAAATGAAATCTATTATCATACATCTAGGTTAGCTATTCCCTTATAAGCGGTAGCTAACCAAAAGCGGTCCTGAGCGAGAGGGTGCCCGCTGGTAGTGTGTCCTTGTCTGACATCTTGCCAGCTCAACTAATCATTGGGTTTGGTAGAAATGGTACAAAATTTTATATTTTCTTTTTTATGTAATACCAAAACGAACGAATAAAAATATATTTAAATACGTTTCAAAGTCTATGAAACTTTGAAGCGTATTTAAATATTTTTACAGTTCCTTTAATTAATCAATTCATTGTATTTAAAAAATAATTGATTAATACTTAGTAAGAGTAGTACTTTTAAATGTTTGGGCCTGGTAATACTAAATGTAGGACCACCAGGTTTGTGGAGTTTTTGGCGGGTTTTGTTCGAGTAAAATTCAGCGGCTGTTAATATTATTCGCAAATTGATTCCTAGTGGCATAAAATTGGTGAAGTTAAGTTTCTCAACTGTCTACGCAACTGGACAATATGTGAAATAATTGAGATCCTTTGGGGTATTTCAAAGCATCGTCTGAAGACTGCAGGATCATCTCACGCCTCTCCTTCATGAGCTTGAGAGTAAGATCAGAATGCTTTTTGTTCCTATCTATACGATGGGTCTTAAAGAACAAGACTTATCCAGACTTGGAATTTGAGGGTTATCGAGTCCTCCCCCCTCTCTTCAAACTTCAGATAACCCTATAATACTCCATCGTAAACTGCTCAATTCCTCTTCGAGTTCGGTGATCTTATCGTCCCTCGGTCCGGAGTCCGGAGTGTGCGTGTGTTGTACGTTGCCAGGTCCTGTCGTCGGTATTTGTTGGGGTAGCCGGATCTCGTCCGGGATTCTTTGCACCCCTTGCCATACCTTAACCTAGATCGCTACCGTAGTCTTATCGGTAGGCAGGCTGCCGGGTACTAGGGGCTATGTTTTATTTGTGCTATTCATGGGGAGTGCTTTGCAGGCGGGTTGGCGATCCCAGTATGGTTGTTACAAATGCACAGAGAATGCTGCTGCCCATTCTCTGGTTTGTCCCTTAGTCGCCTCTTATGACACCAATGGAAAAACATGGGATGTTGAAATTCTTTACGCCCGACACCATACGGTAAGTGATGTAGATTCCAAAAAATATACACACGTTTCTTTTTTTTTTCCATGAATTTGGTTTAGGTAGCGTAGTTAGGTAGCATATATACATATATCAATTTGTCCCTTGTTATATTTGGTCATGGTCACCTCATTAGAAAGAGACACACTACCAACGGGAGCCCTCTCGCTCGGACCGTTTTTTGCGCCATAGTGCACAGTCTAGTAGTAAGAAGTATAAGGTCTTTGACAGGCGTAGACTGAGCCATACAAGTACAACGTCTGTGGCCGTATTTGTCATATCAAAAATTTAAAAATATATGTAATGAGGTAGTACGGCTGTAGACGGTATGACAAAATGTGTGGGATTTTGAAGTGTCATATCATTACATTTGCAAATAGTCAAGTGACCCGGAAAGTGTTAATAATAGTGATTTCTAAATTAATTATGTTTAAGCTCGAATAACACATTGGAGTGGGCGGAGTCGTTGGCAGTACCGGTCCGTACGGAGCATGCGCGCGGGGGAGTCTATTTTGTGTTAGTGCTTATGTATTTTCGACCTTTTCTAATCTAAAGTTAAACTAAATTCGATTGTCAAGCAAATTCTACTACCCGACCATAGATGCCGTATTCTCAGTGGTCGCAATTGGGTTGTTGAATTTAAAAAAAATGACGATTTTTTTAATGTATTTCGAAACTTTACATAACTTAAATTATATTGTCGTTTCAAAAAACTCTTAAATATTTATTTCAATTTATTATAAGCAATTGAAAATCGATAAAATTTTGAAAATAACCACGTGACTACAAACGGGCCACAATGAGTCGCCATGTTTGTGACGTAGATTGACTAAAATATCCGAAAACTAGTGCAAAAATATTAATAAACAACAAATTTTATTTAGTCATGTGTGATAAAGGATTTATAAAGGCTAATGTCGATAATATACCCACCTGATGTACGAATTGGAAGTTTTGAGCATAAATAAAGTAATGAATAATACTTTTTCCAGGTACATTAAGAAACATAATTGTCATAACGTAATCGTTTTTACATAATTATAGGTAGGTGATATTGGTGTAAAATAAAAAGTAAACAAACACGATTGGCGCGAAACTTTGACTTTGGATATCAAAAAACTTCATTAGATACCACTAAATATGATACACATACACATCAAATTTTTAGTAATTCCCATTATTTACATATCCCTTAATAGAGGAGCTCGTGGCTAAATAAAAACAGCCACGCTGTTCGATCATCAAGCAACGCTTGACGAGGTTGGTCCGTGGATGGGTGACCATTTCAACATACCGTGTTTCCTCCGTGCCTCGGAAAGCACGTTATGCCGTTGGTCCCGGCTGTCATTTGAAGATCTTTGACAGTCGTTACGGGTAGTCAGAAGCTTGAGATCTGACGCCAGTCTTGCCAAGGGGTACCGTGTTACCCAGTTACTGGGTTAAAGGCTAGGCAGATTGACAATATCCCTTAATAATATTGAACACTAATGTCTATATTATATATCTACAAACACTAAAAAGTTTGTAGAACAGAAACGTAAAAAAGTCGTAAACAAGGAAAAAATCATGCTGTGCAGTCGGAGGATACATATTCGCCGGCTGGCTGACCAAAATCTGGTGTATCCTCCGCCTGCACAGCATGATTTTTTCCTTGTTTACGACTTTTTAGTTCGCTTTTGAAGCAGTCGGGTTTTTTGATTTTTTTAATTGAGTTTTTTTATTTATAACTTTTTAGTTAGTTTTTTCGAATTAGATACATTAACCATATAAGTGTTATATATTTTTGAAATCACCTCTTAAAACCCTTTATTTTGATATCCCACACGATGGGTTTGGAAGAAGAAAAAAATTTGGGCCCCCACAATGATATTCAAATAAACAGATACGTTATACACTCACAAAACAATTGAAAAAAGTGTTCCGCGCAGCAGCGGCAGCACACATACACACTTTTCATTCATCTGACATTTCACTACAATGTCGAAAGGGATGGCTTGATAAAACAAACAAGAAAAAAAGAGACAGCTAGTGTTTGTCACTTGCGTGTGAATGTAAACAAACATTATTCTGACAACCAATGTTTTTTCTTTTTGTAACCTCCAAATATCAGAAAATTAGGAAAAAAAAATGAAATAAATTAGTAAATTGAGGTGTATTGCGTACTTACATATGGTATGAGATCCCTTCTGTTTTATGTAATTTGGTATTATAATTGGTACACTTTCTAAATACACACGATGGCATTTTTTTAATTTTGTTTTTTTTTCAACAAAGCGTATCGCTCTTCGCCATGCGTGACATAAACTAAAGACTAAATCATACAATTGTCTACTATTCGAGTCTTCACAATGCGCGCGCTTATAACATATCTGTTTATTTGAATATCATTGGGCCCCCACAATATGGCACCCAAAATCCGCCATTTTTCTATTATCCAATTTTAATGTAGCCTATGACACTCGCAGGGTTAAGACGCATCGATTGACGTACGAATCATCAAAATCGGCCAACGCGTTTGGTCTCTGGAACGCCACATAGGAACAAACATACATACATACATACTTACATACATACATACATAGACTGATAAACACATTACCCTCCTTCGGCAGTCGGGTAAAAATATTAACTTGGTAGATTTTCGTTACACTAATTCTTCCATAAATATCTCTTAAATACGTCGATCGATTCTCACAATTCAAACAGAAATGTTAGTTTTACGCATATATCTGTCATTTAAGTATAAAATAATGAATATATCACCATAAACAAAAAATAATGTTTTCAAGTTACGTAATTATACAACAATGTCAACTTTGCTCGAAAGTTCGCTTAAAAATTTCATATTCTCAGTCTTTAATGATCAAAGTAAGAATTTAATACGAATCTAATACTAAATTAGAACAAGATAACAACAGAATTAACACATTTTAATTGGAATCTAGTTAGACATAGAACATTGCTCAAATTTAGTAGATTGCTAGGTACTGGGGGCTATTGCGCGAATCACGTATAATTGGGATCTTTTTGTAGTATTCGTACATAATGGTATGAAGCAAGCACGATAACTTTTAAGGTTCGATATTTATGATCAATATATTCGATATTCATCAATATATTGACGATAATAACAAGATTGAATCGGTTAAAAGTCAAAACACTGTATCAGCTATGTGCTACAATGAGTAGAAATGAACGTTGTGACGTCACACGGGCTCGGATTTGTTCGGCAAACTATCGGGGTGTTTTCGGTACTGGATTCAAAAAAATATTTTCAATTGCATTTTACTTTGTAATTACAGAGAAAAAAAAAAAAAAAAAAATAGTTTTGTATGGAAACTTATATAATAATATGATCTTTTCATATTTTACAAAAAAAAAATTGGTTCAACAAACCAAATAACTTTACTTGTGAAGTTGGCTTTTATAACTTCTTCTTCAATTAGCATCGTCCTATGTGGGCTCATTTTTAGACGTTGTGAGCCGCTGTAACCGTTTTGATGTTAATGTAACAACAAACAAAAAACCCTCTTTTTAGTCCGCATTATTATGCAACTACGGAACCCTATTATTGCGCGTGGCCCTACACGCACATGACCGGTTTATTTTAGATTAAGCGCGCTAATTTATTAATATACAAGAGTACACGTAATTAAAACATTTTTTTTAAATTAAAACACAGGTCTCGCGGCGCAGTTCTTCTACCAACAAGTCAGATAATTTATTCAGTAGGTACCTTATTAATTAGATTACAAACAAACACTTAACCGACTTACTTTTACATAAGGGGTCGACATTATAGTGTTCTTCTAATAAAACCAAGTCAGTTAACCCCTTGAGTGCCTTTTGGGAACTTTGGTTCCCAGTTACCAAGACCACTGTTTTTAGGGTTCCGTACCCAAAGGGTAAAAACGGGACCCTATTACTGAGACTCCGCGGTCCGTCTGTCTATTTGTCTGTCTGTCTGTCTGTCACCAGGCTGTATCTCATAAACCGGGATAGCTAGACAGTTGATATTTTCACTGATGATGTATTTTTGTTGCCGCTATAACAACAAATACTAAAAACAGAATAAAATAAATATTTAAGTGGGGCTCCCACACAACAAACGTGATTTTTGTGCCGTGTTTTTGCGATAATGGTACGGAACCCTTCGTGCGCGAGTCCGACTCGCACCTGGCCGGTTTTTCTATGGTGTCTGCTAATTAAAAATAACCCGAAAAGAAATGAAGGAAGACTGCGTACAAAAAGAAATGAAATGCAGAAGAACTGCGCCGCGAGATTTGTGATTTTCACCCGATTGCCGAAGGAGGGTAATGTGTTTTTCAGTCTATGCATGTATGTATGCTTGTTCCTATGTGGCGTTCTAGAGACCAAACGCGTTGGCCGATTTTGATGATTCTTACGTCAATCGATTCGTCTCCTTGCGAGTGCCACAAAAATGGGGGCTTTTTGGGCGCCATAATGTGGGGATCCAATTTGTTTTTTCTTCTAACCCCATCGTGTGGGATATCAACATATAGGGTTATAAGATGTGATTTCAAAATATATATCACATGTTTAAATGTACCATAATCGAAAAAAAAAAAAAAATTACAAATAAAAAAAGATAATTCAAAAAAATCAAAGAAGCAAACTAAAAAGCCGTAAACAAGAAGACAATCATGCTGTGCAGTCGGAGGCATGTTATGCGTTTTGCTTGGAGAAACTCGTGATCACGCGCCTTGAGAAGCTAGCTTTACAGACATAATAGCATAACAAATAATCATAATAAAAACACGGAATTATTACTACGTATTTTATTAAAATATAGAACATTATACAGTGCTTATGTATTTAATATTCGTTTATCTAAGTATGCCATTCCAAAATACTTCCAACTAGGTAACAATGTAAAAGGGAAACTTGCTTAATACCTAGCCAGAAATAATTAAGTTTTTAGTAAAATATATAATAAAATATAGGTACCTATTAATGCTATAGTGTTAGAACTAGTACCTACAATCATCGAAGTACTTCGTATTTTGGCTATATGAAGAACATTTTCACAACCAGTCAGGGCTTCGACTTTTGCTTCAACATCTGCGTAAGAAATAGGATATTTGACAAAAAATATCTATTTAGTCCGTCAGTTAGATAGCCTAAAAATATTGGACACGTATTTTGTTTTGCCACGTAAACACAAAAATACGACGATACAGTGCGTTGAAATATCGTGTGACGTCACGGTGTGCTACTGAAAAATTGACGTCACAAGCCCGCATTCCTAAACTTTGATGCGCTTTATCTTTGTCAATTTCTATTTATTTGCTAAAGCAAAAAATACGGGTCCAATATTATTTGATACACTCACTGACGGACTAAATATAATTATAAAAAAAAAAATATCATTTTTATACCCAGGGCCTGCAGTCTCGACATAGCTAACGATCGTTACGTTAAGTAACATTCGTTAACTCTTACCACAAAATAGTAAGTATACAGAAGGGCCACTCCCGCCGTTTGGAAAATTGACAGCTAAACTTGACAGATTCACTAGGGTTGTAGTGTTCGTGATATTAAATGGATATTTGATGCCCTGTCTACCCTCTAAGGCATGTAAGCATGATATGATGTATGTTTAGACGAATCTATTTATTATGTTTGTAACTTGGGCAACCTACCTTTTTTTTTTAATTCGGAATCAATATAGTAGCAACCCTAGTGAATCTGTATAAGTTATTTTATCAGCAAAAGTCACATATTGTATACCTACAGATTCCCGGGTGTGAAAAGCGAATTTTCGAAAATCTTTGAATGCAGTTTTCTTTCTTTTCATAAATAAAGGAATGTTTTCTTTGACTAAAATTTTCTATCTACAGTATTAAGAGTACTTTGCCTTCAGGTGGCATTACAAAATTCCACCCTGTATACTATGTCCCTATGTTTTTCTTTTTTCATTTATATTTGTCAAATTTGTACACTAAGGCTCTGTTGACAGCGCAATTTTGAGCATTTTTTGAGGGTTCTAGTGCTTCTAAAGATAATGTATCATCAAAAAGGAAAACATAGGGACATAGAATATATCTTTCATTTTCAGTTTATGGAATATCATAGATATAATAAACAAGTTTATATTTCTATGTATGTATTTTATATTTCTATGTGGAATATCTTTTAAATTGGTTCAATATTGGAGGAGAAAATTGACGAGAGTCAAACCTCGAATTATGACTTTTTACTTAGGAAATTCAGTCGGCTCAATCTGCCCCCGTTTCCTCTTAATAGTTTTTAACTAAAAATTATTTTGTCCAAAGTACAACAACGGCATTGTTGTAATTGGGCTAAATTACAACAATGCCGATGTACCTACCTACCTATAAAAGGCAATATAATATATACCTATACATATAAATTTCAATAAGTATAAGTTTCTCTACACATTTCTCCTTTTTTAGGGTTCCGTACCCGTAAAGGGTAAAAACGGGACCCTATTACAAAGACTCCGCGGTCCGTCTGTCTGTCTGTCTGTCTGTCACCAGGCTGTATCTCATAAACCGTGATAGCTAGACAGTTGAAATTTTCACAGATGATGTATTTCTGTTGCCGCTATAACAACAAATACTAAAAACGGAATAAAATTAATATTTAAGGGGGCTCCCATACAACAAATGTGAGATTTTTGTGCGTTTTTTGCGAAAATGGTACGGAACCCTTCGTGCGCGAGTCTGACTCGCACTTGGCCGGTTTTTTTAATGCTGCCGGATTCGCA
Source organism: Orthosia gothica (assembly GCA_949775005.1). Taxonomy (NCBI): domain Eukaryota; kingdom Metazoa; phylum Arthropoda; class Insecta; order Lepidoptera; family Noctuidae; genus Orthosia; species Orthosia gothica. The sequence continues at coordinate 18,526,869 of OX459048.1, read as the reverse complement.
GCAGATTTCATTTGTTTGGATTGATGCCATTTCCGAAAGAAATACAAATCATGCAACTTTGCGAAATGAATCTGTAACTCCGATAGCGAAAACATACTAAATCTATGGTAACTCCACAAAAGTGTTAAATACGACATCATTTACCACAAGTTTCGAACAGTAGTTCGAAACTTGTTGGGAATGCCCCTGTAGATATTCTTACAAATGAGTGGCTATAATTAAAGTCGTATTGCAAACCTATTTTATTTAGATTCCGATGATGGGATAATTTTTCGCAAGTTAGCCCATTTTGTAAGGGAACTTGGGCCCCTTTGAAAAAATGGTTCTATCTTGATGAATTTGGTTGTATATGGTAGAAAAAAACATGTTATATTCATATTTAGAAAACATTTTCTATTTATTTTGCGGGGTTCGGGAGATATAACGATGTTTCTGTTCTTGAAATGAACCCTTATTACAATGCAATAAGGTGCATACAAATGTCCAAGTGAAGGAACCTGATCTGTTGTCGTCTGTACATATAAAGTAAAGGACACGGATGGAAAATAACATAAAATATAAATCCTATTTTTGGATAATATTGAATGCCTGTGTATGGGCAATCTCCTTTGAGGTTTGCTGGTCAGGGTCCGAGGGCTCCCTTAGCTTGGGGCCTCCGGTGCATCGCAGCGCGCAGCGCCTAGCCCTGCGATAGCTATGCCCCTGGACAGCGGTATCTTTTCCCTTTCATTATCACTTGTTAGCAACTACAAAGGGCTACCAATCTGTTTTAAGTCTTCAAAATTGCCGAATATTTACTGTGGCTCGTTTTAGGTTTAGCTGATCATTCGAGTTTCTGGGTTTGATCTCCGAGTGAGGCAATTTGTTTTTGTGATTTTTATCTGCAGTAGGTACTCTGCTTAACCCTTCGGGAAATACAGACATTATGCTATGTTATTTTTCTAAATATGTACCGAAGTCAAGAACGTGCTTACGATATGTGGTCCGGTTTGACAGAAGACAAAAATCCAAAACAGTTTTGGGGCAATTCTGGCCTAATTGCTTTAGTAAATGCGGCAAGGCAAAGGGTTTGACCGCCATCATTCGACCAATCGCATAGACGGAAAACAACATCGCGACTTTCATCTCGCATGTGATTGGTCGATTGATGCCGAATTCTCTTAAGGGGCATCTAAACGGGCCATATTTTACGACAATTTGTGGCTGCAATTATTGGCAAACATTGCCCAGCCATCAAAAAAAACATTTTAGTGCATTTTATGGCTGAGCAATCAATTGCAGGCGACATGTTGCAATATGGCTGCAATAGTATGGGCTTTGATTCAGAACCCTTTAATGAGCCACACAATCCAGCAACAATGGCCGACGAAATGACGCTCATCGCAGCTGCTTACATTGTTTTGGCAGAAAAACGAAAAAAAAGGACACGACCCTACCTAAGTAGGCGTGACACTTTGGATTCCGTAAACAAGGAATTAATGCTGGATAAATACTTATTTAAATTTTTTACAAGAATGAAAAAATGAAAATTGAAACGCAAAGTACTTCACGTCGCAGGGAGAAAGGGACGCGCATATACAGTAAAACAGAACAACAATATAGATGGCCCAGATATATTGCAGTATTTTCGATTGCGAGGCGATCGTTCGGCCACACACCGGCTACACATAAAAACATTTTGACATACCAAAAAATATGTGGCTATAATGCCGGGCCATCCTTAAAATATTGCATAGTGTGGCTGGTATTGCTAGCAATGTTGCCGGCCACAGTATTGCAGCCACAAATTGTCGTAAAATATAGCCCGTTTAGACGCCCCTTTACACAATTAGGCTGCCTGAACAGTTTCGAAACAAAACCTGCGGACGCCTTAATAAAAAAAACTAACTGTGAGCGATTCTCGACTCTTCTGCATCTGAGTGATGACGTATTCGGTGTCGTCTTGCTCGGAGTCTGCGCACGAGTCGGGCGCGTCGCACTCGGCCGGGTCGGGCCCGTGCGGTTCCGCGGGCCGGCCCTCACGGAGCAGTGGCCGCATCTGTTACCAACTGCTTTATTAAAAAGCTACATACACCAATAACTATTTTACATTTAGTATTAAGTATTAGTCGGAGCGGGTCGCTAGTTCAAAAGCCGAAACAATAAAGTTTCGGCTTTCGAACTAGCGACCCGCCCCGGCTTCACATCGCATCACATCATCAGCCTATTAATGTTCCCACTGCTGGGTCACAGGCCTCCTCTCTGTGAGAGGGAATGGGACGTAATACACCACACGGGCCCAGTGCGGGTTGGTGTATGTCACATGTCTTCGAATTTTTGGTTCTAGGACATGCCGGTTTCGTCACGATGTTTTCCTTCACCGTTTTGAGAGCAGTGGTGATGAAATAAGTTATTGGCCAGCGGGAAAGACTCATCCGTTTTCAGTTTTCGAAAACGTGCGTACAACTGCTCGTGGTCGACTTGACGTGGTCGCTTACAATGGGCCTTATCAGAAAGCTTACAGTCACTCAAAGGGCAATGGAGAGGGCTATGCTCGGCATTTCCTTGCGTGATCGAATCAGAAATGTAGAGATCCGTAAGAGAACCAATGTTACCGACATAGCTCGAAGAATTGCCAAACTTAAGTGGCAGTGGGCAGGGCACATTGCTCGCAGAACGGATGGCCGATGGGGCAGAAAGGTTCTGGAGTGGCGACCGCGAACCGGAAGACGTTGCGTTGGAAGGCCTCCCACTAGGTGGACCGATGACCTCGTGAAGGTTGCGGGGATCCGCTGGTTGCGAGACGCACGGGACCGATCAATGTGGCGACGCTTGGGGGAGGCCTATGTCCAGCAGTGGACGTCTTTCGGCTGATATGATGAAAGCGCCTACCTGGGCTCGAACTCACGACCTACAACTTGTAAGTCGCGGCCGATACCACTGGGCCACTACTGCTCTTGGCTCTCGGCTTCGCCCGTGACAAATTATACACAAAAACTTTCCTCGTTTCTCGCTCTTTCTATTGGTGAAAACTGCATGAAAATCCGTTGAGTAGTTTTTAGGGTGCCGTGCCCAAAGAGTAAATACGGGACCCTATTACTAAGACTCCGCGGTCCGTCTGTCTGTCACCAGGCTTTATCTCATGAACCGTGATAGCTAGATAGTTGAAATTTTCACAGATTATGTATTTCTGTTTCCGCTATTACAACAAATACCTACTAAAAACAGAATAAAATTAATATTTAACTAAGTATGGGGCTCCCATAAAAAAACCTGTGTTTTTTTGCCGTTTTTTTTGCGATAATGGTACGGAACCCTTCGTGCGCGATTCCGACACGCACTTGGCCGGTTTTTTAAGTTTATCGCGTACAAATGCGGCGGTGGACTTTATTTTATAATTATGCACCTAAATTTTGTTTCTACTAAGATTTTTTTAATTATTCAAGAATCCACTCTTCTTATTATCTCTGTCCATTTGAAAAAAAAACCTTCTGCATCTTTACACTACATATTTTGCGAATTTTCAAAAGTAAGTATATGTGAATACAGCATTCTTCACATCTAACTCTTGCGAAAAATTATTGCTGAAACTGCGAGATAGGGTGACTGCTATTACGAAATCAAAGGCAACTCAAGCTCGTCATCGGCATTGTTTACTAAGTTACAGTGACCGACAGTCACTATGTTTTAACTCTCTGAGGATTAGTTAGATATGTATATACGTAGGTACCTACGCCTATCCCACATTTTCATGCAACTATATCAGAATATCAGATCTCACAAAAACGCATAGTACCGACGCTGACGGCAAGAGGCCTTTTTCCCAAAGCTCTTTGGAGAGTTCCTGTGCCTGAGGTGTCATCCACTTACGGAGCCCACTGCGACGCCGTCGGTATCGCAACGCCACCGCCTACAAACAGTCAGGAATTGCACTTTACTATTGCTCAACCAGTGGCAAAAAAATCTATCTACATTAACAATAGACAAACAAAGTTTTCTGAAAAGCAAGTATTACGCATAGGTGCAATTCCTTACTGTTTACAAGAATGAAAAAGTTCGCACAATCTAGTACCTGCATGTCCTGTGTGCTAAAACACTTCTTAATGTTGTTATTGGCCAGCGGGAAAGACTCATCCGTTTTCAGTTTTCGAAAACGTGCGTACAACTGCTTGATCACATCATATACGACCATGCAAGGAACGGCCACAAAGAATATCACGTTGAGAGCGAATTCTATGGATCTGAAAATTAAAGTAGACCATTAAAATTATAAGAGAACCGATTTACTCGTTCTATTGTCCCACACTATTACAGTACGTCCGATGGTCGTGGCCCATCTGAAGTTAGCGCAGAACATAATTTACGAACCAAATGGCTGGTTACAGCCCTCGCCAAACTTCTGGGCCGCCCTGAAGTTGGATTACCGGATGCGCGATGCTCGAAACAGTGCTGTTTTTTATGAGATTTCCTACTGCGCAGCCATTTTAGCCAACTTCAGCACAACTTCTGCTTGACGAGTGAACATGCGCAAAAGTTCGCAAAGCCTATATTCAGACGGGCCAAGACTCATCGGTCGTACTGTGGTAGTCCTATAAGTGACATTTTCTGTCAGTTATATAATTATTATCGTCAACTAACTAGATATGTATTTTTTGAGTACAAAAGGATTGAAGTAAGGTCGGGATACTTTGTCCCAAAATTATGATAATTTTTACTTCTCGTTTGAGTACTCCAATTAGGGTCGGACTGGCCATATGGGAGTACCGGGACTTTGCCCAGTGGGCCGGTCCATTCTTGGGCCGGTCCAGTTCGCCAGCCGGACAGGCCTGGGCCACAACCCGCGACTATCTCCAACGTAAAGCTTTTGGAGAAATACCACGATCGACCACTATATCAAGCGTCGCAAGTGGAGATAGATTGGCCACAAGCTCCAAAGGGATCTCGATCACATACCCAAACAAACTTTGGACTGGCATCCCCAAGGGAAAAGAAAGCGTGGCCGTACCCGTCAAACCTGGCGTCGCACCGTGTTGGCAGAAGCGACGGCGAAGCTTCGACGTGCGGCAGGACGGCTTCGACGACACGCTTGCGGCTGCCGTAGCCGCTCGCGCCACCGTTCGAGTGCGTGTCGCCGTTCCTGCCGCCTCTGCCTGAATACAGCGATTTCTGGCACGCTATCACCATTCTAGCGGATGACACGAATTCGGTTGTAAACCCTCGCTTCCATATCCGCCAGAACATCTAGCAGAAGAAAGCATGCCAGGAGTGTAGCCGCCTCCAAGGATATCGTTCCGTAACCTCGTGCGATACAAATGACCATTTTCCGCTGCACGCTATTAAGTCCTGCAGCGTCGTACACCTGATAGTCTGCTTGACCAAACAGGCGTCCAATAAAAGAATATCGATCGCGCGACACCGCGTAGAGGCGGAGAACTTCTTCCCATGGCCCCGCGAAGTTGAGTAACAGTCTATGCAAAGCACCTACTGCCTTTTCAACGCCAGGGATCAGGGAATTGCAGGCGCTCGAAATGCTCTTCGAAGCCTCACCAACCATCCAGGGTTAGGCCTAGACAGTTAATGTATCGACCCACCCGGGCTAGCGCATAATATCTCCAATTGTCACTGATGACCTGGGCGGCTATCTGCTCCTCTGCAGTTTATATAACCATAGCCTCAGTTTTATGAGGCGCTATCACCAAACCGAGCTCGCAGATCGACGCTACGACTCTTGCCACCCCGAGCTCGGAAAACTGGATGGTCTCGTTGAAGGTGTACCCGCCGGCTAATACCAGGGTGTCATCTACGTAAATAACGATATTAATGCCGACGGGTAGGTCAACACTCAGGATCAAATCGTGTGCAAGATAGTCATCGTCATCATTTCAGCCGCAAGACGTCCACTGCCGGCAACAGCTGGCTTCCCCCAAGCGTTTCAGCCACATTGACCGGTTCCGTGCGTCTCGCGTCTCGGTGGTCAGATGCCAGATAATCTGACACCAGTCTTGATATATGGGTATTGTATTACCCAGTTACTGGGTTGTGAATGTCAGATAGGCAGTCCTTTCTTGTAAAATACTGGTACTCAGTTGTATCCAGATAGGTTGAAAGAAGAGCCCAACATTTAGTTGGGGACAAGGCTAGGCAAACTGATTGACTTCATGTCAGTAAAATGTGTACCTACTCATAAGTAAATAATAATAAAATATAACTCAAACATAATTATTACATAAACCCCTATTTTTTGCCTTTGCCTAGTGTGGGCCGCAGTTAAAAAAATGTGCCAGTAGTTTTTTGGGTCCCAATCCGCCGCTGACTCCAATTAAATAAGTAAAGTAAAAAGTAGTAAATAAGTAGCACGATGTCTCTTTTATATTAATTACCCGACTGCCGAAGGAGGGTAATGTGTTTATCAGTCTATGTATGTAAGTATGTATGTATGTTTGTTCCTATAAGGCGTTCCAGAGACCAAACCAGTTGGCCGATTTTGATGATTCATACGTCAATCGATGCGTCTTAACCCTGCGAGTGTCATAGGCTACATTAAAATTGGACAATAGAAAAAGGCGGATTTGGGGTGCCATATTGTGGGGGCCCAAATTTTTTTCTTCGAAACCCATCGTGTGGGGTATTTAAATAAAGGGTTTTAAGAGGTGATTTCAAAAATATATAACACTTATATGTTTAAATGTATCTAATTCGAAAAAAAAACTAACTAAAGAGTTATAAATAAAAAAACTTAATTCGAAAAATCAAAAAACCCGACTGCTTCAAAAGCGAACTAAAAAGTCGTAAACAAGGAAAAAATCATGCTGTGCAGGCGGAGGATACACCAGATTTTGGTCAGCCAGCCCACGAATATGTATGCTATGCTAATAGTCTCGGATAAAAATGGTTCGTTTTGTGCACTCATTGTAAAATCTACTATTATTGTACTGAAAACCTTAGATAATAACACACAATAAAAAAACAACACAATTTTTTAGAATTGCTTTCCTAATTATATCTTTAGCAAAAGTAACGGACTTTGACTGCACATGGTTAAACAAAGATATGTCATCTACCGCTTTGTGTTCATCATTACAACTCTGAGCATCACACTTCATTTTCTTTGCCAGAGGCAGGTTTTCTTTATCTTTCGTCTTCGTAATGGCAACTTCGATCTTCGTCTGGAATGGAATGGCAACGTCATACGTTTCACCAAAAGTCTAGGAATGAAAAAGGACCCAACTGTTCATTCCATGCTGGATTATTATCTAGATCTTCAAGCTGTCTCAATAGTAATTCGTCTTCTGAATCATCAGGTTGATCTCTTGTCGTTATGAGATCTTCAGGAGTTGAAACGATACTTATTTATGCGTCACTAATCTCTGTTTTTTTTTCTATGTTTGTTAATCTCTGTGGAGGAACTACTATCAATCAAGGGTTTTCCGATTTTTTTCTTGCCATTTTCTTGGGTAAAGATACCCGAAAACGATAGCCAAAGTATACTGCCATTTTAATAACTATCATACTTTACACAAATATGGCTAAAACTCTTTGATTCATATTACATTAGGGTGATACATATCTGTTACAAATGCTAATAAAAAAACGCTAACTCTTACCTGACAGTTTTGTTTCGTGACAAAGTTTACACAGCATAACTTCACAAGGGCGTCGCCAAAGGCAGGTATGGGCAGTTTCCCCCTTCCCCCCTAGAGATTAAAAACAAGTAGCCAAATGGAAAGAAATCGAAAGTCCTAAGTCAACATAAACCCAACCCAACAAATCTAGTCATTTGTTGCCTAAAAGCGTTGAAAATTTTGGTCGGTCTACCAAAATCAATCGTTAAGCAGCCTCAGGATACTGAAAACCGTGTTAAGAAGTACTACGGGGGAAAATCGCCTCAATGGTCTGGCCATGAAAAAATGAAAGTGCACAGAAAATTAATAAGATTTACATAATTAAGCGAGAAGTTATCCTACCGTTGGCTGTACCTTTTTTCAATTCTCCTTACATCAACTTTTTGACGCGACCCCCCAGCACAGGAGGACACCGTGGAGTTTTAGTGGGTTAGAGTCCCGCGGTGGGTTCGCGGTGAGTGCTTACGCGTACCCGTGTTCCCGCCATAAGCGGCACAGGAGGACACCGTGGAGTTTTTGTGGGTTAGAGTCCCACATAACTGCGCTATCTCCCCGTGGTAGCGCGGTATGCATGAGCATTTCTCCACGATAAAAAACCTTACGGTACATAAGTTTAGTTTGGTTCTGAATTTACAAAGAATTCTAAAGCATTATTTACATCCTAGATATACAAGTGAAAGATAAAATATTAAATTAAGTTTTTTTTTAGTTTGGTTTATTATTTGATAACTAATCAAACTTTGCACAAACTTTGCAACATCGTAACTTATTACTTGGCGCTTGACCACCATCTCACCTGTTGGTAAACGATGATGTGGTCGACGGTGAGACACGCTTGCCTAAAAACACCTATATTCACTCTTTACTTAAAGACTCCTAGATTGTAGCTGTCGGGAAACGCAGACTCCGGCAGGTAATTCCATTCCTTGGGTGTACGCATAATAAAAGTGTTTCCAAAACGTTTTGTGCGTATGGGTGCAATGTCCACCATGTACCGATGGCGCATCACCGTACGTCTGGTAGTCCGATAATGAAACGGTAATAATTAGATCGTGCAATTCCAACGCACACTCCCCGAAATGTAACCAATAAAAAACTGACATGCTGGCAACTCCGCGACGGTGTTCAAGGCTCTGGAGCCTTTACTTAACCAGTGCTTCATCACTGATGAGCCACTTGGCCCGCTTTTCGATCGACTCCAGTGCGTCGAGCTGGTATTTGGCAGATTCGTCCCAGAGATGGATTTGTTATAGTGCTCGCCAAACTTCTGGGCCACCCTAAGTTGGCTTTCCGATGCGCAAGGCACGGATCGGTGCTGTTTTGCTGCGCAGCCATTGTCGCCAACTTCCGGGCGGCCAAGACGTTTGGCGAGAACTATACGCGAAGGTTATAGGCCTGCGGCAGCAACGCGCCGGGTACAACCTAGTCCTAATACACACACCGGCAAAAAGAGCGGAACAAAATTAAAATAACTAGATTTAATGATGTTTAATTTATAAACTTATATTAAGACTTTGCTTGCTACACGTTTAAAAATAAAATTTAGATCGCTTTTAGTTAATTTTTTGTGATAGGGAAAAATGGACATTGTTGATTTTTTAAGGTTACAAAGGAAAGTTAAAAAAGTTAATTAAAATAAACATTTTTATCTACACTCACAACGTAATGTTCTAAATATGAATTCAAAAAAAATACCATTACAGTGCAGCATTTTCCTTCGATTTTCAAACAACTCCATCATAATAGTAGTTTATCTACACTCACAACATAATGTTCCAATTATGAATGCCAAAAATATTGCATATACACGTACTTTATATTCGTGGATGGGTAAAATTAAAAAAAAAAACCTTTACAATTCAACATTTTCCTTCGATTTTAAAACAACTGCATCATAAAAAAACTTTTTAATTTTTATAGCACACTTTTACATTTTAATTTATTGGCGCTTGGCTCATTGACATTGACAGTCATGGTGAAATGAGAATCTATATTGCTTATTTTTTCCTTTTCCACTTTTATTTTATTTCAACTGTATGAGTGAAGATAAAATAGTGTATGCAACGGCATATAATTAGGTATTAAAACACTCGCGTGTTAATATTATCAAAACACATAAACCCATAAACCCACGCTCGTGTTTTAATAACCTCTATTATATGACCATTTCATAAACTACTATTACTTCTACTGACTAAGACTTCTAATAAAGGAACAAATGATACCACGTTTTACTCTTAAATATTACTTACATAGCGATGTACAATAAGATTCCCTTCATCGATCACCAACAAGTCCGTATGAGCGCTCAATCATATCCTACCTGAATCCAATATTGTTCCTCTACCATGTTGCTGTGCATGCTTTAGTTTAACAAATTGACAGAATATTATGTTCTTGTTTATGTTTACACATGCATTGCCATCCTTCAATTCGGTTTAAATTAATTCCACACTCATCACTGAACAATATTCTACTCCATTAGTACGTGGACCAAAGTCGATATTAAAGAGCAAAAGTCATTCCGCTTCAAAGGTGGTGTGCCTCAATTATTAGACATTCGGCGGGGACGAACGAACCAAAACCAGTTCTTTCAACCTCCTTCTTACCGTAAACTCACTTTCTGTTGCATCTCGAACTTCCTCCAGCTCATTTCTACATAAACGGCCTTTAAACGCGGGTTTTTGCTAAAGTGAAACTAAATAAAACGATTATTTCTGTAAGAAGTACGAGTTTTCTGCCGTGCCCTGATACTCTAACAAAAACATTAGTCGCTCTGAATCATTGGAAACTGCAACAAATGGTTAAATAACTAGTAAATGTTGAATTATGCACAGCACTCTGAAGGTTTCATTATTTCTTCTCATCTCAAGTGGCCTGGGCCTCTCAGTTTGGGTTAATTTGGGCACATTAATGATGTCCTTAACAAAAATCTAGACATTAAAAATTAAACAAATAACTCAGTATGTTAGTGAAAACATTACGAAAGTTTCCCTATGTGGGAATAAGCAAAATGTTGTAAGTTCGAATAAAGTTAAAACAATCGCATGAAAAGTGAAGTTCAATTGTTTTATCAATTAGGAATAATTGGTTTTATTATGTAAAAAAGTTAAATCAACCGACTACTTCAAAAGTGAACTAAAAAGTCGTAAACAAGGAAAAAATCATGCTGTGCAGTCGGAGGATACATACGCGCGAGCTGGCTGACCAAAACCAGATGTATCCTCCTCCTACAAACTAGAAAAAAAAAAATGGGCCCCCACAATATGGCGCCCAAAATCCGCCATTTTTCTAGTGTCCAATTTTAATGTAGCCTGTGACACTCGCAGGGTTAAGACGAATCGATTGACGTATGAATCATCAAAATCGGCCAACGCGTTTGGTCTCTGGAACGCCATATAGGAACAAACATACATACATATATACATACATAGACTGATAAATACATTACCCTCCTTCGGCAGTCGGGTAAAAAAAAGAAAACCACTAACATTGGTAAAAAAAAGTTTTGGGCACATTTTTCTTGTTCCGGTAATTTTGCCAGTGTGTGTATTATAAAGACAGACTATTACAAATACGGGGCATTTTGTGACTTTGTTCTGACGTGTAACGGTGTAAGGTATTCTTTGGAACCACTACACCTATTCACAAAAAAAACAGCATTTCAAAGATACCTAGGTACCTACATTAATCCAGATGGTTATAAGTAGGCTATACTTTAATATGACCCAGGCCAAGCCGGGGTGGGTCACTAGTATATAGGGCATGCAGTATTGTAAGGTTCTTAATTCCGGAACTGAGTTCCAATACTGGAGGTCTGATTCCGGAATTCCGGAACTGGTGAGTTTTAAAGTTATCTTTAATTTCAAACATAATTTATAATTGTATCATTCTTTTTATAATTTTTTGTAACAAATTAAACATATTTGGTCATCTTTGTCTCTTATTAAACTAATTAAACGTTTTAAACCGTGAAATCAACAGAGCTTATCTTCTTTTTCGTGTCGCTGGTACGACAGTTTTTCAAATTTGTTTGGTCCAAAACTTAGCCACTTCCACGGCGTCATCTGTGGATGGCGCCAGCATATAGATCACACTAGTTGAATATTTTGGGGCATAGAGGACAGGATATTAGGTGGACCATGGTTTGCGATTCAGCATCACATGCACACCCTGCCGCTGTTCCGTCGAGGTAACCCCATTTTGCGAGGTTGGAGTTACACCTTCCTACCTGGGTTCTGAGGTGTTTCAGGGACTTCCATGTAGACCACGGAAGGTTAGATCCTACGGGAAGATGCTCGCTTGGAGGTATATAATGTATTGGTGGGGGCAAAGTATTCTGCCAAAGTCTGCAGCGGGTATCGGCTCGGACTCCTGACAGGGGAACAACCGCCTCCAGGCAGCTGTGTCTGCCTTTCTGACGTTGCGTCGGTAGTTGTGCACCGAATAATGGGTGTCTGATGTCACGCTCCTGCTTTTGTTTCTCGACTGCACTCGCAACTTCTCTTCGGACGTGTGGAGGTGCTATGTCAGCGTGGGCATAGTACGCTGACCGGGGTTGGTTTGAGGCAGCTGGTAATTGTACGGCATGTGTCGTTAAGAGCAACATCTACTTCCTTGGCCTGGGTGGAACGGTGCCACACTAGACACGCATATTCGCCAACCACTCGGCTTGCGAATAACTAGACTACCTTAGCCTAGATAGGCCAGTAGTCTGGAGAAAGTGAGGTCAGGTTGTTGTTGCCTCCCAGTTGGTTGATGTTAGGCGTCTGAGTAAATTGTTGTGGAACCCGACTTATCACACAATAGAATTAAACATTAATAATTATGAATATAAAACACACGATATTTGAATCGTAGTATTTATCCCGTGTCACATACATTGCATACTGCATAGTCTCCTTACAGTCATAATAGTCAAAATACCAAAATTTATGAATATCGGAATTCCGGAATAACTCCTCTCAATTCCGGAATTGAAATATCAGAAAAATTGTCACGTAATTACGGAATTACCAAATGCCGGAATGCATGCCCTAGACTAGTATTTAATAAGATAGCACACAGCAAGTAGCAGAAGCAAGTATTGCGCGTAATCATTACCTGCTGAACACTCGAACCGTCCTCTGCTTCGTGTCCGGGTGGATAGGCCAGCCGTCACAGTCGCACTCTACATTGCGACCCTTGAGTTGTGGCTCCTTGTATTCGTCGAGTTTACGCGGCCATTGAACCAACCTATCTAAGCCCCACGTTCCAATACGAGAGAATATCTGCCCTAAAATTGCCTTAAGCAAACCTGAAAAAAAAACACTATTCTGGTTATACGATCACTAGGAGTACAGTCGTCTTCGCAATTGGTTTACAACATTTGACTACAATCCTATCTTATATTATTAATGCGAAACTTTTTCTTTCTATCACGCAAAAACGGCTGAACTGATTTAGATGGAATTTTGCTATCCGTCACCTTTACCTGGTTCCTGGAGAAGCCGCGGGTAAAATTAAGTTCCCAATGAATTAAATTAACAAATTCATTTAGAAACCACCCAAACATCATAAAGATCTTGTCGTTTAGTGACGTGCAACTGACTTTCAAGCTTACTACAATTAATGGTGACCATAGCCTCATTTACATTCTGCCCCTGTAACTACTCCTTGCGCTACCGGCCATAAATAATTCCCTAAATTAAATACTGCCGTAAAAGGATCGAGACTCTAGAGAAGTGTGTGTTTACATACTACTCTAACAGTCATATATATCGCTTTCAACTATGACAGGCATGTCAGGCATCTAAATCTAAATAATAACAGCGTCCGCGTCTTAAAAAGCAATTTCGCAAATTCAGAAAAAAAGGAAATCGGCTTGAACTTGTCCATCACTCTATCTCTTCTAGGCGACGCGTCGTGAACTTTGTGAGCGATGGAGCTGAATGTAAACACGCACTGCTGTTCGCGATGCCCGTCCTTTGATTTCCGCACAACAAAACCGCTCATTTGAGGAGCAGAGCATGAGAAGTATTGTGTTTACATACTCGTCCTGCCCACTTTCCTGTTTACTGCCGTGGAAGTGAGCTGAATGTAAACGGGGTATTAAAATCGTTAATAGTGGGTAGATATATAGGCAGGCCCATGTAAATAGAGTAAGATGAAGACAAGATAAGTTTTTAATTGATCTTACCAAGCGCCAACAGCGCTAAAATAACGCCAGTAGCAATAACGAATAAGTTGAGGTAGACAACGTCTTTGTAGCAAGCGGAGCGAGCGTGGCGCGTCCTCTCGCGGCTCGAGAGTCCCGCGGCCGACTGGCGGGACTCCGCCATGTCGCGGCACAGCAGCTTGGGATCGTCAGCTATAAGTAAAAACAAGGAGATGGTACATAAAGCGTTGGCCAGGGACTGATGTATCTGGTTGGATCCAACAGAATTAGAATAATTCGATAAATATAAATAAAATCGGTTAAGCACTGAGAGCCTGTGCAGACCAGCACCCTAATTGCGTAACTGTTTTGACAGCTTGAAACACACACGCCCCCTTTCATTTTGACAATTCAACAGTAATTGCGTGTATTACGATGTCGATACGATGGATTTTCAAGAAAAAGCACACATGTACTATTTGAATACAATTAGGGTGCAGAAGAAGCGGCAGCGCAGCGCGATGTCCACTGCCAAACAAATATTAACATTAGGAATGTTCCTTTAATTTTTTTTTTTTTTTTTTTAACTAGGAATTTCTTCCTGTATCGCGGGTGCGCTTACAAACATAAAACTCACATACACAACACCCAGAGCCGGAACAATTATCTGTAGGTCATACAAATATTTGTTCCGTGCGGGAATCGAACCCGCGACACGCAGCGCAGCAGTCAATCGCTCAACCACTGCGCCAACCGTGCGCCCAAATAAAAAAATAATATTAATAAGTAAAGTAGATATTCTGATCTCATACAACAGAACTAGGTGTAAGTGGCCAATGATAGGTTTCGAAAAAACAGAAACCTGCGGGATGAAAGACGCGATTTTGATTTCCGTCTATGTGATTGGTCGATTTTGCATACTCTTTTCGCCATACATATAATAAACAAGTGTATTTAAAACTGTATTTTATATTTCTATGCTTTTCCCTTTGCCTTGCCGAATTCAATACGCAATAAGGATGCGGAGATGCGATGGCCCAGAAAGAGATTGCGTGAGTAATTAATAAGACTCCTGATAAAGATTTGGCCAGATACTGCAATAAACCGACAAACATGAAAGTACGGCAGAGAAGCCATGTCCTGCAGCGAAAAATGTGACCGCGTGTATGCTCTGTTATAGTGTATGAGATGGGTTTTTTTTCATTTAGACTTTATTTTAATTACGGCAACGTTGATATTTGTTGGCAGTAAAAACTGCACTGCGCCGGCAGAAGCAAATCCGAAACTAACGGTACAATACGACGGTAAAGATATCTAACAGTATTGTGACTCGGTCCTGTCCTTGAAATAAGTGCCTACAAGCGCGCGTCACATAAACACGCGTTAGGGCCGCCCGCATCTACTTACTTGAGTTTCTTTCTAGTTTTGTGATTGTAAATATCTCAGATTCTTTTCTCTAATCTGAGGTAAATATTATATGTTTTTATTATACTTATTTTAAATCTTACTAGGTAGGTACCTACCATTTATTAATCTCATAGGTAATCATTTCATAATGATATTTTGTCAAATTGAATAATATTATTTAAGTAGCTAAGTACATAAGTAAGTAGATAGCCTAGCCTAAGATACTACCTGCATATTCTTTTTAACACGAGCGTAGGTAGGTCACTCGATTGTGTTACTTTATCACCCTATCCACTTATTTATTTATTAATCCAGGTCTCTTTCGGAATGGTACAGAGAACACGGGGGTGACCATAAGCTCTTAGAGTAAGGTTATTTTTAGATCGCGTAAGTGACAGATGTAATAAACACCAATAACCTTACTCTAAGAGCTTATGGTCACCTCCCTACAGAGAAACTTCACCCCCTAGAAGTGTATAAAAAACGACATCTATGGGCAGGAAAATACTACGACTTTTACGTGTGCCGCGTGACCGTCATCTATGTGACCACAATGAAATTAGTGTTCTGTAGTTATTGAGATCGATTCCACAAATAAGCGTGCAAGATACCCAATTAGAGTGCGCGCAAGATAAGTCTGCGCACGGCCATTATAGGAACTAATCGTTTGTCATTTATGTCAGGTGTCAAGTGAGTGTCTAGTATTCTGTGTATTTATTCGTTTCCGAAATAAATAATCGCCATAATTATGCCAAAAGTAATTTAAAGTGCTGGCAGGGATGTTTTCTTGTAGTGAACAAGACAATAATGGGCCTACGGTACCGTTTTATAAAGATAGAGCCCGCTTTGCTTATTTGACAGGTAACTTTTAAGGATACCATTATACTAAAATTGCCCAAAATTTTCGTAATACCGGTGCCTGACAGTTTTGGTTTTTGGGTGGTACTTAAATACCAGCGGGACAGTACCGGCATCATTTAATATAATGCATCATTGCTATTTTGTATTAGGCGTTTCTGAACTCACCGTCACCCAAATAACTCAAGAGGGTTATGTGGCAGCAGCCTCTTCAAAAATTGTTGAAGACGAAATTAAAAAAGAATTGAAACTGATATGGACGGTGTTAGCCACTTGTTAGACCAAATTTTACAGTAGGTACTTACTACTAAGTATTCAATAAAAGATTTACAATATTTTCATGAAGCTTTTTACATCATATTCTATGCAAGTAGAAAAAGCTACTAATTAATTATGCTTCTTAAATTACTTTAAGTTTCGAGTAATGAAAAATGACTATTGAAAAATGAAGGAAAAAGGATCTGTTATACTGGCAACATTAAGCACGCCACCCGTCGCGCGCAGACTTATCTTGCGCGCACTCTAACAATAATTGTTTATGTGATTGAAACAAAATTGTCATGTGCTAACCAAAATTAGATTTTGGTTAGCACATGACAATGATACGATGATACGATGTTTACGTGCGCGCCATCTCTGTGAAATCAATGAAGTTAGTGTTATATAGTTATTGACATCGATACCACAAATAAGCTTGCAAGATACCCATTTAACAAGTTTTGTTTCAATCATTGACAAAAATATAAATAATTGTCATGCACTAACCAACATCAGCATATTTAGGCAGCCCTGCCTGGTGGAAGGTCGTACCACGATGCTTACGTGCGCGCCATCTCTCTGACATCAACGAAGTTATTGTTCTGTAGTTTTTGATATCGATACCACAAGTAAGCGTGCAAGATACTCATTACTGCATTGTCCAATAATTGATAACGTCGTTGTTACAAAATTGTCATGCGCTAACCAACTTCAGCATATTTAGGCAGCCCTGTTGGTAACTGTAGGGCGATAACGGGGTGTTGCGGGTTGAAAGGGGAAGTAGGTGCCTAGAAGGCGGTCTTTTGATATAAAGGAGTCACTTGTCGTAGTATTATTTATTATGGTATTAATTAATAAAGTAACCCAATTTACATTAACAAATATTTATTTACTGATAAAACTGATATTTTAGTTTTGACGATTTCACAAGAGAACCAACATGTTACTCACGTTTGAAACAAACAGAACAACAATTTACATCTCTAGATTTTTCAAAATGATGTATGAAAAACAATAAAAATTTAAAAAGAAAACAAAAACAAAACTAAACTAACTTGTGGGGTCAAACCTATACTACCCAAGTAACACATCAAAGCAGTATAACGGCCGACTTACAGCATTTCTGTATCGTTTTCGCATTTTGAGTTGGTTCTATAGTAGCATTACAAACGATTATATGGCTACTGTAATGCATATTTGGGCACAAATTATACGGCTTTAGATCCTTAATAGGTTCACAAGAGTTGTTTAATTGCATTACAAGCGTATTAAATTCGCATTATTGTGGTCAATGAAGTTGCCCATCGCATTACAGAAGCATTATACTAGCATTAGAATGTAGTAAAAGAATTATTGTAGCTATTTAAATGTTCACAGTTAGAACTTAATTAAACCCTACATCATTGCAAAAACATCTCTAATACCACGGCACAAATGATATAATACAATTATCGTTGTAATTTAACTATTTTGTCTCGCAATATAATATGGACGAAGAGGGTGAAAACTGAAGGAGTGACACCATATTTGTTTGCATCAAAACAAAATTTATAATTATGTTTAAGTTTTTGACTCTTTTGTTACTTCATGCCTTTTTTTTGCGTGGAGAAATGCTCATGCATACAGCACTACCACGGGGAGATAGTGCAGTTATGTGGGACTCTAACCCACTAAAACTCCACGGTGTCCTCCTGTGCCGCTTATGGCGGGAACACGGGCACGCGTTAGCACTCACCGCGAACCCGCCGCGGCTGTCCGTCACCGGACCCTCCTCGGGGGAGTACCCCCATCACCGGCGCACCAGAACACACTGTACGCCGTGACCACCGCAGGGACCAAACCAGCACATGGGCGCCAGACGACCCCGTATATTGCTCCCCCGTGACGGGTCAAGGTCAATGGCCCCGCCACCTACCATTTGTCAGCTGCAGGGAATAGGGAGAGCGGCTAACGCAATACCGACACTCCTCTTCCCCTGCAGCCCCACCGCGTCCGCCATCAGACGGTGGCGACCCCGTCCAGGCCGCGGAAGGTAGGGAGAGCGGCGCACCGCAATACCGGCACTCCTCTCCCGCCACGGCCTCCAACCTTCAGCCGCGACATCGTATGGGACCTGGGACGCTCCATAAGACATCGCGGCCCGCCACAGTTGCGATGTCACCTGTTACCAAGCAGCTCCGCAACCTACTAGATGGCCACTACGTCGTCGGCTTAATCGGCAAAAGCCCTGACGAGCGGCCCCTCCTCGGGTTCCCCTTCGCTTCACCGTGGGTGACCAAGCCACGGTTACTGAGCCCTCCCGCCTCGACAATGCGGGAACCCACCGGGGGTGTGTTACTTCATGCCATGCTGCAAATATTACTGCGCAATGTAGTTTAGTGTAAATATCTATATAAGTTTCATTGAAAATTTTTACGCGCCTTCGATATTTTGTGGTTTTGTTAAAAAATGTTATATAAGTATATGTGTGAAATAACCAAAACAATTGTGTATTCCTAGTATATAACGAATTTTGCATAATTAACATAGTATATTGCTTGGACAGTATTAAATTAATTTATATTATACTATATAGGCCTATTTTTTTTATAAATAGGTCCCAATGGACGCGTAATTGTTTTCGGACTTAAACGTCTTTTCGTCGGTAAAAATTACAATTTAATTTTCCCAATCAAAGTTCATATACTGACTTGCCAATCATAATCTGGCTTGACGATGAGCTTCAGTTAGTTTATTTTTTTTTGGCAGGTTTATATTTATGGATTCCAGCTGCATGCAAATGTCTTCGGACAGTGGTAAGCAAAATTCCATGTCTTACGGCACTAGATCGGTTGGTTGTGAAAGAATCCGTGGTATGGCTACTGTCAATATCACGATGACGGCTGGATTGATTTGTGTAAGCAATCGGACGTGGCCCTTGGCGGTTACACATCACTTCACCAATTTCTTGATACCGTCGCACCCATAAACGAACTAGTAAATTAAAAAGTTAGATTGCTAATAGAAAAAACATAAAAATACATTTAATTCTCGAGCAATACTCTCTAAACTTTGATTTTGTTGATTTTATAGTTATTCAAGTCGTTATTCGAACAGCACAAGCAGACAAATAATTTAGCTAAGAAGCGATGTCATGTTTTACTTAACAAAATTATAAGCTTACCCTCAATTTTCTTCATTATCTATTTTGTAATATAAACGACAAGGCCGACATGAATGATGTGATGGATGATTCATAAACATATCGATGAATTTCACAACTATGTTAAGCGACAGATTAGCGTAGCGATGTAATAGTATTATAGCGTAGCGGTGTAATAGTATATAATACTCGTGAACTATGGGGTCCAGGTACGATTCTTACTTCAACCTAATGCTTTATTAAATTTTAAAATTCTGTTAGGAGTTTATAGAAATTTGTACAAAATATTATATTCACACGTGTAATGTGTAAACATTATATTTTCACACACAATGTGGAACATGTTTCAAACGTGTTCCACAGTTTTTTTGTTTCTATTTAGAATTAGTTACTTAGCAGTTTCATTGATTACACAGAGATGGCGCGCACGCAGCGCACGTAAGCTTCGTAGTATATCCTCTTGTACATAGATGTCGCTTTTTAAACATTTCTAGGGGATGAGTTTTCTCTGCAGCTTTATGTACCTACTATACCTAAGTAAAATATAAAGGGGAATTTTTAACTGCACCTCTATTTAGAAATTTAAGCAAACAAAATATCTCCACTAATAACCTACTGCAAAACAATATTACTCACCGTAAAACAAAAATACTGATTTGCACACAAATTATTCAATTAAATATAAAATAAGTGTGAATTAGTCCAAGAGCGAGCGAAGCGAGCTCGGGAGCTTAGGGCACCCCGACACGGATAGGTTAGGTTCGAAGGAGATGACGGGAGCTGAAGTGAGCGAGCAAAGCGAGCGAACTCAGCTCCCGTCATCTCCTTCATGTTAGGTTACTTTAGACCCTGCAGACAGAAATAGGAGCCCTGCGCAGCGGGGCTCCGTCGACTTTGTTTCGTTTCCCCCCCTCCCTTAAAACTTAAATATTTTGTTGCACTCGAAGAATTATTAGATTTACTTTTAGTTAACAGATAGTTATTCAGTAAAACAGTTAAGCTTTAAAGATCTAGCAGTATAGTATAATTCATTTATTTGATGAGCAAATTTAGTGTGCAATTCAGTATTTTTGGTAGTAATTTCGAATATTTTGATTGAAAAAAGGGGAATTACAGTTAAAGTATTAAATACCACCCAAATATAAATGCAGTTAAAATGATTACCTAGATCAAAGTGAACTTACAAAGGCAGACACATTCACAGTGCCAGACGCAGAAGCAACGATCGCCCTTCTTTATAGCCACTTCTCGAACTGCTACAGACTTTTCATCATCGTTCATCAACGACACTGCAACACAAAGTTAGGAGGTTTGGAGTAGGAATTGGAAATAATTCGGCAAAGAGAACACTGGTTGAAACCGAAATGCTGTGCGTTTGAGTATCTTTACCAAAAGGGACAATCTGGCTGAAATAACAAGGTTATTGATTTGCCCTTCAGTAAAAAATAAAAAAAAAAGCAAATACTATGTAAAAACTTAAAACAATTTCGTAGAGTACCGGAACAGTGAGCAATATCAACAGGAATCTCGAATGGTAGCTCTAGTCTAAGAGACTTGATATGCCGTGGAGGGATCAGTACAGGTCCAGCCATCATCGAATGTTTCTTCTCCTCATTCAGCAGGTTGGCCAAGGCTGGCCCACAGTCTCGCGTCATAACCCTGGACACATTACATAGCTTAGCTATATATTTAGGAAAGGTTTTAATCAAATATATAATTCAGTAAGGCCATTTTTCAATCCCCTGAGAGCCCGACCGAACCACGGGCCCGGTCCACGAGACACAGTGGCTTTTTAATTATTTCGGTAAAACCATAGACATACATCTAACTAGATAACGCAAGTCCCTCCTGTATGAAAACCAAGCGTGCCACTTTTTCACAAACAATTTTACTTACCAATGAAAGAAAACATTTCCAATGCCTCGGCCAACTATTTCTATACATTCTTTACAGTGCAGTATGGCATAAAAAGGCATTTTTCTAGATTTCAGTGGATTTCTGGTGCCGATAATGCTAAATGAAAAGCTCAGATTACGATCATTTATCGTATCTTTAGTCCCTTTTTTGGCACGCGAAGTACATACAGTCTCGTCATCTACGAATAGTTAGATGTATGTCTGTGGGTAAGACATATATGAGATCTATGTACGTGTAAAAGTATTCAGATGTCAAATGAGATCCGCGCGAGCTCTCCTGTTACCCACGTCTAAATACATCTTAATATATTTTTAAGAACCTGAATCGCGCAGCAGCTAATCCCGTATTGCCGACCTGTAGCGTTAGAATTGTACGCGTTCTTCGCGTGCTATCCGCTACAGCGATCGCGATTCGACCAGTAGCGCTGCGAGAAGACAGTTAGTTATGTAACTCGTAAAAATATTAAGCTTATTGTAATAAATGAGTCTTGTAAATAAAAATAATAATAAATAATTTGATGCCGGTACCCAACACGAACGAGCTCGTTCTCGTCGGCGCGAGCTTCTAAATCAATCTGTGCGTGAAGCGGGTGTCGATGTGGCATCGTTAAATATTTTTCGCTACCTAGGTTGGCAATATTAACTTTATTCTCATTTCCGGTCAGCAGGGCTCTTGATATGCGGACTACCACTCTTCGAGGGCCCTGCAATATATTATCGACAACTCAGTTTTAACAAATGGTTGCTGATAAACTGTCAAAAATTATTATGCACCTGCTCATTATGTTCTTCAGACTTTGAACTAAATTCTGAGTCAGTATTATTATTGGTCCGTTTGATTATGATACTGTCTTCATCTTTCAACCCCATCACATCTTCTTCGGGGAGAACGATGTAGCCTCCATCTTCAGATATACCTAATAACAAGTTGATATAAGTTTTGTCGTGAGAAAAGATTTTGCTTAACTACACAAATAAAAAAAGTTAAATCCAAAAATCAAAAAACCCGTCTGCTTCAAAAGCGAACTAAAAAGTCGTAAACAAGAAAAAAATCATGCTGTGCAGTCGGAGGATATGCGGGCTGGCTGACCAAAATCTGGTGTATCCTCCGCCTGCATCTCCCATACCATATCCTCCTCATCTGCAATCCCCATACACTATATGGCACCCAAAATCCGCCATTTTTCTATTGTCCAATTTTAAGGCGGTACCCCGAGCAAAACGCCGCGCAAGCCGTTTTTTGTGCTGTTTCTAGGAGCTATCTACTCGTTATTTAAAAAGAAATATCAATTAATAAAAATAAAAACACACACACACACACACACAAAACAAAAAAAAACACTAATTATATATTTTGTTTTAAAATTTGTTGTTGCAACGATTTAAGCAATGCACCTGCCATGTTTACTCTTCACCACCCTTGGTTGACTGGTAGAGAATGCCTAAGGCATTAAGTCCGCCATTGTACCTTTGTGCATGAAGTTTAAATAAATAAATAAATAAATAACATTCTACATAATATTGATTCTAAAATGGTAGATTTAGTTTTTTTTTATAATGTTCAAAATACGCGCTTAGTCGTGGAGTTGCGGAAACCAGCCCGTTTTAACCTAACCTAACCTAACCTATAATGTTGTATATCTTACACAAATCTCCTTCCAAAAAAACATAAAAATGGGAAATAATTATTGATATTATGCATCTCCTCGTAAAGTGTTCATTAATTATTTTTTGTACTAAGACTAATGGATAGACAATTTAATAACGAACATTTTTAAGATTTTTTTTTTTCAAAAGACCCAAATTCGATTTTATAAAGATTTTATTCTAAAATCTGGGCGTATTCACTACTGTAATTCATGCGCCACCAGTGCCGCTAGACCAATAGGAATGCTCGAATCTCATGTCGATTTTTTGGTCAGGGTACCGTCTTAATGTAGCCTATCGAATAAAAAATACGAATCGATTGACGTATGAATCATCAAAATTGGCCAACGCGTTTGGTATCTGGAACGCCATATAGGAACAAACATACATACATACATAAATAGACTGAAGAACACATTACCCTCCTTCGGCAGTCGGTTAAAAAGAAACGTGTTTTGGAATATTTTGAGTACCTATTTTGGGATGAATGAGAGGAAAGTAGCAGCGCAGACCGAAAATAAATTGGTATAAGGTCATGAGGAGGATATTATAAAGGTAAATTTCAATAAGTTTCCTTACCATTTAAGTTTCTGATTTTGTCGCTGTAACTGAAGCTGTACGCACCACGTATCGGAGCCAGAAGGCACAGGCTACTTGAAGGTAAGGAGAATTCTTCTCTGGGAATCCATTCAGCGGGACGATATCGAACGTTCATGTCCGGTCCCGTCCATTCGGGTTTCTTTGAACTTATACTGGAATGTAAGTAAGCTTAATTTTCTGCATAAAAAGAAATAGTAGGTACCAACCTACTGCAAATGTTAGAAAGTTATAATGCGACTCATACCTGGCTTCTTCGCCTTTTGTAAGGTCATTCCATACAGTTTTTCCTTCAGCGGTGCTTAATTTTTCAAACAATTGGACGTGGAGAGTGTACCACAACTCTGGATGGCCAATTTCATAAACTGCAAACTCTCTCGCGGGCGGTTTAACATTCGTATTATTAATCATTCTCACGTCTTTAATGTCATAATTTTCACCATTCTCATAACTGTCATTGTTTTCATAGTGGTCATCTAAACGCTTGCTAACAGAGCTATGACTTTTACGGTTCCTCGTTTTCAAAGATTCTTCTTTCGTCGTTTTATTTTTACACGTATTTCTTTTTCGTCCTGCTCTAGACTCTTTTTCTTTGGAATGGGGAATTCTAAGATGACGTAGTTTTTTCAATCGACTTCTTTCATCGGGCTTAGTTATTTCATCAGTCAGTGGTTTAGTGCCAGACAATTCCGTGGATCCTTTTGTATGATCAACGTTCGCTGCTCTATGTTGAGGGTGATGACTATTAACATTTATGCCTGCTTCACTAATAAGATCACGATTCATATCAGATAATTTTACTGCATCCGATATTCGGTAGTACTGTTCCTTGGAATCCCATTGCTTACCGTCATCGCTGGCTTCTTCAACCACAATGTTATGTTCACTGCGCTTTTTGCGTTTGGTTAACGTTGAGTTAGTGCACATATAATTTTGAACTACAACACAACGTTAAGATTCATAATTAAATTATCTTTACAGGTAAGGGATAAGCCTAAGTGGGTTTAAAGGTACCTAATTAGTTACGTAAGAAGGACGTAAAAGGTAAGGTTTTAGGTGTTCCAATTCCTACTAGAATTTATCAGAAGCTATTAAGTATTATTTCTGGGTTTTAATCCGTCAGCGGACTAACGGCCTACCAGGAGTGAGTGACTGTGGTAGATCAAGTTGATCAACATACGAGATAAATTGTTTTGGTCAAAGACTCTAGATTATCAACGCCACAAACTATATTGTATTTTTCTTTTATTTCTTGTACTTGTACCCCAGGGGAATCAAGTGCGTGTATTCAATTACGTTAACGGATTTTCTTTGTGCTCAAATGAATAGCTGTGTCCTTAGATACTTTGAATGAGATCGTGTACATAATAATACAGGTACCTACAACTACAAACAGATGGCAAGTAAAGCTATAACGTCAGTGTGAAAGCGTTCTAACTGGTTTTGTAATACTGTTGGCCGGCGTTCAACACAAAAACCGGTTTGATTGTAAAGGGAGGGCTCCGCACGACATGCAGAGCCAGTCCGCACGCAGGCACGTCGCTGTAGTGCTGTAGCCCTGCATCGCGCCGTGTTATACACTGATACGACTCCGGGCGAATAAAATAATGGAGAAGTTTATAGAAACAGTACGAGCACACCCCTGCCTGTGGAACCCACAGCATCCCGACTATCCTGAAGTGCATGCTAGAGGTCAAGCCTGGCAGAGTGTCATCAAAGAAGTCGACGACAGTTCTATACCAAATAGTGAGTACTATCTACTTGTATAATTCGTACCTAAAGCTTCTTAATTGTTATTTTCCGTCCAGTAAATATCACTTACCCACAAGCGTATCATGTAGAGTAGGTTGGTACCTACTTGGAGAAGATTGGTGATACCTGACAAAAATCCGTTTTTGTATGGCAGTCCGCCGATTTATGTTGTTTACTTTGATTTATCTTTTGAGACAAAATTATAGCCGGTGAGTAAAAAAGAGATTTGACGCAGGTGTAACACTGACAAAAATAAGCGAGACATTTTCCTGATGTTATGTTATTCTTATTATCTTCCGATCTATGTAGGAATACAATCTAATTTATAAAGACGTTATTTTAGTTAGAGGGGGTGTAACCTAATTCGAAAAAATAAATGTTAACTAAAAGTTATAAATAAAAAATCATGTTGTGCAGTCGGAGGATACATAACCGAAAACGAACCGTTCTCACTTTGAGTGTCGTGTTCACTAATAAACATAACATTAGGTATAAGTTGTGCGGTACAGGCGTTATACCGTATAACGCCTGTACCGCGAAGGAGAAAGCAGAGCACATTCAGCCAGTTGTTTTTATGTCAGATAGACTAATAAAAAAATCATTCATTCGAAAAACTGGCAAAGTGCGAGTCGGACTCGCGAACCGAGGGTTACAATTCCGTACAAACAGCTACATTCACCAACATAATTAGATAAAAATACTGAATAGAATAGAATAGAATATACTTTATTGTACACCTTAAAAGTTACACATCTATTTTATAAGAAAAAACTTAACAACAAAAAAAAAAAACTTAACAATGTTCGGTGCTTTCCTTGTTTATTAAGTTAATAAACAAGGAAAGCACCGAACATTCATATAAAGACAAGATTTTTTTATCACTTTTCAAGTTGTTACCAACATTTTACAAGTTGGTCGACTATTATTCGTAAACTTGTAAATCCTACTTAGCTGTGATGGCCTATCCAACGAATCTACCTCACACCATGGGATAGAATAGAAAAATAACATCTCCAATATAAGTACACAGGGGGTACCTACCCTAAAAATATATTTTCTTGATTTTATTTTACCACTTTGTCGCCGTGATTAATTTGTATATCCATGCCAAATTATGGCTTTCTAGTCCTAACAGTTTCTGAGCTAAGATGCGGACGGACGGACAGACGGACCTGGCGAAACTATAAGAGTTCCCCTGGTGACTACGGAACCCTAAAAACGTCGTCGTGTGCATTTGTCTACCTTTTTAAACATATCATGTTTTTACTTTCCAGTTAAAGTGGCGCGAACGGAGTGGAGGAAGTTGCGCGACAACCACCGGGAAGCTTTAAAGAGGGCCAAATTAGGACAAAATAAATTGTTACCAGCTCAAGTTACTACTTGGAAATATGCAAAAGCTATGCAATTTCTGGAACCACATATGAAATACCGCATAACAGAAAATATTGAAATGGAACCGCCGATGATTATCCCGAGAAAAAATTCCGAACACGATGTTACTACAACAAATTCTATCGAGTCTGCAAAATCAGTTGTTCCACCACATAAACGACGCTGCGTTGAGCATGCCGAAGACACGGTAGCTATACCTCGTCATGAAAAAGAGGTTGATGCACTCGAATCTTTTTTCAACTGCATCTTAAAAAGCACCAGAGATATGCCTCCATGGATGCAAACACAAGTAAAGAAGAAAATATTTGCAGTCATTATTGATGCCGAAGAAAGCTTGTCATCTCAATCTCAAGCGCAAAATGCACCATCTGAAGATTACGGAAATCATTTTATCATTGAAAATAAAATCAAAACAGAATATTTTGAAAACAACTAGACACGAAGAGTGCCGTACCCGTGCCCTGTGTAAAGGAGGCATAAAATATTGGAATGATTGAATTGAAGGGTTAGAATCCAAACAGGGTGATACGTGAGTGAGAACATAGTTTTATTTTCTCTGTGAGTGAGAATGTGCAGTGTGTTTAGTACTGGATTATAATTACATTTACTATTAAAGTTATTGTTAATTTCGGTTTGTTATTTCGAGTTTTTGGTAATTAAAATCTATGCTAAACGTAAAAGTGGGTGTGATATGGACCAAATGGTTACTACGGCATTATTCATAATGCCCGGGCAGTTGTAAAATGCTCAATATGATGAAAACTACTGATATAATTAAATTGACCGAGCTTTCTGTATAATGCCTATCACCTAATGGGCCGGGTAATAAAAATATGTTTTTATTTTCATTACTAAATGTTGACAGTGTTACTATTTAAGCAACAAAGTCGACGGACCCCGCTGGGCTCCTATTTCTGTCTGCAGGGTATAGATCCTGCAGACAGAAATAGGAAGCTCGGGAGCTTAGGGTACCCTAAGCTTCCGAGCTCGCTTCGCTAGCACTTGGACTATGTAATTCATTGGCTAAATTATTGAATTTCCCAACCGTTACGTAGCAATATTCATAATCACCTGATAATGTGATAAATATAGTTTAAATTAGTATTCATTACATTGCCCAATTTGACTTGAATATATTCATAATGCCCGGGCATTATACATCCCCTGATTAATCACTTGGTCCATGACAGGTAGGTACATAATTTTACTATTTTAGTGTTAATATTTTAATGACATACCATAACGCCCGGATGGATGTGAAGCAACTTTTATAAAAGCTGGGTGTATCGCTTGATCTGTAACTGGGCTGGTTTGTAGAAAGAAAACCTCATCGTCAGGAGTCTCAGTCTCCGAGCGTTCTATGTCCCGCTCAATACGCTTAAAATATTTGATACATAATAAACATCAAGATTGCCTTCATCATCATACATTAATTTTAATTTGTAAAAATGGTAGGCACTCACATTTTGTTTATTTAAACCGACAGCATAAGTTTTACCTGAAGAGTCTACCAATATTCCACTTACAGTCTGGAATTACGAAAATATATAATTTAATTTAAATATAATTTATTTGTAGGTTAGGGGAGAGTGGGTAACAGTGGATCACTTTTTTTAACGAAATGTTACTCCGAAGTTTATGGCTAAATGATTCATCTCTGATATTTAATCATACTACGAGTATCTAATCTTTCAATAAAATTACAAGATATAGCCACTTTAAAATAAAATGGGAAATAATCCAGTTTGACCAGCGCATGGGTCACTTTGGATCAATGCATGGGTGACAGTGAATCGACTGGGGCAGACTGGATAAATAGTTAGTCTTAGAAAAATTAATAATCACGCTATATATAAAAATGAAACCCTATTTCTCCAGGTCACGCTATAACTTGAGAACGGCTTTACCGATTCCGCTAATTCTTTTTATGTTATGTTTGTTAGTTTTTTTTTAGAATCTATTATTGTATAGGTATATATTAATATTTATAAACTTGAACTATTTAGACAGTCTTTCACATCAAAATAGTCTTATAAAAAGTTAACAATCACAGTTTCATGAACATAACCTATGTTCATGAAACTGTGATTTATTAATAATATAGGACTTTAGCAACTAAGTATCTAAATAGGTATAATATTTTATTTTACCTTTAACTTGGAATTCGACCATAATAAATTCACCTTCATTTGGTTATCTTTGAAGTGCATGTAAATTTTTGGATTTTCGTCTCATAATTATCTTCTATAACTTCGAATATCGGTTCCTTCCGAACTTCAGTGTGACCCATTGGCCTTTTCAGAAAAAGAAAATTCTCAAAAAAAAACTATTTATCTCAAGGAAAAAACAACATACCTAGTTTACAACAGATTTAGGATATATCAAGCATACGAGAAAACAAAAACATCTACATTTCTTATTCAATTAGAAAAAAAAAACATCTTTAATTAATAGTTTCGTTACCTACCTACTGAACGGAGTGTGTAATTACATCTTCCCGCTTCGATACCGCGCCGGTATAGTTAGTACTTTAGTAGTTTGTAGGAGACGGGGTATGGAACCATGACCCCGCGATCCATTGTTACCCAATCTCCCCTATAGGTACTCACATGAAGTACTTTACTAACTAGGTATCACAACTTAACTACTTGCAACGGGATTGCAAACAACATCTGGGACATTGAAGACTGAAAGAACTTTTTAGGAAGAAATTTCAGCTTTCTCACGTCACCAACTCTAGATATTATTACCTACTAATGTTGAAATAGTTATTCTAGGTATTTCTAACAAACGCCGATGCCCCGGCGGGACCATAATTTATTCAGGAGTATCACCAGTGGGCCAGTCAAGAGTCTACATCACACCTAGAAGTAGGGACTTGAAACGTTACTCAAAATAGCGTTATAGTTCAAGTAACGATACTGTGTACCGTTCCACTAGGATCGTAACAAAATTAACTGCTTATAACGTTACTAGCAAACGGAACGAAATCTACAACTATTTAATAACAATATTAAAATCGTAAATACATTAATAACGATATTAATATTGTTATTAAATAGTTGTAGATTTCGTAATACATTAATAACGACATAAAGTTGTTGATTTTGTTACGATCCTGGTGGAACGGTACACATTATCGTTACTTGAACTACCTATAACGCAATTTTGAGTAACATTTCATCAAGGGCGTCGCTTACACACTAACTAGTAGGGTCGGCATTTGACTAGATCGAGAGAGACCAAGAGAAAACATTCACGACAATGTTTACACTTTCCCTCTTAGATTATGCCGTAGTGTGGGAGCGACGTTCCCAAGAATAAAAGAATAATTCCCCTAATGATATACTCAAAGTCCCCTACATCAATTCTGCGTAGCTTGTAAGCCTGGAGTGGGGTTTCCCTGCGCAGTCGCAGTATGTACGGGTCGAGCAGACGCACGCGCTTCTTCTCCGGCCCCTCTAACACGTGCTCGATGGGTAAGTATTCATCACCTGAACTCTAGTTACAATAGAAGTTAAGTTACTGAGAATTACTTAGCTAGAATAGGGATGTTTCCTGGGTAATTATAATTCGATTTAGACCCTCAGTGAGATTTAGAGTTTAAACTCTATCCAAGCGACCAAATCGACCAACCACATGCGAGATAAATGACGCGATGTGGATTTCCGTTTTGTGTGGTTGGATACAGTTTAAACTCTTTGCGCACTTACGCAATACGGCTGTCGGAGTGGCTTGTGATGTCACTATGTCAGTATAAAGTAAACTGTTGCCGTGACGACACACGATATTTCCACGCATTATATCGTCGACAAAAGAGAAAATCCGTATCCAATATTCTATATATCTATTTGTCGAAACTAATTTTCAGTTAACATCCTTATTAAAGCAAGCCAGTCTCACAAAGGGCTATTTTTCCCCAGCACTTGGGTTGTGGAGGTTAGATAGGCAGTCGCTCCATTTAAATTGGTATTGCAGCTTGTTAAAGATGTTGCAATAAGTGGCAACACTTAATATTTGATTAAAGTTAATTTTAAGTTGTTACGCTGGCAACTCTCTCTGCAACTGAACGCCATGAAAGATTGTAATTTTGTTTATCGTTTTTTCACCTAAATAAAATTCCACGTGTGAACTCTGCGTTGTTATTTCCAAAAGTCCTAATAGGTTTTGGGCCCAGACCCGTAACCGTATTTAGGTGAAGATTGTCTTGGATTGACGGAGCTTGGTCGTGTGTATCGACAAGCAAAAAGCATCTTGGTGGCGGCCGGCATTTTTGGCGTCACGCGGTTTGTTTTTACGAAATCAAGACGATGGAAACACAAGGCGTGGTAAGGTTGGAGGGAGCGAAAAACTGGAGCGTCTGGCGATTTCAGATGGCTGTGATTTTACGAGAAAAAGGTTTATACGAAGTTGCGACGCGTTCGCATGTCAAACCGGAAAATGGCGGTCAGGTGTCAGCGGAGCCCGACCAGGCGTTGGCAGCGAAAGATTTAAAGGCGATGAGCGCAATTGTAACTAGTTTGGCTGAACCAGTTTTACAACACGTAATTACATGTCAGACAGCAAGTGAGGTGTGGAGCCGACTGCACAGTATATATGAAAGAAGTGGAGAAACAACACTGATGCTACAACAGCAACGATTTTTTGCCCTGAAATTTGAAGATGACATGAGTGTCGTGGTATTTATTTCCAAGGTCCAGGAGCAGCAGCAGATCTTGAGTCGACTCGGAGAAGCTGTAACCGATAAGATGGCAATGTCTAAGATCATCATGTCACTTCCACAGAGGTATGCTCACTTTGTTAGTGCGTGGGAATCGTGTGCAGAAGAAAAACAGACTTTAGACAATTTGACGGCACGGCTCTTAGTAGAAGAAGAACGGCTAAATAATAAGTGTAGCAATAAGTCAGAAGAAAGTGTAGCATTGTTTTCCAAAGGTCAGAAAGGCAAAAATAAAGGTAATTATAAATGTTTTTTATGTAATAAGCCAGGTCATTTTAAGAAAGATTGCAAGCTTAAAAATGTTTGTTTTAACTGTAATAAGCCAGGTCATTTTAAGGAGCAATGTAAAGTAAATAAAAAGAATACGAAGGATAAAGATATTAGTAACAAAGATAGTAAGAAAAACGAAAATGCTTTTGTGTCCACAGTTTTAGTTAGCGCAAGTGATAGTTCATTAGACGAAAAGTGGTTGGTAGACAGCGGTGCTAGTCACCATATGACTCATTCAAAGGAATTATTTTGTGAATATGAGAGGTTATCCACTCCTAAAGCAGTAATTATAGGTGATGGACGAAAACTAAATGCTATAGGTATAGGAAAAATTAATATGATGGCATTTGATGGTGATGAATATGTCCGTTGCTCGATAAATAATGTATTGCATGTTCCTGAATTGAAGGTTAATCTATTTTCTGTAGGTAGTGTGGTATGTAATGGTTTTCAAGTAAGTATGACAAATGACAAGTGTGTATTTTCAAAAAATAATATGGTATGTGCTATTGCTAATAAGGAAACAAGTTCAAAGCTGTATGTCATGGATTTTAAGACAGAGTTTTTTCAGGCTAATGTAGCTAAACTGGAGTTGAGTGAGTGGCATGAGAGGTTAGTGCATCAGAATTATAGGGAAGTTAAACGCATTTTGAAAGAAAATAATATTGATTTTAGTGAATCATCAATAGACACATGTATAGCTTGTGTGCAAGGCAAACAACATAGATCACCATTTGATAGCAGTAGAAGTACTACAAGCAAAACAGGCGAGTTGGTGCATGCTGATTTGTGTGGGCCGATGGAAATAAAATCAATAGGAGGGTCAAGATATTTTCTTTTGTTAAAGGATGATTTCTCAAACTATAGGACAGTCTATTTCTTAACTAACAAGTCAGAAACTGTTGAAAAGATCAAAGAATTTATTAGGAAGGCAAAAACATTTAACAATACAGTATGTACACTTCGTAGTGATAATGGTACAGAATTTGTGAACACAGAAATGAAGACTTTATTGGCAGAGCATGGAGTGACACATGAGACTACAGTACCTTATTGTCCAGAGCAAAACGGAAAGGCGGAAAGGGATATGAGGACCTTAGTTGAAGGAGCAAGAACTTTGTTGCATGCAAAAAGAATGGACAAAGTATTCTGGGCTGAGGCAGTTAGCACGGTTGTGTTCACTCTGAATAGAACTTACCATAGCAAAGAAGAAGGAAAAACACCTTTTGAGTCATGGTCAGGCAAGAAGTTTGATGTAAATGGTCTACATGTATTTGGTAGTGAGGTATTTGCACATATACCAAAAGAAAAAAGGAGGAAATTTGATGCGAAAGGAAGAAAAGGCATTTTTGTAGGTTATGGGGAGAACACTAAAGGGTTCAGGATCTATTTTCCAGAGAAGAATGCTGTGGAAATAGTTAGAGATGTTACATTTGTAAAGAAACATGATAAACCTGAAAGAGAAGTGCAAGACGAAGAATGTATATCTCTAGATATAGAAGAAAATCTGAACAATGAAGAATACCAGTCTGAGACGGATACGGAAGGAATTGTAGAATTTGAAGATTGTTCGGTAAATGAAAATATGATGCAAACAGAGGAATATGTACAAGAGGAAATTTTAGAAGAAGATGAAGAAATTCAAAATGTAACAAAAAGTATGCCAGGAAACTCAAAAAATACAAATAGAACACGCTCTAGAAAAGTACCTAACTGGTTGAATGATTATGAGGTCGGTTTTATAAGCATGCATAATGAACCCAGTACTTTTAAGGAAGCCATAGAGTGTAAAGACAGAGAAAATTGGATAGAAGCCATGAACAGAGAAATAACTACATTAAAAGAAAATAATACATGGACTGAAGTAGCGGAGTTGCCTAAGGGAATAAAGGCAATAAATAGCAAATGGGTTTTCAGGATAAAAGAAAATCCTAACCAAGAAATCCAATACAAGGCCCGATTAGTTGCTAGGGGATTTGAGCAGACTGATATGGATGGTGCAGAAGTTTATGCCCCTGTTGCTAGTTTGACTACCCTCCGTACTTTATTGGCTGTGGCAATCAAAAAGAAACTTCCAGTATACCAAATGGATGTCACAGGAGCCTTTCTTTATGGTGACATTGATGAGCCTGTGTACATGAAACTACCTGATGGCGGTATAGGTAAATTAAACAAATCTATATATGGATTGAAGAAAAGTCCTAAATATTGGAACAGAAAGTTTAACGATTTTATGTGTAGTGATGGTTTCCTAAAATCAAAGAATGATCCATGTTTGTACTTTAAATGTTGTGAGGAGTATTTTATTTATGTGCTTATTTTTGTTGATGATTTGCTATATTTCAGTGATAGTGACAGTCAGATCAGAAAGTTCAAGGAGAAGTTATGCAAGAACTTTGCTATGAAAGATTTAGGTATGGCTTGTAACTATTTAGGGATTAGCATTGTGCAGGATGTAGAAAAAGGAAAGACTGTTATAAACCAGAAAGAGTATTTGCTAAAAGTATTAAGAAAGTATGGGATGTCTGATTGTAAACCTTGTAACTTACCTATTGATCAAAATTTTAAGTTTGAATTGTTAAGAAGGGAAATGTCTGAAAATAAAGAAATTGAATTTAAATGTAGACAAATAATTGGAAATTTATTGTATGCTTCTAATGCTACAAGGCCTGATTTGTGTGTTGCAATTGGTTTCTTGAGTAGATATCAGCACTGTGCCAGTATGTTGCTATTGAAATGTTTACTGCGTGTGCTGAGATATGTGAAAGGCACAGTAAACTTGTCATTGGTGTTTGAATGTAATGGTAATGATAAATTGGAGGCTTATGTTGATGCTGATTGGGGTGGAGACACAAAGGATAGGAAATCTACTTCCGGATACATATTTAAGGTATTTGATTGTGTAATATCTTGGTGTACTAAAAAACAATTATGTGTATCATTATCATCCACTGAGGCAGAATATGTAGCACTGTGTTTAGGTATTGTTGAGTCATATTGGTTAAGAAATTTGTTATTAGATTTTGGATTTAAATTGGAAGTAAAAATTTATGAGGATAACCAGAGTGTAATCAAAATAGCAGAAAACAATTTCAGTAATAAGAGGCTTAAACACATTGATATAAAATATCACTTTATTGTAGAGAAATTAAATGATGGTTATATAAGTTTATCCTATGTTAGTAGTACTGATAATCTTGGAGATATGTTTATTGAGTAGACAGTTGTATGTTAAACTTAGAAGTAAGGTTTTAAAATAGTTTTTACATTGAGGGGGTGATATGTAAGTAAAAGTTAACTTAATAAGGGGTTTGTATTTGTGTTAATGCCAATGTGTCCATTTTGTTATTAAGGGAAAGCTATCTTTGATGTTGTTAAATGCTATACATACAGAGCTGTATTGGGATAAGTACTTAATCAAAAATTAAGTGTTGAGGGGGTGTGTTAAAGATGTTGCAATAAGTGGCAACACTTAATATTTGATTAAAGTTAATTTTAAGTTGTTACGCTGGCAACTCTCTCTGCAACTGAACGCCATGAAAGATTGTAATTTTGTTTATCGTTTTTTCACCTAAATAAAATTCCACGTGTGAACTCTGCGTTGTTATTTCCAAAAGTCCTAATACAGCTGAATACCAGCAGCCGAATTGCGTAAGTGCGCAAAGAGTTGAAACTCTATCCAACTGACCAATCCCATGCGAGATGAATGACGCGATGTGGATTTCTGTTTTGTGTGATTGGCCGATTTGGTCGGTTGGATACAGTTTAAATTCTTTGCCACTTACGCAATACGGCTGCAGATTTAACGGAGCGACTGCCTTCGATTAGATTGGGAGCTGATCGGATCGATGGCTACGAAACGGCTAGGCAGACCGATGATAAAGATAAATGTTGATAGTAGAGGAGGCATAAATATACTCAGCTGTGCATGTAACAATGCTGTCAAAGATGATGATGATGAAGTTGGCAATTGTGCCACGCATGATGATTGTAGCATCATTGTTATTATTTACTTGCTTCTGCCAGCGGCTTTGCCCGCGTGAAAACTGTTTTATCATCCCAAGGGAACATTATACCGGGATAAAAAGCCTATTTTCCAGACCAGACTATAATCTATCGCTGTGTCAAATTTCATCCAGATCCGTTCTGCTGTTCTAGCGTGATTGAGTAACAAACATACATCCACACACACAACCATCCAAACTTTCACATTTATAATATTAGTGAGATATAGTAAGACAGTATATTTTTCGTGTTATTGTTCAAAAGCAACTTATATTGGCAATCTTATAGTAGTCCATCTTGCAGTCTAGTACACTGCCCGGGCCGAGCCAGGCAACTACATACTTACATCGGGCTCACAGGATATTTTCACAGTAACAGCCAGTTTTTTGTTGCAGTCGCGTAGATAACTGTGCTTGAAGAGTTCCTCTCGTTCGAACCGTACCAAGTCACTGTCAGGCGCAACGCTTTCGCTTCTTTTCTGAAATATCTCACTAATACATAAGACATCAGGTTTTTGTTCTACCCCTAACAAACTTGCGTCTAGAACATGGCAAATCGTATTGTCTGTTCTACCTAAGTGAAAAGCACTTACAGTTTCACAATTGATGAACACAGCCCTTACTTCAACAAGAGGACTCTCTTCAGACTTAGATTTCAAATGCTCTTCAGTTTCATCGAATGCTGTTGAAGTGTCCATTTGCTTTAAAATTATCAAGTAAAGTAATCCTATCCTGAGGACAGAAATTATAATTCAGTTTGAAGCTGTGATTATTGACCACATTGTGTAGTAAAATATATTTTTACCATTTATTATTCTCCATGTTATTAAGTAAATAGAGAAAACTGTAGAAGTAATCAATCTGAAATCATTCTTAAAACGTGTCAATTAAATGACATAAATAAGTTTCTCTGTGCCTATGCAGAATATTGTTCATAGAAATAAAGAAGTTTCATAGACTACCATAGACTACTATGAATATTGTTATTACCATAGATCCATAGGTTTAGATATTTTTGGTTATTAGGTACCAAGAAGAATATTTTAAATAAATAGACTAGGACGAGACAAGCGACGCAGCTTGTCTTAGATAGCGAAAAAGGTCGTATAAAAAATATAGCTACTCGGATGTGCATCTGGACTGAGGGCCCATTTTTTAAATCGTTGTGTAACGAAGTAAGACTTAAAGGGAAATTAGTTAAAAATAGTAAAAACATAATGCAATGGGCCTAGAATTTCTTAAATGTGAATTAAAACAGTTATGATTAAATTACTTGGGCCCTCAATCCAGATGCGTGCATAAACTGGCATAGCCTAAATCTCAGCAAGTACTATCTCTGGGTTAATCATTTTTATTTAGGAATTTAGTTAAGAATTTCTTAAATATTTTAAGAAATTCCCAAATCTGTAGAATATTATTCACTAGTAGGCTCTAGTATTCACCTTCATATTTATTAGCATTGGCAGAGGTATTTGTATTTACCATGATTTGGAATTTGTCTTCACAAGGTTTATAAATAGAAAGACATGAATTTTAGATCACTTTTCATTTATTACACTTGATTCATCAGATAAAAGTTTAATAATAAGATCACAGTTTAAATGAGAAAAGGAAATATTATTACCCTTTCAAAGGTTTCTATAACGTTATATTAAGTATCATAAAGTTAACAAAATTACTACAGCAAAATGATCCTTTGCTCATTTAAAAACTATAGGTACTTAAAAAATCAATAGTCTTAATTCAAGAAATTCACAAACATCTATAATATCTTCATAAAGGCTGGATCACATTCAATTTATTTGTTTTACAAGAAAAGTTAAGTTAAACATTGTTCATAATTTTCGAATAAATTATAATATTATATGATGTGAGAACTACATGAATCAAGTTAGCCCTGCCAACAAACAATAAAGCTACGAGTGATAATATTCATTTAAACAACCAGTCGCAATCAGTCGTAGCTCCATACCGACGCGGACGTCTAAAAAGACCTAACCAATTAGGAACATTTGCATCCATATCATTACATAATAAATATACGTCGTCAAAGTGATCATTTACAATAAAAATGTTAACAAGTGTTGGTTAGATCTCTTTTTGTTGTCGCTATATGCCAATACACTTCCATAATTTTCAAAAATGTAGCTTAGATATAATTAATAAGCACTTAGAACTCAGTTGTCTTATGTA
The DNA here is from genome assembly GCA_949775005.1 of Orthosia gothica. NCBI lineage: Eukaryota > Metazoa > Arthropoda > Insecta > Lepidoptera > Noctuidae > Orthosia > Orthosia gothica. Next base: position 18,488,976 of record OX459048.1, on the reverse strand, counting down.
AAAATATTTGTTTAAACTACACATGCACTGCACTTTATGTAATTTGAAAAGATTTGTTTGATTGATTGTACCAAAAGTTCTAAACAAACAAGCACTTATAATAGAAGTACTATCATTCTTTATACCTTTATTTTAGGCATTGATTATAATGTTGTCATAATTGTTTTCATTGAATAACCATTCCTATGATAACAAAATGATAAAAACGCTTTCAAGTCTCATGAGATCTATATAGCAATAATAAAAACAGGTAACAAAATTGGACTCTCAATCTCAACAATCAAAAAGGGTCAATTTATAGTCGCCTAGACTTTAAATATAACTTCGTAATAAAGATATCGTAAAAAAACCGGTCTACACACTTACTAAATAAACAAAATACGGAGTTTTAATCTACTGTTGACGTTAAAATACTTGTTTGGGCGTTAGAATAATATATTCCTACGACTCTGGATCCGTGGACGCGTACGTGGCGGCTTTACTCGTCTGAAACAACACACACCGAGTTACGTGACGACCGACTAGCACACATCAGGCGTGATTGATAATGATAGAAATGATGCTCCGTGGCTCCTGCATAATTTGCCGGCGGCCCGTTAATACTCTCCGGCTGGGACAGTGGCACACTCGGCGGCCGTGCCGCCGGCATAGTGTGTAGCAGCCTGAAGACGATATTATAACAGGTAAAGAATCTGATCGAGGTTCTATAACTACGATTAGCCAATAAAACGGAATTTAGAAGGCGGTTGAAACGGTGCCAATATGTTGGACACTCATAAGAAATTAATATACTGGCAGTAGCCAAACTTACGTCGAAGGTGTAACAGTAGAAAAGCAGAGAAGTAGCAAACCTAGGAGGAACTTGAATGAGTAGTACCTATTAAAGTTCATTCTTACCTCACAACTGTCATAGAACTGCATGGCGGTCTCGCTGTCGTAGAAGTTGACGGTGACCGTCTTGTCCACAGGGTCGTTGCTGGTGTAGTCCGTGCCCGACCACATACACGAGTCGCCGCTCATCTGATACAAACATACAATTTGAGTCATTGGTTTCCTCAGTTGGCAGGTATTAAAATTAGAGTATGATGGAGGAAACATACAGATAGTTTATTGTTGGCATGCAATTAAATTGCCGGCCTTCCTTGTGGAGCTGGGGTGGATCGAATGACCTACGAATTGCAGCCACCAACCATTACACCACCATCACAACTTGCGTTGTTATGAAGAACAGTAACTATTGTAATTATACATTAGTAGTAGTGGGACTCCCTTTTCCGCACTTTAGAATCGCATTTGGTCCGTTTTGCGTGGTAATTAAACAATATATTTTACTGTGGTCTATTGCAGCAATGATGATTTAGTCAAGATTGATGTATTCCACGAGTCGACACATTACCAATATTAGTACTGGTAATGTTTCCTAAGGGAACTAGTTTATTTACCCCTTTTATTTGTACCTAGAAGACTATAGTAGTGCAACTAGGAAGAGTTCAGGGATCTAATAGAAACAACACTATTCTCCGTCCAGCCTGTAATTTTACTTTTGCAGCTCAAAAAATAATCATTTAGAGATGAACTAATGCGGTACCGATTTGATTTCTTATTTGACTTTATCAATGAAGAATGTTTTACATACTTTATAAACACAATACCGAAATTTAAAAATAGATCCTTATTATCACACTCACTTTTTCTCTAACAAAATAATGCTATAATAGTTGTTTATGAAACTGTTGCATAGTAAGGGGTATTAAAACATGAATGTGTGTTTAAAAACCGAGTCGTAGGCGAGTTTTTAATAGTATTCACATGAATGTTTTAATACCTAGTTATGTGCAGTTTCATACACTACTTTATCTACACTAACGTTGGGATTGAACCTACTAAATACCTTTTTTTGCATTTTCCATGCCATTAAGTCGTAATAGCATTTATCATATAATCTCGACTTTGCTGGTAATAAAATATCGGGCGGAGTAAAAATTTTCTTCACATTCACTGATATCAGACATTTTAAAGCAAGAATAAAAAAAAAACTCATTAAATTCAGTACAGCAACACCTGCAATACGTATGAATGGCGCCAAAACCCAGCACATCACCGCATTAACCGGGCATGCGTGCACGCACTGCGATCTTTATTAGATTTAGATATTTTTTCCGCCCATTCTGCAACCTTATAAGGCCTCTGCCTCGAATTTTGCGGGCAGTGGAGCGGCGGCGGCGGCGGCGCGGGCAATGCAGTGCAGACCCGTTCTCGAAACCAGCGGGCAGATCGCGGCACTATAGCGGCGTAGTGTTGTTTGTGGTTGTATCGTTGAGATATTTGTTTTTTTTTTTCACGAACGAAATGTCTGAACAACGGCGACAACATTTTTTTGATTAAAATTTATTCCTAACGCTCGATTTATTGTAGACAAAAGAAGAAGTGAATCCCTACTATAGGGCAAGGAAAAGAAAAGGCAAGTTTTATCGAAATTATAAAGAACAGAGACAATGTCCTGACAACTTCTACGACGACACCAGAATGAGTGTAGTTTTAACTATATTCTTGAAGCTATAAAGGGCGATTTAGAGTCTGGAATTAATCCAAATCGATATAAAGGTAAATCTCAAAAAGTTGTGAATAATTGACATTTCGACACGTCATAAAAATAAATTGCACAACACTACAATGCAGTCGCGCGGCCGGTCACCGCTTGACTGGAGTGCAGTGCACCGCTCGATGCCCGCGCCCGCGCCGCTGCCACGCCGCTGTTTTCGAGGGCCAGTCCATTTGATTGTATGCTTTAGATCCTGCTGCGCCGCCGCCGCCACCGCCCCGCTGCCTGCAAGATACGAGGCAGAGGCCTAATAGGTACTAAAAATGCCATTACAAAAAAATAATTGATGGAAAAAAAAAAGTGTTCTAATAAGATACAATTTTTTAATTTCGGTATTGTGTTTATAAAGTATGCCAATATAAACTCGTTTTGAAGTTTATAATTCGAATATTACGATATGAGAGTAGATTACAGGACAAATCCAAGAAGTTAATATCACCAAGGAGTTTCCATCAATTATTTTTTGTAATGGAAAGCTTATGCTGGGAGCGCCATTTTTATAGTAGGTACCTATTATAAATGTTTTTATTCCAATTCCGCTTTAACGCATAAATGCGCGGTAAATGCGGGTATGTGCTGGGTTTTGACGCCATTCATACGTTTTGCTGTACAGTATTTCATGAGTTTTTTTAATTCTTGTAAAAAATGACTGATATCAGTGAATGTGAAGAAAATTTGACTCCGCCCGATAATTTAGATACGGCGACGGAAAATACTCACGATCTATTACCAGCAAAGTCGAGAAAATTATATGATAAATGATATCACGACTATGGCATGGAAAATGCAAAAAAAGGTATTTAGTAGATACAATCCCAATGTTTGAGTGTAAATAAAGTAGTTTATGAAAATACACATAATTAGGTAGTAAAACATTCGTATGACACTATTAAAAACCTCGCCTACGGCTCGGTATTTAAACACACACTCAAGTTTTAATACCCCTTATTGTGCAACAGCTTCATAAACTACTATTATTCATCAATTTTTGGCATCACAAATAGTCAAATAAGTTGGAAGAGTTAATTATTTGACCATTTGTTCAACTAACATTTGATGAATAAATGCGTTGTACCGAAATTTAAAACCATTGGTCAACATATTTAACCATTGGTTGAGTTAACTATGGATCAAAAAACTGGCCTTGGGCATGTATCTGTCAAATGTAAAATAACAGGCTGGACGCAGAGTAGCTAGGCTAATCACGCAACACTGTAATCAAACATGCATCTCATATGATCATCTTAATATGTTTGCAATAAATGGTAGAGGTTAAAATAAAAATACAGAACATTGATAATAAAAGGCGGGGGCGTAGCGATTTCATCTGACCAGTCATATAGCTATGATTTTCACTGTGTAAACATGTGGTGAACTTATCAAAAACTTGATAGAATCATACCTGGAACTCAGTGTCAGTATAAATAAGCATATCTGCGAGTATTTCTCCGGTGTTCGCGTCAGTGACGAGTATCTTGGGCGAATAGATCTCTTGGTCAAAAAGGACTTGAATGTGTGCGTTGGAGCAGGTGGTCTCGTTGTTGCCCTGGCGCACTATCGCCTCGCCGTCACAGGTGTAGTATGCTGCAGATTCTTCTTCGTCCTAAACAATTGTAAAATTAGTAAAATTATTCGATAGTCAATATGGCCCATTGAGTTTGAGAAAGAGACTGTCGCACAGAACAAGAAAACATTCTACAAAGCCGAATATTTTCTAAAATCTGACTAGTTATGTTAAAGGCCGTTTATAGTACGGCATTGAAAGTTTTAGGCAAATCAGAGATGTTTACTTTACCAATCACAAAAAATACGAACCTCATTATAATATCCATCATAATCGTAATCTTCATCTTCATCATCGTGGTCTTCTTCGGACTCCTGGAAGTGAACTTGTTTGAACAATTCCTGCACCGACGAGCCGGTGTCGTCCCGCGTCGTGTTACCGGCCGCTTCCTGTCCCGACGCGATCACCGACGTTCTTTGTAACACTTGTGCCGTCATCGCATTGTCCGCACGCGCACTCTCTTCCAAGTGTTTTGGTAACCTCAACTTTGATACGGTGTTTTCGACGGCGTGTTCTGCTTCTTTTTGTTCTCTTACGGCTTGGGCAGCAGATGCTTGTAAATTCTGTTGAAATAGAGTAAAATTGATCTAATTATGGTAACATTGTAATGTGTTTTTCTATGTAGGTTAGTCAAATGTCAGAGCCGCTCTAAACTTTGCTTTTGCGCCAGAGGACACACAGCTCCCAGAAGCCTAATGCTTGATCTAATACTAGGAGGGATCAAAAAGTAATGAGAACGATATACTCCTTGAAAAAAAAACAAAAATTCGCAGGCATAGCTCAGATACATATTTGTAACATTAATAAAAAAATCTTCGATTCTATTTTGTTTTTTTCTGAATGTAAAGAAAAATCTTCGATTCTCTTTTGTTTTTTTCTGAATGTAGTCATTTGTTTGCTTCGTGTCGGAACGTGATAACGAAAATGGAGAAAAACGAATTGCGAGCCGTTATTAAATACCTCTGTTTAAAATAGTTAACGACGCAAGAGATTTATTGCGATTTGGAGGCGACATTAGGAAAGTCTGCTCCGCCGTATTCCACTGTCGCAAGGTGGGCTTCCCAATTTCGAGTAGGGAGAACGAGCACGGAAGACGAACATCGTTGCGGCCGTCCATCGACGTCAGTCACCCAAGAAAATGTTGCGAAAGTCTAGAAAATTGTATTGAGCGATCGAAGAGTTACCATCTTAATTCAAGAAACGGGCATTTCATATGGAAGTATTCAATCCATATTGATACAATCTTTGAATATGAGAAAAGTCTCCGCAAGGTGGGTGCCGAGAATGTTAACCGACAGTCAGAAACAAAATCAACTTGACATTTCGAAGATATTGTCGGATAAGTTTCAAGAAGATTCTGAAAACTTTTTGTCTCGTTTCGTAACAATGGACGAAACATGGGTCCATCGTTTTGATCCCGAGTCAAAAAAGCAATCTTCGCAATGGAAACGACCATCATCACCGACCTCGAAGAAGTTTCGTGTCGAGGCATTGGCTGGCAAGGTTATGGCCTCAATATTTTGGGACTCAGAAGGGATATTGTTGATTGATTACCTGGAGCGTGGAACCACTATTACAGGCCAATATTATGCAGCTTTAATTCCCAAGTTGAGGAATGCCATCAAAGAGATAAGGAGAGGGCAATCTCGAAGGGGCGTGCTGTTTCATCATGACAACGCACCCGCGCACATGTCGGCAGTTGCGATGGCTGCCATTCAGCAAGCTGGCTTCGAATAGGTTAACCACCCCCCTTATTTACCAGATCTGGCGGCTAGCGATTTTTATCTGTTCCCCAAATTGAAAAAATAGTTAAGGGGAAACAGGAACGAAGACGATAACGAGGTGATGGATGCCGTGGAGAGCTTTTTGTAGGACCAAGACAAAACTTTTTTTGTGAAAGGGATTGATTGAAGCCTTGGAATAGCGCTGGACTCGGCAGCTATGTAGAAAAATAAATTATTAAGTTATCGATAGTCATTATATTCTATCTCATTCTTATTAGTATCAAAATACTCCATTCAGCATCAGTCTATGGTAGTTAAGTAAGAACCTAGCATTATTTATGTATTGTCTATTGATATGTAAAAAGAGAATAAAGTTAGTAGGTATATGACAAGCTACCTGCTGTGTTTCAATAATTCTCACTACTTTTTGATCCCTCCTCGTACATCAAAACAATTCTATCAACTAACTAGCTGAGGTGTGTGGAACGGGGTACTGAGCTCTGATTATTCCTTAACTAGGTCATTACGCGTCACTACATATGGGGGACAGGTTTATAAAACCAGGTAGGTATCAATATTTTTTTTAATAATATTTTTTTTTTTTTTAAATTAAAATAGCCTCTTAAAAGAGGCTATTTTAAATTAATAATAAATAATAATAATAATATTAATTATACTTAAGTATAATAAATATTAAAAAAGGTAATTACTACGTTATGAGTTGTGTTATTATTTTAAAGTTATAAAATAAAATACTAAAACTAACACCAAAATATCAAAACTCTAAAGTTAACATACTTTTTTTGGAGGTTGGTTCTTATAGTATTAAAATATTAGAAAAAAACGTAATCAATAAATCGTTTAATTTAACAAATAATAAACTATTTAATTTAATGTCGTTTTTGTAAAAATAGTATGTAGGTTTCTAGTTCTATCGATAACGGATTTGGTCATAGGATATGGTGTAACACTAGTTTTGTTTACCAAATTATAGAGAAAAATATAGCGAAAATATTACTTTAGAAAGAAAGAGACGCAACAATGTGGCGTTTTCACCTACACACATGGCCACTATAATATAAACTCCGATAAATAAAATCAGAAAATAAATCAAATTATGTTAATGTAACTATTAACTTATCAATGAAATGTTAACCATTTTCCCGGAAACTCGTTTGGCTGTTGTTACCACATCATCGTATTGTACAAGGGGCCATTATAATATTTATTTTATATTTTTTTTATTGACTGACGCAGAAGTGTTTAGGGCTCACAGAAGTGGTCGCTACTTATTCGAAATTGTCTAGTGGCGACCTATATAAGATCTTTAAGTCAGACGTGTTGACAGAAATCGTTCGCCTTCTACTAGGCGTCTATAGGGACTGTGTCAGGTTTGCGCAGAAAAGTCACAATGAAAATAGTTTATTTTTGTGTAACCTTTGTGGACGTAGCGAGACCATTAATCTGTTCGTGTTCGTGTCCAAATTTGTGTCGCAAATAATCGTAAAGCATAGTGGGGATATCGCGCGCACTAATAAGATTCGCTTCTGTTACGAATAAATTTAAAACGTTCAAGCTCCATGATGTGTGTCGTCGCGTCTGCTATAAGTATAAACACCTCAATGCCTTACCCTGACACATTCAACAATCTTATCATGGAATGCGGTAGCCTGGTCCACGGTCTTGAAGCGGACTGCGAGTGTCTCCTGCTCGCCGGCGGAGTTTTCCGCGAAGTTGCGGCCCGCCCACGTCCACGCGCGGTCCGAGTTCTTCATCGGCAGTAGTTGAAGGTCCATGTATAGCAGCATGTTCAGCACAGCTTTATGTACCTGATGATGGAGTGACACGTTATTCTCTGCATGCTTTACCATTATCAAAAGCCTAATTGAGACTATCCGCCCGAGTTTGCAGTTTCACACTCTTTTCCTTTCTGATGTTCATAAATATCCTTATGCATTATAATACAGAATCAGCCCAAAGAACGCGAGGACTGGTCGAAAAAAATACGATTCACTATCACTGAACATATGATAAGAATATTTTGACGACGCTGTTAGAAACCAGAAGAACTCTAACTGATTATGATAAATGAAGCATGAGGTTATTGAAATAGTGATGTTTTGGTAACATTGAAAAGGTTTGAAAGTACATACCTGTTCACGACGCAGTAGTAGCCTGTAAGTCTTCCTTTCGGGATAGTACAATACTTTCATTTCACCAACACCCCGTTCTTTCCACTCGCGGGACTTCTCATCGTAACGGTACAATTTGCATCGCTCTCCATATATTTTTTCCTAAAATAAAGAGATAATTATAAAATTCTCATTTTTATTTACATATGTACTTTATTTACAAACTAATATTAGAACTAAAATATGTACAATTACGGGGCGTCAAAAAATTCGTCCACATCGCTGTCAACAGGAACGTCAGGAACAGTGCCCAGAAGGCTGGCAGCATTGCCACGTTGGATGGCAATGCTTATTCTTTGGCCAAAAAAAGGCCAGCCCTATGGTCTCGTGAAAAGTCGACCAACCGCTTGGCGATATCCCGAAATAATAGGTGTGCACTCGGAACCTATGGCCCTAGTGTTTCAACCCCAAACGGCTCAAACACATCCATACCAATATTATAAAGAGGAAAGATTTTTTTGTTTGTTTATGTTTACCGAATAGGCTCCGAAACTACTGGACCGATTTTAAAATTCTTTCACCTAAGGATAGCTACATTATTCCCGAGTAACACGGGATATAATTTTGACGGGAGTGAAGCCGCGGGGGTCAGCTACTAATTTAGATTAATTTCAATATAGAGCAATTTATCAATTGATAAAAATTGTAAGGTTCTGGCAAGATAAAAAACATAGTGTTACAAAGTAGATAAGAGCATTCCCTTCTAACTAGGACATACTGCAATAAAGCCCAAACTATTAAGACACAATGATGTGGTATTTCGTGATGGTTACCTCATCCTCCTCTCCTGTGGTGACGACGATCTTGTCGGGCAGCGGTACAATGGGCTCGTAGTGTGGGTCATACTCCTCGTCAGCGCCCGCGCCAGCCTCGTCGCCTTCGCCGCTCTCATTCTTTGACTTGTCTCCATGATTTCCAGGTTTAGCAACAAACAGTTGTTGCCCGGCTCCCTCCCATTTGAAATCAGGTTGTTCTAGAAAAATTAGCCCATAATTGAAAAAAGCAGATCTACTGAATTCACCCCGAATTGCCCAACATTAAATTATCGCAGAATTAATGTGACAAACTGTCAAGCGTTATCTGCTGTGATTGGCGAAATGAATTTTCAACAGCCAATCCCAGCAGAAAACGCGTGCTTGACAATTTGTCACATTAATTCTGCAATATTTTAAAGGTAGGAAACTCGTGGTCAATCTCTCAGTAATGGTACAGTTGCTACATACATGATTATTAAAATGCATTTATCATGGTATTGACTATTAATAGTGAGTGAGGATCTGAACCATTTTGAAATATTTTTATACCTACTTAATAGATTATTTATACTAACTGTAAAATTATGCAATTGCTTACTTTGGATAGTTTTAGTTCCAAACCCAGGCCCAGTGCCAGATGACAAAGCAGCAAACGACAGACTGTTGTCAACACTGAATAGCGCTTCTTGCTTGTCAGGGTTTTGATCAGCAATGGTTTCTTTAGGTTTGTGGTCACCACCAGCGTTAAACGAAACTGGCTCTACTTTTTGCTCTTCTGAATTAGTGGGTATACTTGGTGCAGGAGCATGGTTTGAAGACCCAAATATTGATTTCCCACTTCCGAATATCGTATTTTGAGACGAAAGCGAACCAAATGCTGACTTGCCAGCAGAGCCAAAGATGCCGATTTCGGCTTGACTGTTTGCTAAGGCACCGGGTCCGAAAATACTTCCTTGAATAACACTAGCAAATAAGTTTTCGGCCTTATTATCATCTCCAAATATAGATTTTACACCGTTATTTTGACTGTCTGTTTTTGTATTAGCAACTGAAAATTCCAATACTGATCTATTAAAAGACATTCCCTTGTCTGTAGTACTATTCGTAGTCGGTGGTGTCTGTTTTGTATCACTGAATACGAATTTTGTGGGTGCTGTTCCAAAGTTTGAATTAGACTCGCGTTGATTCTCATTCGAAGTATTGATGTTGCTGAGCTTCGGCGGCGCTAGTAGACAATTCTTAGCGCCAGCTGAAACTTGAGAGTCACCACTGCCAAAAATGGAAGCAGCTTTATTTTGTGGGGTACCAAATAACATGCTCTGTTCTCCAAATCCTGCGAATATACCAGGTTTCTGAATGAAAGTATTTTCCTTGTTAGTAGTGTTACTACCAAAACTGCTCTGAGCAGATGTGGATGTTGGTGTCTTTGCATTTGACGCAAGTGATCCCAGTGGAGTGCGGAAGATAGACGTATCAACTGTTTTTTCCAAATTAGATGGAGTTCCGTATATTGAAGTAGTAGGACTTTGGTAAACAGGTGTCGTTGTTTTTACAGGTGTGCTAGCATTCACCAATGATGCCTTTAAGTTTGCTGCCACTGTGATAGGCTTTTGTTCAGCAGTAGGCTCGTTTGATTCGTTAGTTAAAGTTACATTCGCGTTATCTGCTACTGTTGAAGCTTGTGAATCAGTTCCACACGCATTGGACTCTTCGCTATCCTGGCACCCACGACAACCCTGACACTGTTCCTTGTTTTTATACGTAAAGAAGTTTTCTGGCAACATGAGCTCCTTAGCTTTTTGTTTTTCTTCTATCGTAGCTTGTATTTCACTTACAAAGACAACATCATCACTTTCGTCTTTTTCCTTCTGATCATAAGTCGATACTTTCTTACTGACTGGTTTGCCCTGTAGCGCATTATCAATTGCATCTTTAAATTCCAATGCTACCTCTTTACTTTTAAACCTTAGACAGAAATGTTCTAAGTTTAGTTCACCTTCACTGAAGTCATTGACAATAAATTGCCAAGACTTTTCATCTTTCACATTGTAAATTATCTCAGGGGTCAAAGCATGATTCAAACATATTTTAAGAACCTGTTCCCTTCGCATAACAGCCCTGTAAAATAAAACATTTGATGTAAATTAAAAGATAACAAAAAACTAAGGAAAAATTTATAAAAATTTGCTGCTGTCCAAGACTTAATCCGCGTCAAACTCAAAATAATGGGTTTTATTTACGCAGAATCATATTTTTTTTATACTTAAAGTAGCCTCAGTTATTCTTTATAATATCAGCAATCGACCTGTGAGAGTCCCGTCAAAAAACAGAGAACCAAATTTTTTTTTTTTTTTGTTAAAAGTACCGTATTTACAAACACATGCATTGAAAAGCTCTTATTTTAACATTAAAAACATTCACTTTAATTCTATTTATGGTTACCTCAATTTCCCAGTATCCTTGTGTTTAAGTATTTTAACAATTCCTTTCCCACGTTCTTTCCATTCACCTGAGGCAAATCTGTATAATTTTGCTAGTTGACCATATAATTCAATTTCATTTTCTTCGCCTGTTACCACTTCAACCTTAAAACATAACAGGTATGACACAAAATAGAATCTTATTGCATCATTTTTAATTAGTTGTACAGCCAGCACAGATTACATCCCAATAGATTCCGCATAGGAGACAACTTACGCGCACATCAGTTTATTTAGGCTGATATAACTCAGTGCACGGTTTGATCTCTTTATCGGCCAGACATTAGAACAGAAGGGGCACAAGCGATTTCTAGTTTTAATTCTGTTTAAAAAATAGTTATCAACGGTTTGCCTTAAAAAAAGACGAATTGTGCAGTAAAATGGTGTGGAATTCAACCAGCCCTTCAAGTTCGAAAAAGATGGGATAGCATTCCACCGGTAGGCAATAGTTATTTATGCTACAAGTGCGGAAGGTAGGTGATTTCCGATGAGTGGCATTTTTATTCACGAGCGAGCGAAGCGGGTGAGTGGATAAATCGACACGAGTCGGAAATCATCTTACGTACGTGTTTCATACAACATTTTACTATGCATTGTGCGAGGTAATAAATAAATTAATAAAATGAAATTAATAAAATGGCGGGCTTATTCAAGCGCGTTCAGCATATCCACAGATTAACTAATAGTTCCTCGGGCATATTTACTGCGCATGTGCAAATAGCTGTCACATCGTAACGCAATAAGGCACGAGCAAAATATACGTTCTGCCAAACATATTTAATGAATATTTAAAATTAATTTATTGATCAAAATCTACATCTAGAGAAATTAAAACGCCTAAAATGAAGTAGGTATTAGTTTTATTTTACCTTTTATATGAATGATAATCTGTACATAACTAATTTTTAAACCTTTCACAAATAATAAAAACTCTATGCGTCGGGCTGACGTTGGAGTTAAAAATTAAAAAAATACAGGAAAGTAAAAAGCACTAGTGAAAAAAAGTGACACTTTCCGCACAGTTTGGCTGCTTGGAAAACCGCTCTTTTCGAGGACATGCATTGTAAAGTAATAAATATTGAACAATTTAAAAAGGTCAAGTTATAATGGTTAGCAAATCAAAATTGCACACTTTACAGAGTAGCGCTTGTTGATGTCTTTTGTGAAAGTCCCTTTCACTCATACGGAAATATTATATTGCTATCTTTTGCCCACCGAAGTAAAAATGTTGAGAAAAATAAGTTTTCTACTTATCGAAAAGTATCGATGATTCGATATTTAATATGGTATATATAGGAGTACAAAATAATTTTGTTAAAATTGATTACTTAAAAATTAACAATTTAGTTTATTTTAACTTTGAACTAATTGTGCTCTACTCATAACAAGAGCTCAGTGTGACCCTGTTAACATAGGATTAAAATTAAATTAAATCACTTGTAGCCAAAATCTATCTTAAATATTTTTTCGTTATTATTATTAAAGTAATTATAAAAGTGCGTCTAAGAAATTTTACATAAAATATCATTCTATTTATGGAAATTTTTCATCGATTCATTTATCGACATTTAATGCGTATGTCTCATCACTACGCCAAGTACCGTGACCTTGAATTGCCAATCACGGCGCACTTGTCAATCCCCGCGCAACCCGTGCCTTCCGCCAAATCTGGTGAACTCAGAATCATACAAAACAGTAGGCAAGCGGTATCTATTGGGAGGTAATCTGTGACAGCCAGCCGTGGCTGTATGGCTGGCTGACCTTAAATAAAAAATTCAGAATAAGGTATCTTAAATATAAAATTCTCGTGTCACAATGTTAGTTACCATACTCCTCCAAAACGGCTTGACCGATTTAAATGAAATTTTAAATGCATATTCAGTAGGTCTGAGAATCGACTACTATCTATTTTTTAATAGGCAGGGTAGGGTAGGGTAGGTAGGTATGGTATGATAGCGTAGGTCGGGTAGGGTACGGTAGGTAGAGTAGGGTAGGGTAGTTAGGGTAGGTAAGGTAGGGTAGGGTAGATGAATGTTATGGTGTTTTTATGGCAAAACAAAGTTTGCCAGGTCAGCTAGTTTAAATATATAAGTGTTATATTTTTATGAAATCACCTCTTAAAACCCTTTATTTTGATACCCGATGGGTATGGAAGAAAACAAAATTGGTGCCCCACAATATGGCGCCCAAAATCCGCAATTTTTTTATTTTCCAATTTTAATGTAGCCACTGACTCTTGAAGGTTAAGACGAATTGATTTACTTAAGAATCATCAAAATCAGCCAACGCGTTTGGTCTCTAGGACGCCATATAGGAACAAACATACATACATAGACTGATAAACACATTACCCTCCTTCGGCAGTCGGATAAAAATACCACAATTTAAAAAGAAGAATAAAAAATAATGACAGTAAAGATATTGTTACCTTATCAGGCAGAGGAATCACAGGAGTGAAGGGATGGTAGCATTCATCTTCTGCAGCATACTCATCGTCATCACTTTCATCTCCATCTCCTTGGCTATGTGGTGACTTCACAGGGCTTTTACCCTTGGTTGGTGTTTTAGGTTTAAAAACAAAATCAAATGTGCCACTCTCTTTGAACCCAAAGGATACATTAGAGGAACTGTCTATCTGTGGTGTGGGCAGTAGTGCTGGTTTCACATGAGTACTTAGTTCTTCATTCCTTTTGAAGCTGAAGTCAACAGCCTGACTTTCAGTGGTAGTAATTGGTGCATTAAACACAATATTATTGGCTGGAGGTTTCTGATCCCCAAAGGATACAGGGCTTGCTGATGTTTCAAGGTTATTTGACGGCGCACCAAAACTAAACTTGTGTGCACCAGTGCCATCAAAAATACTGGTAGCTCCCGAATTTGGTTTTTGATCACTTGCTGCTGTTGGAATACCAAATCGGAATTGTGATCCCATTGAGCCAGAACCAAAAATAGATGTTTTATTATTAAATTCCGAAGTTGGAGCACTGCTTTTAAATAAGTTTTCCCCAGTAGCAACTGACTGTCCCTGAGTTGTAACAGGCAATCCTGATGCGGGTTTCTCGTCATTATTAGTAGTTTTAGGTACACCAAAGTTAAATTTAGGTGCATTATCAGAAGTAAGTTTAATGTTTGTCTTAGCTTTTGTTGGATCTTTGGGACTGTTACAAGCACTGCAATTTTCAAGGGAAGGTTCGTTTCGAACCAAGCAATCCTTGCATTCCCAGCTACCTGCCTTGGGTTTAAATTTGTCACCCCAGCCTACAGTAGATACAACTGACTGTCCCTGAGTTGCAAGAGGGAATGCCGGTGCGGGATTCTCTTCATTACTTGGAGTTTTAGGTATACCAAAGTTAAATTTAGGTGCATTATCCGAAGTAAGTTTAATGCTTGTCTTAGCTTTAGTTGGATCTTTGGGACTGTTACAAGCACTACAATTTTCAAGGGAAGGTTCATTTCGAATCAAGCAATCCTTGCATTCCCAGCTACCTGCCTTGGGTTTAAATTTGTCACCCCAGCCTACAGTAGCTACAGGTTTCTTCTCGGTGTTTGTGTTTGTGACAGTAGCAGGGGCAGAGCTACTAGTGGAGCTGTTCGGGTTGGGTGTATCACAACACGCGCACTTGGCGAAACTTTCCAAATTATTTGTGTAACATGCATCACAATGCCATGATCCAGCTTTGGGTTTAAACATTTCTCCAAACCCAGTTTGATTGTTTTGTTTTGCAGCATTCTTTTCTTCCTTTGCAGCCTTGGATTCGTCTTTTATTTTAGATTGTGCAGATTTAACAGCTTCAATAAATTCATCACACAACTGAATTGTTTTAAATCTTAAACAGAAAGTCTCTGCTACCAATTCACCTTCCGAAAAGTCCTTAGCACACCAAGTTACAGCTTTATCCAAATTGGGCATTTTTTGGAACACCATTTCGTTAGTAATGGCATGATTACAGCACACCTTCATTATCTGTTCACGCCTCATTAGTAGTCTTACTTTTTGGATATTATCTTTAAGAACAAGTAATTTAATATTACCAAGGCCGCGCTCTTTCCATTCTTTGGCCGCAGCATCAAACCTTAAAAGTTTGGCGCGGTGTTCAAACAGTATAGTTTCATCTTCTTCGCCTGTCTTCTGATCAACTAAAGCAGGCAAAGGCACTACAGGCTTGAATTCAACATTTGGCTCATATTCTTCTACCTGGTCTGAAGTATTTAATTTAGTGGGTTCTGAAGTATCATTAGAGCTGTTTGTTTCGACAGGAGTTTTACCAAACAAATTGTTGAATGGAGAACTTGTGTTAGTTTTAAAGGATAATCCACTAAATACATTAGCCTTACTAGAGGCAACTTCTTGTGAATTAGTGTCAGGCTTCACATCATCAGACACAGGTTTAAACGTTGGTGTGCTGCTAAACGTGAAACCACCAACCACAGCCTTAGCTGGTGTAGACTGGGTGATGGTGTCTTTATTAGGAGTAGTCAGCTGGCTGGAAACTATTTTAGGAGCTGCTAATTTTGAATCTCCACCTTTAGGTGCAACTGGACTTAAACTTTTATTCAACATAGATTCCTGTCTCGCTTTTTCAAAGGCATTATAGAAATCTTGAGCTATATCAGCTGTTTTAAAACGAATACAAAACTTTTCTAAGACCACAGTCTCATCTGCAAAATCATTTGCAACCCAAAAGTAGGCTTTAGCTTCATTCATCATTTGTTTTATTTCCATTTCAGCGGTAATGATATGATTAGCGCAAATCTTATGTACTTGCTCACGTCTCATGAGAACTCGAACTTTTCCTGTGGTCTTATGTTTCAGTAACTTCATTTCACCAAGTCCTCTCTCTTTCCATTGCTTATCGACAAAGCGGAACAATTTGGCTCTAGAGCTAAATATCACAAATTCATCTTCTTCGCCTGTAGTTACTTTCACTTCAGCAGGCAGGGGTACAATAGGCTTGAAATCGGGACATGGGTCATAATTTTCCACAGATGTGTTGCTTCTTTCTGACAAAGTCCTTGACTTATTCAGACTTGTACTGAGACTTGTATTAGGAGAATAACCACCAAATAAAGGTCCGTCAACAACAGATCTTGAAGTATCAAATGAGTCACCACCAAGTTTAGGTGCAGTTGTTGTGGGATTAAGTAAAGAACTAAAAGTAGATGTTGAACATACAGGTGTTGTTTTGAACACTGAAGATTGATTCCAATTAGTCACAGGGTTAGTAGCAACAGTCTTATTATTTGGTGCTGGGAACACAAACACTGGAGGAGACATCACTTTAGTATCAGTTGTTGAAGGTAGTTGTATTTGATAATTATGTGGAGTGCCTTTAATATGTTTTGGAGGAATTGTCACACTTAGTATTGGTGCTGGAGTTGTAGTACATGTAGGCAATGGATCTGAAGATGTTATCACTACATTTACAGGCAAAGATCTCGAAGTGTCTTTGGATTCCGTAGAAGAAATCGTTTTAGACATGGTCACTGATGTAACTGGTGGTGGCAGAGCTCCAGACGATACGCCTGGCATCGTTGGTACAGAAGATAAAGTAGGCGCTACCGGCGCTGTCGGCGCCGTAGGGGCACTGGACAAGTTAGGGGGGACAAGGTGAGCTACATCCAAATACATCTGATCTGGTGTTGGAAAGACACCAGGATAGTTTACTTGAGTTCTTGTTGGATCAAACATTGGCTGTGTGCCTGGTACTGAAGGGGGCTGAGCAAATTGAGAATATTGGTTGTACAGATTGTATAAGCTTTGATTATAAAGCTGCTGATAGGGATTAGGCGGCACAGGGAATGGCGGTACAAGTCTTTGATTAAAGGAAGGGATCACTTGCGATGGCGTGAATGGCAACTGACTTGCAAATGATGATGTGCTTTCATTTGTTCTGTATTCTTCTTCCAAGTTGTATAAATCACTTTCATCTATGGCCTGTTCAGAAGAAGCTTTTTTCAACTTGCCCACTTCCTTTTTGAGCTCTGCAACTTGCTTTTTCAACTCACTAACATCTTTACATTCATTTCTACATTCATCTATTTGGTCTTTAACTTGATCTACGGATATCTTCAGTAATTTAAATTGATCTGTAGTGTTTTGCATATTGGATTGAATAGTGCTTATTATCTGATTGCCCATTTTACGATTTTCATCAAACCAATTCCTTGTTTGGTCCATAAAATCACCGATAGTAGTATCCCTTTTCTGCAAATTTTTTATTTCATTTTCTATCCTTCCCAAATATTGTTGATCATGCCTCGAATTTTCAAGTATTTGGGAGTCCATAGCAGTTCGATAATTTGTTGCATTAGCGTTGTGTGCAGCTTTCGGTGTAGAACTTATATTACGGAAGATGTGAGAGTTTCCCCTGATTGGCAATTCACTTTCTCCTGACACATTTTCTTCTGGTGAGTACCTGCCGTCACCGTCGTTCGTGACGGTAGAAAAATCGGAATCTATATTATTCAAATGGGTTTCAATATCTTCAATAAGTTCTTGAGTATCAGAGTATAAAGGATGGTTTTTGTTTGATTCACTATCCCTGAGCCTATCTAAAGCTTTGTACGCAAACATTTTAGCTTTAGACAACAATGCTGTACATTTTGATCTTGTTTCAGGATCTCTGGACAAATTATTTTCTTCTGAAGCAATTTTTTTATATGTTTGGCTAAGGTGGTATAATGCTTGCGGTGACTTTAAATTGGAAAGAATTTCAATAACTTTATCATATTCACCCTCACTGAAATGAGTGACAGCTACATATAACTTGCATTCTTCAAGTAATGCATGGAGTTCTTTGGTGCCAAGGTCTTTGTGTGTGTAATCAAACATTCTTTTGTCAAGGAATTTGACCACAATTTTGCTTCTCAATTTTTCTAGTAACGGTACAGCTGAGGAGTAATACAAACCAGCCCGTATTTCCAGTTGAGCCTTTTCATCTACATTTGATGACATTTTAGCTTTCTCACTGAATATGCGTCCAAGAGTGCAGAGAAGCTCTGGGTCAAGACCGTGATTGTCAATGCATCGCACAACTTCAATACCGCGACTCAATGTAGCGCGTATGTCCGTTAATTCAGTCCCTAGCTCATTTTGGCTGAATTTGTAAGCACAGTCCCACCATTTCATCTGAGTTAATGAACACAGCAGATCAGTAATGTTGGCTGGAAGTGTGGGTGGCTTATCATTGGTTACATAGGAATCTTTCTTAGATATTTGTTGATTGGCAGTCAGCGTCGCACAGAAAAGAAATGCATGAATATCTGATCTGTTCAATGTTTCAGGGCCACATGTTGTTGCATTATAAGTAAGCATATCAAAAAGTGTACATTTGAAGTATGCATAATTTTTATAATTTAACAATGTCCAAACAAAGTGGTGGAGGGAACTACCATATTCCCGTTGAGCATCACCATCATAAGATTCAACTTCTATTTTTCTTGGAAGTCTCAGAACTGGTGCGGTAAATGCATTTGATGCAAAATAAGATGATTTAATTTTATCCAAATGACCTTTACTGGCAAATATCTTTTTATATAACTTGTCTCTCCAATGAGTACCAGAATAACTTTGGGAAACCTGATCTAAGAATGACTGGTTTTTTTCTTGAATATTTGAAAGAAGGTAATGGCCAGCCTGAGAGCATCTGTATGTTCCTTCTGAGTACCAACGATTTACTGCAATTTTTTGCTTTTCAGGAGCATTTCTCAGCCAGTTCACTTTTGAATCCAAGGGAACTGTTTGCCAAGCAATTAACATCAGTGGAGCAGCAAGCTTAGCAGCTTCACGCCAGCTCATTTGGTCTTTTTTAGCCTTTTTTAGTAATAATGTTGCAGCATGAAAAGCAACTTGTCCTCTATGATGTTGTAACAACGCATTGTGGAACTCTCCGAAGCCAGGAGAAGCCGCCAATTTGGTTACAGTCTCAATGGCTTGGTCATAAGCATGAAGGAGTTCATTAGACTCAATTAAACTTTTGGATGGACCACTTGGTGTTTCAGTTATACTCAACAAACAAATACGCTCCTTGACAGTGAGGACAAGTAAATGGTAAAGCCAATCGCTGGTGTTATGCGAGTTGTGCTTTAGAAGATCATTAAGGATTTCATACCAGCCGTAGTTATTAATGAATGTTTTGCCTCCAAACTCCACATTACATGCATGTTCAAAGGCTTCTTTGACTTGGTTGATGTTAAGGTAGTGATTCAACAAGCGAGCATGAAGAGATGCATCTTTTGGTCTTATTGTCAGTTCAGAGCTTAGTAAATGAACTAGAGCTTCAGGATCTGGGTTAGACACAGCTATTAGTCTCTCTCGTAGTCTAAATGTAACCGGGTGTCTAGGGAATATGGCTTCTGCTTTTTCACACCAGTATTTGGCACGGCCAGGTTCAATGATGACTTCATCATCAGCAAGGAGTTCACAAACTGAAATAGAAAAAAATATCATAACAGGTATATTCACTTCACTTAACATGATAGAAATTAAAACAGGCCAAAGCATGGTCATAACTAGTTTGATCCTAAAAACAGCAATGATGAGTTTTAGATTTAGTTGGGGTAGAATGCAATGGTGAATATTTTTAACTTTTCACCATTGTAACTGTGTCTGCCTAACCTCTGATAAATATTGTTTTTAATGTATAGAGCCCCATAGGATAGGATAGATGTACTCCCATCTGGTACGTTTTGCATGCAGGCCTCCTCTCTGTGAGAGGGAATTCCACCACGCAGGCCCAGTGTGGGTTGGTGGATGTCACATGTCTTCGAATTTTTGGTTCTAAGACATGCCAGTTTCCTCACGATGTTTGCCTTCACCGTTTTGAAAGCAGTGGTTATTAAATAATTCACACAAAGTAAAGCACCTGCCTGGGTTTGAACCCACGACCTACAACTTGTAAGTCACGGCCGCTAACACTGGGCCTCCACTGCTCTTATCAAGCCCCTTGCCAACAGTTGAATGAAATTCCTTGTATAATGATGATTATGTTTGTTTGAAGATGATTTATGTAACGGTTAAAACATCCGTGTGATAAATCTACACTCGAGTTTTAATACCTAATTATATATAGCCGTAGCATACTCATACAGTTGAAATAAAACAAAAGTGGAAACGGCAATAGTATGAGATATGGCGGGAATTTAGATTCTCATTGCGCATCCGTAAGCAATTACACTATTTTCTACATTAACCGTATAGTTCGGAGCGGGAACATTTTGGGACTTGATTTGATAAGTATACCTCCGCTGTCTCCGCCACGGCTCATTTTGGACCGCAGATTTAGGTCGTGGGATGTCGATCCTAATTAAGGCGGTTCCCCGAGCAAAATGCCGCGCACTTTTAGAAGCTATCTACTCGTTATTTATATAGAAATATCAATTAATAATAATACATTAAAATTCTACATAATATTGATTCTAAAATGGTAGATTTAGTTTTTTTTTAAATGTTGTATATATTTCACTAATCTCTTTCCAAAAAAACATAAAAATGAGAAATAATTATTGATATTATGCATCTCCTCGTAAAGTGTTCATTAATTATTTTTTGTACTAACACTATTGGATAAACAATTTAATAACGAACATTTTTGTAGATTTTTTTTTTTCAAAAGACCAAAATTCGATTTTAAAGGGATTTTATTCTAAAATCTGGGCGTATTCACTACTGTAATTCATGCGCCACCAGTGCCGCTAGACCAATAGGAATGCTCATATCGCATGCCGATTTTTTGGTCGGGGTACCGTCTTAATAACGTAATTATTAAATAAGATACCTAAATAAACTTATTTTAGGGCGTTAATTAATAAAGTAGTGTATGAAACTGCACATAACTAGGTATTAAAACATTCGTGTGAATACTATTTTTACACATTACACTCATGTTTTAATACCCCTTATTATGCAACAATTTCATAAACTACTATTTTGAATTCTCATTTTTATAACATTACGTTGTGAGTGTAGATAAATAGCATTATGCGTTTATAAAATGGCTTTATAAAATTATGCTTCATTATTATTATGCCAACAGTATTTATGGCAAAACATTTATGCCTAATAATATGATGCGTAGTGACTAATGCTCTTTAAGCTGGTTTAGTTATATTTAATTTATACCACAATGTTAATTATGACTATGTGTTTTATGCTTATCATTAGTAAACCATTGAGAATACATTAATTTCCTGAAGCTCGCATTCAAGGTTGCTATTTCATTAAAAATAATCTTTATAGAGTAATGCAAAGGAAATTTGTAAATGATAAATCCTTAATTGATAAAATGCACTTTAAACGTAGCATAGCTCTAGCATATCTTCCTTAAGAATATAGATCAGATGTTCGGTTATGCCCATGTTACACTCACCCCTATCAAAGTCGGAGGCTACACTTGAAGTTGAGGACGACTGTCTACCTGGGACAAAATATGCAGTTGGGAAGGGCCAACTTCGATAAAGAGGTCAACCGTCGAATACGACTCGGCTGGGCAGCATTCGGAAAGTTGCGCGGTATCGTCTCGTCCAACTTTCCACAGTGTCTCAAGACGAAAGTCTATGACCAGTGTGAGTTGCCAGTGATGACCTACTATGGCTCTGAGACGTGGTCGCTCACAATGGGCTTCAGCAGAAAGCTTACAGTCACCCAAAGGGCAATGGAGAGGGCTATGCTCGGAGTATCCTTGCGTGATTGAATCAGAAATGTAGAGATCCGCAAGAGAACCATGGTTACCGACAGAGCCCGAAGAATTACCAAACTTAAGTGACAGTAAGCCAGGGCACATGGTTCGCAGAACGGATGACCGATGGGGCAGAAAAGTTCTGGAGTGGCGACCGCGAACCGGTCATGATTTTTTCCTTGTTCACGACTTTTTAGTTAGCTTTTGAAGCAGTCGGGTTTTTTGAATTAAGTTTTTTTACGACGACGGTTTGTAACAGTTATCAAATGCATTTTCAAAGTGCCAACTAACCTTCCTGAATCAACTTCAATAAAATTAAAAAATAATATCAAGGACCAAGATTATTTCAGTGATGTATAAAATCGAGCGCTCAGTAGTTTCAATGTGTGCGTACGCGTAATGTTGCTGTGTGCGACTAGATACTTAAATTTGAGTTCGTCGAAAATGTAACAGCGTCCTTAACAATTAGACTTTGAGTGTGTTTTTAACAACTTCAAAAAAAAGAAGGAGGTAATCAATTGGGAATTGTATACCTACTTATGTTATATTGTTGGAACTGCACAATATTCACATAAGTTATTCTATATGGACTACTAACACGTGTGCCAAATTTCATATGTATGTTTGTCCACGCATTTCTCCGAAACTACTTATCGGGTCGTGTTCATTATTTTCGTGTTGGATTAAGCACTTCTCAACTTAGGGAATAGTGCAAGTTTCATCAAAATCGGTCTAGCAGTATTCAAGATATGGAGCATACAAGCCTACTCCTTAGCGACAAAAAGCACGAATGTGTAAATTGGGTTATTATGGGTATTTTGTCAATCCTTTATGTATCGTACTATAGAAATTGCTAATTTCTTGTGATGGTGTACTAAAATAAATAAAAACCGGCCAAGTGCGTGTCGGGCCACGCGCAGTAATAGGGTTCCGAAGTTGCATAATAATGCGGACTAAGAATACAGTTTTTTGTTGTTACATGTACATAAAAACGGTTTTAGCGGCCTCACAACGTCTAAAAACGGGTCCACATAGGACGATGGCAACTGAAGAATTAAAGAGTTATAAAATGCAACTTCGCAAGTGAAGTTAGAAAATAGTATAATATGCAACTAGTGAATAAAGGACGGATTTAAAGCGAGGGCCATAGATGAATCGCGAGCAAGTGAAGGGTTCATCACCGACGCGAGTGATTCATGGCCCTCGATATAAATCCGTTTTATTCAAGAGTTGCATACTATATACCATGAATACGAGAAAAAGACAGTTTTAAGCGTAAAGCACAAGGAATATTAATAAATAAATGGTTTATTACCTTCAAAATTTACAAAAGATTTGAATCCCTGATCCCTGAGCTAGGTAAAATCTCCTGTGTTTCAGGGGCCCGGTGACCACTACCGTTACGTTACATATTAAATATCCTAGACTAAAATCAAAATCATTATTAAAATCCTAAATATAAATAAAATTAAATTCGAAGAAGGAGTTTGTAAGCCGAGTATTCTCTGCACAAGAAGTTTGTAACGAGTATTTTTTGCGCAAGGTTATGTAGCATTGAGCTGGAGGTTTAAGGCGGCAAATATTTTTTTTTGTTTTTTTTTACCATTTTTCGACACCGACTTCCGAAATGAAAGTTATTTTGCCATTTTTTAGTGTTGTGCTTTTGAAGTCGATTTATATTTTGTGAAAAGTTTTATTTATTTATATAATTATTTTAAAATAGGAATCTATTACTCTGTGAGCGAGATTTGACCATTTTCCATTCCTCAAATTATGTCATAGCGAGTTTAGAGAATGTTTAGTAGTTATTATTTTAATAAAGGTCTCTTTTGATTAATTTGTGTCTCATTTCATGTCAGTAAAAATATTTAAGCCATAATACTTCTGTACTTCAGTGTACTTCTTCGCTGAATCGTTTTTTTTTTTTAGGAATGTGATATGGATTACGAAGCATTGTAGAAATCTTATCAGTACTTAATGTATATAATGCTGTGCAATCAACCTAAGTTTTCCTGTAAACATCCTGAGTGAGTATGCAGGAAAAAACAATAGTTTATTATGGTCACAACTAAAAAGGGTTTTAAGATATTTTTAAAGGGAACAATAAATCTTAGGTTATCTTTCACACAATATGGTTTCAATAATATTTTAAGTGGGTGTGGATTCTAACTGGGGCAGTGCCGTAATTTATAGAATAAGTATTATTTGTTTAAACTATTTGATCAATGCACAATATGATGGCAAACAATTAGCATCATCACCACTGAATGACTGAAGCAGTGTACATGGCATATGAAGCAGTAAAATAAACTCTGTGGTTAAAGTCATTATTAGACACAAGTATTGGCATTGCAATACCAGACGCTATTTCTATCTATGAGGATATTAATGTATGCATATGCACGCATTGATACAAAATATCATATTTCTAGAGAACAGGTAGAAAAAAATGTGTTTGATTTGTTGTATGTTCCTGATAACCTGCTGGCTGATATCCTGACAAAATCATAAACTGCAATGCATTTTACTGAGATGAGAGTGAAACTCAGGGTGACATTGTAAATACATGCAACGTGGAAATAATATAATATTAAGGATATGTTTTAGCGTTATTCAGACTATTTAGGAGATGGGTTATTTGAAAAAAAATAAAAAAAAAAAAAACTTAGGTTAAGGTAGGGTAGGGTAAGGTAGGGTAGGGTAGGGTAGGGTAGTGTAGAGTAGGGTAGGGTAGTGTAGCGTAGGGTAGGGTAGTGTAGGGTAGGGAAGGTAGAGTAGGGTAGGGTATGGTAGTGTAGTGTAGGGTCGGGTAGGGTAGGGTAGGTAGTGTAAGGTAGGGTACGTAGGGTAGGTAGTGTAAGGTAGGGTAGGTAGGGTAGATAAATGCTTGGTGTTTTTATGGCAAAACAAAGTTTGCCGGGTCAGCTAGTTAATTATAAAAGTTTAGTATCCGACCGAAAGTTCGGTTTCGGTTTTGGTCGAGTTTCGGCATAAAAACGAGTTTCGGTTTAAGCAACAAACCTGCCGAAATTACGACCGAAACTGCATTTGGGAGTTGTGATCGGTCATGTTCGGCGCGTTAAATTCCATCCAAGCGAATAAGCGACGAAGACATTTTGCCGCGTCCACGTGCCTAATCATGTCGTGACTGGCTTGTGATTTATTTTGAATTCGGTAGGTTTTATTACGTGATATAGCATAAGAGTAGGTAGTCACACATCACATCACATACACACTAGAGTTGCCGCGAATAGTGTTTATAGCGAATAGTCGAATACCGATTAATCGCCATTCACTTTGGCGAATAGTCGAATAACTCGACATTACTATTCGACATAAAAAAAAACATTAAACAATTTCTTCTAAGGTTGTGAGGAAAGAAAACAATAAAGTTAATAAAATCTGTTTCATGTTATACATACCTACATATATGTAGTAAATTTAATTTGCCATTTTTAAATGCTGGCAACCCTTTTCTTGTACAAGTCTTTCTCTTTAGTTTACGGGGAATACCCCGTTTTGTATAACCCAGCGATTATTATTGTAGGGGATTTCCCGCTCAATCAATACGCTTGTGTTTAGATTATAAATTTTAAATATTAATTAAAAAGCCTTACTAATTTAATTTCATGAATATGATAGGCACAGGCAAATATTACAGATAATAATTGATAATGTGTATTGTTTTATTAAGGAAAATAATAAAAAAATGATTATTTTTAACTCATTAGTTCTTATGGTTCGTTCAAAGTTTATTTTCGACGACTATTCGCCGAATGCCGAATAATACTACCTAGCTATTATTCGGTATTCGACGAATATCAAAAAAATGACGAGTAATGCCGAATACCGAATAATAGCGAGTATTCGCGGCAACTCTAATACACACCATCATCTACTTTTTTTTTTTGGTGGTTGATTGAAGACTGCATAGCTATGTGATTTAAAGATAATAAAATAAAGACTGCCTGATTGTAAGGTTTTCTTTAGTTTTCTTATAAGGATGTCTTGTAAGAAAGTTGCGGTTTCAGCCGAAACTGAGACTGTGGCCGAAATTCGGTTTCGGTCGTATGAACCAGTTTCGGTTGGACACTATAAAAGTTTAGTTATAATTTATAAGGAAATTTTAAATATAAAAACTTGGTTATAATAATACGGATATGTTAATTGTAAGAACTTTGTTATAACAAATACCTATATGGATATCATTAATACTTTAGTTGTTTGACAGGTCTGATTAAGTTTTTCTGGGTTTTCCCTAAACCTGTGCAACAAAATTATGATGTATTTTTTTATTTACCTATTTGTTAACGCATGCACTGCAACAATTACACCAATAGAGCACAAACTTACAAATACTGACTATAAGTCCTAGTTTCCTCAAGATGTTTCCTTCACTGTTGTCAGTGATGTCCAAGATAAACTTAGAAAGTACATATGATTTGAAAAGTCATATTGGTACTTGCCCAGATTTGAACCCACAACCTAAAGCACGAGAGGTGAGGTCTTAGCCACTGCACCACCACAACAGATGATATTGTATTCGCCGAGATAAATTGGAAGGTGTGTTTTTATTATTATATTTAAAGATGTTGACATAAATTATTGTAGTAATTAAATTGTCTTTCTCTGTCTAATCCACAAATATTATTTTTAATGTATCAAACCTTGTCAAAACTTGAATGATATATTCATAGTTGATCATTGTACTGTATCCCTTAAGACTTCGGGGGACCACACGTCTCAAATAAACACTCCTTCCAGAATACGTAAAGGATAATAAGCTATTATTATTTGAATCCCTAAAAACAATAGTTATTTGGTTTTACCCCTTAACTTTAACATCATCATCTTCAAGCATCATCAACAATTAAAATAATCATTTACTAAAGTTAGTTTGCGAAAAATGGACTTGTTATGAATGAGTGTTTTAATGCCAATAAGAGTGCATTTCTGATCCATAAATAATAATTGATGAATAATTTAAATTCATAGTCATACATCATACAAGCGATACAGGCAAGCTACCTCTGAATCAAACTCTTCTGTTGATAGTCAATTTTGATAACCAGATATAACCAAATATTTTGTGAAATGTCATGCACATACAAAATTATTTATACTTACTGTCCAGAATAGTACTAGTTTGTGCCGGGTCGATGTCTAAAGATGCTTTGTATTGTTCAAGAGCTTTTTCTTTCAGCCCCATTTTCTGCAAAGCTTGTCCAAGCAGTTTGTACGCCGCAGCGTTGTTGTCTTTTTGCGTGAGGTATTGCTCGACATATTTCTGGCAATTCGAATAATCCCCCACTTCGAAATATAGTCGAGCTACAGAATAAGCTCGCGATTTAAACTGCAAACAATCAATTTGTATTAGAAAATAAGCCGCACCATTGGTAATCCTTGAAATTGTGGTCGTGGTCCTGTTTTACTTACCTCTTTCGCAGTCAATTTACTTAACAAAGTCTCCACGTGCTTATCAACGTCTTTTTTATTTCTATACATTTTTACGAACTATTCACCAATTTACTAGTCTTTTAGACCTCGAATCGCCTTACACAAGAAAAAATCGCGTGGGGCAAATGGTTCGGCATTCGGTGTTCGTCATTTTTAATTTTCTGGGTTGATAGTGGCAAATATTATTTTCCCTAAATTGGGTAAAAATACAAACTAATATTAAGATGACGGGTTTTTGCATAAACGTTTTTGTATTTTTTTTTTAATGATGAAAAGAATAGGCTGAAAATAATAAATATTTCACACCGCAATATCTCTACATTGACGTCGTGTTGGGTCTTGCGTGCTTCAATGATCCCTAGGTATGTGCCAGTAGATTTTACTTTGTCGTAACATGCCTAAGGTGAGGGGCCAGACTAAGAGGGATACTACTAGAATCCACAGGGCAACTTTGTGTCGAGCCACTGGGCAGTGGCGATCTCACGGATCTTATCTCCAGGGAGAAGCCTTGTCCCTCATATCCAGCTTGCCTTTATTGGCCGATCGGAGTAAGCACAGACGGGGAACAGAGCTCCCACCTCTCTCTTGGCTTAATTGGCTGGCTTGAGTGGAAATTCGCAAGAGCTTACGTGCTCGGAGGAAGGAGGTTAACCCAGTAAGATGCTGGTAGAGATCTTGACTGTGCTTCCGGGTTTGTCCTGATAGCCGTGGTATACCTCTCCACTCCTCACGCACCTCCGTATATGTTGCCCCCTTGGCGCTACATCACTAAAGTGCAAGCGACTGCCTTGCAATTTTATAACCGTGTAGATCAACAGTAGTCAGGCAGGGGCCAATAGTCCTTCTATAGTTTTAGGTAAACGATCCACGAAACGTCCCGTGTTTTTGTTTCTCCATGTTTTGTAATAGTCCTGCACAAGCCGGGGTTTCTCTTTGGGTGCTCACTAGTGCATACAGGGATAAGCGCCATTTGGTCTCACATTTCATCTTACATGTCTAACAAGGCCTGTGCGAGTTGGTTTCAGCTCCTGGTACGACTTGCAAAGGTCTGGAAGTTCTGGGACCCTAGGGAGTCGCGAATCTCAATGAAATAAATAATAGATGAGAAGATTAATATGCATTCAAATTAAAATTACATCTCTCCTATAGTGACGCATCATATTATTAAAGTTTACAAGTTAAAATTTGAAAAAAGTATCGCATCGAATGACTGAGATCACTTCAGCATTTATTTCCACTTTTGTAGCACCAAAAAACAAAATGTCCAATCAAAAAGATTTTCTGCTTACCCATTATATTAGGAAATTAAATACTGGCAATAATGATTTTCTTTAACGTAGTGTTGGCTACATTGGCAGAGCCATCAGAAATTTAAAAAACAACGTCAATTTTGAGATGTTGCCATAGCCACACAGCCGTTACCTAGGCGGTTTACACACGGCACCGCGCACCGCCGCGCCGCGGAATGCAGTGAAGCGGATCTCATGTCGCATTGGCCTCTATTGGTGTGTAAACCACCTTACACAATATAATTTTATTTCACGCAACTACCCCGATTTAAAGAGGGAACCACACTTACGTGGCGTGGCGTGTCGTGGCGCCTTCTGACGCAGTTGATTGGCTACAAAATACGTTGCGTAATGACGTAGGCTGGAACAGAGTCGTTTGATTGGTGGATCCTGCGCCACGCCACGCCACGTCACGTAAGTGTGGTTCCGACTTTAAGGTAAACGTGCACCTAGACGCGCCGCGGGAGTCGTACGCACCGCAGTCATTGCATTGGTTGACTTCATGAAATTCGGCGCATTCGATTTTCAATGCTTGCGGCAGAGACATTGTATTATCTAGACGGAACCACAGACTACTTAGCGATAATACGTATGGACGGAACGTATTTATGACGCAATTTCAATATTGGTATTCACTATAAACACTTTCTATTATATATTGGTCATAACGCAGTTTTAGTTTCTCTGTGTATTGGTGTATTGGTCTATGTTCACTTTCGCATTAACAGATTGAGATAATGTTATATGCAAAAAAAAAGTTAAATCAAAAATCCCGACTGCTTCAAAAGCGAACTAAAAAGTCCTAAACAAGGAAAAAGTCATGCTGTGCAGTCGGAGGATACATATTCGCGGGCTGGTTGACCAAAATCTGGTGTATCCTCCCCCTGCACAGCATGATTTTTTCCTTGTTTACGACTTTTTAGTTCGCTTTTGAAGCAGTCGGGTTTTTTGATTTTGTGATTTAACGTTTTTGATATAAATCTTTTTAGTTAAGTTTTTTTCGAATTAGATACATTTGAACATATACCTAAGTGTAATATATTTTTGAAATCACCTTTTAAAACCCTTTATTTTGGTACCCCACACGATGGGTTTGGAAGCAAAAAAAAAATTTGGGCCCCCACAATATGGTGCCCAAAAGCCGAAATTTTTCTATTGTCCAATTTTAATAATAATAATTTATTTCAAAATTCAGACAATTTCCAGTCCATTTCTTGTTAGTAACAAAAAACTTATACAACTAGTGTTAGTTATAGGTACATTACAAATCAAATAAACATTTACAAAATATTGCCATTTGATTAAAACCACAATTAATCAAAAATTTGTAAATTAATAATGAAAATGTCAAAAATAAAAAGATTTTAAATGACAAGAAGACATTGTTAATAGTTAAATTTAAATTAACATGTCAAAAAAACTAATTTACTGTAGCCTATGACACTCGCAGAGTTAAGACGAATTGATTGACGTATGAATCATCAAAATCGGCCAACGCGTTTGGTCTCTGGAACGCCATATAGGAACAAACATACATACATACATAGACTGATAAACACATTACCCTCCTTCGGCAGTCGGGTAAAAACAGTAGATACTTTTGTCTATGCCATCTTCAGAGTACTTTAATAGAGTCTGGCAAACGAAAGTAGAGACTGAAAAAGCGCGGCAAATTTAAAAAATCTCGGCATAGCAACCAAAACTAGTCTATACCAATATTATAAAGAGGAAAGATTTTTTTGTTTGTTTGTTTGTATGTTTGTTTGTACCGAATAGGCTCCGAAACTACTGGACCGATTTAAAAAAATCTTTCACCATTAGACAGCTACATTATTCCAGAGTGACAGGCTATTTTTTAATCCTGAAAACGGGTCACGGGAGCGAAGCCGCGGAGAACAGCTAGTATGAAATACTTGGAATAACCTAATTTGATACTTTAGAATTAATAATAAATAATTCTAAAGTATCAAATTAGGTTAGGTTAGGCATAACCTACTTTGATACTTTAGAATTAATAATAAATAATTCTAAAGTAAGTTTTGGGGTTGCTATACCGAGATTTTTTAAATTTGCCGCGCTTTTTAAGTTTCTACTTTCGTTTGCCAGACTCTATGATTATCTCAGATATGATTATCTCTGTATCTCTCTCTAAATCACAGAATAATAATATTCCATATTAATTTAAGAGCTCTAAATAGTCTGTGGAAGTAGTCTGTGGTGTGCATGTTGTGTGGTGTTTACTGTATTATTCGCAGTTTCTATTTTCTATTATTTTTCCTAAAATTTGGACGTGGTGTGATTTAGTGACCTAATAACATATTTAATTTATTCTTTTCCATAAAGATACACATTGTGACTAACGATTTGCAATGTTGAATCATTCATTTATACACTGACGGAATGTTTTTCATTCATTGAATCGCTTTTCTTTTCCCCATGTATTTTGTAACTTTAACACAACTATTATAGTAGTATAATTATTGTGATTGTGATTTGTTGTGTGTTAATTTAATATACAAGGTTTGAAGAAGAAGATGGGTGATTCCGATTTCGCATACGGTTCATCCGTGTCAGTGGATTCTATGAAAACCATCGCAGAAAGTATAGGAATAGCAAGTTTGGGAGATGATGCTGCTAAAGAGCTGGCGGACGACGTGACTTTCCGATTGAAAGTTTTAGTTCAGGACAGTATGAAGTTCATGCATCACTCCAAGAGACAAAAGTTATCAATAACTGACATAGATAATGCTTTGAAGATGAAGAATATTGAGGTATGGTCTTACCAGGACACGCACTTCACACGTTTATCTCGGAATACATTTTACAATATTACTAATCAGAAGAATGAAGCAGGCTAAACATAACTGTAATGACCACAATAAAAAATAATACAGAAAATACTGTGCTATTGTAATATTGTCCATCCTACAGTGTTTTTAATTTGATACATAAGCAATTTTGTCTTTTTTTTGTTTCAGTGTCAATATGGATTCATTCAACCAGATTCATTACCATTTAGATTTGCATCTGGTGGAGGCCGGGAACTGCATTTTGTAGAAGAGAAAGAAGTGGATCTGTCAGACATTTTGTCGGCTCCTCCACCAAAGATTCCTCTAGATGTGTCTGTTCGTGCACATTGGTTGAGTGTGGACGGTGTTCAGCCCACAGTGCCAGAGAACCCTCCACCACTATCAAAGGAAGCACAGAAATCAGAATCGGTTGATCCTATCAGTAAATTGAGCAAACCCACTAATAAGGATGCTGCAGGTATTCATTCAGTTACATTTTTCTTTTATCTATTCCATCCTATAACTAGAGCCACTATCTGACAAAATCATATTTTGATTTATGGACAAAAAACCATATAATAATAAAAATGTATGCTGTTTATCAACTTACTATGCGAGAGTTTCCAGTATCAAAAATTTAATCCATTTGTGCACATTCAAATAGGCATGTTGTTAGTTTAAATCAATTACTTAATCTTATCATAAATAGGTTTGAATACATAGCAATTTGGGGGTTTTATTTTTTTATCAAGATAGTAGAAAAATACTGCTTATAGAGATCAATAGAGAATTTCATGCTGATTATGGATATATTGAAAAGTCAAAATTGGCTAAATGTCATATAATGACACTACCTAGAGGATGGCAATATTGTTATAAAGCATTTTTCAATGCCGATTCAATCAGAGCATATAATGTATTATTCTCAAATATACTTGGAAATTTGAGCCACCTTCTTCTAGATAAACCGAAATTGTTGTACTCTGCAGATTTGTGCAAATGATTTTATGCTTGTCTATATTGTCTTATGCATATTTATGCTACTCTTTTAATTTGAGTAATTTGGTAAATTAAATAGTCACTATTCTATAAGCCATATCTTTTTCAATTTGACCTAGTCAGCAGTTCACAATGAGCTGGTTAAATAAAGCCATTGCACGTTGTTATATATAAAAGCCAATTTTTTGTAGTTGTAATTTAGTTTGAAACTACAATATTGCTAGTTGACGTGTACAGAGCTCCGGTTTGGCAGATAAGATCCTGAGACAGATCTCACCTCAAAGACCTTGGTGCCCTTGTTCTGCTCAATCGTCTTTAATACTATCGGTATTAAAGCGGCGGAGGTCGCTTTTCAAGGACTTGAGATCTGTCTATTTGGCTGCATCATCTCAACGCATCGTCTAAATACTGCAGAATAATCTCACGCCTCTCCTTCATTAGCTTGAGAGTAGGATTAGAGAGCTTTTTGTTTCTATCTGTACGGTGGGTCTTGAAAATCTAAGACCCGACCGTATGTACAGCTTCCACGAATCCATCGCTGTATTTGTCCTGGTGCGAATCTAGCAAATGACCCTAGAGCTAGATTGACCCGACACTATAACGAAGACATACCGGACGTCAGCCTGTACAAGATAAGGATGGTTCTTAAACAGCTTAAGAACAACAAAGGACCGGGTGATGACGAAATTACGGCCAAACTCCTGGAGGTGGGTTGAAAGCCAGTACATAAGCCCTTTCAGAAGCTGTTTGATCCCGCCATACTCGAGAAGAAAACACCACAGGCATGGTGCAGGGATGTGGTGATAATCTTCTTCAAGAAGGGTGACAATGCCCTGCTGAAGAACTATAGGCCCAACTCATTTCTAAGCCATGTTCACAATTTCATGAGTCATCACGAATCGTCTCGCGCGCAGGTTTGACGATTTCCAGCCTCCCGAGCAAGCCAAAGGCAAAGGCTTCAGCACCGTAGACCACATACAAACGCTGCGGCATATTATACAGAAAACCGAAGAGTACACCTGCCTCTCTGCTTAGGGTTTGTTAACTACGAGACAGCCTTCAATTCGATCGAGATTTGGGCTGTACTACAGTTTCTGCATCGGTTCCAAATCTACAACCGGTACATCGAATTGTTGAAGTGTTTGTACAAAAACGCCACCATGTCAGTTCGACTTCAGGATCAGACCTCGGATCCCTTCTGCAGCGAGGTGTGAGACAGGGAGACGTCATATCTCCGAAGCTGTTTACCGCTGTACTGGAGGATATCTTCAAGGTTCTGGACTGGAGAGGGCTACGCATCAACGTCAATGGCGAGTACATCACTCACCTTCGGTTTGCCGACGATATAGTGGTTGGCCGAGACTATGGAGGACCTTAGTTGAGTTGCCGAAAAAGTAGGTCTTAAAATGAACACGGACAAAACCAAGGTGATGTTGAATGTCCATGTTAAACCCACTCCTGTCAAGGTTGGAGACTCTAGTTATGGACTTTGTCTACCAGGGACAAACGATCCAGTTGGGTAGGGCCTCGAGAAAGAGGTCAACCGTTGAATCCGACACTGCTGGGCAGCGTTCGATAAGTTGCGCGGTATCTTCTCGACCACAGTGTCTCAAGACGAAAGTCTATGACCAGTGTGTGTTGCCAGTGATGTCTTATGGCTAAGAGACGTGGTCGCTGACAATGGGCCTCATCGGAAAGCTTACAGTCACATAAAGGGCAATGGTGAGGGCTATGCTCGGCGATTCCTTGCGTGATTGAATCAGAACTATAGAGATCCGCAAGAGAACCAGGGTTAACGACATAGCCCGGTGAATGACCTGGTGAAGGTTGTGGGGATCCGCTGGATGCGAGACGTACGGGACCGGTCAATGTGGCGATGCTTGCGGCAAGCCTATGTCGATCAGTGGACGTCTTTCGGCTTATATGATGATGATGCCAACAATATTTATTTATATCTATATATATAAAAATGAATCCCTATTTCTTTTGGTCACGGCATCACGCGTGAACGGCTGGACCGATTTCAGTAATTCTTTTTTGTTGTGTTTGTTATTGTTAGGAGAAGGTTCTCATGAAAAAAAATATTAAGAATGAAAAAATTGGTACCTACTTAAGTATGGTAGGTATGTAGGGTAGGGTAGAGTATGTAGGGTAGATAGGGTAGGGTAGTGTAGGTAGGGTAGATTAATGTTTGGTATTTTTATGGCACCGCAAAGTTTGCCGGGTCAGCTAGTTAACTATAAATAGTCAATCGCCTCGAGCAAGCGTGGTGATCAATGCTCATGCCTTCTCAGTGGGACAGTTACAGACTGGTATTATTTATTTAAACCTTTACTATTTATTTAGGTTAGTATTTACGCCAAGTTTCAAATATATAATTCCAACAAATTTCCACCTTTTCAACTCCTTAGTGATAGAAAACCCGAGCCTTTTCTAGCGGCGGCATTTCACTTAAATAATTTAAAATAAAAGAACACTTATTGTGGCATAACTATAATAGTTAGACATATGCTGTCGCGACACTTTTTGTAAATGATGTGTTCTGCAAAGTCGTAGTACATTATTTTATTCTATCATCAATAGTTTTCGCAGTAGAGGAGCTAGTGGCTAAATAATAACAGCCGCACGGGTCGATCTTCAAGGTTAAGCAACGCTTGACGAGGTCGGTCCATGGATGGGTGACCAATTCAACATGAACAACGAGTTTCCTCTGTGCCTCGGAAAGCACGTTAAGCCGTTGTTGATCCTGGCTGTCATTTGAAGATCTTTGACAATCGTTACAAATAGTCAGAAGCTTGAGATTTGACACCAGTCTAACCAAGGAGTACCGTTGTTATCCAGTTACTGGGTTTTGTAGGTCAGATAGGCAGTCGCTCCATGTAAAACACTATTACTCAGCTGAATCCGGTACGACTGTAAGCCGACCCCAACGTAGTTGGGCAAAGGCTAGGCAGATGATGATCATCAATAGTTTTCGCAGCGCACGCGATGAAAATTTTTTTTTTTGGTAATTTTTTTACACCTTGGGTTACATTATAGGAGTTTTAGTAAGGATCCCTATTTTTTTTGAAAATATAATATAGCCTATGTCACCTGGGGATAGTGTAGCTTCCCAACAGTGAAATAATTTTTCAAATCAGTTCAGTAGTTTCGGAGCCTATTCAATGCAAACAAACAATCAAATCATCTCAAATCAAACAAACGATAAAATATTTACATACTATTTAATTAATTATCTATGGAGCCCTACTGATAATATAAATATTTAATATTTCAGGTAAACCTATGTGTGGCAAAGCTGCGCGTCTGAAGGCGTCTGAATCGGTCCACGTGAAACAGCTGGCCACCCACGAGCTGAGTGTGGAACAACAGTTGTACTACAAGGAGATCACTGAGGCCTGTGTTGGCAGCGATGAAGGTCGCCGTGCGGTATGTCTCTATTTATTTGATGTTTTAGTTTGTCGTAAAATCTAGTTCTAAATTAATAGTTTTGAAACCTAGTGGGGTATTCACGGATTTGATATCACGGAATTGGTATTTTTTTTAAGAACAATGACAAAAAAGAACAATTCGGGTGTACTTTGCATATTTTCGGCACATCCTCTCAAATAGTAAGCCTAATTTAAAAAAAAACGTGGCTTGTCAAATGCGACTGATGCCGCTTTAAACGTGGCCACCTACTGGGCTGGTCACCTAAGGGTTTAATCACTATCACCTAGAAAATAAGGAGAATAATATTTAAAATGGTGTATTCCTAAAATATATGATAATATAAATCTAGTTTTGACACAAAACCTAAACATCTGATATGACCATATTTTAATATTTTCTTGCAGGAGGCATTACAGTCGCTGGCCTGCGATCCTGGGCTACATGAGATGTTGCCAAGAATGTGCACATTCATATCAGAAGGCGTCAAAGTGAATGTAGTACAGAACAATCTCGCACTGCTCATTTATCTCATGCGTATGGTAAAAGCTTTGCTTGACAACCAGTCACTGTATCTAGAGAAGTATGTAAGTATCACTATTAAAGACGACACAATCTAAGGAGTCCGTTGATGTTTCTCATTTCTACGTAATAAATTGAAAAAACAAAGTCATAGTCCTAATGTATTACTATGTTACCCGTACACTTTAACAACGAGTATCATTCGCAAACATCAAGTTTAATTATTAATAAGTATTTTTATAGCTGTCAAAACGGGCCTTTTATTTTTTGACAACTGTACTGCATATCATTATAGGTATTTTCTAACGATGTAACGGTCACGAAAATCATCCACCAAACAGTACTGTCATTTGTATGCAATCTAATTGCTCGCCCGGTGGAGACTGTTTTTGAGTGACAGAAATGGATAGAGTTACGAGGAAACGGTGGGGGAACAGCTTCACTCACTTCTTTAATAAATGGCCCACATTTTTTTTTATTGCTGGACAAAGGGCTCCTCATAGCCTTCCAATTCTTTGGGAATTGGAAGTTAGAAGTTAGTTAATAAATAAATAAATGTGAACATAAGCAATTTTATTTTTGCATTACTAACGCATTGAACATTTCTGCAATTCTAATGATGGTATTGGTCCTTGATCTTGAACTTTTTTTACAAAACAGTTACATGAGCTGATACCGTCCGTGTCGACATGCATCGTGTCCCGACAGCTGTGTCTCCGTCCAGAGATGGACAACCACTGGGCGCTGCGTGACTTCGCCGCCCGCCTCATGGCACAGATCTGCAAAGCGTTTAACACTTCTACTAATAATCTGCAGACGAGAGTCACTAGGTGAGAAAATGATTAAAATATGTTGCTGTAACATAAAAGGGGTAGTGGGGTAAGCCATGGTGTACATAGACAAACTGAATCATTTTATTCGGCCTCAATAATTGGCGTTTAGTTCAGGCCAGCTATTTCAGCTAACACTGCATAACTAACGGAACAAGAAGCGTTACCTCATCTATTTAAGAATACTTCAAAAAACCGGTCAAGTGCGAGTCGGACTCCCGCACGAAGGGTTCCGTACCATTATCGCAAAAAACGGCAAAAAGATAACGTTTGTTGTATGGGAGGCCCACTTAAATATTTATTTTATTCTGTTTTTAGTATTTGTTGTTATAGCGGCAACAGAAATACATCATCTATGAAAATTTCAACTGTCTAGCTATCATGGTTCTTGAGATACAGCCTGGTGACAGTCAAACGGACCACGCAGTCTCAGTAATAGGGTCCCGTTTTAACAGGAACTTTTTGGGTACGGAACCCTAAAAATGGTTAACGACACGCAAATTTTACATCTCGCAATCAAATTTCTCCACAACGAAAGCAACAATCGTGCAGTTGCCTGGACCAAACACAACAGTTGTTTGGTCGGACGAGCCTGCCTTTTTAATGGAGGTTGTGGGACTTTAGACCCTGTTCCGAATACCTCTATAGTTTGATGCATTGTAACATTGCAGTAATGTGTTCAGGAAATATGTGTGCGCAAATATGGGTGTTGTATATGTGAGTATATATATTTGTTACCCGCGATATAGGAAGAAATTCCTAGTGTGGGGCAAGGCCATTTATAAAAAAAAAAAAAACTTTGGTAGTATAACCCACTGTTTCCTTATGATATATTTTCGGTGCACCGCTGGCCGACCGCAGGTAGTTGGGGGCCCAAGTAGTGTGCCAGCCACACATGCAAGGCTGCCCCGCTAACTGTCGAAAAAACCCGGAATGCACCATCGTGCTGGTTGGCGACCAGATGGGGAGGGCCCGATGGACATTCCGAGGGGGCTCGGGCGTCCCCGCAGTCTCCAGTCTAGTGCCCCAATGATGGCGTCCTTTCAGTGCGTGTCTGTAGGTTAGCAGAGTGGAACCTCGTCTCACTTCCATCTCCTCTCCTCCCTTCACTCACACACAATCATGGCAAGGAAACAAAATATTGGAGTTCAACAGCGGCCCTCCCCCACAAAGTGCACCTCACCAACATTAGAGGTCTGCACTCAAATCTCTCTGCAGTCCACTACCACCTGGAGGCTGAGAAACCAGCGCTGTTTTTCCTTACGGAGACGCAGATAGCGAGTCCGCCAGACGTGTCGTACTTGTCTTACCCAGGGTTTACCCTGGAGCACAATTTTAAACCACGCGCGGGTGTGTATGTACGCCCGCGACGACACTTGCTATCGGCGTCTCCGTAACCTTGAGGACTCCAGATTCTCAACGCTTTGGGCTCTGGTGGACACAGGTCTGGATAAAATTATCTACGCCTGTGTCTACCGGTCGCACAGCGGAGATCAGGAGACAACCAGGCTCACAGAGTACCTCAGTGAGGCGGCTGATGCGGCACAGCAGCGGTACCCTTCCGCCCAGTTAGTGTTACTGGGGGACTTTAATGCCGACCACCAGGAGTGGCTCTTCCCATACCAGTGCACTGACCATGCTGGACGGGAGATGCGTAAGCTTTCGCTTGCACTAAACCTTACCCAGCTGGTCCAGGGGGCAACAAGGGTGCCGGATGTTGATTCGCACACGGCCAATTGCTTGGACCTTCTGCTGACAACAGATCCAGACCGATACTCTGTGTCGATAACTTCACCGTTGGGTAGTTCCGACCACTGTCTGGTGAAGTCTGTGTCCGTCTACACCCGCCCGATCCCAGCCCAAGAGGCACCCGGCGGGTTTGGCGGTACAGGTCAGCAGATTGGGATGGCATGCGATCTTTCTTTGCATGCTATCCTTGGCAGCCTACTTGCTTTTCTTCGGCTGATCCTTCGTCGTGCGCGGACGCCGTGACGGATGTGTTGCGTCAGGGAATAGAGTACTACATTCCGTTCTCTGATGTGACAACGTCCAGCGTTGACCGGCCATGGTTTGGCGCCGAATGTTATCGCGCCGACGCGCTTAAGCATGAGGCGTACCTGGCATGGGTCGACGCTCGATCGCGCAAAGCGGGTGACATGGGTCAGAAGAAGAAGGCCTTCAACAGGGCTG
This sequence comes from Orthosia gothica, assembly GCA_949775005.1. Classification (NCBI taxonomy): domain Eukaryota; kingdom Metazoa; phylum Arthropoda; class Insecta; order Lepidoptera; family Noctuidae; genus Orthosia; species Orthosia gothica. The sequence continues at coordinate 18,449,478 of OX459048.1, read as the reverse complement.
CCAAGTCCTGCAAGTCGGTGTTGCGAAGGGCTCGTTTCGACCACATTGGCCGAATAGGGACCAAACTTGCTTCTTACCCAGCAGGTAGTAAAGCGTTTTGGTCCCTGGCTAAGTCGGTCGAGTCGAACTTCTGCCGTCCCTCACTACCACCACTGCTGAAACCCGACGGGTCGTTGGCCCACTCCGCTGAGGAGAAGGAAAATTTATTTGCATCTCTTTTTGCGGAATCTTCGCGTCTGAATCCTGGTGATTCGCGGCCCCCTCCTTCTCCTGTTGGATGCGAGACGTGTATGTCGGACATTCGCATCCATCAAAAGGACGTTCGTAGGGGCTGCTCTTCGGACCAATTGGATATTAATGCCGGGCTCCCTCAGGGGTCAGTACTCTCGGCAACATTGTTCTTGTTGCACATTAATGATCTGCTAAAACCCGGCACCTTTGGGTATGCTGACGACAGCACTGTTGCTGAGAGATACTTGTCCAACGCACGGGCTACCGGGCCGCAGATCCGGTCTCTCCGTGATGCCATGGTGGAGCGTTTGAACCTGCCTTGCAGGCAGTCTCCGAATGGGGCGATGCCAATCTGGTCAGGTTTAATGCTGCTAAAACCCAGGCGTGTCTTTTTTCCGCTAAAAGGAGCCAATTCTACCCGGCTCCTTTCCGTAGTGTAACCGTGCCGATAACGGACCATCTTGAGCTTCTTGGTGTTTCGTTGACATCGACTCTCAATTTTGGCCCATACATTGAGGGAAAGGCTCAGCTGGCGGCCAAAAAGTTGGGGATCCTTTCGAAGGTGAGACGGTATTTCACGCCGGAACAGCTGCTCAACTTGTATCAAGCGCAAGTTCGATCATGCATGGAGTACTGTTCTCATCTCTGGGACGGATCCGCCAAATACCAGCTTGATGCACTTGAATCGATCGAAAAGCGGGCCAAGAGACTCATCGGCAATGAGGCACTGGTCAAGTCAAAGATCCAAAGCCTTGAACATCGTCGCCGAGTTGCCAGCTTGTCGGTTTTTATCGGTTGCATTTCGGGGAATTGCATGATCTGATTCCGCCCAGCCCGTTCCATCATCGGACTACCAGACGTACGGCGATGCGTCATCGGTACATGGTGGATATCCCACCCATACGCACAAAACGTTTTGGGGACACTTTCATTATGCGTACAGCTAAGGAGTGGAATTCCCTGCCGGAGTCTGTGTTTCCCGATAGCTACAATCTTGGGGTCTTTAAGTCAAGAGTGAATAGGTTTTTTCTAGGCAAGCGTGCTTCACCGTCGACCACATCATCGCTTACCATCAGGTGAGATAGTGGTCAAGCGCAAGCCTATTGACGATAAAAAATAAAAAATAAAAAGATATGTACTGTGTTGTTGTTTTTTTTATCTATACCAATATTATAAAGAGGAAAGATTTTTTTGTTTGTTTGTGTGTTTGTTTGTACCGAATAGGCTTCGAACTTACTGGACCGATTTCAAAAATCCTTTCACCGTTGGGAAGCTACACTATCTCCGGGTGACATAGGCTACTTTTTATCCCTGTATTCCTACGTGAACGGGAACTACGCGGGTGAAACCGCGAGGCGTCCGCTAGTGTACTAATAAACTAAACTTTTAAACTTATAGATTGCATCAGTCTAAAGCCCATATAGAAAGATACAATCTTGGTTTAAAAAATACCATGACTTTTATCCAAATGTATTGTTATCCATAGGTTATTCGCCAGAGCCTTGCAGTGTCCTTCACAGACTAACAATGAGACTGGCGTTGGACCATCCATGGTCACAACTATGAAAGAATCGGAGAAAACGCCACTAGCGTCCTTATACGGCGCAGTTCAAGGCTTGGCAGAGTTGGGTCCAGAAGTGGTGAAAGTGAGTACACATTTCGTTACTAAATCATCGTGGAATGTATAACAGTGGAATATAAACATAGGTCTTGTGCATTTACAGTGCCAAGTTCTAGCCCTTGGTATGTAATATCGCAAATTCGCAGTGAATTTATCTACTGTCCGTAATGTAAACAATCATATAATGTGTTTCTTGGAAAAATAACTTTAAAACTCACACATAAAGTTCACCAAATTTTTTATAAGTTTTCAATAGGAGCAATAACTCTGAAATCTACCTAATTTACACTTATAAAATTTATATTTAGCATTACATACTCAATGCCTTAAGATATTCTCTTCCAAACTTTGGGTTAAAAAATCAAGTGACTTTGAAGAACTTGTTTAGATAAAAATAACAATAGGAACTGACATTACTTGAGTTTCCATCTAAATATGTAATTCCTCGTCTAGGTATTCATTCTACCCCGTGTACGATGGCTGGGCGAACGCGTGGAAGGCGCACTGAGCGGCCTGGGCGGCGCCGACCGACTCGCGGCCAGCAATCTGAAGCATCAGCTGCTGAAAGTACTCGCGCCCGTCGTGCGACAGCTGCGGCAGCCGCCTGACCTGGCCGATGAGTACAAGTCAGTATATTTTGTAGTAATTTTACAGGTGAATATGTATATGAACCTTATTTGTTAACAGTTAATGTTCATATTTGTGTAAAAGACTACGCTTGATTACATTTGATTGTAGGAATATGCACCTTATTTCTAAATGAATATCTCAGTCTTATTGCCTGGTTTCATAAACGGTTTGATGGTCGCGTATTTTCTTCGGCCTAGTTTGGGCAGTGTGCCGAAGTATTGTGAAGAGATGGGTGGAAGACATTTATGTTATCGTAGGGAACCGGGAAGAAGAGACAGGAGCCTGTATATTAGTACAAACAAATAAGACATTGATAAGCCATTTTTCTGTTTTTGTGAGGCAATAGGCGCTTGAATTATTGAAGAAAAGAGCAGGAGGTGTGGGGTTTTTATCTCACTAAAACCACCTGGCGATCATCATCAGCATAATAAACCTCTCAAAACTCATTAACCACATTTGTGCAACGACTGTTAGGGCACATTCTTGCGGATACGTCGAACTTACACTAATTTTTGGAAGTTGGAACAAAATTGCAAGTTTAATAAAAATCACAATAGATCTGTTGGCCGTGTGTTCACTATGTTGGTGCTCCTCAGGCGCGACTACGGCTACCTAGGCCCGAGCCTGCAGCAGGCCGTGAGCAAGGTGCGCCAGTCGCCGGCGGGCGGCGGCGGCGGCGGCGCGGTGGCCGTGGTCACGTGCACGCCGCCGCTGGTGCCCGCCGCGCCTTCGCCCTCTCACCACTCACACACCTCGCACCTCTCGCACGCTGCAAAGACTGTCGGTGAGTGTTTGAACTTTTGAATTCAGAATGTCATTATTATCTACTTTTGGCAATATGAACTCTATATCATGCAGTTCAAAGTTACAATTCTGTTGAAACCGAAAATTACCGAATTCTGTTAATCGATTTTCAAAAACATTATCTAAATAATAATAGATATAGATAAGCAAATACATTATCTTTAAAGTATAATACGTATTTGCTTGTCCACAAAGTACATTTTGAGTGGTCTTAATTTGATCACTTAAACCATACTTTTTTGAAGCCTGCCGTGGAAACCACATGAGTAGATAAACGGAACAGAGACAAAGCTTCCTAAGAATGTGCAAAATTGTTACCTATTTTGGTAGGGTTGTCACAATAGGTGAAACAAAAACAAAACATTTGTTAAATAGTTTTATTATTTATTAAGTATTATAGAAATTACAAATTACTTACTGTAATCATTTTTGTTTTTATAATTTTTGTTGTTTCAATTTATTGATTCTTTTAATGGTGTGATAAATTCAAAAGATCATGTTGTGTCTTGTTATGTAAGATCATGTTTAGCAAACAAAATTAAATTTAAATCTCTGCAGCGTTTCGAGTCCATGCTTCTAGCCGTTAAAGAGTTCCCTCGTAAGGAGACAATGCTGACTGCAGTAGCAGTTCATGATAAAAATCGTGTTAAACTATCAAAATTAAACTAACACACAAAATTTCGTGACCGTGCTACTACCCGTTGAATAGTTCCCTAGTGAGGAGACAATCCTGGCTGCAGAATCAGGTTATATCTATCATATTATTGCATTGTCACTGAAGTTACGGTATACAACATTTCAGCTCAATCAGACATCGGGAAGTGGTTCAAATCTTACTTGCAATATTTGAACTTAACACATATACCTACTACATACCAACCCACCCACATACTTACAAAAGTTTAGGAAAAGCTTGTAATAACAATAAAAAGGTAAAAACACACCGTGTAGTACCCTCTTCTTATCAAAAAAAAGGATCATACAATCAAATAAACATACTTAATTGAAAAAGTAATAATCCAATATTTACTTACTACCTATTGTACTCCTTGGGGTAGTAAAAGTATGAAATGTTGTATGATTTATTTTTATTTTTTCTAGTTTTATTCATACACACTGTACAATAAACAACCTATTATTACTAATAAAAGGATAATATTTTTGTGTTCACCAAAAATCTAAAGGTACATCTAAAATACTGATCGTGCACCAAATATTAGTTGATCTACGAATATATTATGGTCAAAGAATCAGTCCAAGAGCGAGCGAAGCGAGCTCGCGAACTTAGGGCACCCGACACGGACAGGTTAGGTTCGAACGAGATGACGGGAGCTGAAGTAAGCGAGCAAAGCGAGCGAACTCAGCTCCCGTCATCTCGTTCGTGTTAGGTTACTTTTGACCCTGCAGACAGAAATAGGAGCCCCGCGCAGCGGGGCTACGTCGATTTAGGCTCTAGACAGACGGACTGCATTTCAACTGCAAATTTGCAGTTCGGACGCAGTTTGAATGCAGTTGACACGACTGCAATAATGGAATCAATGGAACATTTTTTTCAACTGCATCCGAACTGCAAATTTGCAGTTGAAATGCAGTCCGTCTGTCTAGAGCCTTATATGTACATATTTTGGTGCACATTCAGTATATTTGGTGGAACACAGGCAAAATTAGGTAAATGAAATGGGAATAAATTGAAGTACTTTTAAATACCATCCCTAATCAAATACAACGTTTCTACATTAAAATATTCAAACTTGCAACTAACAAAACAAACAACGTGCGTTGTACAGACCCTGAGATTGTCCACTGGCTGTGCCAACGTAAACTGGTTTTTTCCAGTCTCGCCGCGTACGCGACAGGCGGTCAGTGGTCACGCACTCATGCGTCCGCGTGCTTGTAGTAGTGCGACCGATTCTCGCGGTTGTATGAAGCTAAATCTCTGTTCCGTTTATCTACTCATTTGGGGGAAACGGCGAGAACTACTGCTGCTAATTAGCCAGATTCCACACCTCGGGTTCGTATTACAAGTTTCAGCTCAATTTTCATCATATGAATTATTTATATGGATGTCACCGGATTACTGCAAACACAAGTTTATAATAAATGGCGTTTTATTGTAAACTCTTTCCTCTCAAAAAGGCACGGATGTATTTTATACCATAGATTTTGGATGGGATTTATTGTTATTGAAATGTCTACAATATATCGAAATTTTGTGATATCGCAAGATTAATTACAAACGTACTGTGTCTGCAATAATCTGGAGACATGGACACTGCAAACAGATCCTTGACGAAACTTTCAATACTAGCAACAATTACTTGTTCTGACAGAAACAATGGCGACTCGTAACGTAGTGATCAGCGCGTCGCCGGCGCCACAGTCGCCCGCGCCCTCCACGCCGCCGCCGCAGAAGTTCGTTATAGTGTCGCAACAGAAACCCCCGCAGGTCAATGTAAGTAAATAATAATAATACCAACCTGTTACTCTCCCACTGCAGCCCAAAGGGCGGTCCTTTTTTCTTCTCACTTCTAGAGATGGCTCTCTCTCTTCTAGAGTTGGCACGAACATTAATCATCTTGATCGGATGGTGTCATGGAAATGGAGAAAGAAATGGGATCCCGTTTTTCGTAAATACAGAAGAATATCATTGGTTTACTGGTCGCAATCGTGACTATTGAGTATAGGATTAGAGAGGATGGAATCGTGGTTTTGATCACTTTGTTCGATTTTCTACAAATTTCTGAGTTGATAGATGGTACGAGTAGTAGGGCGGACTTGGAACTTATATTTGTAGATATCTGACGGAATATACCCCGATGACCTTCGGGGGATACAGACGGCGTTCATCATCATCATCAGCTTACATCAGTCCACTGCTGGAAAGCGCGTCTCCCATCGCACGCCATTTATTTCGATATTTTTGATTTCGATCAACTCTCATCGAGTTGTTACCAGCCACCCTGCCGAGATCGTCGATCGACGGCGTTATCTATACTTCTATTCTAATATTATAAAGAGGTAAAGTTTGTGAGTTTGTGACGTTGTACTACTCTCGTACTCGTACTCTCTGGATCTATTGAACCGATTTTGAAAATTCTTTCTCCAGTAGAAAGCTACATTATTCCTGAGTGTCGTAGGCTATAATATATTTAAAAAAAAATAGAGATCCTTATGAAAATTAGAATAATGTAACCCAAAGTAGCAAAATGTTACCTATAAAATTCATTCTTTGGCGTGCGCTGAGAAAACTATTGATGATACATACAAATTATTAGGTAGGTAGGTAGGAAGGTTTGGCAGGGTAGCCAGTTGACAGGAGCGAAGCCCCGGGGGTCAGCTAGTATATATATAATATTCATTCATAAATAATTGACATTGATTTAACAACAGACGCAGCCAGCAAGCGGCCCCGGTCACATAGTTGTCCACAGCTCACAGCCGACCATCGTCCGAAGCCAAAACGTTCAGGTATGATAAAAATACCATACTAACATATCTTATACAAGTATATACAGTTATATAGGTAGCTCTGTTGTCTGTTTGTGAAGTGAGGCCTTTGAGTATGTTAGCATGGAGAACATTGCATGTTTCAATTGTCTAGTCTTAGCACAAATAAATAGTTTATGTAAATTTTGATATATGTTTATTTGGCAGGCGGTAAATAACGGTTAACGTTATGTGATGTTATTAAGAGATAATTTCGCATGAGTTGTATTAATTTTAATCAGCTAAAAAGAATTTTGTTGTACACTAAAGCATATTGTAACAAGCTATCTAACCCAGTAAAACTAAATAAACTTTAGACGCTGTCTTTCATGAAGCTAACTCAGTATCAGACAGGAGACCTTACAAAATTATGGCTACTTACCAGTGGCTTTGGCAATGACAGTTTCAAACTATCAGAACTTATATCGCGGAGTGGCTTTTTGTTCGGCGCACATCAGTTCAGTATAGTGGTTGAATTAGTTCGCATGACATAAGTAAAAAATGTACATAGGTATACCATGTAGCTTAAGCGCTAATATTGTACGAGTATAGTTAGTTAAGTATGTTCGTTTAGTTGTTGCATTTCACTCCCGCCACTGCAATTTAAACCTTAAGTCAATTACATAAAAGCTACAAGACGCGTAGTGGTGTTTTTAATAAGGCCTCAGTAACAAAATGTGGTATACAGGGTGGCCAAAAAAGCGTGGATCAAATGCAAGTAGGAGTTAGATGGGGCCATCAGCTGCAAAAAAAATCTACGGGAGGTCCTTAAGATCAACCCCTGCAGAGTTATATTTTTTTTATTTTTTTATGAGAAAATTGTCTTTTTACCCGACTGCCGAAGGAGGGTAATGTGTTTATCAGTCTATGTATGTATGTATGTATATGTGTATGTTTGTTCCTATATGGCGTTCCAGAGACCAAACGCATTGGCCGATTTTGATGATTCATACGTCAATCGATGCGTCTTAACCCTGCGAGTGTCATAGGCTACATTAAAATTGGATAATAGAAAAATGGCGGATTTTGGGTACCATATTGCGGGGGCCCAAATATTTTTTTCTTCCAAACCCATCTTGTTTACTAATTCTAATTGAAATTCGAAAAAATCTGCAATCTGTATCTTTTTTATAATTTTCTCTAGATTGGTACTGATGAGCAGTGGGCGAAGTCGGGCTGTGGATGATAATGATGATGATGGTACTGATGAGTTCTTGCGTTAGATATGTTATTTATAGTTGTTTATTGGGTGTGTTGAAGATAATATTAGGTTATACGAAAAAAAAAACTCAAATCATAAATTTTTATTTACTTCGAACACCACTGTGAAAGAAAAATACTCTACCGAAAAGTGACCCTGTATTACAAGTTTTAGCGCATTTAATAGGGGTTCTAAAAATATATTACACATGGCTATGTTTGGCTTTGATATCTTTCGAGGACGATCATTCGTAGCAAGGCCAAAGTTAACCCAACCATACAACCATAAAACTCGGTTAGGCCTATTTAAAATGCATACTGCTTAAAGTACAAAGCAAAGACAAAAGCTCGAATTTGCTGTGGTACAAGTTATTACAACAGAGGTGCATTCCGTAGGTTACGTAGGAATTTTATTAAATTCAAATTCAAATTATATTTATTGCATCCATAATGTACACACAGGTGGTAAATATAAGTTACAGAAACAATTATGGACCCTGGAGGAGATAATGGACGTCTAGGAGAGAGGAATAGCGCTCAATATTATTACAAATAAAAATATTTTCTTTATATATTAACATTTTAGTTATCTATTACCTTTCTATTTGTTTTTATTTTGTTTAATGTACTATGTGTGTGTGTTTATTATGTATTTTTTTATTAAAACAATTATTTCACAATCGTTATTTTGTTTTTTCGTCCTAGAAAGATATTAGAGCCAATCATGGCCATGTGTTATACTTTTTCAGAAACCCTATTTAATGCGCCAAAACTTGTACTACAGGGTCACTTTTCGGTAGTCTTTCTTTTTCACAGTCGGGTCCGAAGTTAATCAAAAGTTATCATCATCATCATTTCAGCCGAAAGACGTCCACTGCTGGACATAGGCCTCCCCCAGGCGTCGCCACATTGACCGATCCCGTGCGTCTCGCATCCAGCGCCTTCCCGCAACCTTAACCAGGTCATCGGTCCACCTAGTGGGACGCCTTCCAACGTATCGTCTTCCGGTTCGCGGTCGCCATTCCAGAACTTTTCGGCCCCATCGGCCATCCGTTCTGCGAGCAATGTGCCCTGCCCACTGCCACTTAAGTTTGGCAATTCTTCGGGGTATGTCGGTAACTTTGGTTCTCCTGCGGATATCATCATTTCTGACGTGATCACGCAAGGTAATACCGAGCATAGCCCTCTCCATTGCCCTTTGGATGACTTTAAGCTCGGTCCTCGGTCCGATAGGTTATCACTGGCAACACACACTGGTCATAGACTTTTGTCTTGAGACACTGCGGTAAATTGGAAGAGAAAATCAAAAGTTATGATTTGAGAAAAATAATTCGTAAAACTTAATATTATCTTCAACACACCCAATAAACAACCATAAATAGCATGTCTAACGCAACGACTCATCAGTACCAATCTAGTAAAAATTATTAAAAAGATACAGGATGTAGATTTTTACGAATTTTAATAAGAATTATTATAAAAAGACAAATTTCTCATAAAAACACAAAACAAATTATAACTCTGCAGGGGTTGACCTTAAGGACCTCACGTAGACCAATTTTTTGCAGCTGATGGCCCCATCTAACCCCTAGTTGTGTTTGATCCACGTCTTTTTGACCACGCTTTATAGGTCAGTGTCAGCACTAAGACTAAAGTATAATGTGGTGGCATATCAAAAGACCAAAATCTTCCCGTCATTACGATTTATCTTTCACTAAAACTTTAGTCTCACTTCCCCTGAACTCTTCTACATATTCCTACGTAGACAGGCACAGTTTTCGCGTACGTTACATTGCGCGTTGTTCTAATACCTTAAGCGTCGTTACTTCAATTAATGATACTTGGCAAATTGACAGTCAAGGAATGAAAGGGCTAATCATAATTTTTTCGTACTGGTAACACAGATGTCCATAGACGGTGGTGATCACTTACAATCAGATGGGCTACCTCCTTGTTTGACACTTTATGGCATAAGGCACTATGTGGGTAATGAATGTGTTTGGAATTTTGCTTAACCGTTTCGCTCCTTGCCCGTATGCGTAGATTTCGGCGTCTTGGTTGTTTTATAGTATGCTAAGTAGGTAGGTGGTAGTGCGGTAGTCGTAGCGTTGTGTGGGCGTAGTGATAGTGACGTAGATGCATGTGTCTGCGTAGTCGGTGGTGGTGACGAGCGGGCCGACGGGCGGAGCGCCGCCCCCGCAGAAGGTGGTGGTGGTGGGCGTGCAGCCGCCGCACCAACTGGCGCCCGCCACGCAGCCCTCCGCCTCGCCCGCAGCCAGCGTAGGTCTCACCGCCGCACATGTCAGCCAGGTCGGTACATATTTTGTTTTAGTGCTATCCCTGATCTGTTGTCCGCCTAAACACAACTGTACCTAGGCCCTTTTTAAACGCTACTCGGATCTGTTGTCCGCATAAACATTACTCTGCCCAGGATCCTTGTAAACGTTATCCTGATATGTTGTCCGCCTAAATATTTCTTTGCCCAGGCCCCTTGTAAACATTATACTGATCTGTTGTTCGCCTAAATATTACTTAGCCCAAGGCTTCTCGTACACGCTGCCCTGATATGTTGTCCGGCTAAACATTACTTTGCCTAGGCTCCTTGTGCTCGCTGCCTTGATATGTTGTCCATCTAAACATTACTTTGCTCGGGCCCCTTGTAAGCGTTATCCGCCTAAACATTAACACCATGTATAATTTAAAATAGTGCACACACTATGAACTATTTTAAATTGTGATACATTTGGCACCCAGAATTTAAAACCTCTGAAATATTTTATGTTAACATTTATTGCTAACGAAATTATGTTTTTTTTTTGCCATCAACGTCCTAGTCATGGAGACACCTGGTAAAGTCTGTTATTACGATACCTTTGGGTGACGCGGTTTTAAGCTTCAAACAAACTAATATTACTCAAACATTCAAACCCGTATTTTTTAAGGGCATTTAATTTATTTATTTGATATTATTTTTACAATTAGATAAATCAAATTAGAAATATTTTAAAGTAATATTACGAGGCATGTCCAGAAAGTAAGAGTACTCGGGCCCTCACGGGCAGAGGAAATTGGTTTTTGTTATATTGGTCACACCACCGGGTAGGTCCTCCATTACCAACGACCCAAAAAACGCATCAATACGTTTAAAACTGTGGTCACAGCAACGTGTCCCGTGAATCATGTCGATAGAATCCACCTCCAAAGAGTTTTTGGAGCGGTATGAACTTTAATGTGATCATTTCCTGCACTCTATTGTTCCAGGGATCGAAACTTTGGTTGTCTACTATACCCTGAAATCAAAAGACAATCCTCCCAATAGTGTCACCACCTCATCACCCTCAGCCAAAAAAATCGTGGCGTCCGTGTTTTAGGACCAATAAGAGGTCATTTTGGTCGAATGTTTACTTCAGTGTGAAAAAATGTATGCTTCGGGGTATTGTGGGACCTTAAAAAAAAAAGGGCAATTCAGCACAAGAGAACGGGACTGCTGTAGAAGGGAGTCTGCTTTCAGCACGACAATGCCATACCCCACATGTTCAACCAAACTAAGTTACTTTTGGTATCGTTCGGATGAGATGTTTTGAAACACCTCGTTTACTTCCCTGACCTAGTGCCTTCAGATTATCGTCTCTTCACCGCCCTGAAGATGCACATGGGTTGACACAAATACTCAACTGTCGAGACAGTGAAGGAGCAGGTAAACAAGTGAGCAAAGGAGTTGGCGGGAGAGTTCTTTGACCAAGGCATACAATAGTACATTTTCACCGAGAGGAGAAAGTGACCGATTACCGTCGAGGGTGTCGTTTGAAGCCCGAGCCGTAGGCGAGGGCTTTAAAACACCCGAGATCGGGAATCGCACTTTCTCTCAAGTGATACATAGTGCTTTATACTACACCTACGAGGAAAATAAAAAACTAAATCTTTACTAATTGAAATTTATACTGAAATTGTTGCAGTTAGTGAAGCTTAATGTAACACTTTTTCCATTAATGTTTGTTTGAGATGTTTGCGACAATGTAGGAGGAATAACTGGCTGTGCTGTTAAAAAATCTTCATCATCACTATCACTACTTATCATTTTGATAGTTTTATTTTACTTTTCTACGAAAACTGAATCCTCAAACAACACACAAATTGAAAATGGCGCCAATGGCGTCTGCAATTTTCACATGTTCTTTTTTCAAATTGTTTGACACCATCCAACACACAGCTAGTGGCCAGTGTCATTTTGCGAACTTGGAGATAAAAACTCACTGTAAAAACTTTTTGGCTTTTGATATTTAGGTTACCAGCGCATAGTCTTACCCAAAATTAAAAAAGAAAAACCACGTAAGAAATGGATTTTCATACACTTTTCTCTCCCGCTCAGATGCGTTTTCTCGCCGCATATTTGTTCGATATGCAATGACGTACTTTCTACCGTAAATTTGATAAAGTATCAAGGTACTTTCCGAGCAGGTGTAGTATAAAAATTTATTCCTTGCCTCATTACGTGCAACAAGAGGGATGGCAATTACGTGGAAAAATAGGTCACATATCGTACACCGGGTACAACAATGTCGTAATTAATAAATCAACTTTTTTTTAGGAGATCGATTTAAAAGTTCTCGTTTTATTAAAGTGATATGTATTTTTTATCTTATTATAAATCGATGAATAAATATTATGGTTTATTTTCTATATTTTAAAACTAAGGTTGTTTCAGAAGTAAAAATGTTGCAGAAGTAACAAGTGGCATATTTTTATTGTTTTTATCACGACCCCATTTATGACATTATTGAGCAAAAGTTTAAATTAAAAGCAGAACATGGCAGTGCAATAACGTCATAACAGCCGAACAAAAAAAAAAAATAGCACTTACATTTAACGTTTTCAGTGGGTAACAATAATCAAAATTATTATTAAAATAAATGGGATATAAAAATATAACAATATTATTATCAATTTGTTATATTTAAGTACCCGTAATTCGACTTTTATAAGGAAAAACAAGCCAGAAATAAAATTAGTAGAAAAACAATCGAAAAGGGTTTTCTTTTTACCGTACCATGCATATTATAGTACCTAGCTGTACAAGTCTATAACAATTCGAGGATTCTTAATGTTTTTTGTTGTTGTACGTAGTACCTTATTACTCTAACATTTAACAATCACGGTTTTCATTTAAAAAATCTTAACAATCTGAAGAAAAAAAGGCTTTTTATAAAAATGTTCATAATAGCGAGCAGCACAATATTTTATGAACCATTTCTAACACATCGTTTTTTTCTATCATTTATTGGTATCTTATAAGCAGGCTTTAAAGATATTTCCTTTATCGTTTTTCAATTAAGTACTGAGTGAGTCGCAGCCCGAACTTCCCTTATTCTGAGTGTGACCACCGTAAAAATATACAAACAGTATGGAAACTACCCACAAACGCTCGAAACGGCTCACTAACACAAACATACGTGACCACTCGTCGCGACGCCGCACTGACATTACCTTGAAAGTGCCCGAGCGGTCTCGTTGGTGCGTACGTTTTGAGAGTGTGCCATTTCGAGCGTTTGTAGGTAGTTGCCATACTGTTTGTATATTTTTAGTGTGGTGTGACCCTTAATAAAAAATTAAGGACAAGGCATTTTTCTTTAACTTGTTAACAGCATGAAGTACATACAAAACATGAAACTGAAACAATATTATTATGTTTAATGAATAAACAGTCAAAATATTTTTTTTTAGCTGGAAATAAGAATAAAAAGTATTGCATTTTGTAAGTACCGTAAATACACCTGTAATTTATAATTACAGTTGAATATTTTTTTTGTAAAATTAGTATTTTTACTTTCTGGACATGCCTCATATTATAAATAACAAAGAATAGCGTCAAGAACTAATAAAACCTAATAAAAATGGCGTCTAGACCAAATTGAGATTTGAGAAATATTTATTTGTGATAAGAAGATACATAACAGCTCTCCCTAATGTATTTAGGAGCATGCTAATCACAGTTCCAGCAAATGTTGTTGTTGATGCTAAACTAAATACCAGCAGCTGACTAACGCTCGGTTTCTAAAACTTATTAACTCAAAAATCACAAGCGCATTTTATGTGCTTTGAATAGCTAAGAACACAACAGCCAATGACTTACAATTTTCAATTAAAATCTCCAGTGCGGCCTATGGACACAGCTGTTTCAAACTATGCATCAACACCAACAGTACTTGTATTAGACACTGTACTATCGAGTAAATATCGACACTATTGTTGGTCTCTGTACGTCTGACCCTGCAGTCACGATCCTGAAATGAAGTAAACACAAAACTTGAGAAATATGAATATAAGTTTGTTTTTGGCGATTTAAGTATTATAATATATGTCACGTCGAAGTACCTATGAATCGTAGGACCGCCATCTTTAACCCCAATGTCTAGAGGCAATTCCTTTATTCTTGACTGGAGCGGGTTACTTCAATAACACACAACACTGGATTGAAACTCAAGAGTGTTTATTTGATTTAGTTACAGGCACTTTGAGTTTTCAAATGAACTTGAAGCTAAAACCACATCGTGAATTCGTGTGGCCTGCTAGGTCCAAAGCTTTTGTCGGTCGCTGGAGAAGACCTAGCCAGAAACTCCAGGATACTCTTTTTAAATGTTTTTATAGATTACACAATCACTTTATGACAATTAACGTTACATGTTTATTAGGTTTTCAAACATCTATTCAATTAGCAGATTTATTAAACAGTTTTACAGTTATTATTTTTTACACACACCATGCACCGTACGCGCCATGCACGTACTCAACAATGGGCGGGACTTCCATATTGTTTTTGTTTAGACACTAATTACTTGGATAGTTGAGTAAAGTTAGCAAACAATACTAAAATGCTGATCAGTTAATTATTTTAACATTAAACAACCTCAATACTCACAAATACAAAGTGGTTTGTAGTTTATTATTGAAATAGTCATCTAATAACAAAACTATTCAAGTTTCCGGTGATCTAACAATCTTACTAATTAGAAAGTTTCTCATTATTACATAGCTGTGTAAAATAGTCTTATGACTTCTTAGTATTTAATCATTTACTCAAATTTGTTTAGTTCTCGTATTAAATTATTAAATCTGGTTATTGGTCATAGAAATTATAACATCCGCCATTGTTTGACAACTTAATAAGAATAACATAATGAAACACATTTACTTCGTCAAATGTGCAATAGTTAAGATGGGAACAAATCCAAAAGTACTACAATAAGTGTTCCTGTTTTATTTAAACATCTCGTATTAATTAAACATTGAAATTAGCATACGAATTATGAATCAATACTGATTCCACAGTGAGCCAATAGATGGCGCTGAACTCAAAACCCAACTTAAATAGACATTAGACACTTAAAATGATTAATTAGGATAATAAATTAGCAAATTCACGCCTACGCGGCGACATATACATTTGACTTTAATAAAGCAAATTTTGAAAACTCCTAACGTTTTGCAGTAGACAACTATGGAACGAATGGCGCCACTGTCTATGTCGTTTGAAGGTGTTGTCATCCAGTTAAATTTTTGTTCGTTTTACTTTGTGTTCACTGACTGATATTAATATTAGCAGCACTACAACACTTTTAGAAAAAGCCATAATCATTAGTGTGTTGTCCAAAATTTTGATATTGTTCAAGAATGTACCTACTTCAGTAATCTAACAAGACACTATAAAACAGCCTAGATATTTATAAGTCCCGCTATTTTGACAATGTATGTCTGATTGTATGTTCTTAACATAGGCTCCTGTGTCGGTGGTGGCGAAGCCGGTGTTCGCGCGCGCAGGCGCGGCGCCTCCGCCGCCCGAGCTGGACGACCTCTCACATCTCGCCTGACCCGCACTCCCCCGCACCTACAGCGTGGCTATCATCAAGCAGTACGCCGGCAAGAAGAATCAGTGAACTATGTTTTGCTAACAGTTTCCGTGACAATATCCGAGTGGGGACTAAATGGATTTAGAAGTAAGATGAACTATTTTCTGTTTAGCTAGGCTTTGATGATTTGTATATCGTTACTTAACAGAACCCCGTATGAACTTATAATTTAATATTAATGTGCGTGTTTAATACCTCTAAGTCCACACGTTTGGTCCCCAAGTGGTTAAGTTTGTATCTATATTTGGTGACATTTTCTAATTTGAATTTATTTCGTACATCGTAGCCTTACTATTAATACTTTGGTTAAATAGTTTTAGGGGTAAATGTTATATTTACAATTACAATAACATAATATGGATTGTCAATTGATGTTATTTTTACTTTAGTGCATATACCTAAGACTTATTTTGGGTACCCAATCTATCATAATTTAAAATAATGCATAGTGTTTGGTATATTATTTCAATTTTATTCTATGTATGTAAAAATAGCTTATACAAAATATATCATATGAATTTAAACAACTGTACTTTCAATTATTCATTTAATTTATCCCAAAGTTTATGTATGTACATATACACAGACAAGAAGAAGTAACAGTAAAATTTGTTAAATTTTCTTTGACCCTTTTTCCTCACACATTGTTCTTTATGGGACTTAGGATTGATCCTTGAGGTACACCTTCCTTCTCACAGTTTGATATATATAGGACTTAGTATTGATCCCTGAGGTACACCTTTCTCCTCACAGATTGATATATATGGGAATTAGGATTAATCCTTGAGGGTACACCTTTCTCCTCACACATTGATCTATATGGGACTTAGGATTGATCCTTGAGGTACACCTTTCTCCTCACAGATTTTTATATATATGGGACTTAGGATTGATCATTGAGGTACACCTTTCTCCTCACAGTTTGATATATATAGGACTTAGTATTGATCCCTGAGGTACACCTTTCTCCTCACAGATTGATATATATGGGAATTAGGATTAATCCTTGAGGGTACACCTTTCTCCTCACACATTGATCTATATGGGACTTAGGATTGATCCTTGAGGTACACCTTTCTCCTCACAGATTTTTATATATATGGGACTTAGGATTGATCCTTGAGGTACACCTTTCTCCTCACAGATTTTTATATATATGGGACTTAGGATTGATCTTGGAGGTACACCTTTCCCCTCACAGATTGATATTTATGGGACTTAGGATTAATCCTTGAGGTACACCTTCCTCCTCACTGATTGATCCATCCCATGTTTTATCAGTATAATCTATGAGAAAATACTATTTATATTAAAAAACCAAATAGCAAAGTCTCCTTTATTCTATGTGCTGCTTTATGGAAAATATAGGGTTTGCTAATAAAACGCTACCGCCCTCCACATAATTCTTTTAACTGCTCGCATCCATGATTTTTCTGAGACACAAGCAGAATACGTAAAAACTAAGAGACGGTATTACATGGAAAGTTAGGAATATCGCTCAAACAATCTGGTTAATGTACCAAGAGGTATGCTTTATTAGGGTTTCTTCCATAGCTAAAAGGCCAAAACGTTACCGAAGTCAGAGCTTCCAAGCAGAAGATAGTAATTCAATCAAAAATATGAGGGCTTCAAGATATAGTTACTGTGACGACTACTCTAGTGGCATGTGAACGGGTAAATAAGCACCGAATCCGCGCATAATAGGCACAATGCTTCACAATGAATGAATGCCCACTCGACTGAATTGATAAGTGGGTTGTACCGCTTGCGTGGGGAGCGCGTGTCCGCCCGCCCGCCCGATTCGCCGCGCGCCACCGTCAGGGGAATGCGAACCGGTCGCATATTTGTGCCTATGAGAACCGGCTCTCATAGAGTACCAACTAAATATGTCAGTTATGAAGATGATTCAAAGGTCAAATTCCCCAAGTTTCTATTATATTAATAGGAACTTGGGGAAAAGGAATGACGAGTGTCCTATCTAGGTTTCAGAATACTGTCTTTAGATAATGAAAATGAACAGTTACTTACAGTAAGTAATATTTATTATAATAGAGCCTTCAATATGAATACCTACTCAAGACAAATGTGTACCGGCTAGCGGCTATAACTCAGAAGGTGATAAATAGATTGGAGTCTTTTGAAATCTCTTAAAGTAAGTACAGACAGACACTGCAAAAGCAAACTTTACAGGCGAATTTAAAGACCTCTTTACACAATTTTGCTGGCTTTATACATTTTATAGGATGTCCTGTCCGAATTTCAATTCACTCTCCCGTATAATATCCCATCTGGAATTAGCAGTTTAATCTTTGACGATTCTTGCCAGTTGCGGCGGCGGCGCGTTTTGTCTGCCTGACCACTGGCCGAGAGTGGCAGAGGTGGTCGCAGTCGTGCATTCTGTCGCAGTCGCAGCTAGAGAGCGCTCATCTCACACCGCTCGCTGCCCGTCGCCCACCGCGACACACGACGTTTCCCGCCAAAATATTTCGCGCACTTTTGTTACTTTTTTAATAAAAAAGAAGATACCTACTGACATGTTCATGTAATGCAGTGATCGATTTTATTTTGTGATGCGTTCTTATATTGCGTTCATTTTATTCTTTGTGTTTTTGCCAAAGTCGACGAAGGCGATACGATGGCTGTAAGTATTGTTTGGTTTTCTGTTTTAATCGTTTTCTGTTTTTGTTTACTTTATTGCGCATTACTTACTAAACTATTCGGACTAAACAAGATGACACTTAGGAAATGTGTACCTCTTACATTTTTAATGTGCGTTTCGGCTTGCATGTTTCCTTTATGGATATTTCTATTATAGTTTTTAAAGTAAAACAGTAGCATCGAAATTCGACGCTATGTGAACAGTGTAAAAGACTGACAAAACAAATATTTCTGATGGGGTCTAGTCTAACCCTGAAAACAATATTTCAACGATTTAAGTTCCTTATATTTTTTTTAAACTTATCTATTTTGATAACTTTAAAAATGATTGAGTGCTTTCCTCGCGATTCCTTTGTATAATTACCGCAAATTTTTTTTAAACTTCACCTATTGGTATCATTGAATCTACCTTTTCAACGACGATTTTTTTTCGGGCCGTCCTAAACTTATATTAGATTGTATTAGATATAATTTGGTAGTTTTCTAGCCAGTTTCTTAATTTCAATAAAAAAAACTAAACTATGCGTAAAATATGGTCGACCGACATCGAGAAGAGGCGCTTTACCTGCGGCAACCAGTCTGTAGTTCAAAAAGAATGGCAGAACCTACTCTGTTGGTTAGGTATATTTGTTTTTCCAAAAACAAGGTAGAAAAAAAGAACCTCAAAATAATATGAGTGGTGTCTAAGTAGGCACCATGTTCTTAATCAACCCATTCTCTTTTTAGAGTTGCGTCAGACTCCGTCTGTCTGTCGCCAGGCTGTATCTCATGAACCGTGATAGCTAGACAGTTTAAATTTTCACAGATGATGTATTTATATTGCCGCTGTAACAGCAAATACTAAAAACAGAATACAAATACATATTTTAGTGGGGCTCCCATAAGTGTATTTTATGCCTTTTCTTGCGATAATGGTACGGATCCCTTCGTGCGCGAGCCCGAGTCGCACTTGGCTGGCTTTTTTCGTTTTGTCTTTCCATTAAGTTGCACCTGGCATGTAACGTCCCTGCACCACTGTAAGGTCGACTGGTAGAAAATGCCTAAGTCATTAAGCCGTCTTTGTACAGTTTCTTTTTACTTGTTAAAAAGTTTTAATAAATAAAAGGTGAGAGCCCTCCAGTTGCCCTCTAATTTTAAAAATAGTAACCAATGACTTCAAATTTCGCCAAAATACGTTATTTAATCAGAAGAGTGATTTTCCAAAACGTACTAGGTCAATTTTGGTTTAATTTACAAATTGTATTGCGTTTCAATCTATGACGTAGTATTTATGTATTCACCATAAACGTTTATGTCAAATCATACTAAATCACGACGGTTTTCACTTCTAAGACACGGATGTACAATCATATCGTAGGTACTAAGGCCGAGTTTCTCACTTCAAATTGTCAAGCACGCGTTATCTGCTGTGATTGGCAGTTGAAAATTAATTCAACCAATCAGTATCCCTACATATTATAGAAAACCGGCCAAGTGCGAGTCGGACTCGCGCACGAAGGGTTCCGTACTTGGTAAATTGCGGTTTACGATTTATGACGTATTAAAAAAAACTACTTACTAGATCTCGGCCCAACCAATTTTCGGTGGTAGTTTACATGGTAATGTACAAAATATTTTTTTTTTAGTTTTATCATTCTCTTATTTTAGAAGTTACAGGGGGGGGGACACATTTTACCACTTTGGAAGTGTCTCTCGCGCAAACTATTCTATTTAGAAAAAAATTATATTAGAAACCTCAATATATTTTTTGAAGATCTATCCATAGATACCCCACACGTATGGGTTTGATGGAAAAAAAAAATTGTTTCATTTTCAAGTATGGGGACCCCCAAAATTTATTATTATTTTTTTATATTTTTGAGTGAAAATCTTAATGCGGTTCACAGAATACATCTACATACCAAGTTTCAACAGCATAGTTCTTATAGTTTCGGAAAAAAAGTGGCTGTGACATACGGACGGACAGACAGACATGACGAATCTATAAGGGTTCCGTTTTTTGCCATTTGGCTACGGAACCCTAAAAGGACCCCCGCCGCGCCGCGTTTGTACGCGATAACGGGCGAAACCGGGATGGGTCGCTAGTTGATGATAAAGTATGGGCTGCAGAAGCTGTTGCGCGGATTTCAAATTATTTGTCGGCATAATCATTCTCGACGAATTTTAACTTTCTAACAAACTTAATTAATAGTGTCGCACCTTGCGCTGTGATTATTAGCATCTAGAATTTTATAAACAATGCATATCAAGGCACTTTATACTTTTAGAGAAACATAAATTAGGTACGAAGAAAGTTTTTTCGGCAGACCTGCAAAGTAGCAATTTATTAGTCGGTTAGGTTTTTGCTGATTTATTCCCCGGTCATCTAGCAAATCTCTGTTCTATTCAGGAGTTATGTAGTGTCCTGACTGAAGCGAAGGGGTTAAAGCTGCCCAAGACGAAGACATCCTATCATACCAGAGTAGCATACTCTACTATTCACACCTTCTGCGAGACTATAACAAGGGTTGCTCTATAAATTAAGTATTTATTTTGTAATTAATGTAAATCAAAAGTTAATATTGATGTTGGGCACACATTAGTCCAGTTTTGTAAGGATAGAGGATAGAATAACATTTTTGTTCGGTACATTTATGGAATTTGTGATGGAGTTTAATTCAGTACTCAAAGATGTGTTTGGGAATCCTTTTTCTTTATTTTTTAGTTCTGCTTATGGTGGCCATTTCGATTTTCGAACAAACCTCTTTACAACATGAACAGGACATTTTTGTATTTGGAGTTTTCCACGAGTTTCCACACGTATTTGACGTTCCAAATTCAAATCACTTTATTCCCTTGGGAGTTTCATACAACTTTACCTCCCTTAAGGTTTTTACTTTACTTAACAGGACATAGTTAGGACATAGTCAAGCAGGTGGTGTGAAATAAAATTAATTAATAAATAAAAGTATAATGCACAGAAAGGCACTTAAAATAACCCTCATTTGCAATTCTAAATTACTATAACTAGTACCTAATCCTTAATTTCCCTATCTTCCGGTAAATATTTGCATGAATGCGCGAACACAGAATTTTAATTGGATTGATTCAAAAATTTTAGCCAGCTGTTGACAACTTTGTTTGGTAAATCCAGAAGCAGTTTTAAAAATATGATCGCACGTTATCCTTATGCCCTTTAAAGAACAACATAAATCATAATATCGACAAACACCTGAACATTGTCAGGTGTTTGTCGATATTATAAACGCTATAGTTTGTGCTCCGTTGGTGTAATTGCTGCAAGGCGTTTCAGTGCGCGGATAAACGAATAAATAATTAATAATACGATACGGACGGGGCAATTAAAATTCGAACATCTATAAACTCTAACTGTACTCTAAAGACGTTTTCTTCCAACTACGTAGTAATGTTATCATTACAAAACTGATCACAAAGGACGTATTTTTTGCTTAGAACCAAAACAGTGTTGTATGAAATCTCATTGTTGCACTGTTTTACATTAATGCACTGTTTCGTATTTTTATCTATACTAATTTTATAAAGCCGAATAGTAGGTAGGGTAGGCAGGATAGGCTAGGCAGTGTAGGCAGAGTAGGCTATGCAGGGTAGGGTAGGCAGGATAGGCTAGGCAGTGTAGGCAGAGTAGGCTATGCAGGGTAGGCTAGGCAGAGTAAGCAGGGTAGACAAGATAGGCATGTTAGGCTAGGCACGGCAGGCAGGGTAGGCAGAGTAAGCAGGGTAGGCTAGGCAGGGTAGGTAGCCAGTTGACGGGCGCGAAGCTGCGGGGGTCAGCTAGTATCTAATAAATTAACACTCATGCATCAATAACTCACTTTGCGCTCGATGCAACAATCTACTATTATTAATATTAATATAATTAGTGGTCGGTAAGTAGCGGTTAACAGAGGCAAAAGCATCTTTAGGTAGGCATCGGTAAACAGGAGGATAGCAAACAAAAGCCTACTTTATTATTAATTACCATGCATAAATATTTGAAGTTAATAAGCCAGTAATTTTAATGAACTTGTTAATTAACGTTGTTGGTACACGAGGCAGGCATCGCAGATTTAAACTTATTGTACCGGATTAACGGGTAAATATAAAACCACTACAGATTAACATCATTATCAACGTGAATCAAACAAAAGCCATTACGAGTTCCACATACCTAATTAACGAATGCTTTAAGTGAATTAATCAATACCGGCATCACAACAGCACAGAACGGTACGAAATAACATTGTTATTGTAGCATTTGAAACATCCACAGGATTTAAAGCGGTTGTAACGGGTCGGCTCCCCGTCCATCGACGCTCCCTAATTGAACATTGCACTAATGAGCACCGTTGTTCAGTTGCAACCCGCAATTATTCGCCCCCGAGATTACACCGGGTAATATCCCGGGAAATGTGAGCTTTGCTACGAACACGATTTTCGGCAAAGCTCTAAGTACCTAATTATTTCAATATTACGGTTGCTCGTGTTTATGTTAATTGCTAAGTTAATGTCCTCTGGCGCCTCGTTAAACTTGATACTTATGAAATGAAGATGAATTTTATTAATTTAGGTACACTCTTTAGCTTTAGCTCGTAATAAGCTAGAGTTATCTTACACCAAAAATGTCATAGAGATAATTACTATTTGCTTATAAAATTAATTGTTTATGATGTTTATAAGAATAGTATTTAATTTGTAGTTTGTAGTCACCATATTTACGTATTCGACTTGACTACGACAAATGTACTAACAGTATCATTGCCCTTTGTTAGCCTAAATAGTCTCGTTGAATATAGACAGGGGTAGTCAGAATATATTAAATAAAATATATCCTCATGCATTCTGGACGCAAGCATAATTTGTTCTATTCCAAGTTATTAAACTTGTAACGCTGGAGTACCACAGGGACTAGTTCTGGGCCCTTTGTTTATTTCGATACGAATTTACTCTGTAAAATGCCTTTGTGTAAATTAGATATGACAGCTTCGTTGATTTTATTGCTATGCAGATATACGGTTGTTTATTCAGCCATTGGTGCAGCTGAGAAACCTTAATAAACAATCACATTGCATCCTGCAAAAGCTTTTTCATTAGTGTTTAAATGCCACTTTTTGCCAATATGTTTTATAAATCTTATTTATAAATGAACAAAAATACTTAGTAAGACTGACATAGTAAGATTGATTCATTGAGATGGGGCTATAAAAAGAAGTCTCTCTGTAAGTTAGAACTGTCATGTTGTTGTAAACATCGCTTCTACAGAAACTAAAAAAACTCATATTATGCAGATGGTATAGACATACTACCGAGCTTTAAAACATGATAAGTAGGTAATTTAAAAATCCGCAACCCAGCAAAAGACATCTCTTAATTTGCTCATTCGAAGTCACGTAGCAATATAGAATATTTCCGGGAACATTTCCAACGTTCAACGTTCGCGTAATATACTTTTATATTACACATTACTTTCATATCCAAAGTTTTACAGTAAAATGTCCTCGTGTAAGTGATTCCGGTGAGAGAGCGGTCTCAGTTTTCGCTGAGTTAGCAAGGGCCGTGTGTGGCAGACCGAAAAAAATAATTTCCTTCGCTCGAGTTCCCACTGTGACTTTTCCAGGCGGCCGTCCCGTGCATCTGGCGGGACCTATTATTAGGGGACGGCTCTTAATGCTTTCTTAGGTATTTTTATATGGCTGCCGTCTTAGTTTTTACGATTGTGATTTTTATTGAATTCCCCCTTCAGCGTAACGTATGTAGGTGGCCGACGTATGCCCGCCGAGTGCGGACGAAGGTAAAATATGAGCCACTTAGTACAAGATTTATTTTATTGCACTGTGCTGGACACACGTTCCTACCATTTTATTTTCAACATAAAAGAAGGATTTATGTCATCGACTACTAAATTGATTGAAAGGCAATAAATCAGAGATATTTTAACAACTTAACTAATTGATCTAAAGCTCTTTAATTAACTTCAGATTTTTTAAGATGCATGTTACTGTGGGTTTTATTTTTATAGGACACAATACCTATTAATGCTTACAAACCTACGTAGGCACTCGTAGATATTACTAACGTCATTAAACTAAATCCGTCAACTTCCTCGACAGCCTACAAAGGCTTCGAGCACGAAGTTAGTTACATTGTACAGGCCAAAATGTGAAGGGCTTCGCAGGGGCCCAACTTTGTGCTGCTACTCGAGTTCAAAACTTGTACGTGAATGGGCAGCATTACAAAATTAGCTAGTGCTTATACGCTAGCAATAATGTTGCTTCAAATATTATCGGGTACATATTATTAAGTAAACGCAACTTCAGACACCGGAGGGCGCGCAGACTTTGATCGTTTAGAAATAGATTTTATTCATCTGCTCTATTGAGTGGTACATGGAAGCTCTGCAATTTATCTTAGCGGAGAACAAACGACTTAATTCTTCAACATCTCGAAGGATTGTTTTTGTTGGTCGCGGAGGGCGGAGCGGGCAATAAGTGCAACAAATCGTTGTGTGCACGATTCATTTGATCTGACACAAATTTATCCACGCCGCGGTGCTCTTTATTTACAACGACGACGATGTTCAGTTTGTCCTGACAAATTCATAAATTACCGACATCCTCACCGCCGTATTTGTTCGCCTTTTATTTTTATCACACATTTCTTGTTCGGCCGTATCGACGGCAACCTTTTTGATGTATGCTTCATTAATCAATTGTATCCGATACGATACGGTACTATATTTTCAACGTAGGATTAAGCTGACTCGGAATTCGGTTTATATTGTTTTTTTATGATCATATTTTCTTTCCTACGTATATTTACTTGTATGTGTTAAACCGAGAAGTTCGACACGGTTACATATATTTGCTTACAAAAGGATGAAAGAAAGAAGAAGTCCAAAAACTATATACCGCTTACCAATTACTTACTACAAAAGAAACGTCAAAAGGAACGACAAAGAAAATGTAAGTCAGTCGTAGGTAAGTGGTAGCAATACCAGTAATTAGCGCTCATAGCCGAGCAAGGTGCCAGTGGTGTGGGAGGAGAGGGGCGGGGGAGGGGGCGGCACGCTGTCTGGCTGACGTTGACTCACGCGCGTACTTCCCGCGCCGAGAACTCTGCATGCTGCCCGCCTGCCCGCCCGCCCATCGTGCTCGCCTACAAACGCTACAGCTATGCGATTATCCGCCTTTACTTGTCGCCGTCGTCGGTGTCGCCACGTGCTGTCTGTAATCAAAGAACCGTTATGCGAAGCGTGTTCAAGACTAAATAGAAACAACAATTTTATACAACAAAGTTAATACTTATTTAGTTAAGTAGGTACACTTTTAACGTACTTCTCGTGTATAGCATTGTGTAATAAGAACAAAACGCACCGCACATAAAAGTTACAGAGCTAGCAAAACCAAAAAAAAACTGAAGATAAAACGATACAATCTGGCAACAAAATAATCCTGTTGAAAACTCACATAAGTACGGGGCGGGGCTATCACAATTTTAATATGTCGTTTTGTCCAGCGTGCCACAAGCTTTTTCTCTATAAAGATAAGGCACGTCTCGGCACTCCGTTCCCTCTCACAACTTGCAAAAAACACTTGTATAATCTGCTTCATTTCTCTTGCAGGATTAGTCGACAAGATTTATTGACTGATGTTTTTTACTTTTTGACTCGCACACGACCACATCCTCGTGTTAACATCTAAAATAACGCAGGTCACAGCTGCAGTTTCTGAATGAGTGTCGAAACACGTCTCGAAATATCACATGTTTGGCTATTAAACGACAGTTGAGGCGCAACCCTTAATTTATATCTCGTTTCCGAGATATATTGTATTAAGTCATTAACATTTATTTGAGAAATTTTAACAAGCCATGTTGTATAAAATTATCCGTTTTGTTAACTATTAATCAAGTTTAATTGTCAATTTATCATTAAAACTATTTTTCCAACATCATTTCTACACATATCCTTTTTTATCTCTTTCGTAGGTGCTAGTCGAGAATTTGATCGGTTAAAATTTTACACCTTATCCCCTTTATTACACTTACTAATAAGATTGTAGTAATCTATAAGATCACCCACATATTTGTTTAAATTATTAAGATGTCGCGTAAAATGTCCCTTTGTCGTTGACTTTACTTTGTAAGTGCACCACAATGTCATACCAATAAAATGAAACAATTGTTCATTTCAGGACGCTGACTTAGATAAATAGCCCTTGTATTGGACAATTTGTTGAGTAATCCCTGCATTTGTTTCAATTATTTCCTTCTTGATGGCCACTTACCCACATTTAAATCTAATGGCTTTCTCTGACACGTGCTTGGCATATAAACTTTGTTGAATACTACATATTAGGTATCTAATTACACTGATATTCCCGTACAATATCCATTTCATAACGTTTGTGATATCCCTCGTATTAATGTGCTATTACTATTCTCGAACGCGAATTTCATATGAATATAAATTTTGCAAATTTTCATTTATATGCGCACATTCACTAAATGGAAATTGTACATCTTGATTACGGATAGTTATTAATTAGGCACTTTCTATGTGAGTGCGTGTGTCAAATGGCTCATAATTAGGGTATCATTGTCCCGTGTGTAATGTAGCGAAGCAGTTAACAGAGACTGTGAGGAAAGCCAGCCCTTGTAACTGATTATTACAAATTGTGATCTTTCGCTTACTTTAACAATGTAATCGGTGATTGAATGAATTGTTGATTCATGAAGGTATCCGTAGTGGATGTGGGCTTGGAAATGATTTGACAATTCCACAATTTGTAGCGTGTATTGCCGTAGCAAATGTCATTAATTTAAAGTTCGTAAGGGGGAACCGAGGAATAAATGAAATCCACCGTAACCATGTACAGAATGATTGGATCTTAGATGAGTTTAATACGATAATGTAGGTAAACGGCTGGGATGTGTATTCGAAATATTATGTAAGTAGTTAATAGGTCCCTAAATATCTAAGTTGGTTTACATATCGATGCAATGTGGCTTCCAGCAGCTGCAATGTTTTTTATGAGCTTTTGGTCGTTCCTGTTATAATTATGTAGCGCTAGTTAAACTCACATTTGGAAGTTCGATACGGTTAAAGTTTCCTTCAAACTTCCCTTGCGCTGCGATGCAGGCTCGGTGGCCACAGGGGCGGCTAGGCGGCTACACACGCCACGACAATCATACAGCATTTAATCATCATTAAAGCGGAATCAGCGCCGCGCCGCTGCAGCCGCGTCAGCTGTATTGCGCCCCAAACGGGTTTTTTGCTTCATCGCGGGTTTTAGACGATGTTTTAAAATGTTTTTTTTTTACAATTTTAAACACAGTACAGTATCTACAAGACTGCGCAAACAGTGCGAAAATTCAATGGTGTTTTTATATTTCATTAAGTGAATTTGGCGGTGTTTGTTTGGGGTTTGGGCACCTTTGTTTTGGGCCTGGCTAGCTGGCTGACTGGTTTAGGTATAAAAAATCTGTATACAATATTATACAATACGAATAGAAATTTAAAGTTAAAGGACCTAGGGAAAATAAATCACAAATATCAAATGTAAACAGGAAATTAGAAAATGTTGTATGCAGATGTTCGGCTTATCTACCCTTTTATTTAATTCAGAGACATGCCCACTGTAATATTAGCCATTTTTAATAACACTATAGTCCTGTTATTGCGTAGAAATGTGACCCTTTTTGGTATTAGAAAAATTACATTGTAACTTGACGGCCTATTTTATCTACATACGCAACACAAAGAGATCTACCCGAAAAATGCTGGGTGGTCTTTTGTGCCGACGACCAGTTATGACAAAGCGAAACCCTGTGCCCCTCTGCACGGTTCTTTGTCTACCAGATCGAGATAGGCGCGTAAAATTTGATACGGGAATTATTTTTTCTCAAAAATGGTATGTAATGTTGACATAACATCTCTAAAAAGTATCCAGAAAGTGAACTCTACCGGAGACTATTCACAACTGTCCGGTAAGAAGCGAGATTTTAAATTTGGAATCTCCTACTGTCCAGTAAGTAAGTATGTAATTTACTTACTGGACACTTGGTCATCCTTCATCCCTTTTTTTTTTTATGGCTTCGCACGGTTTAGGTCATCCTCTTTAGATCTGCTTAGAAAAAAAAAACATAGTACCAGACACAGATTAGAGTTTAGCCATTATAACATGGTTAGAGGGAGGCTCCAAATATATATCTATCTCTTTTTGGTATGACATTTTATGAGATACATAATATATTTTGGAGCCTTAAACATCCATTTTATTGTCTGTGACACTTTTTTTTTTTTTTTTTTTATGGGTCTGTGACACATAACGCGACGCAGAAAAAGTATGCACGTTGCGTTTTGTACTTAGTAATGTTGTAGAAGTATAGTGTGGGATTTTATGTTTGTATTTAGTCATTTCAGTTTATAAATCATGTTGGATTAAAGAGTCCGTTAATCAAGATGTACAACAAACAAATATAAATGCCCCCGGTAAATCGATCACAATATCTATCAGTAATTGCCCTAATATGAATGTAACCTTCAATATTAATTAAACGAATTTGTTGTTAAACTTTCTTTCATTTTTGAGAAAAGCATTATACAAACCTCAACCAGTAAGAAAGCCATCCTGGCCTCGTATATAACCGGACCTCACCTGCGGTTCGGTCCGGTTAACTCATACTCGGCCAGGAAGGCTTACTTACTGGATTCTGCTGTAATGTACTATATTAGATCAAACGTACACGTGCGCGGCGTGACGAATGTGATAATGTTCCCGGCCGGAGTCCAACAACGGAACAATTACATTCCACATGAATTAACCATAATAGCAGGATTACGGAAGCTCGGGCTCGTAGCACCGTGACTCGATGTCCGGAGTCAATTGCTGCTGCGCTATTCTGCAAATGCGTGCTGCGTAGCTGTTTCCAAGTGTGCAG
This sequence comes from Orthosia gothica, assembly GCA_949775005.1. NCBI lineage: Eukaryota > Metazoa > Arthropoda > Insecta > Lepidoptera > Noctuidae > Orthosia > Orthosia gothica. The sequence continues at coordinate 18,420,006 of OX459048.1, read as the reverse complement.
GGTATTAGGTAGGCACTGTGAGTTGCATGCAGCGCGAGTGACGTGGCCCATCGCCGGCGTGATAGCTGCCGTGAGTGGTGACGTCGCGTGCGCTGTCCCCCACAACATTACACGGATATCGGTTTTCCAAGGGAAGGAAAACAAATTTAAAAGGCCTTCTTTAACAACTTTTTACTTATTACCGTTGTAAGCAACATCGTGTAATCGTATTCTGCATGAAATTTTTGCAATGATTGAACTGTTCTATCTGGAACAGTCTTGAAGAAGTAGCAGTGATGTTCTGGTGTAAAAACCAAAAATTATTCAGAAATAATAAATAGCTGTACTTATGCTTTATATAGTCTCACGAAGGCAATTTATTTCACCAAAAAATAAAGCTCATAAATGTGTCTACACTTCACATAAATCATAGTTGAATGAAAAAGAACCTCACCAAACTCAGTAGGAAAATTCTTGAGATAGATAAGATTTTTTTGCGGTCCTAGATTTGAAATTCGATCAAATCTTAGTAAAGTTTTTGCTTATGAAGTGAGGATCTTGCTTGGAACCTACCTATATAGCAATATTAATAAGCTTTTCTGTGCTAAACTTTGCATAACATCACGCCTGTGTTACCCGAAGGGTTGGGCAGAGGTGCACCCACATATCGCCAATTAAGTATGTGTAATAGGGGGCGGCGGCAGTTGTGGTTCAGTGGTATCGGCCGCGACTTACAAGTTGTAGGTCGTGAGTTCGAACCCAGGCGCTTTACTTTGTGTAAATTATTTCATCACCACTGCTCTCAAAACAGTGAAGGAAAACATCGTGAGGAAACCGGCATGCCCTAGAACCAAAAATTCGAAGATATGTGACATCCACTAGCTCGCACTGGGCCCGCGTGGTGGATTACGACCCATTCCTTCTCACAGAAAGAAGGCCTGAGTCCCAGCAGTTAGAATATTAAAAGGCTGATGATGGATGCACCAACCGGGCTTATAAACGCACTCTGGACTACAACTGAGAAATACCAGATGCAAAAACTTAAAAACACTTTGCTGATCCGAGAACCGAACCCAGGACCGCACACGGTCTGTAGTAGGTAGCGCCTGCGACCGCTACACCAAAGAAGCAGTCACAGAGTGCAAAATTGTGGTTGGATTTAATTAAAAGTTCATTAGCCGTATTAGAGTAGGTATGGGCAGACCCCGAAAAATAAAAGATATGAATGGTTTGTGTAAAAAGTTACATGGTTAGAATAGAGAAGGAAAAACGAAATATTAGTTGATACAGGTGGACCTACCTATCTATTGTAGAACCGAGAAGGCTTTTAGTGTCGACTACAAATAAATTCGCGAGAATAGTGAAGTGTCCAAATCTGCACAATAAAAGCAAAACTTCTTTAGGTCGGTAGGTAGATAATTCTTATTCTTAAAATGTTTCTGAAAACGGAAAACAACTGTAAGATTTATGTTTAAAAAGGAAGGATACGAAAACGTGAAGTTTCACATGGTGTAAAACAAAAGACACATTCTCCATTATGTATTATCGCGGACGTAGGGCCAGAGTTAAGTTAAAAACTATGGAAGGAAGGACGGCCGGTTGTTTATTGTTCGCTCGGTCGCAAAGATATGCGCAACCGAGCTCGAGCGGCGGCCGCCGCGGAACTAATGCATCAATAATGAACTTGCACTATACTTGGTAATAACTTAGGGCAAACCTTAGCTTTGAAGCCGTAGGTAATTACCTCGGTCCCCAACCCTATTCAGTCCACACTATCCACATACGTTATTACCTACGTTGCATTCAGTATTGATTTATTATTTCTGCAAAACTCTACTTGTCCATGTTCATCATAAAATTCACCCTACTCAAAAGTTTTTTCTTTCATTACCTTGATTAGCATTCAAGTTAGGTACGAATAATGCCGCTGACTTTACGAGCGTAACAAATTCGGTTAGTTTCACAACTATGGCACAAATTCAACCTAGATATTTGAACAAAGCGTGTTCCCCTTATAATATTGGAAGCGGTACCATCGGCAACGCGTGTCCTTGGCAGGCACGACGAAACGTCAATGAAATTTAATATACCGTCTACGATAACCCAGTTATTGTATCGTAAGCTGTATATAAAAAGCGGCAAGTACGCCTGCCGCATCCCTCGGTAGTCAGCGGGTAGTCACTAGTCGGGTAGTCGTAGTCGGCTAGTACGGAGTGGCCGCCCGCCGCCGTCGCACGTAAGCTCCTGCTACGAACTTTGCTACGCACGCTTTAGCCGCCCAGCGCACCGCTGAAAGGCACACATAACTAGTGCTATGCTTAACTAGTGATTAAATAAACTATGCACGTAATAAACAGGCACATTAAATATTGTTATTATTATAGTATTACCTGCTGTTATTTTAAGCGCGATTTTGAGTGAACGAACCTTTTAAAAGTTTCTTGCCCTGAAGTGGGCTGTTTGCACCTTTTAGTAATAGACTTAGATCTATGTACCCTCCCATAGGCTACCCCGCCTCCTGCACATACAACAACGTGTTGAATTAGCCGGCGCAATGGTGCACGAACAGTGACGAATCGCCCTCCATTGTGGACCACTCACGAGCACTACAGCAACGTTTCACATGGTTAACTCTAATGCTGTCTGTACACAATAGCCCATGTTGGACACGCTTCTACCATCGCTCCATCCTTGTAAAACAATCATCAATCAAAATATCAAACGGAGTTAAAAATTCATCAATGAACGGTGAAATATGACTGACATAAATATTTGTGTACAGTGTAACGACTTTGATTGAATTTACAACAAAGGAGTGAGTAAAATAGTTTTTTAGATTTGAGAATTTGAAATGCACTTACATGCACACTTATTATTTTATTTTTCTGATATACGGATCATAACTTAACTAACAAAAAATTGTTACAGCCCGTGGATTCACTCTTTCGTCTGAAGATGGATTGAGCAAACCCAAAAATTAATAAGTACTTTACAATGAGTTTGTTCGTTGATTTACGTCAAATTAAATCTTCGGTAACAAACCTCTCGGAGATGGTTGACAAAATATCTTCCTCTGTTGCAAAAGAAAAGAAAACAGAAGAACGTCCGAAAAAAGATGAAATTATGTACAGCAGTTCCATGTACAGCAGCTCCATCCACAAACCAACAACATTAGGATTCGGCGTTCGTTTTTCCAGCCAAGAAGATGTTTACCAAAGCCTGCCTATGCCTTCGTCTAGACTACGCAGTCACATGTCACTCCCTAATTTGGGGAAAGCTGAAACTGTGTTCGATAAACCGTCCGCGTCACGACAGGACGATAGACCGAAAATTGTCGAACTTGACGAAGATAGACACGAAAAAAATAAAACAAGCATACATTTATCATCAGAAAACCTCAGTGATTGGATTATTGCGTCCATTAATAAGAGACCACATTTTGACGACGTGGGAGACACGCACCCGATGGATTTCTTAGAAAGTATTCAGTATTACATATCAGAGTTAAAAATGGCAGTGGAGAAACAGCTTCCATTCATAATATCCTGTTTAGAAGGAGTACCGCTCATGTGGGCCCGCTGCTTCAGGAGTGAGTTTAAAGATGTCGAAACATTCTACATGGCTTTCGAACAAGAATTCTGGGGCCCTGACAGACAAAAAGCTGTATTATACGACATGAAACTTGGAAAATATGACGACAGAAACCCAAGAGTCAGTATGTCAGAATATTTTTTGCACAAAGTATCCAACTATAGACATCTAACGCCGCCGCCATCGGATTTGGAAATAGTTTATTCCCTAGCAGCGCATTTTCCCACTGCCGTAGAACTCGAGCTACGTCTCGCACCGAAACCAACGCTACGCGAAGCGTATCACGTGCTACGGCGTAGAGAGGGCGAAGGTGCCGATTTTCTACCAAATTATTTATATGAAATGTGTGAAGCGTTTCAACGTGGTCAAAGACCCGAATCAGCGCGGCGTGGTGACGGATCATCATCTTCTTACAATATAGAACACGAAAAGAAACTAAACAAATAGTATTAAACAGTTTGCACCTACATTTATACGTACACTCACTGCCATCAAATAATTTAATTAGGTCATGATAGCTAAAATGTTTTTCGAATAAACAGTTTAAATGAAAAATTGGTATGTTTTATTTATCGAATAAATCAAAGCTTTAATTAGAAGGGTTGCCTCGCCCCATATTTTATTAAAAAAACTAAATTAATTGCTATAAAGTACACCCGTTACGATAATATTATTTTGATACAGAGCGTTGCATGAGAGCGAAGGCAATTGGACGGAGAGCGAATGCTTGGAGGCGCGGCGCGCGGGCTGGCTGTGGGGCGGGCAGGCGCGCGCGTGCCGGCGCCAGCCCGCCGCCATGCCGCACGTGGCGGGCGCCGCGCGGATGGCGCGCGCCGCTTGCCTGGCCGCGCACCACGGCGAGCGCTGGAACTGCTCCTCCATCGAACTGGCGCCCAGGTTCACCCCTGACCTGCTCACCGGTGCGTATCTTTTACCTATTTATACTTAGGATTGGAACATCTACGAGCTCCGCACTTGATACTTTAGAATCGAGAATTACAGTGTCAGTACCAACATTTTCAGTGCTCTTTGTTTCCATACCTTGGAAGAACACATTTTAGTCTTTATTAGAAAAAAGCTGCAACTTCTATCACTAATGTAAGATACGGGAGACAAGTTTGTCGAGTCTTTTAAATCACCGTGGATGTATTGTGCGAGCGCGGCCGGCGTGACGACATCGCCCTTTCTTTCAGCAACGCTGCACGGCTGCACGGGTACCGTTCCGCTCCGACCATTCTTTTTATTTACATGACACATGAACATATTTATCACTTCTCGGGTAATTAATTTTCAAATAACACCATTGTTTCAATTTAATTTGAATGCTCCATTGTTAATTACCCCCTAATAGAGCTGAGCGAGTAGTCAGTAAAGAGCAATCGTACCGATGCCGATCGTACGGCCGGCGCATAAACCTTATTAAATAACAGAAGACGTCACGCGATGTCTTCATAACTCTATGCCAGCACGAAACTCGGTGAACGAGCGTCGCCGGCGTAGGCCGCCGGTACAACACGCTGACTCTCATAGCGTCACGTGACTGCATAGCAAGTAGGTAAATATTGATCTAATAAATAAAAAACAGATAAACGCATTTATAGGTATATCGGTCAATTTTTCTCGCCGCTGAACCATTCATAAAAGTTCGTAGAGGAACAAGCTTTTCCGTTGATGTTTACGCTATCCAATCTCTTTTTGCGCTCTCTACAATCAGTGTTCCAAGAGAGACGTTAAAAAAACAACTATCTAAAAGTTAGGAATAGAAAAGAAGACAAACAATGGGGAAGTTTTTCTAGTTTTAGCATGGTCGGCGACATTGTGTAGTTGGCAGCGATGCAGCGCAGGCCGGATGCCGACGGTCGACTACTGCGAAATACGGAGCATTGTTTTTGGTCACCATTTCGGCGTCCGTCTGCCCACTTTACGAAATTAATTGACACGGAACGTTTTCGGATACAAACAAAACCGTTAGGAATCTTTGGAGTGCTCCCGACTTGATACATTTTAATTAAAAGTTTTACGAAGCGAATAAAGTCTGCGGCCGCTGTGGCATTGAACAAAGAATAACTTTTCAGTAAGAGCCGAGGTGTCTACTTAGATACCGAGGTGTCCATCTAATTTTGAATACGGTCGCTTCGCAAAGATTGCTAAGCGCATGAATAATAATTGTTTAATTTGCCTCATTTTACCATCCTTAGTTAAGTCAATAAATGGGCATAGGTACATACATAAACTCACGCCTTTTTCTCATGGGGGTAGGCAGAAACTACAGGACGCCACCTGCTACGATCCTTACATACTTCTTTTGCTTCACACACATTCATACATCTAGTCATACACACACGCCGGTTATGGGTACTGCGCACTTGGCCTTTCTGAAGAACATCACCTATAAGGTCTATGTATGTCTTTCTAGGGCGTCCCCTCCCGGCGTTTCCATTCACGACTGCCTTGTAAATACCTTTCGTTAGTCGCCTTTCATTCATCCTCTCAACATGGCCAAACCATCTTAACATACTCTTTTCAATTTTAGTCACTACATCTTCTTTTAAACCACAACGTTCTCTTATTACCTCATTCCTCAAGCTATCAGTAAATGGGCATAAACGGGGCTTAAATCCGAAATAACTGAAAGGTTGATTTTTAGGGACCTACAAGTAAACAGAAACGTTAACATAACATTTCTCAATCACTGTTGAAGCTCCTGGCACTGGATGTAGCCATGTCATTCGTCATCCATGTTTGACGTGACAGCTAGTGCCTATCGCCGGTGTCACGGCATCGCAAATATTTGATTTTGTTATGAGCTGGCTTCCGTGACGTTTTCCTTTACATGCGAAAAATATAGCGGTACATACGCAGGATTGCCCGCGACATCGCGATGTCGCTTTACAAATTCTATGCGTTACCCCAAGAACACGCTGAGGCACTTGCTTAGCTATTTTGTGGGCGGTCAGATCTACCCAGTCTTAAATGGTAGGAAACAGATATATGAAAGAGATTAATGCTGGACACGCAACCCCATAAGGATAGAAAATAGTTTACAGTTGAAAGAAAACACTTTGTGTTTTAGACCTTAGTTTTAAGTAATTCAGTTTTTACTAAGCTAAAGTTTCATCGGCTTTTGAGGAAACCTTACGATCAAATAAATCAGTCTTCTTCGAATTCTGGTGCACTCATATTCTTTATAATATCAATGCCATCTGAGGCGGGCGGAACACGCCAATAAAGCCAGAACCCGGGCGATTTTATCGTTTTGGATTGCAGCTCGCAGAAGCATAAAGTTATGACGACAATCTACATCTCGATACCCAGACAGACGGTTGAAGTTATCAATAAATATATTTTCCCACTTGCCTCCTTCATAATCTTCAAAGTATTAAATAAAATTGCTAGTAATAGATACTTCATCAAACTTTATGTCTGCAAACTACCGAGGAATCAGAACTTCCCAAATTAAACAATATCTTTAAGCGCTCGAGGGCACTTTCATCGGGAAAGCGTACAAAGTTAAGAATATAAATCAATCTCGCGAATCCTTATTGATGAGATGAAGCTTTTCTTCTGAAAACCATGAAAGTTATCTTTGGTCTGTTAAATTAGAAAGACGATCGAATGCTCGTCTTACAATGCGATCAGCGGTGAGGGTTTAGGGTCGAGGTACAGCGAGACGGACAAAAGATTTAATTACACGCATGAATCAAGCGTGCAGGACGCGGGGTGGGTGACTGAGGGTAGCAGTGGGAGGGGGAGGGACGTCATTCAGCGATAACCGTGAGCTGTGCACTCACGCGCGGTCTGCGCTGCCGATGTGCTGTGTGATAAGCCCGTCAGATGCCATTGTTTAACTCGCTAAGGACGTGCGGGCTTTATCGCGCTGATATCGTTTGTAATTAAAAACGATTCTCTTGATGGAAAGTGCCTATCAGTACAAGACTTGTATAAGGGTTCGGAGTAAAGTGGGGTTATAGGTATCGGATTATACAAGTATTTCTTGGTATTACTTAGTGGAGAGTCTCTACTCACCGGCCTATGCAACTTGCGCCAACGCTACACTAAATTTGCCCAAACTGAGGCTCTTAGACCTGAATAATGCTGCTGAATCAATCTATGGTCATCATCATCAAGTGAAGCCGTGTCCCCGCTCTGTTAGGGTTGGCTTTCAGTCTAACCGGATCGGATGCACCTGAGTCAATATATGACATATATACGCTCCGATTAATATTTGATCATAGTTCACACGATATTCACCGCCTCTCCTATATGTAAATGGAGGTACTACCATATTCCATGAATCCATGACACTCCGCTATATTTGCTGAATCTTCGATTAATATAATTATCTAGAAAGTTCAGGTACTTAGCATAAAATGTTTGATTTATTAGTGCTTTACTTCTCCGTGTAAACGTAAACAAGACAAAAGGGGTATGTAAGAATCTTTGTAGGTTGCGTTCTGAAGTTCTATGGAAATAATGCGCCACTTTTAGTTTGAGTCTATTTCTAAGGCTTTACGTCGTTGTAAAGTCTCTATTTGGACACACAGACTGCTGTCCTGAAATACAGGCTTTACCTCTCTAGCTTAGACACCAGTCTTCCTTCCACTGTATATACTTAGTTAAAAAAGTTAACTCAAAAAATCAAAATCGTGTCTGCTTAAAAGCGAACTAAAAAGACGTAAACAAGAAGAAAATCATGCTGTGCAGTCGGAGGATACATATTCGCAAGCTGGCTGACCAAAACCAGTATCCTCCGTCTGCACAGCATGATTTTCTTCTTGTTTACGTCTTTTTAGTTCGCTTTTCAAGCAGTCGGGTTTTTTTATTTTTTTCACTAACTTTTTTGATTTATAACTTATTAGTTAACATTTTTTTTCGAATTAGGTACATTTAAACATATAAGTGTTCTATATTGTTGAAAACACCTCTTCAAACCCTTTATTTTGATACCCCACACGACAGGAAAGGAAGAAAAATATGGCATTTTTGATACCAAGGTACAGGTGTAGGTATCGATATTGTGGTGAGATTTATTTCTCTTCAATAATTTAAAACCCTTTGATAGTAGATTATAGCCAAAAAATAATAAATCTAATGCCCGAATATACAAAAAGATAAGTTATAAAACTGACTGGAGAAAACTTGTAAAAGATTAACTCTGTAACGTCGCGAAGTGTCGACTGCTTGTCCGAAAGTTTTCGACCGGCGGGCGTGGGTGGGTGCCAAAACACAAAGGCGAGTTTGTCGAAACTTGCTTCCTTCAAAGTCAAAGGTTTACAAAACGCGACAGGTCTTTATTGAATATAGTCATTTAATTTAAACACCTGTAGAGTATGACTAGCATCACAAAGTATGTAAGCGGCGGCGGCGGCGCAATACTTTCTTATTTGTGCTAGCAGTAAGAGCGCTCTATAGATAAGGAGCCAACGGCAACGATTATTGCGTCTCACCTTCGATCATTTATAGTTTTATATCGAGCGCTGGTGAACGAAGCGTCTCACCGAAAATATTTGTCGAAAAAGCAATAAAGGGTTTAATTATAGCAAACCGTACAGAAAATGAAATAGTGCTGAATTGGACTTGCAACCGCAGCACTTTCTGAACTTATGGTGTACTCACTGAAATTTAGAGGTGCTGACATTAAAAGCAGTAATCAACGGGTGGTAGGTAATTAGATAACAATGCCCCATATCTGATATCTGATGAAGGGCAATCTGAACAATGACAATAACATCTTAATGCTCCTACATGTTGTTATACTTTTGAAAAAATACAGCATACAGATATAGCCTTGGAAAAACCCAAACTTTTGACGTTTAGCACTAGGTACTCGAGCGTAAGCATACCCACTCAGCTCACGAAGGGTAATATGCAGTTATCTATTTGTAACCAACAAAATAACTAACTTGTGCTTCTTACTCAAGTGTCCGATGTCCCCAGGCACTCGCGAGCAAGCATACGTGTACGCGATGTCTGCAGCTGCACTGACTTGGTCGGTGGCTCGCGCATGCGCGGCGGGCTCGCTGGCAGCTTGCTCATGCGCCGCGCCACCTCGCGCGCCGCCCCGTCCGCCGCGCCAAGCACAGATCACGCCTGCGGAACCACATGCAAGGTTCAAGTGGGGTGGATGTGGCGACAACTTTCAGTGGGCAGAAAGGTATGAATATAGATTTGTTAAACCAAGACTGAATAACCAAATGTGAATTTTTTTCTGCCTGTAGATAGGCATCGCTTGATTACCTTTAAAATCAAACCTTTATTTTACAGATTCGCGAAGCAGTTTCTGGACGCGCACGAAATAGACGTCCGAGAAGGGAAGGTGGAAAATATTTTAGAAATAGAGACGACGACCACAGAGCTACCCACGACCACAACTACCATGGAGCCAACGACGGTGCCACCAATAGTCATTTTAGTGGATGACCAGCCTGCGCCAGCCAACACCAGCGTGGCTCCGAAGACGAGGAAGAAGGGACGTCGCGGAAGGAAGCGTCTGCCGCGGTCTCCACGAAGAGGAAGACCAACACGGAAAAGGTTCAGATCTAGACCGAGGTTAGCGTATATGAAAGCGTTTTTGCACGATGCTCACCCAACCGAAGGATTAGGGCAGAAGTGTATTGAACGCATTTTCACCCTAGGGTGTATTTTTGGGCTCTCCAGCAAAACGCAATTTTAGGCTTCATCCGACCTTTGATCACTCTTAATTCATAAATTGGGATTAATATAGTAGTAAAATAAATTTTCTATTGTCTTTTTCTCAGATACGAATATGAAAATAGAGGCTCCAGATACCGCAACATTGAATACCGGATGGCGGCTGACGACCCGAGGTTCGATCCTCAAGTGGACTTGCGAACTCGACTTGAACGACTACGAGAGCTCATTGCGTCTGCTAACCTGATGAACGGGCGATTTGGACGGAAGGTAAAAACTTTAAAGATCATAATTTCCGTCTTCCTGCTCGATTCCTAAGTAAATTATGAAGAGCTCAGTATATGTACTGAGACACAGACTAGGACTAGGACTTGACAGTAAACCCTACGGCTTAGGGTACGTTCACACAGAAAATCCGTATTTCCAGGATCGTTTTTAACGGATCCGTCGCTACTGGAGGTGATGTTCACACCAACCAACTTTCTACAAGGACGGGCGTCCGATAAAACAGATTAGTATTTTAATACTAAATATGAACTCGTTCATAGAACTATCTACGCCATTGCCGAATAAAAACGTATAAGATAAAGCAGACCTGTAAAACGGACTGCTGTATATTTTGTCAGATCGGTCTTTTTTACTGGATCCGGAATACTGTCACGTGTGTTAACTCGCTCATGCAACTACATACGTCAGCGCCGAATAAAAAAATAAACGATAAAGCGGACCTGTAAAACGGATTGCTGTATATTTTGGCGGACCGTTATATTTTACTGGATTCGGAATACTGTCACGTGTGTTAAATCGTGACAGTATTCTCTTACATCTAAAAAACTATTTTCATACATCCATATTTCCATTTCATATTTCCTACACCTTGGTGTAGTGGATATTACGATGAAGTAAAATTAATGATACTGATGTTTGCTGATATCCTGACGATAACTCTAACGCTTAACTAAGACGGTGCCTTCGATGGCTGCGCAGTGCAGGAGGAATGTGTTGTCATGTCACGGAGCTCTGTGCCACCCACACCTTGCGGCTGCCTAGGGCACGATAGGTCTGTGGCTAACTAGGACTTACATGTACGTTTGCTATACAGGTGGTATCTTCAGGCATGCGCACAAAGTGCACGTGCCACGGTGTGTCGGGCTCGTGCTCGGTGCGCACGTGCTGGCGAGCGCTGCCGCCGCTGGCGCGCGTGGCGGCCGCGCTGGCGGGCGAGGCTGCGCGCGCCGGCCCTCTGCGCCCGCATGCGAGGCACGCCAGGCGCGCCAGACCCAGGCTGAGATACGTCACGCCTAGTCCGGACTACTGCGAGCCTGATCCAGCTGCGGGATCACTTGGTACTCACGGCAGGTAAAGAAGTATTTTCTACTAGTTTTCTTCGTGTCTCTGGCACGACCGTCATTTGGATTTTTCGGCCAGTTCCACAGCATAATCGGTGGCAGCGCATAGGTCACTGTACTTGGCTGCATGTTCTGGGACGCATATATTGCGACTGGGTTCGGTTTCAGGTAATTCACAATCTGCAGTTGTTTTTCTACTGTCGATAACAATTAAGGCGTTCATTCTCTGCCTAGCCTTGTCCTATTATCCAAGGAAAACTGGCCTTTTGCCATGTTAGATAAAAGACGAGATTTGAAGTCATCCTTTGCGATATTTCTACCCATGTACTTGCACATAAGCAAAGTTTTTATAGACACCAGTCAAAACCTATTAAATTTCCACTCCTGACTGAATAAGGGAAGTCAATGGAGCTCGAGTCGAAGAGTATGAATACTGACCATTGATGTTTTATTATCAGGAAATGCAACGCCACCCTGGGCAGTGCGTCAGGCGGCTGCGGTCGCCTGTGCTGCGGTCGCGGTCGACGCGGTGTCCGATCCAGTAAACTCGAGCGCTGCCACTGCCGCTACCACTGGTGCTGCCGCGTCGACTGCCAGCTGTGCCGACTCACCACCGAGGAACACTACTGCAATTAAACCTCCTTACGGACTCTCTATCTTAGCTGAACAGTGTTTCACTGCCAGCTGTGCCTACTTACCACTGAGGAAAACTATGCAATTAAAACTCCAATAATACAAATCGAATTCCAGTTATGTCCAAGCTTAAACCTTAGATCAAGATTTAGTATTTCGACTGTTATTCCGATTAAAATAAGGTTCATAATACAATATTGACAACGTAGATTTGATTCGACAGTCAGTTTTTGTATTAAAAACTTAACGATCGTAAGAATAGAGTGCAGAATACAATAAGTTGCTTGTAGGGTTGGGCTTGGACTAAAACCACCTTGAAGCGCGCTTCCTATATACTAGCTAGCTATAAAACCCTATGAATGATGTCTACAAGAAGTTTATGTTCTTACGCGGATGCACTGTTCGGTTAGGGTGGAAGATAGCTCAACTTTATTTCGCCTGTATATAATTTAAACTAAAATATTTTGGAAGATGAATTAGGTACATGTTTTAATACTTACATGGTTAACAAATCCTTGGCATATATTAAATTAAATGAAGTCTTAATTTAGTTTTTTCAGAATTTGTATCCACTTGGTTTGACCGCTTCTATTTGCATTTTTGAAGATTTATCAGTAATTTTAAACAGAATAGATATTTTCCCTTTTTAACCAAAGATTAAGAATACAATTTGACTAGTCATTATACCTAGTAACTTGTGTATAATACTTCCGATCTATTATCCGTCTACGCACAAATGGGATTGGATTTGGCGGTTGTACTATTTGCCTCTATACTTGCGAGCGAGAAGCAAACAGCGCAAGCGACATTGGAACTGCCATCTGTAATGCCATTGAATAAATTGTTGTATTGAAGTAGCAATAAAGTAGAAAGTAAAATTTAAAGAGTAGCTATTCTCAAGAGCATCCTACAGTACTTAGCATATAGATATTTGATCCAGTTTATTTAAGGCTCTCAGTTATTTTGTGACATATCGGAAATAATATTTCTATTATGTAAACTCGTGTATTTTCTAATATTTTGACAATAAAGTGTATTAAATTATAATATAGCCAACCTACGCTGTATATTCAGCTTTAACAATATTATTGACGTTCCTCAATTTAGAATCATTCCTATGTAGGTGCGTATCATGACGATATACCGGCAAACATTGCAGATATGTCGGCATTACTATCCATAAAACGATCTTTGTAATATTTTGTTTCTAGTGTATCTTACATTGTTGTACATATTAAGTATTTATTGAACTCTTAATAAACTGGTAGATTTAGGTACTTTTTCTCTGTCAAAGTAATTTTAATAATACGTAGTTTAGTCGTACTAAATTTAGTCGTTTCATGTCAAATGATAATAATTTATTACATAGTGATGTTAAGAACTCTTGTAAATAAAAGTCGTACTTAGAATAATCATTTGTTTTACTTTAAGCGATGCGTACAGTGTGCAATCCTTGGGCTGAAGAAAACTGGTCTTGACAAAACAAGGTTTACCTAATGCCCAGTTTGAGGATAGGACTTGTACCGCAAGAGCTGGTTCGAGGTGGCTCAGGAAAAGGATACCTAGAAGTATTTGGAAAAGGCCTCTGCCCAGCAATATCGGATAAAATATAAAAGTTTGAATGGTGTCCTAAACGCACGGATAAGGCTGCCGGTCCACCTGGCGCGGAGCAGGGAAAACAGGAGCCAACCAGTCAAATTAAATAAAATTCCGGTCCGACGCGCGCCAGCCAATCGAATTGGATAGAAACTCCGCTCAGACGCGCGAGCGGAGTTTTATGCATTTCGATTGGGTGGCTCCGCTCCTTTTTCGGCTCCGCGCCAAGTGGACAGACAGCCTTAGAGGTGTCGTTCGCTAGAACAAGTGGTCCATCCGCACGCAGCCGCGCTTTCAATACCAACGAGTGCATATACTCATTCCTAAGAGTTTTAGTGGCAAATAACAAAAAGAAAAGTAATAATAAAAGGCTATATAAATGTGACATAAGTTTATTTACAATACTATTGTATTTAAGCAATGTATTACCAAAGAAATATATGAGCAATATTGGAATAACAAAATTGAAGGAATATAGTACCTACGACCAATCTAAAGATATTCACTGTATAATGTAATATTCTGTTCACTGACTTGTGAGATCTCGAGACTGCTTCATAAATTAAACTTATACATAAACACAGTAGTTTTAATCACTATATCTATACAGAATTTTGGAATTTGTTACTCGGAATAATATAAAAATAAACTCTCGCTAACATAGGATATCAGTTCAATAGAAAAATTCATTGACTTATGAACTAAAAATCACATCATTTTTACTTATTTGATACAAATGGTGGTAAGTAATTTACATAAGTAGGAGACGTGAAAAATAACTATAAAATTACAGCATAAAGACGTCAAGTATTGTTTGTGTGAAATGTTTCAATCTTATGATTGTAGACGGTTGGCAGAGCGATATTTTTCGCAATATGGCATCGCAAATTAAAATAGGTACAATTGATTCGAATATGTGATTTAGTAACGTTTTAACAATATCAAAACATCCATCCGTGTTTTATAATAAGGACCCGCAAAATGTTTTGCTCAAAAGCTTGTAATGGTTATAAATGTTCGAAAATATATACTTATTGTAGAGTACATATAATAATTGAAAAGTTCAGCTACATAAAACGCTAAACTGTACATAAAAGTGAGCATTTACCTACTTACACATTCACTCGAACTTTGCATTCAACAAAATTGGAATAAACTAATAATATCGACACTTTAGTTCATCATAATTCAGAATGCTCATCGTGTTCTGAAACAAGAAAGTTTAAATATATGAATTCTGTTATATAATTTAGTTATTATGCATTCTAATGTTTATATTCTTGATACTTACTTGACGGACTTTCAGCGGGAGCCTCTTGATGATCAGTACTCTCGATCTCCTGCAACAACATTTTATTTTATTGTTTTTAATTTATCCTCATACTCCTAGGACACGGATGGCTATAAAAGGCTGTTTTAAATTTCAAAACACCTCGACAATGGGACGTACTTACTATCGGTAACTATTGCCTTCCCTATCTGTCAATTATACCAATGCTAGCCCCGGAAAAACAACACTAGTGATGTGCAACACTCCGAAATCCGATCATACTGTACTATCGATAATTTTCTCTGTTACTTTTTAGGTGAGGGCCCGACAACAGCAACAGTTGTCCACTAAGCACAATACGGGTTAGAAGATCCTCCCTTTCTAATGGAGGTTTGCGGGACTTTACACCCTGTTTCGCACCGCTCTATATACGATTTTAATTCCCAACACCTGCACCTGTCAGAACTTAACGTGGCAAATGTCAGAGCTGTCCAGGTGGCTACATACTTGTCAGTAAAATTTGAGAATAGATGAGTCAAAATTTAAGTTCGTTGATACGATAAGAAGAAGATGGCCAACAGTAGGGTACTGCAGTCAGTTTCCAAATGTCTCACCTGCTCATGATCAGCGGCTTGGTACAGGCCGCGCCGCACGCGCGCCGCCAGGCCCTTCACCTCTTCGTCATACTCGCTCCACTCTGGTACGATACGCATGGCGGCCGAAAGCTTCGCTTCTTTCGTCTGCGGGTTATTGCACTGGAAATACAAGTTAAATTATTTATTATGTGTATTACCGGTTGTAATCGATAGGACATGGTTTAAACAGATGCAAGATAAGTTATTATTGGTCAAAACTATTTATTATAACAAACATCTTAAACAAGCATTGTCAGCAAACCCTTTCATTTGATACCTATATCACGGGGGTATAGAAAAAATATGGTCCGTCATCTTTGGAAGTCCGCCATATTGAATTTAGTTTATTATGATGTCACTAAGGGCAAAATTTGTTGGGGATATCAACTGTACTAAAATTCAGTTGCATAATTTGACGCATACAAACTAAAAGTTAAATAAAAGGTCGTAAAAATCAACTGTATAACACAGTACAAAGACTTACCAAATCGATAGTCTTGGCTTGCTTCTTGGAATCGTTGTCGCACCAAGTCTCGCACCACAACCACTCTTGAGGCAACGACTTAATGGCTACTTGATGTATCATATTATTCGGCAAATCTTGATCTGTAACAACGCAATGAAATTTATTAACGATTCATTGATTTATAATTTTATATTTGAAGAATTCCCAAATAGAATTTCTCTGTGAACTAACTTTAACTACTGTACATATAATTACACCCAGTGCCCTTGTTTTATATCCCAGTAATCTCATCCTAGTTGTAGTTATGTTTAGCAGTTTTTACTCCTGACTGATTGACTTTCAATCAACCAGAAAAGATTGAAAAATAAACAAACCAAAAGACAAAAGATATTTATTTCAACTGGGCCACCAAGCGGCACTTTAGAATGTCACAATTTAAATTTAAATGGAATACAAGTTGATTCTACCGTGCATTCGGAAAGTAGCTAGTTATGGAGAAGAATGCACAAGAAACTCCATACTTTTTAAATTTACATGGAATAAAAGTTGATTCTACCGTGCATTCGGAAAGTAGCTTGTTATGGAGAAGAATGCACAAGAAACTCCATACTTACTCTTTTAAAAAAAATGTTTTTTACAATATTTAGGTACATGAGTACATACATTAATAAATTCACATATGTGAGGACAATGCACCCAGAATAGCACTACACACTATACTATGTAAAGGTATAAAGTATTAAAAGTACTCACACATGTACTGTGCAGTTATACAATAGGTACTAGAAAAACATCAACATCCGAAGCAGTTGAGTTATGACCAATCCCAACTGACGGCGCCCGTTCACGAACATGACGCATGAATCGGCACCACCCAGCTCAACCATCATGAAGGGAACCGAATGATCCAACACACGCGCCACCATCAGAGAGACATTTGAGAGAGCATGACACACTCAACTGCCAGGGCACACACAAGTCAACGAACGACACATAGGTATAGCAAATGGTAGATTTACAGTTGGGTACATAGTACCCACACACGTGCTGTGCAGCTATACAATACTAAAAGAAATCGAGTCTATACAACACAAGCATAAACATATCATTTGTTTTTGCGCCCTAGTGGTTGTGGAGCAGGACTAGCATTGAGCCAAGCATTTTTATCAGTGATATAATCCCCCAACTTATAATATGCCTGCCTGCATAGTGTGCGTTTTATACAATTTTTAAATTTCGTCTCATTCAGTTCTAGAATATGGGGAGGAATTTTATTGTAACATTTCGTACAGTACCCCATGAAAGATGAGGCCACTTTTGCCAGTCTGAAACCTGGTTGAACTAATTGGTCCCTATTTCTAGTAATGTAATTATTTCTGTCTCCGTTTTTACTAAAAAGATGTAAATTCTTTCTCACGTACATGATGTTTTCATAAATATATTGACAAGGAACCGTCATGATGTTAATGTCCTTAAACAGTTCCCTTAGAGAATCACGGCGGCGAAGATTGTAAATCGCTCTGATGGCTCGTTTTTGCAGAATAAAAATAGACTCAATGTCTGCAGCCCTACCCCATAGTAAGATACCGTAAGACATTATACTATGAAAGTAACTAAAATAGACTAGCCTAGCGGTATCCACATCAGTAAATTGACGAATCTTTCTGACAGCATAAGCTGCCGAACTCAGCCGCCCCGCAAGTGATACTAAATGAGGACCCCATTGTAACCTTGAGTCTAGCGTGATCCCCAGGAAAACCGTTTTATCGACGAATTCGAGCTTCTCCTTGTTTAATATAATGTCACAATCAGTACTTTTGACATTTGGCAACGAAAATTTTACGCATTTGGTTTTTTTACCATTTAATACTAAATTATTGGCAGTGAACCAATCCTGAACCTGCCGTAGCGCGTTATTTACGTCGTCAACCTGACAAGTACGTCTATTTACTTTAAAAACTAAAGATGTGTCATCAGCAAATAACACCATATTTAGTTTGCCTTCGAATAAATGGGGTAAATCGTTTATGTATATTAAAAATAAGAAAGGACCTAAAATTGAGCCCTGGGGTACCCCCATTTTCACATTTAAGTTCTATTCACTTTTTTCACTTTTACCCCCATTTTCACATTTAAGTTCGATTCCAAGTTTTCACAAGTCACAATTAATTAGATGTTTAGAAAAGTTAAGACTCCTTAAAATTCGAATGCAGTCTTTCAAAACTGACACATAGTTCCAGCAGGTTCTTATGAGTAGCATCATATCTTATCAGTATCAAATCTGAGAAGTGTATTCATGGTAAGGAGAAGGCCACAAATTGAAAAGGGCATTTCGACGTGATGCGAATTCACAACGCGTACAAACTTTACAGTAATGTAAGCGCTTAAACTGTGATTTTTAATTTCGTAGACTAAACTGACAGCTGCCAATGACCTTATTTTCTGTTAATGTTGCAAGCGCGGAGCATAGTGTTGTAGGCAAAGCTCAATCATAAGTGATTCATCGAATCGATTTCATATGACTCCTCAATTTAATTTCACTAATTGGTGTAAATAAATGTTTTATGAATATAAACGTAATATATTTAAATATAACAGTATTCATACACATAGTACACACACTTCTATTGTGTTAAATATGAAATCAACAATAAAATAAATGCGATCGATAAAATGAAGTCTGACATAAATGAGTAGAAACTAAATAAGGGCCGCTAGTTTCTTAACAAACGTTTTTTTTTTTGGCGTCTAATTGTTCCATTTTCGATCTACTTCGACTTTCGATCACTCTGGATAGTCTGATACGAAACTAATATTATGTAACGATAAAGTGACAACCCCCCTAATGTCAGTTTAGGCTACGAAATTAAAAATCAGAGTATAGAATGCTCGCAGATTTTTGTGGACCCTGTAGTGCAACCCTCGCAGGATCGTTTCTAAATTAAAACTTTTTTTTTTTACTATTTGATTGTGGTGTCGTTTGTTTGTCCTGAGATACTTTTGCCTTTGAGTGTGTGCTAAAGACTCGACTGACCTAAGTTAGACAAGCTGTTAGGGTCCTGGCTGAGCGCTTGGTACTGTCCTCGCAGACGGTCTCCAGCTGCGATGCGGCGGAACCTCTTCAGGTCCACCACGTAGAGAGCGCTGATGTGGTAGCTGCGGCCTTGCAGGTGGTTGCGCCAGTAGCCTTGCTTCCAGAACCTGGTACATTACATATTCATTTGGCCATAAGAAATACATGTCATAAGGTTTGTGTGACCAGTCGTCACTAACAATGAAGTCACACTTTCATTGCTCTCGTGAGCTTAAGATATTAGATAGTAAATGAACATCGATTAAGCCTCTAGATAACTAAAGTGGAATGTTTCTCTGAAAAATTATTCTATCAACTGGCCGAGGTATGAGAATGCGTTAAAATGAAATAGGACTTGGCTAGGAATAGACAGATATAATACAACTCATAATTTTGTCACATTCTAAAGTGGTGATATAACATTAGATTGATGTACAGTCGATGTAAATTATTTACATCTTGTAGCGACATCCGATAAACAAATATACATAGCTTGACGATAAAATCAACTATCTCTTACCTGAAACCTTCCATTTCTCGTCTGCTGTCACAGAACGGTGTGTATCCGTAAGGAGCGCCGCCCAAGTCCAATTCAACCAGCTCTTTCAGGTCCGCGCGAACAATCTGCACATGTTCATAATTTACAAATTCATAGAATGGTAAACGACATACACAAGGGGCACTTATAATTATACATTTTAACAGTTTTTTTTTTTATATTTTTTAAGCTGTGCTTTGGTGCCAATAAGCAAAAACAATGGAATGATCTCTATAAAACTTTAGTTGAAGTTATGGAAATATTCGGTGGAAAGCGTTGAAAACCACAGTAAACCCGTCTATGTACGCCTGGGCGTTAATATAAGTCGTATCTGGTTAGCCTTTTTTTAACTTTCTCCTCACTAGGAATTCTCCTATATCGTGGGTGCGTTTACAAACATATAAAGTCACCTACACAAACACCCAGAGCCGGAACGACTATCTGTAGATTGTACAAATATTTATTCCGTGCGATCGAACCCGCGACACACACCGCAGCAGTCAATCGCTCAACCACTGCGCCAAACGTGCGACCCAGAGACTGGCTCACGTTCAACAGCAACGCTCCGTCACTCAGTTGTAGAGTGTTACTTTGGAGGTATGCGGAACAGGGTGTAAAGTTGCACACACCTTCATTGAAAAAGGAGGATCCTCCAACCAGGCGTGCGCCGAAAACTTTTCTTGCGCAATGCAGGATTTGTTTGACTTTAGTTCGTATGTGGCGGCAGCATATGTGCTACTACACTACAACGTACTTTTTCCTTTTAAATTTTCCCTTTTCCCCAATATTACCTGGTCAGCGTCCACGAAGATGATCTTCTTTACGTGCAGAGGGAACAGCACGTCGAGGAACAGAATCTTGTATCCCCAGATGGTGCGCTGTCTGTCGCGCTGTCGCTGCAGCCAGCGCGGCCACTGGTACTGGACTAACTCGTACTGGAACCCGTACTCTTGAGCCATGTAAGGCAGGATGTCCTAGGCAAATAAGTTTTCGATGAATTTAAGGGTCGAAAGCGAGCTGAAAGAAAATATTTTTGGTCTCTATCCGACCGGTTTGAGATTTGACTGAAAACATTGCATATTTCGTAATAATTTGACTTCTATAAATTGTCGATTAGTTTTGTAAAATTCTTACAAATCGACAGGAATTACTAAATAAAGCAAATTTTTGATATCCAACAGTGACAAGCAACTTGCCAGTTCCTACGATCAACCACGTCGGTGTAACTCTTCGTCGTGAATTAAGAAAACCTGCGTTATAGCGTCGAAAATAAAGGCGCTGACAAAAATAAATGACCACAAAATGTTTTAGACTGTATTAAGAAACAGATGTATCTGACTTTTTCTCTCACCTTGAGTGAAGGACTCAAATAATTCTTCAAGAACCAGAACTTCACGGGCGACTTGGTGTTCTTGAGTACGGACAACATCATGATGCGAAGGAATCGTTCGTACAGATGTCCGGACGCCACGGAGAACACGTTGATGGTCTCTTCCTGAGACTCCTGCTCCTCGCCGCCGCCGAACGAGCTGAGAATGCGTTTCATTTGTTGACTTTAAGCGAGGGCAAGGGAATAATTGCTGTATTATTTGGAAATTGTTGCAGTTGAAGGCTAAAGTTCCAGGCACATGTTGCGAAAGCCATGCGCAGTAGTTTTTGGTGCTCGTTTATGTCAATGTAGGCACTCAGTAGATTTTAGTGACTCCATTACAGCATGTGGTCACTCCGCCAAATAAAAAGGTTTCATGCTATGTATCTGCTAGCAACTTTATATTTTCGTATATTCCTAGACCTAATTTTTTATAAGAATATCTATACTAGTTAATATAGTAACTTGTTAAATATTCCTATATAGTTCTCCTTGGAAGCACATATATGCGGCATGCGCCGTAATCAATTCAGCAAAATCGGAAAATAATTTAAACTATATTCACCTTGCAATAGAGTTCCAAATACCGCCGGAGTTCTTGTCATCATTCTCGACGAGTAGGTCGAGGTGTTGCTTGTCGGGTTTCTTGCTGACTCTCAACTTGATCACGTGGCTTCTGAACGAGCTCATCAACACTTGGATATCTTCGCTGTCTGCGGGAGTGTCTGTGTTCTCGTGGCTGTGTGTAAGAAGGATTTGATATTGTAATATGATCGTTTAGGTATCGATCGAAAAAGTGTTATCATGTACACAACTGCGCTGTACGCCGAAATATACTCAAATACTTTTATTATTTAACAGAAATATTTTTGCACTTTTACGAAATGTCTAGTTGTAAAGTTAGTTACCAAAAAACATGAATCACTAAAACTAAAATCGTAACGTTAAATAAAAACTTTACTGTAATTTTAACTCAATACAAATACTAAATAAAAAGTGCCTCCACTACATTACATAGAACTAACTCACCCAACAATCTCATAAATATCATCAGATCTTCCCGGCCTGAGCCTCAGCAGCCAGGCGCCAGGGTTGGCCTTCAGCTGGAAGTATCCAAGGTTAGCCATCACAATGGTGTCCATGCGTTCCGGATTGTCGCGAGTGCCCAGGACTAATTGCAGACCGCGGGGAGGTGTGCCTAACGTTGTGTCCCACGCGTGACCTTCTAGGAGAATATATTCGAGCTCGAATTCACTGTAGGGAAAATATACAAATAATATTATTTGACACAAGGAACTTTAACTTTACTATAAAGTTCAGTTTCCACTATAAATTCAGATTGTGATGTGTTCATTCTAAAATCAACCTTATTTAAAAAGCAATAAAGTTTATAATCTATTAAGTGGCGTGATCCTTACCTATGAACCAGTGTATCAACATCAGCCCAGTCGTATGTTGTCGAGGGTCATACACAGACTTGACGCACTCGACGAGCCAGTTGGGCGGAGTGCGCAGTTCCATAGACAGCAGAGGCGCGTGAGGGAGGCGAGCGAACCGCGCGAGGGCGCCACCAGTCAGTGCGCCTGATGACGTGAACTGTAGCTCTGGTTCTAGCACGTAGCGGTAGAAGCTGGTGGGAATGTACGGAATATTGAATGTTGTTATTCTAATATTTTTTTTTATTTATAATCGCAATTCGGGTAAAGTTTGCCAGCAAAAATATGACTCCAGTTGACATAGAGAAAATACTTAAAACCATATAAATTCTAATTACAAAACGCTTAGTAATATGCGTTGTATGTTAGTAGTGTAGTTTAAACTTTAGTTCGGCTTTACAACCAGAATCAAAATACTACTTGATACTACTTTTACGAGCACAACAACACAGTAAATGGTAAAGTTAATGCATTTCAGACTGCGCGTCAATCTTTGCAATTAACACCCTAAGACAATGTAACAAAGGTATACTTTACCTCTTCAGCGGCATGTCAGAGTTCTTGTCTTGCGGGTTGACGAACAGCTTGATGCGACAGTTGACGACGCGACGCAGGACGAGAAGCAATGGCGCTAGACGCTGAGCTGCAGTCGATGCAGGGTCCAGTACAGCTACGATCTATTGGAGCAAATCGTTTCGTTAGTAGCGTTATTTGGTGCTCGTGGCTAAATCATAACACGGATCGATCTATAAGCAAAGCTTGCTGAAGTTGGTCCACGGATCTGTGACCATCTATAGCGAGATTACTCCGTGCCTAGGAAATCAAGATAAACTAAAAATTCTCGGCTGTCATTTGAAGGTCTTTGACAGTTAATTAGGTAGTTGCTCCATGTAAAGCTACATTCGGTTGACCTCAACAAAGTTGAGGAAAGACTAGGTAGATTGAGTAGCGTTTTCCACTTGCAATATTTACAAAATGCTTTCAACTGTGCTTTACAAGTTGTAACAGGATTTGCCGGGCGACACGGCACGAACATTGTATATTTTCAAAATCAAATGTAGTAAAGAAAAAGACATAATTTCACAAGGTGAAGCCCGACCTCACAATACAATAATAGATTGTTTACCTATAGGGAGCAAATCACTATTTTAAAGGCGAGTTTTTTTTTAAATCCACATCGGAGTTCTAACGTAGAATCCTGAGTGCAGCGAGGGATTCCAAGTACGTCACTCGAGCTTGAAATAGTGTTGCTCCCGAGGGGGACACTACTTTTTATCACCCTCCATGAGAAAATAAGTAAGTGCAACTTATGAACAAGAATGTTTTGTTTATTTATTTACATGAAATTAAGAACCATAAGACATAAAACAAAATAATTAGATAAGTGCATCGTGAAAATTTATTAGTACCATCCGTTACAGTTGAAGATTTATTTACAGCTTGGGAATTAGAAATAGTCTCAGAAAACGGTGTCTCAGGATGTAGTTTTTGAAAAACTTGATTACAATACTTTCACTTGAGGTAAACGCACTTATTTTTTATAACTCTAAAATCTGAATTTAAAACAACTACGAACGAAGGCAGAATGCATTTAATTTCGCGCGTTGTTTATTTTTCATCAACTTCTTTTAAAATTTGGCTCGCTCGCAATTTTTCAGCCAGTCACTTACTCAAATACATTGTTCCTGCATGGTTTGTGATTCATCTCTTTACTGATTGGAACATTTACTAACAATATCTACCTTCCAAATTCAAATCACTTTTAGGGATTAATGAGCTAATTTGGTCCCTGTTTACGAGGAATAAAGTATCTCTTTTACAATAGATGTGACAATAAGTATTTGTCAGTTACACAAAGATGTGAAGTTGGCAAGTAATCAGCAGCTAATCATACCTCGATAGCAGCCTCATCGTCCCGTAACGGCGGCAGATCAACGAGCGAGTGCTCTGTCTTCAAGCCCGCCGGTAAAGCAGTGCGCGTGCGCGGACTGCGCGCAGCCACTACAGATACCACTTTCAGACGGTCTTCTGAGTTTAGATCCTTGGTGTCAAGGTCTGGAATAAAAAGCTGTGGTGAATGACCGGGCTAGGATAAAATAAAGTGTTTTGTTGTACGTTGAACAATGATGATGATGATAAACCAAATGCTGCAAATTTATCTGCCGCCATATACGAACAAAATCTGAACATATACAACAGTCCGAAAACAACAGTTGTCAGGCAATTGCTCAGACCAGACATAACACTCGTTTGGTCGGATAATCCTCGCTTTTCAATGGAGGTTGCGGCAGTGGACACCCTGTTCTGCATCACTTACCACTCCTTGAGGCTTGCTTTAATTATCTCGCAGTATGTGTGAAGGGTAAAGTAAGCTAAGTTTCGTCACTCCGCTCCGAAGTTAACTCTGGAATCCTTCGTTACGCTCGGGATTCAATATCACGCCAATGACATGACTCTGCTTTGTCCCCTCCCTCGGTGCATAATCTACTATTTATTTACCTTCATCATCGTCATCTTCGAAGACATTGTTGTCCGTGGCTTTTGATTTCTTCTTACTGTCCAATGCTTCTGATAGTTTGTCAGCGTACATTTGGTTGCTGTACCTAAAAATTAAGGTTAATGTTTCATGTTCATCCTATTTATCACTATATTGCAATTCTTAATCTCAGATTATTTACATCGCATCTACTTCTAATTCAAACAACTATTTAAGAACTATTTGTGTTCTAGGTTGATTTTTGACTGACCATTTGAAATAAAAAGAACCTTAAAAAAATTTGGTGACATTGGAGTTTGAACTTTCAAAACTTGCTAATTATCACAGATTCTGAATTGAAATACAGTTATTTTAATTTGTGTTGAAGTAGTAAATATAAAGTTACCTTTCGAGCAGTGTGAAGTCCTCAAGCGTGAACCGCTCGTGTGGGTGCAGTGGGCCGATGAGGCGAGCGTTGTAGATCAACGCCCGTGCGCCTGCCCTCAGCTTGAGGCTACGCGCGCATAGGACGCGGGACGCCTTCAGTACCCACTCATATTTGTTCAGTGCGGGGACCATCTCCGGCTGTATTAAAAGAGATATTGGTTCAAACGTGTCATTGTGGACAGATATAAGAACAAAAAGATTAATGATATGTTTGCAAATAGTTTTAATAACACTTTTACAATCAAGTCAATCATTTTTAGGGTTCCGTAGCCAAAGGGTAAAAACGGGACCCTATTATTAAGACACCGCAGTCCATCTGTCTGTCTGTCTGTCCGTCTGTCACCAGGCTGTATCTCATGAACCGTGATAGATAGATAGTTAAAATTTTCACAGATGATGTATTTCTGTTGCCGCTATAACAACAAATACTAAAAACAGAATGAAATAAATATTTAAGTGGGGCTTTCATACAACAAACGTGATTTTTTTGCCGTTATTTGCGATAATGTTACGGAACCCATCGTGCGCGAGTCCGACTCGCACTTGGCTGGTTTTTTTTGACAATGTTAACTAGATGAGGCCGGTATTTCTTTACTAACTTCTCTGAATTTTGTCAAGAACTTGCACAAATCGGAAACTAATGAACAACGACAAGTTAGAGATAATACGCGTAGGAAAGACTTGCCTAACACAATCCAGCCGAAATTAGAGGTTGTTCGTCACAGTCCCAGATACCAATCAGTCTTTCTATATAAACGGCTACCCTTAGAATTTAAAAGCATTAATAGCGTTAACTTATTTAAACACAAATTGAAGGCATATTTATTGAGGAAAAGCTATTATAGCATCGATGAGTTCCTTGATGATAAGCAACAACCGTAATTATTATAGGTCTAAATTTGAATGAATTTGAATTGGTAAATTAAATATTTTTGATTATGAACTTTTTTTTTCGTATATTTGACATAATATTGATATTTTTATAATGACATGCTATTTTTATTATTGTATTATTCATAGATTATATTATTGGATGACACTTTTATTGATCTCTTGTAATAATTTAATTTTTTATCTTTGACATTTTATTTTACTGTTGTTATTCATAGACTACTAATGACATATTATTGACCTATTTTCTAACAATTTTTTTTTTTTTTTAAGTTTGACATTTTATTTTTATTATTGTTTAATTAATGG
Organism: Orthosia gothica; assembly: GCA_949775005.1. Lineage (NCBI taxonomy): Eukaryota > Metazoa > Arthropoda > Insecta > Lepidoptera > Noctuidae > Orthosia > Orthosia gothica. The sequence continues at coordinate 18,393,297 of OX459048.1, read as the reverse complement.
GTATATATTGAACCTTTATTGATTTCTTTGTATTTTATTTTTACCATTGACATTGTATTTTTATTATTGATTTATTCAAACTTTAAAATGAAATATTGTATCATTGATCATTTTATAACAATTCGTTTTATTTTTATTATTGATTATTGTAAACGGAATGTACTTGATTATTAATTTGAATTTGTTACATTTTATATTAGTTTTTTCTTTTTTTTACTTTCTTTATCGATCGGAATGTTTTAATGGTACCTACTTGTTTATTTTACAAAATTTCTACACAATGTATATTGTTCTGAAATAAATGACTTATGACTTATGAAAATAAACTCTGAAACAAAGTCAGAGGACTAAGTCTCTTTTAAAGTCTTTACGATTTGTAATTGGTAAAATCACATGAGAATCATATAGATGTGAAAGTTTATTTTAAGGTTCACCATGTAGGTACGTCCCCAAAAAAATCGTTTTAGTGCTAGGCTCTGTTCCAAGAGGAATTTATCAAAGCCGTGGGTGGAGACAAAACCACAGCAGCGATAAATTGTCCTTTTACTGTACATGCATTTCTGTGCCACAGCTGTATGCTAAACTTAAATTAAATGTATTTAATAATATGATTTTGGTCTAATTCCATTCTAAGAAAACTAAACTGCTAAACTATCTATCAGCGCTCAAGTCTTTGCATCTAAGTGACAATACATGCTTATGTCAGACAAAAGTTCTACAGTTATCATAGAGTCCTTTTATAGAATTGAGCAATAAGAATTAGTTATATTATTTTAAGTAAAAGATTACACACATTATGTTACATTACTGCTTTGAAACGGCAGTATACTATTCCTCCTACCTCTTGTTTTGGACACCACAACAAGTTTGCGATCGAGAATAAAGCTTATTTGTCTACTCTTACCCATAGAGTATCATTAACTATACCTAAGGCCCAGTTTTTTTTTATCCATGGTTAGCTCAAAAAATGGTTAATTAAGCTGACCAAAGGTTTCAAATTTCTCCTAAAATGCGCTTTTTCATCAATTGTTACCCTATCCAACAAATAAGTGGAAAGTTAATTATTTGACCATTGTTTGACTGAAAATTGAAGAATAAACGGGTTTTACTGAAATTTTAAACCATTGGTTAGCATATTTAACCATTGGTTGAGATAACTTGGGATAAAAAACTGGGCCTTTGGCAACCAATGATACAATTTCGAGCTAAAAAAATAGTATAATGGAATATACTCACCAAGATATCGCAGGTTTGTGTTTCATGGCAGCCCTCATCTTCCAGTAGCCTGATCATGTACAAAGTGGCCTGCGCTGGCTCCAGCGTGGTCAACGCAGCCAACGCTACTTTGTTCAGTGACTGGTCCACGTTAGCCGAACCGTCTACGTTGGGAATGAAAGCCACACGAACGCCGCCGCGGGAATCTTTCTGTTAGAAAAAATAAAGTGTTCAGTGGAAATACAAAATTTATTGGTAAGAGGGTCCTGCTGTGGATTTACGTAACTGCATTAGTGGACAGAGCGAGTGATCGATCGCGTTAACGTAAATGTCAATTTTTAATGAAAATGGCGCCATCTGGTGAGAGTAAGGAAAAACCGCTTTTTTTGTATACAAATTGACATAAGAGAACTGCTTACATTTCAAAAATATACGTACAGCCCGACCAACTTAACTGTGAATTATGAGTGGCGCTGTTCGTCACCATTTCACCAAAAAATAAACAAAAACCGATCTTATGTCCCATTCAAAATGTAAGTTCCAAAAACGTCCGTTTCACAGATAAGTTGGTTTAACTGTAATCTTAAAAGCTTAACGAAGCACCAGGCGGCACCTTTACATTGGTTTCATTACAATCCTTGCGTTTATAGTGAAGTGTTCTGTTCAAGCCACCTTTGGTTTGCGAAAAAGACATGGCAGCGATGAAATAAGAAGAAGTTTTATAGCTCCAGTCCACTTTACAGGCCCTACATGACATTGTGAGTTATCTTTTAAAGAATACATAGATCTCAAAAAAAGGTAAAGTATATTCTATTCTACTATTTTGATATGGTAGGCATATTTACCATGAAGGTCAAAGCATTCTTCAGTAGTTCCCTGGACTCCTTGTTGTTAAGATCGCCAGCTATCCAGATGGTCTGTGAGAACTTCTCCACTTTACTAGACTTTGTGAAATATTTGAGCAGCGGAAGAGCTGTCGCTAGCGCGTCTCGTCCTAAGGAGAATATTCAAGTTATTATTTATAACTCAACACTAACGCCCAGTTTCCTAGCTCAAAATTATCGCAGAATTAATGTGACAAATTGAAAAGCACGCGTTATCTGCTGTGATTGGCTGTTGAAAATTCATTCAACCAATCACAGCAGATAACGCGTGCTTGACAATTTGTCACATTAATTCTCCGATAATTTTGAGCTAGGAAAATGGGGGTAAGGCTGCCTGTCCACTAGCAGCGGATGCAACTAAATGAATTGCATAAAAAGCCCGCTCCGACGCACGAGCGGAGTTTTAATGCAGTTTGATTGGTTGGCTCTGCTCCTCTTTCTCCGCTCCGCGCCAAGTGGACAGGCCGCCCACACACTGATATTGATAAGTTGAAGAGAAAGATGGAAGAATGGACCACGATACTGTCTGAATTTATGAAGTTTTATGAGATGAATGTGTGACACGGTTGTTTTTGGGTTCCATTTTACCGTGTTTTTTTATAATTTTATTTGTTCTGTGTTTTTTTATATTGATTTTGTAAAATGTCGTAATAGTGTAATTAGCTTCGGCTATTCTATATCAAATTCAATAATTAAATAAATAACTCCATATTTTGTCATTTAGTTTTTGTATTACGCATTAAAACATGCATCGCTTGACGTATGTTCTCTAAGCTCGTTAGTTACCTGTCAAATGCATAAGTTTATGTATCTTGTCTTCGGCGAATAATTCGTTTGACGATGGCACTCCTGACAGATCCAGGTACTGTGACGGATCTGAGCCCAAAATACGGCGGTTCAACCTGGAGAATAACATTTTATTGTAATATGGATTGTAGTCAATTTTGAAAGCTTTAACTGGTACATATCTAGAAGAGAGATTGGCAAAACGTTTCGAGAATCAAACAGTGCAATACTAATAAATATTAGGTTCAATATTTTGCAGCATAATTTATTCATTAAACTGGCGTATGGTTGAAATCTATTCATCAGTGAGAAGTGCGCTCGGTAATAAGTTTTTGGCAGTCGAATTAACTTGTAAGTGAGAACTATGAAAACATTTCTTTACACTTACACATAAGAGAACAAAGCCTAATTTAATTAGCCTTTCTGAAAAAAAGCTATTTACATATTCATTGGGGTAATGCAAACTAGCAAAACAGTGGAATTTAATGCAAAATTCAGTTGCAATGCAAACTGAACATTACAGATACCTCCAAAATTTTCTCGCGATAATCTCTACAAGAGTTTTATACACCTTGTATTGTGGGTTTGGCGTTCGTGACGAGTATTCCTTGTAGCTGCATACACATAAATAAAATACTTAAACATGAAAAACGTTCAGTAGAGACCATCAGAATGCCGAGCGTCACGACCATTTAAATTGAACTTTAAGAAATTTAAAATAGTGTTAAAATTGGTATAAGGCAATAAAATATCATCAGTGTACGTTTGGCGATCGCAGCAATAAGTATATCATGTGGAGTTAGTAAGATAAGGGACCGGGAGTCAAACTGGCCTGATGACAATTGAAAATTACACTTTAAAGCACTTTGAATACAGTTGAAAATGGTATAACAACGACCATTAGAATCACCTATACATCACCTCTGCTTTCGTACATACCTGGGCATAACATGCGGCTGCTTCATAAGATAATCCAACGCATCATCATTGTCGGAAAGTTCACCGCGGAAGACGGCGCGCTGCAGACGTGCCGTGTGACGCGAGAGAGCGGTCACCAGCGCCTCCTCCAGCAGTTCCACTGATGACGTCACAGGGGAGAGACCTTCTTCCACTAATGGTACGCCGTTTATCAAGACCTAGAAAGAATTTATTTTTTTAAGGATTTCTTCTAAGAGACCAAAACTAATTATTAGGAAAATATTGATTTCGGAAATTGCAGTTTCGTTATTTTGCTTTTACCAGAGTGCCAAGAACGATAATGTCTTTCGCGCCTATTAATTTTTCTGTATGCGCAAGGACATTTAGATGGATCAAATTATACTGTGCTTTGCTTCTACGTATGAAGTTGTAATATGTAATCATAACAAACACATATTTATGTGATGATTGATTTATCTTTCAGATATAAATGTATTCAAAATATTATAAGAAAGCGTTTCGTACCTGAGGATACTTGTTGGTGCCGATTTTCGAAACAAACTCATCAGCCAATTGTCTTCCAAAGTTATACTCCGAGTCTTCAGAGATAATGTCATCAAGGTTACTGTTGAAACTCGTGTACTTGGTAAGCTGTTTCTTCACAAACTCTATCGACATTTTCTCATCTTGAGGCGGGTGCAGTAACTGCGAAAAAGAGAATAAAGTTATACATGTAAGTTGAAAGAGTCGATTTTAATTACATAAGTTAGCAACTTTTGTTGGAACGGCATTCGAAATTCAATTAAAGCACTATCCAATATTAGGCCGCGTTTCCACCTGCCTGTGTATGACCATTGCGGGCTACCGACCAATCGCTTGACCGTGCCCCACAATGTAATTTATATATTAAACTTGGAACTCGTATGTTGCTTGAAGGTGGAAACGCGGTCTTAAACATACACATATGTTTCAGCATAAAGGCAAATAAATGTTTTGCCGGGCATTGTACACACATAAACAAGTACATAAATAAATATAAAATTGGCTATACAATAAGTGTTTTTTTTACCACAACTTAATATATATTAATTACTTTTACTTATTTAAAGCAAAGTCTGTGTGCAATAAAGTATTTAAGATATATGAAATAAGAAAAAGTTAAAGCTGTTTTTTTGACTATCATAAGAATTTAATTCCAAAATACCTGTGTGAGGAAGTAATAAGCTTCCTTATTCGAGTTCTTCTCCTGCGCGACGTAGTTGAAAGCAGAGCGGACGGCGGCCTCAAGCAACGGGTCCTCTGTGCTGGGCGCTAGGACCAGACCTACTCGCACCGGTGTCGCGTGCTTCAGTAACGTCTCACCGAGCTTCAGTGGGGGCCCAGAGGCGGGGGATGTTGGGTCTACTACGATTATCTGTTGGAAAATATAATAATCTTAAATGGTGTTACAGATAGTTCTACTTTCGGGTAATCTACTGGATATTACCCGAAAGTAGAAGAATAACTAGAAGTTATCTAATTTAAAATAACTACTTAAACTAACTACTACTCTGAAAGTACTCTTCCAATTAAGAAGGCATAACAAAATCTAAGGATTTGGTTTCAACAATAAAAAAAAATACGTAGCTGTTGATCAAAATGAATAGTAAGTAGTCTTTGAGTCAGACCAGTCTTTATTTAGCAGCAATCAAGTCGGTTTTCGTTACGCATGAGTTAGCTACTGCCATACTTTTAAATATTTGTGCTATAACTTTTTAGAACTTACGTAATTATAAATATTCCTCCTCAAGTTTCTCAGCATGCCGGGGTAAGTAGGTCTCAAGAGCTCCATGAAGGACGACGGCCAGCGCCGGTACCGTTCGTCAGACTCCAAGTCGTTGAGCCACGTGATGGAAGAGTCGCGGATGTCCAGGCCATACTCCTCCCAAGTGTAAGTCTCGCCCAGCTCCAGGGAAATTAGCTTGTTGATCAGCTTTTTGGAAAGGCCTATACAGGAAACAAGGTTGTTTCAGAATCTAGAGAATTTTACACACTCAGAAGATGTTAGGTCTGCTTAGCCTTTATCCAACTATGTTAGAAGCCAAACCGCTACCAGTTTAACTGAACACAGCTGAATACCACTATTTTTACCCGACTGCCGAAGGAAGGTAATGTGTTTATCAGTCTATGTAAGTATGTTTGTTCTTATGTGGCGTTCTGCGACCAAACGCGTAGGCTGATTTTGATGGTTCTTACGTCAATCGATTCGTCATAACCCTGCGAGTGTCACTGGCTACATTAAAATTGAAAAATAACGGTTTTTGGGCACCATATTGTGGGGACTCAAATTTTTTCCTTCCTCCAAACCCATCGTGCGGGATATCAAAATATATATAGAAGGATTTTAAGCGGTGATTTCAAAAATATATAACACTTATATGTTTAAATGTACATAATTCGAAAAAAAAAAAAAAAGTTATAAATATAAAAAAGTTAATTAAAAAAATCCTTGTTTATGTCTTTTTATTTCGCTTTATAAGCAGTCGGATTTTTTAATTTTTGGAATTAACTTTTTTAGTAGAAGCGACTGCCGAGAAAGGCAGACAGATGGCCTCCAACTTGTAATTGGATATTACGATATAGTTCTCGCCAAACTTCTTGGCAACCCTGAAGTTGGCTTGCCGGTGTGCAAGACACGGTGCGGTGCTGTTTTTAACCGACTTCAAAAAGGAGGAGGTTATCAATCCGATTGTATATTTTTTGTTATGTTTGTCACCTCAGAGCTTTTTATTATGTGAGCTGATTTTGATGATTCTCTTTTTATTTGAAAGCTGGTGCTTCTATGGTCCAATTTAAATTTGGTAAAGATCTGATTATGAACTTCGGAGATATGCATCAGAACTCATCAATAAACAACGGCAAAACTCGGGAATGCTGCAATCGTATGTCTGTTGATCGTTAACGCCATTTCATAACATAACATCACGCCGGTACTCTAAAGGGGTACGCAAATGTGTAAAGTTCACCACTGGTACACTCTCATTTCACCGGTTGAGTTCAAGTTTTATGTTATTCGTGTAATCTATTTTAGCATAAAATTGTGCATTATTGGTACCTTACTATAGAAATTGCTCATTATGTACCAAAACTAAAAAAACAATTTTTTCAAAAAACTACAACTGCCTTCTAAAACAAATCACTACAATGTAAATAATAACTTCAATTTCGGAAGTCGTTGTCAAAAAACCAAGAAAGTAAAACAGGAACACCGTCTCCCGAAATTGAAGTTATTTTACACAATGCAGTTTTTTTTTTTTTGGAAGTCGGTTGTATTTTTTTTAAGTAATTGAGTGAGATTTACTACTGCGCAACCATTGCACGCAACTTCAGGCCGGCCAAGATGTTTGGCGAGAATTATACCCTTGTTCTTGGTAAGACTGGTTAAAATGGAAGGCAGATAGTTGTCAGACTTCCAGGGTTTTGACTACTCGTAACGACCGTCTAATGTTAACAAATAACAAATGTCGGCGGGAACCAACACCTTAACTTGCTTACAGAGCCACCTACCTATTCAGAAGCTCTCGGTAAACATTACATTTTATCAATTAATATTGTTTAACAACAGGAACCAAGGAGTTGCGCCAAAAAATACAGTAATATTGACTGATCCAATTCTCATGACAAAAAAAATGGAACGCGCAACTTTAGAGCACATGTAGAGCGCGTTATAGCGTGTTTACGTGCGTCACATGTTATGCCATGAGAACCGCGAGCCTTATACATATTTGTATATTTAATTTTGAGTAATGTAACGTCAATAACGTGTTTCGGACATCAGGTTTAAGGCCTGCATCAAGTCGAACTGCCGTCCATCGACTCGTTTTTACTAAAATATGAAGGGACATGTATATAAAAAGATAGACTACTTCATATTTCATTCACCATCGAATAAGAAGACTTCGTCGTTACTACACGTCTTAATCAACGTCGATGAACCGGAAAACCCTCAGTAATCACGAGATGAACTTACCAAGTGCATGTAAAGTGTTCATAGGTCCAATATCTTCCTTCAAAGCATCCAGCAAAGCCATAACATCGACTTCCTCTGCATCATACTGAGCTCCTGACACGAGCAGCAGAGGATCCGCGGGGCGAAGCCCTAGGGACGACGCCCACAGATCTTGGTTGTATAAGACCTCTTCGCGGAAAGTCCGAGGGACATTCACGTGAATAAGTGATTTAGTCTAAAACAAAAGAGGAATACAGTATTCTTATTTTTAACCGATTTCAAAATAAAGAAGAAGGTTCTCAATTCGATTTTATTTTTATCTATAAGTATCACCAAATAAGAAATTTCAAGTCATTTTTACAGTTGAAATAAGAAAAAGGTTTATATGCATCTTTACAAAGTATGCTTTATATGCTAACTACTTGTGAGAAGATAGAAAAAAAAACACCTTTACCTGCATCGGGAAATTCTGAGCGATAGAAGTGAGTACTTTGAGAGACTCGTCGCCTCCCGCATCGTTAGCATCTACAACGGCCACCGCGGCTTGCATACTTAGCGCCTGCATTTGCCACACTTTCAAGGGTTCCAGCTCTTCATTTGATTCCGACAAGTGACGGCGGAAACGTTCCAGAGGCGAACGCAGGCCAGGGAACAAATTCCTGCGTAAAAGAGGTGTTATTACACTTGCGATTGAGTTGTGTGTTTCGGAGACAGGAAAACGTCTACTCGTATGTCCTAGCCAGTTCCGCAATACTATGCAATCTATTTGAATGTTGTTATGAAAACTACTGGCAAGATATTGGTAGCTATGCCACTAAAATAAAGTTTTTGACCCTTACTTGAGCCTTCCGAAATTGAATCCATCAATTTGGTTCTGAGGATCATTCTCATCTTCTTCCTCAGAGGGTTGAGAACTTGCGTCTCCATCTTCCGATTCCTTTGGTGTTGAATCATCCTGACTCTTGTACTCTGTGCTCTTCAGCTGCAATTCGACTCCATAGCCTGATAAACGTAGTTTGGGCTTGCCTCGTGGCTGCAATAAAATAAGTATTCCTTATAACAAAAGAGAAACCACAATTATGTTATGGGTGGTCGTGTATTAAACTGTTGAAACTAGGGATATTCGATATACATCGATGCATCGAAAACATCGATGTTTACAATGCGATACATCGAATGGATTCGATGTTTTGAAAAGCTATCGATATACTCGATGTATCGATGTTTCTTCGTAAAACATCGAATCAATGATAACCAGTTAATTTCACCAACACGAGTTTGACCACTAATATATTACCTAAAATCTTTCTTTCTATTTGTTTGTTTTAAAATAGGTAAGTTAATTTTTCAATAGTATGACAATATAATGCCTATGCCTTGTAAATGATGTTGGCAGCACTGCGCAAGAGTCAGTGACAATAAAAAAACCGGCCAAGTGCGAGTCGGACTCGAGAGTTCTGTACCATTATCGCAAAAAACGGCAAAAAAAAAACCCTTGTTGTATGGGAGCCCACTTAAATATTTATTTTATTCTGATTTTAGTATTTTTTTGTTATAGCGGCAACAGAAATACATCATCGGTGAAAATTACAACAGTCTAGCTATCACGGTTCATGAGATACAGCCTGGTAACAGACAGACAGACGGATCGTGGAGTCTTAGTAATAGGGTCCCGTTTTTACCCTTTTGGGTACGGAACCCTAAAAAACTGTTTTCGTTTGTCGTGTCGGCCGGAGAGTTTCCATGTTCAAAAACGTTGAATTACATTTGGTTTTGTGGAACGAAATAAGATTGAAGTGAATTGTAGATAATTATATATTAATATATCTGGTAACTCATTACAATAAAATCTCATCTTTTCGTGAGTTCACATATTCGATCGGACTGAGGTAAGTAAGTAAGTAAGGTTATAATTATGTTGTAGTTTATTTATTATCATGTCAACAAGAATAACAGTAAATTTCATAATTAACTGAATGACAGAATAAATAGTGTTAGTAAATATTAGATTAGTAAATTACTTTACCAGTAACACACATAATTTTACCTACCGACATCTTAAGTTATATTTTTCAAACTCATTTTATGAAAGATTAAAATCTGAACTTTAACAAAATAATGGATTTAACTCTCTCTATAACCGTCTTAAACAAAAATTTTCATTCTGAAAAGATGACCTGTTTTGAGATATGATGAGAGAAACCTAATGCTGCACATGACCTGAGAGTTTTTTCTGCAAGCCCCCTGTAGGACCCCACTACAAAAGTTTTAATAAAGCTACAATTGATACATTAACGTTCCAGTTCAACTTACCTTAACATTCCACCTCACAACATAGTTGATAGCACCACTGTCTGCATATCCTGTCAGTATCTTGTGTTTTGCTGCGAAATCTTTCATTCCAAGCTCTCCATACAGAATAGCAGTGAGGCTCTTATTGTCACTGCTTGGATATGAATGGTCCAAGAGATATGTTTCCAACTTATGCTCTTCCTAAAAGACAGATAATAACAAGCCTTGTAGTAAACTGAAAATGCCACATAGTGTGCATGCAAGATTATTAAATTAGATGCCAACTCTTTTTGTAGCAATCTTAATTGGAATATTTCTGTGAAACAGTCTACAGAACTTAAGCAGATGTATTGTTCAGAACCTTATGGCCTTGGGAATGGGTATGCTAGAATCATAATTTAATAAAGTAGATTTATCAAATTCAGTATGTTGATGCTCATACTTCATTGCATGCAGATTGCACCACATAACATAAATATGCAAGATGAAATTTTGAATGTTCAAATTAAATATATGTTCAAACTAAACTAAATATTCTACTAATAGTACTTAATTGGATTATGCTGTATTATAATAATAAAAAAATGAAATAGTTGAATACATAGAAGAACCTGTGTTACTCTATGTAAAATTATTAAATTATATTATTAATTTAGGTTTTTTCTATTCTTGTAAAGTTATTTAACCCTACAAGTTAACCCTACAATTATTTCTGGTATGTACATACTTAAACTACAACACATCAATAATTACAGTAAAGATTTCAAGGCTGATTTCTATCATTTAGGTAGTTTAAACTCAACCAATCAACTGATACCACATATTTCCTATGTATACATTTGGTTAAACAATACAGTATAATACACACTTTTGGTAATGAGATTAAGAGAAACCTTACTGCCCAAGAATTATTATTTATGAAAGAAAATAACTAATAGGATTTGAACAGAACAGAATACTTACCACATCATATTGATTATAAGATTTAAGAACATCTCTTAAAGCCTCATTATCACATATTTTCTTTGAAGCGATTGACACAAATGAGTCACATGTAACTTCTTTTGCTCCACTTTGGGTCGCAATCTGATCAAACATGCGGACTGTAGGAGATGTGAGATGCATGGAGAGGGCAAGTTTGGCCATTCGAAGCTGTGCGGGCGCCAGCAGTGTACTGGCAACACCGATGCAAGCATCATACACTTGCTTATCAGTCTCTGAAAAGTGATGTTAATACAAAGGTACATAACATGGAATAATATTCACAAGCAAGAGACATATTATTATGTTGTTAGGGATAAAATTATTATTATTATGCCTATCGAAAATTTTAAGGAAAAATTTCATGCAAGTCATTAACATTTAGGAGAGTTTGAAGCTATATATTTGTTAGTGTCTGCTAATCAATGTGAATGGTGAAAAAGGGGTTATAATGTTTTAGATCTTAGACAAAGGATTTTGACTGAGATTCAATCAGATTTAGAGGATTATATAAACTATTTACTGATGGCTTAGGGGCCTGTAGGGGGTTGGGGCAGCATTCCTAGATTTGGATGTGCAGATGCAGCTCAGGTTGCATAGGGATGTCTCTGTGATAAGAGCTGAGTTAACGGAGATCACAGAGTTATTATCTTATGTTGGGGAACAAAAGAGCAGACTCAAAAAGTGTCCTACAACACTTGGCTCGGTGCGTCTCAGGTATCTGAGGTAAGCCGATAGCCTATGACGCCTGGGGGATATTGCCCAGGTTTCAAAAACAAATTTTCGTTGCATATTAGCATATTTGAGAATGCAGTGGTAAATCAGTTGGCTGGAAATGCAACAGACGATGGTGTGGGTGATTTGAACTAGCCACATGTTAGTGATATCATTCCATAATAACCCAAGGCTGGCATAGTAACCCAGAATGCACTGAGGCCTCAAAACATATATTAAACTAAATAATCATGTTAGGACCGTATTACTATGAATACCAAAAATCAAAGCCAGCTACTTTACTTTATCTTTACTTCAATTAAACACGTTTAGTTTATAAAATATGCAGTTGTTTTTGAACTTACCTAATGTGTCAAGACTAGATTTCAATGCATTTATACCATCAAAAAAGGACCAGAATAAATCGGTACTTTCGCCTGCAAGATACTCGGCGAGCTCCAGGACGATTGGAGTAGCTTCCCATTTTGCACTTACAAATGATGTTACAGATTTAGACTTCTTTTCATAAGGTTTCGCAGTATCTTCACTAGAAACCAAATTAACTAAGACGTAAGCTAAAATAACTAAGGAAATTTTAAAGCCGGTGGCTCTCATCGTGAACTGGTTCTACTTCTAGCCCTAATATGAAGAATTCTTAATTAAATTATCTACAAATACCACATTTACACAACACTTCATATGTGGTCATACTTTTCAAGTTATAATAATGAAATAATACGAAAACTTCACAGATTTCGTCTAATAAAACTCATCCTTTACATGAGACAACACAACCACCAATTCACCAATGACAGCTGGACACGGTGTTTCACAGACAATTAAAATATTATTGTTTGACAGTTTAACAGCAGTTCTCACTTACGATTCTTCTAATTAAATCCAAATTTCTACTATTGGCTAGCATAACTTTTAATAAATTAATAGCCAATAAGAAAATTAAAAAAAACTCGCTGGAACGTACATAGCATGGAATTAGTATTTACTGTAAACTGTAGGGGACATTACATTACAGACCGTTCACTATAACTTGTCCCTTGCCGTCTTGTAGCGTAGCAGTTGCTTCTGTCGACACCGACAGCTGCAGTCAGCTGTTGTCTCTGTCGACACCAGGGTTGGATTATGTACTATAATTATAGTATTTATACTATAATTTCGCTCTTTGTACTATATACTATCCACATTTAAGGATAGTACGCTAAAATACTATAATTTAAAGGTTGCTTCCAAATTCTTAGTTTTACGTCATATGAATATTTCGACCGTGCGTGTATCCGACCGAATTCTGATCTTGCGATGTTTTCTTTGTCTTTCCACTAATCTCGTTCCTTTCATTCCATTCGAAATTCAAAGTGACAACAATCGTTTGCGAATTTTCGTGTAAACGTTTTTTTAGTGTTTTAATTAATTATGGACAGTGGCAGTGATGGTCAAGAAAATGACGATAGACCGGGAGTATCCACCCCTAAAAAAAACGTCTGAGTAGAGGCGATATGTTAGAAAAACAGAAACATCGTCTTCAAAAGTATAGGCCGGATTGAGAAAAGGACCCTAAGTTCAGTAAGTGGCTCACTCAGGACCCTAAAAATACCCTAAAATTTTGTCATAACTGGTGTTGATTTTAATGACTAATTAGTTAAATTAAAAATAATGAAAGTGTACTATATTTTTTTATAAATACTATCCTTTTCATTTTTTTGTGCTATCTTTTTCAACGTACCTAAATCCAACCCTGGTCGACACCGACAGTTGAAGTTCGCTCTGTCTACAGCAAAGTGCTGCTCGTCTGTTTGACGCCTTAGTTTCATCACGGCCTCACGAGGCATGTTATAATGGACGCACTGTACATGATCAAGAAAAAAAAATACATAAATAGTTCACTGAGGTGCGAGTATAGTTCAGATGCGGCAAATAGGCGCGGGTGCATGAACAGCGTGTAAGCTAAAACCCATGGTTATTCTTACGTTATTAAACATGTTTGCAGAGTACTCCACGAAGATACAACAATGATACAAGAATGGTACGAAGAGAAGAAGGTATGGAGGTACAGCGTCCCTTACGAGGTACAACAACAAAGACCAGTCATTTTAATGTTGAATATTTTTTTAATCTGTGGGAGTGTTCCTACCTTAATTCTGTCATTGTCAACGTCAACCTGTCATGTCAAAATATTAAATAGTCAAATCGACTGTCCGACAGTCTGTGAAATAAATTTCGATTTCGATTGTCTATATTTTTCTTTACATAGCCAGATGGAATAAACTGTACAAAATAAAATTAAAAGCAGTAAGTATGTCAGCTTTACAGTTACTATTATATCTTTGTAGTTATCCAAAACATGCTTAAGATTTCACATAAAATTCAGTTAAACTTAAGCGTTTTGCATTATGAATGTTACTGATAAAAAGTTTATTGCAGTTCAATTCCAATTTAATCATTGTTGTTTTTGTTGAAGGGTAAGCAAATTTTTCGCCCTTTTTATAGGTTAATGGTTTTTTATGTACCAGGTCAACCTATGGTATAGTTCTTATTAAGTATATTTAACGTTCCGCCGTACATAACTACATCTATTGTTTTCCCTATAAGGCTTATACCGCCACGATGCAGTACACATCCGACGAAGCCTATGCGCGCCTCATCAGCCACCACATGACTGTGCCGCAAAGGATCAAGGTAATGACATAATCTAATTATTCTCATCCTAAAAATCTTCCCAATTTTGATAAATGACCCTTCCTAATGTTTATGTTTAGACATTATCTTTCCACTATATTTAACTGTTAAGTAGTATTAATTTTAACTAACCCATTACTCTTGACCTCATTATTTCTAGGCTACTGGTGACATAGTGGATGAAGACAGTGCTCCCAATGGAGTAGTCTCTGGCTGGGACTATGCTAATGAAAAGTTTGACATGAAAGTACCTGAGAGAATACTTGTAATGGGGCAAGATCAACATGTTGGTAAGGCTGCTTAATCATTTTTAAAAAAAAGTATACCTCTAGGCACGGCCATTTGATCAGACAGTGATGAAAAAATTATATAGTTGATGCAATATGTATACTTAAAAACTTAAATTTTTTGTTGAGTGATCAAGCTATTTCATGTGATTGGAGGGTAGTAGGTACATTACTTTTTGAATAAACACTATACAAATAGTATCTATGTACAAGATTAATTTTAAGTTCATCCAAAAGTTTATTTTGCTGCTTTAACTTAAACAAGTTTTTTAGCTGCCACATTTACAAAATAGCTTTCAATATTTTCCTATTAGTTAGTGATATGCACACCATAACAATTCCAATTAGGAGCTTAAAGAGTTTAGAGGGTGTAACAATGGGTGGTTGTACAGGCAGCTTTTGGAAGGATTTGACAGAAAGTGAGTAAAGATAAACAGGTAGCCCATGATGTACTATTTACATACCTATATTCTGGTTCAGATGACAATCAATATTACAAAAAAAAAACACTGATTAACAAAATACCACCTAACATGATAACATTATCTTATCCAATACTCACACATACTGTCTATATTGAAAAATTGCAATGATCACTTCTAAAATTATGTGTACAGGGTTTCTAACGTTTTGCTTTTGACTGTTCTATTTAAAATACTAGCAGTTCTTCTATGAATAATAATATGTATTTACATTTACATAAATAAATCTGTTGCTATTGTTGTGACAGATTATGAGATTTTCCTTGTATTAGAGTTGGTGTAATGCGACTTGTTTAAATACTGATTAAATTAAGTATGTTTTACAATATTAGGTTCTTTGCCTAGCAGTGGGGCAAAATAAGTAGGAAATAAAAATTTGGTTCATCTTCATGATTTAATATTTGATGTTCCTTTCTTCCCTATATACTACCTAAGGCCTCGTTTATGGCGTGGCATTTCGAGGCGCGTCGGACGTTTTTCTGTTTACGGAGAGGCGGCACGTGCAGCAGCAGCAGTGGCCTGCGACATCACACATGCAAACACAAACATGAATTTAGTGCGGCCCGCACCGACCCAACGCGCAACGCCCCATGTCTCTAGAAACGAGCACTAACGCTGGCGCACATTTGAGCGGGCTGTATTGGCAAATATCCTCTTGCATGACTTATGTACATTTTGAATAAGCCATTGCACTCTAAAACTGAGCTATGCTGACTGTATCCGAAGCGTGAAAACCAGAACCTTATTACTAAGCCTCCACTGTTTTTCTGTCTGTCACAGAGCTATATCTTTGGAACTGTAATAGATAGTACAAGCATAGCATAATCAACCAATAAAATTCGCACTGCTAAGACACAGGATGTTATTTTTTTTTTAAGAAATAATTATTCTTAATCCCCCAAGCAGCACTAGGCGCTGCTGCTTGGTAGTTAGCATGTCTTCGAATGTTGGGTTTATGCTGGTTTGCTCACGATGTGATGTGCGTGTTCCTGCACCGTTTTGAGAGTGGCGGTGATGAAATATTTACAACAAAGTTGAGTGCCGTAAATCGGGGCTGTTATCACGGTGCCACCACTGTTCTTAGAATATGTGTTACTATGGCTGCTATAAAAACAAATGATAAAAACTGGTCATATGTAAGTCGGATTTGCGCTCTATAATATCACCATGTCAGCTCGGATAGGTTGAATTTATTTGTGACAGTGTCACGGGATGGCAGGCTAGAAGGAAGGAAAAAAAGGAATTGTGAGCACTGACGGAGTGCTTATAAGCAAATTCAAATTATTCGCTGGTGATTAGAAAAATCAAGCAACAGCCTGTTCCACTTTTTAGTATCCAACTATCCTAGTATACTGAAAGTCGGTTTGTTTGGATGTTTGTTAGTCACGCACGCTACAACTATGGCCTGCTTTGGGAATGCGGCTAAACTATGGCCTGTATTGTGACACAGGACTCTTTTGCCCCTAGGCCATAATTTCGACACGCAGTTGAAGCCGCTGGCAGCAGCTCAGTTCATAAGCTGTTATTTAACTTTACACCTATTAATTGTTATATTGTTTTTGTTAAAAGTTGAACTGTTTTAGGTACAAAAGCAACACCTCGTGAAATCCAGCTGGATAATGCAGTGCTGCCAACAGATCCTGGCATGATTCGGGTCAGCACACCTCCTCGTGTGATAACACTTGATCAGCACTACTTCCCATCTGCTGATGATTTTCCACAACGCACGCCAAACAACTCTCCTCCAAAGAATTCAAGAAATTACCGTTCGCAAGGCGACGGAGCGCGCTCGATCACCCCCCGTCCGGATAATTTCAATGAAACTACTATGACTGAATCACGCTTGGTGTTGAGGTAATAGAATTTAATTCAGTTTCTATTATTGACTTTCTTTCTATCATATTGGGCCTTCTCTGCGCTTCGAAAAACTATCGCACAATACGTTTTTACCAACTACGGTACCTAAAAGGAGTTTAATACGCCAACCGCAACATGTGGCTGATGATATAATTATTGTTCCATTGGCGGTTTTTCGGAGTAATACTTCAAGCTGTACCTTGCCAGAACCAGTGCTAACCAGTAGTTAAACGACAGTTTGCTTTTATTTTCAAACCACTATGTACTTTAACTAATTACTTTGTGTTACTTTTCAGAGATCCAACCCCACCAATGGGTAGTGGTGAAGGTCTGTCTACTTCTGAAGAGCTGGTACACCTGCGACGTCAGATTGTCAAATTGAATCGTCGTGTAATGTCAATAGAGGCCAACCAACTGCAGCGACAGCAGAAAGAAAAGATTGCGTATGCTTTTGGTATAGCCTACTTGTTGTTCAAAGTTATAGCTTGGCTGAATAGATCCTAAGCAAAGTCAGGAACAGCATCATTAAAATGTAAGATGAAGTCCTACTCATGTATTGTTGACATTATGAAATTGAATCACTGGATTTGTTCATTTTAAGGGGCATATTGTAGAATGTCACTTACTGATTGTAGTAAAGGTGGAAGTGTTATAGTTCATCAAAGATATTTCTTAGCATTTAGGTAACACTTTTTTTATATGATATGTTGTACGATTCTGTAACCTGTACAGTGAATGCCCACATGATATTGATAACTTTTCTTGCATTCATCTACTTTTAATGAATTGTTGAGAAGTTACGTGACCCTTACTTTAGTGTATAG
The DNA here is from genome assembly GCA_949775005.1 of Orthosia gothica. Classification (NCBI taxonomy): domain Eukaryota; kingdom Metazoa; phylum Arthropoda; class Insecta; order Lepidoptera; family Noctuidae; genus Orthosia; species Orthosia gothica. The sequence goes on along the minus strand of OX459048.1, from coordinate 18,375,378 downwards.
ATGTATGAACTGGGTCATTTTTTATTTGAATAAACGATAGGGGAGACTGGGTACGGTTGAAACAATTTTTCTTTGAACGCCTGTAGCACATCCATTTTTAAATATATCAAACAACAAAACACTTATAATGAGAGAATAGACTTTTGTCTTCAAATACATCTCAGAATTAGAGGCTCAACTGCCATATTTACTGGATAGGAAGAAGTTAATAAAATAATGTGCTACTGTTTCAACGGTACCCATACCAGGGGCGGTTGAAACAGTGATGGGGGTCAGTTGAAACATAAACAAATATGTTATATAAAATCAGTTTCTTTATTCAAAATCAACAAGAAATAGTTAAATTCTAGTATGGCATAATTTCTATCAGTCTTAATAATTGTTTCCTGCCTAAATTAACACAAATTAACATAAAAAGAGCTCTTCTGCTCTGGTTTAAACTAAAAAAATTGACAAGAATAAACAAAAAAAACTAATCAGTCAAAAATAAATCTTAATAATTAAATTAAATGATAATATGAGATTTTCATATCCCAAATTATCTACAGTAACAACAAAAACAAGCTGAACAGTAGCTGCTGTCATTAATTAATAAAAAAAAAAAACAAAAATAAAATTCGAACAAAATAGAGATCCTAATCAGATTCGTCGCAGTTGTGGCAAACATAATATCGCCCACCATCTGTACACTCTAAATGAGACCACATTTTACAGCCCCCTTGACATTGCACCCATTTTTCTCCGGATCTGCTCTTCCTGAATGCTCCAACACATATAAGGCAGAAATATTCATCTTCTTCTGATGAAGCTGGTGAATCAGTCTTCTTCTTCTTTGCTTTACCTTTGGACTTCTTCACTGTAGTATCTTTAAGTATTGTCTTCTTTACCTGCTTAGATTTTTGTCGTTTCTGTCTATCTTCATATTCTTTTCTTACAGCATCTTTTTCCGGCGTGTCTGTGTAAATAGTAGACTTTTTTGTGTTGCGACCTTTAGTTGTTTTTTTCCGGGGGGCAGCTTTTGGATATGGCCTTACTAATTCAGCTGAAAATACAGATTCTTTGCTTGTCGACGGCTGCGGTGATGATTGTTGAAGACTGACGTAATTTTGGCCAGAAGGTATCATTCTCAGAGCAGCAGTAGCATCTCTAGGAGGAATATTTGATTCCGGTTGTATTGCTATGTCTTGATGAGGCTCAAATGCACAACTTTGTCTGGGCGGCGGCGTTGATCTTTCAAAGTTTTGTGGATTATTACTCTCTGCATTCTGTATCAGGGCTAGTAGTTGTGACACGTTTTCAGAAATAGAAGCTTCGTTCAACAAGGAAGGTGACAGCGGTGGCGACTCCTCGTCAGGTGCTAGAACAAATAATTCTTCTGATGCAGGTGCAGTTACCTGCAATGGTTCAAGTGTAATTACGTCTTCTACCGCATCATTTGGGTTTGGCCTGTCCGTTACGAATGACGGAGCAAAATCAAGATCTTGAAACAAATCCCGGTTGAAAGGGTATATTCCAGTCTTACGGAACCCAGCCTGAATATTCGACTGTGTCAGTGCAAGTGGCATTGCAATTTTTATCATTCCGGGGATGTCATAAATTGACATGGTTTTTCCAGGATTATTGCGCATCCAGGCATCAGCGGTAGAATTTATAGCTTTTTTTAATGGGCCGAAAACAGATCGATCTAAAGGCTGCAACTTGTGCGAACAATGGGGTGGAAATGAAAGTAATACGATTCCGTTTTCTTTGCAGAAATCCAGAGAATTTATATGGACGTGGGAAGAATGATTGTCTAGAACAAGGAGTACTTTATGTGATGTAGAGGCACTTGAATGTTTCTTGAAATGTTTCAGAAACTCAACAAATAGTTCATCTTGCATCCAGCCTGATGGGTTGGCAGTTCCAATAGAACCCACTGGACCATCTCTTATAAAATGATCTTGGTATCGAACCCTTGGAAATACGAACATTGGCGGAATCGCATTGCCCAACGCGTTTGCCGCAAAGGCTAGTGTGACTAACGTGCCACGTTCAGCAGAGGTGACAGCTCCTACCTGTCTTGTTCCACGCTTTGCCACAACTCTGTCGGGCTTTTGAACGGTTGTTACACCCGTCTCGTCGACATTGTAGATGTCTTGTGGTTCAAAGTGGTCACGGTCAAGGACAGTTTGCAAGTTATCGTAAAAAGCATGCACGTTGGTCTTGTTAAAACTTGTTGCCCTGGAGAGACTGGTTGCCTGAGCTGTGCGCACCGACAATTCCACATTTCTCCTCATAAAAGAACGAAACCACTCTTCTCCGGCGACCTCATGTTCGGTCCACGTAGGAGGTGTGTTTAACTTATATTTAACAGCGAGCTCGAATGCTAATTTTCTTACTTCTTTGACAGATAGACCAAAGTATATATCCGCACAGCGGATCAAATATTTTGACAGATTACTTTCTTGTTCAGGGGTAAATACTCGGTTGTGGGCTACATACCCCATACTAACATCAGGCTGGTTACCTTCTTCGGTAACTGCATCTCTTTTATTCTTGTATCGCAGAAGAGAAGAGTGGTGGACGCCGTACATCTCTGCAGCTTTTCGTAAAGAAGTTCCTTTTTTGACTGCTTCGTACGCATTTTCATACTGAGATATATCATACTTGCCTCTTAATGTTGTTCTGATACGTTTTCTGGGCATCTACAACGAAAATAGCAACGGTTAGCATTGTTTCAATCGTACCCACAATAATTGCTTCATCCGTCCCCATACCCCTCAACCGCTAATAAAATAAACATAGCGTCAAGACAAAACAACATAAACAAAAACTTATAACGGCATTTGAAACTTCAATAACTAACAATAAAGCAGACAATCACTCAAAATGCAAATGCTAATATCAACAAAGTAATTTAAAAAAGAAAACAATAGAAAAAACTTACTTTTTGCCGAAAAAATACAATAGGGTCACCTGGAAACGTACACAGGTCGCGAAGTGCAACGCGTCACTGTGATTCATGTCCGGACTCGCCGCCCGCGTCTCTTTCCCCTTGTACCCCGCACCGCACCCCTAATAGTTTACGAGTTATTAGAGTTGCTTCAACCGTACCCTGTTTCAAGCGTACCCAGTCTCCCCTACGAGTTCACATACGTTGGTTTGGAATATATAAAGTCCCTTAAGATACATTGATAATATAAAATAAGACTTCATCACATATTGCAGTCGTGTCCGTATGGTGTCGGACGTAAAGAATCTCACCATCCCATATCTTCCCGTGGGTGTCGTAAAAGGCGACTAAAGGTGAACGCGCACCTAGACGCACCGCACTCGCCGCACGCGCCGCAGTCATCGCATTTTCTCTTGGCCCCGCGCTATCCGCGCCGCACGCATTGTATCCACTTCTGTACATCTTGAACTATATTTTCATACGGATACGGATCATGCTGCCGCGCCGCACGCATCGCCCGCTGAGTCTGATGACGTCATCCGCACGCGCTGGTGGAATCCATGTACCTACAGCATTTTGCTGAAATGCGGCTCGTGCGGCGCGGATAGGTGCGCGAGGCTGCATACGATTTCATATAAAGATTTATAAAATGCGATGAATGCGGCGCGTGCGGCGAGTGCGGTGCGCGTTCACCTTAACGGATACACCAGACAATGGGAAGCAGCGTTCTCTGCGCACTTTAACAACAAACTGCGATCGCCAACCCGCCTGCCAAGCGTGGCGATTAAGGCAAACTCCCCAAACCAAAATGCAAAGCACACATAAAACACCGGTAAGTGCGATTCGGACTCGCACACGAAAGGTTCCGTACCATTATCGCAAAAAACGGCAAAAATATCACGTTTGTTGTATGGGAGCCCCCCTTAAATATTTATTTTATTCGGTTTTTAACCGACTTACCAAAAAGGAGGAGGTTCTATGTTCGACATGTTCACCGATATCTCCGTCAATTCTGGACCGATTTTAAAAATTATTTTACAATGCATGTCCTCGAAAAGAGCGGTTTTCCAAGCAGCCAAACTGTGCGGAAAGTGTCACTTTTTTCACTAGTGCTTTTTACTTTCCTGCGGCCTAATTGTGTAACTGAATTCGGCAAAGGAAACAATCCGGAACCTTCCCAAAAACACACACATATACACTCTGAAAACGAAGCAAGTTGCTTCTTTCCTAAAATTGATTTTGACGTAGAATTGATTGGTTAGTTGAATGAAAGCGGCAGAATCGAGAGAAAACTTCACTCAATTCTAATTGTATAATGCAAATGTCATATAATTGACAAGCGTTATCTTGTTTCGTCGCTGTCATTGATGCACACACACATGATCAATGTGTCCAATAATTTTTGGCGCCTAGGATAATAGGATTTGTCATTGCACTTATTTTTATGATTTACTCGTATTCGTTTCTAAATTAACACGTAAAAGTGTAAGTCAACATCTTGATTGATTGTGAAAGTGATTTAGTGTGCAATTAATCCGTGTGAAAATTTGTAAAAGTGGCCCCGACGGGCTACGCTCTTACTTCCTTCGGTCTGCCTAGTGTTCTGTGCGATTGGTTTTGAGGGATCGGTCCATCCAAATGATTATCAATGGAATGGATTATCAATTTTACATACCGCCGAAATACTCGAGAGCTCCAAGTAAGTAGCGTGAAGTTAACCTCACTTTTAGTTATCTTCTAATTAGATTTTATTGTTTTTCAGCATTCACAATGTCACGAGGTTATTTGGTGCATCTCGGAGAAGAGGAGCTCCTCAAAGCAATGCTTAAAATAAAGTAAACCGTAGTCTTTTGAGTAGTGCCAGCAACCCTCTCGATTTGCCACACAATAACTTCGTGGCTAACTTTAGGATCACCAAACTTCAATTCTTGAAGCTTTATGAGGAAGTGTTTCCACTTCTAACTCTCTTCTTTCTTCTGCAGTTCGCCCTCAGCTTAAGGTAACTTTTAAACCTCTAAGTACATATTGTTAAGTTTAATCTTTACAAAATGTGTTAGACATAGGCTGGCAAAGTTAAATTATTTATTTCTAATAAACCGTTTTTGCATTATCAACCTGCCAGTCAATTAGTCACAAAGTTGAAGCTAGTATTTCAAAACCTAGGTAATGTATGTGGGGCAGAAACTCAATGGCCAGTAAAACCCAGTTACTTATAAAAAAACCAAGCACAATATTGGTGCATGTGGAAAATGGTCCATAAATAATTGCTTAAAGAAATAATATGTTTGTGCAGGTTTTAGCAGCAGCTGCTTTTATGCTTATCAAAAAACTATTGGTGTATATTGCCATCTGGGGCTATCACAAACAACCGTACATGATTGTCTGTGCGAGGTAAATGCTACTTAAATTCTTTTGTATTTAAACCCTAAGTTTCTGACATAATGTTCTTTTTGTTTAAGGTTACTGAGGCTCTCAACAGCATTGAGATTCTTCGAAAATATATTAGTTTTTCTATGACACAGGAAGAGAAGGGTTCTGTAAAAAGGAAGTGAGTATGAAATGAAATAACAATGAAAACAAGTGGAATACCTATATATCTATACCAATATTAAAAAGAGAAAAGATTTTCTGTTTGTTTGTACCAAATAGGCTCGGAAGCTACTGGACCGATTTAAAAAATTCTTTCACCAATAGAAAGCTACATTATTTCTGTCTTGTGGGTGGCCCACAGGAGCGAAGCCGCTGGGAACAACTAGTATTAATATAAAGTCATAAACATCTATGACTATTATTTACCATTTTTTACACAAAAATGATGAGAATCAGCATTTATGTAATGCAAATTTACTTATAGTGTTTGATTTTATTATGTATTAAATAAATACATAATACCTAATCCTAATTATTTGATTTCAGATTTATGGATATGTTTCAATTGCCCGGTGTGTTGGGTTGCATTGATGGAACCCATATTGCTGTAATCCGACCTCATGAAAATGAGGAAGCTTATTTCAACAGAAAGCTTTATCAGTTTTAATGTATTCATTGTAAGTAGGTATATTTCTTTCTTTTACTTTTTTTTTGTTGTAATTAAGTTGAGACTAAGTTTTTGTTATTAATTATATCCTTCTGATAATTTGAACATGAACAGAGACTTGATTATTAAAAGTTTAACCAGTGTTATAAGTATGTATATTAATTAAAAAAATACCCGCACTACTAGAACATACATAGGTACTATTTGTATAGTATATATGGCAGGATATTTGATGAGATTTAATTGTTTGTTTAACTTTTAGATTTGTGATGCCGAACTACACATTCAATATAATGATGCGTCATTCTGGGGTGTCTCCCATATTTGGAAACAGTATCCTGTCCAAAATTTCATGCAGAACTTACATGATGAAGACGAAGTATGCTGGCTAATAGGTAACCAAAATTATTGTTATATTTTTGTTGTAGGTAATTAAACAAGATTGCCTATACTGACTTATTTTTTCAGGAGACTCCGGATACGCGTAAAGATCTTAAGATCTTCAAAAATCCATGTTGACACTCGCAATGTGGTCGAGCGCTGCATTGGAGTTTGAGTCGCTGGCGATGTTTACTAGCTCACAGGGTAATACATTATTCTCCAATTGCAGCGATTGTGACCAGCCAGTCCATGTACAAAAAGGTTCTTCAACAATCTTTTCACAATAGTGTGCTGGTGCCTTTACTTATGTATGGAAGTGAAAGTTAGTTGTGCAAGACTGCATAGGTATTTACAAATTTTCCTGCTTGCCCACCAAAAAAGACATGAAAGTAGAATAAATGCTGAGGAAATGCGTGTTTTAATGATAGACGAGGAATGATGTAATAAGACATGTTGTGGTTTAAAGAAGATATAGTGAGAGACATTGAAGAACATGCTTAGATGGTGAACACCCATGCTGGTAAGAGGATTGAATGTAAGGAGACTAATAATAGGTATTTACTAGGCAGATTTGTGTACTCATGACTGGCGTGCGTGTATGACTGGATGTATGAACGTAAATTAAGCAAAAGGAGCATGTAATTTGATACTTGCAATATTTTTTAAGTAAACAGGATCACAGTTAAATAGATTGCGGAATGGGCTTACCGGGGAAACCTTGTTAAAAAAATAGCCAAGTACACTATCTGTAATAGTGTTAATTGTTGTAGTTATAGTAATTGTTTAGTTTAGTTGATATGCACACGTTTCCACACAGGAGATGTGGAAACGTGTGCATATCAACTAAACTAAACAATTACTATAACTACAACAATTTTTAATATTCTTGATTTTAATCAGTTGTAAATAAATACATTATCACTATTTTTTGTTGTATTATTTTCTGTTCCTACCCATTTTATACATACACTTAGCTAGCTGCTGACAGCTTATAGGTCACTAACGACACATCAAAAATTCCAAAAAACTTTTTTACAAAAAAAATCTACCGACTTCCAAATAACAAAACTACAAAGTGAAAAATAACTTTATTTTTGGAAGTCGGTGTCTTTGGTGGGTACCAATTATTTTGACTTCCAAAAATAAAGTTATTTTTCACTTTAGAGTTTTTTCACTTTTAAGTCGGTAGTATTTTTTTATAAAAAAAGTTTTTTTTATTTTTCACTTTTTAGTTGTACCTCTCTAATAGGCAAGTAGTTACGTAAGGTACCTATGATGCTAGAATAGATTACCCGAATATCATGAAACTGAACATAACCGGCGAAATGAAAGTGCACCAAGGTGAACTGTACACATCTGCGTACCCCTTTAGAGCGTACTGGCGTGATTTTATGTTATGAAATGGTATAAACAATGAACAAACATGCTATTGCAGCAATCCCGAGAGATTTGTCGTTATTTATTGATGAGTTCTGTTGTATATCTCCGAAGTTCTTCATCAGATCTTCACCAAATAAGAATGGGACTAATTTTGGAATATACTCTTTCAAACAAAAAAATAATTTTCAAAATCGGTCTACAATTATATTCGCGGGCTGGCTGACCAAAATCTGGTGTATCCTCCGCCTGCACAGCATGATTTTTTCCTTGTTTACGACTTTTTAGTTTGCTTTTGAAGCAGTCGGGTTTTTTGATTTTTTGAATTAAGTTTTTTTATTTATAACTTTTTAGTTAGTTTTTTTCGAATTACATACATTTAAACATATAAGTGTTATATATTTTTGAAATCACCTCTTAAAACCCTTTATTTTGATACCCCACACGATGGGTTTGGAAAAATAAAATAATTTGGGCCACCACAATATGGCACCCAAAATCCGCCATTTTTCTATTATCCAATTTTAATGTTGCCTATGACACTCGCAGGGTTAAGACGCATCGATTGACGTATGAACCATCAAAATCTGCCAACGCGTTTGGTCTCTGGAACGCCACATAGGAACAAACATACATACATACATACATAGACTGATAAACACATTACCCTCCTTCGGCAGTCGGGTAAAAAAGAATTTTCAAAATCGGTCTACAATTGAAAGAGATATCGGTGAACATACATAAAAAAAGAACATACAAGAAGTCGAACATGAACTTCCTCCTTTTTTGGTAAGTCGGTTAAAATAGGAAATAATTAACCTAAGAAATAAGTGACAACATAGAAAATAACAAAGGACAATAGATTGAGGGCAGATTTTTCAATCGTCAGATCCGAGGAATTAAAATGGGAATTTGACAGCACAGCTTTTGCATTGAAAATAACTTTTTCAACGCAAAAGCTGTTTGTTGCATTGAACTACTGCTGATATTTATTCTTCAGGTAAACACGGTTATCGGAACATTCAAAATTCTATTAATACGGAAGGTCCGAAGTTTATAAATAGTTATCCATTAACAAATAAAAACCAATGTATTCTGAAAATATAATATTTATTCAAATAGTCAGATGTCATACATGAAATAATTTATCCATCAAAGACAAAACAATGTCACCTATTAGTAGCTAATTTAACAAAAGTCAAGAAGGAAGATCAAGGGCGGATTTAAGGTGTGCGTTTCGACGGCGCGGCCATAGCGTTTTTTTTTTAAAAAACTATGCCAAGATAATGTAAAAATTTGTAAAAGATGATTCCCAAAACCATAAAGGCGAATGGCAGGCTTGTATGGGCATTTCGAACCGCTAATAAAAATTCGTGTTTTGGGATATTTTTTGTTTTAATTGGTAGTTTATACCGATACCGGAAATTTCAATTGTCGTAAAGGACATTTTGCCGAAAATGAGTTATATATATATTTGGAATCAGCGGCGCGAGCTCTATCGATTCGTATATTAAAAATAATTCTATCTTTAAAAAAAAGCCCCTTACGACCTGGATTTTCAACAGCTCTAGCTCGTTTAATTTTTACTTTTTGGGATGTATCGTAAAAATACTTTTTTGTAGGGAGCGTAAAGTCATCTTTTCATTATTTATGAGATCGTAAATCTCATTTTTGCATTGAAAAGTGATATACGACATTATAAACAATATCGATACCGAAAATTTCAATTGTCGTAATGGACAAATAAAAACGAGTTTTTAGAAAAATTGGTAGTAAAACTAAGTGAAATAAAAAGGTTTTTTTAATTATCTATTATTTATTAATCAATATATTTAGTAAAAAAGTGGCATAAATGTTATTCTAATAGGAACTCAAAATTTTAACAAAATCTTATGCCATTTTTTTATTTATATCGCCAGTAATCGGTGCCGAAACTGAAAAACAACAGATTTTTTAGAATAATCAGCTAATAAACTAATCTAGTTTTTTTATTTCGTTTTTTAAACTCAAACAATATTATTTTATCAAAACAGTTATTACGCTTAATAATAAAATTAAAATAAACAAAATAATAAATGATGCCCACCAGAACTCAAAAATCAAACAATTGACATTCTAAAATTAAAATCAATAATTTTTATTTCACATTGGCCTACATGGGCACTTATAAAACGTCGACAAAAGGTGCACGGTTCGGGTTGGTCGATTCCTATGGAGAAGAACCGGCAAGAAACTCCATGGTTACTCTTTTAAAGTCAGTTCACTTGACTTCAGTCTTTTTAAAAAAAATATTAGTAATGATAATGAAACTTATTTATTTGTCACTTAGTCTTCTATGTTATACCAATATTATAAAGAGGAAAGTTTTTTTTGTTTGTTTGTATGTTTGTACCGAATAGGCTCCAAAACTACTGGACCGATTTTAAAAATTCTTTGACCTATGGAAAGCTACATTATTCCTGAATTTCCCGAAATTTATTAACATAGGCTATAATTTTGACGGGAGCGAAGCCGCGAAAGTCTGCTAGTATGATAAAAAATTAAAATAACCACTAAATTATAGTACTGAAAAAATCCTTTTTGTGCCAAAATTCAATGCTCCAAGCGGGGTAACTGATTCATGTCCTGCTGGGAAAATTGGATGATCATTTTGAAAGTAAAATCTTAAAGATCAATTGTGTCGATATCGTCTTACTCTTTAGTTTCAGGAAGAATATCTTTATCAGTTCCTAAAGACGCTTTATACCAAAGTGTTTTCGTAAGAAGTAGGTATTTAGATCTACCGTCTTTAGGAAGTGATTAGGTCTGATTCTTCGTAAAACTGACGAGAAAGACGATATTGACACAATTGATGTTTAAGATTTTACTTTCAAAATGTTTATCCAATGTTCCCAGCGGGACACAAATTCATACCCTGCTGGGAGCATTGAATTTTGGAACAATAGGATTTTTCAATACTATATTTAGTGGTTATTTTAATTTTATTATTATAAAAGAACACTATGTTAAAAAAAATGTATTAAATTCATTACTAATAATTTTAAAAGACTGCAGTTACTTGCCATTTAATCAATCGTGCACAAAATTTGTTATTATTTTGGTTATTTTTATTTTGTTATTAAGTTTAAGACTGTTGATAAACATTGTTTGACTTTAAAAAACTAGATAGTAAAAAACTAGTTAGAAGATTAGTTTATTTAACTGATTATTCTAAAAATCGAGTTGTTTTTCAGAATCGCAACGATAACTTGAGATTTAAATTAAAAAAATAGCAATGCATTTAGTTTATATTTTGAGTTCCTATTAAAATAACATGTATGGTACTTTTTTACTAAATATTTTGAATATTAAATAGAATATAACAAAAAAGTATTTTATTTCACATAGTTTTACTACCAATTGTAGGTATTTCTATTTAGAACTTTAGTTTATTTGTTCCTTTTACCCCCTTAGTCTCTGATTTAATTGACTTTTACCACCCATTGATGACCAAAATTAGTCCTTTACGACACATCTGACCTTATCATAACCAATTTTTCGTTGCCGTAAAGTACTTCAGTAAATTTTTTTTGGGCTGTAAAGGACTCTCATTTTCGTCAATAATTAAGTTTGGTTTATTTTGTTAATGTATATCGATAGAACACGAAAAAATAGTTAGGATTTATTTTGGCATCATGAATATAGTTCTTTGTTTGACAAAGATATTAGACAAAAACATTTTTTATTTTTGTTTTTTGGCTCTACTGAAAAGTCGTGTTTTGTCCTTTACGACAATTGAAATTTCCGGTATCGATATGATAGATAATCCCTTTTTAAATTCTTAGATTTTTAGAACTTGGGACGTATAAGTTATAACCAGTTTTATTTTTTAAGGTTATGTACTAGTGTACCAATGTTACCTATAGGTAAATGTTACATATTGTTACATAATGTGTAAAGTAAATGTTCTAAATTGTTTTTTGCTATCTTTTTGTGTTTTATTTACTTACCATTAAGTAGGTAGATTGAGATGAGGATTGTACCTATTCAGAGCATTATAAGATACCTAAGTCCAGCAGCGGATTGCAACAGTTTGATAATGATGAGTTTGATTATATTTAGTGTTATATGTATTTCTGAATAATTAATTATCATTTTAATATTTGAGTTATTTTACAAAAGGCAACTTCTAAAACATTACTGCGTTTAATGTACGATTTGATTACGTTTATTTATTCAAATCTTTTTACTGATATTATTTATTAATCCGAAGTTCTAAAAATAGTTAACTTACATAAAAATAAATGGCTTAGTTGCCTTAATAAGTGGTATAAATTCTATAACCAAACAACGAAAAAAGTATGCGGTACGAAATCTGCCGTTCATCTTTGTCAAAGTTATGGTTGAAAAGTTTTAAGGGTTTGAACGTGGCCGCGCCATTGAAACACGGCGAACCGCGCGGCCACGGAGATCTTTAAAACTAAGCGTTGCAGAGATCTGAAATTTAGGTACATACATAAACTCACGCCTTTTTCCCATGGGGGTAGGCAGAAACTACAGAACGCCACCTGTTACGATCCTTACATACTTCTTTTGCTTCACACACATTCATACATCTAGTCATACACACACGCCGGTTATGGGTACTGCGCACTTGGCCTTTCTGAAGAACATCACATATAAGGTCTATTTAGGTACATAACAGAATGAATTTGTAAAAATATAGAAAAAAATCCTAGCTTTATATTTTAGGAGCTGTAACACTAAAACTCCATGGCCGCGCCATTGAAACGGTGAAAAACACGTTATCGCCGATATCTAGCTGAAAAATAATCGCAGAGGTCTGAAGTTTTTTGTACTACATAGATTTGAATTCGCCAAAACATGTAAAAATATAGAAAAAAATCCTAGGTATATTTTTACATGTTTTGACAAATTCAAATCTAGGATTTATAAAAAACTTCAGACCTCTGCGATTATTTTTCAGCGAGATATCGGCGATAACGTGATTTCACCGTTTCAATGGCGCGGCCATGGAGTTTTAGTGTTACAGCTCCTAAAATATAAACCTAGGATTTTTTTCTATTTTTTTTTTTTTTTTACAAATTCATTCTGTTATGTACCTAAATTTCAGGTCTCTGCAACGCTTAGTTTTAAAGATCTCCGTGGCCGCGCGGTTCGATGCGTTCAATGGCGCGGCCACGTTCAAACCCTTAAAACTTTTTAACCATTTTTTGACAAATTTATGGTTTTGGGAATCATCTTTTACAAATTTTTACATAATCTTGGCATAGTTTTTAAAAAAAAAAAAACGCTGTGGCCGCGCCGTCGAAACGCACACGATTTAAGAGGAGGGGCACTTGGGCACGTGTCCCTCCCCCAGACGGTATTTGTGTGTACTGTGGAGATTCCATCACAGTACATACGTAGAAGCAAATCCAATTATCAGAGTTGTTAAAATATATGAATAAAATAACAGAAAGAACATGAGTGAAACTCTTGTCTATTTAAGGCTGGAATTGCGAATTTTGTTCGTTGTATCCCTTTCACGCACTTGCAAATGAAAGATGATAATCCGAGTTTGCGAGAGCGGTACGGTCGGGGGAAAGCGTGGGTCGTGGCGGAGCGCCGATTAAGGCTAGCTTTTCTAGGTATTTAACGCGCCACTGTTACCGTGAAGCGAGCGGCGCGCTCGCGCGTGCGTAAAGCCGACAAAACTGTCACAGCAAAGGTAAGGTAGGTAATGAAGGCTCATTTTCTATTGCTTTTAAAGGGTAATAAATATGAGAGTTACAATGCGTAGTAAATAAATAATAACTTATACTGTATACCTATAATTTAATAAAAAGGCCCTAAGTCGTATTTTATTCAATTATTTGACTATGTAATTATTTATGTTTTTGAAAACATAAACGGAAGGACTAAATAGACACATTCATGCAAAAAAAAATATTGCTACTGTTATTGAATCAAAATGACACCGATCGAAATTGCCAAACTTTTCGTCATGAGTGTCATTTTCATGGTTTTTGGGGTAGCTTTTTACAAATCTTAAAAATTATTTTTTTATATAAAAAGAAAGTCGTGTTAGTTACACTATTTATAACTCAAGAACGACTGAATCGATTTGGCTGAAAATTGGTGGGGAAGCAGCTTAGAACCAGGAAAAGGACATAGTAGGGTAGGGTAGATGAATGTTTGGTGTTTTTATGGCAAAACAAAGTTAGCCGAGTCAGCTAGTATATATATATATCTGCCTAGCCTTTTCCCAACTATATTGGGTCGGCTTCCAGTCTTACCGAATTCAGCTGAGTACCAGTGTTTTACATGGAGCGACTGCCTATCTGACCTCCACAACGCAGAAACTGGGTAACACGATACCCCTTGGCAAGAACTGGTGTCAGATCACAAGCTCCTGACTACCCGTAACGACTGTCAAAGATCTTCAAATGACAGCCGGAACCAACGGCTTATTGTGCTTTCCGAGGCACGGACCGACCTCGTCATGCGTTGCTTAACCTTGATGATCGACCAGTGCGGTTGTTATTATTTACCCACGAGCTCCAATACAAGATGGAGCCGGCCGAAATGTTTGATGCTTCATGGGTGTCATTTTCATAGTTTTCGAGGTTGGTATTTGTGAATATGTGGTCAAAATGAAAATATAATATGGCACCAACCGAAATTTCTGAAACTTTAGTCATGGGTGTCATTTTCAGAGTTTTTGGGGTAACTAAATGCTAATATGGGGTCAAAATGAAAATCTAAGATAGTGCCGACCGAAATATTTGAAACTTTTGCGTCATGGGTGTCGATTTCATGGTTTTCTGGGTGGCTAATTGTAAATATGGGATCAAAATGAAAACATAAAATGGCGCCGAACAAAAACATCCATGACGAAAATTTTATAAAGCTCGGTCGGCGACATCATGGAATTACATTTGGACCCAAAATTCGTATCTAGCAACCCCAAAAACCATTAAAATTACACCCATGACGAAATTTTCAGAAATCTCGGTTAGCGCCATCTTGTATTTTCATTTTGACCTCATATTCACAATTACCTACCCTGAAAACTATGAAAATGACACCCATGACGAAAGTTTCAAAAATGTCAGTAGGCGCCATCTTAGAATTTTATTTTGACCACAAATTCGCATTTAGAGACCCAAAAACCCTGAAAATGACACCCATGACTAAATTTTCAGAAATTACGGTCGGCGCTATCTTATATTTTCATTTTGACCACATATTCACAATTACCCACCCTGAAAACTATGAAAATGACACCCATGACGAAAGTTTCAAAAATTTCGGTCAGCGCCATCTTGTATTTTCATTTTGACCACATATTTACAATTGCCCACCCCGAAAACTATGAAAATGACACCCATAACGAAAGTTTCAAAATTTTCGGTAGGCGGCATCTTGGAATTTTATTTTGACCACAAATTCGCATTTAGCGACCCTGAAAAACAAGAAAATGACACCCATGAAGAAAGTATCAAAAATTTCGGCCGGCTCCATCTTGTATTTTCATTTTGTCCTCATATTTGTAAAATGCTACCCCAAAAACCATGAAAATGACACTCATGACGAAAAGTTTGGCAATTTCGATCGGTGTCATTTTGATTCAATAACAGTAGAACATTTTTTTTGCATGAATGTGTCTATTTAGTCCGTCTGTTTATGTTTTCAAAAACATAAATAATTATTTACATAGTCAAAAATTGTATGAAATACGTCTTGGGGCATTTTTATTAACTTTTAAAAGCAATAGCTAATTAAGCCTTCTCTACAAACCTTTGTTGTGACAGTTTTGTCGGTATAACGCACACGCGAGCGCGCCGCTCGCTTCGCGGTAACAGTGGCGCGTTAAATACCTACAACAGCTAGCCAATCGGCGCTCCGCCCCGACCCGCGCTTTCCCTCGACCGTACCGCTCGCGCAAACGCTGATTATCATCTTTCAATTTGCAAGTGCGTATATAGAATAGTTATAAATATTTAATTGACAGATATGAGTAGAGTGATTATCATTTCAATAATATCTTAAAAAGCACCCCACGCTTTATTTATTATTATTATTTTTTTTTTTCTGTGTGAATTATATAAATATTATTAATTTATATTTATTGAAATTTTTAACACTATTCTTAATTTAAATTTATTTTCGGTTTTTTAGTTCAGTTTTCTATAAAACGCGTGTTTTTTAGTTTTTTTAAACTATTATTTATTTTCTACTTTTTAGTTTGGTTTTTTTTAATTCTAATCGACAATTTCACCGAATGCGAATGGCTAATAAATTCAGTGTCGCTTAGTTATAATTAATAAAAAACGAAAACTACAAGACTGTATATCTATATATCCATGTAAAATAACATGGTTTTTTCTAGGCAAGCGTGCTTCACCGTCGACCACATCATCGCTTACCATCAGGTGAGATAGTGGTCAAGCGCAAGCCTATTAACGATAAAAAAAAATAAAAAAAATATATATCTATATCTAGAAATATAATGTACATTTATTCTACCAGGGGCGCTTGTGCAGTACCTTCCTTATAGTCTATACCAATATTATAAAGAGGAAAGATTTTTTTGTTTGTATGTTTGTTTGTACCGAATAGGCTCTGAAACTACGGGACCGATTTCAAAAATTATTTCACCATTAGAAAGCTACATTATTCCTGAGTGACATAGGCTATTTTTTAATCCCGAAAACGGGTCACGGGAGCGAAGCCGCGGGGAACTGCTAGTAGGATATATATTAATAGCTGTTTTTTCGGCATCTAATTTTGAACAACTTTTTTTTTTTTTTTTCAAATTAGTGCATTGTCATCGGTCCTCGATAAATCTAAAAAGTTTGAACGAAATCTGGATCGTGAAAAAAAACGAAAAGTGGGTCAAAATCGCGCTAAAAGAAGTCGGTTACAAACATACATACAGGTGAAGCTAATATAAAGCGTGTAAAAATTCGCTATTTCAGACAGAAATAGAGAGTTGCACTCATGTTCTTTCTGTTATTTTATTTCATATATTTTAACAACTCTTTTTTCATAATCTTCCAGAAAAATAAGAAAATTATAAAAAACATCGTTATAGAAGTCCTTTTCAGTTTTTTTTATCGAGCGACGTTTTCGATATCATGTTTTGAATCTCAGAAATAAAAAGTATATATATATATTTTTTTGCATTTAAACTACCACTATTTGTTTATTTAATAATGAATCAAAGAGATGTAAAAGTGAGACTACCTGCCCTTAAAGTCAGTCGCAACAGGATGACAGAAGAGCCTTTAAATGGATTGGCTTTAATGCATATCCATCAAGACGTTGCAAAAATTGACGTTAATGAAGTGCTGGACATCTTTAGCAGGAAACATAAAAGAAAACTGTCTTTATTTAATTTGCCTATTGTTTTGACACCTTCAGAAACCTTCCTATACATTGAACTTGTAGAAATAAAAATGATGATTCTTCAAGTTTATTTCTAACATTTATTGTTGTTTTTTTTTGCCCGCCCGCCCTTTGTGCCCCTCCCAGAAAAAAAACCTGGATCCGCCCTTGTCATACATGGTAAAGTATGCTAATACAAGTAGCTCATAATCAAATACAAAACATGTTAAAAGCCAATAAGTCAAATATGTCCAAAATCAACGATTCCTAAATAGGAATATTGATTTTTGAAAAATCTAATAAAGCAGTTTTAGTTTCATAAAAATCGCGCCCAAGTCTCTACTCCACCTGCGCCTCTGTTGAGGACTAGCGATAAACATTCAAGTATTTTGTTAGTCCTCGAGAGACATTGCAGGGCCTTAACAGAATTCAGCATATGGCTGTGGTCAGGCAGAGCATACAATAATTTTTACACAAATCTACACTATATTAATATAGGCCCTATATTATTATAGTGTGGCCCTATATATTCAAACATTTAAATCTTTCCCCTATATTATAGGGGAAAGATTTGAATGTTTGAAATGGATGAACTCAAAATCTACTTCACCGATTTAAAAAGAGTCAAAGGGTCTTTAAGTCAAGAGTGAATAGGTTACTTCTAGGCAAGCGTGCTTCACTATCAACCACATCATCAGTCGATATAGTGGCCAAAAGCATCCTGCTGCATCCTCAGAACATTCTGCTGAATCCTGTTAAGGCCCTGCAGGGCTTCTGCAGTCATCTGCTTGTGTCCATCCGAGGAGGGGCCATCCGATTGTCTGAAAACATAATTTAATTTGGATTCTTAGATATTTTGAAATACAAAACATAATTATGTATCAATGATATCTTTATAATCATGGATTCTAAAGTTTTAGTCATATTTAAGTTTTTCAAAACAAATAGATAATACATACATGGTCTCCTCGCCCTCGGCACGGACGCACACGCACCATGAGTTCCTTAAAAATTAAATAAAACAAATGTTTAATCCTCCAATAAGAATAATCAAAGTCAAATATTTAATTGCTTATTACAGGTTATTACAAATAATAGCCGATAGATACACTGTGTTTTAACCTTATATAATAAACTAATATAGCGTATATTATTTCTACATATAACAAAAAACTGTAGTTTGGTCTATTGGTCTCACTGGTTAAGTCCTAAGGGAATAATTCCATGTCAATTTTTATTTCTATTTATTATAATGTACAGATGTCACTAAATGATATCCATCAATAAAATAAAATAAAATGAGTGTCATGCTATGTCATTCAAAACAAGTATTAAAGAATATACTTTATTGTACACCATAAAAGTTACGCATCTATTTTATAAGGAAAACTTAATTATATGGGTACAAAGGCAGTCTTATCACTGACAGCGATATATACCAGACAACCAATATCTATTTGCCCTCTATATATTTTGCCTTCTAATAACAGAAACAAATAAAATCATTGTACCTTTTGCAACATTCCAATACTATTATAAGTTAAATAAAATATTTAAGACATGACAAGCATTATTAAATTAGATAAGTCAAATGATATAGCAAAAACATAAACAAATCATTGTAGTTTTGACATACAGTAGAGTCCGTTTATTATGACATCGAAAGGAATTGACAAACACATCATAATATGCGGACGTCATACAAAGCGTTTTGTGAAAAAGACACTTTTTTATGTAAATATGTACTTAACACCTTAACTGCCAAGTGACCGACAAACAATACATTTTCAATTGTGTCTCATTGCCTGGCAGTTAAGGTGTTAAGTATTTACAAATTTTCCCACCACAATGTTTTGTCGAACTTTAAAACGACTGATCCAGCTTGCAGAACAATTGAAGTCGAGAATAACAAAACGCGTGGCAAAAACATTTGTCTTTTCATGAAGCATAGGGCCGCTGACAGGTATTCCTTTGTTTCTTATGATAAAATGGGTCATAATAAGCGACATATCATCAAGGGAAGTCATTGTATCCGACTTTTTAATAAAGAATTTTATATGAAAACCAAACTTCGTAGTGTAATAACGTCATAATAATCGGTTGGTCAATATAAGCGGAGTCATAATAAACGGATTCTACTGTAATTTATAGTGACCACCCACCACTAAGGGTTTAAATATGCACTTCTTTGGATGAACTTTAAATTACAACAATGACATGACGGGCAGATTTTATGGGAAATTTAGGTATAGCTTGACATGTCGTCATCACTTCACAACATTACAACTAATTTCATGTAATAATTACACCTACTTTAAGCCACTCCTTCCCTGTTTTAGAGCAGCCGAGACCCACGCTGTTGAAGCGGGCTACGAGCTCTTCCCATTTGACGAGGTTTGCCAGCTTTTCCCTGGGACCTTCGTTCGTCTCCGATCCCCTGGCGTTCAGATATTTTAGGATTAGCAGGCATAACTGAAGAAAAAAACAACAGAACTTAAGTAAAAGCAACAAACGTAATACTCTCTTCTAGAGTAGGGTTCTGTTATACTTATCTTACCTTACAGAAAGAAATTGTTAGCTAGGTAATTAGGTACTCACTTAATTTCAGCACAACAAAGTTTTTTTCCTCCTAACTGCCGGTATGTTTGTAAGGCTAGTTTAATTTAAACCTATTAACATGTAATTTTGTTTTGTTATTAGTCATAAGATTACTACTAACTAAGTTACTTTATAGAAACCTTACATTATTTCAAACAGTGTTGACTGTTGCCGTATGAAATAAATAATACACACACAAGTCACTACATAAATTAAAAAACTATGATTTGCTTTAATTGTAAAAGAATATGTAATTACTCATATTTAATCATTGAGATAGGATATATATTTAGTATGTCTATGTATTTAATAATAATATGAATACGCAAGGTCGCAGAAACGGCAGAAAACTTATTTATCATAGATTAAAAATCACTACCTAGAACCACTGAATAAATGCGTTTAATTACACGTATTAAGTCACGGCGTATAGCGTAGCGTACCGTTTAAATATATTTTTTTGCAGTTTGTGGGAACCATTGTACATTTTTAATTAAAAGCATTGGAAGGCCATTAGTTGTAAGTAAAACAAAATTAAATTATGTCATAATTATTTGGAAATAAATCATTCGAGTTTGAAGAAACATAACGCAGTAGATGACCTGCCACTCAAACTAGCTACATATTAGTAATCTGTGAAATGAAAGAAATCAAATGGTTTCCGCACAAATTAGTTTCGCAATTCGAACAAAGTTGTTTGTATGTGTGTGTTTTTTGGGAAGGTTCCGGATTGTTTCCTTTGCCGAATTCAGTTACACAATTAGGCCGCTGTACTTTTTTAATTTTTAACTCCAACGTCAGCCCGACGCACAGTGTCCGGCGTAGAACAAGCCAGGTGGACAACAGTCATTATCAAATTTCCGGAAATAGGTACTTTCTACCTGTAAACAACACCCCTAAATCCCTGATTCCAAGAATTGTTTACGTCTAACACTCCATACTGATGAGTCATCGCTTATCAAAGTAAGCTAAAGAGGTAAATGCAATTAAAGAAATAGGTCAGTTGCATTTTAGCGACACTTGCACTAACATCTCATGGTGGCATTTCTTAATTTTGTGGCAAGTTTAGTGATGGATTTTACTTCTGAAGGTATGTATAACATATTTTTATTATTAGAATATTTTAATGTGTCATAAACTATCATTAAATAGAATATCTATGAATACACAAAAAAATACAATGTTTTTCTTTGTTTTCGAACTTATCGAGCTTGGAAAAGCCATGTATCCTCTTGTATCCAGGCTGAATTTTTGATATGTTTTAGCTGCATGCATGGCTATTAATGATTACGACGTATATTTTATGTAGCACACTTGAGTACAATCATTTTTTTTTTTTTTTTTTTCAGAAAGGCTTTACTCTGTTAACAAAATAGAGTTTTTCGAAGAGTGGCTTAAGCACGAAAAAGACGTAAGAAATGATCGTTTATTTGAGTTTCTTTCGTCTAAATTTGATTTCTCTGACATCACTGAAGACAGTCAAAGGGAAATTAAGGTGAAATTGGCCAGCATTTCATTGAAAATTGCTACCAAATGGGTGTCCTCGGGAAAGTCGAAAGAGCGTTTCCTTGATAAGAAGAAGATGAAGATTTCCAGTTGTGGCTGGAAGGCGAAGAGATACAATTCTGCATACGATCGACTCAACCGCAACCTTCTCAACCACATTCAACCATATTTGCTGACCTTTTTCGAACCGAAAGACCTAAAAAAGTCTTCGAAGAATCGTCTTTTATAACTAAGAAACGTAGAGTTGAAGATCTAGTTCAATCGCGGAGTGTTGGGGAATTAATGTCTGCTGCATAGGTAGCTGCAGCACGGTCAACTGGGCATAAGCACGTTGCCAGAGTTATAAAGGACATTGCCGAAAATCCAGCTTCTGCAAATGCATGCATTAGCTTCCAACAAGCAAGTGCTGTGCAAAGTGATAGACCGCTAAGTAGTGAAAAGGCATTAGCGTATTATATAGATTCAAAATCTACAACTCACACATACAAACAGACTAGGAAGTGGACTATGAAAGTTGGGCATCACGTGTTTCCATCATATGAATGCGTTGTGAAATCAAAAAAAGCGTGTTATCCATCCGAGGAGCATATTGTTGTGACACAATCTCGAGCAGAAATTGAGCTACAAGCTATCTACTATATAAAAATGAATCGCAAAATGTGTTGGTAAGCGCATAACTCAACAACGCATGGACCAATTTGGCCAATTCTTTTTTTTAAATGGTCGTTGAAGTTCAAAGATGGTTTTTACGGGGAGAAAAATTCTAATAATTGCAGGAAAAAAAAAATATTGCCCTTTTCTTTTTCCCATACAAAAGTTTTCTAACTAAAACGTAGAGTCAATTTGAGCTTTATTGCTATTGTATAAGCTATTTTTGCTTTGTGTGGGGAAGGGTAGTGTCGGGTAGGGCAGGGTAGGGTAGGGTAGTGTAGTGTAGGGTAGCGTAGGGTAGGGTAGTGTAGGGTATTGTAGTGTAGGGTAGTGTAGGGTAGTGTTGGGTAGTGTAGGGTAGTGTAGGGTAGGGTAGTGTAGGGTAGTGTTGGGTAGTGTAGCGTAGGGTAGGGAAGGTAGTGTAGGGTAGGGTAGTGTATGGTAGGGTAGGGTAGTATAGGGTAGGTAGTGTAAGGTAAGGTAGATAAATGTTTGGTATTTTTATGGCAAAACGAAGTTTGCCGGGTCAGTTAGTTTTAAATAAAAATAATAACAATAAACAAATAATATTATTAATAATATTAAAATAATTATATTATTATTATTTTTTCTGAATCCGATGATTCTGATATTGAGAATTAGTTTTAATGTAAATAGATATACCTGCCCTAGCGTTAGATTTTTAATTTTTGTATATAATATGTTAGTCTAAGGTTGTATAGGTATATATAATTAGCGTCGATATTTGTAGCGAAAAGATAATTATTTTATTCTTTTTTTTTCCTGCACCTATTAGAAATCGTGTTTACATGAAATAAAATATTTATATACAATTCCTTTGCATTATTTATAAAAATATATCATAGTACTTTATAATTAACTAATTTATAGATATAGTTCCAAAACCATGAAAATATATTTTTGTCCACCTGGCTTGTTCTACGCCGTACACTGTGCGACGTATAGAGTTTTTATTATTTGAGAAAAGTACAGATTATCATTCTTATAAAAGGTAAAATAAAACTAATACTTTATTTTAGGCGTTTTTAATTACTCTAGATTTTGATCAATAAATTAATTTTAAATATTCATTAAATATGTTTGGCAGAACGTATATTTTGCTCGTGCCTTATTGCGTTACGATTTGACAGCTATTCGCACGTGCGCAGTAGGAGGTATTTGGCGGGATTTTTTCGAGTGAAGTTCAGCGGCTGTTAATATTATTTGCAAATTGATTCCTAGTGGATATTGTGATATAAAATTGGTGTAGTTTTGTGTCTCAACTGTCTACGCAACTGGAGAATATGTGAAATCATTGACAGAAGCGATCTCAGGATAGTGGAGCGGAGAATTTTATTGTAGTATTGACTACCTCCGCAAAGCTTACTGGGAAGGCTGACTCGATACAATTTGCTGCCAAATACTCCAAAATCCATTAGAATCTGTTACACCCGTATTCTAATGCATACTAAAGGATGTTAAAATTGCACTGAAGACGAGGCGGTATGGTCCAAGACCTTAGCCTACCCGAGAAGGGTGAACAAAAAGAAAAAAAAAAACGTGCGCAGTAGATATGCCCGAGCATGGTATAATAACATACTCCGTATACTTCGCCTGGTATTCTCTTCCCAGGATGGCCTAAGACTACGTCACGATAAGTGTTACCATTGATTGTCCTTTTTAGAAAATTTAGGTACTTTCTCATGTAGTTAATGAAAATAAAATAAATTACTAACTAAAATAACTATTTAGTAACTCATGTGATTCATCTATTTATTGTTAAATTTATTTGTATATTAAATTATTAGTTCATAATAGCTTTGATAAGATAAACATGCATTTTGCTCGGGTAATTCAATCACACACAGTGGCAACATATCGAATTGACAAGTGTCATACTGACAACTAGCCATTTCATTTCTATTGTCGTGTCGCTCACACCTATAGCGTTGTTTCGCTCTGTGAGTAAAATACTGTGGCTCCCAAACGTTTGTGGTGAACGCGTAAACTTTGATAGATACTCAAGAAAAATTGTTAATTGTTCCGTAAACTATAAAAACAGAAGTATAAAAGGCGGTGTAGTAAGGTTTTTTTATTTTCCCAATGAAGAGACGCTATCATATGCGTGGCTTCAAATTTGTAACTAAATTCAACTAAAATAACTGGTATGTATGTGCCTTTCTACATAATATTTAATTTTCTACGCGTTGTAAATTCCATAATTTAAGTCATAGTTGTGTCAATACGCCTTTACCCCCGAACTTATTAACCTAACATAATTAGTTTTTGACATATTTTAGTCAAGTCAAGTTTAGTGGGTTTTCGTCCCGAACTAAATAAAAATACTAATATGCAAACAATTAAAAAAAAGCAAAGTAATTAAATACAAAAAGTATCAAATATGACGATTTATTGAAAAGTAAAAATATGTTGTACCTATTGTAAATTTTTTATCTTTTTCCCCACTAAAAAAGTTTGAGAACCGCAACGCAATCGATGACGTAGTCTTAGGCCAATCACGTGACCCAGCTGTCACGGGAGGAGACTACCTTATCTTATTATACCATGTGCCCGAGGAACTATTAGTTAATCTGTGGATATGCTGAACGCGCTTGAATAAGCCCGCCATTTTATTAATTTATTTATTTCCTCGCACAATGCATAGTAAAATGTTGTATGATACACGTACGTAAGATGATTTCCGACTTGTGTCGATTTATCCACTCACTCGCTTCGCTCGCTCGTGAATAAAAATGCCACTCATCGGAAATCACCTTCACCTTCAAATCACCTTCCGCACTTGTAGCATAAATAACTATTTTTGTTGGAAAGAGTATATTACGAAATTGGTCCCATTTTAATTTGTTAAAGATCTGATGAAGAACTTCGGAGATATACAACAGAACTCTTCAATAAATAACGGTAAATCATTCGGGATTGCTTCAATCGCATGTCTGTTTATTTTTTATACCATTTCATAACATAACATCACGCCAGTATACTGAAAGGGGTACGCAGAACTCTAATTTCACCGGTTATGTTCAAGTTTCATGTTTTTCGGGTAATCTGTTCTGGCGTAATAGGTACTTACTAAACAACTTGCCTATTAGGTAGGTAAAACTTAAAAGGGAAAAATAAAAAACTTTTTTGCAAAAAAATACTACCGACTTCCAAAAGAATAAAAAACTTTTTTGCAAAAAAATACTACCGACTTCCAAATGAAAAACTACAAAGTGAAAAATAACTTAACTCTTGGAAGTCTGTGTCTTACGTAGGTACCTTCCAAGAGTTAAGTTATTTTTCACTTTGTAGTTTTTCATTTGGAAGTCGGTAGTATTTTTTTGCAAAAAAGATTTTTATTTTTCCCTTTTTAGTTCTGCCTACCCAATAGATACGCAAGTTGTTTCCTTAGATCCCTATAACGCCGAATAGATTACCCGAATAACATGAAACTTGAACATAACCGGTGAAATGAGAGATCTGCGTACCCCTTTAGAGCGTACTGGCGTGATGTTATGAAATGGTATAAACAATAAACAGAAATGCGATTACAGCAATCCCGAGAGTGTTGCCGTTATTTATTGAAGAGTTCTGTTATATATCTCCGAAGTTCTTGATCAGACCTTTACCAAATTAAAATGGGACCAATTTCAAAACATACTCTTCCAAATAAAAAAAGAATTTTCAAAATCGGTCCACAATTGACGGAGATATCGGTGAACATACACAAAAAAAAAAAAAAAAAAACAAACAAAGTCGAACATAGAACCTCCTCCTTTTTGGAAAGTCGGTTAAAAACTACAAAGTGAAAAATAACTTTATTTTTGGAAGTCGGTGTCCATATCGCAAATAATTGGTATCTACGAAAGACACCGACTTAAAAAAATTAAGTTATTTTTCACTTTGTAGTTTTTCATTTGGAAGTCGGTAGTATTTTTTTGCAAAAAAGTTTTTTTAGTATTTGTTGTTATAGCGGCAACAGAAATACATCATCTGTGAAATTTTTAACTGTCTAGTTATCACGGTTCACCGACGACTGGACCTGGCAACGTATAACACGCGAATACTCCGGACCGTCGAGAAGATAGCCGAACTCGAGGAAGAGTTGAGCAGGTTACGATAGAGTATTATAGGGTTATCTGAAGTCCTAAGAGAGGGGGAAGATTCGATAATCCTCCAATTCGGTAACCTGCTCTATTTCCGAGAGGGTGACCGGCAGTCCCAGGGTTGTGTCGGGTTTATATCCACAAGTCCCTTGTGAACAACGTGGTGAAGATCGAGAGTGTGTCGACCAGGGTGGCGTACCTTATACTCCGAATATCCTCGAGATATTCGCTGCAGGTCTTACAGGTCTACGCTCCGACCTCGGCACACCCCGACGACGAAGTGTTTGGGTCGCGCGGGTGTGACACGAGTGCGCGTTTTGTTCCCTCAAGGTCGTTGGCGTTAGTCGTCGCCTTAAGTCACACTTTTTATGTGGGCGATAAAGCCATTTTGTCATAAATGCTAGCACGGCGGCGTGAGATATTTTCTTGACTTGTGGCAAAACTTCTTGACGTTTATATTTTTCTTTTCCGGAAATTTTCCAATTTTATTGCAGTTTCGGTTTAATCTTGGCCATAAAAACCATTTAGGTTCTGAAAAGCATAGCCCTACGACGCACTGTTTCCGAATTATGGGCCTCCGAATCTTATTTTATTTTGCTTATAACGCTCTATATTTCCAAAATGGTATCTCGAAAACGGTATGTCCTAGGCAAAAAATAATCAAAATTTGGCTCCTCCCCCTTTGCTACCCCCATGCTAGCAGCATCCCAACATGAATTTAAGTTATTTTTTTTCACATTTCATGGTTTCCGACTTGAACTACAAATTCTTAACAGAAAATATTTAAAAAAGTTATGATAAAATATGTCATGTCTTACAATTTGTCTTAAATGCTAGCACGGGACAACCATGTGACATAGTTTAAAGGCGCGACATGCCTTTCTTGTTGCTGACTTCATAGTGCGACATAATCTGAATAGACGACCAAATAAAATAATACGTACAAAAGTGTGCCGTTCATACAATTAAACAACTTTTTAATTTTATTGGGAACAAATTAATATTTGACCCACGACCATAGACCTATGCATACTTTATTTTTCATTGTTTTTTTTTGATAGCATAGTGTTTGTTAGAACTTGGTTAGAACGATATAATTATTGTGAAAATTTTAATAATTACTTAAAAATATTATAGCTTGGACCCTGTTCCCGATACCGATGGGCCGCTATTTTTTATATTTTAAATGTTTTTTGGGAGTTTTATTTAAGAAATATTTAAAAATGTAAAAAGTAAAAAGAATATGGAATAAAAGAAAATTATTATAAAAAAAATAATAATCAAAATAAAAATAAGAATAATATAAAATTAACTATTAATCCTGTAACATTTCAACTAGTTAATAAGCATTGATTACCACACACAAAATAAATTTATTGCCATTTGGTGCAGTAATTAGGAGGAAAATATTTCTTTTTTCAACTGTACAATTTTATCACCACCTCCGAACGAAAGTGATACATTTTTCTCAATCATCTGTCAATTGTCAAAATGTGAAATTTGTGACAAAATGGGTGCGCCCGTATTAGCAATTAAGACCCGATGAGTCCCAAATAAACGTCACGAAATTTTGTCACGCCGCCGGTACTAGTATTTAAGACTTTGACTTTATCGCCAAAATTGCGATGAAAAGTGTGACTGAAGCCATGGTACAGTAGGCCGTGCTCGCCGGGAAGCCACAAGAAAGGCATGTCGCGCCTTTAAAATATGTCACATGGTTGACCCGTGCTAGCATAAATGACAAATTGTAAGACATGGACAAATTTTATCATGTCTTGTCACAAACGTCTTGGGTTTGCCATGCTCGATGGGTTCGTGGAAGCTGTCCATTCCACAGAACAGATAATTTATCTGTTCTGTGGTCCATACGGTTGGGTTGGTTGGTGTTTTTCAAGACCCGCCGTACAGATATAAACAAAAAGCTCTCTGATCCTACTATCAAGCTCATGAAGGACAGGCGTGACATGATCCTGCAGTCTTCAGACAATGCGTTGAAATACCGGCAACTCAATAGATGGATCTCAAAGTCCTTGAAAAGCGATTTCTGCCGCTATAATACCGAGCGTATTGAAGACGCGGTTGAGCGGGACAAGGGCTCCAAGGTCTTTGCAAGAGATCTGTCTGTTGGGCAGAGCCAGCTCACGAAACTGAAGATCGATGATGGCAGGATCGTGTCCGCCAAACCGGAGCTTCTGAGGGAGATCGAGACATTCTATGGGCAGTTGTACACGTCAATCAGTAAACCCGTCGCCAATCTAGCGAATGACCCTAGAGCTAGATTGACCCGACACTATACCGAAGATATGCCGGACGTCAGCCTGTATGTGATTAGGATGGCTCTGAAAAAGCTTAATAACAACAAGGCACCGGGTGATGACGGCATTACGGCCGAAATCTGAAGAAGCTTTTTGATTCCGTCATACTCGAGGGAAAAACGCCACAGGCATGGTGCAGGGGTGTGGTGGTACTCTTCTTCAAGAAAGATGACAATGCCCTACTGAAGAACTATAGGCCCATCTCACTTCTTAGCTATGCGTCTACAAACTGTTTTCAAGAGTCATCACCAATCGTCACGCGCGCAGTTTTGACGATTTCCAACCTTTCGAACAAGCCGAATTCCGTAAAGGCTTCAGCACCGTAGACCACATTCATACGCTGCGGCAGGTTATACAGAAGACTGAAGAGTACAACCTGCCTCTCTGTCTCTGATTCGATCGAGACTTGGGCTGTACTGCAGTCTCTCCAACGGTGCCAAATTGACTACTGGTACATCGAAGTGTTTATACAAAAACGCCACCAAGTAAGTTCGACTTCAGGATCAGACCTTGGATCCCTTCTGCAGCGAGGTGTGAGACAGGGAAACGTCATATCTCCGAAGCTGTTTACCGCTGCACTGGAGGATGTCTTCAAGGTTCTGGACTGGAGAGGGCTAGGCATCAACGTCAATGGCGAGTACATCACTCACCTTCGGTTTGCCGACGATATAGTGGTTGGCTGAGACCATGGAGGACCTCAGTACAATGCTCGATGATCTAAGTAGAGCTTCCGAAAGAGTGGGTCTCAGGATGAACATGGACAAAACCAAGGTGATGTTGAATGCCCATGTTACACCCACTCCTATCAAGGTCGGAGACTCTACACTCGAAGTTGTGGGCGACTATGTCTACCTGGGACAAACAATCCAATTGGGTAAGGCCAACTTCGAGAAAGAGGTCAATCGTCGAATCCGACTCGGCTGGGCAGCGTTCGGGAAGTTGCGCGGTATCTTCTCGTCCATCTTACCACAGTGTCTCAAGACGAAAGTCTATGACCAGTGTGTGTAGCCAGTGATGACATATGTCTCTGAGACGTGGTCGCTTACATTGGGTCTTATCAGAAAGCTTACAGTCACTCAAAGGGCAATGGAGAGGGCTATGCTCGGAGTTTCCTTGCGTGATCGAATCATAAATGTAGAGATCCGCAAGAGAACCAGGGTTACCGACATATCCCGTTGAATTGCTAAACTTAAGTGGCAGTGGGCAGGGCAAATTGCTCGCAGATCGGTTGGCCGATGGGCCAGAAAGGTTCTGAAGTGGCGACCGCGAACCGGAAGACGTTGCGTTGGATGGGCTCCTACCAGGTGGACCGATGACCTGGTGAAGGTTGCAGGGATCCGCTGGTTGCGAGACGCCCAGGACCGGTCAACGTGGCGTCGCTTGGGGGAAGCCTATGTCCAGCAGTGGACGTCTTTCGGCTCATATGATGATGATGATGACATGTTGAAGAAAATAAAAGTCATCTTTCAGGATAACACTCAATATATTCCGAAAATTACTATAAGAACGTCAACACAAGAAGATTGGGCATTCAAAAATCTGAATGCACAATTACGGAGACATTACTACAAAGAAATTGCGTCAAAAGATCATTGGCTTATGAATCCTAAACAAATACTGGGTAGAGTCACATAATCATGTACATACTTCTCATAAACTTGACTTCTTGTTATGTTTCTGTTTGTTTTTCTTCATAAATATAGATGACAGAAAAAAGAGGCCCACCAAGTCTCTGTGCTAACCATGCATTCTTGACAACAGCTATTTTCAAGGAGTCTACAGCAAGACGAGCATACAAGTTTGTATGTACGGCTCTGCCCATTCCTTCTAATATAATCAAGTCAACTCCACGAGCTTTCATATCAGTGCATAAACCTGCAAACGAGATCATGTTATAAATGTTCTTATAATTATTAAGTCTGTACATATGAAATTGGTGTTGTACGTTTTTTGTTGTACTGATTAAACTAAATGAATAGAAATAAATTTAATTTTTATAAAGGAATAACATACTTTAAATATTAAGGTGTTTGAATTTATAATTTAAAATCAAACCATATAGAACAATAAAAATAATAATAACAATAATTTATTAAGCAAATAATGAAGAAATACATAGTTTCATGTTACATTACTATAATATTATGGCATATTTCTGCTCAATCTTGTGAATATAATATCACAGTGGGACCCATTTCATACAATGGCAGTTTCATGGGTATACCATCATTCAACAAACAATGAGGTTGAATACTAGAACTTACCTACACTAATGGTCCTAAGGTCCAAACAAGGGCCTCTCTGTCCACTTGACCTTACTATTAAATCTCCAGTGGATAGGGCTGCTGAAATAACAGGACATAATTGGGAAGCTGCCTGTAAAATCTCTTCTAATTCAACATTGGTAACATCATTTAGTGCTGGCCATTCATTGGCACATAATATGACTCCAGTGCCTCTCAGTAATAATGCTCTGACAAATGGCAAAATACCAAGAACTATATCAACTCCACTATTGTCAACAAACACTGCAGCACAATGGTGAACTGTATTCTGTAACAATGAAGTAGATTTTTTAAACAGTGCAATGGCTTTTTAGTATTAATGCATTTCATGTTTTACACAAAATTATATTCAGTAATTGGGTGTCTCACCTCCAGTTTATCAAGCCATTTATCTAAGCCATCACATAGCCATGGCCTCTTCTGAATTTTTTCTAGAGCTTCATAGAGTCCACTACTTAGAATACTGGTTACTGCCTGGGCTCCCCAGTCAAACATGTTGCCTATAGAAATTAACTTCATGAATTAATTAAGATGCCAGCCCTTGTCCGTTATTCATACTTTCATTGCTCAGAATTTTGTAAATATTCAAGTTTATCATCTATTATTACAAAAGATGCAAGTTCATAGATATTTAGCTGGCAACTAGTCCACTACATACTATACCCTATAGTATAGCTATTTATTGTAATGACTAGTATAGTAACATGCCAAAAGTTGCATTTGGCACTAGCTGCTAGTGCCAGTGTAACTCTGTTTATCTTATCCCATTAGGATAGCCTCATGCTTACAAAAGTTCTATTTACCAACTCAATAGAATTTATAACAAGATAATTATGTACAATATTGGTGGTTATTATATTTTTGTATAAGGGGTTACCAGCTAATACTCCTCTGCTAAGTTCTATCCACCTCTGTCGTTCGTCTGGCATTGCATCAATCTCTGCCAATCGTGAACCAAGTGTTGATAAAGCCGTTTGATTTTCATATTTTTTCTGTTGTTTCCATAAATCAAAGAAACCCTGGGAACGAAGGCATGTTTCATTGATGTCAAGGAGTAATCGTATGGTCAACTGCCCATGAGCACTAAAATTAAAAGATATAGGTAATTAGCATTCAATTGCAAATGTTTTTTTTTAAGATTCAGAGTCAGAGTTAGATGGGGTTATTGTTATGTAGCCAATAGGTATTGTCTTACTTTAGTCTGTATAATACTAACATTATTGGACTAACTCAAGAAAAAGCAGAACCAGACAGCAAAAAGATTAGATGATGTATAATTTATTTGATATTCAAAATTGTTGCAACGTGCAACAGGTTTGAATATAATTATAATACTTACAGTGGATTAATTCTGATTTCTTTTAATGCTTCTACGTAACATGTTTTAAATTTAAGTGCGCGTATTTCTACTGTAGGATCTTTATTATTCAGAAGTGCGAAATTCACATATTTTTCCGTCAGTTTTTCACAAGTATTAAGCCAATACTCTCTTGCTTCTTCGTCGACTAGTAAGTCCAAAGTATCTGGATTATATTTATCTGGCTCGAGCAATATGTGTGTGAGGCCAAAATGTTCCATCCTGTAACTGCTAGCAGAAAATAAACGAGCGACACGTCTAAAACAACGTTCCAAGCTTTTCATAGGCTGTACTGTCTTAGCCCATTGTATCGTTTTATCATTATGCAAATACAATTAAAACAATATCTTATCAAAAACTATGTATTCTTGTGACAAAGCAAAGACATATATTGAATCACAGATTAGATATCAAAAATATTGTTGTAAAATCTAAAAACACTCTGTAAGTGACGTTCCCCCACTCCTCCCTCTCCGTCTGTTTTCTATTATAATAATCGCATCGCATCGCAATCGCAATACGCGCTAGGGACAAAGCGTGTAAAAAAAACTGTGAAAGTAAATTGTGATATGTTTAGTCGATTTTGGAATGTAGGCATGTTCAATCGGCACTGCACCCAGTGCGGCAAGTGCCATAGACCATGATCGCAATCAGCCAGAGATACCGAGTGCTTGCCATGGTGCTTGCATGCAAGCTTTTTTATTTTAACATCTGTCTTGTTTATGGTTTGTCTGACGGACTTCAATTTGGTTCGTAGATATTGCAACTAAGTTTTAGAAATGTGTTTGAAATGGATAAAACTAATTATTTTCAAAAAAGACTGAGTTTTTTACGTAGTGAGTTATAGTACAATATGTGCCCCTTTAGTTTAATGTAATTTGTGTTGTGATTTTAATGATTGATGTAACGAACCAGTGTACGGCAAGATGGACGAATTGTCTAAGGGCATGACACAAACAGGAAACACCGCTACAACTGACAAAATTCAAGAAAATGATGATGGTAAATATTGCAATGTATTTAACTTCCCATAAAGTTTCTGTGTAACGGTTACTTCCTCCAGTTTACATGATAAGTGCTTGTTTCGAAAATAAATATAGGTAGGTAAACAATATTCGAATCTTTAAGAAACTGCTAATTACTAGAATAATCTGAAGCTTATATACTTGAGGACTCACAAAATTAAAAAAAAACAATAGTCTCATGGTAATTTATTACAAAATAACGCAGCAGGGTTTTCAAATAAGTGTATTAAAATAAAAAAAGCTGCTCCTATAGTGATGATTTAACTTAAATCTAATAAAATTAGAAAAACTGTTGACGTTATTTTCTTCTTCTACTAAATCAAGTAAGTAATCAAAAAATCCTTGAGTGTCAACTTTAACAGTAATAACAATTTGATTGAAATTAAAATTTCTCAGGTTTTACAGTGATCCCGCAAGATTATGTTGATCATGTTCACAAAATTTGCTATTCATGCATGTCTGCTATGTTATTTAGCAACCACTAGTTATTAACGCAAACACACTATTTAGTCTTAAACATTGTTATCAAATGATAATAAACAATGCTTATTGGATTTATTTATATTTAAAGCTACAATCAAATAGCAATACCAATTCTTATTTTGTCTGACCTGCTCTATGGATAATCATGAGTTACATTTTATAATATTCATTTAAATTTATGAATAGCCTAAATACTCCATAAATATTTAATTAAAAAGTAATGTTTACCACTCAAAGTATAGAAAATAATCAGGCCTCAATTGTAACGAAGATCCTTGGACGCAATGCAATAACTAAATTTAATTGCTTTTCAAATGTCTTCAATGCCACCCTGTTCATAAATAAGATTATTGATATGTAGGTACTGTAAGGAAAGTCATTGCAGATTATATTTTAGCAAACAGGGATTCTGAAAATGTATTTACCTATTTATATTTTATATAATAATATTATATAAAATAATAATAGTAATATTATAAATGTATCACTATCCTGTATTATGATGTAAATATTTTAATAATATTGAATAGGAAATAACATAATATTTGTATTTGATATTAATTAATTATTGAAATTAATAAACATTTAGCCTAATTTAGAATAAGGCAAGCACACTGGCTGTTTGTTTTTGTAATAGATATTGCATATTGGAAGCTCTGCCCCAAACATCCTCTATAGGTTTCTACGCCTCGGGCCTTACCACCTTTAGTTCTTTGCCTGAGAGAAGTCAAGGTGTTATTGTAAATGTATCTAATAGAAGCAAGTAGCTTATAATATAATAACACTTAAAGTAGGTATGTCTCTCTGTGTTGTGATAACATCATCAACCTCACGTAATATTAACATGTTAAATAGTTCTAGAGATTCACTGATGACTTTTTAACTGCAATAATATGTGTTGTGTAGTTTGTGTTTAAGTATTACATACATAAACATTATCTAATTACCACCGCAGCCACACTCAACCCAACCTATAGTAGATTCAGTAGGTACTTTTGCACTTGTTTTTTACTGTACAATACAGGTAGGTACAATGAAATTGTGACAGACAGATGAAAGGTGATCTTTAAGTGTTTGGTATTCCTTACAAAGATGGAGCTCTAAAAATCAGACAAAAAAATTATTATTTTCTTGAATTCTATGTTTTCCCATTACACAGTAAAAATTTCCAAACAACATTCTATTTTTTCATAGTATAGTCTTAACTCAACATAAACCATGTTTTAATCGATCCTCAGACATATCAGCAAAAACACTTAGTACCTATTTCATGTCCTTTAAGATTCGGAGATTGTCTTAGATTACCTTGATGTCAAATCTGAAGTCAATAACATTGAAAAACTAACATTATTGTTTAATCTATTGCTCACCTTAATAATTGGCTATGACATAGCTTGTTTAGTTTTATGTATTTGCGCTCATTTAATTTGTGAATTTAATCATTATAATATTATCATACAATCTACAACTAAGAAAAATATGATAATGTTTGTATTTGAGTTTCTGAATTATTATCATAGCTTTGGATTTCAGTTTGTGTAGAATTTCTGTATCCAACAGTCACTGCCCTTTTACGCCCAAGATTGTTGAAGAGCACTGCTTTTGCAGATGGCGTAAAGCGTGGTTTGCGGCACGCACGCCAACTATGCTAGCGTTGGTAGAACAACTGCGGTCATACCTCGGTGGAGGATGTGAGTGCGAATGCGTTTGTAGCATGGCGTGTTCTCGACAAAGTCCCATGATCATCCTCATATTAAACAGACTTATATAACGTAAATCCCTACACTAAATTGCTCCTTAAATCATTTGTTTCTACATTAATTATTACTGCTATTAGACCATAATATCGACGCTTTCTGTCGTCTGTCAATCTTATCGGGGGCGAGACCATTGTAATAAATTATCCGGCCGCGGGCCTATTGAGAATGTTAGCAGTCACTAGAATACAGTTATATTTACTGAACAACCATATACTTTTTCCATTATATTTCTTATATTTTTGCTTACATCATAATAAATTAAGACGGTCAACATTGCCATCTGTCGGTATCCGTCATGCGCCGTTTTTACGTTTATTTTATTTATGCAGAATACCTAATGCGTAATTTTGTGCATGTTTAATAAAATTGACAACCATAAAATCGTTTCTTAAGGTTGCACTAGTCGACGGCACGAACTATTTTTTGCGCGGGGTTAAAATGCATGCTATCGCATCCGACAACACGTGCGAAAAAGATAGATGCTGTGACGAGCAGTAAGAAGCTAGCATCGCGTAAGATGCTTATTCGTACGCGAACTAGCTTCTTACTGCTGTATTTGTAGTGAAATGGATGATGATTTAGTACGAAAGCTAGTGTGCGAAATTTTATAAACAGACCTTTGGGAGTATGGATATCATGAAAAAACTGGCCAAGTGCAAGTCGGACTCGCGCATTAAGGGTTCCGTACCATTATCGCAAAAAACGGCAAAAAATAACTGTGTATGGGAGCCCCACTGAAATATTTATTTTATTCTGTTTTTAGTATTTTTTGTTATAGCGGCAACAGAAATACATCATCTATGAAAATTTCAACTGCCTAGCTATCACGGTTCATGAGATACAGCCTGGGTACAGACAGACAGACGGACCGCGGAGTCTTAGTAATATGGTCCCGTTTTTACTCTTTGGGTACGGAACCCTAAAAACGGCTAAATACGTCTGTTCAAAACTACTTATCTATCCCTGTATGGTGACAGTTTTGCAATTTTCTTTCTTATGGTACCTATTTATTTGCGCCCAAAGATGCGTTAAAATTAGTGTTGAAATATGGAACTTTCGGCGCTCATCACTTTCAAATAGGTATAATTATTTTTACTTTTTTGTTAACATACAGGGCTAGATAATGATGAGACAAATTGATATCATTTTTTATTTTGAACGTTCACCGTCAAACAGTGGAGTAATCGCTAGACTACGTTTGTATGGAATAATTATCGACTAGGGCAACCTTAAAACGTGATATATGAAATGAATTTATGAGTGCTTATTCATCTATAGAATCTATTATCATCCTTTTTTGATACCACTATCTCAGCTAAGTTTCTGACGCACACATCTTAAGTGTATTGTTTTGTATGATTGGTCATTGGATACTTCAGTTTTCGACCTACCCAATGTATGAGGTACTGGCAACAGCATTTTGCGTTTGCTTGGTGTTGCATGCCAAGAGTGCCGGGTGTTCCCTGTGTCGCAAGCGTGACTCAGCGACCCTGAACCATTAACGTTAGAAAACAACGTGTTCCGAAAGGTGACATTTCTCGTTATTTTTTCACCCACTAATCAAATTATCAATCGAGGGGTTTCCTTTTCAGTAAAAGGACATCGTTAGTAATCATTCCATGCTTCGTAATATTCCTAATACGTCTCCTTACACAAGTGGACTATTCTTAATGCTAACTGCTTATCGCACCTCTTCAATCTCGTCAGATAATGTCTACACGCTTAAATAACTAGTGTAGATGATTTATTATTGTAGAGAAAGACCATAATTCACTTGATATTAAAACGTGAAATTGTGACCGAAATAACAATAATGTGTGCCGATGACCGATGTTTACAAGAGTTGGAACTCGATCGGCATACCGATGCTGTGAATTCTTGAAGGATCAAAGGAAGCGCTGGTTGTCAGCATCTGTTTCTTTTCAAGGGGGAATTGTCGTAATCAGATAAATCGTGCAGCGTGCTCATGCCTCACGACTTCCTTGCGCGAAATATTAAGTAGATATTCTTCTTTAGGATGGATCTCACCTTAATATTCAACGAAAATGATATAATTCACATGCAAATAGAGTCGAAATACCTGTAAAAATTAACAAACATTACACGTAGTACTCGGAAAATTACATAACTTTCTAAAGAAACACATAACGTCTGATTTGGTTTGCTTTTACTATACCTATACATACTTAAATGTGGTCTCTATTTATCACAGGTAGTTAAGTTTTCCTACTGCCGGTTGTGAAAGGAAAAATATTAATATGGACGAAATTTTGACGATTAGCAATATAATTAATTACTGTAGGTAGTTATGTAATATTATTAGAAGTTTCACAATATAATGTTCGATCATAATTAGCTATACGTATAAAGTTTTAAGTATGTAGACATTGCAATGTAACACATCATGTTCATTTATCAATTGATAGGTACTTGAAATACTTCACAACTATTACGAAAAAATGCGATCTTACTAGACCGTCATATCTGAAGATATCGAGGGTATAGTCGCTGATTGTGAGATCATAGCTCCTCGGTTTTGTCGACGGTTTGGCTTGTCAGACCCATCATCCAGTAAACTTTTGATAGACTATTTGAGTTCCCCACGGTGGAACAGCCACTATAGATACAAGAGACATCATTTGATGTATCAAAGGAGAAAAGTTGACTGATTTATACGGTTAAACTGACACTTACATATTACGCGTATCTATTACGATACGCGTAATATAGGCAAGTTTCAATAAGAGAAATCCCCCAAAGGACAAACTCTGTGGAACTCTACTTCTCTTGCTGCGTTGTCAATACTAATATTGTTATTTTGCTTCTTGCAAAGAGAGGCGTCGGCTGTGAGTACCCACAGGATGATTAGAGTCACACAACATTGTTCTGGCGCCTGTAATTGCATCCCATCATACTTCCTTTCCCATGCAAGTTGGGTTACCGACCTCTGGCCTTTGAAGATATTATTTGAGGAGTCAAAATTGTAACAGGCAAAACTGACGCAAGTGCGGTTTCACAGTGGTTCGAGAGAGGGGCAAATTCCAAATCCTTTGGAGACCCTTGTGGATTCCCTTTAATCTTCAAGCTTTTTGTCAAGACTGAGGTGGTGTACGGTGTACAACAGGGAGGCACACGATAAAAAAGTCACCTCTGGCCTAGATAGTTAAGAATTGATGATGTCGATAAGTTTTTTTTTTTAAATCGATGCCGCTACACCTCGAGTTCGTTATTGTGGTATTACATGTAACCTGTTTTTCACTAAGCTCGCTTTACCCTACTCTTGGTGGTCTGATAGATAAAACTGCAGTACCCAACATAAACATCCTGTTAAATAATGTTTAAATCGATTCTTAAATTCTCAACGCATTCCTCATTGAAATAATATCCAACTATTTTGTTCTAATGAGCTTGGGCCGAGGTCGAGGATGTTTTCACAGCTAAGAAATGAACCTTAGTGCCACAGTCCATCGGATATCGATCGGTAGAAACGGGTTCATAATCATCTTGTAGTTTCTAAGCCTGCCATGTATTGAAACATTTACACTATGGAATGCAATAAATATTCGAGTTTAGTCGTAATCTGTCTGAGCCCCAGTCTGTACTATTTTAAATCGGAAAATGTGCGCACATATATCATCATAGCAATTTTATTGGTCGAGAGTTTAATCCAACTAAACCAAAACAATCTGCAATGGCTCTCGTAATTTTGTTCGATTACGACGTAATACGTTGTTATGGTACTAAGAAAAGTCCTGCAGCTACTAAAATTGACTAGTTTTTATGCTTTCTTTTTTTCTGGCTTGCGCTTTTTCAAAGAGCTGATCTTCGATCAAGAATACAATTGATCGAAGGAGCTGATAATTACAAAATCAGTGAAATAGGTTTGGCATTAACTGCCTTTACATTTAACTTATTGTCGATATTTTTAAATAAAATGACATCGTCTTACTTCCAATAGTTACTAAAGCAATTTTACTTTTAGAACAAATTAACAAGTTCCTTTAACATTTTGGTAATTTAGCAGGCTCGTCGACTCCAATAGTGTACGTGAATGAGACGTGTTTGGAGTGTGAGAGGGTGCGCGCGGCTTGCGAGCGGCTGGGCACGGTGGCGGTCGCTCCAAGCCCAGAAGCTCTGCCGCCGTCTCAGCAGCCCCCCGCCCCACCTTCCTACGTCATCACCTCACCATTCGACGGCGATCTGTTTGACACCGCACATAGAGCGAAATACAGGTCAGTGGTTGTTGCAATTTTATTGCAGTTTCTGATAAGAAAACGTCAAGCTATTAAGCGTTTGCTATATAACTCGTAGTTGAAAATTCCTAAAGCGAAAGTAAACTTTACGCAGAACTAATTGGCATACCGCACATACATCCACAACACAGAAGAAGCATTTTAACTTGTTAAGGATTTGCGATATAGAATGGCAATTTGAGTATAGCATCACATGAAATTAAACAAATATTATAAACTTAGAGTTAACGTGAACAATTTGTTATTGACATTTATTTTGGCAACGCGTACGGTCGATTGCTACTATTGCTAGACCAGACTAC
This sequence comes from Orthosia gothica, assembly GCA_949775005.1. NCBI lineage: Eukaryota > Metazoa > Arthropoda > Insecta > Lepidoptera > Noctuidae > Orthosia > Orthosia gothica. Next base: position 18,335,638 of record OX459048.1, on the reverse strand, counting down.
TAATAAGCGCGACGAATGCTTTGTTGCGCGTTTACATTAACGTCTTTTTGTCTCTCACTCACCTACGCTTTGTACTTGTAAACGCAACCGTGAATACGTCTCTGGTGACGTTCAGTCATCCTAAAATAGTGCTCATTAAGATGAACGTTATGATAAACCTCGCTTTTTTTAAAACAGTAAGATATTACTTGTCCCGGATTATTTGTACAATCGTGAAAAGTATGGATACAAACAACCGCGTGATACTCGACAATAACCACATTTATAGTTAGTTTTATGGTTTTTAACATTAATGAATTATCTTAGGTAACACAATCACGATTGTAAAAGGGAGACATGATAAATTCTCATTCAATTGCTCTTGATCAAATGTACCACAAATCGTACAAAATACCGATGTTACCCTACACCTTGACAACCATGACAAATAACGGGAGATGGTTATCGATATAAATGATATCAACTCCTCAAACTACTAGACTTTCTGTAGTAAGAAAAAAACAAGGTTGTTGTTTTATATTTTACTTTCTCTGAACATGACTCAGTGAAATATTGTGTATTTGGTATGAGTATGACCAAATGCGCAATGAGCATGCGTGTGATGAAACGCGAACAGCCGCGGAGCCGGGGCTGCTGTGGGTGATGCTTGGCTTATTTACGAGCACTGTAAACAACCACGCCACCACATCGCCTTCATAACTGTGTAAAGTACACCTCAGTCCCCTGATTATGAATAATTGATTTCAAAAAACTTGATTTTATCCAATTACACCCTCCGCTTATAATATTTCGTGCAATTTAAAACTCTGGTGCACGTAAATAATATTATTTTCAGGTATCTAGATCTACCACCAACCGGAATGCACAAAATGCACATGCACAGGTATAGGCTGCCTTTCCACCAGAGATGTGCTGTGCGTTTGATATCCACCAATCATAATTATTAATTGGTCCACATAGCATAGCACTGGTGGAAACGGGTTCACTTAAGCTATGTCTTTTATATGGAAACATGCGTGTTATGAATGGGAGCTATGGGTGCGCGAGTGGTGTAGAGCAACTATGTGCCTTTGCCCTCTATCACCGCCCCGCCGCCGCAGCCACTCCCCGTGCCTTTTCTACTGTTGATGCATAGCATGCCTCGAGCTGCGCATCTTCCTCGCACAGCTACATCGCGGCTACTTATTTTTATAACACATCTTACTCGCTCCGCTACGTAAGTAGAAACGGGCACGTAGTTTCATAGCTTAGCTCTCACATCCTTGCAGCATAGCACATCTCTGTTGGAAAAGCAGCCTAAGGATGCCTTTCCACCAGAGATATGCTATGCTAAATTGCTATGGATGCGTTTGATATCCACCAATCATATTCCATATAGCATAGCACTGGTGGAAACGGGCATATCTACATATCTCTGGTGGAAAGGCACCCTAAGAGTCAACAATAATACATATTTGCAGGTATCTAGCGACTACTGATTCTGGCATAAGAGGGACCGAAGCTAAACGACTCTTATCCCTGTGCATGTGCATCCCGGTTGGGGAAAGGTGCAGGATATAGTAACAAAGATATTGGGCATTGAGTTAAGGTGTCTAGTGAATTAGTTATCTACAATTGAAGGAGTCCGTAGTAGTAATAGAAGGGGCCATCACTTACCTTTCCAAAATGGCGGGGGTGACAGTCACTAATGGGCCCTCGAAACCGGACGCTAGCTCAGTGTCGTAGCAGCACGAGGGACAACTTATCCTAAAGTCCTAGACGACTTTCCTAAAGTACGATCAAGATACGATTACTAGTATCTTAATGGCATAACTTCCTTCTCCTAAGCACGTTTGCTCTTGCGAATCTCCAGTAAAGTCTGCCAATAAAGGTAATCTTTGGAAGGCTTACGAGGAACTCGCAGCCTTTGCTTTGATCTTTAAATGGAATTAATCGACAACCAATCAATCTACCAACCCAACTACCGACAGACGTTGATCCATAGGGCGAAAATACACATGCCTGTAACTTTCATAAAAGTGTGCAAGTAGCTTGTGGCATACAAGCTAGTGTGCTATAATAACTTCTGATAGTGAATCTCAGAACATGAAACAAAAGAAATTGGGTTAGAGGGTTGAGTAGCAATAAAGGACTAATTACCCTGAACTTTGGAGGGATTAATGTCCTCTGCCGGACCAATTTTATTATTTTCTTACATGCACTAGATATCTGACAATCCATATTTATTATTGTCAGTTCAACAACCCTAGTTTCCTTCAAGCTGTATTTTGTTTGCATCGAAACTATGATCTGTCTCGAGTTTGATTTATGAGTGGCAATTTGGCTGCCCCTTATCATTGAATGTGTTCACTTGTGTTCATTAAATACAGCCGCGGTTACATTCAGCTGTACAGCATCAACCCGGTGCAAGCGCGGCGCTATATCGACGCCACTGTTAGGATAGAGGGATATTAATAATGCTATTCCTGTAATTCCTACAGCATTCCTTGAGCTGACTGTGGTGTTTCATTCCTTTTGAAGTGTTACAGCTGCCACGTTACTGTTTAGGCGGCTCTGATGAGAATTAATTGTTTATTGTTTCGTGCCTCCCTGCCCTGGCTTCGCTTATATGCGCTGCAAACATTTGAGTCTGATTAAGTTTCTACTATTTCCTTTTTTGCTGAATCATGGAAGTTATTTATTTATTTTGAAGTTACGTTGAGCAAGTTTTAGAGGAGCTCGTGGCTAAATAATAACAGCTGCACTGGTCGACCCCGATATAGTTGGGAAAAGGCTAGGCAGATTGATTGTTGAGCAAGTTTTAGTTTTCAATCCCATAGATACTCGCTAGATAGCATCAGTTTTCCGGGACATAATAAATTGTGGAATCTTGTAGAATTATTCTTAACTGAATAATCATAACACGAATCGAATTAAAATAAGCGGTGATTTCTCAGAAACAAACAGTTTCACTTTAGCCTCATAAAGTGTCGTCGTCTGGCGTATAATTAAATAGGTATGCTTAATACAACTCCACCCAGCTCACAAAGTCGGGGTTGTTTATACACGCGGGACCTTCCACTCATAAAGCGGTCGTATGTTAGGTGACTGTTTCATAGAAGGATGGATGTAAATAAAGGTGCGTGCAGAGTGCGCGCACGCCGGCGCGCGGAGACGCTCGGCGTAGCGCGAGGGTCGCCCTTGTGGCCGCGACGCTCCTTGCTATTTTCGGCCTCACATTCCTCTCGACTGTTTTTCAATCTAACGTGAAACGCATAAGGCGCACGCCGCTTGTGCCTTTGTTTTCGCGGCTGCCGCGATAAACTATTAAACTGTTTCTTTCCTCGAATTAACACGAATTAATAGTTAACGAATACGGAAAATCAAAACGAGAATATGTACGCTAAGACTTCTGTTCAAAGTGAATGAGTTTGCGTCCATGACAATGATAAAGAGTGTTAGTGAGTGGGTCCAGAGCGAAGCGATAGTGTCGAGAGCACGTCGGACTAGTGCCTGATTACCGAGTGTGTGATTGTGATGGGGCCCACGCGGCTGCCTCCTACACCCGAGGAGGAAGATCCTCCGAATCTCGTCGCTCGCGCCGAAACTAAACTTTTGGATAATATTCAGCCCAGTTGCGATGTGTAAGAGTTTATTTGAGCTGAGTGTGTTCTAGTTCTATAATATAGTGAGAATGTAGATCACCGGCAGCGGACACTGCTCTAACTTCTAACTGGAATAACTTCATTTAGAAATGCAATTATGCCACTAAAATACCAATTAGATACACTTAACTTAGTATATGATTGGTTGTACAGATTACTGGTTAAAATTACATTCAAGCATGTATTATCTAAATTTCTAAAATAAACTATCAAATGTAACATCGAAGCTTTAATCCCCCGTTACAACGTACTGTTCCTTCCTTATCTGCGGTGAAGAGCTAAAACAACAACACGATGCAGTTGTTATGGTGTGAAAATGATAATGCAAATCGAATTTGTACTGACTGACTACAGATGCTCACTGTGCTTAGTCAGCCATAGATGTCTTAAAACCCTAATAGCACATTTCGCTCCCCTCGGTAGGCACTGATGAATTGACACGAGGGTGAACAAGCAGGTGTAACTGCATTCCTACCAAACATTTACAAACGGTTGCTTGAATGAATCGGAGAGAGCTACTGCCAACTCATTCTAATGGCATTTATTTCACAACAGTCACTATAATTTACTATTTTAAGTTTTCACTGAATCGTTTTAGTGTGTGAGTAATTTTCAGTGCAAAAATATCCTGAAATTTTGATATTTAATTGAATCGCAATGATTGTTTACAAATTCGTGGAATTCGAATGTAACTCATCAACTATTTCTATAGCGACACGTAGATATTAGTAGCGGTGTATGCGGCATCCTGTGACGTCAGGCCTCTCAGTCCCAATAGCAGCCGCCTCGTCGTCAGAACGCACTTTTCTTTCAAAGAGCGCGCGTCACACCGACGCCCACCACATCCAACAACAATTTTAATTCACATCTTCGCGGATAAACTTCTTGCCCTATTAATATTTTTCTACAATGACATACATCTGAATAAAACGAATTCTATAATTAATTCATGTGACTAACAGACGCACAGCGTTCAAACAAAATATTTATCGCGATTAATGTTTGTGCTATATGATGGACTTGTAGAAGGATAATGTCGGGTTTTATTAGCTCGGTCTGGTGAAGTAAAAGCTTGTATTGTATATTAAGATAACATAAATAAAAATACACAAATGTAAATTAATTTTAAACCTACAAGCTTTCTTTGATGCTTGTTTTAATTTGCTGATCCTGATCATGATCAGGATACGAGTATAATAATCATTAATAATTCCACTACTACCCATGATAGTATAATGGTGGCGTTAAAAACATTATACTTACATCTTATTTTTCTATCTTCATCACTTACATTAAATGCAAAACTAGATTTATATCTGCTTACTTGTACAGTTTTTTTTTGGTGTTATATTACATACATACATACGCTCGAAAAACATTACGCTCCCGCAGTAGGGTAAAAGTAACTTGTATGGCATGTGAATATGGCTATTCGCTAACGATTGTCATTGTCATGCTGAGTAACCGGTTCGCCGCAGCATGTGCTGAGCCTCAGTGCATAATATTAAATCCTTACAATAGACTGAAACACAAGGTTATTTCATGACTGAAAGAAAATATTTAAAAGATTGCCCGTGTGTTTTATTACTTTTGAAGATAGATAGCATGCCAGGTTAAATACGTATGTTAAGAATCTGATAGTAGTGGGTTGGCAGTGCCTGAGTATGTATGCCGAAGGACTGACGACTGTTTTAATTGTTGATGAAGTCTGAGCAGTCAAAACTGCAACCTTAAATGACAAAAGTGATGGATTATTCTTTGAGAAAAAAAACTGAGGATATTTTTCGCTCCATAGCTCGTTAAATGACTCTGAATGTGTACCCACCTGACAGTGCAGTTTCAACACCGGATGCTACAACTAGCATTGGACTGAACAAAGAATTTAGTCTTCTAATATTGCGGCATACATAGCCTACGAGAAGAACGAGACGAGACAGTTCTGCATTTATGCGATGGCATCAACAAAACAAAGAAAGAATGCCTTCACGCAGCTGTATAGGACTGATCTTCCTGTTACGGTACGATCAAAATTAAATGACAATTTCATTCAAGCACATCAATCCTTTTGCTTACAATATCAGCATTGGCACTCAGTGTAGCATAGGTTATACAAAACTGATAATAATTCGATGGTGCCGAAAGATTTTTAAACAATTGCCACAGCGGCTGATTGCACTCTGAACAAATTGCCGGAATAGTATTGACTAAATCTATGTTACTAATTAAATGTACGAAGCCTTTTTAAAATACTGTTCTGGTATAACGGAATTGCTATTTAAGTCTAGGTACAATTCTCAAATGCCAACAATGTTGTCGAATTAAAAAAAAAGTTAATTCATTAAATCAAAAAACCTGACTGCTTTTTGCTTAATCGCGAGCTGGCTGACCAAACCAGATGTATCATCCCACTGCACAGCATGATTTTATCCTTGTTTACGTCTGACCTGACTGCTTGAGAAGCGAACTATCCGATACATCGAGGTGCTAAAGTGTTTGTACAAAAACGCCACCATGACTCCGACTTTAGGATCAGACTTCGGAACCTATCCTTCTGCAGCGCGGTGTGAGACAGGGAGATGTCATATCTCCGAAACTGTTATCTGCTGCACTGGAGCATGTCCTCAAGGTTCTGGACTGGAGAGGGCTAGGCATCAACGTCAATGGCGAGTACATCACTCACCTTCGGCTTGCCGTCGATATAGTGGTCATGTCTGAGACCATGGAGGACCTCAGTACAATGCTCGATGACCACAGTTGAGCTTCCGAAAAGTGGGTCTAAAAGTGAACATGGACAAAACCAAGGTGATGCTGAATGCCCATGTTGCACCCATTCCTATCAAAGTCGGAGCCTCTACACTCGAAGTTGTGGACGATTATGTTTACTTGGGAAAAACGGTCCAGTTAGGTAGGTCCAACTTCGACAAAGAGAGAGCAATCCGTCCAATCCGTCTCGGCTGGGCAGCGTTCGGGAAGTTGCGCGTTATCTTCTCGTCCGACTTACCAGTGTCTCAAGACGAAAGTCTATGACCAGTGTTGCTGGTGATTACTTACAGGACAGAGACGTGGTCGCTCACAATGGACCTCATCAGAAAGCTGAAAGTCACCCAAAGGGTAATGGAGAGGGCTATGTTCGGAGTTTCCTTGCGTGATAGAATCAGAAATGAAGACATGCGCAAGAGAACCAAGGTTACCGACATAGCCCAAAGAATTGCCAAACTTTAGTGGCAGTGGGCAGGGCCACATTGCTCGCAGAATGGATATCCGTTGGCGGCGAAAAGTTATAGGGTGGCAACCGCGTACCGGAAGACGGAGCGTTGGAAAGCCTCCCTCTATATGTAGCGACGACCTGGTCAACGCTGGCGTCCGGTGGATGCGAAAGGCAGAGGATCGATCAGTGTGGCGACGCTTGGGGAAGGCCTATGTCCAGCAGTGGACGTCTTTCGGCTGAAATCTAAAAAAGTTAATTCCAAAAATTAAAAATAATTAAAAAAAATTACAAAAAAATAATACCGACTTCCAAATAACAAAACTACAAAGTGAAAAATAACTTTATTTTTAGAAGTCGGTGTCTTTGGTGGGTACCAATTTTATTGCGTTATGGACACCGACTTCCAAAAATAAAGTTATTTTTCACTTTGTAGTTTTGTTATTTAATAATAATAATAATAAAAATATGTTTATTTCTCACCACAATATTACACAATACATCATTTGGAAGTCGGTAGTATTTTTTTGTAAAAAAGTTTATTTATTTTTCACTTTTTAGTTGTACCTCCCTAATAGGCAAGTAGTTACGTAAGGTACCTATAATGCCAGAATAGATTACCCGAATTTCATGAAACTGAACATAACCGGTGAAATGAAAGTGTACCAAGGTGAACTGTACACATCTGCGTACCCCTTTAGAGCGTACTGGCGTGATGTTATGTTATGAAATGGTATAAAAAATGGATAAACATGCGATTGCAGCAATCCCGAGAGATTTGCCGTTATTTATTGAAGAGTTCTGTTGTATATCTCCGAAGTTCTTCATCAGATCTTCACGAAATTAAAATGGGACCAATTTCGAAATAAACTCTGCCAAACAAAAAAAGAATTTTCTAAATCGGTCCACAATTGACGGAGATATCGGTGAACATACATGAAAAAAAAAAGTCGAACATAGAACCTCCTCCTTTTTGGTAAGTCGGTTAAAAAAACCGACTGCTTATAAAGCGAAATATAAAGACAAACAAGGATTTTTTTAATTAACTTTTTATTTATAAGTGTTATATGTTTTTGAAATCACCGCTAAAACCGTTTTATATATATTTTTATATTTCGCATCGTGCGGTTTGGAGGAAGGAAACATATTGGGTCCCCACAATATGGTGCCCAAAAACCATTATTTTTCTATTTTCCAATTTTGATGTAGCCAGTGACACTCGCAAGGTTAAGACGAATCGATTGACGTAAGAATCATCAAATACGGCCAACACATTACCCCCCTTCGGCAGTAGGGTAAAAACAGAACCTTCATAGTTCACACCTTAGCTCCAATTTGAATGACTTAAGTATATTTAAACAGTATTAATCAGTTAGCCAATTTGAATAGACAATCGTATTTTATCGAAAATTATTAACATTCAGTGCGAGGTAACACCGGACATGCACCGCTAGGTTTAATTATAAAGGGGGACGCATGTTGTATCTGTTGTCCAAGTTTTGAACTACGAACTAACATAAAAGGAAAGACCGCCGTGAATTGACTCTATAATGTTTTCGCACTAACAGATAAGGACAACTAATTAATCGGATGTAAGCAAATTGCTAACTGTATCAATGTACTAGTATCTGTTTGACCGGCGAACTATAATTGATATGCATTAAATTAAACTAACTTCATAATTGATAGTTTATCTTGCAGCGCATACTAGAGAGAGCTAGTTTTATTGCGCATTTTACTTTAAAAGTAGATTGACCAGTCTTGTGTTCATTCATAATAAACAAAGTTTTCTGTTAATGCATATGCTGTTTACATATTTTTACAATTTTTGGGTAGTTTAATGATATTTCTATTCATCATCAAACATAAAACCGTACTAGTGTCGGCTTGACCTGGAAACCAACCACAATAATAAATACATAAAACACATGAGTACACCGTAGCAGTAAATAAGAGTTTTACGACCCATAGAATTTTTTCGCCATGAAATAATGCATATGGTAATAATTTTCTTTTATATCTTTATATAACATTGATACTGATACAAGTATGTATATATATTTATAGTGGCAGAGCTAGTATGTATAAATGATTTATTGAATATGTTGACTGACAGTTGCGTCAATATAGTGACTGTTTGTATTGGCACCAGCAACCACTCATGAACAGATTCTGTTTGATTTTATTACAGTTGGTAGACGACTTTCATAATTAATTCAATTATACTAAATGTCATACTCATTGTTATTGTTTAGTTAGTTAATTGTTTTATTAACTTTGATAGATCTAGATCAACTTTAAATATTTTACCAAGTAGTTGCTCGAATAAAAGAATGAGTATTTCGTTTTGTTTTTAATGAGATGTCCGTCACCACGTTGTTTACTAGTTTCCTGTACAAAATATTCTGAATCCAAGTTCACAGGAAGTTCTGAATCAGGAAGCGTGGAATCACCGATGGGTGTTTCACTCCAAAAGTGATTAGATATCATCAAATGATTCAAAATTATGCGTGGGTTTATATTAACGTGTCATCAATTCAACGGCGCGGTGGTAAACGGCATTAAGTCTTACTGATTAGGTCTTTATTTCGGATGATTACAAAAAAAAACTGTTAACCCTTAAAGAAGGAACCAAGCCTATCAATAAGCTTATTGCAATCCGATAAATGTGTTAAATTACACCTCCTGATTCCAAAATTCAGTTCTTAGTCGATGCCAGAACCTTTTTAACTAAACTGCAAAGACTAATAACCTCGTCGATACAAAATACAAATACTTGGATGATGACTTAATTTCCTAGCCATGACAACAGCAGTCTGTTTAGGACTAGGCCTTAACTAATCTTAATCGTCAACCCATTCAGCTGCCTTGGAATGGTTCAGTGGCTTCTAACCACAATTTTCACCTGAGAGACATGTCTCTGAGGTAGAAAATGTTTCTGTCGTTAATGATTGGTGTTTGTATATTGCAGGGTACTGGGTCCAACAGCAGTCCTACAGTTGTCGGAGCGCGATGAGCCGCCGCCGGCGACCGCGCGCCCGCTCTATTCGCTGGCGATGCGCGGCGCCGTCATTTGCTTCTCAGGATTCCGAAAAAAGGATGAACTTGTTAGTACCTACTTAGTATTTTATTTTTATAATTGATGATGGATTGAGTCGACTTTGTGCCGATAGTGACGTGTTATCAAATAATTTGAATGTTAAATTTAGGTTCGTTAAATAATTTATTTGGCTGCTTGGTAATTAAGACGAGTCACTTTCATGCATCTTGCTTTACGTAAACATAAGCATGGAAAAATTGCGGTTGCTGTCGGATGACAATATCGATCAACATGCCATATTCAACTTCAGCGAATCTGTTGGCATTTGACATGAATAATGATCGTTTAATTTGACGTCATGTGCATGATCACAGTTACAGCTCAGTATTATTAATGGTCATAATTTTTAAGATACACTTGTTTATATTTTGTGTTCACACGATAACAACACAATGTTGAAATGCGTGTAGGTCATTTATGAATGAGTTCCGCGTGTACAATAGCTTTATTATTCGGCAGACGTACCTGATAACCCTGATCCACTACATGGGCGGGTCGATCCGCAAGGACATGTCGAGTAAGGTGACGCACCTGATAGCGGCGGCAGCGACGGGCGATAAGTACCGGTACGCGTCAGGGTTCGGCCTGCCCGTGCTGGAGCGGTCCTGGGTCGACGCCTGCTGGGAGCGCCGCGATGACCCCGCCTGCCTAGCCACCGATGATGACGTCATTGTAAGTATATTATACCTACATAGTATTTGCAGGTATTATCAACATTTTCACTTTCCCACTACTGACTTAATCCACTACGCAGGCCAAGTGTAGGTTGGTGGATGTTTTCAATTTTTTAGTCCTAGGACATGCCCGTTTCCTCACTATGTTTTCCTTCATACATGCGTAAATAATACATCTTTTACACTTGATTGTAACACAGGTAGTCCTTCTGCCCCGATCATGTTTATACATCTGGCAGTACAAGCACGCCAGTTGCGTGTACTACGCACCTGACTTTTTTGAAGGACATCACCATAGACTGTATTATATGCTTATTATTTATTCAGAATTAAATGTACATTGACATGTAATAGATTGAAAACTGTAATATTTTAATGTTTGGTAAATAGCGGGACTAAATTAATTATAAACATTTTAATAAACTGGGTAATCATCATCATAGGGTTAGAGGACCATTTGTGCCTAAAGTTATCTACAAATGTATGAGTTCTTACTCCTTATAATCGATGAAAGGAAAACGAAGAAAACAAAATAAATAATAATATTAATTTTATTGCAACCAATCTAAGCAAGATGCTGTAATTACAGAAAGAACACAAACTCAAAGTGTTCGCGGGCGCTCGCGTCTGCTTCGTGGGTTTCCCTGAGGATGAGACCCAGCACATGGCCGAGGTGCTGGCCAGCAATGGCGGCGGCACTTGCCAGCTCGACGACCCCGACTGCACGCACGTTGTGAGTACCACACCTTCTATACTACACACCACACAAGCCCAATAATCCCGCCGTAATCTCATTCGTGATTTATTTGATGGTGTAAGCATTGCCTATAAAACTGATAGCACTCAATAGTTTACGCTAGTTTCAATTGTCTCCCTATGAGAAAAGCAAAATGTTTACAAACAATTCCAAGCTGTGGTGCAGTTGCGCCTTTAACAATGCAATAACCCTTCTTCAAGGTTAACCATATTAAAATCGAATTCAGCAAGAAGACACCTAGTGTTTTGTTTACCCACAGTCCGTCGAGACTCAGAGTTAATGTACTTAGTTTGTTAACAATGCAATGATCATTTTAGAACCTCCCAAATGGCAGTAAATGTCCCACAGAACGTTTACCTCTGCGTACCATGCATACCTGTTTATTTATATACTTCATGCCACATTACACATTATTAGTAACTAATTTTAGCAATATGAAGTCAGCATGCACGTAGATATACCTGGGTACACGTATCACTCTTAGTTAGATACATTGTAGACAATATAAATTAGCTAGTAGCACCATTCTTGTTATTATGACACATTTTGACACCTCTCAATTTCTTCCGATGACTGCGTATTTATTAGCGATCCTTCAATGCCAGCAGGTGTTTGATTAACAATTTATCAGTACAAACAACGACTAGATGAGAGCGGACTCAATGTCACTTGTGTTGCGTATTTTGTATGCACATGATAGATCTTTCAATATTAGAAACACTCTTGCGCGTTTAATTTTATTGTTTGTTTCGTTTCTCCTTTTTTATCCCGATTTGGTCTTCCGCCTGTCAGGATACACCTTTGAACCATTTCCACATCCCTCACCGCACGACGCAAAGTCGACCCATTGTTTTCTTTTCATTATTTTATTAACACTTTGATGTTATCATGAGTTTCATAGTATTGTTTGTTCACTCACATACGCTGTTGTACAATAATTGCGCACATACCTCATTCAGCTTATGTGTATATTACACGACGTCCATATAATCACACCTACGTACTTCTAGTATGGTTTACATTCGTTACATGTTGTATAAAGTGTCGACTTGCTTTCTTACTATGCACTCTAATCCACCAGACATATATACTTCTGAAACACCTTTATGTTGTACATGTAACTACACAAATCAGTTTCATGAATCACTTTTTCGTATATCTCTCTTCATACATCTCAATTATGATCAAGAACACATGTTTTGTAAGCTAAAACTCATAAAGAATAAAATCAAGTCTTCGCTAGGCAGTCGCTTTCTGTGTTTAACTACCTCTATCACGATAATAACATATTATTATCGTCGTGCATGTTTGTATTGGAATGGCTTCATTACATCATTGCGTGGTGTGTTTCACACATGTTTCAGGTAATGGCCAATGGGGAGACTTTCGGTCGTTCGCTTGTCCTATCACCTCACCCGAGTACACCTAACTCAGCGAAACCATCCCGCGCCACTCCCAATCGCTCCCAGTCCACTCCCAAGAGCTCCCTGTACCGCCGCCTGTCGGCGCGGCTGTCGGGCCGGCGCAGCCCCGCCAAGCACGACTCTAGCGACATGTCGCACGACGAGCGCGACCAGCGCGTCACCTGCGCACGGAACAGTATTAGAGAGAAACAAGCCAAAGCTGCTAGCCAAGATCAAACAGATAACTCCACCATTAGTTTTATAGGGAAATCCTTCACTGACGATTTGTGTTTCACTTATGACACCACTAGAAGTCCTCCGCACGTTGAACGTGTAGAATTACGCAAATATAATATTTGTGATAAAGAAAATAACAAAAATATATCTCAGTTTATTCACGGATCTGATAGAATTAACTCTAAAGATAAAAGAGAAGTATTTAGAAATAAGTCCTTGAACGTATTTAACTTAGTCGATTGCCTCACTGAAGCGGGATCCATGCACTCGTCTCTAACGAAGAGTCTGTGTGACCTCGACTCTAAAGATGACCCAGTATTTCTGTTGGCTAGTTCCACTGGCTGCAAAGATTTGCAACATTCAACAACCACAATTTCCTCCGGCAAAAAAAGAAGTCGTAACTCCACAGATTCTAATTTCCAAGTTAGCACAGTTGACGCTAATTTGTCCCCTGACAAATGTGAAGAAAGCAACTGGAAGTCAATTAAGAGACTCAAAATAAAGGACTCTTTCAAGTTTAAAAACAGACCCACTATATTCAAAAGGACGAAGAAAGACTCTGTTTCTAAAGCAACTGGCGAAATCGTAGTAGAGCCAGTGAGTCCAGAAAGCGTGAAGCCGACCGATCCGGCCGGGGAGTTTGTAGCGTCCACATCTTCGCCGATCAAAGAAGATGATAACGCATCAATATCCTCAATGAACACAAGTAAACAGTCGGGGTTCTTTGATATTTCATTTGCTTCAATTAGGAGTTCAAAAACCGTCAAATCTGCCTCTAAGTTACGACGGAGTGTTAAATCGTTCACGGCTTCGTTCAGGAGTGAAAGGAAAAAGAAATATGAAAAACGAGCTGAACGTAATACAGTAGAAGTGGACGCATGCCACCTACCCTCAGATCTCAAAAACATTTCGACACCAAAGAGACTATACGATGGGATGAACTTAGATATTTCACCAGTTCAAGTGGACACCGTGGACAGCACTCACCTAGTCACCCCGCTTAGAGATCGTGACGCCGACGTAGATGAACTTGACGATTCCACCATTTTTAAAACGCCTCAAAGCGTGTGGCTCCGAACCCATCGTCATTCGATCTGCGGCGGCTCCGAGCTGCGCCTAAGCGTGCCCACCGGCACCGGCTCGCCACTAGCCCGCGCCCCCGCCCCCTGCCCTGCCCCGCCCGCTCCCCGCTCCGCCCGCGACCAGCCGCCGCCCGCCTCGACGCCCCCCATCCGCGACGCCCACACCATATCGCAATGCCATGGAATATCGCTGCCGGTACTAACACTATTTTATTCAATACTACTAAAAAATATAGTAGCTTGTCATGCCATCGAACATCAGCGGTCATGGTCTGTGTCGTACCCGCGGAGAGGCCTCCCTCGGCCTCGAAGCGGGCCTCGCTGCATGTCATATAAGATATATCTGCACCTTGAGAACTTTAGACGCTTAAGAAGGCCTGCGCACATGAGTACGCCTTCATGATATTTGCGTAGGAATCCCGATCGACGGGTCTAGTCGGTATTGGTGGAGGATCAGAACGTCTAGCTTACTTTTTATGATTCCTAATGTTCAGCTGTGTGTATTCAGGTCGTGGATGAGCACAATACGGTCGTAGCGCCGGATTGCTCGACGCGGGTGCACGTCGTGAAGGCCGAGTGGTTCTGGGCCTCCGTACAAAACGAGGAGGCGCAGGACGAGCGAGATTACCTCTTCAAAGATGTAAGTAACAATTATTTTAGAATTTACTTTAAAGTTAACTATGTCACTCGGGATCTGGAATATTGTAGTTCTCAATCAGTGATAAGAATTTAATGATAATAGCATTTTTTGCGATTACCCTTTACAAACAACTTGACTTTTGAAGCAACTATCTGCAGGGTACCAATCTTGGTATGGGCAAATAATTATTATTTTTTGTAAATTTAATGTCACTTCCTTGGAGAAAGTTGTTCATATCAGTAGTTTTTAAATAATCGCATCTTTCCGTTACAGCCTGTATAAAGCCTTTAGTATAGTGTGAAGTCTAACACGATTTACTTTGACAGTACCTAGATGAAGTGTCACGACGGTCGTCAGTGGGCGGCGCGGGCGCGGGTGGTGGCGCATGTGCGGCGGCGGACGAAGCGGGCGCCGTGCAGCCGGCGGGTGAGGCGGGCACCCCGTCGCACCTGCAGCGCCTGCGCAAGCGCAAGCTGCGCGGCGGCGACTCGGCGCTGCACAAGCGGCGCTCGTCCGTTGGTGACGCCGTGCTGCTGAGCCTGTCCGGCAACCTGCTCGACTGCACGCCCTCGCCCGACGGGAAGCAGCTACTTGAGGGTACGTTACTTCTACTTATCTAAGACGTCTACACTTGAATAGGGATGATGACTAAAAAATATGCATCAGATAATAATCCGTCAGGTAGAAATATTGGACACGTACATTTTTTTTTGTCACGTTAACATAAAATGACAACGATACAGTGCGTTGAAATTTCGTGTGACGTCACATGTTAGAACACTTACTTTCAAGTGACGGCACAAGCCCCACTCCTGGACTTTGTGCTTTATCTTTGTCATTTTTTATTAATTTGATAAAGCAAAAAATACATGTCCAATATTATTTGACAATCTCACTGGCAGACTAAATAGAATTATCATTTTTCCACCCAGGAATCATCCCTATTAAGAACTGTAGAACATCAGCATTGAAATGCTGATTACTACAATGTCTGGAATGTAGCATTATGTACCGCAAGATGTTTCTTGAGTGAACATTTGTAATGAAAAAATTACGAGAATCAAATCAAGTCTCATAATTTTAAGGTGAAAAAGAAATGTCTGTCGTTTCTTGATCGCCGACGTCGATCGGCGTTTGATGCAATATGATGAGTGCATTGTCGACATGCACAATGCATTGCAGATGTTGAATCCATATTATTATGTTTGTGCATTTATTACGACTTCTATTTCTGTTTACTCGTAACCACAATAGTATGTTATTATTGCAATTGCCTTGTTGGGCTGCCGGCTCTAACTGTGGTCTTTGTGTTCATAGAGTCGGAGGTTCCCGATACAGTGGTCAGAAAACTGTTGTCGCCTCGGCAGCAAGTATTTATGGAGCTTCTGCAAACAGAATCCAATTACGTTGGGATACTACATACGATAGTTAATGTAAGATATTACCTTCATAATAAAAATAACTGTAAACAATGCAGGCCTCAAATGCATAAGATTTATATCACAATAAAGAATCACATAATAATATTTCTCTTGTCTATATTCAGATGTTCAAGCAACCGTTGGAAGAGATGGCTGAGGACGATAATAGTAATGGCAAAAATCAAGCATTGCTCAATAATACTGAACTCAAAATTATATTTGGAAACTTACCGCCTATTTATGAATTACACCAGTAAGTAGCAAGGAGAATTTGATTACAGTGTAAATCCACGTTTCCAACTGCAACCAGCTCGCATGTAAGTTGCATTACGTTGCGGGCTAGCCTGCTATAACGTGATCAATCGCTCAATCGACCCTGAAATATAAAAAAACTGCATCAAAATCGGACTAGTACTAGTTTTGGAGAAAAATGGCAACATGGATTTGCACAAACATCCTCTCACCCCAAACGCGTATACCGTCTCCGTTCCGTCGTAGGTAATAAAAATAAACTTGCATGCCGGTTGCTTGCATTTGGATGGATACCCGGCCTAAGACCCCGTGTTTTTAAAGGCTGACTAATAACCGCGCGATATTTTCGACATCTGCTTTGTTTTAGAGCAAAGTATATATTCTTCTATGAAGTATTCTGTATTTTGAAATAGTCTTGAATGTTTGCTTTTGTAAAAAACTCTGCGACATATTTCTAAGTAGTACAAATTGTAGGCGAATGTTAGAAGAGCTGCGCTACGCTCAAGCGCATTGGAGCGAGGAGACGAGCATCGGACGGCTGGTGCTGCGCTACACGCCCGACATGGTGAAGGCCTACCCGCCCTTCGTTAACTTCTTCGAAAATACCAAGGAGATGCTGCAACAGTGTGACCGTGAGAACCCAAGGTTAGCTACCCTCATATCATACATGGTATAATAACATACTCCGTATACTTCGCCTGGTATTCTCTTCCCAGGATGGCCTAAGACTACGTCACGATAAGTGTTACCATTGATTGTCCTTTTTAGAAAATTTAGGTACTTTCTCATGTAGTTAATGAAAATAAAATAAATTACTAACTAAAATAACTATTTAGTAACTCATGTGATTCATCTATTTATTGTTAAATTTATTTGTATATTAAATTATTAGTTCATAATAGCTTTGTTAAGATAAACATGCATTTTGCTCGGGTAATTCAATCACACACAGTGGCAACATATCGAATTGACAAATGTCATACTGACAACTAGCCATTTCATTTCTATTGTCGTGTCGCTCACACCTATAGCGTTGTTTCGCTCTGTGAGTAAAATACTGTGGCTCCCAATCGTTTGTGGTGAACCCGTAAACTTTGATAGATACTCAAGAAAAATTGTTAATTGTTCCGTAAACTATAAAAACAGAAGTATAAAAGGCGGTGTAATAAGGTTTTTTTATTTTCCCAATGAAGAGACGCTATCATATGCGTGGCTTCAACTTTGTAACTAAATTCAACTAAAATAATTGGTATGTATGTGCCTTTCTACATAATATTTAATTTTCTACGCGTTGTAAATTCCATAATTTAAGTCATAGTTGTGTCAATACGCCTTTACCCCCGAACTTATTAACCTAACATAATTATTTTTGACTTATTTTAGTCAAGTCAAGTTTAGTGGGTTTTCGTCCCGAACTAAATAAAAATACTAATATGCAAACAATTAAAAAAAAGCAAAGTAATTAAATACAAAAAGTATCAAATATGACGATTTATTGAAAATTAAAAATATGTTGTACCTATTGTAATTTTTTTATCTTTTTCCCCACTAAAAAAGTTTGAGAACCGCAACGCAATCGATGACGTAGTCTTAGGCCAATCACGTGACCCAGCTGTCACGGGAGGAGACTACCTTGTCTTATTATACCATGATATCATACTTTTATTATTTCTTTATTGCTCAAAGTCATTAGTGCAGTTGTAGCGACATCTACGACGCCACATAAGAACGAATTACCTGACTTCAAACATAATCTTGCATCGTATGTTCTAAAAATGCGCCGAAAGCTTTGCTTGCGAAGTTTTCTTCGTGTTTTTTTAACATATAAAACAACGGGCAGTTTGCCGGACAAGATACATTACCCGTCTGGTCGTAGGATACTCTCATTTTGATGCAGGTTAGCGGGGCTTTCCACCCTGTTCCGCATAAGCTCTATGAACAGTTACCCGATTTTCCATTAAAATTTGATATTGACAACGCCTTTATTTTGTAGCAATAGTTTCGTAATTCAAGTGTTGCTACTGATGCGCGGTTGATTGTACGAGTTGAAAGAAGACATTTGATTTGCTACTAGACAAAACTTTGGCATACACCTTTTTATTATAAGCTTTTAATTAACTTACAATGCATGTATGTATGTGTGTTCGGGTCATATCTTGCAACTGAATTTAAAGCAGTTATCCTCCACCGATTAAGATGAAATTTTGCATACACGTTTAGTTTGGATGACAATGCATGATTAGATAAGTGACGTCATTCTAAATCCAATATGGCGGACGGCCCAAGATGGTGAACTAGTTTTTTGTGCACTGCCATGATATCAAATGAAAGGCCTTGTTGAGAATAATACGAAAAAAGGTTGTTCTATAAAAATTGATTTTTAATGAATCAATTATATTTGTTTCAGATTTCATGCATTCCTGAAAATCTGTCAAACCAAGCCAGAGTGTGGCAGACAAAGTTTACAGGAGCTACTAATAAGACCAGTGCAGCGGTTACCTAGTATAAGTTTATTACTCGACGGTGAGTTTTCTTCTTCTATATTTTATTTTTAAAACAGCAAAATGTCCTCCACGATAAGGCGCCGGCTGACAAGCTTTTAATCTTCATCAGTTCCAATTTTGACTTGAACCAACCTTACCGTGACGTGTTAAACTATCATGGTTCCACTGTAGGAGTGAGACAGCTATACAAGACAAATGGTGCTGTCCCATTTTTACAACGGAATCGTAATGGCATTGACACGTCATAGCACGGCCCCTGTTCTTGCAATCCAGGAGCGTGTGTCATATGACTCTTATGTCATTGACATTAGGTTTATATTGCAATGATTAATGTCATAAAATGCAAGAAAAATGTTAGAAACTAAAATCTCATTCTTTGTTGTTATCATCAATACTATACTTGAACTTATAATAACAGGTCATATTCAATCAATCCATTGTTACTAACATCGACTTTGTCTTTATTCAACTTGATTTTTAAATGACCAGTTTTTTTTTAAAGAAAGATGTTTCATAATTTGATAAAGATCTCAAAATTCTGAATTCAAATAATAAGCAAATTCACTGTTGTTCCAGACATATTAAAGCACACGCACAAAAACAACCCTGACCACGGCGCCCTAGTGCAGGCGCTGGCGGGGCTGCGCGAGGTCATGTCGCACATCAACGAGGACAAGCGCAAGACCGAGGGCCAGCTGCAGATGTTCGACATCTACAACGACATCGATCAGTGTCCGGTATGCTATACTAATTTACGCGAGATCTACCTTATGATGACGATGGGGACTCCATTTTCCGCACTTGGTCCGACTCCCATTTGGTCCGTTGTACGGCCGTACGTTCTACGTTATTTAGAAAATGGAGATTTGAGAAAAATACCAGACAAGTGCGAGTCAGACTCGCGCACGAAGGGTTCCGTACCATTATCGCAAAATACGGCAAAAAAAACACGTTTGTTGTATGGGAGCCACACTTAAATATTTATTTTATTCTGTTTTTATTATTTGTTGTTATAGCAGCAACAGAAACATATCATCTGTGATATGTTTCTATGTGTATAAATTTAAACTGTCTAGTTATCATGTTTAGTGAGATACAGCCTGTTGACAGACAGACGGACAGTGGAGTCTTATTAATAGGGTTTTTACCCTTTGGGTACGGAAATTGGCCCTGAAATGAACTAGCCTACTCTCGAAAAAAGTAGTGTAGCGATGATGTCAGATGTCAAAAAATTGCCAATCTGCAATTGACCTGAAATTGCCAATCTGGCTCCAACTTTCCGAGACGTGACCGTGCCATTAACGGACCATCTTGAGGTTCTTGGCGTTACGTTGACTTCGACTCTCAATTTTGGCCCTTACATTGAGGCAAAGGCTTAGTTGGCTACCAAAAAATTGGGGATCCTTGCAAAGCTGTGAAGGTACTTCACGCCGGAATAGCTCCTCAATTTGTATCAAGCGCAAGTTTGATCTTGCATGGTACTGTTCTCATCTACAGATCTTTCAAATCAAATCTCCAAAGCCTTGAGCACCGTCGCCGAATAGGTTATTTTAAGGCAAGCGTGTCTCACCGTCGACCACATCATCGCTTACCAACAGGTGAGATAGTGGTCAAGCGTGAGCCAATATAAAAATAAAAACAAACTAAAATTATAAAGGCGCAACTTAGTGAGTGTGTGTTTTTGCATGTTTTTTACTTCTTCACGCTAAACCAGCTGGACGGATCTGTATGAAAGGAGAACGGCAGGCTTGTATGGGAGTTTCGTACCGCTAATAGAAATTTCGTATTTTGGAATATTTTTTGTTTTATTTAGTAGTTAATATGATAGATAATCCCTTTTTAAATTATTAGATTTTTTAAACTTGGGACGTAAATGTTATAACCAGTTTTATTTTTTAAGGTTATGTACTAGTGTACCAATGTAGATTGTTACATATAGGTAAATGTTGCATTATGTGTTATGTAAATTATTTGTTGCTATCTTTGTAGTGTTTTAATTACCACTAAGTAGGTAAATTTAGGTGCGGATCGTACCTACTCAGGGCATTAGGAGATACCTATATCCAGCAGCCGACTGCAACAGTTTGATTAATGATGAGTTTGATTATATTTAATGTTATTTCTATTTCTAAGTAATTAATTATCAATTCAATATTTGTGTTATTTTAAGGCAATTTCTAATAACATAACTGCGTTAAGCGTACGATTTTATAACGTTTATATATTAAAATCTTTTTCTTCCAACTACGTAGTCATGTTATCATTAATCACTACAAAACTGATCACAAAGTACGAATTTATTGCTTAGAACCAAAACAGTGCAGAAAAGTTATATGAAATCTCATTGTTGCACTGTTTTACTTTAATGCACTGTTTTGTATATTTTATCTAAACTAATTTTACAAAGCCGAAGAGTAGGTACTGTAGTTAGGGTAGGTAGAGTAGGTAGAATAGATAAAGTAGGTAGGGACGGTAGAGTAAGTAGAGTAGGTAGAAAAGGTAGAGAAGGAAGCTACAGTAAGTAGAGTAGGAAGAGTAGGTAGAGTATAGAGTAGGTAGAGAAGGTAAAGTAAGTAGAGTAGGTAGAGAAGGTAGAGTAAGTAGAGAAGGTAGAGTAAGTAGATTAGGTTGAGAAGGTAGAGTAAGAAGAGAAGGTAGAGTATAGAGTAGGTAGAGAAGGCAGGGTAGGTAAACAAGGTAGAGTAAGTAGAGTAGGTAGAGAAGGTAGAGTAGGTTAAGTAGGTAGATTAGGTAGAGAAGATAGACTAAGTAGAGTAGGTAGAGTTAGTAGAGTAGGTAGAGTAAGTAGAGAAGGTAGAGTAAGAAGAGAAGGTGGAGTAAGTAGAGTAGGTAGAATAGGTAGAGAAGGTAGTGTAAGTAGAGTTGGTAGAGTAGGAAGAGTATGTAGAGAAGGTAGAGTAGGTTGAGAAGGTAGAGTAAGAAGAGTAGGTAGAGAAGATAAAGTAAGTAAAGTAGGTAGAGAAGGTAGAGTAAGTAGAGTAGGTAGAGAAGGTAGAGTAAGTGGTAGAGAAGGTAGAGTAAGTAGGGTAGGCAGGTTAGGTTAGGCAGGGTAGGCAGAGTATGTAAGGAAGGCAGGGTAGGTAGGTAGTGGTAGGTAGATTGGTAGCCAGTTGACGGGAGCAAAGCCGCGGGGGTTAGCTAGTTTAGATATAAATTTACCACAGAGGTTTAATGTCTCCCATTAAGTTTAATATAAAATATATGCAGTAGATCGAAAAAGGTACTGGCGTGGTACGAGTACTGGCTGAGAAAAAAATCGGCTTATAAAACCAATTAGGTGAAAAAAATGCCCCGCATTTTGTACCATTGTAATAGTTATTTATGCTACAAGTGCGGAAGGTAGGTGATTTCCGATGAGTGGCATTTTTATTCACGAGCGAGCGAAGCGAGTGAGTGGATAAATCGACACGAGTCGGAAATCATTTTACGCACGTGTATCATACAACATTTTACTATGCATTGTGCGAGTAAATAAATAAATTAATAAAAGGAAATTAATAAAATGGCGGGCTTATTCAAGCGCGTCTCTGCGCGTTCAGCATATTCGCAGATTAACTAATAGTTCCTCGGGCATATCTACTGCGCATGTGCAAATAGCTGTCACATCGTAACGCAATAAGGCACGAGCAAAATATACGTTAAAGTTAAAGAGATAAAGTAGGTAGGGACGGTAGAGTAAGTAGAGTAGGTAGAAAAGGTAGAGAAGGAAGCTACAGTAAGTAGAGTAGGAAGAGTAGGTAGAGTATAGAGTAGGTAGAGAAGGTAAAGTAAGTAGAGTAGGTAGAGAAGGTAGAGTAAGTAGAGAAGGTAGAGTAAGTAGATTAGGTTGAGAAGGTAGAGTAAGAAGAGAAGGTAGAGTATAGAGTAGGTAGAGAAGGCAGGGTAGGTAAACAAGGTAGAGTAAGTAGAGTAGGTAGAGAAGGTAGAGTAGGTTAAGTAGGTAGATTAGGTAGAGAAGATAGACTAAGTAGAGTAGGTAGAGTTAGTAGAGTAGGTAGAGTAAGTAGAGAAGGTAGAGTAAGAAGAGAAGGTGGAGTAAGTAGAGTAGGTAGAATAGGTAGAGAAGGTAGTGTAAGTAGAGTTGGTAGAGTAGGAAGAGTATGTAGAGAAGGTAGAGTAGGTTGAGAAGGTAGAGTAAGAAGAGTAGGTAGAGAAGATAAAGTAAGTAAAGTAGGTAGAGAAGGTAGAGTAAGTAGAGTAGGTAGAGAAGGTAGAGTAAGTGGTAGAGAAGGTAGAGTAAGTAGGGTAGGCAGGTTAGGTTAGGCAGGGTAGGCAGAGTATGTAAGGAAGGCAGGGTAGGTAGGTAGTGGTAGGTAGATTGGTAGCCAGTTGACGGGAGCAAAGCCGCGGGGGTTAGCTAGTTTAGATATAAATTTACCACAGAGGTTTAATGTCTCCCATTAAGTTTAATATAAAATATATGCAGTAGATCGAAAAAGGTACTGGCGTGGTACGAGTACTGGCTGAGAAAAAAATCGGCTTATAAAACCAATTAGGTGAAAAAAATGCCCCGCATTTTGTACCATTGTAATAGTTATTTATGCTACAAGTGCGGAAGGTAGGTGATTTTCGATGAGTGGCATTTTTATTCACGAGCGAGCGAAGCGAGTGAGTGGATAAATCGACACGAGTCGGAAATCATTTTACGCACGTGTATCATACAACATTTTACTATGCATTGTGCGAGTAAATAAATAAATTAATAAAAGGAAATTAATAAAATGGCGGGCTTATTCAAGCGCGTCTCTGCGCGTTCAGCATATTCGCAGATTAACTAATAGTTCCTCGGGCATATCTACTGCGCATGTGCAAATAGCTGTCACATCGTAACGCAATAAGGCACGAGCAAAATATACGTTCTGCCAAACATATTCAATAAATATTTAAAATTAATTTATTGATCAAAATCTACATCTAGAGTAATTAAAAACGCCTAAAATGAAGTATTAGTTTTTTTTTTACCTTTTATATGAATGATAATCTGTACATAATTAATTTTTAAAACTTTTCTCAAATAATAAAAACTCTATGCGTCGGGCTGACGTTGGAGTTAAAAATTAAAAAAATAAAAGCACTAGTGAAAAAAAGTGACACTTTCCGCACAGTTTGGCTGCTTGGAAAACCGCTCTTTTTGAGGACATGCATTGTAAAACTTTGATTGGTAGGTACTTCATGTTTAGCAAGAAAAGTATAAAAAAATGGAAATAGATGAGAGGTAGATTGGTAGTTGAAAGAAAAGTAGATTACGCACCTCGCTAAAGTGAGTAATTAATGCACTCGTGTTAATTTAGTGCCCTCGCATGTGCTCGGGCACCAACATAACACTCATGCATTAATAACTCACTTTGCGCTCGATGCAACAATCTACTATAGATTGATGTTATTAATTAATCCGAAGTTTTAAAATAGTAAACTTACATGCAAATAAATGGCTTAGTTGACATAATAAGTGGTACAAATTCTATAACCGAACAACAGAAAAAGTATGCGGTACAAAATCTGCCATTCACCTTTGGCACAGAGATAGATTATAGTTCGGAATAGCACATAGGACTTTCCAAGTTTCGAGCGGGTGAAGCCGCTTGGCAGAAACTGGTAATAAATAAATAAAATAACCCTTGTACGTAGGCCCACCTCGTGTCTTCTCACCGCTCGTTCGTGTCGCGCTGCGAAGTGGTGGAGCTGTCCAAGGAGCTGTCCGGCCGCGGAGACCACCTCGTGCTGTTCCTCTTCACCGACACAATGGAGGTCTGCAAGAAAAGATCCAAAGTGAGTATGTTCACATCACATACATTTACACTACTCCTCGGTCAAAATAGCTGGGCTCTTGGTGCTGTCGCGTCACTCTGACGTCTTGACGCAAGGAGCCGCGCGGTCAGTTGGCCACCCCACCTGAGCGGCTCCCTCAACCCTCCCGGTTGATGTGCACAGTTATTTTGACTGACTATACATTACTTCCAACAATATTCTTTCTTAGGAAATCCAAATTAATGTCTCTTTCCTAACACAAATTCAAAACAGTAAAATAATCGAATAGTCTTATGGATGGCCGGGGAAAACCAAAGACCTTATACTTCTTACTACTAGACTGTATACCAAAAATTTTTGTATAGCTTAAATGAAATCTATTACCATACATCTAGGTTATCTATTCCCTTATAAGCGGTAGCTAACCAAAAGCGGTCCTGAGCGAGAGGGTGCCCGCTGGTAGTGTGTCCTTGTCTGACATCTTGCCAGCTCAACTAATCATTGGGTTTGGTAGAAATGGTAGAAAATTTTATATTTTCTTTTTTATGTAATACCAAAACGAACGAATAAAAAATATATTTAAATACGTTTCAAAGTCTATGAAACTTTGAAGCGTATTTAAATATTTTTACAGTTCCTTTAATGCATCAATTCATTGTATTTAAAAAATAATTCATTAATACTGAGTAAGAGTAGTACTTTTAAATGTTTGGGCCTGGTAATACTAAATGTAGGACCACCAGGTTTGTGGAGTTTTTGGCGGGTTTTGTTCGAGTAAAATTCAGCGGCTGTTAATATTATTCGCAAATTGATTCCTAGTGGAATAAAATTGGTGAAGTTAAGTTTCTCAACTGTCGACGCAACTGGACATTAAGCGAAATAATTGAGATCCTTTGGGGTATTTCAAAGCATCATCTGAAGACTGCAGGATCATCTCACGCCTCTCCTTCATGAGCTTGAGAGTAAGATCAGAGAGCTTTTTGTTCTTATCTATACTATGGGTCTTGAAGAACAAGACTTATCCAGACTTGGGATTTGAGGGTTATCGAGTCCCCCGCTCTCTTCGAACTTCAGATAACCCTATAAGACTCCATCGTAAACTGCTCAATTCCTCTTCGAGTTCGGTGATCTTATCTTCGGTCCGGAGTCCGGAGTGTGCGCGTGTTGTACGTTGCCAGGTCCTGTCGTCGGTATTTGTTGGGGTAGCCGGATCTCGTCCGGGATTCTTTGCACCCCATGCCATACCTTAACCTAGATCGCTACCGTAGTCGAGGGTAGGCAGGCTGCCGGGCACTAAGGACTATGTTTTATTTGTGCTATTCATGGGGAGTGCTTTGCAGGCGGGTTGGCGATCCCAGTATGGTTGTTACAAATGCACCGAGAACGCTGCTGCCCATTCTCTGGTTTGTCCCTTAGTCGCCTCTTATGACAACAATGGAAAAACATGGGCTGTTGCAATTATTTATGCCCGACACCAAGTGATGTAGATTCCAAAAAATATACACACGTTCCTTTTTTTTTCCTTGAATTTGGTAGGTTTAGGTAGCGTAGTTAGGGAGGATATATACATATATCGGGATACTTACACTATTGTTTTTACAATCAATTTGTCCCTTGTTATGTTTGGTCATGGTCACCTCATTAGAAAGAGACACACTACCAACGGGAGCCCTCTCGCTCGGACCGTTTTTTGCGCCATAGTGCACAGTCTAGTAGTAAGAAATACGTATAAGGTCTTTGGGGAAAACTCAGACCATGACGAAAACAGAAGAAAAAAAATGCATTTAATGACAGGCAGATAACATTGACAACTTATTTTAAATTATAATTAATCACATCACAAACCTAATTGGCTCATTTTAGTTGTTTGCTGGATGGACATCATGGACATCCAGCAAACAACAAAATTAACATTGTATTGATTGTTTCAGGCTTTTAACAGTAAAAGCCCAACGAACGGCACCGGCACGATGCGGATAGGTTCGAGCAAGCCCTACAGGCATATATCGCTGATGCCACTTAGCACCGTCAAACGCGTCGTCGATATTAGGGAGGCTGAAGGTAAGCTATTATATTTATGATCTGCATGCTCTTTAAAAACGCCTTTATTTTGTAACAATAAGGTCGGTTTTCGGTGTTTAAGTGCGTTAGACTACTCCTGGCGTACGGTTGGCAAAACCATTGTTAATCTGATAATTTACCACCTTTAGAACATTTCCAAATATTACTTGATGTAGAGGGAGAGATATTCCAAAGTAACGATTGATGTATTGTGTGTGCGATGATATGATTAACGAAATTAAATTTGATTCAGGGAAGAATGCATGAGTTAAACGTTTTGCTAACAGCAAATTAACATGGGATAAGGGCAGATGAAAGATCAAAATGCCAAACTAAAACGTATGCCATCGAGAAAGATTTTGTAATTCTCTACTCTCCGTCCAGCTTTGTATTTAACTGACAGGTGCACGCTTAAGAAGTTTCGTAATTATTATAGACAATAAAATCAATACTTCATGGATGCTTAAAGTAGTGAAGCTACATGCTTATTCGATCCGTTATTCCGATGAATTAAAATTCATATTTGAATCGAGTTTACGTAGCAGTAAAACTCGCAGTGTACAGGTGTGAAGGTAAAATTTGAAAAAAAATTATTATTTGATTTCTAAATATAGGAAAACAGCAAATAACGATGTTATCATGATGAATCGTTGTATTCTTCTCCATATAAACTAGAATCCTCAGTACTTAAATTATGCATAAACATTTTTTAAATTGATTAAAATTAATCATTGATAAAGTCGATTGTTATAAGAAATCGAATCGGTACCGCATTAGTTCATCACTAAATGATTAATTTTTGAGCTGTCAAATGTAAAATTATAGGCTGGGCGGAGAGTAGTTCTCTTTAAAGTGTCAAATTTGTTCACAGACTGTCACAACGTATTCGCGCTGATGTGCCGCAACAATCAGGAGCTCAAAGAGAAACTCTTCTCGTTCATGATTACCGACGAAACCGTAGACAAGTCACACTTTCTTCGACAACTTTGCAGGCAAATGGCCAATACTGTCTGCAAAGCTGATGCTGTAAGTTTACTTGTACTATTTAGATTGCTTATAAAATGACAATAGGGTATATGCATCATAAGATATATTTCTTGACCACACAAATAGTGAAAACAAAATTGATCGGAAAACGAACAAGATATAACAATTTAAAGAACGAAACTAAAACGCCGTACCTATAGCAGTTGTATGGGCGTCGTGCTAACTGACACGTCGTGGTAGATAGCACGTCGGACTTCTCTTTCTAAGTTTCAACTTTGACGCTTTATAACTTCGTCTCTGACCAAGTTATTTAAAAAAATCGTTCATATTTGTTTACTAAAGTCAATAAGTATTTCATTTAGCAAATAAAAAATTACATGCATCTTCCCTATTACCTGAGATAGCTTCGTTTACCGTTACTCAAGTATAGTTATCGGCACGTAACTTGGCAAGCTTTTGGCGTAGCGGGGGTAAGTTCGCGCATAGTGCGTGAACTGACCAACCACCTTATAGAGCGAACGGAACGTGGATGCGACGCAATTGGTCAGTCGATTCTTGAGTCTACTGACCAACCAATCGCGCGCTCGGAACGATGCTAAACGAACCCTGCGTCCCGCTTGGTAACCAAAGAGACCTGAAAAATGACTTGTGCGCATCTGACGGCTCTTGCCAAGTTACGTGCCGAAGACTGTACTAAGTTCCAAATAAAACATTTAAAATGACACATTGCTTACAGGATAAATTTCTGGCGTGCCTAGAGTCGCACCAGCTCGATATCGACACGAGCGAACTCGCTTTGAGCACACTATCTAAAGTGTCTAAATTCGCAGCGCGCACCAGAATCAAGGTATGAATTATTTCAAAGCACTTATCATAAAACATAACTTTGACTTAAATTGAATGATTTCTTGATGAGAGCCTTGTCTAGGCTAACAATACACTGACCCAAAGCAAATGAGATTGTTAACCTCTTGGCTCTCGAAACTTTTTAAAATATGTGTAAATGAATAAAGCATGAATTAGATGATACAGATTAGCTTAGCTTGGACATAGAAATAACAAGCACATAACTGTTATATTGGTAAGTTGTACAACATGTCAGAATGCCACATAGCTCCAGGACTCGTCACAAGCATTTCTATGTAACTAAGGCATGATATTGTAGTCTGCAGTCGTTTTGCATTCGATTATGTCAACGTGTTATAACAATAGCTATACATTCATTTACTCTTCGAATTTCTAAATTGAAAATAACTTGGGCGTTTTATTTATATCCATCAACATGCTGAAAATAAATTGTAAATATATATTAACGTCGATATGTAAAGAAGAGGAAAGAGTAGTTCAAACTCAGTTGCGACCACAGTGTAGTAAATACAGTGCGCGTATGCGCATATTTCTCCTATGAACTAGACTTAAATTTCAGTCAAGGCGATGGTGAAAACAGTCTATGGACTATTCAAATTTACAGTCATTCACAAAAGATGGCCACCACAATGCCAGCTTGATGCTATCTGTGTATCCCTTGTCCACCAGTTAATATTTGCGCTTACGAGCTGCTCGTGTATATAGGAAGGGAAAGGGAGCACGCCTTAATCATTGTTTGTTACTTTGTGGTCGCTGGTATTGACGAGCAGCTAGGTGTGGTAGCTGTGTAGGTAGCAGTACTAGGTGTGTACTCGTAGTTAAGGGCAGTTGAGCGCAGTAGTGGACCGTGGTTGTGTTGTAGCTGGAGGCGCTGGCGGGGCTGACGGGGCTGCTGCGGCCCGAGCCGGGCTCCGGCCTGCTAGACACATGGGTATTGCGCGCTCACTTACTCGCACAGGTCTGACGCGGCTCTGCCACACTCCTCTCGCTCCGTCCCCGACTAATATGTTCATCCGCACACTGCTTCCTGTGTATGTTATCTTAACATTTGTGCATTTAGATGTGTTTGGACTTTGATAGACCTATTTATCGGTTCTTCGGCTTTTGTTTAAGCGGTCCGTATAATGCTTTAAAATTTGTATGAAACAATCGCATTTCGAACAGCGGTCGCTTAAATTGATGGTTACCTAAACCTCCGTCCCTTTTACACTTCTATTTGAACACATCATTAGCATTAACATCTCATTATTCAAAACTCATGTTGGGTTAAGGAGCATTATTCATTTAATAATACAATATGTAGAGGAACACCGCTTAAATGATAATGGTATTTAGCTGTTTGGTACTGTACGGTATGCTTGTGTTGAGGCAGTGAAGTGAGCTGATGACTAGGTGTCGGTTCTACAAATTAAAGCACAGGAATCAGTGCGCGCACAGTAAACACTCGAGAATTGCTTAATTCAACGACATTGCATTGTCAACCAAGCTTAATTACTCAAATGTATTGTAATTTCCCTGCAAATGTATCTTGCTTAATACCTCAATTTCTTCCCGGAGAGAGCGAGGTTCGAAGGAGTGAATGTCTTAGTTAATGCTTAGCTTCAAATCCTTTGTGATTAACTGTCTCTGTCTGTGAGCGTGCCATACCAGTGGTGTTCTAACATGTCATCCATACAAACACTTTCATTATTGTTGCTAAAATCCTTTGTGTTTTTTCTGAAAGCGGGCATGGTTTTGTCTTGTGATAAGGTTTTGTTTACTGAATTTAATACTGTTTATGTTTTAGTCTATATTTTCCCTTGAATATAAATGTAAAGGAACGTCTTCACTGAGAGCATTCGACGTCTAATATTCGAGTGGTGTGAACGTTCAGCCAAGCGTTACAAACATCACACGCAAGCGCGATCTTCGGCCGGTGTGGACGTTGCAACGATTTTCGCGGAAACGGCTCGCATTCGAATGTTCACACAAATAAAACGCTCGTACTCAAATAATGAAATGAATGTGTATTTATGTAGGAATATTACTGGCCACTTGTAAAGCAAGGAACAGTTCCTTGATCTCAAGTGTTTGTGACCTTCTTGGCCAATCATAATATTGTGCAAGCTCGCAAGCGAATGTTCGACTCGAACGTTCATAGTTTTGCTCGAAATTGAATGCTGGGCTCGCTGGGAAGCATTTGGTGCTCGCTTACGATTGCTTGTTTACAAATGCTCACGAAATAATGCTCCCAGTAAGGACGTTCCTTAATAAAAGATCAATTTCTGACTTGCAAGTTTATTAAACTTAGTTTTTTAGCATGTTTAGTTTATACATTTTCTTTTTATTTGGTCCTAATAAGAAATAAATAAACCCGTTTAGTGTAGTCTGTAAGTTCATCGAGTAATCTGATTGTATGATATGCAGGTGGGTCGTGCGTTTTCGTTTAACAAAACGCCGTCGAAGTTGAAGCGCGCGATGTCGTCGATGATCTCGCCGTTCGGCTCCACCTCCAACCTCACGCCCGCCTCGCAGCTAGCGCAGATGAGGCTCGCCAGCTGTAATAATATCAACGTGAGTGTTTACCATTCTACTAGACTCTACTAATATTATAAATAATGCGAAAGCGTTTTTGTTGATTTCTCTGTTTGACCTTCTTTCATGCAGCAACGGACCAACGGATCGACTTAATTTTTATAGACAGTTTTAGGGCCGAGGGGGGGGGAAGACATACGCTTTTTATCTAGAATAAACGCACGGTTCCTGTTGGATGGACCAGGAGAGCGAAGTGATTGGTAAAAGCTAGTTATTTTACACCACGGCTGCTGTATCGGTAAGGGTGCCATAAACCAATATCATCAACAACAACGTAGTGCAAAGCTTTCTGTTTGTGAACCCTTTCGGCATTAGATGGTTTCACTTGCTAGTGCTCTCAGTAGATTGCTGACGCAGAGATTAAAGGAATAAATAAAAGTAGTGTGCAGTGTAAGGCAAGTCCTGTGTCCCCCGGCAGGAGATGGGCGCGAGCGGCGGCGGCGCGGCGGGCGGCGGCGAGGTGCTGGTGGCGCCGCTGTCGGTGCAGCCCACGCGCAAGGCGCAGCCCGGCGGCGCGCTGCGGCGCTTCTGACGCCGCAGCGCGCGCCGCGCCTGACCCGACGTGCAGCACTGCAGCACTAGCTGATAGCTCCACTAGAGGAACTCAGGGACGTAGCAATTTGATTGTAATTTATTTTGTTATGAAGCGGGCGGGCGAGGCCCGCTCGCAGACGTGGTGCGAGGAGTGCCTTCGAATTAATCCGTGAACGGGTTTGAATGGAATTGATTGTGCAGGTTTAGTAAATTATTCGAAAGTATTAATAAGTTGCAGTCGACCGACGGCCTATCGAGATCGAATAAGATTATCGATCGTTAATCAAAGTGTGCTTAGATGTTGTCATTAAAATGTATAAATTCATAATTATACAAGATTTGATTGTGAATACGCATATCGAACCGATTACTCGGCTGCTACCAGTGAAACTCCACTATTTGAATGAATCTTGTAGTCTTATGAACCTATAACTAAATCTAACTATTCTCGTTATAAACTTTGGCCTATTTGTGGCATAGCCAACTTGCCTAAAATGTTTCACATCAACAAATCAATACATATCACTTGCGAGCTCAATAAATGCTGATTTTCATTATTATTCCCTTATTTTATTCCAATAATCGTATACGTAACTATTTCTGCACAATTCGTTTGTTTGATATTATCATTGCATTGATCCCGTCGGCGTCGATTCGATGCAGAAATATACCTGTTGATTTGTTGATTAGTGTTTTTATTTGGGTATAGGTTACTGTAAATATTATAAAAATATAGCCATGAAATATTAATTGAATACGATGCAATCGATGGCCTAAGTTTAGCTAACTTACGAATTTATTCATCTGTCAACATGTCACAGAAACATTGCTGATATTATTGAGATTTAGTTTTGAAAATAATTTGTACATATGTGATATTTTAAATATATTGTGAAATAGATCATAGCATACACTAGATCATAGTAGAATACCCATGATATCAAACTGATGCTGATTCAAAGTTTTCCTAATGTTTGCATTATTATTTGCTAATGGACAATGAATTACTCAAACCTTTGAATCGTCAGGCTGGGTAGATAGGTGTTGTGTAAATAGTGTACGGAACATGAGCAGCTTATGTAAACTAGGCGACCTCGAATGTATCTTTTTAAATATGTTAATTCGCGTCTGTAAGTTTTATGAGAGTCTCACTTAGGCTACTGTCATCAATCATGTGTACACATGTTGCTACATTGTACAAAAGAACAATATTTATAAATATTTTAAATGATTGATAAAATAAACATTTATTTTCAATCAGTTGTGTTTGTTGTTTCTTGAAACCCTTGCTATTCAAATACCATTCCTATTAAGAATAACATATATTTGGTTTACGATAGTGCATTTTATAGTAAAATTCAGGAGGGTGGGGTCTTCTGCCGCAGGAACCATAAGGCGTTTGCAGCCGCGCGCAGTGGCACGGCTAACACCACTGCAGCTACTGGTATTGTCGCAAGGCTCATAAACTGTAGACTCATCTCGGCGTCAGGTAGTGCTGATAGTTTCATAGCAAGAGCAATCTGGAAATATGATTTTCTTAATATTAATCTTAGAATACAATTTTAAATAGAAATATAAATGACTAAAACTAAACAATCAAAACAGCAAGATTTGACATCGACAGGACTTTGACTTTCCCTTTTCTATGTTTGCTAAATATACAAAAAAAAAGTTAATTAAAAAAATCATAAAACCCGACTGGTAAAAAGCGAACTAAAAAGACGTAAACAAGAAGAAAATCATGCTGTGCAGTCGGAGGATACATGCTCGCGAGCTGGCTGACCAAAAAACCAGATGTATCCTCCGACTGCACAGTATGATTTCCTTCTTGTTTACATCTTTTTTGTTCGCTTTTTACCAGTCGGGTTTTCTCGGTAGTCGTAACTGTTGTACTCGTAGTACCTATTTCACATATTAATATTTGAAATAGGTACTGGTATTCAGATTCATTCGGTCTTATTAAAAGCCGACCAAAACATAATTAGGAAATGCCAGGCAAATGTTGATGAAAGTAGGCATTAAATGCACCAACATAATGTTAATTTTCGTATGAATAAGTAGTCTGCCTTACATTGCAAAGCTAAGTCAAAGTTCGTTCTGTGAATCTTAATATTATTCGAAATTTGCATACTAGTGTAATAAATGGAATAATTTGCCACTGTATGCCTATACGTGAGGCGCATGTGTTATCTTCTGTGGCCAAGTTCACGTCCGACTGAAAGTCATGGCTGCGGTACACGTACAGGAGACAGATCAGCTCCATGAATACTACAATCGATATCGCAACGCCTGTCATTAAGCATCAACACTCTCCAGCAACTCGATGCCGCCCTGTACACAAAAACAAAACCATTTAATCCTTCGAAACACGTGAACAACTTCATTTTATTGTAAAAAAAAAACTTACATTGGTTGCATATAACATGTTTAACCCCATGCAGGATAACATCAGACAAGCAACGACAATCCTTTCCCTATGTCTGGAACATTGTGTATAAGGTTATGAGAAAAATTTTAACAACATAACATCATCGAAGGCAGAGGTGTATATTTCATCCCATATAGTGCCAATTACGTTTAGGAGGTGGACTCTAGTTTCTAGCACCTATACTCCATTTGAAATAACATTAGAAATTTTACAACCCCTTTTTACAGTCCGTTAGCCGATTTTGAGATCTATCCCGTTAATGTAAGGATGCCATAAAAAGCATAAACCTGTTACTAAAACTAACTGTTAATACAGCTGCCATTTGTCATATCACCAACGTAATAGAAGGCAAACTCGGTTGAAAACTGAAACCCCCGCCAGAAAAAGAGGGGTGTTATAAGTTTCACGTGTGTTGCTGTATATCTGTGTATCGATGTGTCTGTTGGCATCATAGCGCCTAAACAGATGAACCGATTTTGATTTAGTTTTTTTTTGTTTGAAAGGTGATTGTGTTTGAATAAAACTGGTTCAGCTGTTTAAAAGTTATGGGCGTTTTACTGTTTGAATCGAGTTGTCGCAAGATAAATGTGTCGGGGGTTTTTAAAATTTTGTTTGTTTAAATGTCTAGTGTTATCTCAAATGGAGTATAGGCCTATAAGAATGCTCGACAGTATAAAGCATAACATTTACCAATCGTGAAAGAGACTGCGCGTGTCGTTGTCATTCGATGGATCAGTGCGAGCGATATCATGTCAACTTCCAGTGCTCGATTCGCGTCGAGCTCGTGAGCCGTCGAGAATTTGTACTATACATATTACACGCGACTGCAGCCGCCTTAAGGTACTGTACTGTGATAGTTATGCCCCACATTGACCGTTTTCAAACACTATGCGACATCTAAATCCAACAGCACGCTTTATTTAGACATTTATTTTGGATATCGCCTTCAGTAGGTTTATGATACGTAATAAAAGACACAAGAGTACCCATTTAAATATTATTAATTTTACAGACTTACACAAGTTTTACTCTGTACTCAAATATTGTATGCAATGCTGTTTTCAACATAAAATACGCAACAGTCATGTAAGAGAACGCCAAGCCACCAAATATTATAGTCGACCTAGAATAAATTATAAAGTATTTGTTAATACTATAGTTAGATCATCGGATTATTGCTGACACCGTAAATTGGTATTGATACCTCATTAATTTTTCAAGATTATAAGTGCACGATATATTGGGCTTTTTCAAATTTTGAAATACAATGGGAATTATTTTATTTCAAAATTTGAAAAATCCGAACCCGTGCCTTATTGAGAAGAAAGCACGGTATGAAAGAGTACCCAGTATAATAAAGTAATCTTTTTGTTTACAATAGGACGCGATTTATTATAAACTCACGGTGTTGCAATATTCCGGTGATAGATACAACAGCAATAAATGAGTTTTCGCCGCGGCACTCGTGCGAGCGGGTCGTGTCACAGTTGTTATCGTCGATTGAACTGAGCGCGCAGGTACTGTCTACGTCTCAGCGTTGCCAGAACGTAACTTTTGTTACATTTTACGTAACTTTTGACCGTCTCACGTAACCTCCATGTAACACGACTCAAAATGTAACTATTACGTAACTTTTAGGACTTACTAAAAATATTAAAATATTTGCCCACAAACAAAAAATAATCGTGAAACGTAACGCATCTAAGAAAGCTTTTGTTCGTCGTGTTGTCGCACCTGTGCCGTGACTTTATTCACTCACTCACGTGTATATCTAAATCTTCCATCCCGCTTACTCCGGCGAGCGAGTGAGCGTCGTGATTTGTTTGCTAAATTTTTATTATCTCCAAAGAACAGTAAATAAATAAGAAAGTTATTATCTGTGCATGTAATTTTATTAATTTTTTCGTCAATAGTGTAGTGATTGGTTTGTTTTCGAATTGTTTGTAAATACTTGGTTAGTAAATCTATATATATAAAAGAAAGTCGTGTTAGTTACTTCACTTATAACTCAAGAACGGCTGAACCGATTTAGCTGAAAATTGGCAGGGAGGTAGTTTAGAGCCAGGAGAAGGACATAGGGTAGGGTAGGGTAGGGTAGGGTAGTGTAGGGTAGTGTAGAGTAGGATGGTGTAGGGTAGTGTAGGGTCGGGTAGGGTAGGGTTGGGTAGGGTAGGGTAGTGTAGGGTAGTGTAGGGTAGGGTAGGGTAGGGTAGGGTAGGGTAGTGTAGGGTAGGGTAGTGTAGAGTAGGATAGTGTAGGGTAGTGTAGGGTCGGGTAGGGTAGGGTAGGGTAATGTAGGGTCGGGTAGGATAGGGTAGGGTAGGGTAATGTAGGGTAGTGTAGGGTCGGGTAGGGTAGGGTAGGGTAGGGTAGTGTAGGGTAGGGTAGTGTAGAGTAGGATGGTGTAGGGTAGTGTAGGGTCGGGTAGGTAGGGTAGATAAATGTTTGGTCTTTTTATGGCAAAACAAAGTTTGCTGGGTCAGCTAGTGTTATATATAATGTAGTTTTAATTTAATAATTTTATTTAGGGAATCAGTTAATCAACAACAAAATCGTATTTGCAACTGAAATATGTTTATTTTTTAACACATAATTGCTAGTCAGAGAGAAGAATAATATTATGTTTAGTATGGGGAGGTAAAATTAAAAAAACTAATGACAGATGGGTTTTCCTACTCATAATGCATTGATTGTTTACACGCTTAGCTTGCTCACCTTCGTGCTTTAATAGTCACAATTCTAACCTAATCTAACCGATGTGATTCATTAATATGATTAATTAATCAATATATTAATCAATCGTCAACTAAATATCAAGATTATCAAGTCAAATAGCATAATCTATGTGTGACATGCACTGCACATAGCTTCAAGAAGTTCATTTAGCTATTTATTACTCATTGTTAAGTAACTTTGGTTTCGTTTTCAAGAACTAGAGTGGGCTGAGTACTTACCGGCCGGCGTAACCTAGATTTGATTATGTTTATCGATCTTTTCGCTAATGCGACCAAGTAGGTACCTAGCTACATAGTTGTTTCTTGTTGTAATTTGAATGTTCTAAACTAAACACAATGGATTTACCCGTGGTAGACGTGGAAGAGGGCCTGCTCGCGCGAAAATTCAAATACTTGGGCTTGTTCTGCTTTCTACAAAGTAGTAAAAAAAGTCAAATTGTAGTATTTTATAATTTTAGTGTCGTTTCCACATAAAATAAGGTAACGTAACTTTTCTCATGAAAATGTAACTTTTTGATAGGTCTCATGTAACATTTGACTATCTTTCACTGGCAACACTGCTACGTCTAGTGCATTCGAACTTAGAAAGGTGCGGCACGTGGTCGGTCGGCCGGCTACCTGCCGCTTGCCGCAGATGCGACTTGTTTACGAGTAAAATGAGCGATAATTATGAGCCGAGTAATGAAATAAATAATGATTCTATGAATGAGGTTTCTATTTTAAATGAAGATTTATACATTGGAGATAGTGAAGACAACACCAATAAAAGAATGAGGGACAGCAGCGATGAAGAATGGACGGAAGTTAAGCCGAAAAACAAAATATTGAAGGAGACAGAAAAGATAGAAATCTATATATCTAGTAAAGAAAAACTGCCTAAACAATTTAGTCTTGCTAAGTTATTAAAAGAACAGAATATAAAAGATATAAGCAGGGTAAAATTTATCAATCCGTATCGAGTTCGTATAGAATTGATTAGCGAAATCAGCGCTGAAAACTTGCAGACGTGTCAAGTCTTTATCGACAAGGGTTGGCATATACAGAGAGCAATGGAAAAGAATTTGTCCTACGGTGTAATTCGGGATGTTGACTTAGATATGTCAGAGGAGAACATTTTGGAGAGTTTAGTTTGCCATGCACCAGCCAAGTTATTATCCTTAAATCGCTTGAATCGCAAGAACTTTGAGACGGATGGGTGGTCACCCAGTGAAGCGGTTCGTCTTTGTTTTAAAGGGTCATTTTTACCGCCTTATGTTTATACACATGGTTTGAGGATAAAGGTAGAACCATATGTATTTCCAGTATCACAATGTTCACGCTGCTGGAAATACGGTCATGTACTTAAGAGATGTCCTAGTACTAAAGTAGTGTGCCCCAAATGCGGGAAAAACCATGCCAATTGCGAAACCACTAACATCATATGCGTTAACTGCAAAGGAAGACATATATCCCTTTCAAAAACATGTCCAATCTTTTTAAAGGAAAAAAGACTGAGGGAACTCATGTCCGAGTTTAATTGCACCTACAGAAAGGCCCTTACTATCTATGTCCCCAAAGACGAACTAATGCATGAGGAAGTGAACACAGAAATAAAGGATAGTGATATAACATTTTCATCCCTTCAAGTCGTGGACACAGCTCCTACTCAAACCAGTAATAGTCTAGTTTATGCTGAAATGACAACTAAGGCGCAGGTACATAAACAAAAACAAAACTCAGACTCTAAACAGAAACAGAAGAAACGGGAGAACTCTTCAGATCTAGAATTTATGGAGTGGAGGAAAACGGAAATAGAAGAATGTAATAAGGCTGAGACAAAAAACTGGAATGAAAAAGAAGAAAAACACAGAGATGTCAATTTCAAGGATTTGTTAAACAGATTACAAGAGATAATATTCATGAAAGGAAGCACTATACAAATGATTTGGAAAGGAGTACTTAAAACTTGCATTGAGTGGGTAATTTTAGTAGTAGTTGATAATGTAGCAGATTGGCCTGTACTTAAATTAGTCCTTGATTATTTCTCAAATGCTTTATGAAACTAATGTTATATTAAATATTATCCAATGGAACGCACAAAGTATTAGGCCGAAGTTATGTGAGTTTGAGAATCTGTTAATACAAGACAAGGTTCACATCGCCGTATTAAGCGAAACTTGGTTACAACCAGAAACAAATTTTAAAATTAAAGATTACAATGTATTTCGTAAAGACAGAGACGATTCATACGGAGGTGTAGCCATACTCACTCATAAGTCAATTAAATGTCAAATATGCCAAGATTTACAAAATTTTAACTCGGGTATAGAAATTATACACGTTAAAGTGTATAATTGTAACCAAATTGAAAATATTATATCGGTTTACTGTCCACCTTCTGTAAGTACTAGCCAGTCAGACTGGGATCAGTTATTTTCTCAGCGTATTAGTAAAACCTTAGTTTTGGGTGACTTCAATGGACACCATCCCAATTGGTCAAATAAAGTAGACAGGAGAGGTAATCAAATCTTTGACGCACTTATTGGCAGTAGCTTTATTTCATTGAACGGTAGCGATCACACGCGTATAAAGGTGGTCAATGATGTACTACAACAGTCGTCCCCCGATATTTCGTTAGCGTCATCCGATATAAGTTTGAGTTTAAACTGGCAAGTGTTAAATGAGACATTGGGAAGCGATCATTGTGTTATTAAAATTTCCACGTACTTTAAAGCTAATAACGTCTATGTGTCTCGCCGAAACCATAAAAAGGCTGACTGGGTAGCGTACCAAAAACTTTTAAATGACCTTTTCGATGAATTCGTGATTCCACATGATTTACAAAAGGGATATGACATATTTATAGACTATTTAGACTTGGCTGCAGATTTGTTTATACCATATGTTAAAATTAATACAAACCCAGAACGAAACTTTACACCAAAACCTTATTGGTGCCCCAATCTCTCTAAAGTTGTAGCAGAACGCCGTTTAGCACTTTCTAAATTCAGACGTAATCCAACACCACATAACCTCACAACCCTGCAAAGTAAAATCAGTGATGCTCAAAGATCTATTCGGTGCTCTAGAAGCAAGTCATGGCAGGACTTATGTTCTACTCTTGACCAAACTACGACCCATAGTGAGCTGTGGCGAAAGATGAGATGGATTAAGGGATACAACGCAACAAAATCCCATGTAGACAACACTAAAGCAAGCGAATTACTTTGTAGTTTAGCCCCCGATTTCGTACCATGCGATCACCCTATACTTACATCGAATAACCCAAAACTTGAAGAACCCATTACAATTCAAGAGCTTACTAAAAGTTTAAAAAATAAAGATACAGCCCCGGGTAGTGACAAGATCACATATTCAATGATTAAATATTTACCTGAGAAAGGGAAACAAGTACTAATCAATTTATTTAATTCATTTTTCAGTTGCTCGTTTGTACCTAAACAATGGCGCGATATAGTGGTAGTGCCGATTCCAAAACCAGGACGTGATCCTTGTTTAACATCTTCCCTTCGCCCTATATCTATGATCTCATGTATATGTAAAACTTTCCATAACATTTTACTCAATAGATTAGAGTGGTTTATAGAAAAGAACTGTATGTTAGAACAGAATACCACAGGATTTAGAAAGTGTCGATCAACGTTAAATAATCTTACTAATTTAGTTTCTAGAATTCAAACAGGATTTTCCGAAAAACAAATGACTATATGTTGTTTTATTGATTTAGACAACGCATATAATAATGTGGATGTACATAGTTTATTACGTACTATGGACAGCTTAGGGGTGGGACAAAAACTTTGCACCTATCTGTGGAACTTTTTACAAGCAAGAAATTTAAAAATTCAACTTGATAGTGACTCACTATGTAGAACTACCTGTCGTGGTTTAGCACAGGGCGATCCATTATCGCCATTATTGTTTAATTTAGCTACTGTCAACATCTGTAAGAAGATAAATAATGTATATATTTCGCAATTTGCAGATGACTTTGTATTATATTTTATAACCAACAACATTTTGGAGGCGACACATAAATTACAAACGGCTTTAGATTTATTTAGGAAGTTAGTCCAAGATATTGGTTTAAATATTTCAACTAGTAAAAGTAAAATCTGTATATTTAGAAATGGCTTTAGAAAGGACACTATTGATATTAAAATAAATAAAAGACCCCTCCAGGTAGTTGACAGTTATAAATATTTAGGATTGTGGTTAGATAAATCTTTAAGATGGTCTAAACATATTAATGAGTTAAGAGACAAATCTTCCAAATTTTTGAATGTCTTTAAAATATTAACTGGTCCAGG
Source organism: Orthosia gothica (assembly GCA_949775005.1). NCBI lineage: Eukaryota > Metazoa > Arthropoda > Insecta > Lepidoptera > Noctuidae > Orthosia > Orthosia gothica. The sequence continues at coordinate 18,294,454 of OX459048.1, read as the reverse complement.
TTGGGGAATACACCCCTCTCATTTGCGACGTTTATATATTGCTATCATACGCAGCAGAATAGATTATGCCAGTTTTTTATTTGATAATAGCTGCCAAACCCATTTAAATAAATTAAGTAAAATTCAAAATCAATGCTTGAGGGTCATCGGTGGTTTTATTAAAAGTACAGCCATTCATGTGATGGAATGCGAACTCCATCTGCAACCGTTACATATCCGCAGATATTACTTGGCCGGTAAATTCTTTTTGAAACTAAAATCTTTTATAAATGGAGACACCTGTCAAATTGTTACCAAACTTAATATTTGTTGTCAGGGCACTTATTGGAGACGTAAGAAGAAACCACTTATAGCACAAATTTCCGAAACATTGAATAACATAAGCGTGTACTCCAGCGATGTATTGGGATTATTTTCGCTTAATACGTGGATAAGCGGTGTGAACTTGTCTTGTATGATTAAACCACAAATTAAAGAGGTAACCGAAGCTAAGAAATCGTACGATCACTATCAACTTCGAATTATATGTAGTAGAAATTTTAGCAGGAGCTATTCTGGATATTACAGGATTTATACGGATGGATCTAAATTTCGAGGTAATGTTGGAGCTGCGTTTTTTGACCCTCAAACTAATGCCTCCTATAAGTTCAAATTAAATTCAAACATTTCTGTCATGTATTCCGAGTTGATAGCTATATTCGAAGCAATTTCATACCTGGAATCAGTAGATTTTCAGGATTCCGTAATATATACTGATTGTAAAAGCGCTCTCCACCATTTGACAAGGTGTATAGGAAATTTTCATGGTTATCCGATAGCATATAATATAATAGATTCTTTGAGTAGATTAAGAGATAAAAATAAAAATATTATTTTACAATGGGTGCCCTCCCACATCGGTATTGAAGAAAACGAAGAAGTTGATAATTTTGCCAAGGAAGCGTACTTAGAGGGTGTTCCGGTGACGTATGAACCTTATTGGACAGATATCTTAGGTGTAGTTAGATTGAAGTGTTACGAAATCTGGAAAGAATACTTTGACGAGAAGTCATTAACAAAAGGCATTTGGTATCGGACGATGCAGCCAACTATTCAGAACTATCCTTGGTTTGATAACGCCGATATGAGTAGACAAGAAATCGTGACTAGTTTAAGACTTCGTTCCGGACACATTCCATTGAATAGTTTTGCTGCATTGATGGGCAAAGTTACATCCCCGAACTGCACGGCATGCCATGTGGTCGAGGATGTTTTTCATATAATGGTGGAGTGTGTCCGGAACGGGGCAGAAAGATATTTTATTCGAGATCAATTTAATGTGAATATTTGTCAATTTGGAGAGTGTAATATCATTTTAGCTTTTCCGGCATCCGAAGCCGCTAGAATATTATATAAGCTAGTTAATTTAGGGATTAAGCGTAGATGTTAAGTTTTGCATGTAACAATGGTTTCCTATGAGGGTGACATGTTCACTATGTGATCAAACCCTCGTTAATAAATAAAGATTAAAAAAAAAAAAAAAAAAAAACAGCAATAATCGAAGTTGAGATTTAAATACAATAATTAAAAAAAGCTCACACTAGATGAGAGTAACTTCCCATCGATGTACATTTTGAGTACATTGGCATTATCCATAATGTACCTGTTGCAAAGTAATTTTAATGTTAGTCTAATATACATAGATAAGTTGTATAACACTGATGGTAATGTGAATATACTTCTGATGACATACTCTCCTTCATGTTGTGGTCTGTGACATAAGCGTTGAAGTGCTTGTAGTCGACGATGGCGCACATGGCAGCTCCGCCTGAGTGCAGTCCCGCTAATATCAGCACTATTCCGGAGTGCCACACATTGTCGCCGTTTAGCTCCGGGTCTATATGACCAGACGCTGCAAACAAAACATATATGTTGCAAATTTGCCGTTCTAAGAGCCTAGGACGCTTTAGTTATGTACTTAATTAACAATCTGTAGATAAAATCAATATTTAATTCACGTTACGCTCACACCGAGACCGAGACGCGAGGTGACGCTGCGCGCACTCTTTGATATACAATATATTACTATATTTAATACCCAAAAAGGTTTTTATTCCCTGAGACATTTCTAATTTTAAATGCGGGGTGTATTCTATTCGGTGTTGACGTGTTTCTGATTTCACAGTTACTACACATTAAGAACCGAACTCGTTTAGAAACCTAAACTGTATTTGTACATACCATAAAAATGCAACGCTTTTCCATGTATCAGTTCGGTTCCAATACCGACGCAATGAATGTAAAGTGCCAGTTCAAAGGCATCTGCTATAGCCTATAAATAATATAATCGAACATTTAGGGTGTATGTTGTTGAAATTACATATACCTTATATCAATTCAAACAAGGTCAGATACATACCGCTACAGCGTTCTTACGATTAGTGAGCTGGAAGACTCTACGTAAAGTTTGAGACCAGGTCAGGTTGGAAGCAGCCTGAGCGATAAGCACTGCACACCATAGCCAAGGAACTAATATAATCCACTGTTTAACGTTGTTATAAATAATCTTAAAAAAATAAAATAGGCATTACGACACGGTTGGTGTAGTGGTTGAGCGATCGGCTGCTGCGCTGCGTGTCGCGGGTTCGATTCCCGCATGGAACAAATATTTGTATGACCTACAGATAATTGTTCCGGATCTGGGTGTATTGTTTATGTGAGTTTAAATGTTTGTAAACGCACCCACTATACAGGAAGACATTCCTAGTGTGGGACAACGTTATAAAATAAAATAAAAAGCATTTACCATTTTAGTACAGACCAGCAGCCTAATTGTGTAAGTGAATTCGACAAAGGAAACAATCTGTTTCTTTCCCAAAAACGACTTTTCGTATCGCGAAAAGATTGTTTCCTTTGCCGAATTTACTTACACAATTAGGCTGCAGGTATTACCATTTTGGTACAGACCAGGCATTACCATTTTGGTACAGGCCAGGCATTACCATTTTGGTATAGGTCTACCAGAATCTCATGGCAAATGTGGAAATAAAAATTTGTTGTGTGCAATACTGGGGAAATTGGATTCAACGATCTTGATACTGTTAAATTTTTATTTATGTATTTAGTATTAATGAACATGAGGTACCTATTTTATAGTAGTCACAGCGGATCTTTGTGTCTCTGAAGTAGGCCCTGCCAATTAATGCGTAAGAACTAGTTTGTCATCGAGTATACTGCATAGCGTAAGCGAGATAGGATGATACAATGCTATCTTCACCGTCAACATTGACACAAACTGCGCAGGGTCTTGCAACCAATTCTGAGACACAAAGATCCGCTGTGAGTGAGAATTATATGTGTGTATGAAGAATAAATAATAAAAAAAAAAAATGTTTATTTCAATTACATAAAGCAGAAAGAAAAAATCAATGAAGAATGAAAAAGATGAAGAATGTTGTTATACATCGGGTTCTTAACATAGGAAAAATAAATCAATTGAATATATATCATTTAAATCATACTAATAACTTAAAACCTCATTCAGAACTAGAAAACTAGAATACGATTCCATGAACTCCACTGGCATTTCAAAAACTTGTATCTTTGTAGTTTTATGTCATCTTTCTCCATCAAAATGGTTCTTTTTCATTGGCATTTAATATATTCAAAACCAATCTCTTTGTATAAAGTCTGTAAACAATAATAAAATGTATCATGTTACTTATAGTCATTCATCATCATCAGTCTACATATAATTTTTTTTTATGTAAGTTTTATGGCCTGGTTGCTAGGACCTAGGCTGGTTGTTAGCCACGTTTTTGGAAAGAGTTTTGGGTCTTATATTTATTCTTTAGTATGCATTAGAATGCGGATGTAACAGATTCTAATGTTTTTTGGAGTATTTGGCAGCAAATTGTATCGAGTCAGTCTTTCCAGTAAGCTTTGCAGAGGCAGTCAATACTACAATAAAATCTTGTGAGAAATTTTGCCCTCACAGGATTATTAACTATTGGGATCCAGTAGAAAAAACACACCGCCTTTTAGTTCATGCACTCGCTCATGTAATTCATTTCTAATAACTTCGATATAAACACTACATATTTCTAAAATAACATTGACTCCAAAATTATAACATGCTCTGAACAATTCTCAAAAACCAATGGCTAGAATTTTCTTTTCATAGAAATGTCAAAACACAACTTAATCCAAATTTGAAATCGTCTTGCTTTTAAAGCATAAACAATAAGTGTAGACAATTAAAAATCACCCAATAACATAAAATACTCCGCTCCACTATCCCGAGATCGCTTCCGTCAATGATTTTACAAAATGTCCAGTTGCGTAGACAGTTGAGTCACAAAACTACACCAATAATATATCACAATATCCACTAGGAATCAATTTGCAAATAATATTAACAGCCACTGTACTTCACACGACAAAATCCCGCCAAAAACGCCCGTCTATATACACGTCCCACTGCAGGGCGCAGATTATTACTTAATATTTTTCTTACGTCAAAGATTCTCCATCTCCGTTAATATCAATATCTTGTCGAAGAATTAGTAACAGTTACATTACTGTTGCTTTTTCTTCATTTTTAGTAATGAAAAGAAATAAAAATTAAGTAAGAAAAATATAAAATAAACTAAAAGTATCAAAACAAGTCAGTCCAACTTACCGGTCCACTCTACGACGCACTTTAAAATCAAAGATTGAGTTTGATTTACGCCTTCTTCTTCCCTTATTTTATGATACACATTGAAAACAATATGTCTCGCTTGAGATCAAAGTGGGTTTTTCGACATTTTCACAAAAATAACAAATTTTCAAGATAATATCAAAAAATTTCAGCAGCGGTTGACACATCAAGTACTTTGATTTGACAGGTGACAATTTACATTGCCATATGAAAATCACAATTTAAAAAAAATAAAAAATGCCATGAGATTCTGGTAGACCTATACAGACCCTAAGGACACATTGACACACAATCGAAGCGAAAGCCTAAAAATAGCGGACCCCTAAACCCACAATGTTCTCATTTATATCGAGTTATAAAGACTATCGTATTTTGTACAGCGGATTAAAGGCTATAACGAAATAATTATACCAACTCTTCCATATGATATCTTTTCTATGAACATTGAACTCCACAAGATAAACCAACCAATAATGATAGCAACTCCAAGTGGTTTGTTAAATTCACCCAAGTTGTCCAAATCGCGGTATTTTATCACTTCCACGCTGCAAAAGATAAGACCGTTACATTCAAAATTTAATACATTTTACCAATGTTATTAATGTTATCGATTGTATGTACCTACTCACTTGTATTAATAACTAGCTGACCCCAGCCTAATTGTGTAAGTAAATTCGGCAAACGAAACAATCTGTTTCTTTCCCAAAAACACACACATACACAAAAAAGTTGAATCTTTATTCAACTTTTCACACACTTACACACATACATGTGAGTGTTTTTGGGAGAGAAACAGATTGTTTCCGTTGCCGAATTTACTTACACAATTAGGCTGGTAAACTTTGTTTTGCCATGAAAACACCAAACATTTATCTACCCTACCTACCCTACCTTACACTACCTTCCCTACCCTACGCTACACTACTCTACCCTACACTGCCCTACCCTACCCTACGCTACACTACCACACCATACAAAAAAAAAACCGTAAAAACCATCTTTGAACTTCAACGAACATTAAAAAAAAGAATTGGCCAAATTGGTCCAGGCGTTGTTGAGTTATGCGCTTACCAACACATTTTGCGATTCATTTTTATATTATAGATTAGCACGTATTACTCTGTAAGTTAGCTTTGAGATTTATTAGGCCCGGTATCTATCCACCAAAGCGGAGAGGAGAGGAGATGTGTTTGAATAAACCAATCCGATTTCGTTATTTCCACATCTATTCTCCTCTCCGCTTTGGTGGATACCGGGCCTTAAAATTATGAATGTAATGGTTGCCTCTAAATAATTGTTGCACTGTAAGATTAGTTCAAGCATGTATTTTTTGTTATAATTAAGTGTAAAAAATTGTTGGTGAACCTAATCAATATATTAAATCAAATTAAGTAGGTACTAAAAACTACAACAAAGGCACTAAAGCAAACTATGCAAATAAGTACTTATAATAGTCACAGCGGATTTTTTGTGTTTCTGAAATAGGCTCTGCCAACCAATGCGCAAGAAACAGTTTGTCATCAAGTATACTGCATAGAATAAGCGAGATAGGACGATGCGATACAATGCTATCTTCACCTCCAACATTGAAACAAAAATAACTACTGCGCAGGGTCTTGAACTTGAAGCCAATTCAGAGACACAAAGATCCGTTGCGAATATTATACACGGTGAATTTCTGAGACGGGGCAGTAGGGGCAAATACCATTATGGAAGCGTAAGTAGTCGCTATATTTTACTAATTGTATTTAAGTAAATAACTGAGAAGAGGCCTGTTTCCCAGCAGTGGGGACATTAAAAAGGCTGATCATATGATCATGATGATAATGATGATGATGGATGTTGATGATGACTATGATGATGTTGAATAATCTATGAACTGCAGCTATGCTTCGTTAATGTTAATGTGTTAAGTCCTATAGGCACATTTACCAGCCGTTAATAGGAAACAATTAATAGCCACACATCAGAAAAAGAAAATCCCATACTTTTCATGAGAAAACAATGTGTACCTATCAATTAAATGCAAGAAATAGTTCGAATTGACACTTTTCGGAATTTACTGCCCCGTTTAAAAAATCCAGCCTATAGTTATTTTTGTTGGAACGTACTAGAAAAAGTTATAAGCAGGAGTGGTGTACATGGGTGGATATCTTCCAGCATATTTTTCCTTACATACTTTAATTTTAGCATTAAACCGGAACTTACGTCTGCAATAACAAAACTTGTATTAATGAAACCAAAAAGTATAATTTAGTAATTAAAGTTTTATTTTCCAACAATTTATGATGTCCAGGTAGAATTCCAATCTCTGTCCATTCCAGGGTTGCCTGGAAAAGATCGCGGCATGCTGATTTTTTAGTTTTACGTTGATTTTGTCCTTGTATATTCTGGTGTCCAATAAAGTGTACCTATATGTTATAGGAAATCTATGAAGACCGGAATTGTATACAATTCCTAGGAAATCTATAGACTTATTTAGGAAATGCATGGGTAATGATAATTCAGACATTATTTATAATACATACATTTCCTAGGCAGGGTAGATGGGTGGGAAATCATCCAATGAGTTCTCCCGCTCTGGGTGAAGCGGGAGGGCGTGTCAAACTTTTACTGACTAAAACCCACCCGTGTTCCTTAAGTTGCTTGCGCCAGGGCCGCGGTAACTCTCTTTCAAATTTATCCGCGACCCAGATCAGGCATCGGCCCTATCAGGCCCCGTCACTTTTGCTGACATCTCTTTGAAGCGCGCGTGGAACACTACGCGCCGTAAACTCGGGCTTGCTTGCTCGGACGGTAAGCTACCCATAACTTGGCGTCCGCATGCTCGCTCCTGCGGTGGCCGGGAATCGGCTTGCGACGCCCGACGCTCGGGGCGTTTACTGCGGTGGCTAGGGGCGTGAGGGCGTCTCATTTGCGTCTCCCTCACGCGTTCCGCCTCCTCCTTTGCGAGCATTACTGCTTCGCAGAAGGAGGAGACAGCTTCCCAAGCCCTCTCGCTCCGTACCATGGCCTGAACCAGGGCCGGACGCGTGTGAGGTCGCCAACGCCGATCGCCTCCATGAGAGGTCCACACAATGTTTCCTCCCGCCTTATCCCGAACAGGAACCTCCCAAAACAGCCGTGTCCGGTGAGGACCTGCGTCAGGCAGCAGGTGAGGACGACGTGACGCCTCTCTAGCCACTCCTCAAAGAGGGGCCTTACCGCCGCAATTGTGGCGTGCCCAAATGCATACATATCCTAGGATTTGTATACAATTCCTAAATGGATCAAGGAAATTATAAAACATTAAATATTTATAAGACTTTGAAAACAATTAAAAATATTCAGTGAAGCATTCAATCTGCCTAGCCTTTACCCAACAACATTGGGGTCGGCTTCCAGTCTTACCGGATGGAGCTGAGCATCAGAATTTTACAAGGAGCGACTGCCTATCTGACATCCACAACCCAGTAACTGGTTAATACGATTCTCATTGGAAAGACAGGTGACAGAGGTGGCCTGGCTGACTATCTGTAACGACTATCTAAGACCTAAAAAAACAGCCGAGACCCAACGGCTTAACCAAGACACGGAGGAATCGCGCTATGTAAGGATGGTAGATAGATAGATAAACCATTTATTCAGTGCACACAAAAGACACAGCACAACACACAAAATCACATACATGTGGGTATTTGGAAAAAAAAGGTGCCAAAATACAAAAAAAGAAGAAGAAAAAACAACATAATACAAATAAAAGTGACACAAGTAACATACTTACTTCAATTAAAACACAGTGCGGTGTGCGTCTCAAGGTTGCACCAAATGGGAGTCCAGCTCAGCATGTGTCAGGCAAATATACCTGACGCTGATATTCTGCTGGATCCCTGCAGTGACATACGGTCGCTGAGCAGTCGTAATATGTTTGTGTTATGACAGTGTGATGTGAGGTACATAGAAGCAATTGTCTTTTTATTGTGTTTGCTAACAGCATTCGAGGTGTAAATATATTTTCAATAAATAAATATACGTAAATAACATGAGTATTTAAATTAGTAGGTAAGTTATTTAATTACCAAGAGACCATACTTATCTTTTGTTTACAGGTTTTGACCACGAGATACGCCAAATAGAAAGATTGGCTCGGAAAGGACATGACAGCCAGTTATATAACGGACGTGTTCAAAACAGTCATCCCCAGTTTTTTCTGTGAGGCTATAAGAAACTGCCGCAGTCGAACTCTGAACGTTACAAGGCATTTAAGATTCCTTATCGGCGGGGGAATATTGTTCCAGCATTTAGATGCGGCGTATCTAAAATTTCCCCTGAAAGCCGCTGTCTTGTGCGAGTGTGTGGAGAGTTGCTGTGACCACTGTCGACTTGCGCATTCTCTTCTACTAGCGATCCAGCTCAGTTTATTGTACAGATAGGTCGGCTGTTTGTAATTTACAACTCCAAAAAGTAGGCATGCCAAGTGCAACTTGCGACGCGACTTCATCTTGAGGATTGACTGGTTATTTAAAAATGGCGTTACGTGACTTCTAGGTGGGATTGTGAAGCAGAATCGAGCGCAGGCGTTTTGCACTCTCTGGATCAGTCGATCAGTTCTTGCAAGCAGTCGAGGGCCAATAACTACGTCCGCATTGTTCAGATTAGATAACACGAGAGACTCAGCCAGCTGGATCCGCAGCTCCTCTGAAAGATAAGGCCTTATTTTATAGAGGACCTTAAGCCGGTAAAAACAAGTGCGCACTGACTCTGACACGTGCGCTTCATATCTCAACCCAGCGTCCATGTTCAGACCCAGATTACGGGCCTCACCGACTCGACTGACCGACTCACCCAGCAGGGCAACGTTGAGTGTTGCTGGCACTGCACTGATTTGGGTCTTGGTTCCAAACAACATGTATTTGGTTTTGGTAGGGTTAAGTACCAAACCGTTATTTTCAGCCCAACACGCTATCCTGTCAAGATCATCGTTTAGATCCTTTATCGCAATGTCATAGTCACTTGGCTTAAAGGAAATATAGACTTGTACGTCATCAGCATAAATATGGTACCTGCATCGCTTCAGGGAATTTATGATATCCGCACAATACAAAATAAAGATGATGGGGCCCAGTATTGAGCCTTGCGGGACTCCTCTGCAAACAGAAGTGAGTGACGAAACAAGAGACGAGCCATTGCTCAGTCGTATTTCGACACGCTGACGTCGGCCGGTGAGATAGCTTTGGAACCAGTGTATCGTATTTTGGTCAAATCCATAGTAGCTAAGCTTTGATAGAAATAGATCTTTATTTATGCAGTCAAAAACTCGCGAAAAATCAAGTAGGACAAGAAGTGTACATAGGCCCTTATCCTGTGCTGATAGAATATTATATGTCATGTCCAAAAGAGCCGTAGAAGTACCACGCTGTTTGCGAAAGCCTGACTGTAGCTCAGGCAGAATGTTTTAATCTTCTAGATATTTTGATAGCTGCTGACATACCGCCTTTTCAGCAATTTTAGAAAGGCAAGGCAGAATACTAATTGGCCTAAGGTCCTTAAAGTCAGTTGAATTTGTTTTTTTAGGCAGTGGCCTAACGATAGCAGTTTTGCAGATGTCAGGAAAGGTTGCTGAGACAATTGAACTGTTCACAATGTCAGTGATGACTTTCAGTGTATGTGGGAGTGTAAGCAAAAACATATTCAGGGTTACCCTATCACAGCCTTCAGCGTTAAATTGTAGCTGGCGGAAGTATCGCAAAACCTGATCAGCAGTTACTGGTTGCAATGCAAATGCAAAGCTATCATCACCATAACGATGAGACTCAAAGAAAGTGCGTTGTGACATATTGCAGACAGGGTTACCAGGAACACTCATAAAGTGATTATTGATATGGTTTGGATCTCTGAGGTGAGTAGGAAGGTCGTCAATTTGTTTCTTTGGTAATACAGTGTTTCTTAAATTTTGCCATAATGCTTTCGGATTTTTAATTTGACTATTAATATTAAATTTGAAATACGCAACCTTTTATCTAAATATGGAATTTAACACCAGAGATTTTAACTGCTTGTAGTATGCTTTTTTGGACTCGGATTTCGTTTTACGGTACTTGGTCAGAGCCTCATTCCGCAAGCGCATCATTAATTTAATTGTATCTGTTATCCAGGGATATGACGGTTCCTTAATTATACATTTCTTGACCGGTGCGTGCGCATTGTAAATTGTTAAAATGTTTCCATTTAATGCTTCAATCATGTCATTCACATTATGCAAGCCAGAAATGCCGTCCCAGTGTATGCGCGAAAAATCACTATCTAGCACTTCTCTATTTATTTGCTTCATGGGTCTGTACACAACTGTATGGGGTTTATATTTACTACAATCTTAAATTTGCACACAACAAGTGAGTGACCACAATGTTTCACTATGGTCAGTGAAATGGGTGGGCGAACTTACCAGTTGTTTTAAGCTCAGGCTATTCAAAAACTCACATACTTTCTTAGTTTGCCCGTTAGCGTTCAGTAAGTTAACATTGAAATCGCCAAGCAGTACATAGTGATCACATTTTACTAAGGAGCTAATGGAGTCAGTTATGGCGTCGAGAAAAAGGTCCAAGTCGAATCGTGGGGGACGATATGCTGTGCCTATAGCAATTTTATTTCCATTTAATGTAAGGGTAATCCACAATTGCTCGATAGTGTCGTATCTATCGTCGGTCAATTGGGATGGAGCAGGTACGAGCGGTCAGGCCGCGTTTAAGATAAAAACCCACACCAATGCCGTGCAATGTCCGTGGATGGTCAACCATCCACGGACCGACCTCGGCATGCGTTGCTTAACCTTGAAGATCGACCCGTGCGGCTGTTATAATATAGCCACGAGTTCCATTTAACGTGAGCGAGATTCGGACGTCAAACCCTTTCGCACGACGCGTGCGCTCCCTTCGCTGTGATTGGCTCAAGCGTTTTTGCCATACCTATTATTGGAATCATATATTACAGCTCACAATGTTAGGACCCATTATTATGTATTAATGCAATTTTTTTATCCGTGGTGCTAGGCAACTGGGCTTATCCCAGTTGTAAACGACCCTTTGTGCCTATTGGCCTTGTTTTTTCTGTCTCCTGCTTGTTATGGAGGGTAGTGGAAATTTATATTTTTCCCACTCCTCCGTTATTCTTTTCTGATTAATTTCGTTGCGGGATCCAAGACAGTTAAAAAAATCCTCTTTTTGCTTCTTTACGACCTACTATCGCAAATAACCTCAACTATCGCCTTGTTTCGTTTGATCCACGATTTTTTGCCCACCCCGTATACAATTACTTAATAAAAATTAGGGTTAAAATCGTTAACGCTTTTATACGCCGGTGATTTTGATGGGGCTGGACGTCTCGGATATTTCCATTTTTAATAATTGAAGCCTGTGGTCAATTTCATTTCGAATTATCGAAAACCCCGCGGCTTGCCCATTTTTCCGGTTTCAAAAGTAGCCAGGTAGCTTTCTATTAGAGAAAGAATTTTGTTAATCGGATCGGACTTTCAGAGATTACCTTTGCCAATTAACCAAACAAACAATTTTACATCCTTTTTTATTAAATTTTGAGTAGCTTAAATTAGTTAAGATAAGCACAAGAAATGATACACTAAGTTTGCTACTACATTAGTCATATTTACTTACTTAGATAGGAACCTCATATAAGAAGCGTTCCTCCATGGTTTATGTTTCCACATCAACCCAACGGTGACACTGTCAGGTTCAGTGACATTTTCTCTTAATCTGGGTCTCAACTAGAACGTAATTTACATCACCTTAAATTATCGAACATAGTTACACACTTATTTAATTTAACCAGTACGAGGAGAAAGTGAGAAACCCTTTTTCTCATGTCATTTATTATTCCTATAATTGTCGTGCTCGCTTCCCTCGCAGTCCTCTCCTGCATCCTGACTTAACAAGATGTTTTCTTATGTCTACAATAAAACTTCTTTACCTGCTTAAATAGTAGGTAAAATAAATATAACTATAACTAAAAATAAATATAACTTCTTTCATTCTAAACGCTGAAGTTTTAATTATCCTACTTATCTTTTCAAGCTCGTTTCGCTCGCTCTCGCTTAAAATCGTTTTATAAGTTTGATTAGCAAGATCAAACATAAAATAATATTGCCTTTTTTGCTGATTTCTCAAGTTGATCCCATAATACGAGTTGGTAGCTAAAAGACCTTTGTACCTAATTTTATTTTTATGAGTAGAATATCTCTAAATAAGTCCTTCTTGTCGCTTTGCCTGTCTGTCAGTGTCCGCTTAGTTCTTTTAAACTACAATACAAACTGTCGCCTAATGAACAGTAGATATGAGCCTATAATCATTTCCAAACACAAATATTGATGCAGGTAATAAATTTATATGTGTTAAAAGTATTGTCGAGCTAGTTAGCAAAAATATTTTTTTTTACACTTCTTAATACACTTACCCCATGTCGTAAAACTTCTTTCTTGGCCGGAGTGTAAGGTTCTAAATTGAAATCTCTAAAATCAAATAAAATTTTTGATACTTAATTTTTACCGCTCAAGAAAGTTTCGAGTTGGTATGGGTATGCGTAACGGAGTGGGCAAAGGGGTTAAAAACTGGAAACATATCCGTGCAATGGCAGCACTCTAGATCAGCATTCTAGAACAGGCTAAACTTTGAGGAGGAGGGGGCGCTTACCTACAGTACTTGCAGGGCAGCTCGGCATCGCAGACAGAATGGGTCACATACAATGCAGCTATGGCGGCCATAGTACAGCAACTGATGGCGCGCACTATAGCAATAATACACATTGATATACCAATACCTGTAATGCAAAAGATAGAATAAACAGAGTATCCCTAACTATAATTGTTTTAAGTAAGTAACTAGGTATTTAGCTTGTTATACCCTCGAGCAACGGAACAATTCTGAAAGCACGACCAGGCCCGCTTATGCTCCATTGTCCAAGGTACACTTCAAAATGTCGCACTGGGTTTGCAAGGGCTGCCACAGCGCCAACCAAGAAGAACATAAAGAAAACTGAAATACAATTGAGCACCAGTACAATTTCTGAAAACATAACTTATATACATTTCTCTTCCACAAAGGCGTCTTTCAAAGTCCTACCTAGCCTTTTCCCAACTATGATGATTCATTTCTTTGTAACCGACGCCATGACGCAAGCAAGTTTTTTTTTAATTAGGAAAAGCCGGCGAAATATTCAACTCTAGGAGGGGGGCAGAATCATGGACTGAATGCATGGTAGGTACTTCTTTTCGCTTCGGAGTCAAATACACCCTGTATTGCACCAAAACCGCCGGGCGTATTTTAATGAAATTTACACCATCTCGAACAGTTTTTTAGGATGATCTTTTTTTTAAAGTAGGTAATTGAATAATAATGAAATAACAAAATAACTACTGAATTTTGGGTCGCGCGGGTGTTTTGTTGCGTTGAGACATCATAACTGTTCTGTCTACGTCAGTAGATGCTTCAAAATACAAGAATGGGGTTCTATAGAGGTTCCGATTTTCTGTTTACATCGGAACCATATAACAACGAGCAGCTGATGCCAATAAATTTAAACGTAATTAATTAACCGTATAGGTAGGTACAAGAATATAACTAGCACTTACAGAATTCCCCAGTTAGTGCTGCCGCTGTTAGTCGGCAGTGCATGGTCATGAGCGCACTGAGAGCCAGCGAGCCGACGCGCAGGCGCCGCCGGCCGCGCTGTCGCATACGAGTACTACGCGCCGCCGAGTTCTCCATGTCCGTGATGTGCGTCGTGGACCACACCACCGACCACTGGCTTAGCTAAACATACCCATAACACATCTATGTTAACTGTACCTAGAATTTTTCTTCACTTGAATGATCCTGAGACTTTTTCTTACTCAACGTATACATTTAATTCAATTTAAAAAAACGATTTCGCGTAAACCGCTCGTTCTCGTTCGTCAGTTGACCAGACACAACACCCGTCTGGTCGGAGGATACTCTCTTTTCAACGGATGTTTCCTACGGGTCTTTCCACCCTGTTCCGCATACCTCCAAAACCCACAGCTGTGCAACATTGGAGTGCTTTACAAACTTTCGAAGTACATAATTACGGACAAATGATTGAAGTCCACATACCGTATCTCTATTGTCAAATGTAAGAATTGTTTCCATAGATTGTCGCTTGCCTGGAGCCGCCATATTACTTACTATTAATTTAAAAGTTCAATTTAAAAGTTTAATTTAAACTAGAAAACTATAATTTCGTAAGTTGAAATTATGCCATGAAAACGTCAGATAGTTCTAAAATGTGCTCTGTGCGTCAGTTAAACTAAAATATACGTTGTGTCTGTGGTTGTGTCAGAAACAAAGAAGTGTGACCCAAAGACCTTATACTTCTTCGTAGTAAGAAGTATAAGGTCTTTGGTGTGACCATGGCATTGCATCGCGCCTAGCGAGATATATAAGTATCAATATCGAAATGGAAACTCTTTGCCCAAAATCTGGTCACAATGATGGACAGATGAGCTAAGAGTCAATCCACATTAGAGAAGTCTAAAAATATCTCCACAACATAAAGTCGACTCAAATTCTGTAGGATGTGTACGAATTGGCAAGTATCCGTGCGCGTTCGTGTACGTATGCGCCGTCTTATATTTACCTTGACAGGGATGTGTGCATTCCGTGGTGGAGATAACGGTTAATTTGCTATGTACATTTTTAGACACTTCGACTTTGTCTGAGAATCCTTTGACCCTAAATGTAACACTAATAGGATAGAAAGGAATGGTAAACCTTCAGTTGGGTTCATAGACTACTATTATGTTGGGTTACAATACTTGTCGGCGATTGAAGGACGTAACACCGAGACGTCCAATATTAGTGGTCGTGAGGCCGTAATGGTGATATTAATCAAAAACTATAAAAAAGGAGATTATTCGTTTATTAAATAATACATATAGGTTCTTATAAAAGTCTTACATTCTTGTGGTCTTATTCTAATTCATGATATTCTCCCATCACTGATTGAATAAAATCTTACTTTAAATCAGCGATAGTCAGGACGAACCTCGCGTTAGCCTACAAAAAGATGAAACATTTCACGAAGAGGCGTCTATCATTTCAATTTATGCCTTATTACAATGTTATAAGAGTCATATGACGCGCGTTCGTAGTTTGCATTATCTATAACAAGGGTAATCACTAAATGATCTTACAACTAAACACTTTGTACAAACTTAAGTTTTACAATAAGGCTCGTGAATTGGCAACATTGGGCGCAATGCAGCCTTGAAATAACATGTCACACGCTGGAGGCGAAGATGGAGAGGAAGAGGAAGGCCAAACAAAAGATGGATGGACTGTGTGAGGAGTGATATGAAGGAAAAGGGAGCCAGTAATGGCGTGGCAGGGAACAGAACGGTATGGAAGAAGAAAACGTGTTGCGCCGACGACCCCAAGTAACATGGGATAAGGGCAGGAAGATGATGACGCTGGAGGCGAAAAAATGCCACTCGGTGCCGCTACGATAGCGTACATAGACGATGTGGCAGCAACAGATTGTACTTTGGTGGCGAACAGCATCCTTATGAAATCCTATCACAAAAACATTACGTAACGCGTAAGCGCTGCGCTATCGTATGGTATCTTCCACCCGACCGCGGCGGCCACTCTTTATGAACGCTCATTGCGTTTTTCACTCTGCGCTTCAAAACACAGCATCGGCAAAAACAAACCGTATTATATTTACACTAATCTAAAGTTGATACTTATTAAAATAAAATGAACTTTATTTACACAAAGATAAAGTTGATATTTGTAAATCACTATTTTCGTCTCAACAAAACACAGATACGATAACACTAGCCACCGGCTTATAGAGTCGTTCACAGCATGAGTTTGTCCCACAGGTCCGTGGCACTGTACTTGACAGTGTCGGGCCTGGTGAGACCGGCGTGCCGTTATATGTCGTAGGCGTGCTGCTAGGGCGGCGGCGGCGCGGCCGGCTGCGGCGCCTCTTGCGGCAGCGAGAAGTTGGTCAGCAGGTCGCGCACCGCCGGCCACAGCGTGCACTCCGAGTGCGACTGGTTGAACTCGTTGAACCTGGGTGGAAACAGCTTCTATAGTCTACTGCTCGGACAAAATAACTGTGCCCTTGACGCTGTCTAGTCACTCTGACGTTCGTCACTCACTATTAGCGCATGAAGAGAACGCTGGGCGCTGCATGGATAGGCGGGGGTGGGGGCGAGGTGCACAGTTTTTTTGACCGGGTAAAACGATACACGCTCGTAAATAACGGAAATTAACCAATCCTAACTTTTGACAACAATTGCCAGTAAAGACTAAGGTATCGTTCTAATAGAAAGCTATCATCGCGCGGAAACGAGATCGTCGCATCAATTTATACTGCAAAACAGAACACGTTGTCGCACCGACAGAATGCGTTTCTGATTTTGCTTATTAAATTGTCGTAGCGATCGATCGCGTATTCGCCCGAGGACACTACGAGCGCAAATCATCAAGATTTTTGTCTCATCGTTTTACAGCCAAAACCGTATACAATTGATAGATTTAGTTATTCTGATTACAAAAATCATGACTTCAAAAATTTCTGCGTCGCGGCTGACCTGACCGCATTATTTAAATTTCATACACAAAAAATTACCGAGGTGTTTAATAGCAATCTGTTCGGTTTTTTTTAATGTAGTTGGACGATAAATTTTAGATACCGATTACACTATTTTCAGACACCAGTAGCTTTATACGTACCCAGGAGACCATTCGAGAAAATTAAAAAATCAGCAAAAAGATAACCCATAGCAAATCGTCTGAAAATTATGTTTTCAAGTGAACATTGGTTAGTTGATGAGAATAAATAATTTTTCAAAAGAAAGTGTGAGCATTCTATGTGTTGAGACCATTTTGAAGCGACTCCGAAACGAAACTTCTTTTCGTTTTTGGAGTTATAGGTGACGTTTAAAATGTTTGAAAACAATATTTTGGTAATCTTGGAAAGCACACAAAAGATTTTAACAAAATTGGGCCAAAAAATTTGGAAAAGAATGAGACAGATCGGTTAACATTTTTGAAAATACGCTCAGGCTATATGTGATGCGCAAAATGTACATTTTTAATATCACACATATTGTAATAAAACCGTGTATTTGTTTTTTATGTAGTTTATTTTTTCTATGACCCCACCCTCCCCAATACCACTGTCACGTTTTTGCCCGGTACTGTCAAACTAGCCGGTTTCAGATTCATCTAATCTAGCGAATTTACACGGTTTTGGCTATTGACTAGTGTTGGGTAGGACACGACATAAAAAAGAGTTTGTAAGAGTAGCCTCTTTTTTGTACTGAGCCAGTACAATGTCCTACTTCAAATGAGGTGAGGCGTACTGAAGCTCGGCCATTCGTTTGAAGTTATGACTTCATGAGTACAAATACGACAATCGATGTTATTGCAGTACAATAGGGATGTTTCCTTGGTAAAAAAAAAAATCTATTTAGTCCGTCAGTGAGATTATTAAATACAAATAACATTAGAACCGTATTTTTTGTTTTTATCAAATAAATTAAAATTTACAAAGATAAAGCGCAGCAAGGTTCAGGAGTGGGGGCTTGTGACGTCACTTTGTCAGTATAAAGTGTTAAGTGTAGCACAGCGTGACGTCACACGATATTTCAACGCACTGTATCGTCGTAATTTTTTGTTTACCTGGTACAAGAAAATACGTGTCCCATATTTTTAGGTAATCTAACTGACGGACTTAATATTTTTTTTGTAATCTACCCTTCTAAAGTTTAAACTCTGATTGATGATATAATAACCAGGCAAAGTAATATGAAACGATTAGGATATTCAAAACAGTCGCTTCAATACGCGCCTCACAGTATTTAGTAATGTCAACATAATTCCCTCTCGCTCGAGATTCGAGACGCGGTCACGTAATGTTCATTGTAGAATGACGTACAATTGTAATTTGTAGCATGCGTCTCGCTTCCTCTCTGTCCTCATCCTACAGTTTTACGGGGACGGAGAGAGAGTAACGCGACATCGCGACTACCGCGACATAAAATTTGAAGTAGTACAATAAAAAATGTTGAGCCGCTCTTACATTTTGACGTCATGTACGGGACAAATGTACCGCCTCTTGTAAGTCCTGCCCAACACTACTATTGACATACATTCTACCGATAGGTGAGTCAGAACTAAAGTTCGCTGCAGCGCTAAAAATGATTTACGTTGTCTAATCAAACTATTTAAACTTGCAGCGCTAGATCGCTTATAGAGTTTAGTTTACTCGCGATCAAAACGTCGTAAGCGTCAGTAAGGTGTACGGATCGCAGTACAGTCGTCGTCAAATCTAGTGCGTAGCACATATATGACGATAGTTTTGACCGTAAAACGATGTGACATGGATTTGGTCGTGGGCGCTCGTACTGTAGGGCAATTAATTAAATCTTTAAAATAGTCATAAAATAAAATGGAGGGCTCGATCGAGAAATAGAAAATAAAATTTATTTTACATGCTATAAGAAATGTAGCATAAAAAACAGGCCAAATGTGAGTCAGACTCGCTCACTGAGGGTTCCGTACAAACCTCAGCTTAAAGGTATTATAGACCTGAGTACCAGGCCCCTCAGAAAGTATTGCGAAAAAAAGTTTTTATATATGGGAGACTGGCCAGTTATAATGTTTTTCGAAAATATGATTATTTATAAGTAAAAATAAGTAAGTTCCAATTCCAAAATTTCCCTCCACATTTTTTGCGAGTTAATTCAAAGTATTGTGTCTCACTGAAATATGGATCTGCGCCGGGAACATTTTAGAGCTATGATTTTATACGATTTCAAGTGTCGCCTGAAACCGGATGAATCGTACGATAGACTTCAAATGGCATTCATGGATGAAGGCCCTTCCAAGGCAACCGTGTATCGTTGGTATAACGAATTCAAGCGCGGTCGACCAACTTTGGGGGATGCCGAAAGAAGCGGTCGCCCTTTGACGGCTGTTACCGAAGAAAACGTGCTAGCAGTGAAAAATTTAATCCAAGACAATAGGCGAATTACATATCAGGAGATTCAACACATATTGAAGATTGGATCGGGAAGCGTTCACGAGATTCTACACAGCCATCTTCGCGTGAGGAGGATAGTATCACGCTGGGTGCCGCACAACCTCACCGATGCTCAGAAGCAGGCCCGGGTGGAATGGTGCCGTGATATGCTTAACAAATTTGAAGCAGGCTCGTCTCGGCGTGTTTACGACATCGTTACAGGTGATGAGTCCTGGATTTATCAATACGACCCAGAAACCAAGCGCCAGTCGACTGTTTGGGTGTTTCAAAATGAGCCAACGCCTACCAAAGTGAAGCGATCTAGAAGCGGGGGTAAGATTTTGATCGCTAGCTTTTTTAATTTGACTGGCCACTTGGTATCAATTCCCTTACGGGATCAAAGAAGCATTAATGCCGAATGGTATACTACCAAATGTTTGCCAGAAGTTTTCTCTGTTATAAGCAACAAGCGACCAAACACAGGGCTCCGCGGGCTACTGCTCCACCACGACAATGCACCTGCGCACACCGCACTCAAAACGAGGGACTTCCTGGACAGCACGCCAGTCAAACTCCTGGGTCACCCTCCTTACAGCCCTGATCTAGCACCGTGTGACTTCTTTTTATGCCCAAAAATAAAAAATCAGCTCAAAGGGATACAATTTTCGTTGCCGGAAGATGCGCTGGCTGCGTTCGAGCAGGCTGTAAACGAGGTGTCTGCGGCGGACTGGAAAAAGTGTTTTGAAAACTGGTTTAGGCGCATGAATCTTTGTATAGAGGCTGGTGGAAAGTACTTTGAAAAGATTTAATAAAAATATATGTACGTATAGAACAATTTTTTTTAGTTTCGCAAAACTTTCTGAGTGTCCCACGTATTAGATATGAATTTTCAATTTAAGGACGCTATTACATTTTTCTACAAATAACAGTACTTTTGAGGTACCATTTTAATGCATAAGCAATCACCGATGTGAAGATATCATGGTCTTAATTTAAAGATAATATATTCAGCTCCAGATAAGCATCAGAAAAATTGTATGACATCATACAAAATTTTCGCACAAATACGTTTTGCCCGTCACAATAATCGCAAAAAATTGAAAAAAGTAGGGTCCGAATAGGTTCCAGTTTAGGTAAATTTACAGCATATTTTATCTTCAAAATTATAAAAAATTGCGGCATATATAGTCCTTTACAGTTGCAGCTAATTATTTTTCACCTAAATAATTATATTTTTTAATTATTAGCTAAAATAAAATCACTTGCCGACGTCTTCATACATTTTGTACCCGCCGCTCATCATTCCGCGCTCAGAAGCGCTCGTGGAAGGACGGGCGTATCGCTTTCTCGCAGGAAATAAATACGATAAAAGTAATAGAAAGATTGTAGTGTGCATGCGTGTGAGTACCGGCCTCGTCGTGATCGAAAGGAGTTGATATTTTATCGGACGTATACGTATTTTTGAGTTTCCTATTATTATTAGAATGTGATTTAGAAATTATTTTGGGTAAGATCGGGTTTTGAATAGTTGGGTGTTAAGCAGTTGTTGACAAGGTTGAGAAATGGGATGGGTGGGTTTAAACAGCTCTGACTAAGGTTAGGATTTGGATGGGTAAGGTTAAGCTGCCGACGGGGAAGTTTAGAAGTGGATGGGTGGGAGGAGATTTATGATTTTAACCGGTTTGTATGTATGTATGTATGACAAATACGGGGCCAAAACCAAAATACAAAATGGCGCCGACGAAAATTTTGCCGCTTTTCGACATGGGTGTCATTTTCATGGTTATTGGGGTCACTTTTATCGATTACGGGGTCAAGACCAAAATACAAGATGGCGCCGACTAAAATTTGACATCTTTTCGTCATCGGTGACATTGTCATGGTTTTTGGGTTCGCTTATATCGAATATGGAGTTAAAACCAAAATACAAGATGGCGCCGACGTAAATTTTGCCTGCTTTTCGACATGGTTGTCATTTTCATGGTTTTTGGGGTCGCTTATATCGAATATGGGATCAAAACCAAAATACAAGATGGCGCCGACTAAAATTTGACATTTTTTGTCATGTTTGTCATTGTCATAGTTTTTGGGGTCGCTTATATCTAATATGGAGTCAAAACCAAAATACAAGATGGCGCCGACGTAAATTTTGCCTGCTTTTCGACATGGGTGTCATTTTCATGGTTTTTGGGTTCACTTATATCGAATATGGAGTCAAAACCAAAATACAAGATGGCGCCGACGTAAATTTTGCCTGCTTTTCGACATGGGTGTAATTTTCATGGTTTTTGGGGTCGCTTATATTGAATATGGGATCAAAACCAAAATACAAGATGGCGCCGACTAAAATTTGTCATCTTTTCGTCATGGGTGTCATTGTCATAGTTTTTGGGGTCGCTTATATCGAATATGGAGTCAAAACCAAAAAACAAGATAGCGTCGACTAAAATTTGCCCGCTTTTCGACATGGGTCTCATTGTCATGGTTTTTGGGGTCGCTTATATCGAATATGGGGTCAAAACCAAAATACAAGATGGCGCCGACTAAAATTTGACATGTTTTCGTCACGGGTGTCATTGTCATGGTTTTTGGGGTCGCTTATATCGAATATGGGGTCAAAACCAAAATATAAGATGGTCCCGACAAAAATTAGACAAATTTTCGTCATGGATGTCATTTTTATGGATTTTGGGGACGCTTATATCGAATACGGGGTCATAACCAAAATACAAGTTGGCGCCGACGAAAATTTTACATCTTTTCGTCATGGGTGTCATTTTCATGGTTTTTGGGTAGTATGTCATTAGCTTGACTTACAAGTTGTAGGTCGTGGGTTCGAGCCCAGGCAGGCGCTTTACTTTGTCTAAATTATTTCTTCACCACTGCTCTCAAAACGGTGAAGGAAAACATCGTGAGGAAACCGGCATGTTCTAGAACCAAATATTCGAAGATATGTGCATCCACCAACCCGCACTGGGCCCGCGTTGTTGGTTACAGCCCATTCCCTCTCACAGAGAGGAGGCCTGTGTCTCAGCAGTGGGAACATTAATAGTGACTGATGATGTGATAGTAATATTTAATATATTCCATATAATGAAAAATGTTCAAGTCATTTTTTAATCCTTGTGATCGGCAATTAATTCGTTTTAGGTATCTACTTATTTCACGTAGCGTTGTTTTTAGGGTTTCGTAGCCAAATGGCAAAATACGAAACCCTTATAGATTCATCATGTCTGTCTGTCTGTCTGTCCGTCCGTATGTCACAGCCACTTTTTTCCGAAACCATAAGAACTATGCTGTTGAAACTTGGTAAGTAGATGTATTCTATGAACCGCAACAAGATTTTTACACAAAAATAGAAAAAAAACAATAAATTATGGGGGTTCCCATACTTGAAACTGAAACTAAATTTTTTTTTTTTTTTTTTTGATAATTAGCTTTCTAATATCATTTTTTTCTAAACGGAATAGTTTGCGCGAGAGACACTTCCAAAGTGGTAGAGAATGATAAAACTAAAAAAAAATATTATGTACATTACCATGTAAACTTCTAACGAAAATTGGTTTGAACGAGATCTAGTAAGTAGTTTTTTTAATACGTCATAAATCGTTAACAGCAATTTACCAAGTACGGAACCCTTCGTGCGCGAGTCCGACTCGCACTTGGCCGGTTTTTAAAATACCTACTTACTACAACAAAGTGAAAAATAAAATTCTTTTCGGAAGTCGGTGTCGGTACCTATTGTTTTTCGTCACAGGAAAGCTATTATTTTTCTCTTTTAAATGTTTGTAGGTACCCCATATTGGGTATACTAAATACATCTGTTTACCCCCTAAAACCGTACAAGCGTGATGATTTATTATGGTATGGTTAAAACAAAACATAAACATACGATCACAGTAATCGCAGGTCATTTGCTGTTTGTTATTAAAGAGTTCCATTGTCTATCTCCGAAGATCTTAAACAGATCCTAATATATTATACAATACAACCTTCCCTGAAAATACCACCACATACATTTATCGATGAAAACCCGATAAGTATCGGATAAGTAGTTTGGCCGAATAGATAGAGCATCTCCTTTTTTTGAAGTCGGTTGAAAATAATAACTTACTTTTTACGACGACGGTTTGTAACAGTTATCAAATGCATTTTCAAAGTGCCAACTAACCTTCCTGAATCAACTTAATAAAAACAATAAAATTCAAAAATAATATCAAGGACCAAGATTGTTTCCGTGATGTATAAAATCGAGCGCTCAGTAGTTTCAATGTGTGCGTACGCGTAATGTTGCTGTGTGCGACTAGATACCTAAATTTGAGTTCGTCGAAAATGTAACAGCGTCCTTAATACCTCTACGCGTTCATGAGGAATAGGACAGTAAGTTTAAAATTATTAAAAATATTTTTACTATACGATGTAACAAAAATTTACGGTTTTTGCAATTATTCCTTTATCTGTTCTATAAGACGTTGCTTCGTACCAAATTTCAAGATGCTGAGCTCACGGGAAGTACCCTGTAGGTTTTGATTCCCCTGCGAGTGTCGAAAATTTGCGGTAATTTGCGGCATAAACGGCTTTATCTTTTGATTACGTTGGCTTAGATGTTTGATTTTTTTTCACAGCTTTAAGGGACAGTAGACCTGAGTATTTGATATAAAGGAGAATGACCAAAAGTGGTACCAAAAAGTCTCACGCATCAAGACCAAAATTGTATAGTATTAGTTTCATAATTTTTTACGACATTATGCGTCCCGGATTTGATTTTTGAACAGGGAATTTAATTTTGAGTTTAAAAGTATGGATATTGTTTTACTCTCTATTAATGACGTTCCGTTTCACATGATGTGATTAACGCAAAGACCTTATACGTATTTCTTGAAGTAAAAGGTCTTTGGATTAACGTAACCTTGATTTTTTAAAGTGTCATGACCACTGTAAAAAAATATACGATTCCAATTCTACATTAATTAAAAAAAACTAGAATAGAAACTTATCATTTACATGATTTGGTATCATTATTTTATCCATGGTTAATTGGCTGTTCACAGCAGCCGGTTATAAAGATATAGAATGCAATAGAATCTATTTTTGATGAATCGACTAACCAGTAATGGTTTCTTTTGTTTAATAAATAACTATAACGTTCATGTATAACGTGTCTATAATAAAATACGTCGTTGATAGTGTCGAACAAAATCGACCTAGCTTTTAGGTTATTTTCGATTTTATGAAATAAGTCCGAAACCCGGGTTTTGTTTTCAAAAAGAAGTTTTGTAGGAGTTAACATGGTCAGTGTACTCTATAAAAAACAAAGTTTGATTTTGATGCAGCTTGGTACGGGATTCCATACGTCGATGAGCATTCTCCTTTCAGCTTGATACCTCCACGCGTTCCTGTGAAAACGGGTCTTGACAGACAGACGGACGGACGGGTAACAAAGTGATCCTATACGGGTTCTGTTTTTTCCCTTTCGAGGTACGGAACCCTATAAATGTCCTTGATACTTTAAAAATTTAGAAATAAGTATCGGCAAACGTTTGCCGAGACAGTAAAATCACTCAAACAAAGGTAACTGTAATAAAGGTCGACACGTATACGGAAGTCAAGAAGCTAGTCTTCAATTCAGAAAGCTAGAAGATGTTACATCAATAGAAGAGTCAACGCCGTGGAAGAGGCTAAGTTTTTGTCCAGCAAAGTTTACTGTTCTGTAGTGCCATCACTGCCATCGACACAAAGAACAGACAAGAGGTTCTACACAAAGTGTCATTCTATAACGTACAACCAGGGGGGTCTCACTCCGCAGTTTAGGTACGATCGGCCGGCACACCACCCGGGACGGAATATCGCGTTAGGTTGTCGCTTACCGCTCAGCTCCCGCGTTAGCCACGTTATTAATTCTATGATTTTTGCAGCAAAGAACGATGACTTCTAAACGATCTTCTAATGAATCCTTTAAAAGATACTGTTATGTTTACGGGTGTTTAAATAAAGCAAAGAACAATTATTCGTTTTTTTTTTTTTATTCCAAAAGATTTTGAAAGTTAAGCTATTTTGTTATATTTAAATCATTACATAAATACTTTGTAACTATCGGTATTAGGTGCATATTGAGTACGAGATTTTTATGAAATTTAAGCATTTTGGGGTGTACAAAAGAATGTTTAGGTATGCGAAATACTAATAATTAGGTACCTACCTACTTAGATATTTTAGATTTTCGTGTTGTTCACAAATATAATTTCATACCTTTTTTATCCTCTAAAGGCTTGCGCTTTTATTGAATAGTTAGGTACCGTTTTGTTCACATAAAAGTAGACGCTTAAGACCCAGTTTAAAATAAATTATAATTTCCTATGTAAGTAGTTACCTACCTAGCCTAAGAATTTACCAATAGCCTGAGTAAGTGTACGCACTTGTTAACGTTTGTATATAAAGCTAGGTACTTATTTATAACTAACGAACAAACAAAAAACATTTCCTAAGAGTTCGTCAAGCCAACTTTAAATAAACAAACAAAAAATATCACTAAAGAGTAAACAAAGAGGTAGGTACCTAGGTAACCTAGATTTGTTTTCATTTGTTAAGTACCTTACAAAATGGACTAAAATATTAATTTTCTATCTACCTACTTGACCGTGTAATTATATGCATTAAACATAGGGCAGATTACGTGGTCAAGTTGGTAGTAATATTATAGCTACAGTGGCAAGCCGACAACCCTAGCGCGTCACTCCGCGACAGACATCGATAGAGTTACGCGTTAGAAGAAAGCGGCAGCGTTTAGGTGAATATCGCATTATGTACTGAGCGTTTATGCGAGCTGAATTGCACTTTGTTGCTTATCTGCTAGAGTAGCTATTTCTATAAATTGTTGCGCGAAGTGACTGTACTTGTACTATTATTTATTCTGTGGTACAACAGCGTTGACGATGGTTTGGCATTTCCATACATTATGGTAATTTTTTCCAATCGCTATTGTAACGTTTTCGTTGATAGAATGTCACTTGTCTAGAGTCTAAGTGTCAAAGTAATGCGTTACTTACCGTTTGAGATGCAAGCTGACGGCGATGAGGTGCGGCTGCGCGTTCTGCTTGTCGGCCAGCTGCGTCACGTTGAGCTGCATGTCGTACACCAGCGGCAGCACCAGCTGCGTGTCGCCGCGCGTCAGGCAGATCTACAAACACGAGTACGTCATCAATACATTATCAACGTTACCTAAATCTTCACCCGTATACTGGCAGCCTTGAAACAGAACAGTACTCACAAAGAACAGTATCTTATGCTTAGCCAGCAACACGGCGGGCTGCCCGGCGGGCACAATGGGAGGCGCGGCGGGCGGGATGCGTAGCGCCCAGTGCAGCGCCCACAGCGCCGGGGTGGCGGGCGCCAGCTCGGCGCGCATGAGCGCCACCAGCGACCCCAGCGCCGCGCCCGGCGCGCCCCACGTGCGCGTCCAGCCCTGCAGCGCTGTGGCGCGGTACGGCGCGATGGCGACGCGCTGCTCGAAGAATTTCTCCATCACCTGCCCAGTAAACCATCTCATGAATGTCAAATGAAAATCTTGTTTTTTTTTCTCATACATGCGTTTGATACTACGGCAAAAGTTAAATGCAGGTTTTCGACTCATGGTAGACGTTTTAATATAAAACGTGATGCAGCACGATTCGTACGCGTGCTCAGACTTGGGCCAAAATTAATACGACAAAGCAAGAGGCTTACACCTCATTCATTGCTTGACATAAGTGAAGTCAAAAACAATAGAAGTAGCGTCGATCATTGACTAATGTTAAAAGTATAGTCTACAAGTAAAATTTCACAATTTAAAAACCCCCGACACATTTATCTTGCGAAAACACCCCGATTCAAACAGTAAAATGCCGATAACTTTTGAACGGCTGGACCGATTTAATTCAAACATAGCTAAGAACACTCTCGACAAAATTACCCTTCAAACAAAAAAAACTAAATCGAAATCGGTTCATCCGTTTAGGCGCTATGATGCCACAGACAGACACACAGATACACAGCAACACACGTGAAACTTATAAGACCCCTCTTTTTCCGGCGGGGGTTAAAAAGTGAACGTGTTCAAGGGGTTCAGTGAGTGGGTTGATTGTGGTGGCACATTACCTGCAGGTCGTCGGCGGACCAGGCCTCCTTGTTGTGGTCGGGCAGCGGCGTGAGCTGCAGGTGCAGCGACTGCATGTGCTGCGGGTGCAGCGCCACGCGCCCCGCCAGCCCGGCGCTCTCGCAGCGGAACGTCAGGCTGGTCGCCTCCACCGACACCAGCGTCAACTGCACACACATACAAGCAATTATAATATGTGACACGAAACATTTTACATTGGGATCAATTAAAAAGGATTTTTATACGATAATTTGATAGTTCGCTGATACAAAATGACTTAATTAAAATAACTGTAAGGTAATCGTATTATCCGAAGAATGAGTGTTTAAAATAATCTTGAAAGCTAATAGCAGCGCCAGTTTATGCTGACCAATTACATTTAACCTCTGAAATTGCGTATGTGTTTCTTCTCCTCCTTCCGTCGATTAACCAATGCCCCCAACAGTCGTGACCACGTCATGGTTTCAAAACTTTCTCTTTATGATGTTTCTCCACTTGCTCCTATTCTCAGCAACATGCACGGCTGCAGAGGATTTGATGTTCAACGAGGTTCAGATTTGGGGTAGTAGGTTCGTTCTGCATCTAGGCCGTTTATCTTCGACTTTGTACCTTTAGTAAGGTGCACCACATTTCGAAGGTCTAGATGCGTTTTCGACTCTATTTGGAGTTAAGCTCGCCTTTGTACATGCATATTCTTTTCACTTTGTGTAATTGTATTGTTTTGGTGTACAATAAAGAAATAAGAAACTCACAAACTCCTCTTGCTGCACGAAGCGCTGCAGCGTGCGCTTCATGTAGACGCAGGCGAGGAAGCGCTGCACGGGCGCCAGCGCGGGCCCGGGCGGCGCGCCGGGCGGCGGCTCGCTGGGCGTGCACAGCGTCTCCAGCTTGCACACGGCCAGCGGCGTGGCCGTCGCGCCCGACCAGCCGCGCGCGCCGCCCGCGCCTGCCCCGCGTGTACTGCCCGAGCTGGTTTGAGGACCTGCGAGGTGAAGTCAAGGTGTTCATGTATATCATTCCTTGTTAGAACCGTCACTGGCCTGAGGCGTGACACGTTATCTATATGATATTATAAAGCTGAAGAGTTTGTTTGAACGCGCTAATCTCAGGAACTACAGGTTGGAGTTGAAAAAAATATATTATATATATATATATATAATATTGCCAAACCCCGGGCTGACTCAGAGAAATTCTTTATGGAAAAACCCACTAACACTTCTTGCCCGACCTGCAGCCTAATTGCGTAAGCGAATACGACAAGGCAAAGCGTTTTGACGCTATCAATCGACCTGCGAATCACATGCGAGATGAAAAACGCGATGTGGATTTCTGAAATCTGGTCGTAATCCTGTCATAAGCATTGTGGGGTAACTGTCATCTTGCGCCAAAACATCCTTACTCTTCTTTACTTAAATACAAACACTAATATCAAAAGTGTGGGGAGGGGACAAAAAACCAAGTGACTCACCTTTGTGATCGATATGATGTCTAGGCGACGGGTGGTGTCCGGGCGAGGGTCTGGGCAGCGAGGGCGAGGCGGGCCAGGCCGTGAAGGGCGACGTGGGCGGCGGGTGCGGGGACGCGGCGGGCGCGGCGTGCGGGGACGGCGCCATGGGCGACGCGGGGGACGCGGATACCCCGCCCCCTCCGCCCGCGCCCGCACCGCCAGCGCCACCCGGTGGAGACGTCAGATTGAACGAGCCGCCACCCATCTGTGATGTAAAGTAAATATTGTTTTTTTGTAAAACTGGTGCAGATAGTTTTTAAATATTTCGTGATCTTGGGTTCCGGTGCCTTTGAGAGGCATACCAGAGACTGAAGCCAAGTAACCAACCGATGATTATCCATATTATAAGCACTATGCAAGTACACCCAAAGAACCCCCGGTTGGTTAACTACTGTAGATAGTTATTATGTCTAAGTAATATTTTGTATGCTGTGTCTGTAAAATCACAACTATAAATATATCTGGTTTCTTTCAGTCCCTCCAAAGGTTGTCTGTGAGAGATCGCCATTTGCGATAACACTGGCCATTTGTACAATCAACAATAATAAAAGCAGGCCCTAAAAATCGTTTTGTTTCATACAGTCAAAATTTTAACTTTTTTAGTATCATGTATGCCTTAGGATTTTGCATATTATGGATCCCGTGTCAACGCGAGTGACTTTTGTGGCTGACGCAGTAGATTATTTGGAATCCAAATTTATTTTTCTTTATGTACTACAGTAGTAGTAGGCGGGAGTAATACAACAAGACATTCTCTATCGGTCACCCATAGGTATAAAGCAGAAATTGTAAGTCCAATTAAATATAATAAATGAGTGTAGTAAGTGACAAGTTTCTCACCTGATGCTGTGCCGGCGACGCGGGATGCGGGGTAACGGGCGCCGAGTGCGGCGTGTGTGGCTGTGGCGGCGTCAGTGGCGCCGGGAACCGCAGCCCACCTGATAGACAATTGTACGATTAAAACATTAATAGACATTTCGGATGTTTAACCTCCTTCGAGCTTCCGTATAAGCGGATCAAATCCGGTTCGAAGGACCATTATGATGTACGGTTTGGGACCTTACACCTTAAGTTGTTGTTGATTGATACACTGATCATTGATTGATTTAAATTTATCGATAAAAGTATGATCTGTGTGGGAGTAAAACTGCTGTGCTTGCACTGCACAAAGTCGGTTCAATTAAACTCTTTTGGGATACAAATTCAGGTGTTCTTGACACAGATATTGGTTCTAATTGCACATAAAAAATAATTATCCAGTCTATAATAGGTTTCTGTCTACCCCTATGGAAAAAGGAGAGAGATTATATTAGTATGTACTTATAAAACAATGATTTCTTACCAGGCGGCATCGGTGACATGGGTGAGGGTGGGTTGTCATCTTCAGCTAGCAGTCTCGCGCTCATGTTGTCTTCGACGTAACGTGATAAGAATGCCTGGTGATTCGTTTTAGTCAGTCATCATCAAATTTCGCGCATTAGATATTTCTATACATTCGTTGTACGCTACGTAAAGTCAGTTGAGAAACAAATTGAGAAGTTTGTGCACTTATAGGACACAAAAGAAAAATAACATTACTCGTTTGGTTACTTATCAATCGAAATAATGTTCAAGGGATTTTTTTCTAAGCATACACTTCGATTCTAGTATTGCGTCTCTGCAAGTTTACATAGACTCTAAGTTCAAAATCATAAGATCTATTTTACCTTCAATCCGAGAGCTGGAGCGAACTCATCGACGACAGTGTTGCGCTCGAACTTGGAATAAGATCCGTCGCGTATCGTGATGACGCCGCCGCCGCGGATACCCACTTCTAGAGAGTACGCACCCGCGTATACTATACGGATCTAAGACGAGAAATAACAATGTTAACATATAATTTGATAGAAGTAGTCACAGATTGACTGCTTTTTAGGGTTCCGTAGCCAAATGGCAAAAAACGGAACCCTTATGGATTCGTCATGTCTGTCTGTCTGTCTGTCCGTCCGTATGGCACAGCCAGTTTTTTCCGAAACTATAAGAACTATGCTGTTGAAACTTGGTAAGTAAATGTATTCTGTGAACCGCATTAAGATTTTCACACAAAAATAGAAAAAAAAACAAAAAAAATTGGGGGTCCCCATACTTGAAACTGTAACGAAAAAATGATTTTTTCATCAAACCCATACGTGTTGGTTATCTATGGATAGGTCTTCAAAAATGATATTAAGGTTGCTAATATAATTTTTTTCTAAACTGAATAGTTTGCGCGAGTGACACTTCCAAAGTGGTAAAATGTGTGTCCCCTCCCCTGTAACTTCTAAAATAAGAGAATGATAAAACTAAAAAAAATATATGTTATACATTACCATATAAACTTCCACCGAAAATTGGTTTGAACGAGATCTAGTAAGTAGTTTTTTTTTAATACGTCATAAATCGTAAACCGCAATTTACCAAGTACGGAACCCTTCGTGCGCGAGTCCGACTCGCACTTGGCCGGTTTTTAGGGTACCTCTGACGGATGTTGTGTCTTTCATTTTATGTAGTTTTTATGTGGAAGCCTAGTAAAAGACAAACAATGTTAAAGTGACTGACCTTTCTCCAGGAGTGGGCCAGCAGAGTGAAGGTAGGCGTGGGCATGAGCGTGCGCACGTGATGCAGTCCCAGCTGCGGCAACGTCGGCAGGCGAGATAGCGCCAGCAGCGGCCCGTACGTCTCGCGGAGCACCACGCCGAATGACATCAGATCTTTGTGGCTGTGGGAAAATTTGAAAGAGGATTTTAGTAATATTCATTGCGACGAGAATTGGAGATATAAAGACGTGAAGGTGCGAGTCCACCACGCGACTGTGACGCGAGACTGAGACGCGCGACCGAGGTAGAAGACGCGTGACACTACTTGTCCTTAGGCTTTGTATGGGACACGGGCGAGACCACGACGCGCGGTTAAGACCGCTAGCCGGTCTCGCTCACGGACGAGTGGGGCCGAACATTTTGTCGTTTGTCAATAAAAAAAATTGTATTTACTTCCATATAGAAATCGATATTTAGTGGAGTCTAGTTGTATATGTTATCGATCTAGTGATTAATACGGCATTACTTATAATGCCCAGGCAATTTGAAAATGACCAATATGGGTAGGCAATATGATAATAACTATTGAAATAATTAAATTGACCAGGCCACAGATGATATAATAATAGCATACAGATGCTTCAACCCATACAAAGAAACAGTGCCGACGTAACTAGCGTTTTTCGTTTGATTTGACTGATATATTTTATAAGTACATCGATCTCGTTCGGTTCCGTTCCATGGCTATTGATGATGTTACTATTTTATTGTGACTATTTTGTCTTTTAATACTGTGACGATTTGATTTATACTATTGTTTTGCACGTTAAAAATTGAGTAGCATGCCTCAGAAATTTAAAACCGCTCCATCTATTGGTATACATTTTAAATGATCCGTTCAATTCTCATTTTTTCGTAATTTTGTGTTTAAGGGTATTGATTCCGCAAGAACATACAATTTTTATGAATAATTCTAGAAAATGTTAATTTTACACACAATTCAATAACAAATCGTTGCATAGGCCACCACCTATTATATATATATTTATAGGAACCAAATTTTCTTTCTTAGCGCTAGGACCCCGTGACCGTGCTTTCTGAATAATGCCCATCACTGGCAGGTAATAAAAAGACTGCATATTGGGCCAGGTAATAAAAAGACGTGTTTTTTTAAAAATTATCCCTCTTGAACTAATATATGCCCCATACAATACCCCGTGACAGGACAAGGACCGAGGCACTCTGCCCCAGTCGCGCGTCATGGTCTCGCGCCGCGGTCGCCCGGCTAATATTAACCTGTGGCACACGGTATTGTGTTAGATATGTTCGCGAACCAAAAGCGCGACATAACGGCCGAACGAACACGAACCATGAACATACTTGACCAAATTGTACAGAAACTCAAAGATTAAAGTTGGTGCGTTAAAACTCGCCAAGTCGCACTCTTGAGTGGCCAAGAATATATCAAATTTAATTGCATAACAGAAGCTTAGGATTTAAGAAACCTCGAGAGAACTTGATAATTATACTGTTAGAGCACAGTTGTTTTTCAGTGAAGCCGATAACAAGAAGTTTCTATCACATATTTTATGTTTTGGGTGGGTTATGTTACACCAAGAGACTTTACTTGTCAGTTGTAGCGCTTACCTGTTGATATAATGGTCGAGATGGTGGTGCAGCAGATGGTGCGCGTTGGCGGCGGGCTGGTGCGCGGGCGTGGCCAGCGTGTAGCGCTGCGAGCTGGCGTTCCACTGCAGCACGGCGGTGGCTCGCTGCGCCGTGCCGAAGCCCACCACCAGCGACCGGTACGTGTACGAGCGAATGCACACGCCCGACCACAGGGTCTCGCGTTCTGTGTTACATTATTATAGTTTGAGATGGTGTAAATGCTAGGCAAATTTTTTTTTTTTTTTTTCTTTTAAAAAACGTTGCCCCACACTAGGAATTTCTTCCTGTATCGTGGGTGCGTTTACAAACATATAAACTCACATACACTACACCCAGAGCCGGAACAACTATTTGTAGATCATACAAATATTTGTTCCGTGCGGGAATCGAACCCGCGACACGTAGTGCAGCCTTTTATTAACAAAATGGCAACAATACCGTTTTCGTTCAGTCTTAAATTATGCAAAAACACAACGAAAATTTCTGAAATACATTTGTTTTTTTTTTATTCTACACTGCTAGTGTATTTTATTGCTGTTTAATTACGACACTTAATATCGTAATGCCTAGTAACGATAGTCTTATTGTATGCACCGACTTTTTTTTTTTCTTATGTTCAAGTGTAGCCTTTTCGTGGAATGACCGATTGGTCATTCCACGAAAAGGCTACAAAAAGGCTAAGGCCTTTTGGCATACTCCAAAATATATGCCAATATCTGCCCTTGGATAATGTATTTTTAGGCAAACCCAGAACTAGCAAAACTGTTGGTCAAACGTTGAAAACCTGTTTCGGCGTTTACTGAATCCTTACCCTGTGCCGGCCTCAGCATGAAGTCGTGTAGCAGCGTGTGCAGGTGTACGATAGCGGCCCAGTCGGCCAGGAACGCGTCCGCCGTGCGGCCCGCGTCTGTGCCCAGGTCGTACTGCAAGTACACGCAGCGACGCTCGCCTAATAAAAAGAAATAAATTAAGTACTACTATTTCATTTTGGTGATAGACTAAAAACAAAATTTGAAAAATATCAATTTTTTAAATGTTTATACACAAATTTAAATTAAATTAATTGGATATAATGTACATGCTGATGGTAAAATTTAAGCAAGTGGTATGTAAGGTGCAAGTGCTCCCTTATGTTCTTACCTTGTTCCCTTGGATTGGGCGTCCGCACAGGCGATCCATGGAACACAATCTCTGCAGTCCAGACCCTGGTCTGGTTCTTGGTGGTGAGGCGGATGGTAGCGGCCAGCAGTCGCTCGCGAAGAGCAGCAGCGGCCCGGGGACAGGCGCCGTCGGGGCGCGGCAGGGCTACCACGCGCATGCCCAGCGCTGAGCCGCTCCACTCGGGCTGCACGCCGCCGTGGGTGACGCCGCGACTCGCCAACTGGACAAAAAAGCAGTATTTTATATTTTCGCAAATTTTACCGTCGACCACATTATCGCTTAACATCAGGTGAGATAGTGGTCAAGCGCAAGCCAAACAATAATAATAATAAAAAATGTGCTTGCAGGACTGAATGTTAACAATATCTAGGGTATAATACGTACTGTGACGTGTTGAAACCATTGCTGTATGTGACAGAGAGCTGATGGAGCCATAGCACTATAGCTTACCACAATGAAACCATAATGGTTTTAGCACAGCCTACATGATTCCAATAATAAGGGATAGTGCACTTTGTCTTGTATGGCTCTGTCCCTCTCCCTCTCTCAGTGTTATGATACATCGAAAAAGGCAGAACATTAATAACGGCCGGGTTCTGTAATGTTGTATTCAACTAACACTACAACAAATTATTCGTTCCTGCTTACCTCCTGTGCTAGATTGACGAAGGGCACACGTTCGTCGGCGGCGGCCACTACATGAGCCAGTTCCGGTATAAAGTACGCAGGTTGACGCACGCGTACCGCTCGCTGAGACGCCGCTGACAACTTGCGCTTGCCCGGCTGCATGCCTGCATAACACACATTTTTATCTATACCAATATTATAAAGAGGAAAGATTTTTTGTTTGTATGTTTGTTTGTACCGAATAGGCTCCGAAACCATACAATACAGCAAATTGCCGCCAATCTTAGTACGGAATCAGCGCGCCGGGAGCAACTAAGAGACGCCATACTATTCGTACCCACACAAGTAACTGACACGCTCAGTTTTTATCGCCGTCGCCGTACCCTGTGGTTGACAAGAGTCTGGTGTAAAGAAATAAAACACAACACACACATAACACAGCACATGTGTGCGCTGCGTGCACGCATGTAACTTACCGGGTGTATCGAGCGGTGTGAACGGGCCATGTGTGAGAGTGAACGTGTCCAATTCGACCAAGGAGTTCAGTTTCAAGTAGGCGCGTGGTGCATTCGCTGGCGTTGATGAACTGCTGGCGGAGCCCTATAACATTCAAATATCTTGTACGAAAGTTCAACGCAAACCTGAGGTGTTCCTATGACACTAAATTATAAACTTTATTAAAAATTGCAATACAAGTGTACATTTAAAAAGCACCGTCGCGATCAAAGACATTCTCAACCCAGAAATCGTCTTAAGCATGTGTCAACGTTTGTTCAACTTTGCACTTTAAACACTGATTATAAGGTGTATTTTAGCGTGTGCATACCTCGTCCTCGCACTCGTCGGGGGTGCAACGTCTCGCGCCGGCGAGGTGGAAGGACAGCGCGACTGAGCAAGCGCTGCCGCTGTTGGAACTGTTACTCGTAGTAGCGGTGCTGCCCGCAGCCACCTCTTTCATCTCCACTATCTGTACAAAACATAACAATTACAAATTAAAGACAGAATTTGCATGACGAGAATTTCAATTCAGCTTAAAAAGTCTCTTAAATGTGAAAGGTTTTAAATTAAGAATAGAGTAAACAATAGACGGGTTTTCGCAGATTATTTGGTTCAAATTGGTTAGAACGAGAAAGACAGGGACTAACAAGGAAAATTTCAAAATTTAAAAAACCCCCGACATATTTATCTTGCGAAAACACCCCATTCAAACAGTAAAACGCCCATAACTTTTGAACGGCTGAACCGATTTTATTCAAACATAGCTAAGAACACTGTCGACAAAATCACCTTTCAAACAAAAAAAACTTGATCAAAATCGGTTCATCCGTTTAGGCGCTATGATGCCACAGACAGACATACAGATACTCAGACACACAGCAACACACGTGAAACTTATAACACCCCTCTTTTTCCGGCAGGGGTTAAAAAAGGAACGAAGTGATGACGAAAGGCCTGATATAGTTTTTACTTTGTGACCGAAAGACGAGAACATACTGACCAAATAAAAAAATCATTGGGATAAGAACAAGAGAATCATGATGATGATGACGATGACCCTAAAGTCACCTGAGATTTTTACATTTGTTACGTAACTCTCACACTCAACAGAATAGAAGGTAGGTACTTAAAATATCTCGTGCATACAATAACAATGACTTACCAGTATATGATCAGTGTGTCTATGCAGCGTGACGTAGAGTCTGTCGGGCGACAACTTGGTCAGCGGATGATCGGGGCCGTGCAAGAACGGCAGATGTTCGCACACACTCGCTGGCAGGTGCTGTAGCGTCTTCTCGCAACGACGAGCTACCAACCAGAACCTGGCGAAATTATTATAAGAGGTATGATGTTCCATGAATTGAATAATACCCTGACAAAACAGTTTTTGAAAGGCAGGACTGAAAGTCATCTTTGTTCTACAGCAATCTAGAAATCTCTATTTCTACACAGGATGAAAAGTATAATTTCGTTTTCGCGCTTACTATTAGAATGATGGTTTTAAGACTTAATGCGGGCCCCGGTTTATACTTATATCTGTGAAATACGGGGTGAATAGGAACGCAGGGGTGATATAAACAAAACTATGAAGCGAATTTTAACTGTGGTACCAGTTTATTGGTTTCCAACAAAGCATCGATCTTTTTTAATAATTATTTAATATATTGAAGTACCTACTAAAATGCTACAAACCATTTTTAAATGACGTGAAAATTCCCTAGTCACCAAATTTGACTGTATTGCAAAAAGTTAAGAATGATTTCATGAATGAATCAAATCACTTGCCACGCACGAGATTTGAAACCATGCAAATAATTAAGAGCTCTCAGAAATTGTGGTGAGATGTCTCTGTGAATATCGCATTTCGATTTTTTTTAATCGGCGTGAAAAGAAGGACTTCTTCTTTTGAACAAAAACGAATAGATTTTGTTCAAATTTTCGCCGACTGGTATGTAAACACCTGGACAGCTCTTTCGTTGACTTCGTTTAAGTCGTGGAAGCAGGTTGTGCATGCTGGGCAGGTATGGAGCCAATGGAGGTGACGTATATCCTGTGTATGTATTCATGAGCCACTTAGTAGATTCAATATTTACAAAAACGAACACAGCAGATTTTTTAGGGCCATCACCATGAAATTGTTATGTTCTTACAAAATACAATGAGTTTACCTATAAATCCTATCAAATTGTCACTTCTAAGAAAAATCTATACAATATAATGTACAAATCGTCAAAAATTATTCAAAAAACAAAGATTAGAATCACCAGATAATATTTAACCTAACGAATTGCAGACATGACGTCCTGGATGACAAACAATTGGTTGTTTTTTGACAATGACTCGAAATGTATATTAATATTTACCATACGTTATTCATAGTAATTGAGCATCAGTTTAAATTAGTTTTATTATTGAATAGTGTGTTACGTTCCAGTTCACGCTGCATGTTGCTTATCAGAAACCTGGCCGAATATATTAAACTCTCCCTCTACTCAACAACAAATTTTTTGAAGTAATAAAACCAATTTGATAAATAATTTTGTATTTATTGTACATTGATTTAACCAAGTTAGTAAAGATGAAAGATAGTTTAAGAACATAAAATAGCCAAGGTAGAAGATTTGATTTCAGCAAATTGAAAAGTAAAATTGTTTTTCACCCCTGCTGTTAGTTGATTGAGCTGTCAGTAGATGTCAGGAGCTGTTAGTTGTTTGTTAGTAAACATTGCACAGTACGACTATTATCTTAATGTCCGTATTTTCGGATTTATATAAGTTGTGTTGCCCTTTGCACTTAGTGCAGACCGGACGCTCTCAATCAACTTGGAAATATTAGAGTTGTTAATACTCTTTTAACTTAAAGTTGATATTTAAAAAATGGGAGCAAAACTGCTAAAGAAAAATAGTAGCTTTATATAGTTCACACGGAAATCAAAACAATCCAACAATAAAGTACTTTGTTCCGAATTCAAATGATTATACACGATAAATCTAATAATTGATGGACATGGAAATTAACATTCCTTTGTATTCGGAAATGCGAAGATTGCCGAGGGACATTAAGAAAATAGTTGTACTGTACCTTGATATTGGCCCATGTATAAGCACAAAGTACGTAAGCGGCGGCGCGCCGCAGACAGAGGGGCCACTCTCACTTTGACATTTCGGTTTTACAGGGAATATTGGGCAATATTGGACCGAACTCAGTCGCGGCTGTCATGATTGCTTTGTGCAGGCGTTTGTCACGTCATTCATACATTAAGTACTGTAACGAGGTTGGTTGCATTGGATGGGTTACCTTTATTATTTGTTACAGACCGAATTAACATTTTTGTTTTTAATTATTTCTTTCAATTATTTTTAAAATATAAAGTTCAATCTTTCAAGATGACAAATTAGAAATTCATTATCTAGGATTATAATAAATTATTTTAAGCCCATAGATAAAATTGGGAACTTGTCATAATAATAAGGTTCAAGTCATACAGCTTACAAATATGTTTCCCCCGACTGCACAGCATAATTTTCTTCTTGTTTAAGATCATCTTTGGTTTTTTGGTTTTATTAGGTACCTGTTTTTTCACATTTATATTTTTGTCGAGCTTGGAGCTTTTTACAATTTATTTTTTTAAGTGGGATCATTATTACTACGTCTTTTTACTCTCCAATATTCATCGTATGTGGTGTAATAGTAAATGTTTCGTGATATTAAATGGATATTTGATGCCCTGTCTACCGTCTAAGGCATGTAAGCATGATATGATGTATGTTTAGACGAATCTTTGTATTTATGTTTGTAACTTGGGCAACCTACTCTTTTTTTAAATTCGGAATCAATATAGTAGCAACCCTAGTGAATCTGTCAAGTTTAGCTGTCAATTTTCTAAACGGCGGGAGTGGCCCTTCTGTATACTTACTATTTTGTGGTATAAGTAAAAATACGATATTTTCGTTCGGCAACAAACTGGGCGTTACTTACTTTAATTCACGTTAAAAAGATTCGACGTGTTCATCAACAAGTCGGTGGAAAGATTTTCGAACTTACCTCAGCTGTGTCAGCAACGTCTTGATAAGCGTAACATTAGTGGCGCCGAGCGAATTCGCGAGTTCAGGCATGCGCGGCGTGGCGGGGTAGGCCGGCACGCGCGCGCGCAGCCTGCCGCCGTGTGCTCCCACGCACACCAGCAGCTGCTCCGCGCGCAGGCACGGTGATACTACTGAGCAGGCTAGCACGCATGGCCATCCGCTCACGCTGCATTCCACCTGATTAAGAACATAATAATAGTATATTATGCAACTAGTGAATAAAAGACGGATTTAAAGCGAGGGCCATAGATGAATCAAGAGCAAGTGAATGATTCTAACGACTGAATCACGACCGTAGGGAGTGATTCATGATGATTGAATCACGAGCATAGCAAGTGATTCAAGTGTTAGAATCATGAGCGACGCGAGTGATTCATGGCCCTCGATATAAATCCGTTTTATTCAAGAGTTGCATACTATATTTTATACCATGACTTCGAGAAAAAGAAAGATTTAAGCGAAAAGCACAAGGAATATTACGAGGAATATTACGAGTAATAAATAAATAAATAAATGGTTTATTACCTTCAAGATTTATATAAAATGTGAAACCCTGAGCTAGGTAACAGCACCTGTGTTTCAGGGACCAGTAACCACCTCCGTTACATGACAATTATAATTTACTAGCTGACCCGGCAAACTTTGTTTTGCCATAAAAAGACCAAACATTTATCTACCCTACCCTACCCTACACTACCCTACCCTGCCCTACCCTACCCTACCCTACCCTACACTAACCTACCCTACCCTACCCGACCCTACCCTACCCTACCCTACCCTACCCGACCCTACACTACCCTACCCTACCCGACCCTACCCTACCCTACCCTACCCTAACCTACCCGACCCTACACTACCCTACAATATTATACCCTACCCCACCCTACCCTACCCTACCCTACCCTACCTTTATAGCCTATGTCCTTTCCCAGGTCTCAAACTATCTTCATACCAACTTTCATCTAAATCGGTGCAGCGGTTTAAGCGTGAAAAGGTAACAGACAGACAGACAGACAGAGTTACTTTCACATTTATAATATTAGTATGGATTAAATACCATTGCAATTAATATTAGAATTACAATCTAAACAAGTATTCAATAAATATCTTAGATTAAAATAAAAATCATTATTAAAATCCTAAATAACAAACTCAAAATTAAAATCAAAGAATGAGTTTGTGTATCGAGTATTTTTTGCGCAAGGAGGCGCAAGGAGGTTACATAGCATTGAGATGGACGTCTAGTACATTGGTGTGTTCCAAATTCAAACACCAAAACAGTGATTAAAAGTGCTTTTTATTCACTGTTTTCAGTGAATAAAATAAGCTTTTTAGAGGGGGAATGGTATAAATAATTATCTTTTGTATCTGTTTCGCATTTTTTAATGTTTACGAGCGGTGATACCATGATCAACTGCTATTCGACTGCCCTTTCTACAAGCTTTTTTAAATTTCATCTGTCCGGTGTCTTTAAAAACTTGCAAGTTAATTTTGACCCACTTCCCGGCGTTCGAATAAGAAATTCTGCACGCACGTTTGTTTTGCGTGAAAATGCGTTTTTTAATACAAAAGATAGTTTAAAAAAAGTACTTAATCTCAGGTAAAGTTCCAAGATCATGATCTACATTTATAAAATAACTTGAAGGAGTAGTTACAGATAGTCAGCAAGCCAAAAGATTTAAAACCGCGTCACTCCATTTAAAATATTGGAATTTTGATATAGTTTTGCAAAAGCAAAACAGATAAGGGTGAGTTGTGAGTGAATCTTTGCTGGTAGAAACCTCTACTTTGTACATCAACTTTATTTTCACTTTATGTTTTATGATATTTTGGTGTAGAAAAAAGAATTAAGAAATTCTTCTGCACTTACTCCCATATCATTGAGTAGCACCTTGAGGTCGTTGAGCCTCTGGCGCGAGCGCACGTGCACGGTGTGCGCCAGCAGGCGCTCCATGGAGGGCGCGTGCGGCGTGAGCGCGGCGGACACGCGCTCGCCGCCCGCCAGCGCCGGCACGTGCCACACGCTCAGCTGCGAGCCCTCCGCGCCGATGATGAGCCGGTAGCCCAGCTCGCAGCCAAGCTCCCTGAACATAACACGACGCTATGATACTTTGCAAGTGACCCACATAATAACGGCCTTGCTATATTATGGTAAATTGATAACCGTTGACGATAGAATTTTTCGCGTCACACACTGTCCCAATTCCTAAATTAATCCATAATTACTTCTCAGATGCCATGATCTTATAGGATACACAAGTGCATATTCGATAAAATTACAAAAACTACACAGAATACGAATTAATAAAAAAGATGTTTATTTAGGGTCTACCAATCTAACATCAAATATATTGTATGTTTTTAAAAACTGCCCTTGACATTAATTTTTAAAATGAATTGTTGTTTAAAAAACTAATAATCATGCTTTAATGGAAGGTGAAGTATTTTTTCTCTTTTTAGTACAATCGCTAATCCTGATAAACCTGGTAAGGAAAATGGGACAAACTATTTAAATTATTGTATTGTCATCACTCCTTGACAAGTGTGCAAAGTTTCAAATTAAGCCGACATTTTGAAAGCGGTAAAAAGCACGTTCAAAGATTCCGTTACATAGATACATATATACATACATATCAAGCTAATAAAAGCGTGTTAATGAACTTACCTCCAGTAGGAAACCTGCAGCTTCTGGCCAGGCGTGTACCTATCGACCTGCAGATGCTTCGACAGGCGGTCACGACACAGCCTCAAAGTCTGCGTGTACAACAGCTCAAGCGACAGCGAACGGCAGAAGAAACGCAGCGCAGTCAACGCGCCACTCAGACCGGCAGCTGCCAAGCGCGCCTGCGCAACGCCGCGCAACCAGGCCAGTTGCGAACTGTGTACTAGGGGCTTGCCCTCTGAAAGGAATACCCTCATTTAGGCCCGGACTCCACCAAAGCGGAGATGTGCGGAAAGTACAACTGAGCGCAGGCGAGATGTGTGAAAAACGAAATTTTATTGGTTGGTTTCGTCTCCGCTTTGGACTTCTCCGCACATCTCCGCTTTGGTGGAGTCCCAGCCTTAATCTCTCAGTACTCATGTACATAGTTGCTTCTTCTTGGTTGTGCGAAGGCCAAAGAAGTGCTGCGTCGAGACTTTTTCGATGATATTGAATAATACAATTTATTACAGGTGGCATAACATGAAAAGTGGTAAGAACATTGATGCATACATCAAACTCACACAGGTATTTTTCAATGTTTCATAAACATCAGCCCTAGCCGTCAGTGCAGTCCGCAAGGAGTCTTAATTAGCTTGTTAAATGTAACTTTGACAAGCAAGAGGATTCTTTACGTTGATAAATATAGTGACTTATGTAGATGGTTTTATTTGTATATTGCTGCATGATAATATACCTACTTTATAAAAGTTTTTGTAATCTTACCTCCAGTTTCACTGTCCTGTATCAATATAGCAATATCCAACAGCCGCCATGGCAAGTTGGGTGCGTCTCCCATCACAGTGAGAGAAACACTGAACTCCTGACCCACAGAAAATGTAGCACGTCCATTCTCCACCTATAAAAAAAATTGTTAAATCTTTGCTTTAATTAAATTTTTTGCCATATTGCTGTCACTCATGTGTCTGTCTGTCGGTTGTCTGTCACACAATTTTGTCCCAAAGATTTTTTTCACTTTCCATTGACCTACGAACTTG
The DNA here is from genome assembly GCA_949775005.1 of Orthosia gothica. Classification (NCBI taxonomy): domain Eukaryota; kingdom Metazoa; phylum Arthropoda; class Insecta; order Lepidoptera; family Noctuidae; genus Orthosia; species Orthosia gothica. The sequence continues at coordinate 18,250,800 of OX459048.1, read as the reverse complement.
AAATTTGGTGATAATGTTTATTATTACGTATACTTTACTAAAAAATACTAATATATTGATAAATCAGATTTTTCTTTGGTACGGAACTCTAAATGTGCGAAGTCCGACATGCACTTGGCCAGGTTTGTTTGATAACTATGTCCTATGCCTACTGGTCCCAAAATATCTAAAGAGTTTTCCATCGACTCGAAAAGAAGAAGAAGCAGAAATAAATTATAAAAATTGACTCATCCAATTAAATATTGCACAATATTTTATTTTATAACGCTATAGATTTTCAGTCTTTTTATCTTCAATGTACCTTCAAGTTCCTTATATCACTGGGCAATGATGCAGTGGTAAGGCGTTGCCGCACAACATGTGCAAGAGTACGCAATGTGGTGCGGCGCTCACCAGCCGTTAGCGATGGAGGGGGGACCAGCCGCTCCCTGATAACTGCAGGCAATCTGCTGTATGTGCCCAGCGTCAATACTTCCACTGCTGCAGCCATGTGAAAAGTTGGTAACCTGGGTATAGAAAGGAACAAAATAGTCATGTAAAACAAGAGAGAACAAAGAGAGGAAGATTACAGATTTTCGAAAATCTTGATAATTGCACCTAATCTCAAACCAACCATATCTACAAGTACTAAGTGAAAAGAATAGACAGAATTTGCTAGAGAATGGGTAGGTAGTAGTTTCTAGTTCCTCATAAATTAAAAAAAATACTATTCTGTACTGCAATCAGCCAGTGTGACTGCTGAACCACCCCACAGACGATGTCCCACCTCCTGTCTTATTCCTTATGTAAAAACACCTGCACCATGCAAGACGTTTGCGAGGCCAGTGCTAAGGCTATCGACATGGCTGAGTACTGGTCGAAGGAAATGTAGAAAAAGATGACGCCGACGACGGCGTCAACTTGTATTTTGGTTTTGACCTCATATTCAATTTATGCGACCCAAAAACCTATGAAAATGACACCCATGTCGAAAAGCGGCCAAATTTTCGTCGGCGCCATTTTGTATTTTGTTCTGACCCCGTATTCGATATAAGCGACCCCAAAATCCGTGAAAATGACATCCATGACGAAAAGTTGTAATTTTTTTTATCGGCGGTGGCTTGGGTTTTGGTTATGACTCCATATTCATTACTTGAACTCTAAAAATCATAAAAATTACACCCATGACGAAAATTTATCTAATTTTTGTCGTCGCCATCTGGGTTTTGGCCCCGTATTCGTCATACATACATACATACATACAAACCGGTTAAAATCATAAATCGCCCACCCATCTACCTCTAAACTTCACCACCGACAGCTTAACCCATCCAAATCCTAACTTCACTAAGAGCTGCTTAAACCCACCCATCCATTTCTCAACCTTGTCAACAACTGCTTAACATCAACTATCCAAATCCCGATCTTACCCAACATAATTTCTACATCACATTCTAAAATAATAGGAAACTCAAACATACTTTGATTTCCATCCGATAAAATATCAACTCCTTTCGATCACGAAAAACGACGAGGACGGTACTCACACGCATGCACACTACAATCTTTTTATTACTTTTACCGCAATATATTTTTTTGCGAGAAAGCGATACGCCCGTCCTTCCACGAGCGCGGAATGATGAGCCTCGAGTGCAAAATGTATGAAGAAGTAGGCAAGTGTTTTTATTGTAGCTAATAATAAAAAAATATAATGATTTAGGTAAAAAATTATTAGCTGAACCTGTAAAGGACTATATAGACCGCAATTTCTTATAATTTTGAAGATAAAATATGCTGTAAATTTACCTAAACTGGGACCTATTCTGACCCTATTTTTTTATCTTTTTTGCAATTATTGTGATGAGCAAAACGTATTTGTGCGAAAATTTTGTATGATGTCATACAATTTTTATGATGCCAATCTGGAGCTGAATATATTATCTTTAAATTAAGACCATGATATCTTCACATTGGTGATAGTATATACATTAAAATGGTACCTGAAAAGTACTGTTATTTGTAGAAAAATGTAATAGCATCCTTAAGAGGCTAAGTTATCCTTGATTAGGGAGGGTTTCAAATTTTCTATTAACATGGAAAAGATTTCAGATACAATTTCGATCTCTAAAGCTACAGTGTCCAACTTCTCAAAGATGTTAGATTGGTTTTTTCTTACTTATTTCCACCAACCTTTTATCAGTGAATACTTTTATTATGTTGGGAACGCATCTACAAATTCATTATGGATAATAAAATTGCCATTAAAACAAAACCAAGTGAATAAGTAAGTTCAGGAACTTGAATGATTCATAAGTTCTTATATAGGGACACACTATATAGACAATAGCATCAGAAACACAAACCTTGCATGTACTAGTGTCTCCCGGGCGACTCTGGCCAAAACATCAGCTGTCTCAACAAACAGCAAGGCTTGCTTGTCAAGAAATGCCATAATGTGCGCAGAGCGGTCCACTTTAGTGGCACTGCTTGCCCACTTCACTAGGGCCAACAAGCGTACAAACAACTGCCTTGTTCGTGCACTGAATTTGTATATCTCAATTTTGCGCTCCATATCCGTTTTACGGGGTAAACTGTAACCAAGAAGCATAGTTAAATACCATGTTCAGATATTTCATCCAATGTTGTCTATTAATAGTGTACTTACAGCTCAGCCAATACTGTGAGTTCATCGTAAGTTCTCTGTACGATAAAATCTATAAGTAATGCCAGAGATATGGAGCCGCCTCGGGCTCCTCCACCTTCAGCACCTTGGGTGCATCCTTCTATTGCCACAGGCACCATGGTGTTGGTTGGTAATTACTGGAATAACGAAACCAACATGCATGTACTAGTTTCTTATTTATACACTTGTTAGGAAATAGGAATAAACACACATTATTAGGAGTAGCACACTTAAGATTTCACAAGAAAAATACTGAAAGAAAGAAATAAAACGCGACACCTAACATTCCTGATTCTTCCCCTGTCAGTACTGTCAGTGTCATTGTCAAGTCAACCAGGGTATATAATATGTTCTGTGAGTCAACCACTAAAAAGAATGAGTGAGTGAATCAAAAGAATGACGTATGAAACAAGATACAGCGAATCAATGAGGTAGGAAAAACTATGGAGACGGCATATTCTACTATATGAAGAATAGTTATACAAATATCTATCATATCGACACAAACATGTCAAAAAGCGTTTTGTCTCTTTTTAACTACCCAAGAGCTGCATTTGAAAAGAGAGACATCTAAATACTTGTCAAGGACTAAATTTGGCAACACTTTTGTGTGACGTCAACATCATGCCTATACGTGACCGGTCGCCATTTTATGTGCCGAAAGTACTCTTTGTTTTTGTGGTAGTTGTGCTGTCAAACAGTTGCTTGTTCAGAATATTTTTGTTGTTTTTTAAGGAAATACGTCTAGAAACTAGTTATTTTGGTGTTCTGAGTTTGGACATTAATAGGAAAATCATGCCCTCGTAATGTTTAAAACAGTCTGGTATGAGAAAAAACAAAAATCAGCCTAAATTGACTCTGCACAGGTTAGTAACTAGTTTTCACTAATCCGGTCGAATTTTGTGTTAAATATTGTTACAAGATGGTATTTTTGAATATTATTCGAACCTGTGTCATGTTTGTATGGCATAAAACGCTATTATTTTCTATATTTCTTTGCATTGTTTACCTACAATAATTATTGACATGTAAGGTTAGTGATGGTCGATGTTCGCATACGATAAGTATCAATAAAATTTATAGTATGTAAAATACATTGCAATGATATTTTAATCCACAGATTTCCTGGAAACGAAATTTTTAAGAAGAAATGGATAGAAGCTATTGGTTCTGAAAATACAAACCCTAGACATAAAATGCATATACATATCTGCTCCATGCACTTTGAGGAATCTTGTTTTAACAGAACCCTCGATGTGATAAGGTTACCTGAAGGCGTAGTGCCCACATCGACTTTACTGGTATGTTTTTAAACAAAAGTTGCAAAACTCAGTAATTTTAACACATCTCGTTACATACTTTTTTATTGACAGTATTTCTTTAATTGAATTAAATATGTAAATAAGTAATAGAATTGTGCGACTATTTTCTTTTTCAGCCTAGGCAGATATGTTCCTCACAACAACCTACTTATATATATATGTGTATCTCACAAAGAAATGGGCTTTACTAAAGCAAAAAGTGAGAACTTTAAATGAAAAGGTCCGGAGATGTGATGGAAAGATTTCTAATATTATTCAAGACCTTAAGAAAGTTAAATATATCAATAACTAGCTGACCCAGCAAACTTTGTTTTGCCATAAAAAGACCAAACATTTATCTACCCTACCTACCCGACCCTACACTACCCTACCCTACCCGACCCTACACTACCCTACCCTACCCTACCCTACCCTACACTACCCTACCCGACCCTACACTACCCTACCCTACCCTACCCTACCCTACCCTACCCTACCCTACCCTACCTGGATTTACGTCGGACATCTGCTGTCGAGCGATCCTCCAGGACCTGGACGCTTTCCTTGCCCTGTACAATAAATGCCTAGAACTGGCACACTTCCCGGAGATATGGAAAGAGGCAACGGTGGTAGTCCTCCGAAAACCGGGCAAAGAAAATTACTTGAACCCCAAGTCCTATAGACCGATAGGTCTCCTACCGGTCTTGGGGAAGGTCCTGGAGAGGATGGTAGTGGCGAGGATCAAGTGGCATCTGGTGCCACGGTTTAGTACTCGCCAGTTTGGCTTTATGCCACAGAGAAGCACCGAGGACGCCCTCAGTACTCTAATAAAGCACGTACAGGACAAGTTGCGGCTGAAGAAGCTAATTGTCCTGGTGTCATTGGATATAGAGGGCGCCTTCGACAGCGCATGGTGGCCGGCAATAAAAGTCAGGCTGGCTGAGGAAAAGTGCCCCGTGAACACTAGAAGGCTCATTGACAGCTACCTAGACAGCAGAAAAGTTCGAGTGAGGTATGCCGGGGAGGAGTGCACAAGAGAGACAAACAAGGGCTGTGTCCAGGGGTCAATTGGCGGTCCCGTTCTGTGGAACCTTCTATTGGATCCGCTGCTGAAGGACCTAGAGAATATGGGATTTTTCGCGCAAGCTTTTGCAGACGATATAGTGTTGGTTGTCGAGGGTGACACAGCGGCTGAAGTCTCCCGAAGTACCAATGCAGCCCTCGCCCATGTTCAGAGTTGGGGTGTCAGAAATAAGCTTCGGTTTGCACCACACAAAACCTGTGCGATGCTTATAACCAATAGACTTAAGCACGACACTCCAATTCTGAGCATGGCCGGGGTCGACATTGGTATGGTAAGGAGCATGAAGCTGCTGGGTCTTACAATCGATGATAAATTAACTTTTAATGAGCACACTAAAAATATTTGTAAGAAGGCATCGGAAGTATACAAGCGGCTTGCGCGAGCAGCCAGAGTTAGCTGGGGTCTCAATAGGGAAGTTATTAAAATAATTTACAATGCAACTATAGAACCGATAGTCACGTACGCGGCTGGAGCCTGGGCTCCCGCTACAAAGAAGTTGGGGATACGAAGGATGCTAGGCTCTGTCCAACGAGGATTCGTCCAGAAGCTCTGCAAGTCTTACCGCACCGTCTCACTGAACTCGGCACTGGTACTGGCCGGGATACTGCCTCTAGACCTCCGCATACAAGAGGCAGCTGCCCTGTATGAGGCAAGGAGAGGGTCATCCCGGTTCGTGCCAGGAGACCGGGACATTGAGGGTATGGTAAGATTTGCAGAGACGTCTCACCCTGCCAAACAAATGGCTTTGGAGTTCATGTGCCTGGCAGACCAAGAGCTCGTGGACGGCCAGAATGTGCAGGCAGTGCGAATATTCACTGACGGCAGCAAGATTGAGGGGAAGGTCGGAGCCGCATTATCCTTATGGGATAATGAAGGTGAAGTCCAGAACCTCAAGCTTAGCCTTGCCGCGTACTGCACTGTCTACCAGGCGGAACTTCTGGCCATTTGTAAGGCAACGGACGTAATCCTCAAGCGCAAAGAGACGAGCTATGGCCTGTACAGTGACTCAATGGCAGCATTGCAGACACTGACAGGTCATGGCTCTCTCCATCCTCTGGCGGTCCGCGCAAGAGCGAATATCGCTCTGGCATTGGCCCAAGAAAAAGCTGTGTCTCTTTACTGGGTCAAGGCCCACGCGGGCTTGCCAGGGAACGAGCGTGCGGACGAGCTGGCGAAGAAGGCAGCATTGTCGTCACGGAGGAAGCCGGACTACGACCAGTGTCCGGTTTCATACATCAAGCGTCAAATCCGTTTGGATTCGCTTGATGAGTGGAACCGGAGATATGTGTCGGGCGAGACGGCCTCGGTGACGAAAATGTTCCTTCCTAACGCAGTTGCAGCCTACCGTATTATACAAAAGGTGAAGCCAACAGGCGTTCTCACGCAGGTCTTAACGGGGCACGGTGGGTTCTCAGAATACTTGAATCGTTTCAAGTGTAAGGAGAACCCATCGTGCTCCTGTGACCCCAACATAGCGGAATCTGTCCCGCATATTGTTCTGGACTGTCCGATTTACGCCAAAGAGCGCTACAATCTGGAGCAAGAGTTGGGCGTCAATCTGCGAAGGGAAAGCGTACCGGAAATTATGTCGGGGAAAAATAGAAACATTTTTACAGCCTACTGTGTCAATATTGCCCAAAAAGTAATAGATAAAAATAAGACTTGATTAAAAACTATGTTTCTTATTATATTGTGTATATAGTCATGTAAACATAGGAAATAAGTGCAAATAAATTTTAAGTAAGATAAGCAGTAGTTAAGAAAATAGCATGTAGAGATCTATGGAATAAGTGTATTAATAAATAAGTAAGTTAATAAGTAAATATAGAGTAAGAAAATGTGCACCTAATTTAGTTTGTTTTAGATTTATGGATCATGTATAATAGTGAAAAATGTAAAATAAAAAAAACCCTAGTATGATAAATTATTTACCCCAGATTTTTTAAATAAAGATATAAAATAGAATAGTAATTGGCTCACGTGGGAGTCCCACCCACAGAATAAATGGAGAAGGATATAAGAAAGACAAAGTATGAAGCATGAAATTACGAGAGGCATGACAAGCGAGAACTAGTATGGATGAGGAATAGATATAGAATAGGCGCCAATGTAGTTGGTGGAAATAGTCGGAAAAAAAAAAAAAAAAAAAAAAAAAAAAAAAAAAAAAAAAAAAAAAAAAAAACCCTACCCTACCCTACACTACCCTACTCTACCCTACCCTACCCTACACTACCCTACCCTACCCTACCCTAACCTACCCGACCCTACACTACCCTACGCTACCCTACACTACCCTACCCTACACTACCCTACCCTACCCGACCCTACACTACCCTACACTACCCTACACTACCCTACCCTACACTACCCTACCCTACACTACACTACCCTACACTACCCTACACTACCCTACCCTACCCTACCCTACCCTAACCTACCCGACCCTACACTACCCTACGCTACCCTACACTACCCTACCCTACACTACCCTACCCTAACCGACCCTACACTACCCTACACTACCCTACACTACCCTACACTACCCTACCCTACACTACCCTACCCTACACTACACTACCCTACACTACCCTACACTACCCTACCCTACCCTACCCTACCCTACCCTATGTCCTTCTCCTGGTTCTAAGCTACCTCCCTGCCAATTTTCAGCTAAATCGATTCAGCCGTTCTTGAGTTATAAGTGAAGTAACTAACACGACTTTCTTTTATATATATAGATGAAGGAAGTTTCATTCTGGATGAATATGCAGAAGGATTTCTTAAAAAGCAAATTGCCAAATCTAAAGACCTACTTTAGAAAAAAAGTATTCTGAAGAATTAAGAAAATTTGCCCTTACGCTTCAATTTGTTTTAGCCGAAAGCGTATGATTTTATATGTAATACCGACAACACCTGTTTGACACACTCGCACTTTGAGCAAATGGTACCAACATGTTAATGCCGAACCTGGCTTTATAGAAATAAATAAAATAGTGAATTTCAATAAGTTAATTTTGTTCAAAAATGAATAAATGTCTTTTTTACATAAAATATTGTTATTATTTTACATAGATTAAGTTGTTCGAAAAGCAGGAAGATAACAAAATATTATTATTTATTTACTATAAGAAGATTACAGTTACAGGCTGGTATTATTTATTATTACTACCCCTTTGGCCTATGTCCAGTGGATTGCGATAGGCTGATTTGACTTGATACAAAACAAAATACATTTTAGTTTTTAATGGGTTAGGTATAGGGAAGGCCAAAAATCGTGAATCAAACGAAACAGGGCGATATTTGGGGCTTTTTCTAGCAGGTCAAAAGAAAAATATCTTCCATTTTCCCCAACAATCGCTATTTCGTTTTGATCCACGATATATTTTTTGCCCACCCTGTATATTACCAGTCATACAATACTCTACCCTTAGCTACTTCGGTTTCTATGGACCTGGTTTGATCATATTATATTGTTATAACATTATTATATCGTAGAACAACAACGTAAACAATTTCATGAAGGTCTATATTTACATCGATATCAGCTGCGCATGTTTCTCGCAGTTACAACCCTACAAGGCAGCCATTTTATGCGCCCGATTTTTGTAGGTATGCACGCTAATTTCGTAGGTATGGCAAGTCCATAGGTTTCTAAGTCAGTGCAGCGAATCATGAAGGTCATATACCCATGAAGTTATAGGTAATCTTTACCTTTATGCAATGATATTCAAATAAACAGATATGTTATAAGCGCGCGCATTGTGAAGACTCGAATAGTATAATGATTTAGTCTTTAGTTTATGTCACGCATGGCGAAGAGCGATACGCTTTGTTGAAAAAAAAACAAAATTAAAAAAATGCCATCGTGTGTATTTAGAAAGTGTACCAATTATAATACCAAATTACATAAAACAGAAGGGATCTCATACCATATGTAAATACGCAATACACCTCAATTTACTTATTTATTTCAATTTTTTTTCCTAATTTTCTGATATTTGGAGGTTACAAAAAGAAAAAACATTGGTGGTCAGAATAATGTTTGTTTACATTCACACGCAAGTGACAAACACTAGCTGTCTCTTTTTTAGGGTTCCGTACCCAAAGGGTAAAACGGGACCCTATTACTAAGACTCCGCGGTCCGTCTGTCTGTCTGTCTGTCTGTCTGTCTGTCTGTCTGTCACCAGGCTGTATCTCATGAACCGTGATAGCTAGACAGCTGAAATTTTCACAGATGATGTATTTCTGTTGCCGCTATAACAACAAATACTAAAAATAGAATAAAATAAATATTTAAGGGGGCTCCCATACAAAAAACGTGAATTTTTTGACGGTTTTTGCGATAATGGTACGGAACCCTTCGTGCGCGAGTCTGACTCGCACTTGGCCGATTTTTTTTCTTGTTTGTTTTATCAAGCCATCCCTTTCGACATTGTAGTGAAATGTCAGATGAATGAAAAGTGTGTATGTGTGCTGCCGCTGCTGCGCGGAACACTTTTTTCAATTGTTTTGTGAGTGTATAACGTATCTGTTTATTTGAATATCATTGCCTTTATGCATATATCTTCATGATGAAGGTATTGTTACGATAGTTATCATGAAGGTATAGATAGTTACCTATAACTTCATGCAGCGAATTAAGCAGCGAATGAACTGGCACTCACGTGTCTATCTGTACTTGTCTGTACGTCCGTCGTCTGTCACACAGGTTTAATAGTGCTAACACTCGTCCGGATTTGGTCCGGCCGGACCACGGCTTTGTGGCGGGGTTAGTCCGGCCAGACCATATCCGAGCGTGTGTAGAGTGTTCCGCCGGACATTATTATTGTTAATTGAGTTCGTCTCGGTTCACACAAGCGTGTGTAAGCGAAAAAGGATTTGTGGGCGGAGTTAGTCCGGCCGGAACAAATCCAGACGTGTGTTAGCACTATTACAGCCTTATGGTTGGAGCAAAATATATTCTTCACACAGTTGCATCTGTTCGCGAGCTGGCTGACCAACACCTGATTTATCCTCCGACTGCACTTTTTTTTACGAAAAATCTAATTACCTCTTTAACGGCAAGGAGAACCGTAATATCCTTACTCCTTACAGGTGGTTATAGGACTAATTATTTATGATTTTTGTCATACTCCACGGTTTAGCGTTTGTGGACTACGAGAAAACCTTCGATTCGATCGAGACTTGGGTTGTCCTGCAGTGCAGTCTCTCCAACGGTGCCAGATCGACTACCGGTACCAATGATATTCAAATAAACAGATACGTTATACACTCACAAAACAATTGAAATAAGTGTTCCGTGCAGCAGCGGCAGCACACATACACAGTTTTCATTCATCTGACATTGTAGTGAACAAGTCGAAAGGGATGGCTTGATAAAACCAACAAGAAAAAAAGAGACAGCTAGTGTATGTCACTTGCGTGTGAATGTAAACAAACATTATTCTGACCACCAATGTTTTTTCTTTTTGTAACCTCCAAATATCAGAATATTAGGAAAAAAAATTGAAATAAATTAGTAAATTGAGGTGTATTGCGTACTTACATATGGTATGAGATCCCTTCTGTTTTACGTAATTTGGTATTATAATTGGTACACGTTCTAAATACTTGAAAATGACATTTTTTTAATTTTGTTTTTGTTTCAACAAAGCGTATAGCTCTTCGCCATGCGTGACATAGACTAAAGACTAAAGGTTACAATTGTCTACTATTCGAGTCTTCACAATGCGCGCGCTTATAACATATCTGTTTATTTGAATATCATTGACCGGTACATTGTATTTATAAATTAAAGGGGCCTTTTTTTTAAATCATCTTTATTATTTATTTATTTTTAATTTTAGTGTTTAAGTTAAGAACATCTATTTGAAGCTATTCTTCAAATACCTATCAGAAAAAGGTGAATGAGTACATAATGAGTACTTATGAGTATATTTTTTGTCGTACTCCACATAACGTCAAGTTTATAAAGGCAAGTTTTGATCATCTGTGGACTCAAATGAAATCAAGAAATGAATGATAAAGAATGAACCTGAAAGTTCCGTTTCGCATTTTTGTTTTTGTTTTTATACCAGAAAAACCAAAATAAAATTTTCTTATTATTTCTGCAGTAATAAACATCTATAATCTATTTAATACAATGTAGTCACTGCATTACATAATCCACACGGTACGACTTTTGAAGCAGAGTACTATTTTTATTACAAATGTTATTTTTTTAAGAAAAGGAACGTCGTATTACATGTTTGACATGTGGTTTGACATTACAAGAAGACAACCTTTTCCACCTTTTCCCAGGTCGCCAGGTTATTTTGGTAGTTCATGAGCGGCGCTGCTTGCATAGGATAATGTCAAGATTACGTCAAATTCAGTACATTTCGATTTAGTTTCTTACTTCGCCGCTTGCCAAGATGTACTGGACTTTCAATCTAGATGTTCCATTGATAAAAAAAATTGGTGAATTAATGAATTGGTGATTACAGAACGAGAACAGCCTTGTAAACTGATATAACTTCATTTCTGTCTAGTTCGGCTCCTATTTATTATGAGCAAATAAAGTAATCGGACGTCTTTCGGTCTGCGGATCAAGATACTTTAGAAAAGTGACTTGTTAAATTGTGTGTTGTTTTCTGTATTTAATTTAATAGTTAAAATAAAACAGAAGTTTCTTTAACAATTTCAGCGTGATTACAAGTTTTTTTGTGGTGTACTTTTCATAGTGTCGTCAAACAAATTTAACGTTGCATTTCTTATAAAGTTGGGCTATTCAATGTTCCTATCGGATTAGTATTTCATGAACAATATCATAAAAGGAAGAGCGTTTTTTTGTCTTAATTATTTTGCTCTAAACTTGTGCCGATCACGTGTAAATTTTCGGTTCGACCAAGTAGTTAGGATGGGTTTGCTAAGTGAAGGAAGTCCTCTGTCTTGGGATGAGACGAAGTCTTTGGCAGAGCACGTCCGGCAGCACGGCATCGAGCAGTTTATTAACCTGTATGTGAAGCTGCAGGAGCGCACAGGTGACGTCCTCAAATGGGGAGATGAGGTTTGTTTACATTGACTAATAATCCTTTACTTCATTAAAAAGAAAAGCTACTGATTAGTTTTGTAAACTTTACTTGACTGACTGCAAAGAAGTTGAACCAGAGATATAAATATTTTTTACTATAATATTGATAAACAATGACAATCTAGTTTATTAATATTGATAAGAAATTATGCTCTAGAATATAATTTATCATTTGATCATTTCAATTCAAAATTAATTAAAAAAAATATATTTTCATTCCAATTGGACAGAAAAATATCCTAGCTTAAAAATCTTAGCTGCCTTCGATCTCAACAGCAAGTAGCAACATGTTCTTAATTTGTACAGAAATAGATTATCAGGTCACTCTCTATTTCATAATACTGAAAATTATGTTGTAAGATGTGGTAGGGATAGAATTTTCTTTTGTTGAAAGGTCCCGAGTAAAATCCCTAACTAAGGCAAATTGTTAATGGTTTGTTTCTGTAATTATCAGTAGTAACTTGAAGCCTGGATTTGTGCCTGTAGGCTCCCTATTACTTGGTACTATAAAATAACTAAATAAAAATTGGTGTGCCACAAACCTCTGTTTACTCTTTTTAATCATCTAAATTCAAATGAGATGGATTATTTTAGTATTAAAATATTAAATTGATGTTATTTTTCAGGTGGAGTACATAATTGTAAAGTTCGATGACGAGAATGAGAGAGCCACAGTGAGCCTGATAGCCGATGAACTGCTGCCTAAACTGCAGGAGACAGAAGTAAAAGATCCTCAAAGTAAGTATTACTAATTTTATTCATAAAATAGGTCTTCACTTGGCCTTTGTTAAGCAGTGGATTTCTTATGGCTGAAATGATAAAATGATAACACCATACTAAATTAAGACAGGAATTTAATTACAGCCACAGTGGCCCCTATTAATGTGGCCTCCTATTGGACATAACTAAGAACTAATTTCAAAAGTACCCACCCTTGACCCCAATACAAGAGGAAGATTTAATATTATTTGCAAGCAATAAACTATTTAATTTCTTAGATTTGGGTCTTTTAAGAAATTAAATAGTCTATTGCTTGCAAATAATATATTATAAATAAATAATAATATATTATATTTAACTTCTTAAAAGGCCCAATTCTAAGAAAAAGGCACAATTATGTTTAATTCAGATATTTTAAAACAATTAAAAAAATATATAGTTAAGAAATTGTTTATTCATATTTAATCAATTATGCCATTAACCTCTTGTATGCCGGAACGCAGATCTATGAGAGACACAATGGCTTTTTCATTGTGTCTCGAATGGTGGCATACAAGCGGTTAATCATCTTGTAGAAGAAATGTAAAAACAAATATTAAAATTAACCTACAATAAAATAAATTATAATTAAAGTAACAATAAATACCAGAGTCAACAAAAACAAAAATATTGTTGTTCTCAACATAAATCTTTAAATATAATTTATTGAATTCATATAAATCTTAATTATCACCTACAACAGTTACTGTAATAAATATAATCACCTGACAACAACAAGCATTCTAAGGACTGATTTCACCAATGAAACTAATCGAAATTAGTTCAACTAAACTCAGTTTAGGTTAAGGTTGCGGGGATCCACTGGTTGCGAGACGCACGGGACCGGGCAATGTGGCGACGCTTGGGGGAGGCCTATGTCCAGCAGTGGACGTCTTTTGGCTGATATGATGATGATGATGAAACTCAGTTTATGCAAATACAGTGTTCTGATTGGTTAAGACCGCTGAGAAACTACCAATCAGATTGCTGTATTTGCATAAACTGAGTTTAGTTGAACTAATCGTGATTAGTTTCATTGGTGAAATCCGTCCTAAGAAGACATTTAATGCTTGTTACATTGAAACAAAGATGTAACTTTACAAAAAAATCTGCTATTTATATTATACATAAAAGGGAAATAACAGACCCATTATATTATCTGTGCCCATACTAATTTTGTGCAACCCTATAACTAGCAACTATTATAACTTTGTTCATACATTACATACTTTTGAGATGACTCATTCACTCTAGAAAAAGTCTATAATAAATAAAACAAACTTTTTCAAGTCATGCTTTCAGAGTTAGTATAATATGTAGTTACAATGACACAGCAAAAACTACTATGTTACTTGGCCTTGGAGTCATGATCATGACAGACGAATGACGATTAATATTTTGTGCTACTAATGGTTTAACATCATTGAAGTTATATTTGCGTCGCTTATTTATTTTTGTGCCTATTCAGTGAATCAGACAATGAAACAATATTAAACAGACGTCTTTTTATATGGCCGCAAATAAACGTCGTAGGTACGTTTCCAGCTCGTATACCAACATAAAAAAAGGAGGTTATCAATTCGATATGTATGTAATATTGTTGCACAATATTCACTTATGTTATTCTATGTGGGCTTGTAAACATGGTGTGTGCCAAATTTGATAAGAGTATGTATTTATGTTTGTCCACGTATTTCTACGAAATCAGTTATCGGATCTTGATTATTATTTAATATAAGATTAGCTGTCCCACGCGGCTTCGCTCCCGTAATCTGGCTACCCATCTACCCTACCTACCCAACCTACAATAACATACGTTATTGTTGCGTTACTTAAACCGTTTGCGCAACGCACGAAACGGAAGCTCTCAAATAAGATTTTTTAGCCTGTTTTTGCAACTATTTTCGTTTATGCTCCGCTCCTATTGGTCGTAGCGTGATGTTATATAGCCTATAACCTTTCTCGATAAATGGACTATGCAAAACAAAAATATTTTTTCATTTTCAACTAGTAGTTTCTGAGATTAGCGCGTTCTAACAAACAAACAAACTCTTCAGCTTTATAATATTAGTATAGATTGTAGGTATATCTTAACTGCACTAATGTGTAAATTGGGTTATTATGGATATTTTGTCTATCCATTAGATACCTACCTAACTATAGAATTTGCTTACTTTTTAGTGATGGTGTACCAAAACTAAAAAGACAGAAATAAAACTTTTTCACAAAAAAATTGAATTACTTCAAAATCAAAACCACTTTCGTTTCGGTAGTCGTTGTCGCAAAACGATAAAAACAAGAGGTAAAAAAAACTCAATAACAGACAACTCAATAACGACGCGCACTAAGCGACTTAATAAATTATATGTTGAGACAGTTTCTTTGAAACTGTCCTAATAAAAACACAGTATAAGGCTCACGCATTGCGATTTTTATTCGCACGGATTTTATTCGCGCCGCGGTGCGCTCGCTGGGTTTTGTGACAAAACACGGATTTCTTGCGGTATTATTTCCGCGCGAACTTTTTACCGCAATGCGTGCAGCATAGATATAATAAACAGCAGCTTCATACAATTCCATAGGTCGCAGAATAAGCGGGAAAAATTTTCATTGATGCCCCGCTCCTATTGGTCGTAGCGTTATGTTATATAGCCTATAACCTTCCTCGATAAATGGTCTATCCAATCACAAAAATATTTCCAAGTAGTTCCAGAGATTAGCGCGTTCAAACAAACAAACAAAGTCTTCAGCTTTATAATATTAGTATAGATAGGGTCTATAGACTTCAGTATCTGCTATAAATTTCAATTTGCTAGGTCCACCCGTTCCTGAGAAAATCGGTGGTGACAGACGGACAAGAGAATGATCTTATAAGTTTTCCTATTTTTACCTTTTGAGGTACGGAACCCTAAAAAGGAAAACAAAATGGTACCTAGGTTTTAATTTTTTATTTCTAAGTCAGCATACTATAGTGAATAATTCAATCATAAAACAATTATAACTTTGTAGACGATAATAATGCACTAAAACAAAAAAAACATTAAACATTTTTGTAAACGTAAATAATCAGGTAGGTGTTCTAAATATATAGTTTTCATGTATCAACATATTTTTATAAGTGAAAATTGTTAGTGTACACTTATCAATCGGGTAATAGCGAAAATATACATCATCACTAGATATTAAATAAGCAATGCATAATATTAAATATGCAATGCATAATAATCCGGTCTCTAACGATGAGATGTTTGACTTCAAATTCATGAGGAAAGAACACATTGTATGTTCAGCATGAATAATCACAAAAAATCGATAGATAGGTTAGACAATATTACTAGTACCTCATACTCAGTGAAAATATCAGAATGATATGATAAAAATATTTTCATATAGTCATGCCGTCCACGTTAGTTACAATGACGATGCTAAAACTAATTATGTCAACTGACGTCATGAAATATGACTGGGCCGACAATCAATATGTTGTACGATCAATGCAGCAATAGGTGAACAATTGTGAACTAACTTGTTCGAACTGATAGCATCTCTGCTCAATAGCGCGTCATTTGCCCGTGTAAATGTGTATAAGAAGAGCTATCATGCAAAAACCAGGAAAGGGAAAACTGCCCAACTTTATTTTTCTCGTAGTCTCTTATTTATATGTATTTTCCTCCGTCCTTTGAATACCGCCTACTATCGGGAACGGTGAGTGATTATACCAACGTTGGGTCCAGCTAACTATTCTTCCAATCATTCAGTGCAAGAGGGTTCAAATCATTTACGCTCCAAGAACTAGAACATAAACTGTACTTCCAGCTGCTCACTAGACTGTAGCACAGATTACTTAATAGTTACTACGTAACAGATCCTTCACTCAGTAGAAAATGTCCAATACCTATTGTTATAATAGCCTACTCCGTTGCGTCAGCAAACACTGCTTGCTAAAATGTGCCTAAATGCTCTAGCGTACAGTTGTGATTGCTTCGCACCGCGCGATCCCACAGCAATCGCAGGGCTGCCTCTTCGATAAAATTTTAGGGGTCTTTATGTCAAGAGTGAAAAGGTTATTTCTAGGCAAGCGTGCTCCACCGTCGACCACATCATCACTTACCATCAGGTGAGATAGTGGTCAAACGCGAGCCTATTGATTATAAAAAAAAATCAAATTTTTGTGTCTATGTTATTGAGAACTGTGAATATGTTCTGACTTATATGTGGCAGTTTAAAATTGTATCGTTTATAAAATATATTTTTTATAAATTGGTGCTGATTGTGCAATACATCTAGATAAAACATAATTATAGACGTCAATGTGTAGGTAAAATAATAAAATCTTTAAAAGTTACATGTGTTTTATTTTTATATAATTTTTTATAAATTTCTTACCCTTTCTAAATTCTCGGTTGTTAAATTTTAGTGTAGAAAAAATCCTGAATCTAATAATCGGGAATGTTCCGTAATTCAGCAACAAACTCAGGACAGGTATGCTTCTTGCTACATTTAAAAAGTAAATAACCCGATATATATGTTAAGGCGTTATCAGTTGGCAAGTCGAAGCGGTAATCAGTTTCACCACTTAAATGCAAAAGCGATGGTATACTGCGGCGCGAGCTATCTGCATGTCTCTGTGGTCTCAAACATCCATCGTTTTGTTGAGAAAGGTCGCCGCGCCGCGCAACTTGTGTTGGAAGTTTCGTAGGTAGGTATTTGCGCGAATGTCCGTCAAATATTATCACAATTTTTTTCTACTAAAAATAGCTTTTTAAACGTTGTTAAAATAGTGTTTATGATAAGTATAACGTTTCTATGTAACAAAAATATGTAAATCTGTGTCTGAAAGGCAAGCTAATGCTTAATACCTACATAATAAAAATAATTTTTAAACGACAAAAAATAGTAATACTTACCTTTCGTCATTGACAGGTAAATAGAAAAATGTTAGGTGTTTATCCCTTCTTTTACTTGATTTGCACCAATCTACAGCACATAAGGCACCAGACGGCATCGTAGGTACGCGTACGAACGAATGGAACTATTAAAATTGAACAGAATGCGTGCGCTCCGCTTGCGAAAACCGCACTGAATTTGGTCCGCTAGAGGCCCGAGACCGCTAGGTCGGGCGGTAGGTAATTATAGCGCGCAAGTACATGGAGTGACGGAGGCCTGACTGTAGTATAACTAACGTTCTACCCCGGCCTCTGTTTTGGTTCCGCGGCACTATAGGCGTAGTAAAATGCTCATGTATACTGCGCTACCACGTGGAGATAGCGCGGTAATGTGGGACTCCAACCCATTAAAACTCCACGGTGACCACCTGTCAATCAGATTGATTGGTGTCCTCCTGTGCCGCTTATGGCGGGAACACTGGCACGCGTTAGCACTCGTCCGTGAACCGTATCTTCCTCTGGAGAGTACCCCCCATCACTGGCGCACCAGAACACATTGCACACCGTGACCACCCCAGGGACCAAACATCCCCGACGCCAAACGACCCCGTGTTTGCATATTCGGTCCCCCTGTGACGGGTCGGGTCAGTGGCCCCGCCGGTAGATGACTAGGACTAGGAGTTTTCGGCGCCAGGGGAAAGGGAGAGCGGCCAACGCTATACCGACACTTCACCTCTCCTGCGGCCCCATCGCGTCCGCCATCAGACGGTGGCGAACCCGTACAGGCCGCGGCAGGTAGGGTGAGCGGTGCACCGCAATACCAGCATTCATATCCCGCCGCGGCCTCCAACCCTCAGCTGCGATGCCTCCCATACGACAACGAGAACTGAGGCGTCAGTTGCCATGTCGCCCAAGCGGCACCGCAACCTACTTGTTGTCCGCTACGTCGTCGGCTTAGTCGCCATAAGCCCTGTCGAGCGCCCCTCCTCGGGTTCCTCTTCGCTTTACCGTGGGTGACTGACCAAGTCACGTCTACTAAGCCTCTCTGCCTCGACAATGTGGGAACCCTTCGGGAGGGGTGGCCTAGGACTTATTTTTGCAAACTGCACCTTATGCAATAAAACCACAGATTACTAAATAGTTACTTAAAACTACCTAGTTAGTTGTTACCAATGAAGATACTTAAAAGTACGTTCTCGACACCCTAGGGACTGGGCAGTCCCAGTCAACCTTATGTTAGTTTTTTGACTAGTTAATATTTCAACTACTACGAGAGGTGTAGAACTGTAGTTACCATTGATAAAAGCTAATTAGCGCAGATAACAGCTTATGGAAATAAAAATAATACCTATCTTTATAGATTTTGATATCTGTAGTGTTTTTGTCAACACAATAAGACACTCGAAGTGTGTAGAATACTGTAATCTTGACCGATCACGTTACTTACGTAGTGGCTACGTAAAACGTATTTACTTCCGTATAATTTTCATAATTATTATGAACTAGTTGCCAGCCCCGGCTTCGCTCTGGGTAAAATAGATTTTGTAATTTTCTACTTCTTTATGTTTCTGTTCTTCTGGTAGTTTGAGAGTCTCAGTCCCTTAGATAAAGTTCCTATAGATTTAGCCTTAAAATGAGCTTGATTGATAGAGCGAGATTGCTAATTGGTAGCCCCATGTAAATAATAAGGACAAAAGATTATTTTTTGTCTTTGTCACCATGGCCGGCTTTTGATGTTTGTCAAACGCTAATATCATGGCAAGTTTAACAAACTAACTCGGTTGTGTTTGATTTTATTGTGATTTTGCGGCATTAAGTGTTTATTGAGACAAAAAATTGGGTTATTCAGAGATAATAAGTGTCAGTGCGATGGTGGGTTGAAGTGTTCTAGGCTGTAAAAGCCAAAGTGTTATTGTTATTGTTGTTTCATGTGCGGCCACGCCATGGCTCCATCTATAGGTACTTTATCTAAGCCCAGTCCCCGGGAACTCATGATTCCAGACCCGGTTTTTTTTTACTTCAGGATACTGGTCTTCTGGTCAGTTGTGGAAATCCAACTGAGCTCCCAGACGGTCTTAGAGTAAATAAAACTGACCATACAAACTTACATCCCCTATTTCAAGCCTTTAGGGGATGAATTTCGAAAAATGTTTTCTAATTTGTCAGCTACAGTATATACGTAAAATCAATATCCTCTCAAAATTTCAAACTTCTATCATTAGTGGTATTTACCCTGGGCGTTGATATGTCAGTCGGGATATTGTATTTTAGGATTCCGTAGTCAACAAGGAACCCTTACCCTCTTATTTGTAAACGCAGAATAAAGTTATACCAGGTATAAACCTATGAAAATGTATGGGTATACCTTTGTTATACCTGGTATAACTTTATTCCGAGTTTATTAGTAAGAGGGCTATAGTTTTGCCATGTCCGTCTGTTCGTCCGTCCGCAGTTTAGCCCAGATGCTCTTATTAATAGAAAGCTATAATTTGGCATATATTTTAAAATATGTGCCGGATCTTTAATATATGTTGGACATATGGCCGCGTGCCGGATGGCTGATGCAAGGCTGTAATCGTACCACTATATAAGGGAAAAGGCTCACAGCAGGAGTGTAAAAACTACCGCAGCATTAGTTTTTTGAGTGTTGCCGGAAGTATGTGTGGTGTAACTTTAAATTATAGATTGAGGAATGATGTAGTAAGACAACGTTGGGGTTTAAAAGAAGATGTAGTGACTAAAATTGAAAAGGGTATGTTAAGATGGTTTGGCCATGTTGAAAGGATGAATGAAAGGGATAAGGCGGACGTGAATGGAAACGCCGGGAGAGGACGCCCTAGAAAGACATTATCCAGATAGACGTTATTGGTGATGTTCAGAAAGGCCAGGTGCGCAGTACTCATAACCGGCGTGTGTGTATGACTAGATGTATTGAATGTGAGTGAAGCAAAAGAAGTATGTAAGGATCGTAGCAGGTGTCGTTTCGTTGCAAAAAAGGCGTATGTGTATGTATGTTGAAAATATGTTTTATTTTATTTAACCTCCTGTACACGTAAATCCGTGTATTGTATGGGGTCGTCTATCCCATGGTGTGAGGTATCGTTGGATAGGCCATTCAAAACCATTTTTCGATTAAGGGATCAGTTTGCTTAAAATTAAGCTTTAAATTGATGATTTTAGCTTAAGTCAAGAGTACTCTCCCACCTGCTAAATAAATGGTTGCTTTTGGAAAATATGTAAAAAAAATCACGGCACGGTAATATAACGAATTTAAAAGTAAAACTATCACAGTGAAATAGGCTTTACAAGTTTACGAGTAATAGTCGACCAACTTATAAAATGTACTTAGAAAAGTAAAAAAACTGTATATTGATTTTTAGACAACAGTTTTTGAATGGCAAAGTTAATTTTGTCCCTTCGTTAAAGCAATGTTCTGTGCTCAGTGCTTTCATTCATTATGAACGTTAGTAATTTTACTTATTTTTTACCCGACTGCCGAAGGAGGGTAATGTGTTTATCAGTCTATGTATGTATGTTTGTTCCTATGTGGCGTTCTAGACACCAAACGCGATGCCCGGTTTTGATGGTTCTTACGTCAATCGATTCGTCTTAACCCTGCGAGTGTCACTGGCTACATTAAAATTGGAAAATAGAAAAATGGCGGCTTTTGGGCGCCATATTGTGGGGGCCCAAATTTATTTTTCTTCCAAGCCCATCCTGTGGGGTATCAAAATAAAGGGTTTTAAGAGGTGATTTCAAAACTATGTAACACTTAATGTACGTAATTCGAAAAAAAAAAAAACTAAAAATTTATAAAAAGAAAGTCAAATAAAAAAAAATCGACTGCTTAAAAAGTGAACTAAAAAGACGTAAACAAGGAGAAAATCCTGCTGTGCAGGCGGAGGATACACCAGATTTATGTCAGCCAGCCCGCGAATATGTATCCTCCGACTGCACAGCATGATTTTCTCCTTGTTTACGTCTTTTTAGTTCGCTTTTTAAGCAGTCGGGTTTTTTGATTTAACTTTTTTTTTTGGTGAATGTAGCTGTTCCGCTCTGTGCGCGAGTCAGACCCGAACTTGTCCGGTTTTATAGGGTTCCGTACCCAAAGGGTAAAAACGGAACCCTATTACTAAGACTCCAGTGTCCGTCTGTCTTTCTGTCACCAGGCTGTATCTCATGACCCGTGATAGCTATACAGTTGAAATTTTCACAGATGATGTATTTCTGGTGCCGCTATAACAACAAATACAAAAAAAAACAGAATAAAATTAATATTTGAGTGGAGGTCCTTATAACGGGTCTCCCTTGTTTGACCGAAACGAATTTGACAAATTTTCACTTACCAAAAAAATTTTCGCATAATTTCATTTCCCAAATTATTAGGTACTTAGCAAAAAATCTATTCACGAAAATTTTTAACGCAAACATAATGTTTGGGAAATGAACGTTTAAACTATAACTTGTTAACCAACTAGTACTTTTAACATTTTTTATTTATTCAAATATTTCACTTGGAATAACAGTTTTTACGCAAAATCAAATAAGCCAAATATTTATAGTTTTTTATTTCTCTTTTTTTATATATATTTTTTTTAAATTTAATGCAGGTCACAGTTTTAACCTAACCTAACCATTTTTTTTTAAATAACTAATTATCCTAATCTTAATAGTTCAGTTCCGGGTAACCTACTAAAAACAATCTCTTTTTTCTATTAAGAGGCGAGTCCTTAAGAAACACCTAAAAAGGCACTTACAGTTTTCGTTATTTCTAAAGATTCACCGGGCTGAATTACACAAAAAAAAATATGAAGAACCTTAACAGATGTGCCAACAGTTTCACCGCGAGATATTTGTAAAACCATCCTAAATTTCTAAAAAAAAAATTGTTGAAATCTCTCAAAAACATCTAAATCGACCTTTTCTATTTGCACTATTGTCATAATTCTAGAAGATTTTTTATAAATCTCTTTAGATATATCGTGACACGAAAGTATGAATATGACGTTCACCGTTTTATTTATCTATTAAGTCACACCAAATGATAGTAATCCACGTTTCAACATTGTTATTTTTTCTACACAAATTGTTTTCTATTCCCCATACATTTTAGTATGGAGCGTTACGCTCCAGTAATTTGTTTTATAATCGACCACGCGCGCGAAAAATTTTCAGTTTCGTCTTAGACTCCAAGGTGAGAGCACGTCCGTTTTTTTTCCGAGCCGAGTTCGCAAAACGTCTACGCACACATACACAATAGGCATAGGGTGGGTCGCGAGTGTCGTGACATGACTGTAGCACTATTCAAGCAATAAGATAAAATGGACCAAATCATGTTATTGGTTATCATGTGTCTTGTAAGCTATACTATTGCAAGCAACTGAATTCAACAAATATAAATGGTGAAATTGGCATTGATAAAAAAAATTGCCGGTAATGAAAGCTTACACCTTTTTTATTGCCGTAATAAAACTTGTCTCAAGATTAGTTAACAATGCTAAAAACTTAATTTATAAAGTCAATAGTAATATAGCAGAGGTTTTTAAAAGTGTTGTTGCAAAGTTCGTAGGAGGAAAACTAATTAATTTCTCAACTAGACAATCTTACGCAGCTCGTTGTGCAACGTGCGTTGTGGCATTTAACATTAAGCAGCCACAAACCTAAGAAAGAAAGAAAGAAAAGAAAGAAAAATATTTATTTGTGACCCGCACAGGAGACACGAGAAAATAAGCACACACTTAAACAATATTAAAATAAAAAACCCTGTGCGAGACCAAAAAGGCTAACCTACTTGTACAATAAAATCATACACAAAATACCTAACATATTTATAAGCCATCATGAGTTGAAAAAACCGGCCAAGTGCGAACGACTCGCGCACGAAGGGTTCCGTAGTTGGTAAATTGCGGTTTACGATTTATGACGTATTAAAAAAAAACTACTTACTAGATCTCGTTCAAACCAATTTTCAGTGGAAGTTTACTTGGTAATTAATGTACATCATATGTTTTTTTTAGTTTTATCATTCTGTTATTTTAGAAGTTACAGGGGGTGGGGACACATTTTACCACTTTGGAAGTGTCTCTCGCGCAAACTATTCAGTTTAGAAAAAAATATAATAGAAACCTCAACATCATTTTTGAAGACCTATCCATAGATACCCCACCCGTATGGGTTTGATAAAAAAAAACAAATTTTGTTTCAGTTTCAAGTACGGGCACCCCCAAAATTTATTGTTTTTTTTTCTATTTTTGTGTGAAAATCTTAATGCGGTTCGCAGAATACATCTACTTATCAAGTTTCAACAGCATAGTTCTTATAGTTTCGGGAAAAAGTGGCTGTGACATACGGACGGACAGACAGACAGACATGACGAATATATAAAGGTTCCGTTTTTTGTTTGCCATTTGACCACGGAACCCTAAAAAAGGTTCTAGATCTAAGCAATAAAATAAATAAATTAGAGAACATCATTCAATCAAGCATTATTTTTTGTACTTATCATAATAATAATTTAAATGTTGCATACATTACATATAGTAATTATTTTTTCTAACAATCAAACTACACAACCGATTACACTGTGACCCCACCCTTTATTCACGACTATATTACTATGGGCACGCGTGCCGTGCGGAGCTTCGAATCAATAGCTAATACATTGCGCGTTTTTGAGACAAGCTTACAAATCCTTCAGAAGCGAACGCGCATTGAAGCTATATCATGCCCGTCGCGCCGCATAATTTGCACTTGTTCTTGGGTGTGTGTACACTACAATGTGTGATGCAAATGTGTTAGTGAAAATGTCGATGTGTGGGTTCTAAAATAAGTTCTCACGCTCGCAAACCTGCCTCTTAATGCAAGTCGTTTCTGGCACTCGCCGGCCGCTGCCGCGGCACCGCTCGCTTCGCTCGCTCGGCTCGTGCGTAGGAGGTCACAGTTTTAACCTAACCTAACCTAACCATTTTTTTAATAATTAACCTACTCTAACTACTTCCATAAATAAATTAATATCAAGTAACCATAAATTTGACTTGTTTCAGACAAATTGAAAGAATTAATCAAAAAATAAAATTGTATTTTTTATTATATAATTCAAAAAATCTTATGTTTGCCTTAATACTTTTTGTCTTAACAAATCATTTCACCAAACGTTTATTGTCTGAAGATTGTTTGCTGTAATAAATCATTTGATTAAAGACCAAATGCCATAATGACATTATACTTGGTAAAATTTTGCCATGTAAAAATTTGACCAAATAAAAATATGCGTACTAAAATCATTCGAAATATTGCAATGGTATAAAAAAAGATTGCTGAAATTTGTTTGGGTAATGAAATTTTGTCAAAATCTTTTCGGCAAAACGGCAGGATCCCCCTTATAACACATGTGCTTCTTTGCGATAATGGTACGGAACCCTTCCTGCGCGAGTCCGACACGCACTTGGCCGGGTTTTTATGTCATAAATATCGATATAATTTTGTGATTTGTAATGCCTGAAGCGCACCACGCCGACGCTACGGTTTCAGACGTTTGCTGAAGAATAGGAAACAGTAACATTAATTCGCTGATCCTAAGCATAACTTAGACTTTAAACTATGTCTCACTTAAGGAAGGAAAACATACTATCACAAATGGAATATTGAATGTTTTAGATGAATCATTCACAATGACTTTTATAACCACATGTCAACCATCACTACATTCAAAGTACTCAGTTACCTATTCTATTTAGTCATTCATCCATAGGTTTATGCAGCTATCAGTAAACGTTAGGACCATTCATTGACAATGAGGAACATTGTCAAGCCATAACTTACGGTAAATGTTATGTTCAAAGATGATACAAGAACGTTACCTATATTAATGTTCTTTTCCTTCATACTCAACTGCTGGTTACAATATTGCCTGGTCAATGCATGTCATGCACCTAAATCTATAATATTTGCATTAGTCAAGTGTTGCAAGTGTCGAGTTGCGTGTTTTATAAACTGTGTAGTGCTTATTTACAATTTGCCGACATCATTGTGACTGACTTGAATTTGTTTGTCCCTTACGCGGTATCTAGCTGTCTGTATTTTCTTCTATCTTATGCAGCGCCTATCACCAGTAACCAGGGTAGATTAGTAGTAGTAAGCTGTTTCCCATCAATAATATTGATTCAATAATGACCTACTTAAAGACACCCTTTGGGTAGTAGCAAATTCGCAAAATGTCTTTTCCCAAAATGGATAAATTGGACACAGCTTTTGCCATGTGCTTTCAAATTTTTCATGTAATCATTAAACTGACGTAAGGTAGTAATAAAATAAAGCCAAGTAGCTACTATATGATAAACATGTTTTAGTATTTAACTAAGTTAACACAATGGGCCTTACTGACATGGGTTACATTATACAGTAGACTACATAATTTACTATGCATTGCATGAGTAACGTAAGTCATGTCCATTTACAACTGTGCATATCTTTTAGAGCAACTAGGTCATTAAAATAATCAAATGCAATTTAAACACCATAAAGATACCATGCAATCAAGAAAATAAAATATTTATTTTATAGCATTTCCGAAGCTTTGTGATAGATTGTGTGTTTTTTTGCCTATTCCAATTCTCATCATCATTAAATATTGTTATTTGCACATTCCTTATCTTCAAACTATTGCCATCAAATTAGAAACTAAAACAACAGATGTTAAACATAAAACAGATAGTGAAGTTTGCCAAATAGAGCGGAAAGTATTCAAACAAGACGCAAGTCGGTTCAGTATAAACCAAGGTTATTTTATATAATAATATTCGGCTGTACCACGTTGTTTTTCAGAGAACAGTTTTATAGAATTTCGTTTCACATTTTTTTTTTTCACATATTATCATTTCATTAAATATTTAATACGCAGAATACTTACTTTGCTTAAATTTAAATAATTGATTTTTTATTCAAAGAATTATTGTTTCAATTATATTCATATCATAGAATAACGAATCAAATATTCTTTATTTCCTTATTGTTTAGTTAATATAAAACTTATTACTAAGAAAAACATTTCGTCGAGTGGCAGTTTGTAAATGTTTTAATTCATACCTCAAAACACTTTAAAGTTGTTTCTGCATCGTCTCCGGCGCTGCATGAAAGCCATGCTCACCTCCGCAGCTTCGGTTAGGCGACCAGCGACCAGCCTCAGTCGCTACGGCTCGCACGGGTGCCTATGCCTTGTTACAGCGTGCGGGGGTTGCTCTCCCTTCGCGTCTCCGGTTTCGATGATTATCCAATTTTTTTGTGTAAAAGTTTGTTACATAAAATAATGTGATAATAAAATTCATTGAATTGTGTTTATGTGAAATATGTTTCATTCAAGTAAATAGTCGTTAAAGCAAAAATATCTGAAATAAAAATACAAAGACCAAAGGACCAAATATTATATGAAACATTTTCTGCGAAACGAAGTTCTATAAAATTTCTGTCTGCGAAACCCCAATAATCTTCATATAGCCTTTTGGCCATCGGTATCAACAAAAATATAAACAAAGAGCGACCAGCCTCTGCTCCGCCCGTGAAAAATTATATACAGAAACCTTTCTCCTTCCTCGTTTCTCACTCTTTCTATTGGTGAAAACCGCATGAAATGTTCAGTAATTTTTGAGTTTATAGCAAACAGACGCGGCGGGGGACTTTGTTTTATAATATGTACCTAGTGATACTTAATGTATTAATTTGTTTTAGATGCAAAGTCTCTTTGGCGACCCGAGTATGGATCATACATGGTGGAAGGTACCCCTGGCCGGCCCTATGGGGGACTTCTAGCACATTTCAATATTGTGGAGGCAAACATGCAGTACCGAAGGGCCGAAGTGTCACATTTATTACCTCCAGGCGAAGTTATTATGAGCATAACAAACTTTCCAAGGTAAAGTAAGTTACTTTATTTAAATGGGTTGGGTTCAAGTTCATCTTCTTCAAGCACTTATCTCGAAATAAGGCACCAAGTAATATGCATCCTAATATATTATCATTTATTATATTATCACTTAAGTTAACTATTGTGGTTTAACTAGAGGTTAGACTGACAGTTTTTGCCAATCAAGGCGCAAAACCAATTAAATAGGCGGTTTTTGTTTCAAATACCGCAAGGTTCTAGTAAAAAACCTATAGCCGCGAAACCATGAACTCAGAAGATAGAATTAGCAGCACGTTGACAACCAATCGGTGTCATCAACTGATTATAAAAAGTATCTAGGGGCTATAATATAACATAGTTTTTAGTTTGGATTCCTTATTCAGCATCGAATTTTTACAGACAGATCATGATGAAACCTAACATTTGCTTACAGGTTAGGTTGTCCAAATTTCACAAGTCCATCGTTCCCACCGAACCCGCGTGATGGCGTATCGAGGTCATTGTTCTTTCCCGACGAAGGCATCTTCCCTGGACACCCTCGCTTCAAAACGTTGACCGGTAACATCCGACAGAGACGCGGCGAAAAAGTGGCCATAAACTTGCCAGGTAAGTTACAAGAAAAATCAGCATGACAATAATTATTTTACTTACTTCCTTGTACATGATTACTCATACTACATGACAGTTAGGTGAATGTAAAAATCATGCTTTATGTATTGCAGTATAATGAGTGTTTAATATATTGAATGGACTGTTATAAGTATTCATACATTATATTTAACGCATGTCCTTATACAAAGTTTACCTGCCTGACGTTTTTACCCACAAGCAAATGTAATCTTGTATTATTTCCTAGTGTTCAAAGATGTAAACACGAAGATTCCGGTGGATAATTCTTACATAATGGAGCCGGGCGTGGCTAAGCCTGATTGCGTGTATATGGATGCCATGGGCTTCGGCATGGGCTGTTGCTGTCTTCAACTCACCTTCCAAGCTTGCTGCATCACAGAAGCGCGCACACTATACGACCAACTCGCACCACTGTGTCCTATAATGGTAAGTGATCCGTTATTCGTAGTAGCAAATTAAAAGATAGATGGGTGGTGAAAGGAGTGATGTGGAAAAATTAAAAAACCCGACAACTTAAGAAGCGAACTAAAATGACGTAAACAAGAAGAAAATCTTTCTGTGCAGTCGGAGGAAACATATTGGGCGAGCTGGCTGACCATAACCAGATGTATCCTCCGACTGCACACTGTGCAGTCAGAAAATCATGCTGTGCAGTGCACAGCATGATTTTCTTCTTGTTTACGTCTTTTTACTTTTTAGTTAACATATTTTAATCGAATTAGGTTATACATTTACAAATGTAAGTGTTTTATATTTTTAAATCACCTCTAAAAATCCTTTATTTTGATACCACATACGATGGGGAAGGGAGTAGAAAAAAATGGCCCTCACAATATGGCGCCCAAAATCCGCTATTTTTCTATTTTAAAATTTTAATGTAGCCAGTGAAACTCGCAAGCTTAAGACGAATCGATTGACTTAAGAATCATCAAAATCGGCCAACGCGTTTGTTCTCTAGAACGCCACAAAAGAACAAACTTACATAGACTGCTAAACACATTACCCTCCTTCGGCAGTCAGGTAAAAAAGTATGCGAATGTATGATGGTTGACGGTGGAGAATGGAAGAACGTTTAGCGCTAACCCAGAGCCCCCGAGTAACATGGGACAAGGGCAGAAGGAGGATGATCCCTTATTCTTAGTTCATTGGTCCACTATTTGTATTCTTAATGTTGATAAATATGTTTACTGCTAAACAAATGTACACTTATTTAAAATACAAAGTTTTACCTTATGACTATTTTATCTATAACCTTCAGATTATCCGGCTTTTAGGGATAAATATCACATTAATTGGTACTTACGTACAGTAGTCACAGCAAATCTTTGTGTCTCTGAAGATAGGCTCTGCGCAAGAAACAGTTTGTCATCGAGTATACTGCATACAGTAAGCGAGATAGGACGATGCGAGTATGCGACAAACGTAAGCGAGTGAAAGAGGCAATTATACAATGTTTCCTTCTACTTCAACACTGACACAAATATAGCTAACTTCAGAGACACAAAGATCCGCTATGACTGTATGACAACTGTATTCGTATGGTTTTCATATTACCTACCTAGTTACAAAAAATATATAATTTATGTACCACAGATAAAATTTTATTTGACATAAAGTTACGAAAACCAAACAAATTTCAAGAGAAGATTAAAGTTACTTCAAATGACCTTGTCAGTTTTACAGCTGTAGTTATGGAGCAACTATCAATAAGGTTATAAAAATACAATAACTTCCATGGGTACAATGTATGACGTACGTGGAATGGGTCACTATTGAGATCGATTACATTCGTCATACATTTTACACTAAGTATTAAGGAAAAATTTGCAGATAACAAGCAACTATTTAACGTTCATTAATAATATGTACCTATAATATCTCAACATGTTCACTTTTTTTTTATAAGAACACATAATTATCATAAACTGTATTGTAAAAAATATCGTATAGCACATTTCTTCTGATTAAAACTGTTTTTTTCTTGTTCTCCGCTGCACTGTTCAGACTGCCAGTAAATAATTATTGCCTATGTTGCTAAGTGTAAATTTTATCAAATTTTAATACTTACTTGAATAAATTAACGACGGAACTTTGTGGTAGGTATAATTAATATATATTAACAATATAAATTATACATACAATATTGTTGAGTAAAAAAGTATTTTCCAGAACTTCTCCTTCAGAAAACCATTAAAACAAAAACCATATTTGACCCAACCAGATAGTAGTTCCAAAATTAATCTTATCCAGTACTAAAGACCTGCGAAAACCTATGTCTTTAACCCAAGCATATATTTCTCTTGTAGCTGGCACTATCAGCAGCCTCTCCAATCTTCCGAGGTTTCCTAACCGACGTGGACTGTCGTTGGAACGTGATCGCCGGCTCGGTGGACTGCCGAACGCGCGAGGAACGCGGCCTCGAACCACTCAAGAACAACAAGTTCCGTATCAACAAGTCTCGCTACGATTCCATCTCTTCTTATCTGTCGCCGGAAAATGAAAAGTAAGTGCACTTCATATTTTATTTACTTTTATAACATAACATCAAGCTTGTATTTCTCGAACGGTTAAGCAGAAGTACACCCGTATTTCGCCAGTTATGTTTCATCATCAACAGCATTTTAATGTGCCCTCTGCTGGGACACAGGCCTCATCTCTGTGAGTGAGGGCATGGGCTGTAATCCACCACGCGGGCCCAATGTGGGTTGGTGGATGTTGCATGTCTTCGAAGTTTTGGTCCTAGGTTTCCTCACGATGTTTTCCTTCACCGTTTCGAGAGCAGTGGTGGTGTAATAATTTACACAAAGTAAAGCGCCTGCCTGGGTTTGAACCTACGATCTACAACTTCAAAGTCGTGGCTTTACCACTGGGCCTCCACTGACTCCCGTTATGTTTCAGTTCCATGTAATTGGGCACAACACTATTGCCATCAACCGAGGACTAGTCTGGACTCCTGGTTGCTCTGATAAATTCCATATGGAAAAATACCCAATAACACTATGTCCGACTCGGCAACCGAATCCAAGACCTGATGGTCAGCAGTGATGCTTGCTACCACCGACCACAAGATCAACGAGGCAGTATTTATTTTACAAGCTTTTATTTAACTTGCAATGTATGTATTATATGTAAGTGTGTTCGGGTCATATCTTGCAACTGAATTTTAAAGCAGTTATTCTCCACCGATTAAGATGAAATTTTGCGTACATGTTTAGTTTGGATGACAATGCATGGATAGCGATGCAAGTGATGTCATTCTAAATCCAATATGGCGGACGGCCCAAGATGGCAGACTAGTTATTTTTTGTGCACTGCCATGATATGGGTATCAAATGAAAGGGTTTGCTGAGAAGAATACGAAAAAAGCTTGTTTGAAAAAAATATTTTTTAATTAATAATTTTATTTATGTTGATTGTATAGAGAGCAGTGGTGGCTCAGTGGTTTCGGCCGCGACTTAATAGTTGTAGATCGTGGATTCGAGCCCAGGCAGGCGCTTTACTTTGTGTAAATTATTTCTTCACCACTGGTCTCAAAACGGTGAAGGAAAACATCGTGAGGAAACCAGCATGTCCTAGAACCAAAAATTCGAAGACATGTAACATCCACCAACCCGCTCTGCCCGCGTGGAGGATTACATCCCATTCCCTCTCACAGAGAGGAGGCCTGTGTCCCAGCAGTGAGAACATTAATAGGCTGATGATTATGATGATGATTGTATAAACAGGTACTTAGTTGCTGTCGCAACTATTGTTCACAAGCTTCAAGAGTGTGGCGATCTTAGAGATTTTGGATTCTGATTTCTATCGGACGAAATTAAGAAATACGCTGAAGTAGTTGTAATAATGTGCTCAGTCAGTGGTGTCTCATCCCGTACAAAGAAACCGTGCCGACGTACTGTACTGATTATTTTTTGTACATCGATCGCGATCGGTTCCGTTTCACGGATATTGATGGTGTTGTATCTATCGCCGTGAAACGGAAGCGAACGCGAACCATTTACAAAAAATATGCGTTATAATCAGATGAAAACGCTAGTTACGTCGGCAGTTTGTTTCTTTGTATGGGATGAGGCATCTGTATGTTAGTATTATATTATCTGTGGCCCAGTGGAGAATTGTAGTTTAGTACAGGGTCTACTACAGGGTTTCGGTAAAATTCAAGAGGTTCATTGACCAATACATGCATGCAGTTTATAGTTACTGCGGTAAACGATAAAAAACACGGTTATAATAAATGCTAGTACAAGGATTCTGATTCAAATGGAGTAGTTAGAATGTGAGATCGTTACAAAAAGCAGTTGTTTAATCCGAGAAAATCCAAGTTTCGTAATGAGCTCAAAGCTGTCTTATCTCCCCATCGATGGAAATAATCCGTTTCTGTCAATTATCTCCGCACAGTACATTCATCAATACTCAGTCTTGAAACAGATAAAAGTGAAACGTAATCTTTGTATTGCCATTATCTTGGGCAAAGATGATTAAAGCAGTAATTAGTAGGTATTACGAAGCTATAGGTCAATTAGACACAAATGTTATCATTTATCAGTATTTCTTTTTTTAAAGTAGTAGATAATTATGTATAGTAAAACATAATTTACGCCGCACCCCGCGACGAAAAACTGATTAGGCGTAATTTATAATTATTGAGGTATCTGCTTTGGTTTGGATTGACGCGTAAGATAAGATTTCGGTGGCGCCTTTGCAAATATTTTTGATTTGTAGTTTTCCCAAAGTTATTATTGATTAGATAACATCACAGTAGCAACTAATAATCGCGACGCTAAGTCAGAGCACCCTTGCGTTGCCTACACTAAAACAATTTATATACGAGGCATAAGCACACGCGTGACGAGAGATGAAGAATCCTGGGGTCCTCTTGAGTTGCAAGAGGGTAGCTATACCTCGTGCTGTGATAGTGCTTGTTAATAAAGTCACAGTATAAATATGGACAAACAGTACGGAATACCTACAAATGCTCGAAACGGCACACTCACACAAACATGCAAATCGACGAGACCTTTAAGCGGCTCGCACTACTGACAGCACTGCGGACGATGCTTAGGGGTCTCGCGATCTGCATGTTTGTGTGAGTGTTCCGTTTCGAGCGTTTGTAGGTAGTTTCCATACTGTTTGTCCATATTTATACTGTGATAACGTGCTGGTTTTGCAGTTGCAAAGTGCGACTGTTGAGCGTACGTTCTTTGGTGCGATTCCTAAGGCGGGTCAAAAGAGTTATTGGGTTTTTTCATTAGGAATTTCTCTGTGACAGCCCGAAGTTTGGCAATTGTTCGTTAAGCCATTGGTCCGCCGCCTGACCTCTTTCCAGTCTTGTCGAATTGCCGTCCCATCGGACTACGAGAGTGATGGCTAGTCTCCGTAGAGATTTGCCGCCATGGCCGAAATCGGTCAGGAGGTATATTATTAGTAAGATGACTGTATCGTGTGTCAGGTACAACGACATCAGTATAGTGCACGACAAGGCGCTGTACCGACGCCTGCGCGAGGGCGGCATCGACCACCCGCTCGCGCTGCACGTCGCGCACCTCTTCATTAGAGATACCGTGTCGCTGTTCTCCGAGAAGGTCCACCAGGATGACAACAACGATACTGATCATTTTGAAGTAAGTGGGCTTTGCTATGTACTGTAGATAAAAATAATAGATTTGTAGTGGTCACTAATACCCTTAACGCCCCATCTCAATTTATGCCTCTAAAATGAAAAAATATAAAAAGTTAAGAAATGCCGCCTTTTCTATTTACTAGCTGCTCTCCGTCCTTACAAGCGTGGTAACTTATTAATAGGGGAGGGGGAGTAAATAACATTCCAATGCAGTCGGGTTAGAACAGCTTCTTTTATTTTCAATAAGATACTGCCTCCTAAAATACTCATATCCACGTACTTTTTGTATAGAACATTCAGTCGACGAACTGGCAGACGATGCGCTTCAAGCCGCCGCCGCCGAACTCCCCGATCGGCTGGCGCGTGGAGTTCCGTCCATGCGAGGCACAGCTCACCGACTTCGAGAACGCCGCCTACGTTTGCTTCGTGGTTCTACTCACCAGGGTCATACTGTCCTACCGACTCAACTTCGTCATGCCTATTAGCAAGGTAAGAAGTGAAACTGGATTTATACGGCATTGTACTGCACTTAACAGTATAATGCTGGGACACTCGTTCCACTGCATAACACCGCACGTTTTTTGCAGTATCAATAGGGGAGGTAGTTTTTTTTCCCAATTTTATACAGAAAAAACTGGCCAAGTTAGAATCGGACTCGCGCGCGAAGGGTTCCGTATCATTATCGCAAAAAAAAAGCAAAAAAATCACGTTTGTTGTATGGGAGCCCCACTTAAATATATTTTTTATTCTGTTTTTAGTATTTGTTGTTATAGCGGCAACAGAAATACATCATCTGTGAAAATTTCAACTGTCTAGCTATCACGGTTCATAATATACAGCCTGGTGACAGACAGACAGACAGGCGGATCGTGGAGTCTTAGTAATAGGGTCCCGTTTTTACCCTTTAGGTACGGAACCCTAAAAAAGTGAACTAAAATGCCGTGTGAATTACGGCTTATGATTAGTAAAAATAATGTAAAGTGGTTACTCTATCTCAGAGATTTGGTTGATGCAATATGGATCTTAGAAAAAAAGTTGTAATTTTTTTCGGTACTGTTTAACAACTGAACTGTTTGGAAATGTTTGTTTTGAATTTGAAATTAACCAGTTTTGTATGGAAATCTTATTCATGAAACTTAGTTTCAAACGGAGGTCTTATTCATGAACTCATCACTTAAATAAAAATTAATATGTCTCAGTTTCAATGTGTCACGGATGTGTTATGTCGCCGCCACTTTTCTGACCGGAAACTAATTGTGGTGAAAAAATGTTGTGGTTTTATAGATAGCACCCACAGAAATGATATTAAATGCTTACAAAATTGTAAAATAAATGCTCTGTCATTCTGATCCAAATCATGTTAACTTAAGGTTAATTCGAACTTATATTAATGTCAAAAAGACATACTTTAAGAAGAATTTGAACACAGACACTTTTGATTCTCGTGACAGTGCATTTTTTTTATTGAAAAGGCCAAAAGGCTAATTAGCGGACGCCTCGCAGTATCGCCAGCGTAGTTACCGTTCCCGTGGGATTACAAGGATAAAAGTATACTCACCCGGGGATTGCAGGTTCTCAACGGTGAAAGAATTTTTGAAATTGGTACAGTAGTTTTTAACATATGCTAGAGAAGAATGATTGTGCGAAGAAGTTTCGAGAGCGAGTCGTTGACAAAATGATAGAGATGGGAAACATGGAATATCGAAGTGTAAACGAAAGTTGGAAGGAGATTGCTGGGTGTATTAGGTGTGCGGCGAGGGATATTTTGGGAGAGACGAAAGGAAGGGGCACGATAGATAGGGAAACATGGTGGTGGTCAACAGAAGTACAGAATGTGTTAAAGGAAAAGAAGAAAAAATTAAGGAATGGCAAAGTGTAGAACAGGAAAACGCTAGTTTGAAAGTTGCAAAAAAGGGTGAGTATGATGCTGCGAAGAAAAAAGCTAAGAAAACTGTGGCTATAGCTAGAGCAAAAGCTCAGGACAAGCTATACGACGCGCTGAATAGTCCAGCAGGCCAAAAGGATCTGTACCGGCTTGCTAGAGCTAGGGAGAAAAGGGCGAGGGATGTCTGTCAGATAAGATGTATAAAAGATGAGGCTGGAACTATTATTTCTGAAGATGAAAAAATTAAGGATAGGTGGAAGGAATACTTTGAGAAACTGATGAATGAGGAAAATAACTGGAGTGGTATGTTAGAGAATAAACCTGTGAATGAGAGGTTAGTGAGAATGGTTAGTATGGAGGAAGTAAGAATAGCAGTAAATGGAATGAAGAATGGTAAGGCAGTTGGTCCGGATGGAATACCAGTTGAAGTGAGGAAGACATTGCGCGTCGATGGATGGACGTGGTTAGCTTTATTCTTCAATAAGTTGTTGCTGGAAGAAGCCATACCTGATGAATGGTGCAATAGTTCGCTAGTGCCCATCTTTAAAAACAAAGGTGATGTGCTGGAGTGCAATAACTATAGAGGAATAAAGCTAATGTCACATAGTATGAAAGCTTGGATCCCACAAAGCCTGAAGACTAAAGTCTTCAACCAGTGCGTCCTACCTGTTATGACCTACGGTGCCGAGACGTGGACACTCACAATACAGCTGGTTCATCAGTTCAAAGTTGCTCAGCGAGCTATGGAAAGGGCTATGCTCGGAGTCTCTCTAAGGGATAGAATCCGAAACGAGGTAATCCGGCAGAGAACCAAAGTTGTCGACATAGCTCACAGAATAAGTAAGCTGAAGTGGCAATGGGCCGGCCATATAAGTCGTAGAACCGATGACCGTTGGGGTAAACGTGTTCTTGAGTGGAGACCGCGAACTGGTAAACGTAAGGTAGGACGCCCTCAGGCTAGGTGGAGCGACGACCTTCGCAGGGTGGCTGGTAGCAGCTGGATGACAGTTGCCGAAAATCGAACCAAATGGCGTGCAATTGGGGAGGCCTATGTCCAGCAGTGGACTGCTATAGGCTGATGATGATGATGATGATGAAAGCTTGGGAGAAAGTTATTGAAAGGCGGCTGAGAGAAGAGAGTGAAATATCGCAGAACCAATTCGGTTTTATGCCTGGTCGGGGTACAACGGATTCCATGCCATTTTCGCAATCCGCCAGTTATGCGAGAAATACAGAGGTGCTCATAAAAACTTGCACATGGTGTTCGTTGACCTCGAGAAGGCATACGACCGGGTGCCCCGTGAGGTTTTGTGGTGGGCCCTTAAGAAGAAAGGTGTACCTGGGAAGTATGTACAGTTGATCCAAGCGATGTACAGTCGATGCAGTACCCAAGTCCGATCTACAGTGGGTACTACTGGCAGCTTCAGTGTGGCAGTCGGCTTGCACCAAGGGTCGGCTCTCAGTCCTTACCTCTTCCTGATGATAATGGACGCACTGACGTCAGACATACAGGAAGAGGCACCCTGGTGTATGCTGTTTGCCGATGACATTGTGCTGGTCGCCGAAAGTGGCCTAGATGTTCAGAGCAGATTGGAGGTGTGGTGGCACAGACTGGAGAGTGTTCGCTTGAAATTGAGCAGAACTAAAACTGAGTACCTTTTCTGCGATTTTGGCGGTCTCTCCAGTTCCGTGCCTATAGCTCTTGCTGGAACACCCATACCGATATGCTCCGACTTCCGGTACCTAGGGTCGCTTGTCCAAGGGGATGGCGAGGTAGACCGAGACGTAACGCACAGGATCAACTCGGGATGGATGAAATGGCGACAGGTCACTGGAATAACTTGTGACCCACGGATGCCCCTCAAGTTAAAGGGGAAAATTTACAAGTCCGTGATTAGACCTGTCGTACTGTATGGATCAGAATGTTGGGCTGTGAAAAAGATGGATGAAAAGAGATTGCATGTAGCAGAAATGAGAATGTTGAGATGGATGTGCGGAGTGACGAGAATGGATAAAGTGAGAAATGAGTATATTAGAGGTAGTTTGAAAGTGGCGCCAGTAACAGAAAAGTTAAAAGGAAACCGTTTGTCCTGGTATGGTCATGTGATGAGGAGGGATGAAACGCATGTTACTAAAAGAGTTATGAATATAGATGTGAATGGATGGAGAGGGAGGGGACGGCCAAAGAAAAGATGGATGGACTGTGTGAGGAGTGATATGAAAGAAAAGGGCGTCAGTGATGGAGTGACGAGGGACAGGATGGTATGGAAGAAGAAAACGTGTTGCGCCGACCCCAAGTAACATGGGATAAGGGCAGGAAGATGATGATGGTACAGTAGTTTTTAAGTTTATTCGTTACATACAAAAATACAAATCTTTCCTCTTTATAATATTAGTATAGATATAAATATTTGTTATATAACTAGGTGGATGAAAACATGCAGCGTGCACAAAAGCGGAACGCGTGCCTCAGCGAGAAGTTCTGGTGGCGCCGCGACGTGGGCGCGCCCACCGACCTCGCCAAGCAGACGTGCGACCCCGCTGAGCTGTACACGGAGATGACCATCGACGAAATTGTTAATGGAAAGGTAACACTAGACAAAATGCTCCATACATATTTTGCAGGCGGAGTCATCAAGAGGAGCTCGTGGCTAAATAATAACAGCCGCACTGGTCGATCATCAAGGTTAAGCAACGCTTGACGAGGTCGGTCCGTGGATGTGTGACTATTTCAACATACCGAGTTAAAAGGCTAGGCAGATTGATTGACAGGCTACATTTAAATCGTAATGAGAACGAACGAAAGAACGGCGCAAGGCTCGGTCCTTGGACCACTGCACTACTTCACTTCAGTAAATGGTATTTTTAATGTCATAAAAAATTGCGAGGTCTTCTTTCGAATTCGAGTTCGCTGACGACACCTGCCTTATGCTGGATGGCGTGTTAGTGATGCCCAAAGGCTAACTACAAGAGGACTTCGACTTGTTGTCTAAATAGTCTCATGACGCTGGTCTAGTATTAAACGCTAGTAAGACCAAATTAATGTATATCAGTTCCAGTCAAAATATCTCTTTATTGTCTATACTAACAGCTCACTGTCATGAGTGTTTGCATGACAATTGCACCAATGAAGTAACCATCACTTGCAGCTGTGACTCCATAGATCTCGTAGATACCCAAACATATCTAAGACTTACCATTGATAGCCGACTTAATTGGAAGGAGCACATTAACGGGGTGTGTGATAAATTGGGATGCTTTG
This sequence comes from Orthosia gothica, assembly GCA_949775005.1. Lineage (NCBI taxonomy): Eukaryota > Metazoa > Arthropoda > Insecta > Lepidoptera > Noctuidae > Orthosia > Orthosia gothica. Next base: position 18,211,740 of record OX459048.1, on the reverse strand, counting down.
ACTATTCTCAGAATTATCCCATTTTACGCGCTGCGCTAATAGCTCCAAAATGAACACCACAGACATAAATCTAACTAGATAACGCAAATCCCTCCCATCTGTATGAAAACCAAGCGCGCCACTTTTTCACAAACAATTATAAACAAATTTACTTACCAATCAAAGAAAACATTTCCAATGCCTCGGCCAACTTTTTCTATGCATTCTTTACAGCTCAATATGGCATAAAAAGGCATTTTCTAGATTTCGGTGGCTTTCCGATGGCGATAATGCCAAATGAAAAGCTCAGATTACGATTATTGATCGTAACTTTACTCTGTTTTTGGCACGCGAAGTACATACAATCGCATCATCTAGTTAGATTTATATCTGTGATGAACACTGAGCAAATAAATACGTAAGTTATTACATCGGTATGCGACCACACGGCTGTGTTTTATAGGATAATTTTCTTGTCTTTCCGTAATCGGTTTTTAATGAATGATCCTAAACTCATGTTTTTCTCACACACGTTATCCTTTGGGTTTTTATAAAAGGATTATTTTGATGATTCGTCTTGTGATAAAAGAATGAATGGGTTACGAATGAGGAATATAAGTATACCTTTTTCCTGGACACATACTCCACAAGTCAGAATAGGAAGTCGTATTATATACCTACTCATGAAGTCGTGAACATAGTTTCAGCACGATATTTGCATAAGCGGCAAAAATAACGTTTATGCTTATATTCCACTACAATCGACATGAACATAACGCGTTTAATGGTAGCGATAAAACATACTTGAACTGTAATTAAAAGGCTTCTAGCTCCATACTTCACACAGGTGTTCCATCGTCCAAGTTCAATTAACAATAACAGGATATGTGATAATAATAAAAGGATGATCTAATTCAACCTGTTTTACCTTCTTTAGAGTAAAACAATAAAATATGCGTATTGGTCATCTTTTTCCTTATAGGGAAACCCATTCATTGTCCTTACCTTGTGATCAATTGTGAACAATAAGTTCGTAAATACCTGTCCATTTTATATGCTAGTCTTGTTGTACTTACTCTCTCTTGATTACTATCTTCTTTCGGCGTAATGTTACCTCTGTCCAATAGAATGGAGAATACATACAAGTTCCTAGAATTTAATAATCTAGCAGCTAGGTAAATAGCAATACTAGCAGCCTAATTGCGTAAGTGAAATCGGAAAGGCAATGGATTTGACCGCCATCAATCGACCAATCACATAAACGAAAATCCACGTCGCTTCTTTCATCTTGCATGTAGAGCTGAGTTGTATTAAAACAATAAGTTTCTCCTAAATAAATAATTCATCACGAGGCTTAAATTCACGCAAAGGGCAATGGATAGGGCTACGCTCGGAGTTTGCTTGCGCGATAGAATCAGAAATGAAGATATCCGCAGGTGGACCAACAGGACCAAGGATACCGACATTAGCCGAAGAATTTCTAAACTTTGTGGCCTGGCAGGGCTCGTTCATTGCAGAACTTGATGACGTAATGGTCGTTGGGTGGGGCGAAAACTTCTGGAGTAGCGAACGTATAGTCAAAGACGCAGTGGCGTAGGAAAACGTCTCACTAGGTGGACCAATCCTGGTTAACGCTGCTAAATTCCGCTGGATACGAGACACAAGACCAGTCGATGTGGCAATACTAGGGGAAAACCTATTTTTAGCATAGGACTGGCTGAAATAATGATGATAAAAAATAACTAATCATTAATGTGTCAATTTCCCCCAGGACGGCATCTTCCCGGGCCTGATCCCTCTGATCGAGTCGTACCTGTCGGGCATGGACGTGGACGCCGACACGCACTGTTCCGTGCAGCAGTACCTCAAGCTCATCGCGCGACGCTCGTCCGGTGAGATCTCCACCATGGCCTCGTGGATGCGGAACTTCGTCACATCGCACCCGCAGTACAAGTGAGTACTTTTTTAAATTACGCAATGACAGGTGCCTTTTTACACTTCTGTGTATCTTCTGTGCGAGTCACAGCTAAAATATTTTTCTTTCTTTACATTGTTGACAAGCCACATGCGCTCTATGAAGTTATCCAACTGATTATAATAAAAATGGGCCGACCCTTTACAGAACGGCTCACAGAATGTGTTCATTATACTGGACAGTCACTTCGAGGTCGTTATCTCATAGGTTTTTATTAGAATATTGAACCTTATAAACATTTCCCACCCGTGTAAAGTTAGGTTGTGTTGTGCCAGATCTTATGATATTTTTCTACCTTTACAGAAAAGATTCAGTAGTTTCTGAAAAGATAAACTACGACCTCCTGAAGACTGCTCACAGCATACAGATGGGCACGTTCCCTGCGCCCACGCTCCTGGGCAGCAGCACAGTGTCCAAGACCAACGAAGACATTCCGAAGGCGTTCAGCAAGATGATGAGCAAGGACTGTCCCTAACCCGGCCGCGGCAGCACCGTGCCTTCTGAGCGCTGAGCGCCGCACTTCTAACTACTTGTGAAACAACGACATCTGTGTACTGGTTTACTAGGCGCGATTTATTAGATAACAAACTCTCTGACCCTTTCAAGCGCAGTTTTTTCAACCGTAGTTAACTTAAGACAAACTAATTACGAATAAACGCGTTTTACCGAATTTTGAAACCATTGGTTAGCATATTTAACCATTAGTTAATTTTACAACGAATCAAACAACTGGGCCTTGTTTGACTGTATTTTTTTCAGTGGTGATATTTGCTCTTAACCCACACGTAATAGGTTGATCGGAGTACATGATAGAAAAATAAATCTATACAAGGACAAAATAAGTATATAAACAGGAACAAGTCGAAGTTCTAATTGAATATGTATACGTATACATTAGATACTTCTGTCGGAAACATTTCACATGATGGTGATAGATTCTTTGTATTTTAGTGTTCCGTACGTCCGCCTCACGCGTCTAGTTTAGTCATAGATGTCGTTGTTGCTATTTGTAATTATAGTTACCTTAATTTGTTCTACTACTCTGACGAGATTTATACAGAACGGAATTTTACATTTTTTTTGGCACCTGAGGGCCGATTTGACCAATGAAACTAATCGCGATTACGTTGAGACCGCTGAGAAACTACCAATCAGAATGCTGTATTTGCATAAACTGAGTTTTTCATTGGTGAAATTGGCCCTTAGTATGTTACTATATTAACCTAATGTTCGGCGCAGGATACAAGTGAAATCTTACGTATTAATTTGAACATTCCCCAGTACTTTGTGACGTCGCAGCTTCCCGTCACTGCTCGCCAGTGACAAGATTGCAACTTTTATCTTGTGACGAGATTTATTCGAATTAGAAGTGATAATTATCTTAAATACATTTAATATTACACAAGAGTTATTTAGAATAGACACCCCAATGTGACCTTACCTTAGATTTAACAAAAAATCTCGCATTTTATGAAACGGCTCTAGACAACTACAAAGTGTTACCTTTTAGTAAATCGAGACAGAGCAATTTTCCTAGTGAATAGAATCGTGAGCCAGTGTGATACAAAGAAGATTTACCCACATCATTTAATTTAGCATGTTTATTACTTTTTTAATTATTTCAATATTATGCTAAATGAGTTCAGCTTGCACCTAGGTTGCATGTAGAATAATGTAGACTTAATTATTATGTAACTGAAATAAAAGTTATTTATTAGTTTCACTTAGAGCAATTACCGTACTTATCTATTTATAGTTATAGGTCAAGGTTTATAAATTACAGGATACGAGGTATTTTTATTAAGTTTATAAAAATTATGCAAGTTTTTTATAGAATATTTTTCTTGATGTTTGGCAAAGGTTTTTGTTCTTCATGCTTTTGATTTGTTTAAATGTATTATATTCTTAGACACATACCATGGTGCACATTTTTATTTGCGCCACCTGGCATTTAAAGCAGTATTAGCTAAAACAATTCCAGGGTATAACAAATTGTCATGTGTGTTAAATAGACGATGAACTCACTCAATCTGTAAATATGTACAATGAAAAGAAGAATGGTTGTGAATGGTGAAGTGAAGTAGCACGACATTTTGGAGTTGGTGATAAAGCTTGTCACAATTGATATACCGGCAGCATAAGTTTTCGACAAATTATATGACAGGAACAGATTCTGGACCTGTTTAAATTCTTTCAATTTAAATATTATCCGATGAAATTCAGTTTTCAATCAAAACTGAATCTTCTATTCGAACTTCTTATAAGCGAGCTACATACCCGTTTGCACCAACACTAGGAAACACTCAAAATGCAATCATGTAATGACACCTAATGTTACTGAAAACGGGTATAAACCGCTTATCAATCTCATTTTAGATTCGATTTCGTATATTGCCATAGAGTAGCGCACACGCGATGAGAACTATATACGGCACTTGCATTGCATCTTCAAGTTTCAGTTTTGGTAGAAATGGTACATTTCGATTGGATAATATTATACTAGTTCATAATATGACTAGTAATTTTTTAATATCTAGATATTTGTTTTCATGAAATGAAAAGCTAGTAAAGTAGAGGGATATAAAATGTAAAGTTTAATAGGCATTATTACTATGAAATAATACTTTGTAACATATTCAGTATGAGTTTTTTGGACCAGTGTAGCATTTTAAGGCCAAATCAATGTTGCATACTTTCAATGTGGCCGTCCTATAGAGACGAATCGTTGTAATGTATACAATTGATCAACAATATCTATCACATTTATATAATTATTGGTGGTATTATGGTCACTTAGATTTAATTTCAACAGTTCCTTATTGAACCAGGGCTTAAGCGAATTACAAATTTACAAAGCAAGTATCTTATGTTGGCACAAAAAATAGTTTTTGTTACAAGGTTATTTTTTTCTAAATTACGCATTTCTTTATTAAAAACAAAAGCAAATTTAATTTTGATGTAGAATGTTAATGATGTTATTTTATATTGTTTACTGTTAGTGAGTTTAACGATTATTAATTATAATTTTTAATTAAAAATGCATTCAATAAAATTATTCGATTGTTACATTTTTTTTTATTCACAACTTCTGCTTTACACAATGTTCTAGGGTGGCCTAAAGCTAGTACACAAAGTAGAAATTTCTCTTCGTAGTCCCAAAATCTCAACAGTTTTCAATAGGCTTGTTCTTACTCGGACACTGAATGGAGCGCTCCGATCTAGTACAATCGTTGAAATGAACTAGTTCGGTCTTCTAGTACTAATAGTACATGTACTACACAAGCCTAGTTTTCAGCACGATAACTCGAACTCAACCAAGACACTACTTCTTCTTCGTCGTATCGATGATTCCAAAGTTAAATATATTTTGACCAGAATTCAGCCACGACAACAGCGTTGTCATTTGCCTCACAGGTCTTTTAAGGTGCAGGTGTTGTTGTACAGAGCACGACAAAAGGTCAAGTACATGTACTACACAAGCCTAGTTTTCAGCACGATAACTCGAACTCAACCAAGACACTACTTCTTCTTCGTCGTATCGATGATTCCAAAGTTAAATATATTTTGACCAGAATTCAGCCACGACAACAGCGTTGTCATTTGCCTCACAGGTCTTTTAAGGTGCAGGTGTTGTTGTACAGAGCACGACAAAAGGTCAGGTAGGTATTGTTTGGGACCTGGCTCCGCAATCACACTGTGTGTCATTGGAGGGGGGGTACCCATCTAACTAGGTTGTGCCTGCAGCGACCCACCTGGCTTCGTAGTCGGTTTAGAGATTTCCAGGTGGGGGCCAAGGCAGTTGGTGGCCCGCAGGGAGCTTTTCTGCAGGCTCAATATCGTCAGCTGGAGGGGGGTATTTGAGGAGCCATAGATTTTTCTTTGTTTCGCTTAACTTATCGCCGTTAATTGATTTGGTGACCGACAGGAAGCTGTTCCGACTTTTTAATCTTCCCCTTGGTTTGTCCACAAAGACAAAAGAGACACTACTTATCAGCGCCAACGTTAACGACATCTTTATCCGCTCTTCTCTATTACTTGAAGATTTCTCAAGCACAAGGCTACTCGCACATTCATGAAACCCACCGTGATAACAAACTACATGGAAGCGAAGTTTACCCATTTAGGGTCAAAGCAAATTGAGAAAGCTGAAGTGAAATGATGTGTCGGTCTTAAAAGGTGCATGCATATTGAATCCTCTATCTCTACAACGTAGAGACGAAGCGACGCGTCAAATTCTGTAGAATGTGTGTGTCTTTGATTTATCTTGATAGAAATGTGTGCATTACGTGGTGGAGATGAGGTCAACATGCTTCGCATGTCTGAGTGTGCTTTGGCCAGTAGGTACCTCTTTATATAAATAAGTAATAGTATCCCATACACTCGACAAAGTTGGTTGTTCAACTATTGCAATTCAGGATAGGCATGCCACCAAAATACTAGATAATTATAGTAAAGCGTGTTGAGCCGTACACAATCACCTTATTTTCATAACACCAGAAAAAAAACCGGCCAAGTGCGAGTCGGACTCGCGCACGAAGGGTTCCGTACTTGGTAAATTGCGGTTTACGATTTATGACGTATTAAAAAAAAACTACTAACTAGATCTCGTTCAAACCAATTTTCGCTGGTAGTTTACATAGTAATGTACATCATATATTATTTTTAGTTTTATCATTCTCTTATTTTAGAAGTTACAGGGGGGGGGGACACACATTTTACCACTTTGGCAGAGTCTCTCGCGCAAACTATTCAGTTTAGAAAAAAATGATATTAGATACCTCAATATCATTTTTGAAGACCTATCCATAGATACCCCACACGTATGGGTCTGATAAAAAAAAAAATTTTTAGTTTTAGTTTGAAGTATGAGAACCCCCAAAATTTATTGTTTTATTTTTATTTTTGTGTGAAAATCTTAATGCGGTTCACAGAATACATCTACTTACCAAGTTTCAACAGCATAGTTCTTATAGTTTCGGAATAAAGTGGCTGTGACATACGGACGGACAGACAGACAGACAGACAGACATGACGAATCTATAAGGGTTCCGTTTTTTGCCATTTGGCTACGGAACCCTAAAAAGAGAAAAATATATATAGACATACATAAATAAGCACCTTATGAAGGTTGAAATTCGTCCTATTCTAAGAACTTTTTACTGGAATACTTCAAGCCAGGTTTAGTTTTTCCAGGGGTGTTTTTTTTTACCTCGGCCGACCGACTAAACGCAAGCGCTACTGCTAAGTATGAGAGGTTTTGATTCCCGGTCGGGCTATGTTATTGGGTTCTCAGCCCGGAGTCTGAACTTTGTGCCCGGTTGATAACAATAGCAATATTACTGGAACCGACAATGTCCAATGAGCGTGTTTGCAAATTTACTGTCACACCAAGGTGTTTTTTTTCTGTTCTGTGGTGGTGGTGAGTATGTTTTCGCTAAAAACGGAAGCAGATGTAGCTTGGTTTGGTTGTAGACTGGATCACTTATTGGTTGTACCTAATATTCTATTCGAAAAATACAATAGTTTGCAATAATCCTGTTGGTGTCTGTGATACAATGATTTTCGTTAGTACCTACAGTACCAACGATACTATTTTTCCGTTTACTGGCTAAAAAACTGATGACTATTAAAATATATAGTATATGTTTATTTTTTTATGCGTGCCTATGGAAACAGAATAAAACAACAAAGTACAGTGGGAGACAGTGTGTTTATTTAGAATTTATCTACAAGTTGCAATATATGTTGCTGTTCTTGTTGACGCCATTCCTCGCTGCCGGCGTCGCCGAGGTTACCCGCGTATTCTGTAAACAAGATTGCGATTATTAGTAGTCAAATCTATTGCGATTATTAGTACCTTAAGGCGCAAATGTTGTAATCGATGGATACGAATGGCATACCGCAGATATTTTAACACATAAGCCTCTCATTGCTTTGCAACTCACTATGCAGTGGACTGCTACTAGCTCTTCCCAATCAATCATTAATGTTGCTATGTCACTTACCTCTCATTACGTGTCGAATAATCTTTAGCGATCCTCCGCGTAAAGACAGTACACGTTGCACACGCTGCTTTACTGAGGTCGAGCCTGCAGTACAAACCTAGAAGTACCAACATGGAATATTAATGCAAGGAGATTGGAAGAAGGAGGAGATAAAAAAAAATTGAAAACAACTAGTGTATATAGTTTACCTCCAAAATAATCCTGTCAATGAGCTGTAATGTGAAGAGTCCGCCAGACAATCGTCTTAGATACTGTGCGTCGTCATCTAACTCGTCTCCCTCTTGCTGAGAACAAATTCGTTAAATATTAAATTATACAATACTTGCTTTTTCCAGAGGTCCAATCCCGTGGGCTATTCCACAGAAACCATTTTTACGGGATAAAAGTATCCACTCAGGAATATAGTGGTGCATAGTGCAGGTTTCTATCTGTGAACCCTTTCGAAACAGCTGACTCTATAGGGTTAGGTTTGGAGTCTGCGGGCACCTGACTCGATCGAGTACGTTTAAAAACTCGCATATAAGTTAACACAAAAATAAAAAAAACCGTTGCTTTAAAAGCGAACTAAAACGACGTAAACAAGAAAATGATACTGTGCAGTCGAAGGATATATATTCTCGAGCTGGCTGACCAAAACCAGATGTATCCTGCGACTGCACAGCATGATTTCATTCTTGTTTACGTCTTTATAGTTCGCTTTTTAAGCAGTCGGGTTTTTTGATGTTTTTAATATATTTTTGTATTGGGCACTTTTTTTTCGAATTAGGTACATTTAAATATATTAGTGTTGTATTTTTTGAAATCATCTCTTAAAACCCTTTATTTTGGTACCCTACACGATGGGATTGGAAGGAAAAAATAATTGGGACCCCACAATATGGCGACCAAAAGCCGCCTTTTTCTATTTTCCAATTTTAACGTAGCCAGTGACACTCGCAAGATTAAGACGAATCGATTAAAGTTAGAATCATGAAAATCGGCCAACACGTTTGGTCTTTGGAACGCCACATAGGAACAAACATACATACATAGACTGATAAACACATTACCCTCCTTCGGCAGTCGGGTAACAAATATTACTAGGTATTAACACGTATTAGAACTTATTAATAGCATCCAGAAAACTTACAATACGATTATTATTAATTTAAAGCAAAAAGGCTCATAGTAATTACCTCCATTTCCTTTTCAGTACGATCCACTTTGTCCATATACTTGAAGTGTAACTCTAGCAACCTGTCCACTTTTTCAAGGTCATTCTCAGTAAACTTCGCTAATAACCGTTGTCTTTGACTGCCTTGGCAATTGCGCAACATTGATGCAATTATGGAAACAACATGTTCTGAAAAAATTAACAGGCGTAACAGTAACTATTCGCTTTAAAAGTGAGCCTTATACGATGTTAATAAGATTGAAATTGATTAACCTATACATGGACGAAAAGTTAATACAGCTACGCACCTTCATGTTGATCAACTGTTAATATTCTTTTCCGTTTGGGTGTCTTCATGAACAGAGGGAAGACAGTGCGAAGTCCTAAAATATCTACGAACTTATTGCAGTTGTCGCGGCCTTCGGGCCCTGCTAGTGCATGGTCGAGCACTTTTAGTGATCCGTTCCGAGACATTTTCTTCTCCCTGGAACAATCATATTTTATTAAGCATACTTCAATTTGGTGTTACCTAATCACAAATATTCTGTAGTTAGCTAGTCTGTGAATCGAATGCTTAAATGTATACTAATAATATTATAAATCTGAAGAGTTTGTTTGTTTGAACGCGCTAATCTCAGGAACTTCCGGTTGGAAATGAAAAATTGATTTTGTCTTGGATAGTCCATTTATCGAGGAAGGTTATAGGCTATATAACATCACGCTACGACCAATAGGAGCGGAGCATAAATGAAAAATGTTGCAAAAACTGGCAAAATTATTCCTTTTTGAGAACTTCCGTTGCGTGCTCTACGTAAATCATGTATGTAGGGTAGATAGGGTAGATGTGTAGGTAGTGTAAGGACTTACCATTTGAGAAGGCAACCTACTTGCCTATTAAAACACTGGCAATATTTATTACTTGAAAGATGTATGAATTTCGAACAGAATAGCTGTAGATGTTTTTTGTTAATTTTCAATGTGTCAGAATTGGATTGAAGCCGCCCAAAGGCAGGCGTATTGTAATATCTTACTAAATATATATAATATAAAGTTATTTTCCATGTTTAACTGCTGATCACCCTATCTACCCCCTTACATATTGGTGGAGGCGCCGGGTAGATAGGGTGATCAGCAGTTAAACATGGAAAATAACTTTATATTATATATATTTAGTAAGATATTACAATACGCCTGCCTTTGGGCGGCTTCAATCCAATTCTGACACATTGAAAATTAACTTCTTTTTAAATTAATTATTTAGTTATGTTCCACTAGTGTGTTTTGCTTATAATGCCAGCAAACAGTCAAGCACTAGATTTTCACCTCACATGTTGCTATACGCAAGAGAACCATTATTCCAAACCGACATGCTAGTAAATGGCAACAATATTGACATAGTTGATTATGTAGGACGTCATGAGCTAGGTAACAGCTTGTCACGTTGTGCCATAGATAATATAAAAAAGGCACAGCTTAAACAGAAAATGCGGTATGATAGAAAAGCTAAATTGAGAATATTTTCACCGAATCAATTAGTGATGCTCTATACACCTAGACGGACCACAAATAGAAGTCTAAAACTGTGTAGGTTGTATAAAGGCCCATACCGTATAGTTAGAAGATTAACTGATGTAAATTATGTAATTATAAAAAATAATAGTAGGCGTTTTAGGGACATAGTACATGTAAATAGATTAAAACCTTTTAATGTTCGATTAGAATAAGATATAGGTCCAAATAGATAAGAATAAGTTATGATTATTAAGGTTTATATATAGGAAAAGGCCCGTTGTCAATAAAAAAAAAAAAAAAATGACAACTATCGAATTTGACATAAGGAAGTTAATAGAGATGGGAATGTAGGAAAAATGTATCGATAGTTTTCTTGTCGAAATTTTCAAATAGTATCGATATATATAATAAAATTATTTCTTTCCGTTGCATGAGCTGTTGATGTGCTGATGGGTAGTATGCTGCTGGGCGAAGAAGAGGCTGGCAACATTAACTATGCATCGAAGAAACGACTATTTATATAATGAGCAAGTTTGTAGGTGCGAAACTTCCACCAGGCCCTAGAGATAAAATACAACAGATGAGGAATAGTTGTAACTGAATCCGACTTTGCTAACGGGGCATAGCCTTTGCAAAGGATGTCGAGTTGACATCATCGGTCCAGTTGATGACTGTTGTTTAAGAAAGTAAATATATTTATGATGTTAAGCCCTGGTGTAAGTTTGATGAGTAGAATTTAAATTCGATGCGATCCAGCCTTTCCTTCTCTGGCCTGATAAACGCACGAGATCGAAATATTGTATCATATCTGAATTTTTGAATTTAAACCCCATCCGGGTCGATGTGAGTTGACGCATCATTCTTATTAGTGTTAGGAGGACGCCTTGTACCTTTTTCAGAGGTTTTGGCCAAGGAGGTTCAAGCATGACTGCGTTGATTTGTTAGTGCGTATGTGCACGTCAGCTGAAGTTAAAAGCACATATCGGAGTATCCGGTAATTCGTTTGTCATGATTAAGCCTTCCCCTTTTAAGGGTCGTACCTCAATTGTACTTTGATTCCTCTGTTAGGTAAATGTTCGGGTTAGGATAAGGTAGGATTCATATATCCTTTCAAGACTTAGAATAGAAGCACCTCATATGATTCTGTGCGCCTATTCGTAGGGGCGTAGCTCATGTAAGGACTTACCATTTGAGAAGGCAACCTACTTGCCTATTAAAACACTGGCAATATTTATTACTTGAAAGATGTATGAATTTCGAACAGAATAGCTGTAGATGTTTTTTGTTAATTTTCAATGTGTCAGAATTGGATTGAAGCCGCCCAAAGGCAGGCGTATTGTAATATCTTACTAAATATATATAATATAAAGTTATTTTCCATGTTTAACTGCTGATCACCCTATCTACCCCCTTACAGTAGGTAGCCCATTGACGGAAGCGAAGCCACGTGGGACAGCTAGTGTTTAATTATATTGTATGGGTTAATTAAGTCATACGTTCCACTTGTGCCAATAAAAGTTACTAAATATCCGTACTGGTTCTCTAGACAATTAAGTAGACAAGTGATTATTTTGCTTCCCATTTCTCTAAGGTATGTAGTAGTGTTGGATATTGTGTGCATGCCATCGCAGGTGACATAGATAGCTGCCTAAGCAATAGCATGTTAGGCCAAATAACTATATCACAAGATCTGATCAGATCCACAAAGAATTAAAAAAATAGACGTCTACAAAGGCGCTGGCCCTGAAGGTCTGCTTTGCTTTTAAATAAGCTGGCAGATGTCCTATCACTGCCATTAAGTATTCAAAATAATCAATCTGTGCTTTGGGTTATTTTTTCGACCTTTTCTTTTTTCTTATTTTTTTTGGCATTATACCAAAATATTGACTATTTTCAAAAACGGGGATCAGACCGATGTGAACAATAACAGGCCCATTACTATTCTCTCCATACTTGCAAGGGTATTTGAAGCCCTCATATGCCCTGTGCTAGCAAGACATTTATGACAGCTAATAATAGACAACCAATATGGATTTATGAAGTGGAAATCGACAGCTACCAATTTGGTGTCCTGTGTTGAGAGTATTGTTGAGGCGGTTGATGCGGGTGTCCAGGTTGATGCAGTCTACACCGACTTTGGCAAGGCTTTTGACACAGTAAACCACGATATACTCGTCAAGAAGCTTAAAATGCATGGCATTTCGGATCCTCTCTTAAGTTGGTTCCAATCTTATTTGTCTAGTCGGATGCTCAAGGTTGTGGTAAATGTTTGCTCTTCAGATTCGTACATTGTAACGTCGGGAATCCTTCAGGGATCTCATTTGGGCCCGCCTTTATTCACTCTTTTCATAAATTATATTTACAAATGCTTCCTGAACTCGAACATATTCTCATTCACTGATGACCTCAAAGCCATTAAGTCTATAAGTAATCGATAGAACCGATTCTATTCGAAGTTATAAATCATCAAAGATCCTTGGCTTCGTTATTAGAGAGTGTAAAAATTTCAAAACAGCCCAACATTAAAGAAAATATGTACAACTCGCTAGTTAGAAGCCATCTCGAGTATTGCAGTGTGGTCTGGTCATCGGAGTATAAGGTCCACATCAAGTGCATTGAACGGCTGCAAATCCGGTTCTTATGACATCTTACCTATACCAATAATATGGCTAAAAAGCTCAACACGTACCAAGAGGGACTGAAATATTTTAGGATGGTGTCGCTGGAGAAACGCAGGCATATGTTGTTTTTTTTTTTTTTTTTTTAAATACGTTGCCCCACACTAGGAATTTCTTCCTGTATCGTGGGTGCGTTTACAAACATATAAACTCACATACACAACACCCAGAGCCGGAACAACTATCTGCAGGTCATACAAATATTTGTTCCGTGCGGGAATCGAACCCGCGACACGCAGTGCAGCAGTCAACCACTGCGCCAACCGTGCGCCCAAACCGATGCAAATTTTTGCGATTTGGTTTTCCTTAAGAAATTTGTAACAGGCTCTCTAAACTGTCCGGATTTGCTTAGCAGGGTATGATTCCACGTGCCACGTAATCTGCCATGAATTTCTAATAGGAGACTTTTCTGCATGCGAAAATGTCATTTTTGGTATTTTCTGTGTTCTGAGATATCATACTTATTTCGAATGTAGGTACCTACTTACGCCAATCTAATCACGTTATTGAACGAAAATATTTTATTTAATTTTTCTTACCGTTAAGTAATTTACACTACACTTAAAATCTTCGTCTGATGTACTCTCGTATCAATCTTGTACTTTATCCGATCCAGCATCCAATCCACACCTTATAGAATTTTTTAAAGTTCTTCAGAACATAATTCATCAGCTTCTTTCATATTTTTTTTTATATCGATAACAATCCATAACAGCGCTGCACTATCTCACACTGACCTTGATGCACTTTCGTCTATGACGTCACAGGACGTCTTCTATTGATGTCCATGGCGCACGAGGCACCGATATCGATTAGTTTCGTAGTGAGGGGATCTTTCAATATCGATATCAGTATTAACCAAAGTCTGGCTTTGTGTGTATTAAAAGATTTGAGTAAATACATGTGTAAGGGCTAGCAAAATTACGAACATTCTTAATAAGGACCGCATTTATTTATTTATTTTTGTGTATATCGACACTTTAGAAACTTAATTAAGTAACCACAGCTCTAAACGTCTTCCTATAAAGACTACGGCGCCTAGGACACTACAAAAATTTTGGCAGGTTTTTTTTCCTGTTCATAATATTTTCAAAGACCCCTATTGAAATAAAACATTGAGTTTATGGTTTTAGGCAATAGCACAGATAATATAATACTAGCATACAGATGCCTCATCCCATACAAAAAAACCGTGCCGACGTAACTAGCGTTTTTCATCTGATTAATCTTGTTATTTTTGTGATAGATGGTGTTAACAGCGCCTTGCAAGTAAAAGGGTTTACTAGGTTCGTGAATATTTTTTCTTTAAATACAGTGAAGGTTCGTTTGATAGTATTTTTTTGCACGTTTTTACAGTTTTTTTGCACCAAAATGTGTTAAAATGCAAATTTTAACAATCGAGTTTAATGACTCAGAAATTTAAAAATGCGCCATCTATGGCATCAATTTTAAATGATCCGTTCAAATCATCTTTGAAATGTGAATGAAGAGCCCAATATTCCATAATTTTGTACTTAGGAGAGTTGATTAAACAAGAACATACAATGTTTAAGTTCAATTCCAGATAATGTTAATTTTACAAACAATTCTGTTGAATTGTGTGTACATGTCGCGCCATCTAGTGAGATTTATTTGAACCAAATTTTCGTTCTTAGCAATGAGACCCCGTGGCAATAGTAAAAATACGCACAAAGCATTTGTTCATGTATTTTAATGTAGTAAGCAATAAGATTATATATTGTCTTCTAATAGAGACGTGGCGTGGAGGGCACGAAAACGGTTGTCTTCTATAGAAGACCGTGGCGCTCAAAATGTTAATTGAGAGATTTACAAATTTATAAAGTAACAGTGTATTCAGTGTTGAACAGCCTAATAATAAATAAATAAATGCTACATCACATCCAATCGCTACCTTGGTTACCTTTAGATTGAGATTAGCTAGAGCAGAAATATGCACCTGCAACAGCGACAAAAATTTTTGCTGACAGGAGTCTTGGGACTTAAGGAAGAGCGCAGTAAGCTCACAAAATTATCATAACGAAAAATACTATGTTGAATCATTACCTGAGCATAAGGTTCATGAGCTGTAGACCCTCTCCGCGCAGGAAGCGGTCTCGGTTGGAGGGCTCCATGAGCGCGCAACACAACGAGTCGAACATGTTCTCCATTGCTTCTTGTTCTTCAGCGCCGGCCGGGTCGTTACGTTTGTAGAACTGTCGAAATAAGATATTATTTAAAGTGTTTTTTTTAATGTTCACATGGAAGAATATTTTATTTAAAAGAAAATATTTTTAATCTATTTGTCACGCGTTAATCTCATGACGCTGTATAAGATTTATCCTTAGTTAATCTTGTGTCAGAGAGCAACATTTTATGTTCCTGTGGTAAATAATAATATTTTGTTACTTACTGCCAACTGTTGCAATAAAACATCAATGCCATCAAGTTCTCCCAATAATTTTTTATTCTCTGGAGTGTTTTGCAAGAGAATTGATAAAATTTCTGTGGCATATAATTTGTTGCCATCAAAAGGCACTTTTAGCTGAAAACATTCAAATAAATATTATATCAAAATTCATTTGAAAACGTAGATTAAATTAAGTTGACTATTCTGATGCATACCTTCAGTCTTTTGAGTATCCATTGCATGAAACCCTGTTTAGCGACTTCTGAACTTAATTCAATTCTAAATTCTGTAAGGTTTTCTATGATACCTGTAAAATAATATTTTGTTAAAAAACAAATAAAACTTTCCCTTCTCTTGAAAAATTATAAAAGATTTACCAAAAGGAATCACATGATAAATAATATCATGCATATGGACACATACATCCTATTGTAATACTAATATATCTCTAAGTTCACTATCATAACATTACCTAGAGTGTCGTGAACAGCATCTCTCTCGTCAGGCACGGACTCATCAAGGCGCGCAAGGTTGTGCAGCAACAAGGCAGGAGCTTCTGCCTCTGCCAGAGCATTGATTAGCTCATCTGCACCCTCCTCACTCTCATGCAGAATATCCACATCTGTCAATTCCTAAAAAGTTTTACCATTTAGCAATGATTTTAACAATGGAATATGTTTTCACTGACGGTTAGGTTTAAAGTATATTTTTCTCATAAGATCTTATAAATAACAGTTCACTTATAATGGTATACAGAGTTAATTATATATAATAATATAATATTTGCCTCTGGGGCGTGTGAATAACACAATTGCATTGTAAAATAACTATAACATTAGAAATCATAATCTTAACTTGTCTGTTAAGATTCTTACAAGTGGGTGTTTTTTGGTGATGGCGATGGTGGCAACTTTAATATGGAAACAGCAACACAACTAATTAGTTGAGCAAAGAAAATAGACTTACCTGAAGCAAATGCACTACTTTAGTAGATATATCTGTATTGTCATGTGACAACAACTCCAACAGTGAATTTACACACTTCAAGTCCACAAGTAAGGGGTACTGGTCGGGCACTGTTGCTACTGCACTCAGCTCCTGTGATGTTTTAAAATGATTAGTATTATCTAGTTTTTTAGTATTCCTTCTCACAAGGTAACTAAGGCCTGTTTGTATGAGTGTGCATGTTCAACATCAAATACCGTCAACATAGCTATTCACAACAATTTACTTCCGAAACAAATGGTTGTGGTTTTGTAAAGTTCATTTATCTTAACATATGTTGCAAAATACTAATTAATAATAATCTATTTACCACTTTAACATTTTCTACTATCATATTTTGTAGAATTCTCCCTAAATAAACCTTACAAATTCACAACCATTTAATTCGGGATGAAATTGAATGGTTCTGAATAGCAATGCAGGTGGACATCCTGCTTGTTTATCACATCTATAGCATCATAAATAACAAATTTAGTAGAATGAGATACAATGCAATGAATTTCATTATTATGCCACAAGAGCTTACATCTAAATAAGATAGTGCTACCATACCTGAAGTGCTTCATGTAAATCTATTTCACTGTCCATAAACTTCTCTGGTTGATCTGGAAACTTAATTCTCATCTCTCTGTTCCTCAGAGTTTTCTTCTCAAAATTCAATACTAATTTCTTTACTGCTGTGTCATCAAGTATGTCACCCTAAAATAATGTTGGAATTTAAGTTTTCTTTTCATAATTAGTTAAAGAAATATAATTCAAGTATTCAACACCTAGGCAAAGAGCGAAAATCAGAAGCATTTTGCAGAGATGAAGAAGAGAGAGACAAGAAGATTACAAACTAACCTCAGTAACTTCAGTCTCCACAAATCGAAGAATATCTTCTCTTTCCTTATCGCTGATAGTGGGTTCCTTAGGAAGGGTAGTACTTATCGACATTAACGCACGAGGATCGCTTTTAGACTTCGCCATTCGCCGCATTTTTGAAACCCTAGCGCCATCATCGTCCGAGTCACTGTCATCTTCATTTGGCCTCTTGGGCGTTGGTGTGGGCTATTTATTAATAATAACGATTAAATTAAGTTAAATAACCTTTAATTTACGGTCTAGTCGGGCCAATCTTTCAAAGGTCTTTTCTACTCAAATCTTTAGTGGTTAAATTATATTTACCTTAAATGAAAGCAGTTCTCCAACATCCATGCTAACCCACGTATGTGTCTATTTATTTCTTGAGATATTTACAATTTCTAATCTTCAGTAATAAAACAACAATAAACACTAGCAGAAAATGTTTAGAAAATTATTTTAGCCAATTTGATGCTATTTGCGATTTGACATTGACAGACACTTGACAGTAGACGCGTACGGTGGCACAGAGAGAGAATGACTATTGTCTCTATTAGTCGAATTACGGTACTATACACTAATGTTGTGCGTTAGAAGAGGCCCGTTGGGCGGCCGCGGGCGAGGCGAAACAGAAAACCCAAATCAATCAATGCTCGTAACGTATTACCCAGTCACTGGGTTGTAAACACGTTGTAAAGGTCAGAGAAGCTGTCACTCCTTGTAAAATAATAGTTTTCAGTTGTATCCAGTTAGACCGGAAGAAAACCTATTTCACCGACCCCTTAAAACGTTTTATTATGTGCAATTTTCAACCAATTGAAAATCGACTAAACGCTAATTTGACCATGTCCTAAAAGACTATGATCTGCTATAATCTTAGTCTTTTAGGTTTGAATTATAAAAAATAATTGGCGGTAAAAGTTGGCTTTTTTAATTTGTGTAGCTTGTGCAGACAACAGAAAAGTATTAGTTAAATGGTAATCCTTGTAAATTGTTTGTTGTATGAAACAATGGATAATATGAAAAGCAACCAGTATGCAGTATTAAAGGTAAATTCCGTCTTTCCTTTAGTATGCCTCTAACTCAATCTCAATCTCCTATTTTTTTCAAATCTTCATTGTTAGTGGGGTAAATATTTGATGACTGAGAAGATATTTTTTTTTGCTCAAGGAACCTGTACCAGTGCTTCTAAGACCATTAGGTACCTACCTAAATGTCTCTTGATCAAACTCATAAAATATTAAAGAAGCAGTGCCTTTAATTGAAACTTTAAATAAACAGCATTTAATTACAGGAAGTGGTGACTTCAATGAAAAATGGAAAGACGTTCAATTTACCAGGATTACTGGAAATCTTAAATAGTAGTACAGAAGTGGATGTGCAAGTTAAATTATTCTCAGTGTTATCGGCCTATTTAATGTTGAATGTAATTCTAATACAGTAATGTAACATTTATATTGTGCTACTTTCAGCTGGTGTAATCAGTTGCTGAACAAGTCTATTTTTTTCAGGATGATAATATTGAGGCAATAGTTACATACAACCCAATCTACGACAAAATCTGCAAAATCTTAGCGAACTGCCCACCAAGGAAAACAACAGTTGCGTTCAATTTTCTGTCGGCCCTTCTGTTCGTCGATGATGAAGGCAGCCATAGGAAACACAGCCTCGTCGCGTATGCAAGGAATATGATAAGAAGCAGCGGTTGTTTAGCTACCATGTGTGATCTCTTTACTACTTGCATGATGGTAAATCTTTAAGTACTTACGAACCTACCTAGTTCAAACCATATACCTAATCCTGATATTTATAAAATACTCGCGGTTTCACCCGCGTAGTGCCCGTTCCCGTGGGATCGTGGGAATACAGGGATAAAAAGTAGCTTATGGTGGTTTTCAACGACGCGGGCTAGCCCGATCCTACGCGAGCCGAGCCGTCCGTGGAGATGCGGCTCGGCTAAATACGGACGCAAGCCTGCTCGTTTAAACGACGCGGGGTAGCACGATCCTACGCCAGCCGAGCCGTCCGTGGCAACGCCGCTACACATCGCGCTGTTGAACCGAGCTGTCCGCTTGTTCGTTCTTCAATATGGATAAAAGAAAACGCCTTGCTGCAGCAGCTGCTATTATTTTGCTCTGTGGTGAATATTTGAAAACAAAAGAAAGACGAAAAAGACGGTGGTGGATGGTGTCATTGTCAAAATAGGTCTTCCTTCGTCGCGCGCTCTGTGTTATCTGTTTAGACGGCGCGTATTAACACAAGCCGAGCCGCAGATGGCGCGCGCGCCTTTGATCTGTGTCGAAAAAACCGACAAGTGATGGATCGTGCGAACTTTGCCGAGCCGCGCCGAGCGCAGTTGTTTACACAGCGCGTGGCGCGGCGAACCACGAGCGGAGCCAGGCTCGGCTCGCGTGTTTGCGCGCCGTTTAAACGGTGCTTTATGTCACCCGGGGATAGTGTAGCTTCCCAACGGTGAACGGTGGTTTGAAATCGGTCCAGTAGCTTTTAAGTTTTTATTTGTTACATACAAAAATACAAATCTTTCCTCTTTATAATAATATCTATCTATACTTATATTATAAAGCTGAAGAGTTTGTTTGTACGCGCCAATCTCAGGAACTACTGGTTGGAATTGAAAAAATCTTTTTGTGTTGGATAGTCCATTTATCGAGGAAGGTTATAGGGTCTATAACCTTCCTCGATAAATGGACTCGATAATTGGTCGTAGTGTGATGTTATATAGCATATAATATAGGCTATATAACATCACACTACGACCAATAGGAGCGGAGAATAAATAAAAAATGTTGGAACACGGAAAAAGTTAATCCTTTTTAGGGTTCCGTACCCAAAGGGTAAAAACGGGACCCTATTACTAAGACTCCGCGGTCCGTCTGTCTGTCTGTCACCAGGCTGTATCTCATGAACCGTGATAGCTAGACAGTTGAAATGTTCACAGATGATGAATTTCTGTTGCCGCTCTAACAACAAATACTATATACAGAATTAAATAAATATTTAAGTGGGGCTCCCATACAACAAACGTGATTTTTTTCCGTTTTTTGCGATAATGGTACTGATCTGAACCCTTCGTGCGCGAGTCTGACTCGAACTTGGCCGGTTTTTTTAGTGCTTCCGTTGCGTGCGCTGCGTAAACGGTTTAAGTTACGCAACAATCATGTGTGTATGGTAGGGCTTCGCTCCTTTCAACTGGTTACCTACCTAGGTAGCCAGTTGACGGGATCGAAGCCGCGTGGAACAGCTATTTATCTATACTTAATATTATAAAGCAGAAGAGTTTTTTTTTTGAACGCGCTGGTCTCAGGAACTACTGGTTGGAATTGAAAAATTATTTTAGTGTTGGATAGTCCATTTATCGAGGAAGGTTAAAGGACTTATAGGTAACATCACGCTACGACCAATAGGAGCGGAGCATAAATGAAAAATGTTGCAAAAACGGGCCAAAATATTCCTTTTTGAGAGCTTCCGTTGCGTGCGCTGCGTAAACGGTTTAAGTTACGCAACAAATATTTAAGTAGGGTAGGTCGGTAGCCAGTTGACAGGAACGAAGCCGCGTGGGACAGTTAGTATTGTATAAGTATAGATTCATATTCCTGAGAGTCTTTAAAGTCTAGAGTGAATAAGTTTCTTCTAGACAAGCGTGCCTTGCGCTTGACTGACAACAAAGAGTATGTAACACTAAGTTACAGACACTGGCATAGCCACCATCAGGGATTATAATTTTGATAACACAAAAAAATTGTAGAAAGTCGCCAGATATCAGAATTTGTCGGTCACTGGTTCAAAAGTTACAAGGGTTTATAGCTGGCCGATCCAGGGAGCATCTACCCAGCTTGGCCACATTTATACCTCAGAAACTAGGGCACCTAGCGAAGATCTGTTTTCTCGCAAATTTAGTCGCAAATGTTCGCCATGTCACAGATTTAGTAGGGTCTTAGTTTAGAAAATATAATGAGTTCAATGCTCCTCAGATCGGCCCCCGATAAACCCTTATAAGTTTTGAACCAGAGACCGACTATAGTTCTGATTTTTCACCGACTTGAAAAAAAGGAGCAGGTTCTCAATTCGCCGGCTTTTTTTTTATTAATTTCCCGATTACATAAAGACGCCTGGACCGATTTGGAAAATTCTTGGTCCCATGGTCATCAGGTTAGGATCTCCTCCCTCCTGGAGAAATCGAGGGAACTCCTCAAATATTATAGGCATACTTATAGCGAAATTTGGTAATTTCATCAACAATGCAATCATTTGCACTCAGAAAATATCATTTGGTGAAGTGGAACTGATTAACAGTTTGGCTGCCAGACAATAAACACAATAGAAAATGTATTGTTTGAGGGTCACCGGTGACCTTCGTGGCAGTCAACCTGTTAAGAAGACCACAGATGGCCACTGGAACTCCTTAAGCTAAGTATGTCAAGGGTATAAGATATCTCAAATAGTTAACCGACTAGTTATGATGAAGCAAATACTTATAAACAAATGGTACCTACTGATCTGATGATGAAGCCGGAAGGTACTTTTGTTATACCTTGGTATTACCGTGTCTGGGTTTTTTGGAATCGTCAAGAGATGTACCTAATTTGGTTAATAATTTTCATGGTAATTGCAGGTTGGTACCAAACAAAACTAAAAAGAGAAACAAAAAACATTTTAACAAAAAAATAAAACCAACTTCCAAAGCAAAACACTACAAAGCGACAAATTACTTTCTTTGCCGAAGTCAGTGTCGAATCGGCAAACAATATGTACCTACCAAAGACACCTACTTCACAGAAGAAGTGTATTGCTTTGGAAGTCAGTTTGATTTTTAGTTAAGTTTTTTCGGGAAAATTTTTGACAATTTTTTTTTTGTGTTATCAAAATTACACACGACCAGATCATCGCTTACCATCAGGTGATGATATAGTGGTCAAGCGCGAACCTATCAATAATAAAAAAACAAACCATATTTTAAAATGTATTATAATTTTTAAAATCTTTAACATCGGCATCCTTCCGAGGCAGAGATCATGCATCCATCCAACGAGTTTATAAGTAGCAATGGTGCCGTTCACGACCGGAGAACTCCGTGCTGTGTGAATAGGACATCCACAAGGTGAATAGGATTCGGGAGTGCGCCGGATGCAGACCTGTAGCCTAATTGTGAAGTAAATTCGGCAAAGGAAACAATCTGTTTCTTTCCCAAAAACACACACATACACAAAGAAGTTGAATCTTTATTCAACTTCTTTCGTATTCAGAGTGTATGTGTGTGTTTTTGGGAAAGAAACAGATTGTTTCCTTTGCCCAATTTACTTACACAATTAGGCTGCGGGATGCATCCCTAAACTTTGCCAAAACGACCAGCAGCCTAATTGTGTAAGTAAATTCGGCAACGGAAACAATCTGTTTCTTTCCCAAAAACACACACACAAAAAAGTTGAATAAAGATTCAACTTTTTTGTGTATGTGTGTGTTTTTGGGAAAGAACCAGATTGTTTCCTTTGCCGAATTCACTTACACAATTAGGCTGCAGGTTTAGCTGGTCGTTTTGGCAAAGAATAGGGATGTCCTATTGTCGCAGTTGTAGATATTATAATTGATGTTGTTACAACAACTTATGTAACTTCTAATTTAATTTATAATTCCCAGCATCAGGACGCCTGGCGAGCTCTGTGTCGATGTCTTGCTGAATCGTGTCGCGGTGTTGAAGCTAATCAAAGCTATTGTACGCACCTTGTTCCCATGGTAAGTACCTAAATACTTTCATTCATACTTACTAAAGCTTGCGCACTTCAACTGCATCGAAATGTGGCTCAAACGCCAATCGATTATAAAGCTAAGAGGAAACAGCACCCTAATAGCTTATCCACTACTTTCTTTGTTTAGAAATCCTTTTACCCGACACTTGAACAGCGTAAAACACGCAATAAATGTTGTTAAATTAACAAAATGAAAGAGTCTGCGGTTTTTTACATGAATTTATGTGTTACGCAATTAGGCATTGACCAAGGTTGACCTTAGGCATTTCTCAAACAATTTTTATCTAGTTTTGGTCAAGCAGAGATAGTTATTGTTTTTGTAGTGTATTCAGAGATGCAGTCAGAGGAACATAGAGGTACTGCTCGTCCTGCAGAGCTTACTACAGAACCACAACCGTAACATCAGTCTGTTTTTGGAATGTAACGGAATATCGCTGTTTCAAAGGTAAGATAAAATTATTTTTAAGTTGTTATCAGGGTGGGTACAATACATACAGAACGTTGTCTAGAGGTTTATAAAATTATAATTATTTCTAAAGGGGGTCGAGATTCAGAATAATCCTGCGTTCCTACTACAACACAACACGGTTGGCGCAGTGGTCGATCGATCGGCTGCTGCGCTGCGTGTCACGGGTTCGGTTCCCGCACGGAGCTAATATTTGTTTGGCCTACAGATAGTTGTTCCGCAGCCTAATTGTGTAAGTAAATTCGGCAAACGAAACAATCTGTTTCTTTCCCAAAAACACACACATACACAAAAAAGTTCAATCTTTATTCAACTTTTTTGTGTATGTGTGTGTTTTTGGGAAAGAAACAGATTGTTTCCGTTGCCGAATTTACTTACACAATTAGGCTGCCGGTCTAGTCGTTTGTGTATGTGAGTTTATATGTTTGTAGATGCACCCACGATACAGGATAAATTCCTAGTGTGGGACAACTATTTGAAAAACAGAAACCAAATAATACAAAAAAATAACACACTGTGATCACCAATACTCGATCAGTTTAGCTCAAAGTCTGCTTAACCAGTTTATTTTTGCAAAAATGGGTTACTTCATGATCAATTTGTAGGGAACTCCTACAACACGACATGTGCCTGCAAGTGCTAGCCACTACAGTTCAGTCTTCCTCTGAAGTAGTCACACTTATTGTCAAGACAGGCATTTGTCAGCAGTTACGAGACTTCTTACAGATGTATGGACCACAGTCACAGGTACGTAACATTGAGAATGCCTTTGGCTCTTATCTGAATCATTGTCTTGTTTTTAATACCAGTCATTTTTCATATGTTTAAAATAACGAATGTGTATTTTTAACAGTTGGGTCAATGGGCTACCATAGTCTTATATCATACGTCAAAAATAGAAGGTAAAAATATTTCAGTAAAGTATATTTTTGTAATAGTGTAGCACTAGCATGATTTAAATCATTTCACAAGTTTCTATTTTAGGTCCATGTGAAAACCTGAAGGTTGATGAGGTAAAAAATGAAAATAAACTGAGTGAATCATTCCTAGCCAAATTGCAACCTGCCGACCAAAGTCGACAGAAAGAAAGCAGTGCAGATACCACCAAATTTTTCCAAAATGTTATGAAGGAAATACTTCAGAGTGGCGCCCAGAAAGAATTCAACAATTTAAAATCATTCTATACAACCGATATTAATATGAACAACAAAATAAGTCCAAAGAATACTGTTGACCACGCCTTTAGAGCACCATTACCTGATATTTCACAAAGAACGCAATTCTGCATAGCTCCCCAAAATCCTATTAAGATCTATGCAAGACGTGATTTGATTAAACAAACGTTTAATCAAACTGTAAACCCGCAGTTAACCAAAACAAATGAACTATCCTTTTCATTTTTACGAAGACAACATTCCAGTAGAAATCACGTTACAAGGAATTATGTTACTGCTGAAAAATGGCCTGAAAGATTTCAAAGAACATTTCAGACTAATAAAAGTAGAGTAAGAAAGCATACTCTTTGTGATTCCCTTATGGAAATAGACGAAAGTTGTTTAAATACAGTAGGCACGAGCGATTTCAATCCGCAATTTGCTTCTACCCCTAAGAGAAATGATTTGTACGAATACTCCAGATATGAGAGCCAGCGTTCTTATAATAACACTGTCAGATCTATTCAGAAGTCTGCAAAAAACCATAAGATGAAGCGGCAATTAGAGAAAAAGAATATAGCAAAACATTTTGAGCGAAGCAAAATTGATAAAGAAATAAAACACAAGTCATTTAGCGGACGACTTTTTGACGCTATCAATACATCGTGCACTACTCTCGTGAAGACAGTTAAAAATATATTTAGACCTAAGAGTGGTTTGTACAATACAGAAAATGATACTGATAAGGAAAGTTTGAATAAGACTTCTAACCGAGACACACTGAGCTGTAGCTATAGTTTCACTGAATACATGCGTAAAAGGGATGCTGCTGTGAAAAAGAATTGCACTATCAAGCCAGATGGCGATGTAGTTAGCTTGAAACCAAAGACAAAGGTTGAAGACTTCAGTATGGAACTGAGCAACTCTTGTAACACCTGCAATAACACCTTTGCGCTCAAGCGTAAGTTGGTCGGCGATGAACACTTGAAGCAGACTATTAGAAAGCTTAAACTAGGAATTAACTTGTACGGATGTAATTTTAAGGTAATTTAAGTTCTAGTAACTTCTATGGAGTTATTTAGTTATTCGCTTAACTTCTTTTCGGATGCTATAATGTCATTAAAAATCTGTTTGTAAGTGTTAACACATTTTTTATTTGTTTCAGAAAATATCTAGAATGATGTGGCCAAAAGAAAATTACATGACGCCTGCGGTCCTCTATAATCTGTACCGAAAGCTTATTATAAAATAATCTGCTAATATTTAGTTTTATTCAAGCTTGTTGTTGACCACGGTTATCTATGGTCGAAACACTTTCATTTACACTATCTGAAAACCATAAAATTAATGACCAGACTGGACTAATGGCAATGACTAAACAAGTATTTTTCTCGATACATCAAAAACAAGATAATATTCATGGTCATTTGTTATTATCTTAAATAAATAACATAACATAATTACATTATATCATTATGTAATCACACGTCTATATTATAGTTTACTGTAGGTCGATTCATGGCGAACCATATCTCTTGTGATATCAGCAATAGTTGGAGTACCTGAGTGAACAAAATGGGCAAATCTTTATAATGGGATGGCAGAAAAAAATACCGTGTTCGTTCATATAAGATCGAATTACTCGTAAATATCTTTTAAAATAAATTAAACTGTATAACTGCGCAAATTATGAAGACGCATACCTGCTATTTGGAACGTGTATTCCAGCTCAGTCCGGAATATATTGAGCATTCTTTGGACACCCTCTTTTCCTCCAACGGTTAAACCCCATAGCGCAGGGCGACCAACGAAGACCTGTGGCCGCAAACATTTCACAATTTAATTTGACATGTAACAAGACTAAGTTAAATAATTAAATGACTTATTGTGTCAATTGATAATTCTGTAATACGAAGACGAACAAAAGATCTTACCATTCTAGCCCCAAGTGCTAAGGCTTTGTACACATCAGTTCCAGTTGACACACCACCGTCCAAATATACCTCAACATTGTAGTTTCTTACAGCTTCCACGATTTCTGGCAACGCTTCAATCTGAATAATTCAAGAGATACATGAAAATATGGAACCATCGTATTTTTGTTTTGTAAGGATATTTTAGTATCTATGTATATTATATTACCGTAGAAGGAACGCCGTCCAACTGCCTCGCTCCGTGGTTTGATACTAAAATGCCTGAACAACCAGCTTGGACGGCTTTTACTGCATCATCACCGCGTAGAATGCCTTTAGCTATAATCGGCAGAGTCGTAATGCTGTCAATATAAAACAACTGTTACGTATAAATTTCCATTTAAATGAAAAGTTCAGGGGTGAGAGATAGGTATCATCATCATCAATTTCAGCCGAAAGACTTGCACTGCTGGATATAGGCCTATTAGGGAGATAGGTATATTGGACATTGAGGTAATAATGTACTACATATTGGATAGTATTACCTTTTCAACCACGTCACCTCGTCCCATGTCAAAGACTTGTCGAATAAGTTCTCAACGTACTTATTCAAACCGCTACCATCTTCTGTACTGCGTATCTTGGTAGATAGTATGCCTTCAAAGTTAGCTAGCCTGATGTAAAGAAAAAAAATGATGTCACTTAAACAGAAGACTAAGTCTTTTATTTTATTTTGTGTGCAAGATAATATTGTAATGTTTTCATTACCTCAAATGTGGCGGCAGAGTAAACTTATTTCGCACGTCTGCGCGTCGTATTCCGAACAGTGGCGTATCAACAGTTAGGGCTATGGCCTTAAAGCCTGCCTTCTCAGCTCTTAGAACTAGATTTTTGGTCACTTCCCTGAAAATTTTACGTAATAAACGGTGTATTTTGCGCACATATCTAATTTTTATAGTAATAATGATAATAAGAGAATTATATACCTGTCATTATAAATATACAGCTGGAACCATTTTATGGCATCAGGTGCAGCCTCAGCGACTTCTTCTATAGAGCTTGTAGCAATAGTACTGAGTGTGAAAATGGTCTTCTCGGCTTGGGCAGCTGAATCATAACATTACTAAATCAATATAAAACGATTAACTTGTGAATTGTGATATACAGAATTTAGAAGTGATGTTGTACCTCTTGCATTAGCTAGTTCGCCTTCAGGGTGCGCCATCCGTTGCATAGCAGTAGGCGATATACCGACGGGCAAAGAGACATCGTGCCCTAATACTTTAGTCCGAAGATCACAATGGCTCACTCCTATTAGGCATTTTGGACGAATCCGCAACCTGTGGGAAAAAGCATTATTGGGGGATCGATAATTAAGAAGTCCCTGATGGGCTGAAGACTGTTCCTATATTTCGCAAACCATTAAAAACGAAACACTATACGTTTCCAAAAATAAATTATACGTACTAATACACAAGTAGTAACATACCTTTGAAAAGCTAGTTTGTTCTCAGCTAGAGTTTGTTCATCTGTTGCGCCACTTTTGTAATAATCGCGAGCTGGTTTCGGTAATATCGATAGAGCCGCCTCCTCTATATCCTTTACACAAATGTATTTCTCCATTGTTTTTATTACGAAATAATTTGTTATTTATGATTAAACGCCGCGAGCGCTAAACTTGATCATTACTTGCCGTCAAATGCGTGCAAATGATAACGCGCCACTTATCTATTTAAGTATTATGTGTTAGGGCACAGGTCATTATAAGTCGGCAAAATGCTATTAAGGCCAACTGGCCAAGAATGGGGTTCTGGCTTTTTATGTGGGAAGACTGCGCTCTCTACATTAGATACTATTTGTCTCAGATAGACTTTGAGGACTAAACAAAAGAAAACTTAATAAAAGCAACAGGGTACGCTTAACCATGAGCCTCAGACGACGCAGCTAGCTTGTTCTTTCCTAAGCCCTAGACGAAACAGAGTGTGTAATCCCCGGCTAGGTATTGGCCCGCATGACCCGATGCGGACCCCGTCAGCCTCTGTGACCGTAAACGGTCGAAGTTCCTCTCAGGATGTAAGCGCGGAACACGGCACGGTCAGTTGTGGTGCCAAACTCTTCAAGTTTGTCACCCGCGGGTCACACCTTATGACAACCGGCCATCATATCGTTATTTTCGGTACCCGGTGCGTCTACTATGGATAGGGAAGGCGACTATCCTCTCGCTCTCCCTTTTTGCTGTCCCCTTTGCGATCATCACATCCTCGCAGAAGGGGGCGACTGCGCCCACGCGCTGTTACTTCCGACCATGGACTGGACCACGGCCGGAAGAGAATACTGACCACCGCGCGTGGTCACGGAGCTGCACAACCTAGCCTGAGAACTAGTCCAAGCGGCGTGGTACGTTTTACCCTCGAGTGTGACAACCACATTTCAGTTTTCTGTTCTATCGAACCCTTCATCAGACCGGAAGTATTTTCAACACCATCATGAGTGACTCGCCATCATGAAATAATAATTTGATTCTTCTTTTTGCTTCAATTTATCTTTTAAAAGAAATATAATGAACCATGAGGAAAAATCGATAGTAATTTTTCAGTAACTGTAAACTGTGTACTTTGACAATAGCATAATAGCACGATTTGCTACTTTGGTCATTTTGAGAATGGACGATCTGCATATTGTTATTTGATACGGAATCGTTTAACGTGTGTAATTGTCTGTGACATCATAGCTCCCAAATGGATGAGCCAATCAAAATTATACTATATACATGTGAGTGATATAGATTATATTTTATTTTTGATTGGAATGTCATTTGCCATTGCCATTTTATGCCATTTTTACTGGCATTTTTTACTATTATTTTTGGTTGGAAGTTTTTTTTAGTTATTTTTCTTATTTATTTAAAGTAACTGTATATTTGTTGTTATTTTTTGTAGATATAATTTGACATTTGGATGGGTAAGCTATTTATTTAGTCATTACTATAATGTAGGGATACTGTTGTGAGAAAGGGGGCGGGCTGTAAATCAGAGTTGACACGCGTAATAGCCAAGCTTCACACTGCTCAGCATTACTGAGCCCGCTCCTTTTGCCATACTAAAATAATATTGTGCCTAAGAGCTAATTTGTGTTTGTTCATGTTCTATTACAGTAGGCAATAAACGTTTTCATTTTTTCTATATTTATTAATCAATCGCGTTTCAACAGCTTACCAGATATGGATGCAATTTCGAACAAGGGTAGACCATGGTCAAGCTACACAAAGAATACTTTTTAACCTGTGCGTTCCCAATCATCTTCGACTTTCACGCGAACTAAAGGACGCTGCATACGTAACGGGGTTTAATCTCGGACAGAACGGGACGTCCGTGCAACTGTGAGTATGCACTTTCTTACACGTTTTGTATGACACGTTTTTTTTTTTAATATTGGCTTCTAGTTCTGTCCGGGAATAAAACACGTTACGTGTGCAGCGACCTTAAGTCGCTGGTAAAAGTTAGTTCTTCCACAGTATCTAGATATAAATGTTGGTGTGTTTGTGTTTTGTGGATAAATGGAATAATTAAAACTCGAAAAAAGATTTTATGAATTTATTTCTTGATTTGAATAGTATAATATCTGTACGAATGCTTTTTTGAGCATTCTTGTATAATCTTCAAATGCCATTTCGTTATATTTGCCATAGAAATGTTATACAAAACTCAACTGATCTTACAATAATTCTATCAATACACATTTTACACTATTGTGAAATCTGCATGTGTTGAATTA
The DNA here is from genome assembly GCA_949775005.1 of Orthosia gothica. NCBI lineage: Eukaryota > Metazoa > Arthropoda > Insecta > Lepidoptera > Noctuidae > Orthosia > Orthosia gothica. The sequence goes on along the minus strand of OX459048.1, from coordinate 18,181,111 downwards.
CAGTGAATAAATCCAACATATAATTATATCTGCCAAATTAATTGGTGTGTATTAATTAAGTCAAGTTTATAAATACGCTACATTACAAAAATTTCAATATTAAAAAAATTGCATTTCTCGTTTTGTTTGCAAACCCACTGCTATTTTTTAAGATCTATTTACGAATTTCGTGAATATAAAATAGAATGAAGTTCATGTTGAGTTTGACTTATTACCGGTTGATGATATTTACAAGGTTTCGAATCTCACTCCGGGAATCATACATCTGCTTACACATGTGAATAGTTACCAGTATTAGATTCATTTGTTTCTCAACACGAATCATAGCGGTTCACCTATCTAAGATCAATCACATTTTATCTCGTTTCAACATAATATCGTTAACTTTGCATTTTATAAAAGATACAAAACATTTCAATTATTAAGCTATTAAGAAAAGGGCCACCATATTCCCTCTATCTATAACTCCATCTTTGGTAATAACATTAACAACAATCAGCAGTTTATCGACCAGGTATCTAATTATTCACAATGCTACTCTGTACTATATCAATCATTACAACTTGTGATTTTGGATGTTTGTTTTTACTTATAAAAACCATGATATAAAGCGACTTTACAAATTTTAAAGCCAAAATAAAATCATGACTTGACATCATTCACTTTAGCATATAAACAACGCTTGGTGTTATAATAAGCAATAAAATTTAAATTCTATTTTTATCACATTGTTTAAATACTTTATTTAATTATTTATCGAAATATGTTCACATGCAAAATGAATGACATAACAGTCTTTTAAATTAAAACTTGTTAATAGATCAATATACAGACTATCAGGTGCAAGCATTGAGCAAATAAAATTAAAATAAGGCACATGGTCTATGTGACCAAAATTTGAAGACTCATTTCATTAATGTTAAAAGTAATATGAAAATAAATACTCACAGAATATCACGGTGGTTTTATATTTGTAAAATACTAGAATGCGAAGTGCAATCGTTAATGGCTACAAGTGACTATAAGTGGGGCGTACGTCCGCAACGTGCGTGAGACGCGCGGACAGCGGCTGCGTCGCCTGATAGCCTGGATGTTACAACAATTTTACCACTAGAAAAAAGGAAAATATTATACAACCGTCGTGAAATATAAAAATAAATAACATTATATTACAAAGCAGAACATTGACATAGTGGCAACATTTTCCTGTTAGACTAGTCGTTAATACCTATATCTACACTTTCCACTGACTTAAATCTAAGTTTATTTTATTATAATAATACATCTAGCAAATAAAAAACTGAAATATTAAACATAGTTTACATAGTCAGAGTTAGGCCAATATGTGTTCTCTGGCCTCGATAATTTGTATTTGTTTTACTATGTACATTAAATTTTACTTCACTCATAAACATTGTATTCAATTATTTTAAAAACATGACTCAGTTTTAAAAGCTCTCCTATAGTTCTTACCTAATATAAAATGAGTGTTGAATACGTCACAATATTTAACAACATTTATAAGTGAAGTAGTTTGCGATGAACTCGGTCCCTAAATATTAATGTTAATAACAAATTGTTTGTTTTGTATATTATTTAAGCTTTGCCAAATATCCAACAGGTTCGACTATAAAATGAAATGTGTTTTAGTTATTTAGTTTAATTGACCAGGCAAATGATTACATTTCATTATTTTTCTGAAATGTAATGTTTCGCGTTTATCTTATACATGTGTTGTAACAGTGAATATATAAAGATATGATTATATGATACGAAACACGTACAAAAACATCTTTTCAACGCAGAAGACGAACTTTTTTTACACGTGATCAAAACATCATTTCAATATCATATAGATTTCATTCTGCATATGGAATTAGCTGTTATACGTCATACTTCTGTGATTTTTAGTTGGTGTTCCTTTCTTAATAATTAATCAATATACGTCATTTAAATGTCATTATACCACTAAGAATATTTGCAATATCAGCAGTGTTATTAACTTGAAACTATTTTATAATTATATAAAACGAAATTTACAAATGCAGCAACTTTTGTAAATTGTCAATTAGGTATTACTGCACCCTTATTTTAAATTATTAGAATGTTGAACATCAAAAGCTTACAAGTTCACACAAAACAAGTTAATTAGCGAACGGGCACAATCAAAATCAACCGCGTGACTCTAGCAGATAGCACCTATAGCTTAGCATTGGTAAGGCGACGCTTCAATTATGTACTGCTGATTTCTCCTAATTCATGTCAACTTCTCGGACAAAAATGTAAAAAAATTGCTATCTATCACTATTTCAAAATGCATCAGATGAACTATTTTAATAAAAGCATTATTTCAAATATTGTTCATTTCATATAGATTAGTTTATAAAGATCTCGCAATGTGAATAACTCACTTCAAAACTCAATTATTTTTGCACAGATAAACAAACTTACGTCTAGAGGAGATTGCTTCTCATCGTGTCGGCGAACGGTGAACTTAAAAAGATTAAATATTTGGGGACCAAACTACATTTCGAACTGATTCGGGAATTGCCCGTCCGTCCGTTCATAAACGTGCACCGAGCGAGCGCACCCGCGAGACGAACACCCGCGGTACGAAGCGTAACGACCGATAAATTCGACCGCCGAGAGAGCACTACGACGAATCCTAACGGCGAATAATAAATACTATGGTACTTTTAAAGCGGAACATGTAAGTTACATAAATAAGTAATCGCGGGGCTGGACTAGAGTCGCGTTCACAGCGGCGGCAGCGGGTCGCGCGCGGGCGCCGGCTCGGGCGCGGGCTCGGGGGCGGGCGCGGGGTCGGCGTGAGGCGTGGGCGCGGGCGCGGCGGGCGCGGATGGCGTGGCGGGCGGCGCGGGCGTGGCGGGCGGCGCCAGCGTGAGGCGGCGCGCGGGCGGTTCGTCGTCGGCCGGCTCGTCGTCCTCGCCGCTGTCGTCAGCCGCGTCGCCCGAGCCGGAACCCTCGGCGCCTTCTCGACCTTCTTCCTCTTCTTCATCATCTTCCTCGGGACAAAGTTGGTACGCCCTACGAGAGACGCAGCGATTAGTAAGACCTCATCCACTGCAGGTATATTACTTGCTCTCTTTTAATGAGAAAGTTGACTTACTTTTCGAGAGTTTTTCTCGCAGAATTGCTGCGCTCGAGGAAGTATCCGCTAGAGGTCTCGTTGGAGGTGCCGGGCGGGGACCACGTGCCGTAGGAACCGTAACCGCCGGGACCATACTTCTGAAAGCATTTTCGTAAATCAACTCCAAATCATAAAAATTGCATCCATTAAGAATGCCACAGAGAGCAGGCATTTTACCTATACCAATGGGATAGGGTTAGACGGAAAATTATCAAACTGTGTGAATAGCCTTTGGGCTTATCTTCACAACTTAATATTTGCCCAGTTTACAAATATAGTCAGTTATAAATGGCAAAAAAAATAGTGTAGGTTGTAATAGTGAAGGCCAACCCTTTCGTTAAATACAAGTGTTGCCATTGTGGTCTTCTTCCTGAGTTCCAATTCACCAAATCATACATTTCACACATGGTATACCATCGTCAGATTCTGACTTGGTAACAATAGGACGACCTGGTAGCCTTTCAAACAAAAGCATTTTCGAAATCGGTCCAGGCATCTTTGTGTAACATACGGAGAACATAGATAGACAAAAGATTCTAACGAATTGAGACCATCCTCCTATTTTTGAAGTTGGTTAAAAAAGAAAATGAAGACAGTTATAGCGTGATGGTTGACAGGATGGAATAAAGGAAGAAATCGTGTTGCACCGATCCCAAGCAACATGAGACAAGGGCAGGCAGATGAAGATGATAAGAGCTCGTATAAGTATAAAGCAGTAGTTACGCGGTCGAGCTCGTCCTGCAGCCAGGCCAGCAGCTGGCGCCAGCGGCGGCGCGCGTCGTTGTGCGCGTGCACGGCGCGCACGGCGGCGGGCGCGCGGCACATGACGCCCACCAGCAGCTTCACGCACGCGTACGCGCGCTTCTGGTAGTGGCCGCGGGCACGGGCGGCCGTCTCTAGTAGTCCCGGTCGCTCGTCTGACACGCCCTGTCCACAACATTCACTTTATGCCTCAACATCTATGCTAGTGAGCTAGTCTAAAATAAAATTGACAGCTTTTCATGTCTTGCTACGGCTTAGATTATGCATGTAGGCTACGCAGGTCACAATCGATTAAATAGAGCGTAGAGAGTTAAACTACAGTCAGAATTATGACCATAATTTGCTGATGAGTAGAAGGGGCACTGACATAAGTCCTGTACTTAGAATGAATTAATTAAAATACGACAAAAACATAATGGGTATGTGCGGAAATATAATAAGTAATAAATCTAGACTTCTTTTAACAATGGCACAACAAAACAAAACCCACTGTACCTTAATAACATTATGTATCCGATGCTGCTGCCAGCTATCCTCCATCAGCAACAACGCAGTCAGAGCATCAGAGTGTCGACGCAGCTCATGGCAGTATGCGTACGCCATCTGCCACAGTAACTCAGCTAACGCAATGCGTGACCACCCCGCGTGTTCCCAGCACAAGAACTGAAGCAGTCGGATTCCTTCCTCGCAGCCACAGCACTCTTCTGTCAGCTTTTTCATGTAACTTCTGAAAAGAATGCGCGAGTGTAGAAATTATGAAGTGTAAAAATTTTGTAAGCATTTAACAAGAAGTCGGATTTGACAATAATAATACGTTATTTTAGTTAAACTTGATGCTTATGAACGATAATTATACTCCTCGCCAAACTTCTTGACCGCCCTGAAGTTGGTTTACCGGATACCCGAGGCACGAAACGGTACTGCTTTTGTATGAGATCTACTACTGCGCAGCCATTGTAGCCAACTTCAGGGTGGCCAAGAAGTTTGGCGAGAACTATACTATGTTCTATGTTACCCATACACTATGGTAACATAGTAATTAATTTTTCGTAGAGGTTCATACAAAGTTATCGCGGCATGTAAAATGAGAAACTTCGTTGACTTCTTATATTGTCACGATTATAAACATGGAGCACACAACCCGTGGAGAGAGCGTGCGGGGGCTACCGCGGGCGCCAAGCGTATGCAATATCAAGCTCATGCGGCGAAATTTTGGTCAGTCGCAGCATCTGTAAGCTAAACGTACGAACGTCACACGCGTCCGTCTTTAAAACAAATAAAATGAAAAGTAATGCCTATTTGTGCAATTAAATGGTGTGGGAAGTGTACTACTACTTCAAGCTACACAAAAGATGGAACAACATTACACAGTTTTGTGGTTTTCTACTCCATTTAATCAATTTCATTAAAAAAAAACAAATATATTTATTTCTGGATGGTTCGCTTTGCTGTCTCTTTCTGGTACACTGATTTGCACATTAGCAGTTGTCTCTTTTTTTCTCGATAGTGCTGTTCGCAGCATCACGAGTTCACGACGATTATATCGATATGTAAGGTATACTGAAACGCACGGCGAGCCCAAGAAATACTCAGTTACTTCTTGAAAACGGCCATAACGCCATTATTAAGCATTTTACAATACTTTCTAATTTGCCGAAATTAATAAGAACTGCAGCGGTGTATGTTATTTTGTTTATTATTGTCTAGCCCGTATTTACCTTTTCATAAATGTTTATTATACGTACCGAAGATTCTAAGAAATTCGTTCTTGTGTTTGTCTGTATCCCAAAAAATCCTTATACTAAGTTAAACAATTACCGATATCGATATTTTTTTAATTACTTTTTTGGAATCCCTAGAGACTCATCAGCCAATCACAGCGGGGGCAGCTTACCTCTGCCCCCGCTGTTTCTTGGTGACTTCGGTTTAGAACAAAAACGTGTCGATGCTCTCTCCACGGGTTGTGTGCTCCATGATTATAAAGATGTTGGTGGTGGATTAACAGCAGCGTCCAATAGTCTTTTATACTACACCTGCTCGGAAAGTACCTTGATACTTTATCAAATTTACGGTAGAAAGTACGTCATTGCATATCGAACAAATATGCGGCGAGAAAACGCATCTGAGCGGGAGAGAAAAGTGTATGAAAATCCATTTCTTACGTGGTTTTCTTTTTTAATTTTGGGTAAGACTATGCGCTGGTAACCTAAATATCAAAAGCCAAAAAGTTTTTACAGTGAGTTTTTATCTCCAAGTTCGCAAAATGACACTGGCCACTAGCTGTGTGTTGGATGGTGTCAAACAATTTGAAAAAAGAACATGTGAAAATTGCAGACGCCATTCCTCCTACATTGTCGCAAACATCTCAAACAAACATTAATGGAAAAAGTGTTACATTAAGCTTCACTAACTGCAACAATATCAATATAAATTTCAATTAGTAAAGATTTAGTTTTTTATTTTCCTCGTAGGTGTAGTATAAAGCACTATGTATCACTCGAGAGAAAGTGCGATTCCCGATCTCGGGTGTTTTAGAGCCCTCGCCTACAGCTCGGGCATCAAACGACACCCTTGACGGTAATCGGTCACTTTCTCCTCTCGGTGAACAATGTACTATTGATCATTTAAATTTCTAATTCATTTATTTAACGTGCACAGTTATAACATGATGACAATACACAGTGTGGTAATAAATTAAAACTATCAATGACTTTAACAATTTAGTTTATTAGTTAATCAATCGATGTAAGCAATGGTTTTACTATTTAACTTGATGGATTCCGAAAGCAGCTGCCATGCACAACATTGGATCGATCGATCTGAAGGGTCTATATAGAGTGCGCGCAAGTTAAGTTGGCGCGCGGCCAAAAACGGAACTAATCGTTTGTCATTTATGTCAGGTGTCAAGAGAGTGTGTTGTATTCCGTGTTTTATTTGTTTCCGTAGTAAATAATCGCCATCATTATGCTAAAAGTAATTTAAAGTGATGGCAGGGATGTTTTCTTCAAGTGCACAAGACAATAACGGGCCTAAGGTACCGTTTTATAATGATAGAGCCCGCGTTGCTTATTTGACAGGTAACTTTTAGGGATACCACAATACTAAAATTTCCCTAAATTTTCGTACTACCGGTGCCCGATAGTATTGGTTTTTGCGTCGGTGCTCCGTAGACCAATTCAAATTTGACCAATTGGTCTATGGGGAAAATGACATGTTTCCATCGTCCAATTACCAACTGGGCTATGGAGAACACTGGACGTAAACCAAAACTATGTTCCATTATAACATTATAACCCCGAGTTCACACCATTTTCCAATACTTTGGGTTCAAAGAAGCCTTTGTTATATTTTTTGGGTCACATCAAACTGAATTCAAAAATATTATAAATAAATAAAAAAAACAAAGATCAAAATTTCTTTATTTTTTTTTTTTTCTCAATCATTAAGCGACACTTTCGAATCAAAAAAAAAAATTAATAATAGTTGATTCGACCGTCGTAAATAAATACAATATAATGTTGGCTAATTATAGTTAATTTAAATAGAATCTTCAATGAAAAGATAGAAAAGCATGTCATCATCATCATATCAGCCGGAAGACGTCCACTGCTGGACATAGGCCTCACTCAAGCGTCGCCATTTGATCGGTCCCGTGGGTCTCGCATCCAGCGGATCCCCGCAACCTTCACCAGGTCCACCTGGTACTCGTAGGAGGCTATCCAATGCAACGTCTTCCGGTTCGCGGTCGTCACTCCAGAACCTTTCTACATAATCGGCCATCCATTCTGCGAGCTATCTGCTTTGCCCACTGCTACTTAAGTTTGGCAATTCTTCGGGCTATGTCGGTAGCCCAGGTTCTCTTAAAAAATATGTACAGTGCGACATAAAATAGTTGAAAATAAATGAGGGCGCCACAATCGCTCTGATAGCAACCCAGTTAGTACGACCCAGCTGATCTTGATACTTGAATAGTATTATTTATTTATTGGGTTTAAATAATGAGTAAATAAGTAAAAATAGTAATATATTAAATAAGTATGTTTATTAAATATTTGATATGTAGTAGTAATAAAACAACAACTTTACAAAAAATAAGTATTTTTAATAATCAATTGCATTCAATAATAAAGTCGTCCAATACCTTTGGTGGACGACCCTTCCTGTGTTTAGCTCGTGTTGAGAATTTCCCACCGTTTTCAATGCCATGTTGCACGATTCTGCGCACTGCGCTTACAAAAACACCTAAAACAAGCAACGAAAAGAATCACTGTCAGTCCGACGAAATAAGTTCCGCGGTAAATAAACGTGAATATATTTTAAAATTGTCTCTTTCCACTTAGTCCATTGCATCAACATATATGGTATAGCAAAAAAAATATTTCGTATCCACAATAAATTACATTAATTTTTGTTGCCCTAGTATCAACGTTTTTCTGTCGCGCTATAACTACAACGCTATTTGTTTATCTTAGCATAACCTCAAAAATGTTTCACAAATAATTTGTAAATGATATGTGGTTCGAAAATTATGCTCCCTGAATGTATTAATCATTTGTAATTAACGTTTAGTGCAACTTTCAATAGTTACTTACCAGTAAAATCTGCTGTACGATGGTAAACATCTTCTAAGTTGGATAGAAGCTTCCCAGCATGGAATTTGGCTATACACCGCATAGAAACTTTGTAAACTATATCACGGGCACCTCCACGAATTACCTTATTTATGTTTTTCCACAGTTTTTCTATCCACACACAGAAATATCACACAAAAACCAAAATTCTTACGAAAATCGAAACCGATCGAGAAGAATTGACAGTTCAAGTACTCATTTTAGATGTTGCCAGAAAATGAAAACTTTTAGTTCCCAAATATTTAACTTCTACTCTTTTATGTCGGACTGTAAACTGTTTGAAATGGCCACTTCACCGAAAATTTTGTCATTATGTATGGTGTCAATTGGTTGCCAAATGACAGTATGTCTTCGGGATGAGGGTATTGCAAAGACTGTTGTCACCAATTCTGGGATCCCAACGGACTCAATGAGATAGATGTTCACATTGATTTGTATTGTAATCTTTGTACAAATGAATTGTTATGTCGTGATTGTTCAGTAAATGATTATTGTTTCAAAAATTGATCTTGATATTTTTTTTAAACACTTGTGGACAAGGCTTTACTATACTATTAAACTGGACAGCGGGACATTTCTCAATTCTCCATAGCCCAGTTGGTAATTGGACGATGGAAACATGTCATTTTCCCCATAGACCAATTGGTCAAATTTGAATTGGTCTACGGAGCACCGACGGGTTTTTGGGTGGTACATAAATATACCGGCGGGACAGGACCGGCATCATGTAATTTAATGCATCATCGTTATTTTGTTTTAGGCGTTTCTGAACGCACCGTCACCCAATAAACTCAATAGGGCTATGTGGCAGCAGCTTCTTCAAAAAATTTTAAAAAAGAAATTGAAAAAGAATTGAAATTGAAGGTATTAGCCACTGCAGGACCATTGTTAGACCAAATTTAACAGTAGGTACTACTAAGTATTCAATAAAAGATTTACAATAATTTCATGAAGCTTCTTTCATTATATTCTATGCAAGTAGAAAAAGCTAGTAATTAATTATGCTTAACTTAAATTACTTTTAAGTTTCGAGAGAAAAATTACTAATTGATTAAATGTAGGAAAAAAGATCAGTTATGCTGGCAACATTAAGCACGCCACCCGTCGCGCGCAGACTTATCGTGCGAGCACTCTAAAACGATTGGTAAGCAATTTATAAAAAGACTGACGTATCTGTCAGCCGTCAACAGTGTTACAACGTCAAATCGTAAACCAAATTGTCATCGGGATAAAATATCAGAAAACTTCGGAAAAACTGGGCTTAACTTACTAGGCTTTTATGGACTTATAGCATAGGACTTACCCAGTTCTATTGTATAGCACATCAGCGGCGGCCGGCGACAACAAAGGCCGCGCAACATGCGTGTGTTGTTCCGCGTAAGGGTTGGGCAGGGGACTTGCGCCCTCTGCCGCGTTGGCCGACTGGCAGCGCATGCTCACGTCACAGCACCGCACTAGTGCGCATATCACCTGCAACACAAATGTTAATGGTTTACACACAAATCAATATCTGCGGAAAGAATAGTGGTGCATGAACTTAAACCCACATCCTCTCCCACAGAGTGGAGGCCTGTCCAAGCAGTGGGAACATGGGAGAAGGCTGATGATGAAAAACCGCGTAATAATACAGTGAAATGATGTCGGGACGCTTACAATCTATTAGCGGTGCATTACATTACATGAGCACATTTTAACAATATATTTTTGCACTATAACAATATATTTAGTAACTGAGCTTAAAATTATAAGTACATCTTACCTGATGAATTTTGGCTGACTCAGGGTACTGGTATTTGCCCATTGATGTGTTTGATTCATCCATGCACACGGATAAGATGACATCTAGTATTTTCAACTGAAAGGAAAATATTTTACATCATGATTTTGTACCCGTTTTTTACACAAGAAGTCCCACAGTTTATCGTATCGTCCAAAGTCCGTTATACTGTAGTGCCGTGAAAGACAACGTTAAATGTCGATTAAGACAGCGTTAAGCGTTGATTGTCACACAGAGCTATTGATGTAACCAATCTTAGTGAAGGCAACCCCATAAACTACGGAAATGACACCCATGACGATAGGTTGGAGAATTTTCTCAGCATCATCTTAGATTGTGGTGTTGACACCATATTCGTTATCAGCGACCCCTTGCTACCACGCACAGCTGTAATATGATTACTCCTTACCCTCAGAAGCTGATGTTTCTCACTAAGCCCAAGGCTGCCATATGTATGGAATAGGTTGAAGAGTAGCGGCAAGTGCCGGTGCGTGTGTGCGTCGGTGTGTGGTGGCACGGCTAGAGCGCGAGTACTGCACAGGAGCTGGTCGGACAGAGTCGCCGCCTCGTCGCGAGTGCACCATGATCCGAAGCCGTTGGGTACTGGGGATAAGTATCATAAACGCTTTGTTAAAAAACTTTCATAATTATAAAAAATTGGATTATAACAAGAAGGGAAAGCAACGTGTGTGCCATATTTCAGCTCAATCTGACACTAGGATGTGCGGCAAATTCAACTTGCAAGATATGATAATACAGACACCGGGACAGGTGAAACTACATAAAAGCTTGTAAAAATTAATTACTACATTTCATACGAAAATATTTTCGGTTTTTTACTATTACTTAAATTTTCAAGATAACAAGACAAGAGAAATGTGTGGTTACCTGGAGGATCTTGTACTGCGAAATGCGACAAAAAGACGATGATTTTCATAAATACTATTCTCACTTCAGCCGTTGGACTTGATAGCAAGTAGTCGCACAGTCTGAAAAGAAATAACAATTTTTTACATTGTTACAAGTTCTTAAATGCAATGAGCGCTCATGAATACAAATTCCTCTAGTAAAGTACCTGTGTGGTTGTTTGAAGAGATCAGTCGCGAACCACGCTCTAACTGCTTGTGAGCATCGTAAGTGTTGGCACAGTATATCATGCCAGTCGGCTGCGGGCCCACGCAGCGCCTTCTTTGTACGGAATCCTACTTGGAACAAGAATTTTGTTGCTAGTTGCACCGCTAACATCGACATTTCTTCGTGCTCCGGCCCCTGTGTGAAAAATATGTTTAAAAAAAACTAAATTAGCATGAATACCTGAAGAGAATACTATGCTTGTGTCGTACAATATATAATACATACCCAGACAGCACTTTGAGATCCTGGTAACATTTGCAGCCTCATACAGCAAAGTTTCTTCATAAAATTGAAATGCTCAAGACTGAACTGGTCTTGGTTGTGAGAAAACGCAATATTACTGCGGCGCACTGACAGCCAAATCGGTCGAGGAATAATATTTTCTCTAGAAAATAAATGAAAACGCATAAAAAATCATTGGTCTTTTGTTATGGGCACAACTTGCTGGCATTGAGCCACTGAAAACAAAAAATTAAACTCACTTCATAGTCAAATTCTTCATGGATACTTCTAGAGCTGATTGAGTTTCTATTGTGTCCTTCCTAGTGTAAAACAGCATGTAGGCATTCCACCACCTTTTCTGCCTTTTATATGATACCCTCTTTACCATTGGATCGAAAACCTAAATATTAAAAAAACAACTTGTGATTAGCACAATGACTGTTCTAAGCGCTATTTAATTACGCACTAGCGGTTGGGCGTCTAGGCGGTTGGAATAGAGGCTGACCGCCATGGCGGCCAACCGCGTCAAGCGGTTGATCCGCTCATATACGTACGCAGAGGGGACCCTCGACTCTAGGGCTTTTGATATTAAATTCATTTATTATAGTGCTGTTTATAGAAAATCAAAAACAGTTCCAAGTTAGTTTATTTTACGACAAATAGTTTAAGAAAACTAAAAAAAAATAACGTGTTGTTAAATATTACTTTTCAAATTGCGAACCTTTTTTTGTTCTCTTATTTTACGAATTGTTTTTTTTTTTGTTTTTAAGAAATATTAAATATAGGCTATAGTAGCTGCATTATCACTAAATAATTACATAAGTTTCGTTCCTTAATTTTCGTAAATATAGGACATCCCCGCTGGCGGTAGCTTTGCTTCAAGTGAGCTCCACTCCTTTATATCTGAGGAGCACAAAATCTAAATCCAAATAATTTAGTAAACACAAAACGAGCACTAAATATTTAGGTGGTATGTAAAGCCCTAGGCCGAGAGTGCCGCTCTGCGTACAACATACATACATACACCAACGGCGGCTCACCGCAAAGTAAACCGCCCATGAACCAACACTGCGAATAAACGAGATGGCAGCCAGTCACGAAGGCAAAAAGTAAGGTCTTACTTACGGCACAACAAAGGTTGAATTCCAAAAAATAAAGAAAAGTTGAAAATTAAGGTAAATTTTGGTACTTACAAGTTTTCGCGATAATCAGAATTTGCCCATATCTTTAAAATTTGGACACCAAAACAAATTATACCAATTTTATTATGGCGGTATACAGCCATAATACGGAACGCTCAACGCACGCGTTCGACTCGCACTTGACCGGTTTTTATTAAAATTTCGACCAAAAGGTAAAGGTTCAACACCTCTCTATCTTTAATAATAGAGCATTTGCATCAAGAAATGGGCATTCTTTATATTAACTACTCAAAAGCACTAGTTTGGAAACAATTTTAATAAGCGCTCTTTTTTGTTTATGTACCGTTCACGAGTGTTGGCGTCACGGTATACTTACTTCGCCCATGTACTCTCCACCAAAGCACTGCGCCTTCATCTCTTCGTCGTCGTGCATGCCGCACTCCGACACGTCGCCGTCGTCTAACTTTACCCACCGGCCTGTCTCACTACCATTGTCCCTGTAAACATGTTGAAAAATCTTCTAAGAGCCTGTCCAGAAAGCGCGATTTCACGCGCGCGTTTTGAATTGTATTGCGTCCAGATGCGGCGAAATCACGCGCGTTTTAGGTTTAAATTTTCATTAACCGAATACGTCCACTCGCCACGGACACGCGCGTAGTACTGGACGCTGCAATGGCACCGGAGTATCTCAACACGCGCGGCGCACGCGCGTAAAACGAGCGAGTCGAGAGTCCCGCTCATTGCAAGCGTATCACGCACGTGTGAGGTAACGCGCGAGAGCATCTGGACGAAATGTATGTAGCTCTAGTATCTCGAGAACGCGCGAGTGCCTACGCGCGAGTGGACACGCGCGTAAATCGCGCTTTCTGGACAGGCTCTTAGCCGACGATATTACGCAGAATGGAAAGTAAAAGCAGCTGATAAGTTGCACACATACATCATTATCCGCCTAGCTTTTTCACAACTACGATGGGTTCGAGCAAAAAAAAAAATCCCAGCCTAACCAGAATTACAGCTAAATTTCAATATTTTACATGGGGTAGGACTCCACAAGTCAGATATTAGGCAACACGATACCCCTTGGTATGATTATCAGCCTTTTGGACTTCTAAAAACTGTCAAACACAGTAGTAGTAGTGGGACTCCCTCTTCCATACTTAGACTCCCATTCTGTCTGTTTTGTGATGTAATCAGACTAGCGTTTCCAACTATGTTGGGGTTGGGTTCTAGTCTAGCCAGATGCAACAAACACTAAATTTAAATTAACAAGCAAAAGATATGAGCACCTACCTGAGAAGCACATATGAGTAGTAGTGTCCCCCAGAGGCCTGTCCGGAGTGTACGACGATGCCACTGAGCTGGTAGTGTGTCTCTTGTGCCTTCTCCTCGCCGCCCTCCCACAGTGACGAGTCACCCTCGGCCCGGGCTAGACCCCATGCTAAAGAACGGACATTGAATTAGTACTAGGAATATTGAACTTAATTTTAGAGACACAAAGTACACGCTGAACAACATTCGATGCAAACATCGGTCGAATCCTGCGGCGTTCTGTGTGCGCATTTTATAACACAAACAAAATCACACTAATATGATAAACGCGATAATTTGCGAGTGTATTGTTTGTATGTTTGTTACTTTTTCACGCTCAAACGGCTGGACGGATCTGGATGAAATTTGGCACAGAGATAGATTATAGTCTAGAATAGCACATACGCTAGCTTTCATCCTGGTATAATGTCCCCTTGTAATGATAAAACACTCTTCACGCGGGCGAAGCCGCTGGCACAATCAGCTAGTGTTAAATAAAACCGTGTCTAATGCCACAAAAGACAGGTATGTCAAAAGCATGTGAAAATATTATAGAGGCGGAGGGTATCAAGTTATTATGACCACACTGACATCCGTTTCAGGATCCCTTAAATGAGAAGAGAGATGATAGAGGAATGGCCTTGTGTCTTACCTGTGTAAGGTTCGACGTCCAACTCCCGCGGGAACTCAAAGTAGTCATTGAATTTGATTGCACACACTTTCTCGAAGTCATATTCGAATCTCTTTAGCTGTATTACTAGCACTGGTGGTAGTTTGTTTAGACATAAGCGTTTCACAGTCACCACCTGGAATTAAATTAAAATAATACATCATAGTTCATCATTACTTGTTTTCACTGTTTTTTTTTTTGGGGTGAAAGTGACAGAGAAACAATATTTTTTATGCTAGTGAATTTGGTAGGAGGAATGTTTGGGAGCAACTTTTTCTGTCAAGGATAATCACATGAGCTAATATCCAAATAGAATCAAGTTTTTTAGAAGTTGAATTGGAACAGTACATACCTTTTTATTACACTTATCACAGTGATAGGCATCTGCGCCTTCTAGCAACTCTCCTCGTACATACGCTTCTAATGATTCCTGCAAACGGGACATGTTTCTGATGTCCAGTGACACTACACTGAATGGTTCCTCCTTACAGTACCTAACAATAAACAACCAATAAAAACAAGAACTAACTTTTATACCTACTTTATTTTATTTTAGAATATGGTAATTCTATATACCTGTGTGGACAGCCCTTACAAATTTTCTGATCCGAATATGTGCCTCCCATAGTTTTAGCCACTAGTTGCTCCTGACCTAGCGATTTCAAGGCTTCGTCTAATGATTCCACCAGCGACATGAAAAACTCCACTGCATCTTGTTGTTCACGAAGGTTTACGGGTTCCCCTTGAAGCCTAAAAATATCAATATAATTATGAACATTGCCCACTATTAAATAGAGCTTTGTATTGGCTGTAGTTTAAGAATAATTCTTACCTAAAATGCGCCCATAGTCCTCTAGGGACGTAGTATTGTAACTTACTATAATGTAGATGGGCAAAAATTGCTTGTACTTGTTTTAAAATCGTTATGTTGTAGTCTGTGTTATTCTGAAGAACAAAAACACCATATTAAATACAATACGAAAATATAAATAACTCCAAAACATATTTTTGAGAACACATACCTCAATATTATTCTCAACAATACTGTGATGATGGTTTTCTCCAGAAAAATCTTCATTTGGATCTGTGGCAGCACCTACAAAAGATTATTACATCAGTTACTGAACACCTACTAGCCAATAAAGTCAAAGAAACCTTCGAAACTGGTGTTTAGCCTACATAGAAGTTATGTAGGCTAAACACCAGTACGTACGAGTTTTTTTTCTCATTTCATCCAGCATAGGCGCAGCAAAAATGCGACGTTAACAACGCGTTAGCGTTAGGTATCTTCGATACAACTCCACGCAACGACAGTGAAGCGTACACTGTCGTGCGTGCACGCATGCACTGTCTACGTTGGGCATATTCAATGTATGCCCGAAAATACTCTTAAATTATAAAAGTTGTGGAAGTTACGTTCTTACCTTGCACAGTAAGCAATGCATCCCGCACAGCTCGCACGCAGTACAGTTGCTGTAACACGGAGTTCATGTAGCACGTAGCGCCGGCGTTCTTCAGCCCCACCAGCCCGGCCGGTGGCCGCGGGCCCACGCACGGCATGTACTCCCATTCCGTCAGCGGCATGCTCTTGTCTGGTGAGCATTTTATGTTGTTAATATTACAGAATACAAGTGTATGCAGGATGATTAACTTAGCTAGAATAGCTAACCAATTAGAATACGACGAAAATAGTTGACTTGAGTAGAATGGCAATCAAGTTGACTCACAAGTCTTTTTCTCAAGTTCTTATTGGTTTGCAGCGTATAAGCCTGGCTAGTCGTTTGTCCTGGACCGATGTTATCGAGGTAATCACGCGATTTCTAGGACCATCATTAGGAGAAGTAGTCTTATCGCAACCACAAGTGTTGTTGACTTGTCTCATGAAGATTGGAGGGAGGCATGGGGGTGACGATATTTCTCCTAATTCGGCGTGTTGTGCTGGCGTTGTTGCGAGACTAACCCTCAGTTTCCCAGCTCAAAATTATCGGGGAATTAATGTGACAAATTGTCAAGCACGCGTTACCTGCTGTGATTGGCTGTTGAAAAGGCATTCAACCAATCACAGCAGATAACGCGTGTTTGACAAATTGTCACATTAATTCTCCGATAATTTTAAGCTGGGAAACTGAGGTCGAGTACACATGCCACACTCTCTGATATTTAGATATGTATATATAGCCTGAAGAATTGCCGAACTTAAGTGGCAATCAGCAACTTCCTCGCAGAATAGGATGGTTGATGAGCCGAAAAGTCCTGCAGTGGCGACCGTGTAATGGAAGACGCAGCATCGGAAGGCCTCTCTCCCTCACTAGCTGAATTGATAACCAGGTTAAGGATAGGACGAGAATACGCTGGATGCGAGACTTATAGGACGGGTCTTTGTAGCGACACTTGGGGGAGCAATCGGCGCCTTTCGGCTGAAATGATGATGATGACTCACCGCTATAGAACATCTGCTCGAGCAGGTTGGCGAGCGCGGCCATGTTGGGCACGCAGCCGTGCACCAGGGCCAGCAGCAGGTCCGTGGCGGCGGCGGCGGCGCCGGGCGTGCGGCACAGCGGCACGGCCGGCTCGCCGCCCGAGCCACCCGCCTCGCCCGCCGCCCGCGCCGGCGACATACAGCACCACGCCCACGAGTATGGCCATAGGAACTCGGTTGTCACTTCCTATAGACAAGATAATAACTTTGTTAGTCCGCAGATACTAAAAGAGCGGCGATACTGGCTGGACGTGGATGACAAAATAATAGAGCAGACCGAACGAAGTGGTTTTTTGAGCATCACTGGTCTCAATCAATTTGTGTGAATTTGTGGTAGCTGACTCGTGATCCAAGCGCAGTTTGATAAGACCGAAACATTTTGAAAAAAAAAATAGTGCACGGGAAAAAAGCATTTTATTTCTTTCAGCTCAATTCATATAATCTACCATCTAAAAAAAAAAACCCTTTTAAAATAATAGGTTTTATAAAGGCTGCATGAGGCAGCAGTTCGTAGCCTAATTTATGGATGTTTGCCATGGGGACTACACACGTATGCACCCGTGCAATGTCTTGATGGAACAGCACTTTTTGTTGATCAAATGCGGTCGTTTTTGCTTCAAATCAATATCGAATCTGTCCAAAAGCTCTGAATAATATTCGCTGGTGATTGTTTTACCTTTTTAGAGGTAGTCGATATGAATCACACCGCGTGCATCTCAGAAAACTGTGTGTTCATCAACTGTCATGTCCTTATTGGCAGATAGACCCAATTTTACCTTCTTTGGTGCACGTTCACTCGTAGAAACTCACAGTCTTGTTTGTTCCTTGGTGTCTTGGATCCATGTATCGTCCAAGGTAACGCAACGGCGCAAAAACTCACACACATTTTGCGGATAGCTTTTTCATGTCCAAATATTTATGTAAAATGTGATGCACCCGCTCAGTTGAAATGCCTGCAGCCTCACGCACTTTCATTCTTCTATAGTCCAATATCGTTCCATGGATTTTATCGACGATTTCCGGCGTGACGACCTCTTTTGGACGACCTCAACGTTCGGCGACATTTGTGCTGGTACGACCGCAACGGAACTAAGTAAACCACTTCTTAACCAGTGAAATCGATGGTGCAGAGTCCCCGTAAAGTTTATCAAGCATTTCCTTGGTTTCTATTATGGTTTTTATCCGAAAAAAATAATGCTTAATCAGCACACGAAATTCACATTTGCCCATTTTCGTGAAAATGCCCACGGTTGCCTGCTTTAAATGGCTGGTAAACAAAAACCTGATAACGTAGCTTGCTCATAGTTTTTACAGTAGCCTATTAAAAGATGGTAGTTGACAGAAGTAGTGTTACCATAAAAATTACTACACGAGAAAATAAAAAAGTCACGGACTTATCAAACGGCCCTCGTAAATATTAAAATACGGAAAGTGTGTAAGCAATTTCTTTCTGCAAAAAAGCGTATCTAAATGTGTATTTTTAGATATTTACCGACGGAGAGATGCCACCAAATAAATTCATTATTGGTCTTATAAAATTAAGAAACTGCTAAAAACAAACACAAAGACACATGTCAGAATCGAAACTAAAATGAAATGAAGGTCGAATTAACCAAAACGAAACTTTACCTTGATAAGACCAGCGTCCTTGTGGTCGGGATGCGCGCCGTACTGGTACTTGATTTGCGCCGGCACGTGCGCGAACAGCTCCTTAGTGAGGTTGAGGTGTCCCTCCAGCAGTGTGTCGTCCAACGCCAGAGGGTTCACACGCACTGCCCGTAGCCAAGTTACCTGTATTACAAACGTATCATCGTATCAGAGTTCAAAGAGCTTATTACTAGACACAAGAATGGGATTTAAGCTGAGATGAATTTTGAACAACTTCTCCTGTATAGATAGGCAACAAAACTTGTGGAACCAAATTGCATGCTGGATACAAACAAAATAAATTGGCTGAACCACTTTTGGTTACTATGAATTGTTACAGAACTTTTCTTAGGAACACAGAACTAGTATTTTACAAGTTTTTATTTAGTTTCACCTTTCCGGTCTCTATAATCAAATCCTGCAAGTTAAATTTGACCCATTTGCCAATGTCCAATAGAGCTTACATTTTGCACATAATATTATTGTTACTCGTGACAATGCATTTTTTTATGGGTAGTAATTAAACGAAAATCAAAAAATATCCTTTTTCTACGCAATAAGATTCCGAATTCCCATCAAAATTACTGATTGCACAGCAAAATATTCAACTCAAAATATCACTAAACACACTACAATTTATTTTCGCAGCATACAGCGATTTTTCGAATAATTCGACGGAGCCCCGCGCAGCGGGGCTCCTATTTCTGTCTGCAGGGTCAAAAGTAACCGGGGTGCCCTAAGTTCCCGAGCTCGCTTCGCTCGCTCTTGGACTGATTCTTTGACCATAATGGATTCGTAGATCAACTAAAATAGACTATGAAATATGGAAAATTTGCTGTGCAGTCAGTATTTATGCTATGTATGTAGTATTTTTGTACAAAAATAAATTTAACAGTATTGCATTATGAGGAAAAAAGTAATGTTATATTGATGTATAATTTCGTTTTATCTGCAGTTTGAGTTTTGTTAAACATTTAGTTTATTTGTAGTGAAGTAAGTTATTACATGTAAATAAGAATGAATGGGACCGGTCAATGTGGCGACGCTTGGGGGAGGCCTATGTCCAGCAGTGGATGTCTTTCGGCTGATATGATGATGATGATGAAGAATATAAATGATGAGTATGTATTGATAGGCGATTATTTATTTGATATGCAATTTATAATATCCCATTTTTATATAAAGAGAGTTTTTTTTAAATATACATATACTTTCAATATGAAAAATAAAGTAACCCACCTCAAGAGCGAGATCATCGAGCGTGCGGGACGTGGGCCCCGCAAGCGCGACCAAGCGGCACAGCAGCTGTAGGAACTGCTGCGCGTGCCTCGCGTAGCGCGTCAGGCGCGCGGCAGTGAGCGCGCGCGGCGCGGCGCCGCCCAGCGCCGACAGCGCGGCGCGCGCGCCCCCGCCGCCGCCCCACGCGCACATCGCTAGCAGCTGCTCCGCGCATGATACACGCACCTGTCATAAATTCCATATTCAATTCATAGGTTCCAATGGGTTTGCTCGCTTAAAGCTTCGCTACAATAGAGTTTTCAAAGTTTGTCATTTTTCAAAATCATTTAGAAACCAATGCGACCAATCACTGTCAAAACACTTAGCACCATCTAGAGAGTAGTTTTTGTATGAGATTTAAAAAGTTTTTTTTAAACACATGTTTGTTTACTTGCAAGATTTGACGATGTCGGTTTGGTTTGGACTTTGTTAAATCGTATTGTAAGAACGCGCTAAGCTATAAATATGTTTAAGGAGTTTATGATAAGCGGTGTTCCGCTTCAACACGACTATGTTTTCTGCTGTACGCGAAGCGGACCAATGAAGATCTTGTAAACCTTATTCAGTTACAGCCGAAAATAACTGACCTGGAGAAATTATTTACTTTTCGATTGATATAAATGACAGTTTTACTAAACCCCTACAATTTTTCTTCGAGAGAAACTAGGGAACTAACCTGAGGATTCGGGCAGTCGATCATCAGAAATAGCGCAGTGTCCTGCCACCACGCCTCGTTTAGGAGGTTGTTTTCCAGGTGACCGCCACTTAGAGCCATGCAGATCGTCACCACCTCCATACACTCTCGTACAACTATAACAATATCATGATGATGAACAGACAGCTAGAGAATAGAAACAAACGCTATCGCAGTGTCGAAATCGAATTTACGCAGATCACGAACGAGGAATATGAGATTTTTTCCCCTTGATAAAAGGTTTAAATTAAAGTGAATTTGCAAATAGTAAAATCTGTTTAAAGTGCTGACTGCCGCTGATGGCAGTCAAGTCAGAATTAATTATTAAAATTAAAGACAAAAAGTAAGGAAAACTTCAAATAAAAACGAATACATCAACTTACGTGTTACGTCATCAGGGTGCACAATACCGCTGATCTCCGACGGCTGCGCCACAGAGTATGCTAGGCTGTACAGAGCGCGCACTGTGGCCGCTGTCGGCACGCGCCACCACACCAACGACGATACCGAATCACTGTCCTCTCCACTGACTACCACCTGAATTAAATATTTACGTTTTAAAGTAATATTAAATAACGAACATTTTAAGATAACAAACAAGCAAAAAGACATGAGTCTCTGCACAGAGTTTATGACACCCTGTTCTGAGTATTCATCAACATGCTTATTTTATTATTGAGACTGTCACCAGTCTTCGCGTTTATAATGGTAGACTGGTTTTTTTTCTGTCTTTTAATAAAACGTCACCATTTTAGCCGAATTTCGTACACGGCTGGACATTGGCCTCCTCTAAGCCATAAGATAAAATAATAAAAAAACATAAATAATAATAATTACCTGTTCTCCTAAAACATTAGCCAGTTTCTCAGAAATAGCCTTGACCATCAATTCACAGCTGTGACTTGGTACCGTCTGCAGTGCTTCGCGCAGTATCGTCACATCCCTTCTACTAACAAAAACAAATCAGTTAAAACAAGAAGCCCCTAGACAGAAAAAGATTACGTAAACATTACAAAGAAGTAAGAAAATAAAGGTATATGGAAAAAGAAAAGCCATCAGCACTGACTTCCGAAAAGTAAGTTACAATTAAACAAACCTTTATGTGAACTAATACAGTAAATAAATGTCATTGGTACACATTTATTTAACACATTTTTTTTTTACTTCTCTGTGTTTTAATTGATTATTTATTTATTATATACTTTATTGTACACCACTTAAATAATTACAGGACTAAACATTTATAAAGATAAGTGTACAATGGGCGGTCTTATCGCACAGGGCAATTACTTACAGACAACCTTTGGATTATGTGAGAGAACTAACCTGAACTCTTTGTCAAGAGTTACTTCCGTTCCTTCAGGAGCTAGTATTTCAAAGAGGTGGCCAAGTGTGTACAACGCCAGTTTGGCCAACCTGACTAGAGCTAAATAACCAACCCTGGAACAAAACACAATATTATTAGCTTAAACCTTGTGGCGGGTAAAGCATGCCCAAATCTTCACTGAATACTTAATAAAACAAGTGTTTGTCTAAAAAGATATAGATATGTTTTTTATTTGCGAAGTGAAATACTTATTGACTATAGTAAACAAATATGATATATATATATGATAGATATTTTTTTAATTATCTTGATCAGAGACGAAGTTATTAAGCGTCAAACTTCAATGAAAATGAATCAGAAAGAGCAGTCCAACGTGTCATCTGACGTCAGATACCACGCAACAACCCATACAACTGCCTTAGAAAACGATGTTTTCGCAGAGAGGTACAGGTTTCTTTATATTGTTATATCTCGTTCGTTTTTCGATAAATTTTGATTATGTATTCACTATTACTAAAAATGTACTTTTATCGATAAACTGATCAAATATTCTTTTCATGCATATTCCCTATTTCCTTATCTATGGTTTAGTAACGTACCTCCGTGTATGCGGTGCAGCACCTTGTAAAAAGTCATTGTCAGACAAGCACTGCACTAAGAGCGGTGCTTTCTTCACGCAAGCTATCTGAAAGCTGCGACAGCGTTCCAATCGCGTGTCTGAAGAGGGCATCACCATACTGTATAACACCTGGATAACAATATTGTATCAGTTTTTTTATTCGTTTGTTTTGACGTTTTTATACATTGGCTAGTAAATATGCAATATCGCACTCGTCCCTCTTCGTCGACGTATATAAAGTAATTTCGAACAAACTTGATCCCCTGTTCAATGTATGTATCAAGTGTAAAGCACTTGCTCGCTATTTAATCACCTTCCAGTTGATCAAAGAGTACTTACTTCTACATTATAAGCTACTGTGGGCGGCGCCGGACCATACAGCATGTCCCTCAATTTTGTCTCTTCTCTGCATAGCAAAGCTTCTGTCAATTTTTCCACCTATGACAACAGAAATAATTACTGAGTATTATTTAGTTTAACAAATAATACAGTGTAAACTCTTTATAACGAAACTCGAGGGACTGAGCATTTTTTGTCGTTATAGAGAGTTATCGTTATATGGAGTGAACAAAAAAAAAACCAAATTAATAAGAATTTTTAATACAAGAATTTTTAATTGTATGTATGTCTTAGATAAGGCCATGTTAACAGTTTCAAAGTAGGTTTACGACTGATAATACGATAGGTACCCAGTATGCTTGGTCGAAGACCATCACTTCCGAGAAAACAATGCGTCATACTGCACGTGTACAAGGCAATTAAGGATAACAAAAGCTAGACCGACCTCGGATGTTTCGGAGCTTCAAAGTCTTTTGTTACCTGATAACATAACATAAACAATAATACCGATACTAAATATTTACTGTCTACAAATATGAACACATTTCTTCGTAATAGAGAATGGCGTATCGCTATAAAGAGTGTTTCAATATGTGAGTTTTAACGCAAACCAACCAACTTGGGCTCACTCCAACGTTATAGGGAGTTTATCGTTATAAAGGATAACGTTATAAAGAGTTTATACTGTATGTAGCTGTTGCATTACACAGTCAATGATTGTAATTTAAACTTTTATTCTATGACATTAACTCGTGTTTTGCATTGACTATAGAAATATTTATGCGACTTACCGTTTGCTTGTGTGCAGGGCAGATCTGAGACAGTAAATGCGCTGCTTCGGTCAGCGGTCCGTGTCCTTTGGTGATGCCAATGTGTTCCAAATTTAATATAAATGGCAAATACCACGAGCCTTGTGCAAAAAGCTGCGGAAATAACATATTGTTGTAAAAAAATAAAAGATTGAACGACAAATTGCGAACCTCCTATTTTTTTGAAGTCGGTTAGAAGAATGTTTAAAAGAGAAAAATGCATTCTGTACTGCAACATTAAGGTTCAAATTAGTTCTTATTTTGTACTTACAACGCCAGGTAACGCGTGCTCCGGTGTCGGCGACAGCGGAGGCGACGAAGTACTAGAGTCACTGCTGGACTCGTTAGACGAACCACAGCCGCCACTCCCACATACTTGTCCATCATAAACCTAAAAAGTATCTAGTGTTAGCACAATATCTTTGAAAATATCAGTTATAAAAGAACAGTTGTGTTAATTACCTTAGCAACAATCACAGTTTTGTCACGAAGCGGTATTTGCGACAGAATTTTTCTATCGTGACTAGAATCTAATAGTTCCCCATTAACATACAGCTCCAACTTATTTACATATAGCTCTAACTTTATATTATTTTCAGAAGCATTCTTCAGCCTAAAACAAATTAAACAGCATTACCAAATTTATCTACACGAAAAACTTTAGTTACAAAATGATACCATAGAGTAAAAGCACCAACCTTCTTTGAATCGTCGCACGCAACGAGTGCAGCGTCTCATTGGAGTGCGAATACAGCTCTATATCATCAACTTGTCTTTGGCCAGTTTGGAAATTGAATCTGACTATAATCGTAGACTGCCTCCCCCGACCCGACCTATAGATAGGCAAGATCTGCCGCTCCGCCGAAAATCTTCTATCACATTCATTAATATATTCTTGTATGGCACGAATTACTCTACACATTCTCGTACAACCCACCGACGTATCTGAAAACGATGGCAACGAGCGATTTATGATTCATGGGAGCAGGCCTTGGAGATAAGACAACCACAAACAATATACACTCTTTATAAATTATATTTTTACAACCTCAGACCCTTAATTTTTTTTCTGTCTACATTCAGTGGAGTACCTCACAATAATTACAAATGGGATCAAACTTGACTAACACTCGATTTGAAACAATATTTTTGACTGAGGCTTCAAAGTGATACAAATAAGGCGGTTTTTTGCTTTAGAGAGCGAGACGAGGTGTCAGTCGGTGTTACGACTAATGTGAGACACTTTACAAAAGCAATGCAAACGAAACAGATCCTGTTAGTAAGGGAACATCGGCAGTTGGGGAGTACCTTCGAGCGCCTCCATCTCCTTCTGCATGCGCTGCGTGCGCGCGCAGCACTGCGTGAGGAAGGCCTCGTGGTGCTGCGCGGCCGACAGCTGCGGGCCCACGCACGTGCACACCTCGCGCAGCAGCTCTATGCCACGCGCAGAGATATCGTCGTCACACTCCGTTATCACCTGAAACACATACAGTTTTGACTCTTATTCCATATGGTTACAAGGTTGTCGATTACTTTTTAATACATGCAGTTTTAAGACGTATGGTGTAGAAGACTAAGGTCATTGTTAGAACTCACCCTCCATAAATAATCTAATCCTATGAGATCTGCATCATTAAGTAAAAAACTTCGTCGCTTTACTTTCAGTTTGCCTTCTTTGGAGTTAACTGCTTTGAAAAACCTGAAAATAATAAGTTTATAAGAATATAGGCTGGCGCAACACGGACTTAGAAGAGCTTTCGGACCAAATCTTACCTTTCAAAACACTTGATACCAGCGTGGGTTAGTAAATTCGGTGATAATGTCATAATGTTCCGTCGAAAAAAATGCAGGTTAATGTTAGGATCTAAGTCAGGTTCTTCCCCCATTAGTTTGCTGAACCATCGGAAACACGCTTCGCGGTCACCGAGGTGTGCCGGCTTCTCAGCCAAACAAACCCATATCTGTTTTGCCTAGAAAATAAGAGCAGGGATTACACAACGAATAATAAATTTAACTTTTTAATAAAGGTAAGTAGCCCCCTCACTTGTTCTGCACACAGCCATAGTTGTCCATCTTTTAGCAGAAATCTCAAAAAACTCAGCCTTTCATGCACTTGAGCTGCATGTGGGTACCTGCCGTCTGGTTGCCAGTTGTCCCAATCTATTGCCCCTTCTTCTGTAAAAAACAGCATTGGTTTCACACACATTTCTAACAAATAAAGAATAGGTATAACATTATTAAGTCCACTAAGAGAACATCTTTGAAATATGTCATTAGTATTGGGCTGGTAGCAAACTATCAAGACAGAAAAGTCACGTACCTGTAAGTTTGGTTCGCACCGCTTCCATATAATGTGTGAGAGAATCAGTAACGAGTATCACAAGCGAGTGCTGCGTCTGCAGGCGATCAATAAGTTCCTGCCTTGTCACATGCGGCCGCAACCCAGTTCCTCCGCCCGCCTCGTACAGGCAACATATCTCACGCATCATTTTGAGTGCTGGCAACACCCATTTTTCATTGGTCTTCAGTTCTTCTACACACCTGAATAAACAATGAAATTACTATTGATCTATCTCTGACAAACCACCGATGTCTGATATGAATAATGATCGTGTCACATCGATAATCCATTATCGACTTGCCGGGACACTCAAACACGGTGGTTTTGGAATACAGTTTTCCTGTTTTATCTCACAAACGATGGCACTTGACCCAACGCCGACAATCAGGCCGCGTTTCCACTGACGCGGAGCTGGGCGGAGAGGAGCGGTGACGTGCAGGAATCGTCCAATCACAGACGAGACGAGTGGCGCGATGAGGATTTCAACCATTGTAATTGGTCGCTTCCGCACGTCTCCGCCCAGCTCCGCGTCAGTGGAAACGCGGCCTCAGCGAGTAGCGAGTAGAGCTAGAAACTAGTTGGCAAGTAGCGAGACACGAGTGTGTAGTTCCGATAGTTTTGTCGCTCGGCTATAAGCGAGTGTTCTTGTGCGACGCACCGCTCGCTCAGGGCGACCGCACTGTAGCTAGAAATGACCGCTGGTTGGCCTCTCAGCGTGAATTCTGACCGCCAAGCCAGCATCGTTCAGCGAGTATCGCTGGGCTAGTATAACTTTGATAGCTCCTGTCGTTGCGACAAACTTGTGGTGAGAGTGCTCGCCGGCAGTGTGAACAGCCAGCAATCAACTATTACTATATGTGTCTGTTTTATTGACACGGGGTCTTATATTTTTTGTGCGTTATTTCAGCGAGAAAATAGTAGATAGCTAATCGCTTACTCGTCGGCGGTGGGACAAGTGCCTATAAAGATGGATGCAAGACATAAACAACATAGGCGTATTGCCTAACAATACTTATGTTAAAAAATTAAAGCTACAAACTACTTACTTGTCCAGCCAAAGAGTCTTCTGAGCGTCACGGTCCTGACTACAACTGTAGTCCAATATTTTAATAAGGTTAGATAACGCCACGTCCATTATCTCCGTGCAAACTTCATCTGAGTGGGCCAAATTCCAAAACAGTACTAATACCTACAGGAAAAAACAACCATTGTAGACTTATATCAAAGAATCTCATAAAATTTTTGCTATTAGCTAAATACTGTACCTTGTTTGCCATTACACCGTCTTTATCGTCTTCTGCCAGTCTTCTTATTACCTCTAGTAGTTTATCACTTTGCTTTTTGCTGGATGTAGCCCAACTCGCCTACAAAATGCACAGAACAGTGTTATCACCGACATAATTGTTTTTTTCATGTTTCTCTTTTTTGTTTTGGTGCTTTATATTACCATGAAAATAATTTATTGCCTTCTTGCATTAATTTATAGGCTTCTCATAACAATTCTAACAAGCCTAAACACGACTGGGATATAGTGTTTTATTAAGGAGTTCAGGTGCCTACGGCTTCATCACCAGATCAGTTCGATGGTACCATTTTAATTAGATCTATTTATTTAGATTTGCTTCATCACAGTCATTTAACTATTCGAGATATCATATACCCAAAACATACTTCTAATCGAGAAGTTCCAGTGGCCATCTGAGGTCATCCTCGTCACCAAATGTTGCTTTCTGAATGTAAATGCAGCAAGCATTTTTGCATACATAAAGATGAAAATACCAAAATTGCTACATGTATGCCTATAAAGTTTGAGGAGTTCTATCCTTTCAAACAAAAAAGATTTTTCAAAATCGGTCTATAATTGACGGAGTAATCGGTGAAAAGAAATTTAAAAAGGTACATGCAGCCGAACATAGAACCTCCTCCTTTTTGGAAAGTCGGTTAAATAAACCTATTGTTTAAAAAAAAAGGCTGAAAGTAAATCTTACCTTAAAACAGTCAAATAAGTGGTCAAGTTGATCAGGAGTAAAGTCCCAAGCCAGTTTGGCCAACAAGTCATGCAAGTTCTTGACAATCGCCTCATGCTTCCCGTGCTGCGCCTTCCATATGGCGTCTAAATCATCTCGCGTCAAGGAGTTCTCTTTTATCATAAACCTAAGCATTTTCTCTAGTCTGTCTACATACTGCGGCTGATGAAGTGAATCTCGTAAAACTATGTCCACTACTTTGTTTTCGCGGATCCAAGTCTAGAAGAAAATTATACATTTACATAACGCCCAGAAGAACAAGTTGGTTGATAGATACCAAGATTTTGTAAGTTTGATTGTGATATAGTTGCATGCAACAAATAATGGCAGCTGTTCTGCAGCATAGAAAGATAATGCAAGATCAAGAGGATAAATGTTGACTGTCTGTAGTGAATTCCTGTAGTGTATTTTTTAAGCATGGATGTAATCCAAGTTATAAAAAGTATCTTACTGTAATAACAGCAGGCGTAAGCCACTCTGGTTTTGGTTGCTGGGAGAATGTACTGATAAGTTGATTGATTTCGTTCAGAGCCGACATCTTTCCATTGAACGAAGACATTTGTAGCAATCGCAAAATCATTTTTAACCGAAACATTTCAAGAGCTGAAAGAAAATACAGTTTGTATTGAAACTTGGTATATAAATAACGATAATTTAAAATGACACATTTTTGTGGTAACAGATAAGATTAGTAGCGGAAATTAACGTTTGCATTTCGTTTTAAACATGTTTTTTGACTCGCTAAGCCATCTCGACCATATTGTAGATATTGTAAAATGCTTTCGCATGGCTGGACAAACTTGCTTCCAGTAAATCTTAATCTTGGCATGTTTCCGTCTTCTTCGCCTCTGTTGTATATAGGGCTCGGTAGCGTACAATGTAGCGGCGCAGGGGAGGAATACAGACTACGCCCCTTAGCAGCTACAGGGTATGCTACCGACCCAGCATGTTGCCGACGACAAAGCACGTTCAACTAAAATTCTCGATAAACTCCTTCCTATGTTGGGTTCACCCGGCATTTCATTTGTTCCAGAATTTTTTGACTTGTAGGCAGAGCATGTTTTTTTCATTATTAGGGATTCAGGTTACTTAACGCGCCTGCACTTTATCAATTATGCATACTAGATGAAGTAGTTGACAATTATTAACCAATAATTTTGAAGTTTTCTTTCAGTCAGATTGGCTTCCCTAAGCACAGATGTAAGTCCTAACCACAAAAAGAAGTATCACTTATAAATTATTACTTAAGTTACTAATAAAATTAAACTTACATTTGAGTAAACTGTGATGCTGGGGTGTTTTCACTGAGACGTATTTACACGCGCGAATTAAACAAGAAACAGTGTCAGTCTTATTTTCACTACCGCGGGCCTCCCTCTTCAGTTCCTCGTCAGTTAAGCTTTCAAGTAGCGTGGGAATACATTCCTGGGAACGAAACCAGAAGTATGAGCACTCAAAAAGGGAACATTACAAAACTTGCAAATAGCAATTCGTTATTTTTTTAAACTCGAGCCCATTTCGTAGTACAAGTTTCACAACTTGTGCTAGGTCAATGGAAATAAAACCATGAAGATATTCCATTCTTTTACCTTACGTCAGAAGATACAAAAAACATTCGCCAACTACGTATTTCGATTAATGTAGATGCACAATTAAGATAAATTCCTCAAATTACACTCACAAGTACAGGTAACAGGTATGTGGTAACAGTGTGTGATGTGAGGAGGTCATGGCAGAGTCCCAAGGGTCGCAGCAGCTGCCACACAGTCGCGACGCGGGTTTCACCACTGGTAGACTGTTCTAACGAAGATGGTTGCTCGCTACGTGTCGGTATTGAAAACTATAACAAATAATAAAAAGTAATATCCATAAATGTTTAAATTCAAATGTTTGTTTTTTTCAAATTAAATCCAACGAATACATACTTCTCCACTGTCAACAATAACTGGCACTACTTCTATGCTTTCAACTTTATCACATTTGTTTTCTTCTGTTTCTTTTTCTATTATTTCTGTAGAAACTTTCTCTTCCGTAGTGATGGATGTGGTCAACTCTGACTTTTGAAACCCCATTATTGTTTCGAACCTCTCTCGGAGTCTCACAAAGCCACCTGCTTGTCCAAACCTGACAGACAAAACAATATAAGTATACTCAATCCAATTAGGACAAGCTTGTACTTGGTGTAATTACAAAATAAAATTAATATTTGTCACATAATATACATACACATTTACGAGATGGACCAGCCATCCTCTTGGCGTGCGGTGATCCTGTGACTTAGCAAACACTTCAGCCTCCTGGGTAGTTCCCTGTCCAGGAGGTGTGATAGACAGACCTTCAGATGTTCTTGATGCATTGAAAGTGTGAAATCTGTAAACATCAATCATTTAGTAGAAGCTAATGTTTACACAAGCCATAAACAGGGGGTAAACATCAATATCCATGAACTTTAATTGCACAAGAATTGTCCACTAATTAGATCATTTGTAGTAAGAAATTATGTCCTCAAGTGTAAATAAAATTATTACAGATTAGAGTGAAGATAATGCATGCAGCTCATTAATATTGAAGAAGTTATTATTAAATGCACACAATGATTATGAAATATTCTCTTACTTGTTATTGGGATTGAATGTCATAGATAATAAATGCAGAAATCTTGGATCGTCTAGTTTCATCGCACAAAGTTTGACAAGCTTCTCGCAGTTTGAACGGACACATTGTTGTATGTTGTTTTTCCAAGATGAGACTGCATCATCCGTTAGTATCTTTGTAAAGGACACTGTGAGGGCATCATTATAGAATCTCTGACATGCTGGGTGGGTTGCATCTTCACCTGTAGTAAACAATCACTTTTTGTCAATAAAACTTTACTTGTCAACAAACTAACAGCTGTTTTCATCATTGATATTAAATTAAAATGTGATAATAGGATAAGAGATAATGTAGACAATAATAGATAGGAAGATTGGGTATATTCCAAGCATGTACCACTGTAGCACTAATAAGTACTGCACACAGCACATGTAACAACTTATAAACACTCAACACTTCAACTTGTGGGGATTCCCCAGAAATAAAGTGTGTAAGCTAATCTTTTGTGACAAATTTTGAAGGAATCCCTTTAAGGACAAAATAAGTCTAATTTGTAGGCTAAAAGTCATAAGAGTTTAAAAGCCTCGCTCTTTACTAATACTTAAAAAATAATACTCAAGAATTAAATTATTTTAATAACAGAAATACTCCATGTTATATCAACATCCCTTAGGAAATAACCCTAATTTTGTTGTGCCTTCTTACAAAATACCATAAATATAAATCAATTTTACAATATTTACAATTTATTAAAAGCCTGTAATCATTGTAGCGCATTGTTACACATCTATACACTCTTCACAAATTAAAACTTAATTAAATTAAATGCCACATACCTTTTGCTGCCAACTCAGTGGCAGCAACCAGCAGTGCCTCCAGCTCCTGTTCAGGCAACACAGGCACAACCCATCGAGGATGTGAAATCTTCTCTTCCAGTGCCTTTAACTTGGCCTCGGGGAATGCCATCTAGTTAAATAATATACATTTCTTAGTCTAATAAAGTAGGTATAGAAATGTACAGTGTCAGCTCTAAAGAGATTTGATAAAGGCAGATGATTGAGAGAGATGATGATTCAAGCAAAGAACCAATTACCAACAAAAGGATTATTAAGCTCACCAATTAAGGAATTTCATGTTCAAAATCTGTAAATACATCATTTTAACATCATGTTTTATATTTTGTACCAAGTATCCTTGAACTTGATCAAATCAGTTACATATTTGAAATAAGGAAATTTCCTTGGTGTTTTATAACCAACATAGGAAAGTCAATTTTATGTAACTGAAATAGTATTGTGAATAGAAATATATAATATTCTTACCTCCCCTGGCATTTGATCTTGTTCTTTCATTGATATAGTCATTATTTCAACATATGATTAATCATTGCACCCCCTGGAAATAAGAATGATCCTTTTCATGAATTCCACTACTTGTCTAGTTGGATTGAAACACTGCTATACATTTCCTTAATTTATTATTTTTCTATCCATTATTTTGCAAACATAATGGAAATTTTAGAAAATTGCTTGAAAAATAAATGTACACTACATTGTAAGTTTTACAGCATATTTTCGAATAATATAGAGGGTGGGTTACACCAGAGATGAATCTAATGAATCCAGGAAAAGTTAAATATATTGTATGATCAATTCATCTAATTATAAGCTACCACAAAAACGAATTTGAGTCACCTAAGCCCACACTTATCTTGGTAAACTATTGACTTACGACACATGACAAGGACGTTATAAGTTGGATGCAGATACAATTCGAATACGAATAAACACTGGGAAGTTCATTACAAAATAAATACCTAGGAATGCAATATTTTATCGCAATATTGGTGCGATTCATAAATTCATAAATTTTGCGTTTCAAGTTATATAGCTTACATAATGTTAATCATTTTAATGAAGACAGCTAAATATAAATCTGACTCCAAAGAAATATTCTAATAATAAATAATTACAACACTTGCCCTACCCACAGCAGAAGATCTACAAAATAATAATTCATAAGATCAGCCGGCGCGACAAAATGGCGTCATTATCCCAAACAAGACAAAGCAAAAAATATATATTTGTTGCTACTGAGAGCCTAAATACTTAAAGGAAAATAAGAAATACATAAATGTTTTACCTTTACGTTAACCATATACTGAATTTACTGAAAAAATCTTGAAATAAACCACCAAATTCAATTCACTAACACTTTTTTTGACGTAAGGTAAGTAAGAACGAAAATAGTTTTTATTTGTTTCGGTTCCTATGAATTCTGCTAGGCAAAGGAACTATGATACAGCCTTCTTTTTTTGGAGTTTTATTGACTGCACGTTGTGTTTCGTTTTAAAAACTCTGGTGGACATAGTAAGTACTATTTTGACTTTTTCGATTGATTGATGGTGGGTGACGCAGCCTACACATTACTGTGTCGTGTCGTATATAACATGGGATACACCAATCATACGAATCTGTTCAAACCCACGTCTTACCACAACGAGTCTTGTAGCCAATAAAATAAGTCGTGTGTGGCGCCGCGCCACGCCACGACATTTAGGCTAGCACGCACTGCGATTATTCGCGCGGCTTTTTCCGCCCATTCTGCGAATTGTATGAAGCTGCACGCATTGCGGAAAAATATCTCGCGGAAATAATACCGCAAGAAATCCGTGTTTTACCACAGAATCCACTGCACCGCGGCGTGGATTAAATTCGCGCGAAAATCTTGAACTCTATGAACATGTAGAAGGCGAAAAAAACGCGCGGAATTTTATCCGCAGTGCGTATTAGTTAAAGTTAGCACGCGGAAAAAAAAATCGATGTTTGCTAAGCCTAAGCCGGGTCCCTTTACACACGCTCCGGTTAACGGGTACCTGGCGGCGAATGTATAGCCATTATCACCAGTACGTGTGAAAGCTAACATAGATGCCGATGCCGATACACTTCGCCGCCGGATACCCGGCACCGGCTACCCGGAAACCGGGGCGTGTGAAAAGGGGCTAAGCCTTATGTTTCCGCCTTGCCGGTAGGTGGTTTAAACTGCTTAGCATCGTTACTTATTTTGATCTTGATGCGTGTAAAAAACAAATCTTGCATAGCGGTCTAAAACTGCAGAGTGTGATGGGCCCATACAGACGACTTGCATTAGCATATCTTTAAAATTTCAAAAAAAGATTTTAGCAAACTGGCGTTACAATTATTAGGTTGCTAAAAAAAAATAACTTAAAATTTTATGCAGTTCACACATCTGCATCAAAGCTGCACTGCAATATTAACTACACTACACAATCGAGTGTAGAATCAATTTCGGTAAATAAAATGCCCAAAAACTACCAAAAAGAAGAACGTTTTTCATATTCGAGATGTGATTGAATTTGCATTTTAGTTTAAATGCCATAACTTTTTTTTATTTTTATGTCGATCCGACAGAAAGCGGTCACTTTAAAGCTCTGTTATTGTCCTCCTCCAATACGTGGAAGGTACAGGTGATTGTGCGCCTGTG
The DNA here is from genome assembly GCA_949775005.1 of Orthosia gothica. Taxonomy (NCBI): domain Eukaryota; kingdom Metazoa; phylum Arthropoda; class Insecta; order Lepidoptera; family Noctuidae; genus Orthosia; species Orthosia gothica. The sequence goes on along the minus strand of OX459048.1, from coordinate 18,146,655 downwards.
AGGGGGCTCCACACTGGCATCGTGTTTGAGATGGTTCAAAGAGTTACTTTACCAGATTATCTCTGCAGCTACAAGCCTGGGCCCGAATCGTTTTTAGATTCCCAGATTAGCCACTGCTGTTCACGTCCAAGAGGCAGATGTTCTACTGGAGTGAAGGTGGAAACATACGTGTCAACACCCGACGCGTATCGTGCACATATACAACACCCCACGTGATGCTACAACACGCTTCGCTAGTATCATAGCTAGTATTGTCAGGTCTCGTTTTTGTTTTATCCCAAGTCTGATCTCAATTTACCCTAGACTTTAAGTTAAATGAAAAATATCTATATTTATTCATTTCCTTTCCCTCTCCGTTCTATCTTGATAGTTTTTATGCAAGATCATCCATAAGACGAGACACTACAATCTATAATATAATTACAGACCAGTTTTACTATAAGAATATGAAAAACCATTAAAAAAATCTGGTTATTTTGGGATTTGTAATTTTGTACCATACCAACTACTTGACTACTTCATTGAGACTATGATAGGCGTATCGACAAAGAAGTTTTAAGAAATTGCGTTTAGTTAATAATTTATATTATAGCATAAACATAAAAATTACCATCACCGAGTTTGTACCCTAAAAATGACCGTGCTGATGAAGCTTTACTCTAAATAAGGGGAAATTATCTTAAGTTGGCACCACTGATCATGCTCTCGATTGACTGCCTGACAGTAAATTGAGATCAGACTTGGGATAAAACAAAAATGAGACCTGGCAATACTGGCTATGATATAGGTCTACCGGAATCTCATAGCAAATGGAAATAAAGTTGTGTGCAATACTGGGGAAATTGGCTTTAAGGGTCTTGATACTGTTTAATTTATATTTATGTATTAATGAACATGAGGTACCTATATTATAGTAGTCACAGCGGATCTTTGTGTCTCTGAAGTTGGTCCTGGCAACCACTCCGTAGGAAACAGTTTGTCAACGAGTATACTGCTTAGAGTAAGCGAGATAGGACGATGCCACATACATAAGCGAGTGAAATAGACTGTACGCAATGCTATCTTCACTTTCAACATTGACACAAAAATAGCTACTACGCAGGGTCTTGCAACCAATTCAGAGACACAAGGAGCTGCTGTGAGTATTATAGGTATGTGTATGAAGAATGTTGTCATACATCGGGTTCTTAACATAGGAAAATATGTAATGAAAAATAAATCAATTGTATATTAATTTCTTATCATATTAATCATATAAATAATATTAATAACTTAACACCTCATTCAGAACTAGAAAACGATTCCAAGAACTCCACTGGCATTTCAAAAACTTGTGTCTTTGTAGTTTTATGTCATCTCTCTCAATCAAAATGGTTCTTTTTGATTGGCATTTAACATATTCAAAACCAATCTCTTTATGTATAAGTCTGTAAAAATAATAAAATTTATCATGTTACATATAGCTTAGTCATTCATTATCATCAGTCTATAAAAGTCTCACTGCAGGGCACAGCTTATTACCTACATATTTTTCTTACCTCAAAGATTCTCAACCTCCGTTGAAATCAATATCTTGTCGAAGAATTAGTAACAGTTTCATTACTGTTGGCATTTCCTTCCGACTATCATTCCATGTGGCCTCACTTACGATTTACCGTTTAATATTAATGGTAACCCCTGTATAGAAACTAAAATTAAGTAAGAAAATATAAAATAAACTAAAAGTATCAAAACAAGTTAGTCCAACTTACCGGTCCACTCTAGGACGTGCTTTAAAATCGAAGATTGAGTTGGATTAACGCCTTCTTCTTCCCTTATTTTACGATACACATTGAAAACAATATGTCTCGCTTGAGATCGAAGGGGCTTTTTCGACATTTTCACACAAAAACAACGAATTTTCAAGAAGATATCACAAAATCCTAGCAGTGGTTGACAAATCTCGTAATTTGATTTGAAAGGTGACATTTGACATTGCCATATGAAAATCACAATAAAAAAAAAAAGAAATGCCATGAGATTCCGGTAGACCTACACTAGCGAAGCGTGTTGTAGCATCACGTGGGGTGTTGTATATGTGCACGATAAGAGTCGGGTGACGACACGACGGGTGGCGTGGCGTCGGGTCGGATCGGGTCGGGTTTCAATAGTATGTTTCCACCACTGACTTTAGTTTTTCCGACCTCATTGGTTTCCAACATCATCCTGCTGGCGGGCGGCCATAGACTTACAGAACATATTCTACATTTCAAAAAAGATTATTTTGATTATTTTACTCTATGATTTAGAATCAATGATCGGTGCGAAGTAAATATTGGGGCTAGGTGTTTTTGCCGAGTTTCTAGTTAAAGTTGCTCAAATTGTCCTTTTTTAAATGTTTTAAGATTTAACACAAAATGAGTTTTTCCAGTGATGAAGTCAATTTCCTTGTGTATCGATATTTACAAGAATCAGGTATGGTTCAATGAACTTTCAGACGCTAACTCAATCTGTACAGGACATGTTTCATATTTCACTGATGTCCTAACTCTTAATCTACCTTCTTATATATTCAGTGTTCGTAGATTTTCACATGCTTCATTATAATACTCATTACAAGAAATAAACACTGTCGGGCATTAAGCTGCTTATAATATATTGGCCATTGTAGGTGTCAATAGTTTGGAAAACATTGTCTAACAACACAATTTGCATACTTACCTGGACTTAATGTAAAATTTCAGGATTTAATCACTCTGCTTACACCTTTGGTATCGAGTCGCATATATCCCAGAGTAACATCAATGGAGCCCTTGTACCACCCGCAGCATTGCTGAACATATTGCAAAAAGGATTACAGTACACAGAAGCAGAAATTACTATAGGAGAAGATGGTATGTTTTGTTTCATTTTAGTAATAAATGTGTTTGTACTGTGACTAACCAGTTCAGAGAAGGTGATGACATCATTGATTTAAGTTTTTTCCTCATATTCACTTTCTTTGTTTAGTCAAAGTCAAATCTATTTATTTCAAATAGGCCATTAAGTGCCACTTTTGAACGTCAACAATTTAAATTTACAAGTAATAAAAATTGATTCTACTGTGCATCGCAAAAGTAGCTTGTTATGGAGAAGAATGCACAAGAAACTCCAGTGATATATTTTTGTTCCTAATTATTAAGTCCAGCCTCAAACAAGAGGTCTTTGTACCTTGTTCAAGAACAATATTGACACATTCTTCTTTCAGGCTCAGAAACACGTCTAACAGAAAGTTTAAGTTTAATTGATGCGGTCACACCAGACATAGTAGCTGCCAGACAAAATGCACATAATGCTCAAAAACAAGCAATCAAGGCAGAGCCTGGGTCTGGTGGGGAGCAGAATGGAGTTGATGTAAGTATTCAACATTCTATAAATGAAAACTCATAATACAATGTACTAGTTACTGTCAGCCTACATCACTGCTGCTGTGGAGTTAAAGCCTACTCTCATGAGCAACTCATAATATAATGTACTAGTTACTGTTGGCCTACATAACTGCTGCTGTAGGGCTAAAGCCAGCTCTCATGAGCTTGAGCTCTTACAGGATGAATCGCAAGACTTAGTTGATACAAAAATGTTTATATTAACCCATTTAAGTTCCTGAAACGTGGATCCACGCAAGGCATAATAGCTTTTTAATTGTTATGGTAATTACGGCATTCAACTGGTTAAAGGAGGTTAAAAATCTCCTAATCAATAAAGTTTTCTTCTCTTACTATCAAGGGCACTACATGCAATGCTGCAGCAGCAGCACCAGGAGGAGCAGCAACTCCCAGTGCTCCAGAAGCCATGGACATGGACCAGTCCATAGAAATACCAGCTAGCAAAGCCACGGTGCTTAGAGGACATGAGTCTGAGGTGTTCATATGTGCTTGGAACCCGAGCACAGATCTGCTGGCTAGTGGATCAGGAGACAGTACTGCTAGGTAAGTTATTGAAACTGAAAGGTGGCTGTGAAATGTATTTTTCACTGTGCAGTACTCAACAACCCCTCAATCTAACTGTCAATTGGTTTTGTTAGTGCACAGCACCTCACAGTGTTCAAAGCCGCCACTAAGTTTGAATCAATATGAGTGTAATAATTGATTTTCTTTATTATTATCTTGCAGTAATGTGTTTCTATTTATACAGTTAACGGAATTGGTTTACATCCGCTTAGAATTGAAGCCCAACTGCAAGATATCTTTATTTCAGTAAATCAATTCTCTCCCATTTATTTCAGAATATGGGACATGTCAGACAACCCAGCAACAACTCCCAATCAGTTAGTATTACGACACTGCATCCAAAAGGGTGGGGCTGAAGTACCTAGCAACAAAGATGTCACTTCTTTAGACTGGAACGTAAGTCATTAAATACTATTATGTTCACTTGTAGTGTCACTACTTGCCTTGTACCTGGAATTACCTTAATTATAGTGTGATTTTTGTTAAATAATTGCAAAATTACCACTATACTTAATTCAATGTACGCTATCAGTAAATATTTGTGACATGATCCTTAAGTTAACAACATTTATAAGAATTAATTCTTCTTTGCAGTGTGATGGCAATTTATTAGCAACTGGTTCATATGACGGTTATGCTCGTATTTGGACCACAGATGGAACATTGGCGTCAACACTAGGCCAACACAAAGGACCTATATTTGCTTTGAAGTGGAACAAAAGAGGAAACTATATTTTGAGTGCTGGGGTAAGGTTAAAGAATAACTAGCTTATTAATTCTGGATGCCACCAATACAAGTATTAAAGCTTCAATTATTATGAAAATGTTATTTTAACCAGTTTAAAATTATAGGTTGACAAGACAACAATTATTTGGGATGCATCAACAGGACAATGCACACAGCAGTTCTCCTTCCATTTAGCACCAGCCCTCGATGTTGATTGGCAAACCAACACTTCATTTGCATCTTGCTCTACAGATCAGTGTATTCATGTTTGTAAACTGAATGCTGATAAACCAATCAAAAGCTTCCAAGGACACACAGTAAGTAGAGCTGTTGCACCAAGAAGTTTATAGAATATATTTCTATTCAAATTTATAATGTAACATTTTATTTCATAATATTTTCAGAATGAAGTTAATGCCATCAAATGGGATCCTCAAGGACAATTGCTAGCATCATGTTCAGATGACATGACATTGAAGATCTGGTCCATGAAGCAGGACACATGTGTGCATGACTTACAAGCACATTCAAAAGAAATCTACACCATCAAGTGGTCACCTACAGGACCTGGAACACAGAACCCCAATATGAATCTGATCTTAGCAAGTGCTTCATTTGACAGCACTGTACGCCTGTGGGATGTTGAGAGAGGTGTTTGTATACACACTCTCACAAAACACACTGAACCAGTGTACAGTGTGGCATTTTCTCCTGATGGCAAGTTCCTTGCTAGTGGTTCGTTTGACAAGTGTGTGCACATATGGTCAACACAAACTGGAAGCCTTGTTCACTCATACAAGGGCACAGGAGGTATTTTCGAAGTGTGCTGGAACTCACGAGGCACGAAGGTCGGCGCGAGCGCTAGTGATGGTAGTGTTTTTGTTTTAGACTTGCGTAAACTATAACAACAAGCTGTCAGAAACACAGTATGTGTTTTTAATCATAAAAAAATCAGAAGGTGATTTCAGACTTTCATAAAACTATGGTTATACTGAAACAGTTTTTTTTTGACAGATCATGGCAATAATATTGTAGTTTATTATATTATTCATAAATCTTAGCAAATCCAAAAAAGCATTTTAAATTTATAAAAATTGGAAATTGTTCACAATAATAATTGATAATAGGTTTGTATTGTATGATGTTTAATCAATACCATTGGCTTTAATACAATTCTGTTCTAACTATATGTATAACACTACCACCTGCTGCATGTAATATTTGACATAGCCACAAAATTAAAGTATAAATAAATAATAAATCATACTTGTGAAATGTACTTATTTCAAGAAATTGTTATATTCTGAATCATAATTCCCAAGATATATATGACTTAATTTTTGGTTTCTTTTGTAATAATAATAGGGCTATTTTTTATAATAATAAAAGAGTATAAATAGTGAAAGGTAATTATATTTCTATATTTTACAACTGACTCAAATTAATGGGTCTGTCCCAATAGTCCCATTGGCCCAGTCCCATGATGGGACTAGTGGGATGATTTATCCCACTAGTCCCATGGGACTACTGATACTAAAATAATTTTAAAATTATGTCCCAATAGTCCCATGGGACAACTGATACTAACATTTTTTTTAAATTATGTCCCAATAGTTCCATAGGACAGCAATGACTGATTAAACGAGTATTATTGCGACGTCGTCAATCGTCGTCGTCGTCTACTAATACTTCATGGCAATATTAAAAAAAAAAACTTCTGCCTTTGTAAATTTCTTATTTTGCGGTGTCAACGTTCAATAGGGTTGCCGCTATTCGCATTACCTTAGGGGGTATCACGTTATATATGTCTAGGATCATAGTTTTTAGACATACTAGAACTCCGCCCGTGGCTTTGTTCGCGTGATTTCGTATTTTTTCCTACAGACAACTTTTTTATGTGTACTTTAGTAAAGGCGACTAAAAATAAGCTATTATTAAAAGAATAAAAAAGTTGATTCAAAAAAACAAAAAAGCCGCCTGCTTAAGCGAACTAAAAAAGGTAAACAAGAAGAAAATTCATCAATTTTATAACTCATTGTCTTCGGTGTTCGTATCATCTTTATGCCGATGACCTTCAACTTTATTCAGCTGCGCAGGTAGAGAGTTTGTCAGACGCTATAGACGATGTGAACTGGGACTTGGACGCTATCAAGGACTGGTCTGATAGATTTGGGCTGTCTGTAAACCCCTCAAAATGTCAGGCCACTGTGATTGGAAATATCGCGCATGATGGGTCCATTGGGGATTAGCTCTCTTCCTCCTATTATTTTCAATGGAACTGTCATCCCCATGAGCCCTAGTGTAAGAGAGCTCGGTCTACATCTTGATTCGATGCTAAGCTGGCAAAGTCAGGTTTCTAGTGTCAGTCAAAGGGTCAATGGGACTTTGCGATGCCTGTATCGTCTGAGAAACTTGACTATGCTTGTGCAGACTTAAATTTTCCCTTTAATCGACTATGGTGACGTGTGCTACTTTGACCTAAACGCGGTATTACTGGATAAGCTGGATAGGTTCATAAACAACTGCATTCGGTTCATATTTCAACCTCCGGAAATATGACCATGTGTCGAACTGCAGAACTGAACTCAAATGGATGCCCATTCGGTAGCGAAAAAATTTGCGCGCCTTGACTGCGCTTTTCTCTCTACTCAACTCTCCCACACCTCCTTCTTATCTCATACCTATGTTCTTCACTCGCTAGGAATCTGCGTTCTTCTAACAATCTTCTCTTGCTCTGTCCTTCTCATACTTCTGATTTTGTTCATTCTTCCTTTAATATTAAATCCATTCTTCTCTGGAATGCGCTTCCTCTCAATATCAGGACGGCCACCAGTCACTATGCATTTAAGCGTAAGTTGCGGCATTATTTTCTAAACGAATAGCAGACTCGTCTCAATATGCACCTTTCTATTAATTAATTATTATATATATAGTATTTATTATAGTACCTACATATTTAAGTATGTTTATTTTAACTATATATTTAAAAACACATATAATAAATTAAAACATAATTACACATTTCATTCATACTTAAGCTCTTCTATTTCTCCTTCAGAATTGGTTCCTGCAGTGTAAAGTGAAATTTACTTTTCACATGCACCTGGTGTACTACCCTGCTGACTATTTCACCGTCACAATCATATAATCAGTACTTGCTGTCCTATGGAACTAATGGGACATAATTTAAAAAAATATATTAGTATCAATTGTCCCATGGGACTATTGGGACATAATTTAAAAAATAAGTTAGTATCAGTTGTCCCATGGGACAAGTGGAACATATTAATCCCATTTGTCCCATCGTGGGACTGAGTCACTGGGACTAGTGGGACAGACCGAAATTAATATCCATGAAAAGAGAAAGCATTGAAATTTAATTTATAGTTAACTTTTCATTCTTCCACTAATAAATACTTGAATTAAATTCTAGTGAGCAAAGACAATACCTAATAAAACTTAGTTATGTCATTGGCCGCTTATATGCTAATAAATTATCATGCTTATAAAGTGAATGTAATTTCTCATACATAAATTTGAAAAAATATAGTAAATTATCATATTGTCCTTTATATGGTTGACATTGTGGATGTTGCTCATCTGTTCTGTGCACTGGACACTGGATTGTCAGAAATGACACATATTCTTCACTTCTCCCCCACGCACAGATATGCAGCTCCAATAGAAGCTGATGCAAGGCTTCTATTGTTGAAAGATACCACCTAGGGCTTCCACGTTGATGACGCCAAAATTGTGAAGCTCTTTGCTGTAGCACTATTGTTGGTATCTTTTGAAGCCTTTCATCAGCATAAATACCCCTGCTCTGATTCCATGTGCTATCTATAAGTACCACTCTATCTATTGGCAGTTTATGGACATGATGAATTTCATCCAAGTCTTTATGATTTAATACTTTTGTCATTAATGTCCCAACATTATACCCAGAAGGTAGTTCTGCTAATAAGAGATCAGAGTAGCTTGGCGTATCCTCTTTGCCAGAATATAATTCTCTAACCGTTTTAGCTTCTGCCCCTGGAAACAATAAAACAGTCCTGCCATCCAGAGCATATTCAGGTACATCTGGATATGTATAAACATTTACATCATCTGGTGCTAAAACAGCTGCATGTGCTGATGTGCTTTTGCCATCTATTTCACGACGATGTTTAATTATATCCACTTTTATAGGGAGCTGGAAAATTAAATCAGAATGTAATTAGTTAAAGCGACTAGATTTCAGCATCTTATTTATATTAAACATCGCTACTGTCAGATGTTGTGTTATCTTACCCGACATACTGGAATTTTCCCTACAATTGGCGATACTGGAACGTAACATGTGTAGCAGAAATACATACGGGATTTGCCGCATCGGGGACATGCACTGCGGCGTTCTAACATAGCTAAAGTTTCTGAACTTGAAATTACCATTCCTGCAAATGGTTTTTCATCACGATTACGCGCTTCGGGGCTTTTGGGATTCATGATTATTTTTGTTTATTGTATTCATAACCTCAAAAATGATTGCCATTGCCAATTTTTTTAAATTTTAATTTCGTAGTTGACAGCACAGACTACTTAGAGATACTACGTATATTGACAGCTCAGTGCTGCCAACTTGTTTATGCAAAACAAAACGCGCTACTATTACCTCATTATACACAGAGTACTTTTTTATTTAAGCTCAGATACAAGTAAAATTTGAAAAAAAAAACCCGGCTCATTTATCCTGCGATTCAAAAAGTAAAACGCTCATAACTTTTGAACGGCTGAACCGATTTAATTTAATTCAAACATAGCTAAGAACACTCGCGACAAAATCACCTTGCAAACAAAAAAAAAACTATTTCAAAATCGGGTTATCCGTTTAGGCGCTATGATGCCACAGAAAGATACACAGCAACACACGTGAAACTTAAAACACCCCTATTTTTCCGGCGTAGTAGTATAGTATAGTAGTATAGTATTTTTATTCAGATGAAGTAAAATTTAAAATTCTAAAGTATCAAATTAGGTTATTCCAAGTATTTCATACTAGTTTTGGGGTTGCTATGCCGAGATTTTTTAATTATGCCGCGCTTTTTCAGGCTCTACTTTCGTTTGCCAGACTAGCTAGACAGTTGAAATTTTCACAGATGGTGTATTTCTGTTGCCGCTATGACAACAAATAGTAAAAATAGAAAAAAATAAATATTTAAGTGAGCTCCCATAAAACAAACCTGAGATTTCTACCGTATTTTGCGATAACGGTACGGAACCCTTTGTGCGCGATTCCGACTCGCGGTTGGCCAGTTTTTTTACTGACTTCAAAAAAAAGGAGGCGGTTCTCAATTCTTCAGTATCCAAAGCGGTTCGTGCAGTTCGTGTGTACACGGTTCGGACACCCACCCCGTGTACCCGGTTGAGTTTTAGGTACGCGTACGCCCTATAGTTGGAACCACACTTACGCTTCTTGGCGTGACGTGGTGCGTGATCCACCAATCAAACGACTCTGTTCCAGCCTACGTCATAACGCAACGTGTTTTGTAGTCAATCAACTGCGTCAGAAGGCGCCAGGACACACCACGCCACGTAAGTGTGGTTCTGTCTTTATAAAGCTTGAAACTAGTAAATAATTATCTGTGCACAATAGTCTAAAAAGATATGAATGATAAAGAGAGATGGTAATAGGCATGGGTAATCTTGATTCCGGCAAGTGAATTGATTCACTTACTCCGACTCCGAATCCGGAATCGGTTCACCTTAGTGAGTCACTGAGTCCTTTGGCTCCGTTTGGCTCCGGCACTCACTCGGTCATTTTGGTTCCCCGGTTCATACAGAACATTTGATTCATTGGATTCGTTGGATCATTTGGCACATTTTGTATTGAACAGTTTACGGACTTTACAGTAGGTAATTTTATTTATATTATTTAAATTTCGGACAGCGTAAATAATAAGGAAAGAAATAAATGAAATAAAAATAAATATAATAAATGTTTAGTAAGTACTTTAATAACTAGCTAGGTAACAATGTTTGTTTTACTAACTTTACCTACTGTAGCGTTATAAAATAAAAATACACTACTTTTATTACGTAGGTATGATTTCGTAATAAAATAAAATACACAGAAAATATAGAAAATAGAAAGGGTAAAAAACATTATTTAAAAAAAAGAAAAACGCAATTGACAACATCGTATTAGATATTAAGTAAAAATAAAACTTAATAATAGTACATTTATTACGTATAATTTTGTAATAAAATAAAATACTCAGAAAATAAAAAAAATTGAAAGGGTCATTAAAGAAAAATCACATTTTATGCGTGCCAGTCAATCCATATTAGACTCTAACTCCGTAGAAATAAGAGCGCACCTTACTGTTATTATGATCGTCAACGCATTGCTCTCTTGTAAGATACAAAATAATTTTGAACTCTAATTTCATGAAGTCAAGGCCGCTTATCGTTGCTTTGCGTCGCGTCGCGTTCGTGTTGTGTCTTGTACCAACCAAACCAGACGACACGACGCACCGAGTGAGCGAGTGAACAAGTGCGAACCCGCGCTCCGCGAGTCCGGCCAAAGATTACTATTATATATGAGTCCGGCACTCGGCCGCTCGCTCTGGCTCCCCCGGAATCATTTGGCTCCGCGGTGCCGATAAGGATTGTGAGGACTCAATAAGGTTTACGGATCCGCGTTCGGAACTGACTCCTTTGAATCAGTAACTCCGGAGTTACCCACCGCTAGATGGTAACACTAAAACGATCTGTCATCAACCGAATTAATAGACTCATTTTTCGTATAATTTGGTCGTTTTTTAATAAATATTAGTTCATACAACTCATGCAAGTCAATTTTTCCTGTACTTGACACCGTTTTTATCAAAGACGATATTTAATCCCATAAATTATAAGAGCCCGCTATAGTATTTTCAAAAAGTTTCAAACTCGAAACTTGCAGTTTTATAATATTATGAAAATTACTTTGTAAACATTGTGATGCTTGTAGTATTTGTACCCGGTAAACACAACAAACACTAACTATTCAGAACAAAAATCATTCTTATCTTACGTAAATGAAAGTAATATTGAATTAAAATGGACCTGACTTCAAACAATCTCTCTGGACTACTTCAAAAATTGTGTTCAGGATTGTCCCTAGATCCAGGTAAATTCTATTTTCAAACTACAACGTATTGTTTTTATTAAATATCTATGTAAATGTCAGTGATACAATTTTTTAATGTTTTGAGAAGATTTTTGAAAAATTTTCCATGAATAACTTACATGATTACTTTAGAACTTTCGTATCAAGCAGAAATAAAGGAAAGTGTTGTGTTTTGTTATCTTTGTTTACTTCTAAACTCCCTGTGTGCCCCTCCCATATTAGATGGTTATCGTTTAATTTACTTAAGTCCCCACAACTGTGCCAACACCTGAATCAGTTGTGAAACAATAGAAAAACAATTGTTTCCAATTATGACCGTTGAAGGTCTAAGTTAAAACACTTTTAAACACAATTATTTTGTATGATTACTTGGTTTTATAGATGGAGCATATGAGCTGGCAGTGTCATATTTATCATCCACTGGAGACAAAATTCGCACTGTTCAGGATGAGAGGCTGCTTTGCCAGAAGATCCAATCAAGACTTACTAGCGTGAGAGACACAGACAAATTCAATGAATATTATTCTAAACTAAAAAGCTCTGTGAGTATGAACAAAATCTATATCAAAATATATAATATCTTCTACGAGATTGTTTTAAAAAAACTGCTTGCTAGTTTCTTTAAACAATTTATTTTTTGTTCATCCTTTTATTCACATTGCAAAACATTTATGTTGCAGTTCATTTTGAAGCAGCGTGTATCGGTCCTGTCTCTGCTGCTGGCCTTGTCAGATACACCAAAACAGTCCGAATCTACTCAGCAACTGTTCCCAATACCGCAAATTGCTTCCACTGTGAGTAATTTCTGGAATTCATTTATCATACTGGATTCTGCAAGTCAGCCATAAGGCTCCTTCAGACAGGTCCAACGCAAGCATTTCGCAATTAGGCGAACACCTGTTTTTTTTTTTTTTTCTAATATTGCACTAGAAATATACTAATTTGCAAGAAAAAGAATGAGCACATTGTTGTCTCGGTTGTCCCCTGAGCCTTTACATCCAAAACTATATACAATCATGTAATTTTTAAGTAGCTTCCTTAAAATGTGAACATCCACATTTCTGGCTAATGAATCATACATGGCATTTCAGAAGTCAGCAACAGGTATATGTGGCCCTGCTTCAAGCACAAGTAAGAGCACTATTGGGTCTGCAAGTTCAGGCAAACATCAGGGTTCCAATCAGAGCCTCCCATCCAACAATAGCAGCATGGCTGTTGCAATAATACCCACTGGTAAGGATTCAATGTTGTTACTAATATAGATTTAAATTTAATTTTTTAATGGGCTGACAGAGGCTGTTGCTTGCATGCTGCTTGTTGGAGCAGGTTTACCCTAATTGATTTCCTGGTACCTTCCTCAAAAGGCTTGCTGGATGCTGCCCTGTGCTCAGTGCTGGACTACTCAGATTATAAACTAAATGTTTCCTGCAACTTTTGAGTTTGTGTCAGCTTTTCTGCTCAGTAGTAGCCCAAATAAATCTATTTTCTCATGTAACCAGTTTTGAACTTAAATGGTCATGAAACAGTTATTAAATAAATTTATACATGGAGAACACAACTCTTTTCATATCTTAATAAATCCACCAAAGTCCACAGTTGATTGCATTATATGTCAACGGATTATTGCAAACTGTAAGTTTATGAACTAACTCGAATGTTTATTAACTCTCGATAAATTGTGAACTGAACATTTCGAAGAGAATAATACGAAAAAACTGTGCACCAGTCTACAAGCTATCTGTTTTGGTGTGACAGTAAAAATGGCGTGAAGCGCGAAGTGATTTGCGGCGCGGCAGCCAATCACTCAGAAACTGCCCCAACCATGCCGTCAAATGTACTGTGCCTCTAGTATTGGAAGTACCTTTTTAAGGAATAATTGCAAGAATCTAATGTGATATTGTTGTGTGATAAAACATCCACCATACTAGCATCAAAATAGCCCAACTACAGCCAAAGTATACACATCTGTGCTTGTCTCAGATCGAGTGAACGAGCGCACTTGCGTGCGTGACGCCGTGCTGGCGGCGACGGGCGTGCGCCCGCGCGTGTCCAGTGTCGTGCCGCGCCCTCAGCAAGCGTTGCATGCACGTATTGCGCATCTCGGCTTCTTACACGACCGACTGAAGGAGTTCATCGACCCCGCCTCTGGACTTATGCCGCAGGGTAAGTCGCTTAAGTACTTCGTACCTTTCAGTTGCGACAACATTGCAGTCGATCAAAAGTGATAGTTAATCGATCCTTGTAATCTGGCTACCATGCTCCATACTAGATGATTGAGTTTTTTGTCTTTTGACAATTTGTCAATCGCACTGAATGATTAATGTCATTGGTTGATAATGGCTATCTTGCTACCCTCTGTGATCTACAAATAAAACAAGGTAAAGATAGATATTTATTAATATTTTAACTTCGATTATTTTCTTTAGGCCTAATGGGAGAAGGACTTGTGGCAGCAATTAGAGATGAACTTACCGAATATTATCGTAGTGTGGCTCTATTGCAGTCTCAGGTATGTTTATCCCGAAGATAATTTATAATATCAGTGGTTATGATGTTGCCTGTGAACATTTATATAAACATGTCTGTGTTATTAGGCTTGTGAAGCCGACGGTGGCGGCGGTACTTTACGTCGAGTGTGCGTGTGGGCACAGGAACCGCTTCATCGACTCACTTGGCTCGCCAATATCGCACACGCTGCTCACCATAAAAAAGGTACCCATTTCAAACAATCTGCCAAACTTTTTCCTAACTATATAGCGGATGGCAACCAATCTAACCGTATTCAGCTGAGTACCGGTATTTTACATGGAGCGACTGCCTTATCTGACCTCCGCAACCCAATATAGTTCTCGCCAAACTTCCCGGCCGCCTGAAGTTGGCTTTCCGTTGCGCAAGGCACGGATTGGTGCTGTTTTTTATGAGATTTTCTACTACGCAGCCGTTGTAGCCAACTTCAGGGTGGCCAAGAAGTATGGCGAGAACTGTAACTGGGTAAAAGGTACCCTATTAATAGAATAAAGCTCTGGTCTAACTCAGGCGAAGCCAGCGCGGGATGCGGGACAACTCGCGCTTTTAACATTCTATCTTGTATGGAGGTGTCCAAAATTATTCCTTTACTAGCTGACCCGGCAAACTTTGTTTTGCCATATAAACACCATTTATCTACCCTACCTACCCTACCCTACACTACACTACCCTACCCTGCCCGACTCTAAACTACCCTACCCTACACTACCCTACCCTACACAAAGCAAAAATAGCTTATACAATAGCAATAAAGCTCAAATTGACTCTACGTTTTAGTTAGAAAACTTTTGTATGGAAAAAAAGGAAAATAAGTGTTTTTTTTTTCAGTCAATTATTAGAATTTTTCTCCCCGTAAAAACCATTTTTGAACTTCAACGAACATTTAAAAAAAAAGAATTGTCCAAATTGGTCCATGCGTTGTTGAGTTATGCGCTTACCAACACATATTGCGATTCATTTTTATATTATAGACTAGCTGATCCCCGGGGCTTCGCTCCCGTCAACTGGCTACCCTGTCTACCCACTTTACCCTGTCTGCCCTGCCTACCCAACCTCCCCTGCCTACCGTGCCTACCCTGCCTACCCAGCCTACCCTTACTACTCTGCCTACCCCGCCTACCCTGCCTAACATGCCTACCCTCCCTACACTACCTAGCCTACCTACCCAACCCTACCTACCTACCTAATAGTAGCTAATAAATTTTTATCTATCATCAATAGTTTTCTCAGCGCACGCCATAGAATGAATTTTATAGGCATCATTTTGCTACTTTGGGTAACATTATTGCAATTTTAATCTTATATCTCTAAATCTCCTTTTGAAAATATATTATAGCCTATTAAAAGAAAGCCTAGTGAAAGAATTTTCAAAATCGGTTCAGTAGATCCAGAGATTACCCCTTACAATGCAACGTCACAAACTTTACCTCTTTATAATATAATAGCTGACCCGGCAAACTTAGTTTTGCCATAAAAACACCAAACATTTATCTACCCTACCTACCCTACCTTACACCACCTACCCTACCCGACCCTACACTACCCTACCCTACACTACCCTACCCTACACTACCCTACCCTACACTACCTTCCCTACCATACGCTACACTACCCTACCCTACACTACCATACCCTATCCTACACTACCCTACCCTACACTACCCTACACTACACTACCCTACCCTACACTACCCTACCCTACACTACCCTACCCTACACTACACTACCCTACCCTACCCTACACTACCCTACCCTACACTACCCTACACTACCCTACCCTACACTACCCTACCCTATACAAAGCAAAAATAGCTTATACAATAGCAATAAAGCTCAAATTGTCTCTACGTTTTAGTAAGAAAACTTTTGTATAGAAAAGGCCTGTTTTTTTTTTCCGGCAAATTATTAGATTTTTTCTCTCCGTAAAAACCATCTTTGAACTTCAACGACCATTAAAAAAAAAGAATTGGCCAAATTGGTCTAGGCGTTGTTGAGTTATGCGCTTACCAACACATTTTGCGATTAATTTTTATATTATAGATTTTTACGAGCTTTTTCCCGCGGCGTAATGTAGGCATTATCTGTCTATTTTTCATGATAAAAAGTAGCCAATGACACTCAACAATAGTTTAGCATCCTATCAATGATAGTTTTTTAGGTTTCCATACCCAAAGGGTAAAAACTGGACCCTATTACTAAGACTCCGCAGTCCGTCTGACTGTCTGTCTGTCCGTCTGTCACCAGGATGTTACTCATGTACCGTGATAGACAGTTGAAATATTCACTGATGATGTATTTCTGTTGCCGCTATAACAACAAATGCTAAAAACAGAATAAAATAAATATTTAAGTGGGGCTCCTATACAACACGATAATGTTACGGAACCCTTCGTGCGCGTGTCCGTCTCGCACTTGGCCGGTTTTTTTTTATCAGTTGAGTACTTTCGGAGACTATCTCTTACATCTAAACATACATACTTTAACTTTTTCATTGTCTTGTGGTATAGGTGGCGAGCTCGCGTCTTGCGTGCATAGATTCGTGCGACACGGTGACGAGCGTGTGGCGATGTTAGCGCGGCGACTGCTCACCGCTCTCACTTACCCGCTGCTACTGATGCTCACTCGCTGGCTTATCCACGGTAAGTTATTATGCATATATACATAGAGTTGTAGCAGCCGAAATTGGTTTGTATGTAATGCTAAATCAAAGTTGAACCCGGTCAAATAAAACACAAGAGAATGAGGCAAGTAGGTGTCCCAAACACCAACAATGTTATTGAGCATACGTCAAAATTGAGCAATAATATTATACGTATAATATGAGACGCCAGACAAGCACAACCACATATTTTGAAGTTATGACAAAACATTTTCTTAACTTTTTCCTGTTGATACTAATGAACTTGTACTTGTTTGCAGGAGAGATTGACGATCGATACAACGAGTTCTTTATTGAGAGCAGAAGTGGAGTGCCTATCGATAGAATGTGGCATGACAAGTTTAGAGTCAGGTATGTATATTTTATATTGTAAAGTCTTCCACAATCATGTTTAGCTATTTTTGCTTCAGCCTCATAGGTTTATGACAAATCTACTAGGTCTGTACTCCACACAGTTACTATTTATGAATGACTATGAAATCATAGCTTCGTAGCGAGTACATAAATCTTCTACGACTTTATAGCAGGTAGACGAAGTGGGTACATAAATCACCTACGACTTCGTAGTGGATAGACAAATGAGCTACGGCTGCGTAGCGGTACAAATTAGCTATGGCTTCGTAGTGGATTGACGAATCAGCTACGGCTTCGTAGCGGATAGACTAATCAGCTACGGCTTCGTAGCGGATAGACATATCAGCTACGGCTTCGTAGCGGATACACAAATCAGCTACGGCTTCGAAGTGGATTGATAATTAGCTACGGCTTCGTAGCGGATACACAAATCAGCTACGGCTTCGTAGTGGATTGATAATTAGCTACGGCTTCGTAGCGTATAGACTAATCAGCTACGGCTTCGTAGCGGATACACAAATCAGCTACGGGTTCGTAGTGGATTGATAATTAGCTACGGCTTCGTAGCGGCACGGGGTCTCATTGCTAAGAAAGAATATTTGGTTCAAATAAATCTCACTAGATGACGCGACATGTACACACAATTCAGTAGACTTGTGTTTAAAATTAACATTATCTGGAATTGAACATAAACATTGTATGTTCTTGTTTAATTAACTCTCCTAAGTACAAAATTCTGGAATATTGGGCTCTTAATTCACATTTCAAAGATTATTTGAACGGATAATTTAAAATTGATGCCATAGACGGCGCATTTTTAAATTTCTGAGGCATTCAACTCGATTGTTAAAATTTGCATTTTAACACATATTGGTGCAAAAAAACTGTAACAACGTGCAAAAAAATACTATAAAACGAACCTTCACTGTATTTAAAGAAAAAAATATTTACAAATCTCGTAAACCCTTTTACTTGCAAGCGGGATCGAACGCGATTGACGTACTCACAAAAATAACAAGATTAAGCAGATGAAAAACGCTAGTTACGTCGGCACGGTTTTTTTGTATGGGATGAGGCATCTGTATGCTAGTATTATATTATCTGTGGTAGCGGATAGACTAATCAGCTACGGCTTCGTAGCGGATACACAAATCAGCTACGGCTTCGTATTGGATTGATAATTAGCTACGGTTTCGTAGCGGATAGACTAATCAGCTACGGCTTCGTAGCGGATACACAAATCAGCTACGCCTTCGTAGCGGTTAGACTACTCAGCTATGGCTTATAACTCCGTGATGATAATTATTAGGGAATGGATGGTGCCGTCCTTCATGTCTCGCGAGCAAGCGGCTCAGATCCTCGCCACGGGCAAGAGCGTAGTGTTCATGCGGGAGGCGTGCCAGGACGAGCCCGCAGGACCCAGCGACCACGCACAGCATTTGCAGGCGCTGCTGAAGCCATATACGGGTAAGCAGCTTGGTTTATATTTATAATCATATATTAACACTCGAGTCAGTTCGAATTATATCGTGAGGAAGGTTTAAATGGACACACGAAGACGAATACTAATATGTAATATGATGTGAATAGTGATGGCACAATAAATAATAGTACAAGTACAGAAGATTCACTTCGCGCAACAATTTATAGAAATAGCGACTCTTGCTGATAAGCAACAAAGTGCAATTCAGCTCGCATAAGCGCTCAGTACCTAACGCGATATTCACCTAAACGTTGCCGCTCTCTTCTAACGCGTAACTCTATCGCTGTCTGACGCGGAGTGACGCTAGGGTTGTCGGCTTGCCACTGTAACTATAATATTACTACCTATTTGACCACGTAATCTGCCCTATGTTTGATGCACATGATTACACGGTCAAATAGGTAGATAGAATAGTATATTATGCAACTAGTGAATAAAAGACGGATTTAAAGCGAGGGCCGTAGATGAATCAAGAGCAAGTGAAGGATTCTAACGACTGAATCACGACCGTAGGGAGTGATTCATGATGATTGAATCACGAGCATTGCGAGTGATTCAAGTGTTAGAATCATGAGCGACGCGAGTGATTCATGGCCCTCGATATAAATCCGTTTTATTCAAGAGTTGCATACTATATTTTATACCATGACTTCGAGAAAAAGAAAGATTTAAGCGATAAGCACAAGGAATATTACGACTAATAAATAAATAAATGGTTTATTACCTTCAAAATTTATATAAAATGTGAAACCCTGACCCCTGAGCTAGGTAACAGCACCTGTGTTTCAGGGACCAGTAACCACCTCCGTTACGTGACATAATTATAATTAATTAAATACAATTGCAATTAATATAAGAATTACAATCCAAACAAATATTCAATAAATATCTTAGGCTAAAATCAAAATCATTATTAAAATCCTAAATAACAAACTCAAAATTAAAATCGAAGAAGGAGTTTGTTTATCGAGTATTTTTTGCGCAAGGAGGTTACATAGCATTGAGATGGACGTCTAGTACATTGGTGTGTTCCAAATTCAAACACCAAAACAGTGATTAAAAGTGCTTTTTATTCACTGTTTTCAGTGAATAAAATAAGCTTTTTAGAGGGGGAATGGTATAAAATGAATATTTTAGTCCGTCATTTTGTAAGGTTCTTAACAAATGAAAACAAATCTAGGTTACCTAGGTACCTGTCTCTTTGTTTACGCTTTAGTGATATGTTTGTTTGTTTATTTAAAGTAGGCTTGACGAACTCTTAGGAAATGTTTTTTGTTTGTTCGTTAGGTATAAATAAGTACCTAGTTTTATATACAAACGTTCATCGATCTTTGCAAAAATCATAGAATTAATAAAGTGGCTAACGCGCGAGCCGAGCGGTAAGCGTCAACCTAACGCGATATGCCGTCCCGGGTGGTGTGCCGGCCGATCGTACCTAAACTGCGGAGTGAGACCCCCCTGGTGATGGTCTGTGTGAAAGATGATTTTTCTAGAAAGACTATTTTAAAATTTGTTTTTTTTTAAACTGCAGCGAAGAGCAAAAGGAAGATAATGATTCTTACAAAATAACCTGCCGGCAGAAAAAGTGCTATCGAACTGCTTTATCCGCGTGCGCTGGGTTAATGACTAAGTATACGTACCATGTCCTACAGATATATTGGTTTTTAGTATGGACATTATTTATATCTATCTCTTAAAAATAAGCCACATTGAGGTATTTTAGGTCAAATTATTGAAAATAAAAGGTTTTTTAGGCAATAATATTAGGCAGGCATATTAATACTTACGAGCGAATGTTACTGATATAGGTCTACCAGAATCTCATGGCAAAAAGGGAAATAAAAATTTGTTGTATGCAATACTGGGGAAATTGGATCAAACGATCTTGATACTGTTTAATTTTTATTTATGTCTTTAGTATTAATGAACATGAGGTACCTATATTATAGTAGTCACAACGGATCTTTGTGTCTTTGAACTTGGTCCTGCCAACCATTGCGTAAGAAACAGTTTGTCATCGAGTATACTGCATAGAGTAAGCGAGATAGGACGATGACAAAAAAGACAAAAGACAAAAGATATTTATTTCAACTGGGCCACCAAGCGGCACTTTTGAATGTCACAATTTAAATTTACATGGAATATAAGTTGATTCTACCATGCATTCGGAAAGTAGCTTGTTATGGAGAAGAATGCACAAGAAACTCCGTAAGCTTATGTGACATACATAAGCGAGTGAAAGAGACAGTTAAACAATGCTATCTTCACCTTCAACATTGACACAAAAATAGCTACTGCGCGGGGTCTTGCAACCAATTCAGAGACACAAAGATCCACTGTGAGTATTATAGGTATGTGTATGAATAATGTTGTTATACATCGTGTTCTTAATATAGGAAAAATAAATCAATTGAATATTAATTTATGTACTAATTTATTATATAGCATTTAAATCATACTAATAACTTAAAACCTCATTCAGAACTAGAAAACTAGAATACGATTCCATGAACTCCACTGGCATTTCAAAAACTTGTATCTTTGTAGTTTTATGTCATCTCTCTCCATCAAAATGGTACTTTTTCATTGGCATTTAACATATTCAAAACCAATCTCTTTATGTATAAAGTCTGTAAAAAATAATAAAATGTATCATGTTACTTAAAGTCATTCATCATCATCAGTCTATATATTTTTTTTTATGTAAGTTTTATGGCCTGGTTGCTAGGACCTTTTAGCCACGTCTTTGGAAAGAGTTTTGGATCTTATATTTATTCTTTAGTTTGCATTAAAATGCGGATGTAACAGATTCTAATGTTTTTTGGAGTATTTGGCAGCAAATTGTATCGAGTCAGTCTTCCCAGTAAGCTTTGCAGAGGCAGTCAATACTACAATAAAATACAGTGCGACATAAAAGTGTAGAAATTTAATGAGGGCGCCACAATCGCTCAGATAGCAACCCAGTTAGTACGACCCAGCTGATCTTGATACTTGAATAGTATTATTTATTTATTGTGTATAAATAATTAGTAAATATATTAAATAAGTATGTTAATTAAATATTTGATAATTATGTAGTAGTAATAAAACAACAACTTCACAAAAAATAAGTATTTTTAATAATCAATTGCTTTCAATATGAAGTCGTCCAATACGTTTGGGGGACGACCCTTTCTGTGTTTAGCTGGTGTTGAGAATTTCCCACCGTTTTCAGTGCCGTGTTTCACGATTCTGCGCACTGTGCTTACAGAAACACCTAAAACAAGCAAAGAAAAAAATCACTGTCAGTCCGATGAAAGAAGTTCCGCGGTAAATAAACGTTAATCTATATCTATACCAATATTATAAAGAGGAAAGATTTTTTTGTTTGTTTGTACCGAATAGGCTCCGAAACTACTGGACCGATTTTAAAAATTCTTTCACCAATAGAAAGCTACATTATTCCTGAGTGACATAGGCTATTTTTTAATCCCGGAAACGGGGCCTGTGGAGTGGGCCACGGGAGCGAAGCCGCGGGGAACAGCTAGTATATTTTAAAATTGATTCTTTCGATTAGGTCGATTGCATCGACAAATATGGTAGCAAAAAAAAATATTCGTATCCGAAATAAATTACATTAATTTTTGTTGCCTTATGGTGCTCCCACATTGCCGTTATAAAATGTTTGTAAACATTTTATAACACCAAAACATTTAACTCCATAGGCGACGCCTCCTCCTAGTTAAATGTTTACTAACGTTATTAAACATTTTCTAACGGCAATGTGGGAGCACCATTACTATCAACATTGTTAAGTCGCGCTATAACTACAACGCTATTTGTTTATCTTAGCATAACCTCAAAAATGGTAAACAAATAAATTGTAAATGATATTTGGTTCGAAAATTTTGCTCCCTGAATGTATTAATCGTTTGTAATTAACGTTTAGTGCAACTTTCAATAGTTACTTACCAGTAAAATCTGCTGTACAATGGTAAACATCTTCTAAGTTGGATAGAAGCTTCCCAGCTTAGAATTCGGCTATACACCGCATATAAACTTTGTAAACTATATCACGGGCACCTTCACGAATTACCTTATTCATGTTTTTCCACTGTTTTTCTATCTACACACAGAAATATCACACAAAAACTAAAATTCTTACGAAAATCGAAACCGATCGAGATGAATTGACAGCTCAAGTACTAATTTTAGATGTTGCCAGAAAATGAAAACTTTTAGTTCCCAAATAATTAACTTCTACTCTTTTATGTTGCACTGTACACCGCTCCACTATCCCGAGATCGCTTTTGTCAATGATTTTACAAATTGTCCAGTTGCGGAGACAGTTGAGATACAAAACTACACCAATTATATATCACAATATCCACTAGGAATCAATTTGCAAATAATATTAACAGCCACTGAACTTCACTCGACAAAATCCCGCCAAAAACTCCCGTCTATATACACGTCCCACTGCAGGGCGCAGATTATTACTTAATATTTTTCTTACGTCAAAGATTCTCAATCTCCGTTAAAATCAATATCTTGTCGAAGAATTAGTAACAGTTACATTACTGTTGCCATTTCCTTCCGGCCATCATTCGATGTGCCCTGACCTACGATTTACCATATAATAGTAATGGAAAGAAATTAAAATTAAGTAAGAAAAATATAAATTAAACTAAAAGTATCAAAACAAGTCAGTCCAACTTACCGGTCCACTCTACGACGCACTTTAAAATCAAAGATTGAGTTTGATTTACGCCTTTTTCTTCCCTTATTTTATGATACACATTGAAAACAATATGTCTCGCATGAGATCGAAGTGGGTTTTTCGACATTTTCACAAAAATAACAAACTTTCAAGATAATATCAAAAAAATTCAGCAGCGGTTGACACATCAAGTACTTTGATTCGACAGGTGACAATTGACATTGCCATATGAAAATCACAATTTAAAAAAAATAAAAAATGCCATGAGATTCTGGTACACCTATACTGATAATTTAAATAATTTTATGAAGATAAACTGTGGCGTATATAATATGTTATTTGGACGCTGTGCGTCCAAATAACATATTAGTTATTTACATTATTAGTTTAGGAGAAAATGTAAAATTAAAATAATTCAACATTATTATTTACCGAACAAACGTCGGTGGCGCGCCCGACGCGGCCACCGAACGAGAACGAAACATTGACGAGAAGAGCCGAACTGTGAACGCTAACTAGGAGCGTGCGTGTGATATAAATTCTGTAAGAAGGACGCAATGAGTACTATATTATATGGAAGGGCGTCAATTGCAGCCGATACGACCGCGCGTCAGAGCCACGGGGAATGGGTATGGTTCCAGGCTCCTCTAAAAATTTTGTATATAGGTACTGCAATAGATGAAGTCTCCTCTTAGTGCTTTCTTTATTTATACGCGTGTGAAACCTCGGGGAACAGCTATTTTAAATAAGAAGCATTCTTGTTATTAATAGCTCACTTTGTGATTATGTTTTTTTTTTTATATTGATCTTCTTTTCGA
Organism: Orthosia gothica; assembly: GCA_949775005.1. Taxonomy (NCBI): domain Eukaryota; kingdom Metazoa; phylum Arthropoda; class Insecta; order Lepidoptera; family Noctuidae; genus Orthosia; species Orthosia gothica. The sequence goes on along the minus strand of OX459048.1, from coordinate 18,122,271 downwards.
GTCCATGGGAAACTTAAATATTGATAATGCTAATGAATTTTGCGGCACCGTCCTTATTCGGGCATACATACCTGGAATTGTTTGAATTGGCATCCAAGTGTAGACAGCTATTATAGCTTGGCAAATTCGTACGTGACACTCCCATGGTCCGCGGGCGCGGGGGACGTAAGACAGCGGGGGTAGTAAAATGTGCGCGCGGGTCGGGGGTCACCTGACGGCAGCGTCGTCGCGTCTTTGCGCCGTCATTCAATGGATAGTAACGACACGTTCCCCGCCACCCGCGCGGACCATGGGAGTGTCACGAACGAATTTTCCAAGCTATAGTCAGCAGCTGGATATGTAAGGAAAATTGTAATAGTAACACAATAAAAGGCAATTGACTCATGTTGTTATGATTCAAGGCAAGTATGAGTAACAACACGTATGCCACACATTGTGGCGTTGATAAGCTTTGTTTATGTGCAGAAATGTGACGCATACACACACCATAAACTTCATTATCATCAACATCATTTCAGCCGAAAGACGCCCACTGCTGGACATAGGCCGCCCCCAAGCGTCGCCACACTGATCGGTCCTGTGCGTAAACCAAAACTTACTTATGTGATATGTCATAACTGGGTGTATTATAAAATAAGACGTCGTTTCTAGTCTAGAAGGAACATTTTAACCAACTTGGGGTTGGGTATGGTTGGTTGTCTTACATCTCGGCACTGGTTTTACAATAGACCTTTCGGAGCTTATTCATAAAACGTTACGCCAGAAGTTGTTTTCTGTACCTAATATCTATCTAGCCTGTATTTGCCACCATTGGACTGAGGTCACCTACTTCTCATCACATTTTTTTTTCCTTTGCCTTTGCGGGTCCGTCCTTTCGGTAGGTCCTTTCACCTTCGACTTTGATCTCGCCTATCAAGCTTTTCTGTAAATTTTTAAAATGTTTGTCGACTAATTTACTTTATACACAGAAAATCCATTTTTTGTTTAAATATTGGAAATCGGTTCTACGTGTTGCATTGCCGATTACGCGTCTGTTAACAATATTTTCAATTGTGTTTTTGATGAGATTAGATTAGGCTTCGGGAATCCGCTGGATGCGAGACGCACGGGAACGGTCAATTTGGCGACACTTGGAGGAGGCCCATCATGTTCAGCTGTCTTCGGCTAAAATGATGATGATGTGATTATTATTAATTATGTATTAAAATTACTATCGTAGGTGGGGAACGCATGACAGAAGGCTGCGCATGGTGGGAAGCGGCCGGACTGCGCGAAGGCGTGGCGGGGGCGCACGCGGCCGCGTCGGCTCGCTTGCTGGCCGCGCTCACGACGCACCACCACCTACTCGACCACCTAGCTGCGCACCGCCGCTACCTGCTGCTTGCGCAGGGAGACTTCGTACATCACCTGATGACGTTACTACAGTATGTACCACGCCGCTTAAGGACTTTTTAATTTTAGTATTTATATAGTAGCAACCCTATAGAGACTCTAGGTATATATAGGGTATTACACCCATTTTTGAAAAGTGTTAAAATTAAATACTATATAGTTCTAATATGCCACTAAAAAAACACAAATTGTTTATTCATTCGATAAGTGACATAAAACTGGACGCAGGAGACATATTGCCACAATATAGATAGGGACAAACAGTAAGCGGCACGCAATACTGACAGCATCGCGACAACCGCTTAGAGGCCTCGTCGATGCTCATGTTTGTGTGAGTGTGCCGTTTCGAGTGTTTGTAGGTAGTTTCCGTACTGTTTGTCCATATTTATATTGTGATATTGCTCTGTGGTCATGACGCCAATTAGCTATGTGAACAAATGCGCCGATACGATGATATGCCGATCAGTTGACTACTTACAGTAGGCTACTATTTCATAATTCATGTTTTACAACAGATAAGAAAAACTGAAAACTTTGTATAAAATTTTAAAATTAATTTTGTTATTTTACTAACTAAAACTAGCATTTTCTGCCTGAACTATCTGAAAGACGTATTTATAGTTATTTTTTTCTCATATAGAGTAAAATACCCGATTGTCGAGGACGGCGGGAGTGGTCCTCGTCAGTTCGCTCTACAATATTATGACTTTCACAATAGTATTCGTCATTTTGATATAAGTCTAATGTATATTTCTTTAAATAGTTTTTAGGGTTCCGTAGCCAAATGGTAAAATACGGAACCCTTATAGATTCGTCATGTCTGTCTGTCCGTCCGTATATCACAGCCACTTTTTTCCGAAACTATAAGAACTATGCTGTTGAAACTTGGTAAGTAGATGTATTCTGTGAACCGCAATAAGATTTTCACACAAAAATAGAAAAAAAAAACAATAAATTTTGGGAGGAATACTTGAAAATGAAACTAAAAAAAAATTCAAACCCATACGTGTGGGGTATATATGAATAGGTCTACAAAAATGATATTGAGGTTTCTAATATCATTTTTTTCTAAACTGTAAATTTGCGCACTTCCAAAGTGGTAAAATGTGTGTCACCGGGGTGTAACTTCTAAAATAAGAGAATGATAAAACTAAAAAAAAAATATTATGTACATTATTACCATGTAAACTTCCAACGAAAATTGGTTTGAACGAGATCTAGTAAGTAGTTTTTTTTTAATACGTCATAAATCGTAAACCGCAATTCACCAAGTACGGAACCCTTTGTGCGCGAGTCCGACTCGCACTTGGCCGGTTTTTTGTATTTTAAGTCAAGAGTGAATAGGTAAAGGTAAGGTACTTCTAGGCAAGCTTGCTGCATCTAGGCTAGAAGGCTGACAAGTAGCCTTTCCTTAAATAAAGCTACAATTTCGCCTATGGACTAAAAGTAATTTATTATTTTCTTAGATATTGAATTTTTAACGTGTTATCTTGATTTTTTTATGACCGTAAGCATCTTAATGTAATTTCAGGCTTCCCTACTGTACATAATATGCTATGAATGTATAGCGCTCACTGACATGTGTCTAGATAACTCTACACTTTGCCGACAATACAACTAATAAGCTAAATGGAAAAAATAATAACCAGCCAAGTACGAGTCGGTCCCGCGTGCCGAGTATTCCGTTTCCGGACTTAGGATTATCGTTTAGGTTGCCCTGTAAATTATTACAGCTCAAAATATAAATAAATTACGTTGCTGACTCGTAGTCACACCAGATTATCACACCAGTGTGACAAACAGGAATTTTTTCTCGTTTGTCACACCACTGATTTTTCCACACCATTTATTCCTAACTAGTGCTGTCCTAGTTATACTAGTTGGTTTTTCAACCTTAGGCGATTAACACACGGCACCGCGCACCGCCGCGGACGCGGAGAGAAGAGCACCGCTCGACCCGCGCGGTCGAGCGGTGTACGTGTGTTAGGCATCAACGGATTTATTAGAGGCTAATGCGACATGAGATCCGCTTCACCGCCTACCGCGGCGGTGCGCGGTGCCGTGTGTTAATCGCCTTACCGACTCGTAGTCACACCAGATTATCTCACCAGTATGACAAACAGGATTGTTTTTCTTGTGTCGTTTATTTCAATAAGGGCGGGTAGATGTTGAAATTAAATAAAAGAAGCTGTGTGTAAGGTATTAACGAAATTCTTTTTTATTTAAAAGGCTTACTGTGCCATTAAGTGTAGAATATGGTATGACATCGTTCAAATGCCCGCCTCTGCTATTTAGTGGCACAGATCCGAGTGGTCCAGTTTTCAATGACTCTTCTGCATAGATCCGGCAGAATTTGAACAATGGCCATACCATCGATCGATTGTGGTTTGTTTGCATAGACCTGCTACTTCAAAAAATCCTACAAGAAAAGGTCTAGCGGCGTCAAATCGCATGACCTTGGTGGCAAATTCACATCAGCTCTGCGAGAGATAACCATACGCTCAAATCGCTAATGCAGATTTTTTATCATTTGAACGTGCTGTTCAATCGTGTAACCTGCCATGGTGATTTGGCGTAAGTAACTGAATAATAAATTATTAACACTATTATTCAATCAAAAGGAAATTGAAATCGAAAACAAAAGAAGGTTCGGCCAAATTGATAAAGATAATTTAAAAAAGCCCTTTATAACTAAGTACAGGGTTTTTCAATTGGCGCGGGTATATTTTTGTGGGGCGTGGGCGAAATAAAAACTTCAAATTCCGTTTTTAACGCAATGTTTCAAGAAAATTATCGGTCCTTCTTTTATTTCGATACCAATTTCCATTTGATTGAATAATACTGTTAATAATTTTAGTATGGTTAGTTAAGGTTGCATTATCATATGAACCACTGGACATAGGCTATAGCTTGCACTACTTACCACAAAATATAATATATAATTCCATTTGTATTAGTTTTGTTCTGTCCTAAACCGAATAAGCCATTTTGTCTTTCCTAAGAAATGAATACACTTTGTACTTTATTATGAAAAAGTTGTCAGAAATATAACTAAAATTAAGTAAGTAAGTAAGTAATCTAAATAGTCGGCAAAGAACGAAAGTCGGCAAACGCCGATCAGCAGATCGACTTTATTAGAATATATAGGTACTGCACTAGCAATTATCGTATACATGGTGTGGAAAAATCAGTGGTGTGACAAACGAGAAAAAAAAATCCTGTTTGTCACACTGGTGTGATAATCTGGTGTGACTACGAGTCAGCAACGATAAATTATAATAGTCGTTACTATTTTTAAAACAAGAAAGTTTATGTTATTATTTTGTTAAAAAATGTACCTCTGTTGTGTTTAAAAATATCAAAGGGCTGTAGATTAGAATATTATTATTTAAAAATATGGCACAGATTTTTACAAATTATTAACTGAATAATATTTTCGTCGAGCGCGACTGAGTCCTGTCCAATATTGCCCGAGAATCCCAGTAAAATCGTAATGTCAATGTGTGCGTGCAAAATGACTCTTTGTTCGTAGTGGCCTCTGTCTGCCACTGAGCTACTATAGCTCGGCTAGTATTGTATATGATGATATGTTTGTTTATTAGGGACGAGCTAAACAAGCCGGCGTCGTCACTCTACGTGCACAACCTTACGTGCACGCTGGAAGCAGCCGTGCGCGCCACCAACGCGCAGTTTGAACCGCAGCACGTGCTGGCGCGGCTGCACGTCAATCTGTACCCTAACTGTAAGTAAATAAGGCATCTTTCTGAACGGCTAATTAGCTTAGCCATACTGAAGACAGGCGATTTTCATCAATGTCACTAGTGTTGATTAGTGATGAAACTATACTGGCACTAAAGCCTTCCCCTTTCTATCCTATAACGAACTTCCCTATACTGCCTCAGACTAATTCTTGAAGGCGTTTTGTGGCCGATAGCTCTTTTTACCCGACTGCCAAAGGTGGGTAATGTGTTTATCTAGTATATATATGTATATGTATGTATGCTTATTCCTATGTGGCGTTCTAGAGATCAAACGTGTTGGCCGATTTTGATGATTCTTACGTCAATCAATTCGTCTTAACCTACCTTGTAAGTGTCACTGGCTACATTAAAATTGGAAAGAAAATAGACAAATGGCGGCATTGGCCAATATTTTTTTATTCCAAGCTCATCATGTGGGATATCAAAATGAAGGATTTTAAGAGGTGATTTCTAAAATATATAACACTTATATGTTTAAATGTACCTTATCCAATAATTGAAATGTTAACTAAAAGTTATAAATAAAAAATATATTCAAAAAATCAAAAAACCGCACAGCATGATTTTCTTCTTGTTTACGTCTGTTTAGTTCGCTTCTTAAACAGGCGTGTTTATTGATTTAACTTTATTTTTAACCCATTGCGTGTCTAATTAAAGAGACAATAGAGAAACAATAGCTTCTGCACCCACGTTGTGCAAACCACGAGTCATGGGTTTATTTTTTGTTTCTAAATCATATTAATTAATTATTCCTTATCCTAGGTGACGGTCGCGACGACTGTGGCTGGGACGTATTCGCCCTTCAATACCGCGTCGACGGACCTTTAGGAACACTGTTCCCGGCCACATGCGCGGCTCGCTACCGAGCGCTGTTCACGCAGCTGTGGCGCGTCAAACGTATCGAGTACGGGCTGCACGACGCGTGGCGCGAGCATGCTATCCTGCAGAAGAGGCTGAAGTATATGCCAGGTAATACATGTTGCTATTATAATCCTTCTGTTGTTTTTCTTTTCGGTGTTGTTTTATGATGACGTTTATAAATTATGGGTTTTACTATAAGAAGATATATTTTATCCTGATTTTCTCGTTGTGTGAATTGCTATCTTAATATATGCTAATAAATGTAGAACGACAAAAAAAAATGTTTTCGAGTAATATTTTGATATGCTTCAAATTTATTAACGAATCGGTTGTACAGAGGTTTGGAGCCTGATGCGTCGCGTATCATGTCTCCGCCTGGAAGCTCTCCGTCTGATGGGCGCATTGCAAGAGGCCGGTGGAGTAGGCGCCGAGCCCGCATGGCGCGCGCTACTGAACGCGGCGGCCGAGCGGGCCGACCTCGACACGCTGCTGAGGCTGCACCACCACGCGCTGGACCGCCACTCCATACACGCCATGATACATCACACCACGCAGGTACGTCACTGATGGCGCGCTACAAGAGGCCGGCGGAGTAGGCGCCGAGCCCGCATGGCGCGCGCTACTGAACGCGGCGGCCGAGCGGGCCGACCTCGACACACTGCTAAGGCTGCACCACCACGCGCTGGACCGCCACTCCATACACGCCATGATACATCACACCACGCAGGTACGTCACTGATGGCGCGCTACAAGAGGCCGGCGGAGTAGGCGCCGAGCCCGCATGGCGCGCGCTACTGAACGCGGCGGCCGAGCGGGCCGACCTCGACACGCTGCTGAGGCTGCACCACCACGCGCTGGACCGCCACTCCATACACGCCATGATACATCACACCACGCAGGTACGTCACTGATGGCGCGCTACAAGAGGCCGGCGGAGTAGGCGCCGAGCCCGCGTGGCGCGCGCTACTGAACGCGGCGGCCGAGCATACAGAGCTACCACTTTAGGTGGGGTCGGCCTTCCTTAGTTTACGCCGCCAAGAGGTTCTGTCGACGGTGGTCGGGTCAGGTAATTTCTCCTTCTTGAATAACTTCGTCATACTGAGCATCATGTCAAAGGAGGCCGTTATCGCCCTCTTTTACCTTCAGTACAGATAATAATACTATCATACAAATGACTTATCCCATACAAAGAAACCGTGCCGACGTAACTAGCGTTTTCGTCTGATTTAGCTGATTATTTTGCGTTCGGGTCCATTCCACGGCGATAGATGGTGTTAGCAATGACTTGCACGTAAAAGGGTTAACTCGATTCGTGAATATTTTTTTCTTTAAATCATCATCTTCCTGCCCTTGGCCCATGTTACTTGGGGTCGGGGCAACGCGTTTTCTTCTTCCATACTGTTAAATAAGTAAAATTTTTTTTGTCATTAAATACATAAATGTGTTACAATACAAATTTAAACAATCGAGGGGAATCCCACAGAAATTTTATACTGCGCCATCTATTGGAAGTATGTTCCGGTTACGAAAATTCTCTCATTCATAGAAAGCTACAAAGTCGCTGAGTGCCATAATATTTTTTTATATCTCGGCAAAAATATAAATTCCTGTGGAATAGCCCAAATGAGCGACGCGGCGGGAAAAGAAAATAGTTTTTAACTATAGTTCATTCGCGTCATGAAAATTATGATTCATCGTTGTCAGCCGGCCGCTCGGCAATCGTTGCGACCCGTAGGCTTATTACGTATATTTTTCAAGAGCAAAACGATAGCTATTTTTGCGCAATCATTGCTCTTCAATACAGAAGTTTGGCGTTTTTTTTTTTGAATTATTGTTTTGACAAACAGCGAGCGATTAGCACACATTTTTGATAATGTGTAGGACCTACCATACCTACACTGCAGGGCATTCCGACTTTTATGACATAAAGCTTTTGATCGCGCAATTATTGCTTCTTACGTAATACGCGTGCCGATTGGGAGGATCGGGAGGGTTACAACGATGACTCACTATTTTGTTAACGCGACTGATCTATAAAGTCGCAAGTATATTAGCTCTGGTGACCCAATACATTCTATGATACACGATTTCATGCAGGTAAATCATGCTATGATTTTGATTTGTCCACCTAATACGGTTCTCCATCCATATATCATGAGGAAAATTTGGCTGACGTTATTGCGGGTTAGGTAATCCTTTGCGGTTTAATATCATGCTAACTTCCTATTGTTATGATTTACACAACAACATTTGGTTTGGCCACCATGGTGCTGCAAAAAAGCAATTTTCCTGTTGTCTTCCATGTCACTAACTGTTATTTATATAATTATAATATTCAGACCAAAACTCATTGCAAAAAGTTGCTTTAATTTTTTTATGGTCTTCTCATTGCATGATTTTCATTATCTAAAGCACCTTCCACGCGGGTCGGTGCGTTTTCGTTTCTGTACCTCATCTGTACACATGTGCTGTACGTGTATGCGCTCATTAAAGAATCTGTACCGAAACGACTCAGTCCGGAAAGCGCGTCAGTGTGAAGGCAACCAAATTTTCGTTTGAACAATAAATAATTTTCAAAAAGTTTAATTTGCTCCCTCCAGTTCTGAGTCTTATGCTCTTTACGACTGCAAAGCATTTTCTGGACAACCGCCCATTTAGTTGCCGTTGGCCCCGGCTGTCATATGTACATCTTTGACAGTCGTTACGGGTTGTCTGAAGCTAGAAAATCTGACACCAGTCTTGTCGTGTTACCCAGTTATTGGATTGTGGTGATTATATAGGCAGTCGCCCCATGCAAAATGCTGGTAAGTCTGGCAGCCGACCTCAACATGGTTGGGGAAAGGCAAGGCAGATTCATCATCATCGTTCATCATTTCAGCCAAAATACGTCCACTGCTGGACATAGGCCGCCCCCAAGCGTAGCCACCATATAGATATAATAAACAAGGAGATATGCCCGGTAGGCGAAAATACATCGGAAACCTGTGTCTCCAGTTTGTCCCTACCACGCGGCAACTACTACACATGCAGTTCAGTAAACGCAATAGATACGCAGTCGCGCACACATCCGCATTTCTTAATACAGAACGTACTACACAATCAATTATAAACCTTATCCTACCAGACACAGCGTTTATTTACCATGCACCGTACAACTTACTCACACAAAAACAACGGACGCTATCGTTGTGCTGTGCAAAAGCAATTTATTTTACATATTCGCTAGTGATTGACTAAATCGGAATGTTATCGATTTTTCCATTTATGATTGTACCAAAATTTTTTTTGGTGTCCTGAAAATAAAATAAATAAAAAACAGCATGTCTAGAAAATATTATAGTAAAAATAAACAAAATGTAGCAAAAAAAAATATAGGATTAGAAAAATAAAAAAATAAACAAAAATCCGGTTACCCACTGAATCGTGACACCTACTGATTCAGTAGGTATGACATTTCGTACGTAACGTGACACCTACTGATTCAGGTGTTTTCACAGATGTCAGCATTTGACATATTTTTTGTTTTTAAAACTATGCCTATCTCATTCGTACATGTACCAACATGTAGTATAATAGACGAGGATGACATATAAGCACTCAGACAGCCGCCAACCCCAGCGCTCGCTACTTTAGGCACCTAATTTTTATATCCGTGGCGGGGTCAACTACATGAGGCGTAATTTTGAAAGCTTGTGTTATTAAAAAAATGTATGGGGAGGTGTGATGTAATGATTGATTTATGTAAAATAGGGTGTAATAATATATAAAAAAAATTATAATAATGGTTATATATAATAATATAATAGATAATAATTTCATAACGATTTTAACAACATAAGTTTCATGTAGGGTTCCCATACAAAACTTTCGAGATAACGGCGTTTTAGTCGCGCGCGGGCATTTCGCGCCATCGCGCCCTGCCGACCCGTCACGGATCCGTCAAAATTACAAAAATGGCCGCCGCGGTTCAGTGGCTACCCGGTCATCTGTCCACCAGACCGAATCGGATTAGAACAATGGTAATTTCTATTGTGTCTGGAAATGGACAGTTGAAGGTGTAGTGTTTAACAAGCAATGCATTTTACGCAAAAATTGTACAGTCGTTGTTGATATTTGAAGAAGCAAGAAATATTTTAAGATTTGTGATTATTGAGATGATGATTTTAAAGACAAATATAGAAAAATACTTGTACTTACATATGGAAAGTGATTCCATGATTTTTATAGTTTTTGTTCAGGCTTCGGTTTTTACAAGAAACCACTGAACAACACGGCATTCTTATAACTTTTCACGATCACGGTCGAAAGCGCACTAGTTCGCGGAGACGGCCATTTGTCAATGACATGCTCAGTCAGTCCATGTCGCGCAGACACCGACACGCCCCCTTGCCACTTCTCCTGTATTTTATATTTTTATGGTAGCCACACTGATCGGTTCTGTGCCTTTCGCATCCACCGGACGGCCGCAGCCTTTTCGCTCCACTTAGAGGGAGGCCTTCCAACACTCCGTCTTCCGGTACGCGGTCGCCACCCTAGAACTTTTCGGCCCCAACGGCCATCCGTTCTGCGAGCAATGTGCCCTGCCCACTGCCACTTAAGTTGGGCAATTCTTCGGGCTATATCGGTAACCTTAGTTCTCTTGCGGATGTCTTCATTTCTGATTAGATCTGTAGGTTTTTCTATTATTATTTTGTCTCCGCCTGCAACACCTCGTAATATTTAATGTATTAATTATACCTAAGTTTTTAAACTGTCATGGTCACTAACATTAACATTCGAAACGGGATATTTACCATGTTTACGGTTTGTTGCGAGTTTCCGATATTTCGGTGCTGTTGCAAGCACCATGATCACGGATAAACTGATGTTCTTGCGGGTGGGTGTTTATGTTAAAGAACAATGACACCCAAAAATCGGCCATAGCTCAACATTTTTTAGAATCAGGAGTGAACCACTGGATTGAGTTACATAACCCTCAGGTCATTTCGTTCAGTTTATCCGTAATCATGGTGCTTGCAACAGCACCGAAATATCGAAAATTTGCAACAAATAGTGAACATGGTAAATATCCCGTTTCGAATGTTAATGTTAAATTATACCTAGTACTTAATTTTCTGTTATTTTATTTTTATTTTAGATAGCCTCGCGCTTGATCACTATCTTCAAAATTTTAGTTTTATCAATGTGCTCCAAATAAGTAATGTGGTAAAAGATTAATTATTTTGCGATCGAAGTTACACTTTTGTTGAAATTGTGACAAAATAGTTACAAAAAAATGTTACGATATATATATATACTACTGCCCCGCTGCAGCTGCCGCTGCTGCTGACCCGGCAAACTTTGTTTTGCCATAAAAAGACCAAACATTTATCTACCCTACCCTACCCTACACTACCCTACCCTTCCGTACCCAACCCTACCCTACCCTACCCGACCCTACACTACCCTACCCTACACTACCCTACCCTACACTACCCTACCCTACCCTACCCTACCCTAACCTACCCGACCCTACACTACCCTACAATACTCTACACTACCATACCCTAGCCTACCCTACCCTACCTATATAGCCTATGTCCTTTCCCAGGTCTCAAACTATCTTCATACCAACTTTCATCTAAATCGGTGCAGTGGTTTAAGCGTGAAAAGGTAACAGACAGAAAGACAGACAGAGTTACTTTCACATTTATAATATTAGTATGGATATTTGTATTTGGCATGGTCTATTTAGTAGCTTTCATTTGATATAACCCATATTGTAATGAAAACGAAAACGTTGTCTCACCCATTTTTTTGAGCGATGGGGGCGCCATATTTAAAAATGATATAGCCTATGTCACTCCCACAATCAAGACGAATCTGACGGCACCTCATATGTCATAATCCGTCAAGCCGTTCGGGCTTTAGAGCGTGATATAGAAATCTACATACATACGTATATATACGCTATAAACCATTACCCTCCCGCAGTCGAGTAAAAACCATTTCAAAATCCTTTATAAGATAGCGGAGAACTTTGGCAGGTATTAAACAAATAGTTTATCGAGGGATCAACTAATGAAATTTTCGCCCGCTCATGTCGAGGGGGCGTCTTTGTGAACTCTACCGAAAAAGTGTCTTTATTTAAGACATGGTTTTGAAAAATCTTCACGCGTAAATGCTCTTAACAATGCTATTTTTCTTACACTATTACATTTTTAGGAGCTACAATCCTACTTGGGCAACGTGTTGAACGAGACGCTGGCCCTGCGCAGCTTCGAGTCAACGCTTCACAACGGGATCAACGCTGAACTCGAGCGGCGGGACAGGATTGAACAAATGAAGGCTGAGAGAATCGCACGCGGTAAGAAATCAATACACACAGACAGACCCTTAACCCTAAGCGACCTTCTTGATAGCTCGACGCGGTTTGATTAATATCACACCGACGTAAATTAAATTGTGTTGCGCCGTGCGCGTTGCATTAGTTTCGATTTTGTTTTTGGTTCTTTATGACGGTCCTTTTAGAAGTTTGTACAGTTTTCACCAACATAATCGTTTTCTCACGTGCAATGTTTACATGAATTTGAAAGTAGTTTAAATAGTTGATATTAAATTAATGAAGAGTCTTGTAAATGTTGTCTGCTGATCTTATATGCCAAGCAATTTCTTTTCACGTCGGGACATTTTGTGAACCCATTCTTTAAATACAATTAGATTGCATGCTTCCTTCCATTTGTTGTACAGGCGAATACGCTTTAACGGCAGCCGACGAAGCGGTTGACAAAGAAAAGCGGAAGATCTTCCACCAGTTCCTAGCCAGCCGAAAGGCCGACCTGAATGTTTGGGCGCGCACGTACAGGTACGTTCAATATTTCAGGTCACGAATAATAAACGAGGTTTGTAACGCTTGGGCTATTAGTTACGCATGATTGTGGTACTTTGCCCTGAACCTTTCCATGGTTACGGTACTTTGTTATTGCTCTTCAAAATTTTAACATCGCCCCCGACAGTTCATACAACGGTACGTGGGGCATAGCCACTAAATTAGTACATAAAACCTATAATGTGTGTATAAGCCGGCACGTAAGTTGGCAAGAGTTGTTAGATGCGCTGAATCTAACAACTCTTGTAAAGTATCTTTTGTAGTGAAGCGGGACGGGGGGAACGTTTAGGAATGTTCCGAGCGCACGATTGGTTGGTTAGTTGACACAAGAATTGACTAATCAATAGTGTCGCGTCCACTTTCCGTTCGCTCTATATGGTGGTTGGTCAGTACGCGAAATATGCGCGAACTTACTCCCACTACGCCAAAACCTTGCCAACTTACGTGCCGGGCACTATACACGGCGTGCAAATGTGAGCATGCAGCACGGCTTGACTGCCTGGTTGACTGCCTCGTCGCAGGCGACTATAAATTGGCGGGGGAGGTGAGTGTAGGTGCGTTACGTAGTAATAGTTATTTGCCAGTACTAACAACATGACGCATTGCAATGACCTGTATAGAAGGCATTGAATAGGTTGCGTACCGGACCGGCAGAAGGCCTCTGCAAATCTATTTGTATAAAAGGCAATGTCCCGACTGACATATTATCAACGCCCAGCCTAAACCACTAATGATAGAAGTTTGAAATTTTAAGATATGGATTTTATACTGTAGGTGTCAAATAAGAAAGAGGTTTTTTCGAAATTCATCCCCTAAAGGGGTGAAATGGGGGATGAAAGTTTGTATGGTCATTTTTATTTATTAGATTTTTCACAACTGACCAGGAGACCAGAATACTGAAATAAAAAAAACCGGGTCTGGAATCATGGAGTGGTGACTCTTAAACTACCAGGAGAAAAGAAATAAAGATAAATATTTATCTGGGGATGACATAATGATTGTGTGGTAAAGACTCGAACTACCAGGTAATCAGAATCATGAAGAAGTAGAAAATCACAAAATCTATATTAACATGAGCGAAGCCGGGGCGAACAGCTTCTATACTATGATTGGCAATATGGGGAATTATCATATTATCAATCGAACAGCCGCTAGCCGGTGCGAAAGCGGTAACTGCTCTTGTACAGACTATGTCCCTCTTGCTGGCATTTTCCAACTGTCCATTCACTTACACCCTGGATGACCTGTACATTGCCTCTGACGTGGCCCCATACTAGTGCCAAATAATTTGATTAAATGTACCATCAAAACGAAAAAAGAAGAACATCACCATTCTTTCTTGACATGTTATTATGACAAAGTATGTTTTCTAATGTGTGGAATACACAGTTGTAAACTTCCGCGTGTGCATGTAGCCCACTGTTGATAAGCAAATTGCATCCATTAAGTAACACTTATTGTCATCAACATTTAATGAGAGGTAGGTATAACAAATTAACATCTGGCCGGTTCGAGGCGGTAAGAAAAAAATGCAAATTTGCAATACATACACAGTTGCTAAGTCGAAGTTTTTGTAGCTACCAAATTGCTGTGGTACTCATTTTGAGGTGCGCCGGTTAGCCAGGCCGCCTTACTTCAGAGTAAATGTTTTATCACGTCATTCTGCATGATACCTTATAAATGATATTTGTCACAGGGGTCACGTGACGACACTGATACTGAAGCTGGCCCTCCACTCGGAGGTGTCTCTCCAGACACTGGCCTTCCGACTTGACTACAGCGACTTCTACAAGCGCGGAGATGCCAAGCTTCACGAGCCGCTCACCTACCAGCACAAGCGACTCAGCGAGATCGGACTCAATTTAGCTAAGGTAACTAAAATACTGGGTGGGGCGGACCGAGAATGTTTTATAGGTGCACTGTTACCTAACCATTCGGGGAATCCAGGCGTGATGTTTACATACAAATGAATGTGTTTTACGAATTTATTCTTTACTAGCTTCTGCCCGCGTAAAGAGTGTTGTCATCCCAAGGGAATATAAACTATCATATGTCCTTCCCAGGGTCTCAAACTATCTCCATGCCAAATTTCATCTAAATCGGTTCAGTAGATCCAAAGATTACCCCCAACAACCTCACAAATTACCTCCTTATAATATTAGTACAGATTAGTTACTAATCAGTAATCATATCCAAATTATGTTTGGAACGCCTTCTATCGATAGACAGAATTTAAAAGAACCATACCCCTATACGAATTCTGCGCCCACATTTAGTCTTATTACGATCTTCTACTCGAGAAGACGAGATCAATCAGTTTCAAGATATTATGTGTTGAGTTATATTTTACAAGCGTCACCTCGGCAATTCATAGATTATTATGATTCAGTATTACACTATTACGACGTTCTGGCAAAACCGGATGTGACGCGGGCAGATTGCTAAGCGATATACAATGATATCTTTGTGATTTGAATGATTGGGTTGAAAAACCAAATGCACTTTTGCCAGCAGTTGTATGTCCTTCAGAAATGAAGTTTTCTGTAAGTTTGCTGTACCTTTGTTAAACATTTGTTGTTAGAAATTGCTGAGCGTCGATTCTCAATTTTTTCTCAATTTTCCACGAGGAATTTCTCAATGGCAGACCAGAAGCCTTATTGCGTAATGAATTCGGCAGGGCAAAGAGTATGAATAATGACCAATCACATGCGAGATGGAAGACACGATGTGGATCTCCGTCTATGTGTTAGGTCGATTTTTCATACTCTTTGCCCTTTGCCTTGCCGAATTCATTACGCAATAAGGCTGCTGGTCTGCCATTGAGAAATTCCGTCTGCAGTCTGCCATTCAATAAGGCTGCGGATTTATGAATTTGGTTGGCGGTGTGAAATCCCCGTGCCTCGGAAAGCACGTTAAGCCTTTGGTCCTACGCCTGATGGATGAGATCAGGTCGTATCGGCAGCCTAATGCCTAATAAACAGAAGGGACTATTTTACAGAATCAACGACTTAATAACAGTTTTAACAACTTCCCTGTTTAATTAGTAGACACAATAGTTAAACAAACCACATGAGTCATATATGACTCATTGGGCAGGGAAGTTGTTAAATAGAAATGAAATGCAAAGTTGCATAAAATTATGTTTACAGCTATTTTAATTTGTTGCAGAGCAAACTAATAGACCGTATGAAGAAGAAATGACAAGTGGTATCATTAGAGAGTACTGTGCCTGCAGCGTTCTGCTCGCCGTGTCTCGTGTGCGTATGGATGCAATAATTATTGTCCACGGCACTTATTCTCTATGACAATTTGCAAGTAATACTAATTTTATATTATCTTGTAGTTCTGTAACCAGTTACTTTGTCTCTTCGTAATAAGTTATTTGCTATACATCGGCCAAATGTTCTTTTAGCAACATGTAAACATGCATCTGATGGTTCAATGTCCATCGTAGTACCTATTATGCGAAATTGTAATGATTCTTCCACAAAAATAATCATAAGTATTATCTATCTGTCAATCTAGGAGTCTGTCAAGAGTCAAGAGTCAATAGGTTACTTCTAGGCAAGCGTGCTTCACCGTCGACCACATCATCGCTCTAAGATAGTGTTTAAGCGCGAACCTAACTATTATAAATAAAAAAAATAGATGATAATGATAAATTTCATATTTAAATGAGCAAGACTGCGTTAAGACCGAATAGCACTTTGTCATAGTGAATAAGGACCAGTAGTATTAGGTAGCACAACCCTCGTAATTCCAAACCAAAAGTAATCTCTTATTGTTATTTTAGAATTCCATTATTAATAAGTTGACACTTCTATGCAAATTGTTTGATGAAGAAAGGCAATGCAGAAGAATCTCTAGCTGCTTCTACTAGCTGATTATTATAATATCTGGCCATCGATCAATAATACACTAGATGACCGGTAAGTGCATCAAAAACGGGCCCAAAAATAAGAGCACAGATACGGTTGTGGTCTTATTCCAAATTAGTATGATCCAATCATAGCCAACATTAAGACGTCGCAAAATGTCGCAGTGTGCGTGCAAATAACCACCGTAACACCGAAAATTATGGCAGGAATATATTTTTATCGGTAAGTTTATATCATTAAGTGTTTATCATAAAGTAAAAACCGAATTAAATAGTAAATATGAATCAATTACCAAATATTATGGCTTTTTAACCAACGTTTGCTTCGAAAACGCGCCAACTATTGTAACAAACATCGACTGTTCTGGAACTTTGTAATTTAGACAGCGCCGTTGTGATCGGTTACAAACAGTCGCTAGTACTGCACTATACAGAAATAGTATTTCTGTAATGGCTCCAAGGGTCTTTAATAAATTAACAAAATGTATAAGGGATGAAGATAATATCCGCAAATTCAAAAGTAAATTGTTTTTATTTCTAATAGATAAGACATATTACTCTATAGAAGAATTTTTAAAACATAAAATATGATATTACAAGCTATTTATTATAATTTACCCTTGACATTTATACAATATATTGACATGAAAATAAATTATAATTGATTAATTATTTATAAATAATACTTACATTTAATAGACATTATCTACTCGAACTTGACTTTTTATTGTATAGATTCAGATTTATTACTAAATACCTATATTACCTATATTTGTACACCAATTTCATTGGTAAGACAAGACATAGAGTTCGACTGAAATGTTAACATAAGACCTTTATTGTAATACCTTTGTTCACGAATAAAGATTGATAAACTTTAAAACATGTGTGTAAGATTAAATTTGTTTGGATGTATGTTGAGCAGCGAAGAAAATTCATAAAAAAAAAATTTTATTTCACCTAGAATTCTTAGAATTACGTAAACACAATGTGCGACAGTTTTAAAAAGAAGTTTTGTATGGGATTGTGTATCTAGTGTATTATTGATCGAAGTGTTTGGCAGATCTTTTAGGGCATTTTGCTAGTTATAGTGATCATTTTCTCGATAATGCTTAGCAGCGGCAAAATGTGTGAAATAAAATCACTTCCGTTTATATTATCAAAATTTGCTATAACTTGTCACCTAGAGAATCTGCTGCAAATGTTATTTCCTTAGCTGAGGAATGTTTATATTTGTTGTTGTAGAACTAACGCTCTCTATAAGCCAGTATGTGCCATTAATGCCACATTATACATTTTTATAATATTATTTTTCTTTTATTTTGCCATTTTAATTTAATTTTTATTTATTTTGTGTTCATAGTTGTCTGAGTTATCTTTTGCATTAGGATTTGCTTTGTTTATCTTAATAGATGCGTTAATAGATATTTGGAAAAGGGAAATAAAACTAAATTATAATGTGTATGTGATATATTTACTTAGAAATCAAGACTTTTTAGTAAACGGTAACAGTTATAAATTATCATAATTTTTGGTCCGCTCTCTATTCGGTGGTAGATTAAGTAATACTTAACACCAGAACAGGCATAACGATAAGAATTGCTATAAGTTGTACATAAGATAAAAACGTTTTTTAATGTAAATACATATTTCCTTGCATTTTCCTGTTGAAATATTTTAATATCTATAATACATGTTACATTATTGTGTCAACAATATGTTTGCATTAGTTTCCTGTGCCACAAAAATACTGATTCAGTCAATTTAACGTAAAATATAATACATTTTATACACGCATGATGTACTTACTGACGTCAGCCTAATTGCGTTTCGGAAAATCCTTGTTAGCCCACCGATGACTAACGTATCGTAACTGAAGACTGGATGACTGCACTTCTATCGGCGTCATAGTAAAGGACTCCGCTACTTATTTGCATGATATCGTAAAAAATATACTACGAAAGTGCGTGAGTGCTTCTGCCGTAAGATACTACGCTAGCTAACTATTAAGAGTAGATTGACGTTATCCTAGCTAGAACCGCAGGCTTATTACGTAAGAAACAGCAAACAGCAATCATAGCGCGTTTGAACGCTTTATGTCATAAAGTCGGCATTAATATTACCTATAGTGTAGGTATGATAAATGGATTGCTGTTTGTCAAAAACACTCATTTCTAAAAACACCGCCAAAATCACTAAAACTTCTGTATTGAAGAGCAATTATTGTGCAAAAATCGCTATCATTTTGCTCTTGCAACTTTTGCGTAATAAGCCTGCCGGTTTACCGTGTGGCAGTGTGAACAACAGCTACTCTACTTCATAAATTAAAAGCTTGCAGAGAGGTATACTAGGGTAAATACCTCGTCCTACTAATGAAGCACTAATAGTACAAGATAAATTACGCTTTTGCTTGACGAATTATATTTATACAAACGTTTTGGTTTCATAGAATTTGGTCCTTTCCATTTCATAAAGTAAATTAATCTAAGTTTATATTTACATTTTTAAATCAAATATACATCTCTCATATTAACATTAACATCAAAATAAAGTTTAATATTATATTTGTACAAAAGCATCATAAATAGCACGTATTTCAACGGTTACCTAACTAAAATCTCAATGTATCAACTAATCGGACTACCCTACCTCGCAGTTTGTCTTGCAAATCTTATAAGTTTTCAAATAACACTCATTGTAAGTTCAGTAAAATGTCCTAAGGCATTTACGTCCAAGTTTTATACTTGACACCTGTACTGCCAGGTGACAGAGAAACAATACATTTTCTATTGTGTCTCATTGTCTGACAGTCAAGATGTTAAGTAAAATGCAACATGCATAACTGTGACTACTAACAATGACGCGATGGTTACTCTCGATGAAACTAAACAGCGTATGTTTGTGAGCAGTTTTTTTTGACTCGTTAGCTCGTTCGCTAGTTGAGAAAGTATTCGATGATGAAGGGTCATCAGAGGTACTGGCAGGTGCGCTTGTGCACGGGAGACTTGCGCAGTGCGGCGCGCACGGCTTCCTCGAACACCTCGTTCATGTTGACTCGCTCCAGGGCCGAGCACTCCACCAGCTGGACCGCTCTGAAACAAGTGCAGGCGCACCATCACTCCTCTGTACAAGTACTGGAACTTTATCTACAATGTCACTCCGACTGATAAGCGGCATACATATAAACTCAATAATCAGGTATCATAAAAACGACGTGTCAATATCATGAAATTGTTGAATTTTATGTGTTCAAATGTAGACTGTATTTTTTTTAACCTTGAGAACTTATTTAATCATCTTGAGAAAAATACTGCGATGATAAGCCTAGGACGTTGTTTAGTATACAAACAGTTAACGGCACTTAACTAATTGTGTGGTAGTTAAATCGGCCGATTTATTTAACAAATTGTTCCTGTGTCGGTATATCACAGTACGCGTGGCATTATCAGCGGCTGATAAGAGACGATAGCGCAGCTGCCGGCGCTCGCGCACGATAACCCTTGTCAGTTTTCACTTTTGTGTTGTTTAAAAAAAATATTCAGTTTCAATACTATCTTTCACAGTAATTTGAATTGATAGTAGAGCCGATATTATTGTTATAAGCAAAAACTCACCGAATTTTCTTTTTTAATTTCTTTCCTTCCTGTGTCGTGACGACCGCAGTGCCGGATGCTCGTAGGTCGGTTTTGGTAGCTGAAACATATATATATTTGCTGTAGTAAAAATTTAAATTACACATACATTTTAGATACAACGTTTTGTGATACATATTTTGCATTCCATTTTTTTCATTCATTCCTTGCGTCCTTTATCGCAAGCTTGTGTACATAATATTATTATGTAGCCATGTCTGCTCCGCTCCGTGCTTATAAATTCACAACATTTAATATAGTTACATAGCGGTGTATCAAGAATGCGTCTCTTTACAGAATGTTTATTTTATTTGAGTAAAAAAACAGGAGTACGCCATTTATGACCTCGTCAAGCATTACCCTGCACATGTTGTGGATTATACGTCTCATTTAGAGTTCTACGTAGTCTGTACAAAATCAGTACATGAGCCGGTTAATTGGTTTTGTAACCCATAATACTCAGATCATTAGACTTAAACTAACTAGTGTAGTTCGTCAGGGTGAATAAGCAAACCCTGCCAAGTGCAAATTTAACAAATTATCTAAAGCAGTAATTAAGTTCTTCCTTATTAACGCTCATTCAGCTAATAGCCACAAATGGTGGTGTACATAATTAACTAATATTTAAAAAAAAAAACGAACTCTACATTTTAAAATGGTCGCTTCCTTTTGAAAGAACTTTCCAATCGAATCCATTTACTAAGTATGTAAGAATCGCTCGTCTAATAGTAATTATAATTATGAAATTGACGAAAACACATTTAGTCAGTTTTTGGAACAAATAACAATGAACGCATTGCGGCCATTATCTCTTTCATCATCATGCAACCATGCACCTCCAAATAAATGATGTTCTGAACTCACCAACTAATACAATGGGTACTTTTTCATTGAAGTGCTTTAGCTCTGGATACCATTTGTGGATCACGTTTTCGAATGACGAACGAGTGCCCACCGAATAGCACACGAGGAAGCAGTTCGTCTGTAACAACAATAACGTTTGAATTATTTAAAAGTTGTCTAAATGTGGCATCGAAACGTCAGAACCGACATTGGTATCACATAAGCCATCGTACAGCTATAAATCCATCAGCAGGATGCGTAGAAAGGACTCTTAGTTCTTATGTATGATCCTTAAGATGACGTAGCTATTCAGTCTAGCACACATGCCCTTGTACCAGATGTGTAAATAGCTTTAGCGTTAGTGGCGCATTTATATAATATATTTTCATAGGGTAACCGATAGGAATCGCCACTGTAATATACAGCCTAACGGTTTTCCTCTTTACCATCATAACATGGCTAAAAATGCTTGTGCTGATAGTCCCACAACCCCACACCCTTTAGATGGTGGACAACTTACATGTGTGTAGGATAATGGCCTTAATCTTTCATAGTCCTCCTGCCCGGCGGTGTCCCACAGCGCCATCTCCACCTCCTCTCCGTCCACCGTGATGTGACCGACATAGTTGTCGAAACTGCGGAAGTGAAAAATAATCTCAAGTTATTTTTAACCTGGAGTTACAAGAGATTTATTTTGTGTGATCGTCAATTTAAAACCGGCCAAGCGTTGGACTTCGCACATTTAGGGTTCCGTACCTAACAACAAAATCAAGTTGGTTGTAATAGGAAAAAATAGGGAATTTCAAAGAATAAATCAAATTTAACAAAATATTTGTATTTGTTAGTAAAAAATACGCAATAATAAACATTATCACCAAATTTGAAGTTCCTAGGTCAATAAGAAGTTAAAATTTTCGGCACAATATTTTGTAAAAAAGCTGCTTCTCATTCCTTAAATTTGTATTCGAATATTTTTTAAAACAAAAAATACAGTATTTATCTACTCAACGAGCTCTCAACAACGATACTCCACGCGATGGGGTAGGACCAAAAGTTTTTTTCGCGCCCCATTTTGGTGTATGGGCACCCCCCTTACAAACATTTAAAATATTTTTTGACTATTTGCAGGTGCCATACCTTTTGGGACAACAAGATGCTTTTAATGTGAAAATGTGAAGACTGTAGCTCCAACCGTTTGGTTGTAAAACCTGTGTGACAGACGACGGACAGACAGACGTGTGAGTGACAGCAATAGGGCTCCATTTGGACCCTTCGGGAACGGAAACCTAAAAAGTGTCGATTGTTAACAAAACGGTGCGTTCATTCTGCGAATTAGTGGCTAGCATATAAGAACCCACTGATATAAACTGCGGAAATTGCCACAGAGAGATGTTCAATCTGTAAATGCTTGGTCGTTTACGATCCTTCAACCAACCTAGTAATTAGGATGAATCTCCTGGGAGTGCTTTACCGTCTACTTCCTACGGAGTGGGTATATAGGTCGTGTCAATGTAACTAAACCTACGTTGTCGCCACCGCGTTGTTTTCGCGGTTATTAACATGACATTTAGACTAATGCCGATTTGTGCGCATTTTGGTTTAACCCACGTTTAACCACAGAGGGAGTGATGTTTGCGGTACTTGTGCCCTGGGTATCCCAACGATACCTACTAGGTATGAGTCGGTTATTTACTTAGGTATAAGGTTACAAGCTACCGTAGAAACCTGTAACGAAATAATTACTTGTCGATGCTATTAACAAGGTAAGTACTCGTTTTTCCTGATTGTATCCAATTAAAGGGTACCTACCTCTATTAACTACCAAAATACTAGATACTTACTTCGTTTATTTTTGTAAGTATACCTAACTAGGTATTCTTACAAAACCAATCACATTTACTTACAATTACATTTAGGTAACTACCTCAATTGTTGGCTGAAGCAAAAAAATTGCCCTAAACACCCCAAAACTGTAATACATATCTATTTTATCCTTTACCATTTTAACGCGCAATATGCATTTAGAAATGTATTATGGTCTATGGACTTTTCCAATTGAGCTATAGGTACCTAGGTAGTATATGGATTTTCATTGACTAAACAAGGAGCGTTTATATCATGTTGCCCACTATTAATACGCTAAAATAACACAAGTTGGGTAATATATATTGATAGACTATTTTGTCATAGATAAGCCTGTCGATGTTTCATTGAGTACCTACTAGGTACAAATATCAAACAAACAAACTAGGTACAATTAGCCGGTAAAACAACAAAATACGTATTGACTAGATAGATCATAATAATTGAAAGATATCATGTAGAGCTGCTTGAGAGCCCAAAAATACTATTAACACTTTATCAACTACTTCCTTTGGTAATAGAAGGAGGCAAAGATAAACATCTCTATCTCCACATTATCTCTTAGAGACGTGCAAGAATAATAAGCTAGGAACTGTGTCAGATGGATCGCAAGGAAATCAAAGTTATTGTAGGCGTGCGTCCAGTCTCTTATGGAGGAAGCGACGACGTGTCGACGACAATACAACAATGCCGCGACGTATTTGACTTTATAAATAGTGCAGCTCGCAATGCTAAGTAGGTACCTCTTCAATAATATTAGCCCACTGGTAGCGAATACTGCTGGCGAAATTAACATTCAAAGCGCCTTGGACAGCTTTACACAATTTTATCTGTATAGTTTCTGAATAGTTAACTTTCTGTATAGAATATAATTTAACATAGTTGTTATATTTAGAGCCATTACAATTACCGCATCAATTAGTGAGATGTAGTTATTTAAATTAGAAAATTGATTGCGCATGAACATCTGCATCAGCCATAAAATCATGGATACCGTTTTTAGGCATACCTAGCTTGTGATTGTGACGGAGAATGTATGCAAGGAGTCGTCATTACAAATATGACCTTTCCGTATTCCGAGGGGTTTGGCGATCCGATCCGATCCACCCTAATTGTGTAGGTATCTGTTTTGACAACACGAAGCACACCCCTTCCTTTTCATTTTGATAACTCAACAGTACCTACCTATTAATTGCGTGTTTTACGCTGTCGAGTAGATGGATTTTTGAAAATAATTAAAGCAATGAATGCCAGAAGGAAAGCGAACCGTGCGCTACTCTTTGAACTTACACAATTAAGTTGCTACTAGTTACTAGCTGTCAGAAGCTATACAGTCGATATAAAATGAATCATTTATTTTATATAGCTTATCATCAGTCAAATCATTCGCTATACTCAAATGATATTTTATATCTTGCACCTTACAACGGATGATTAGTCACCATGTTAAATTCTACGGTATTGTAAAAATTTGAATGACGTAAGATAAATCGATTTCCTGCTTAATACTAGTTTTACACACTTGTTGTGTGTATATTAAAGTTAATAGTCCAAGGCCCAATAGCTTCAAGTATTTAAATAACTCATCTCTATATTTTAATTTAAAATTTCGTTATACTTCGTACAATAATGGTAAAGACTGAATTCAGCTTCACCCTAATTTATTTCTAAATTAATAATTACTAATAACTTCAACATGAGTCAGTTATATACGGTAAAGTACTAAGGATGTGTAATACTAGGTATCTATATGAATACAATAGAAGGAAAAATTCAAAATAATCCACATCATTCAATTCTACTTGATGGATCCTTGTTTTACTGTGACAAGTTGACAACTTGTAAACGCAAATCTGTAATATAAATAGATGTGAGATGGATGATTATGATAACGATGTTACGGCGCCGACTTGCTAATTCAAAGGCTTGGACTCGCGTCGCACTTACCTTGTCGCAAGCGCCCTATTGACCTGGCAGATGCCGCACCTGCCATCTCAATCAGTACCGGAACCAATTAAGAATAAAATTTAAGTTGAGACTTACACTGTGGGTACGTATTCTTCTGGAAATTCATTCTTCGTGAACACGTAGAGCAGGCAAGTCTTGCCAACCATACCATCGCCGACCACTGTTATCTTCAGTCTTTTTGTCGTCCCCATGGTACGTGCCGCGACATCCGACAAAGTCAAACACAATATTCACACTAACCGACAGTCAAGTCTATTGTTTTACACTTAATTTTATAACTACAGCTGTTGCATAAAGCAGTCGCGGTGTACTGCTCGCCCGTAACTTGGTCCTTGAATCTTATCACTCAGTGATGTAATGATCTTATCAATCTTATAGAAATACTAATGATAACGAAATGATTGCGGTTGAAACAAGGCGCGCGCGCACACTTTCGCGGTCGAATGCAGAATGTTGAGGTTGACACTTGACTTGAGCATTTACGACGAAGTGTGAATCAGTTCAGCGCTGAGCGCACGCACAGCGACTGGTCGGCTGGACGCGAGCGCCGCGGACTGATATTAGTCTCGCGTGTTACGACCGCGTCAGTCTCGCAGAGTCGCGGACAAAACTGTTTAATTAATTCTATGAACGTATTACGTACAAGCCCAGCCGTAAATGAATTAACGTCACGCAGCTCATAATGTTTACTATTGGCATCATTTAGCGTCACCGCAAGAGAACGCAAGTTGATTATTTACAATTTAAAAATAAAAACAAATGTAGCGTTGACGATTACCAGAATATTAAAGAGGGCTAGGGAGTATAAAGAGCAGTTGACTTTCAGCAAGGTGAGAACAGCATTGCCTGCAGAGTGAGGTCATGGGAAGCGGTTCTTCTTGTAGTATAATTCTATTCGGATTTGGGTATAACTGACTCCAAAGTCGGTTCAAATTCAAAGATATCCAAATCAGCACTAGCAGTTGGTCACCTACTGGCAAGCTTATATTAATAAGGCGGTGGATTAAATTGCGACTTGAGTTTTGGGCCACTGGTCCAGAAAACTAAATGTGATTCGATCTTTCCAAAACGGTGACGACTCTGGATCTTTTGCCAAAGTATTTTATTTTTCGTTTTTTTTTTGGTATTCGATCGTACATGCAGCTTAGCATATATCTCCAGAAAAGGTTCATCCAGAAAGGCTTCCATATGGATATCGTGCGACTTGTGATGAGGGTTTCAGTCGGCGTTGCAGACAGCGTTTCGACCACTTCTCCATATCTCGCATCTATAATGTTTTTGGATTCGGACTGCGTAGCCGGAGTCTGATGGCCCGTATGTTGTACTATATTATGTTGATTGGTTTAAGTATGTTTGAATTTAATATTAAGGACATGGGCCCTAGGAAGCTACCTTGAGGCATCCCTTAGTTGAAATTTAAACCGCTAGATCGCATGCGATACGATCTGGTGTAGGTAAGTACTGAACAGTACCTAATTACTGAACAGAAAATTTTCCTGTTTTAAACAGTATTTCTGATTTCAGAGGCACACATATATGAGATAACAGCTACGAAACAGGGCTTTGGTTTTGGTTCTCAAGGATGGCCATTAGGATTTAAAATTATGTTAATTTTCCAAGCAAAACTAAAAAAAAACAAAATAGATGTTGGTAATAATTTTATTTATTTTCTTAACACAGAAGCTTAGATCAATTACAATACAACATTAGCAACCCTTGGTGAATAACTTATGGCTAAGCCCCAACAAGTATAAAATTGTGATACTAGATTAGTTTGTACATAATTATCAACATTAGTTAAGTACTTTAATACTGATAATTGCAATATAATACTATTCAGTCGGTTAGGTAATTAACATTAAAATAATTAAAATGTTTAGTCACAGCTCATGCAGGTAACTTAGTTAGATTAAAATTGTGTAACTGGTCAGATTAATTCTTTCCATTGTCTAAAGAGAACTGATCCATTCCTCTAAAAATAAGTTCCTCTTTCAGTTTGAGTACTTCTTGTAATAACATTTGATTATTGTGCTCCAGTTTGCTTACTACCCTTTTCAAATGTTTGGTATAATCTTCATTTTCTGATTTCAAACCTTTACATGCCGCATGGGCTGCAAGGGTAGAATGACTATGATTTTCTGAAAAAAGAAATAAAAATGTTCTAAATAAACAATCAAGTTGATGTTAAATGTAAGTAATTAATACATAAATCAAGCAGAGATTTCTGCTCTTATAGCCAAGGTTTACCTTTATTCCTCAGCCTGTCAGTAAGTTTTTCATTTTGCAATTTAAGTCTCGATATTTCATTTTGAAGTTTTCTTTCATTAGTGTCTTTCTGTTTAGTGACTTGCAGCAACTTTGCACGAGTGTCTGTCATCTTGTGCAACATCTCCTCAGAATGATCTGATATCCTCTGTGCTGAAGCTACACAAGCTTTGGACTCATTCTTTTCAGAATTTATCTTTTCTTTCAACCTTCCTACTAAACCCTATTAAAAGAATTATTAGTGTTTTTGAAAAAATAATCTCTTCCTCTTGGTTTAATGAATATACAACAAAATATTTTTTTTACGTACATTGAGTTGTTTATTATTGTGATCCAGTATATGATTCTGTTCATCAAGATTTTCAGCTTTTAGTGATACATTTTTATAAGTTTGTAGCAACAACCACACAGAGTTGATAAGATTCACAAGAGCTTCCGAGTGTAAAGTATTATTGGCAACATCTAAATGTGGATTAAAAATGTAGCTGATGTTGAGTAGTCCGAACTCCTAAAAAAAGGAAGTGGAGTGGGTTATTAAAATTTTACGATAGAAGTACCCAGGTTAAACCAATAATACTTAAATCAATCATAAATACTTACTTCACTGAGGCCAATTAAGCACTCTTTGATATTTTTAAGCGTGCAGGGTTCGTACGCTGTAGCTCTTTTATGTTTATAATTTTGAATTAGTTCTCTAACCTCTTCGTCTAAAGTTTCAAATTCCTCGACGGTAGCCATTGGGACCAATAATAATTGGGACTATTTTATCAAGTTCGTTAACAACAAAAACAAGAGATAATTTAATTGATAGGTTTGTATAACTTTATTTTCAAGCCTTATTTAACTGTTATTAAACTAAAATTAACTAAACCACAACAAAAGAAAAGCGGGAATTATAAATCAGATGTTAATTTTATTGCTCTTTGGTTTACTTCACAGACTACTTAGAGATACGTTTACTTTAGCCAACCTCACGACCACAGACTACTTAGCTCACGACCACTCACGACCATTGAGATAGGAAATATATGGAGGCGCCGCGATGTTCTATACATACATTAGCTTATACAAATATGAGTGAAATACGATACAGAATGTGAAAGATCGTTTTGTTTCATTCTTTCTAATGTAGTAAACGTATTTGATGAAAGAGACAACAATATTTCAGTTGATGACTTAGTGACGGTTGTAGGTACGTGCCATATTCGCCATTTTATGTGACGAATTTTGTGGTTGTGTTCGTGGTAGTCCTACTGTCAAATGGTTGTTTACATATTGTATTATTGAGATTTGTGAGTGTGTGTGTGTTGCTTGATTGACACAACCTTAGAATCGGCGGCCATTTTATGAGACAGTTTGAGGTTTAGGTAGGCACGTTTTTTTCGTAAGTATTTCCAGTCCATATTATTTAGTATGTCTATGCTCACGACTCACGAAAAAATCATGACAATGACAACAAATTGTACGTCAAACAACAAGTATTTTTTTTATATGGCAACCCTTGCATTTTGTCAATTTAGGTTTGTCATCTCGTTTTCATGTGCATCGTGCATCTGGACTGAGGGCCCATTTTTAAATCGTTGTGTAACGAAGTAAGACTTAAAGGGAAGTTAGTTAAAAATAGTAAAAACATAATGCAATGGGCCAAGAATTTCTTAAATGTGAATTAAAACAGTTATGATCAAATTACTTGGGCCCTCAATCCAGACGCGTGCATAAACTGGCATAGCCGAAATCTCAGAAAGTACTATCTCTGCGTTAATCAATTTTATTTAGGAATTTAGTTAAGAATTTCTTAAATATTTTAATCCCTCAATCCTTTAATGTCTTTACTGAGGAATCTGCAAAACATGAATTTATCTGAAGAAATAGATTAATAGGACTTTAATATAGTTTGCTTAGATACTTCTGTGAATTAGTTAAAAAGAAATAATAACTCAAAAGTGAATTGTTAAAAAGTAAATGAGAATCGAATTTTACTAAAACGTCTGAACTGAGAGCCCAATATTTTTGGCTTTATTGACTAGGCTCAACCTCATAGATTATGTGAAATTAAAATAAGTTTTTTTACTATTTTTTTATTAAAATGTAAGTTATTGTCCTTTCTTCTAAATGCAATATATTAAGAGAGCATTGATTTTTTATTTTTTAAGGAGAAAGTTTTGTAGGGTACATATGATTTTGTTACTTTTTTGAACTGATCAGTATATAACCTCATAAAAGCTATTTTTTAAGCGAGTAAAGTAAATATTTATTGTTGGAACTGTCGGAAGTGTCTGTGTTTTTTGTGATGCAATATTTTGAAGGGAAGACAGTGCAATTGTTAGGAAAAGCTATTATTGTATGGGTCTTTTTCGGGCGAGGATATAACAATGAACGTCTTTCTTGGTAATGTACGGTTACAAAGTAACTAATCGCATTATGTAATGGAGAATAACATAAACGACATTACACTGAACACGTATTTTGATCTACACGAACAATCGGTAACTATAACGACTGTATTTCTCTTCAAGTTTTATCAGTCAATCTCACCATCTTTCTTTCTCGATCTCCTTGTGATCTTCACTTGTTCGCGCTAAAAACTAGTGCTTATTGTTATGTCAAGTTAACATCTGTCAGAGTCATTCGAAATCTATAAAAGTGCTGACATTTTAATAGTGCAGTAAATATTAGGTCCTTACCTATGAAATTGGCGTTTTGTCGTACTGGGCACTCGGATCTCAAATATCTCCTCTTTGGTTTGGAATTCCAATTTTAAATTTATACAGCTATTTACTCATGCTTTTGTGTTTGGAAAACCGTAATTCATTTGTTTTTTCCTCTTTTGGTTATTCTTTGCGCCGTTTACAAAATGGAAAACTCGAAATATCGCGTTATTTACGAGTAAGAGTTCCATCGTGGCACCAGTGCTGCAGGATCGGCTCGAAATATTAATGATGTGTATGGCGACGGTGTCGCAAAAGAAAACACAGTGCGTTTATGGTTCCAACGTTTTCGTTCTGGAAATTTCGACCTGCAGAACAAGCCCCGCGGACGGCCGGAAACCAAAGTTGATAATAAAGAAATGAAGGCTATTGTGGAAGCAGATCCATCGCAAACCACGTCCGAGTTAGCTGCAGGCTGCGGTGTTAGTGATAAAACTGTTTTAATCCACTTGAAGCAAATTGGGAAGGTGAAAAGCTTGAAAGGTGGGTAGGTACGGTAAGGTAAGGTACGCGTCGACTGCGTTACATTACTTAACCGGCACAATAATGAAGGGATTTTAAATCGAATCATTACCTGTGATGATAAGTGGATCCTGTACAATAATCGGAAACGTTCATCGTCATGGCTGATACCTGGCAAACCAGCCAAATCCTGCCCCAAGCGAAAATTGACTCAAAAAAATTACTTGTGAGCGTTTGGGGGACTAGTGCTGGTGTCGTTCACTACAGCTTTCTTAAATCTGGCTAGACGATTACGGCGGATGCCTATTGTCAGCAACTGCAAACCATGATGGAAAAGCTAGCTGCTAAACAGCCGAGGCTGGTCAATCGCTCTAGGCCACTGCTGCTGCTTTGATATTGCTTATTTCATTTGAAGAAAATCATGATTGTTTTGCATTTTTCCTTTGTTAATGTTGTTGCTGATTCAACGTCATCGAGAATTGCTGATTACTGGGTTTTAATTTAAGAATATTTTATTATATCTTTAACACTTCACTGCAATGTGCGCAATGACAGAACGGGCAAGGGATGTGGAGGAGTTGCTATTTAGTTAACTCCGTGGAGATATCTGTTACAAGATAGTTGACTAGTCTGCGAGTGTTTACAAAAAAAAATCCGGACACCTTTTTTATTTAAATAAACTTCCTACATACTAATTTACTTTTAGGAGTCTATTATAGTCCAAATTGCAAAATTAATTACTTTTCTTCTTTTTAAGTTTATTTGGACATTCTTGCCGCACTATATGAACATACTCTCACTCTCGGAAACTTCAACACTTTTCTGCTGAAAGGAGATTCGCGCGCCGTAAACGCCAATTTCTTGTCTCTTCTGTTAATATGCACTGACTTCCGTAAAACGCTACTCACAGGGTCCTCACTCTTCTCCTTCTCTATTAGATCTCATTCTAGTTTCCGACCCTAACGAATTAGCCACACATGGACAGCTTCCTGCTCCTTTTTCCTACCAAAACCTTATTTATCTTTCCTTCAAGATTCGACCTCCTAAACGCAAGGCCAAACTTGTTTCTCTTCGTTATTTTAAAAACATTGATTTGGAGCGTTTGAGAGCTGGGGCGGGTGGTATTGAATGGTCTCCAGTATACGCCTGCGAAGATATGGAAACTATGGTGTCAATCTTCAGCAAGACAATGTTGGATTTATATGCGGCACACGCGCCCTTGAAAAAGGTGAGGGTCTAACATCTTCCTGCACCATGGCTATCTCCAGCAATAAAAAAGCAGATGGCTAAGAGAGACAAAGCTAAGCGCCTGTACAGGAAGCGACCGACTGAGGAAAACTGGGTTCTTTAGAAAAGGATGCAAAATCGCTGCAGTCGTCTGTGTAGGAATGCGAAAAGGCACCACATTCCATTCACCAATTGACAACTTCAACCCAACACAAGTATGGCAGTTTTCAAATACTCTTGGTATTGGTAAAGCGTCTAGCAAGAGTTCTTCTGATAAGATGGACCTTAATGTACACTTTTCTAAGGCCCTAATTACTCTCATTGACTATGTTTAATCTTCTACTCTCAACGATCTCTTTAATCTTCCTTTGCCAGTAAAAAACTACTTTCTCTTGCCACCCAATAACTGATCTACACATTTAGAAATGTATCCTTTACATCTCCACTAAAGCGGTAGGTTACGACTCCAAATGTTCTTACCATATTTTAAGTGGAAAAGTTCCTGTCGTTACTCACATAGTTAATTTTCTCCCTTCAATAACTCCTTCCTTCAGCTTGGAAGAAGGCTCACGTCCTACCACTTCCCAAAATTTCTAATCCCTCCTCTCCATCCCAGTTCCATCCAATATTCTTCTCTTGCTTCTAATTTTTTGACGATTTAAACCGTTTATTTGAATAGTTGTTACAAAAAGTTTGTAAGTTAATTGTATGTTTACAATATCAGGCTATTTTTAGGTTACATTTATTTGAAGTAAATAGTTTTCTTATATTTATACCAATCGTAACCGTTTATTTGAATAGTTGTTACAAATAATTTGTAATTAAATTGATGTTACGATACCAGACTATTTTTAGATTACATAATATAAGTGAAGTAAATGTGGTGTGTTGTGTGTGTTTTCGTAAACTTATACCGATTGTGTTTTATTCATCGAAATGAATTTGATTGATCTGCGGATTGTGACATCTCTGGTGCTGCATAGAAACTGTCCATAGAGACGATGACTTATGATATGATTTTCCGTCCAAAAAAGTAACAAAATCATGTATACCCTACATAATTTTCGCTTACAAAAAATTATAAATCAATTTTCTCTTAAAGTGTTGCATTTAGAAGAACGGACGATATGTTATAATTATGTACCTTTGTGCATGAAGTCTAAATAAATAAATAAATAAAATCAAGCCGAAAATATTGGGCTCTCAGTTCAGACGTTTTAGTAAAATTCGATTCTCATTTACTTTTTAACAATTCACTTTTGAGTTATTATTTCTTTTTAACTAATTCACAGAAGTATCTAAGCAAACTATATTAAAGTCCTATTAATCTATTTCTTCAGATAAAATCATGTTTTGCAGATTCCTCAGTAAAGACATTAAAGGATTGAGGGCTCTAGATATACCGCCATAAATCTGTAATGTCATATTCTACAGATTTGGGCATTTCTTAAAATATTTAAGACATTCTTAACTAAATTCCTAAATAAAATTGATTGACCCAGAGATAGTACTTTCTGAGATTTAGGCTATGCCAGTTTATGCACGCGTCTGGATGAGGGCCCAAGTAATTTAATCATAACTGTTTTAATTCACATTTAAGAAATTCTTGGCTCATTGCATTATGTTTTTACTATTTTTAACTAATTTCCCTTTAAGTCTTACTTCGTTACCCAACGATTTAAATATGGGCCCTCAGTCCAGATGCACATCTCGTTTTCGGTTTACCAGCTCAACTCGATTTTATGTTTATGCCGAGTTTTCCCTTTAACCGCTTGGCTAAATAT
The DNA here is from genome assembly GCA_949775005.1 of Orthosia gothica. Classification (NCBI taxonomy): domain Eukaryota; kingdom Metazoa; phylum Arthropoda; class Insecta; order Lepidoptera; family Noctuidae; genus Orthosia; species Orthosia gothica. Next base: position 18,088,760 of record OX459048.1, on the reverse strand, counting down.
CAATTGTCGTGCCCCTAGCGCGAGCCTACAAATCGACAAAATAATACCTACAATAAATAAGGAGGGGCAATCGTTGTATCGATAAAAAAAAGTCAAAGAATTTTTTATGTTTTTATTTTAAATCAGCCTTATGGCTTCTACAAACAGGCGCGACACAAAGAAACCGCTCATGTTTTTGTGTCGCGTGTCGCGCCTGTTTGTAGGACCTTTAAATTAACCACCCTAATCACTTTCTTCGTATCACAATCGTTCATCTTTAAGCTAATAAGTAAATGTTTTTAACAGTTACTAATTGTTTAACCTTACTAAATTCGAATTGTTTACATCACAATAATCTCTTATTAATCGACTAGGTACTTTTTTTCTTTTCTTATAAATCTACCTACAACAGCAATGGCTAAATCTTTGTATCACAATTGTTTAATCTTATTATCTAAATTTTAATTACTTACATCAAAATAATCTCTTATTATTCGACTTTTTCCTTTTCCAACGAACAACATTAATGGAACTTTCCATTCGTTTGATCCGCTTGTGACGTAGGCAGTGGTCGTATTAATGTGACAGCCGCGCTAGACTAACTAGAGAAATATGTTGCAAGCATAGGAGTCAAGGGATGGGAACTAACGTCAAATGTTGGCATTATACAAAGATCGTGAGGGATATTTTTCTTATGAATAATAAGGAAAAGAATTAATAACACAAGGCAATATGTTAAATTTAACTTTATTTGGTATGACACCGTTTATTTTATGCTGAATGATGCATTATACCTGATTATTTAACTGTTTGTTATTTCGTTTTTAAAATGCGCATTGCATTGTATCCCATCCCTATGGTCATATTTATGCGACGCGCGCGATAGACGCCGAAGAAAATTTCAAGCTGCCAATTACTTATTTTTGTTTAAGTTTTTTGAATGCTTAGAGTTATGACACATAATTTTAAGTAATTGTTGTAAATAATAGCTCTATTTAATAATAGTTTTAGTTGTACCACGCAATTAATAGGACGAAAATAGAACGAAAAAATCATGCATGTTCTCTGTCGCAGAAATACGACACGCGCGGTAGGGACACGGAAATATTTGTCGCATATATGCGACACGCGCGGTTAAAGGGTTAACGTACTCATTCGTGGTAATGTAAACGATCTCTTATGTCAAATTGTATACAGATAAAGAGGTTTCTCCTTAACGTCCTCAGACGGTGCTTATCCAATTTCAATACAAATTGACGTTTACGTTAACGCGATTGAGCGTGAGCCCAGTACCTATATAATAGTAATCGTTGAGCGTGAGTAAAGGTAGAAACATACTATTGACATCCCACGCGACGCCACGCCACCCGACGTGACGACACCCGAAGCGTATGTCCGTAAGGATTGAGGAGCCATTTTTTGTATCTTAATAAAATTAATATACTTATTTAGTAGTAAGTTTAAAAATTTTGTAGGTTCGATCCTCGATTTTGTAGTATAATACTTCAAAAGTTATATGGACATAAAGGTGGCTCCTCAATCTAAATGTTTGGATTGAGGAGCCACGTCAGAACTAGGAACATCATGGATTGATATCTATCATAATCTATATATATAAAAATCAAATGCTGTTCGTTAGTCTCGCTAAAACTCGAGAACGGCTGGACCGATTTGAATAATTCTTTTTTTGTTATATTCGACAGAATAAAGGGAAGGTTCAAAAGCAAAAAAAAAAAAAAAAGTTTGGTTGGATAGGGTAGGTAGGTAGAGTAGTGTAGTGTAGGTAGGTAGGTAGGTAGGGTAGGGTAGGGTAGGGTAGCGTAGGGTAGGTTAGGGTAGGGTAGGGTAGTGTAGGGTAGTGTTGGGTAGTGTAGGGTAGTGTTGGGTAGAGTAGTGTAGGATAGGGTAGTGTAGCGTAGGGTAGGGTAGTGTTGGGTAGGGTAGGGTAGTGTAGGGTCGGGTAGGGTAGGGTAGGGTAGGTAGGTAGGGTAGGTAGGTAGATAGGGTAAGTAGGTAGAGTAGTGTAGTGTAGGTAGGTAGGTAGGGTAGGGTAGGTTAGGGTAGGGTAAGGTAGGGTAGGGTAGGGTAGGGTAGGGTAGGGTAGGGTAGGGTAGGGTAGGGTAGGGTAGGTAGGTAGAGTAGTGTAGTGTAGGTAGGTAGGTAGGGTAGGGTAGCGTAGGGTAGGGTAGGGTAGTGTAGGGTAGGGTAGTGTTGGGTAGAGTAGTGTAGGATAGGGTAGTGTAGCGTAGGGTAGGGTAGTGTAGGGTAGGGTAGGATAGTGTAGGGTCGGGTAGGGTAGGGTAGGGTAGGTAGGGTAGATAAATGTTTGATGTTTTTATGGCAAAACAAAGTTTGCCGGGTCAACTAGTTTGGTATAATTTTGTAGTATTTGAGTGTATTTAGTAGACAAAATCTGAGCTCGGTTGCATTAAAATTAAAAAAGTTATCATACATTATATGTGGCTCCTCAGACCATACATACGACTCGTAATTTTTCAAAGAAGCAGTAGTTCAATTAATGCGCAATTTCTTCGTCATTTAGTAGTAAGTATATTAGATTTGTAGGACAAGAATCAGTAATTAAAAATGCGTGCATTGGGAGATATGGCACATTTTAACTGGCTCCTCGCTTCGATAAATAGATATAATGATACTTGTGCCGAAATTTGGAAAAAAAACATTTTATTCTGTATACATTTATACTAAATGTACGTGTAATCCTGCCATAAAAAAGTAAATATCTACGAAGTACATACCAGGCCCCTCAGAAAGTATTGCGAAAAAAAGTTTTTATATATGGGAGACTGGCCAGTTATAATGTTTTTCGAAAATATGATTATTTATAAGTAAAAATAAGTAAGTTCCAATTTCAAAATTTCCCTCCACATTTTTTGCGAGTTAATTCAAAGTATTGTGTCTCACTGAAATATGGATCTGCGCCGGGAACATTTTAGAGCTATGATTTTATACGATTTCAAGTGTCGCCTGAAACCGGATGAATCGTACGATAGACTTCAAATGGCATTCATGGATGAAGGCCCTTCCAAGGCAACCGTGTATCGTTGGTATAACGAATTCAAGCGCGGTCGACCAACTTTGGGGGATGACGAAAGAAGCGGTCGCCCTTTGACGGCTGTTACCGAAGAAAACGTGCTAGCAGTGAAAAATTTAATCCAAGACAATAGGCGAATTACATATCAGGAGATTCAACACATATTGAAGATTGGATCGGGAAGCGTTCACGAGATTCTACACAGCCATCTTCGCGTGAGGAGGATAGTATCACGCTGGGTGCCGCACAACCTCACCGATGCTCAGAAGCAGGCCCGGGTGGAATGGTGCCGTGATATGCTTAACAAATTTGAAGCAGGCTCGTCTCGGCGTGTTTTTAGCGTTCTTATCGTACACTAATATGTGTTTGGTGGTGAGAGGAAATAAATGAAAGATGAGATTCTGTTCACTACTCACGGTTATAATTATGTACACAAACACAGAAACAATCACGGAAGAAGGCACATAATATATCCGTTAGTCATACACGGATAGGATACACCATGGAGAAAGTCTTATGAGTTTAGCAGTTCACAGGTGTACGGTAGTACACGACAGTACACTTAGTAGTATAATCCTGAGGGATTGAGACGTATGTAGTTCACAATCGCAAGGGCTCAAGGTTACGTGGGCTTCGCGACGCATCAGCGAGATTCGACTGAAGGTCAGGTAAGGTTGACGATCGCGCGCTTCGTAGCGCGCCCCCACTCATGCGCATCCACTACGTCACCGCGTGACGTAGATGCAGCGCGTTTCCACGGTACGATATATTTGTGTACGACATAAACAAGCAACATTTATATATATATAAGTGTAAATAGAATTTGTTCATGTAAGTGTCTAATTGTATATGTATTATTTGATATTTATGTGTGTATGTAAGTATAATGTTTATGTATTGTATATTGTGTTGTGTAAGATTAATATTGAGGATCGCCACATCACTCCCCTCCAGAGACCGTCCTACGGGCGATAATAATCCGGGAATCGGATCCTTCGACCAGACCTGGTAATTCTGATAGAAGTGTCCGTGAGCTGATTACGCTGGTCTCGGACATCTTCGTCGGATGGTGGTATGTCTGTTGGTGGGGTGTCTACCAATATGTAGGCGGGTTTTAGGCGGTCCACGGAAACTTTAACCTTTTTACCTTTATTTATTATTGTAAAGGTTTTGTCGCCTTTTTGTACCACTTCGTGAGGACCGGTGTATGCTGGTTGCAATGAACCTCTAAGCGCATCGTCCCTGAGGAATATGTGGCTTGAGGTAGCGAGGTCCTTGTGGACAAATATTTTGTCCTTGGAATGACGTGCAGCTGGAGTGGGCTGCAATTTTGCTGCAAACGAGCGTAAACGGGTGGTGAACTCCGAGATGTCGGTAGTGCCGCTGTAACCCGGGCTGAAAAATTCGCCCGGTAGTCGTAAAGGCTCACCATATAGGAGTTCTGCCGAAGAAGTATGAAGATCCTCTTTAAGAGCGCTCCGGACACCCAGTAGAACCAAGGGTAGGGATTCTGTCCAGTTTTGGTCTGCGTGGCACATTATCGCCGTTTTTAGTTGCCTGTGGAATCGTTCCACCAGGCCGTTGCATGCTGGGTGGTAGGCTGTGGTCTTCCGATGTTTGAATCCGGCTATTTTGGCTAAACATTGGAACAGTGCGGATTCAAATTGCCTTCCTCTGTCTGTGACAATATCCGTTGGACAACCAAAGCGGGCAATCCAGTTGGTCAGCAATGCTTTACCAACTGTCTCAGCGGTAATATCTGCTATCGGTACCACTTCTGGCCACCTAGTGAAACGATCCACGGCCGTAAGGCAGTACCGGTATCCCTGTGATGGTGGTAGTGGACCTACTAAGTCGATGTGCACGAAAGCAAATCTAGCACGGGGTAATTCGAATGTGCCCAATGGTGTTGACACATGGCGATTTACCTTAGTGCGTTGACAGCTGAGACACGTTCGTGACCATTGTCGACAATCTTTGCGGACTCCAGGCCAAACGTATCGCTGGGCAACTAATTTTGCGGACGTGTTTGCCCCTGGATGGCTGAGGCTATGAAGGCTCTCAAAAATTTGCCGTCGAAAGGGTTTGGTCACGAATGGTCTAGGAATGGCAGTACTCACGTCACAGAGTAACTCGACGGGACTGCCGTCGATTTTTAGCCTCTTAAGTTGAAGTGATGTTTGCGACTGTAGGAGTTGCAATAGTTCCGGGTTGGTAGTTTGGGACTTGGCGAGAACTTCGAAATCGACTGGGGTTTGCAGTTCACTGACGCGGGACAATGTATCGGCGACAATATTATCCTTGCCGGAAATATGTTGAATGTCCGTTGTGAACTGCGAGATAAAGTCGAGGTGTCTATACTGACGCGGAGCACAGTTGTGCTTTCGCTCGTGGAACGCGTATATCAACGGCTTGTGGTCAGTATAGACGGTGAAGTGTCTTGCTTCCAGCATGTGGCGGAAGTACTTTATACCTTCATAAATAGCGAGGAGCTCACGATCGTATGGCGAGTACTTCTGCTGAGCGGGGCTCAGCTTCCGTGAGAAGAAGGCGAGCGGTTGCCATTGCTCGTCCTTGTACTGTTGCAAAACTGCGCCCATTGCCAGATCAGATGCGTCTGTAACTAGGGCGAGCTTCGCTTGGTAGTCAGGGTGTGCAAGCAATACTGCGTTGCAGAGGCTGTCCTTGCTCATATTAAAGGCGGTGAGGGCCTCGCCTGTAATTTCCACAGGATGTTGGCCTTTTACTGAGCCAGTCAGCAAGGCGTTAAGGGGACCTTGAAATTTTGCGGCTTTGGGTATAAACCGCCGGTAAAAGTTCAACATCCCTAAAAAACGCCTAAGCTCCCTAACAGTCTTAGGTATAGGGAAGTCCTTGATGGCTTCCACTTTGGATGCCAAGGGCCTGGTACCGGCCGCAGAGACACAGTAACCTAAAAATGTGACTTCGTCTGCTCCGAATACACACTTCGCAGTGTTAATGATGATGCCATATTTCTGCATCCGGGTGAAGAGCTGATGCAGGTGGTCCTCGTGCTGCTTCTGGTCTTTCGAGAAGATCAAAAAATCGTCGAGGTAACAATAACAGAAGTCAAGCCCGCGCGTCATTTCATCGACAAACCTCTGAAATGTTTGACCTGCGTTCCTCAGACCAAAGGTCATATAAGGGAACTCGTACAGGCCAAACGGAGTTGTTATGGCTGTCTTCTGAATGTCGTCCTCACTGACCGGTATCTGGTTATATGCCTTAACCAGGTCAATGGTTGAGAAGACCTTGCAGCCAGCTATGCTGTGGGTAAGGTCGTGGACATGTTTTATAGGATACCTGTCGGGTATAGTCCTCGCGTTGAGTAGCCTGTAGTCACCACAGGGTCGCCAGCTGTTGTCCTTCTTTGGCGCTAAATGAAGGGGTGAAGACCAAGGGCTCTCCGATGGTCGAGCGGTGCCATTGCTAAGCATGATCTCAAACTCCTGCTTAGCGATCTGCAGTTTGTCTGGAGCTAACCTGCGAGGGGGACAAGAGATGGGCGGGCCGGGCGTGGTGCGTATGTGGTGTACTGTGTGGTGTGTGGTTTGTCGGGGAGTGCCAGCGGGTCGCGTGATCTCGGGGTACTTATTCAGTATTAAGTGATACCTCGAATCTCCAACTGAGACCTTAACTGAACACGTCGCGAAGCCTTTGCAACCGATGCTGTAACAAACATTGAGGTGGTTTTGTCCACCAAGCGTCGGTTTCTGATGTCAACAAGTAGATCGTAAAAGCTTAAAAAATCTACACCAATGATCGGCTTGGTGACATCAGCTACAATAAACCGCCATGGGAAGTTACGGCGCAAACTAAAATCTAAATTTAGCTGTAGATAGCCGTAAGTATCAATGATAGACCCATTAGCGGCCGATAATTGGTAGTTCGACTTAGCACGCCGTTCATGTAGAACATGCCGCGGAAACACACACAAATCACTACCAGTGTCCACTAGAAACTGTGTCTTTGATGTTCGGTCCGTGACGAAGAGGCGACCTGTGGACGTCAGACAGTCGTCAGCCGCCATTACCGACTGCCTTTTAAGTTTCCCGACTCCTCGTAATCACACGGCTTAATGCATATGCGAGCGTTGTTTCCGTACTTAGAGTGGTAAAAGCATAGCGGATGCTTTTCGTGGCTTGACTGGGACCGCTGTCTGGATCCTCGACGCTGTTGGTGGTTCGGGCGCGATTGCGATCGAGGTTTCCTGCTGAGCTGCATCGTCAGGTACCTCACGGCCTTCTTTAATTCGGCGATATCGTTCGCCATCTCGTGCATGCTCGGACCTGGCGCCGACGCTGCGGCGACTTGGCACGGGGTCACGATGTCCTGAACCCTGTCAGCCAGATCTGCTAATTCCTCCAGGGACGTGAGTGGCTGTGAAGCCAGCAGTGTCTGTATGTTGGCCGACAGTCGGCTGCTCCATATTGTCCGGAGAAAATCCTCAGGGACGCTCGGTCCAGCCAAACTTTGGAGGTGACGTAGGAACTGTGAGGGCTTGCGATCTCCGAGCTCTTCGTGGAGTAGAAGCTGCTTCACTTTCTTCTCATGCGACGCGGTCAGTCTCTTAATAAGCTCCTGTTTGAGCTTCTCATATTTGTTTTGCTCCGGTGGTTTAAGAACAATATCCCTTATTTGTTTGGAGTACTGGTGCTCAAGACTGCCGATGACGTGGTTAAATTTTGTCGCGTCGCTGGTAATATTTGCGTTCGCGAACTGAGCCTCCACTTGTGCGAACCAAACTTCTGGGTCGTCCGGCCAAAATGGTGGTATTCGTACCGCGACACGGCAAATGTCGGATGGCTCGTCAATGGAAACGCGCCTGGCACGCCTTGCGCGCCGAGTTTTTTGTCGAGAGCGGGTACCTCCGAACGATTTTACGGTGTCACTGCTATCGCTCTTCGCGCTACTGCATTTTTCTTCCATGGTTGGAAAAAAAAATGTTCACGTCCCTTTCAGGGCGAATGTAGTTACCTAGCCTTCTTGGCGTGATCACGTCGGGGTCACCAGTTTAGCGTTCTTATCGTACACTAATATGTGTTTGGTGGTGAGAGGAAATAAATGAAAGATGAGATTCTGTTCACTACTCACGGTTATAATTATGTACACAAACACAGAAACAATCACGGAAGAAGGCACATAATATATCCGTTAGTCATACACGGATAGGATACACCATGGAGAAAGTCTTATGAGTTTAGCAGTTCACAGGTGTACGGTAGTACACGACAGTACACTTAGTAGTATAATCCTGAGGGATTGAGACGTATGTAGTTCACAATCGCAAGGGCTCAAGGTTACGTGGGCTTCGCGACGCATCAGCGAGATTCGACTGAAGGTCAGGTAAGGTTGACGATCGCGCGCTTCGTAGCGCGCCCCCACTCATGCGCATCCACTACGTCACCGCGTGACGTAGATGCAGCGCGTTTCCACGGTACGATATATTTGTGTACGACATAAACAAGCAACATTTATATATATATAAGTGTAAATAGAATTTGTTCATGTAAGTGTCTAATTGTATATGTATTATTTGATATTTATGTGTGTATGTAAGTATAATGTTTATGTATTGTATATTGTGTTGTGTAAGATTAATATTGAGGATCGCCACATGTTTACGACATCGTTACAGGTGATGAGTCCTGGATTTATCAATACGACCCAGAAACCAAGCGCCAGTCGACTGTTTGGGTGTTTCAAAATGAGCCAACGCCTACCAAAGTGAAGCGATCTAGAAGCGGGGGTAAGATTTTGATCGCTAGCTTTTTTAATTTGACTGGCCACTTGGTATCAATTCCCTTACGGGATCAAAGAAGCATTAATGCCGAATGGTATACTACCAAATGTTTGCCAGAAGTTTTCTCTGTTATAAGCAACAAGCGACCAAACACAGGGCTCCGCGGGCTACTGCTCCACCACGACAATGCACCTGCGCACACCGCACTCAAAACGAGGGACTTCCTGGACAGCACGCCAGTCAAACTCCTGGGTCACCCTCCTTACAGCCCTGATCTAGCACCGTGTGACTTCTTTTTATTCCCAAAAATAAAAAATCAGCTCAAAGGGATACAATTTTCGTCGCCGGAAGATGCGCTGGCTGCGTTCGAGCAGGCTGTAAACGAGGTGTCTGCGGCGGACTGGAAAAAGTGTTTTGAAAACTGGTTTAGGCGCATGAATCTTTGTATAGAGGCTGGTGGAAAGTACTTTGAAAAGATTTAATAAAAATATATGTACGTATAGAACAATTTTTTTTAGTTTCGCAAAACTTTCTGAGTGTCCCACGTATAATGATAACTTTTTTAATTTTAAAGCAATTGAGCTCAGATTTCGTCTACTAAATACTCTCAAATACTACAAAATCATACCAAATTATGATAAATATTAATCCATGACGTTCCTAGTTCTGACGTGGCTCCTCAATCCAAACATTTAGATTGAGGAGCCACCTTTATGTCCATATAACTTTTGAAGTATTATACTACAAAATCGAGGATCGAACCTACAAAATTATTAAACTTACTACTAAATAAGTAAATCAATTTCATTAAGATACAAAAAGTGGCTCCTCAAAGTGGGTTGATCCCGCGGTCGGGGCATCTCCCAAAGAGATCCCGGACAAGAGAAGTTCCCGAAGGCCAAAATCCCAGGCTCAGGGTAATCCAGATACCATCATCCTATGTGCTCATCATCCAACAAAAGCCATCCCTCCTTTATCCACACAGATCCCGTCGATCCTTAAATCCCTTTTTTTTTTTTTTTTTTTTTTCGGGGTGGAAAATCCTTTTTGGATGTCCTCCGCCCTGGGGAGGGCGGAGGGGTCTGTCAGATTCTTACTGACTAAAAACCACCCCGGTGTTCCGCCTCACACCTAAACCGGGGATCACGGGAACAACGATACTTCCGCAACCCCCGGCTAGTGCCGGCCCGCCTCTGCGGGCCACGACCTCGAGTTGGGGGGGGAGTGAGGTGTTGGACTCCCCCCGCGACGTCTAAGAGGGGCGCGCGTGGAACACTACGCGCCACCACCTCGGGTCCTGATATGTGGGGGGCGACGGACGTCCCCGAGTCCGTCGCCCCTGGACCCATTTAGGGGGGCTGGAAGAGGGCGTTGTCTGCCCTCCGCCGACGCCCGGCGCGTCTGCTGCGGATCGGGTTAGCGGATGAGATCTCCCTCTCCCTTTCCGCAGCCTCCTTCTGCGAGACGACTGTTTCGCAGAAGGATACCACCGCGTCCCAGGACTCCGCGCTGCCGACCATAGACTCGACTACAGCCGGCAGCGACAGGTCACTGCCTACTTCAGAGATGAGGGCACGGCGTGGCTCCTCCCAAGCGGCACACTCTGCCAGCGTATGCCGCGCCGTGTCCTCCCGGCAGTCGACGCAGTGGTGACACCGGGCGATCCTTAAATCCCTAGGTCAACTCCCAGGCCTAGGGTGACCCCCCAAAGAACCCACACCCATATCCATAAAATTCCTTCCCTCCTATCCCTCAATCCCGTCGCTCCCAGAGGAAGGGTAACCTCTGTTCCAAAAAAGCCCACCCCCCAATAAATGAAAAAAATGCAGAATGACAACAAATCTACCCAGGTGGGTCCCGGCCAAGCCGGGGAATCCCACACCGCTTCGGCGGTTAGCTCCCATCGTATTATGGGGGGAGCATCAAACTGCAACATTAATACATTAATGCCGCGCTTCAATGCGCGGATGGCAGCTGATTTAGCGCCCAATCCACAGGCAGCGAATAACGCGCCCACAAACCCGACCCTGGCAGCGACTAACGCGCCCTTAAACCCGGCTGCGACCAACGCGCCAGTACCCACGACACGGTGTATGCCCCCCGCGAACCTCTGGCAACAGAGCATTACGCGGAGCGGCTCCACCCTCGCAGACACTGACCAACACGATAAGACTGACACGAGGAAGGACGACAGACCTGGCAGTACTCTCACGGCTGTAGACGATGAAGTACGCCTGGAAAAGCGCGGAAAAATCCCAGCCCGAGTAAAAGAAGTAGGCGACCGAGAGCGTAGTTCTCGCGAAGGCAACAGCCAGCGCGAAGCGCAATCGGACGCTGAAGGGTGGGTACTCGTTCAGCCACGAGTACGCGCAGGGGCAACCCAGCGCGGAAAGGGGCCGAACGCGGGGCCACGCGACCGGCCGCAAGCACGCGAAGGGGAAACCCAGCGCGACAAACGGCCGGACGCGGGGCCACGCGACCAGCTGCAAGTACGTGCAGGGGAAACCCAGCGCGGAAAGCGGCCGGACGCGGACCCAAGCGAGCGGGGGCAGATACGCGAAGGGGCAACCCAGCGCGAAGAGCCGCCGCAAGTGAAAACACCTGCCGGGGCCGCCGCCCGACCCCAAGACACCGACAGAACGCACACCAGACCTAAACGCAGGGGCAAGCGCTCCCATGCCTCACGCCGGGCGTTGCTAGCATCCAACGCCGAGGCAGGCACCGCAAACCCGAATCCTGCACCAAGCGGGACGGGGAAGACGGAGAAGAGGACGCGCCCCGACGACACGGCCTCACCCAGTACGCTCCAGGGGAACGCCAAGCGCGTAAGAACACACTCCGCACACGGGGGGCAGAGAACCTACGCGCGGGCCACAAAGGACATTCCTGCGCGGCTGGCGGTAGCAATCTGCCTTCCCCACCCCAGTAGAGAGCTAACTAGGGAGGAGGCCGAACACATTAAGACCGCCCTAGAAGACAGACTCATGGACGCGGACCCGTCGACACCACTCCCGGCCTTCCGCGGATATCCACGGATAGCGGATGGCACGGTGCAGATATGGTGCGAAGACGAGAACGCCCTGACCTGGCTGACCCAAAACGTGCCCCAAATAAAACTCCCCGATAACGACCAGACGCTGACGGTACTGAGACAGACTGACGTGCCCACCCGTGTCCGAGCCTCTCTCTTCGTCCCTCACTACAGAGGTGATGTGGGCAGACTCCACGGTATTCTGATGCGTCAGAATACCTGGTACAACATCGCGAGGTGGTCACTATACGTGGGACACTCAGAAAGTTTTGCGAAACTAAAAAAAATTGTTCTTTAAGTACATATATTTTTATTAAATCTTTTCAAAGTACTTTCCACCAGCCTCTATACAAAGATTCATGCGCCTAAACCAGTTTTCAAAACACTTTTTCCAGTCCGCCGCAGACACCTCGTTTACAGCCTGCTCGAACGCAGCCAGCGCATCTTCCGGCGACGAAAATTGTATCCCTTTGAGCTGATTTTTTATTTTTGGGAATAAAAAGAAGTCACACGGTGCTAGATCAGGGCTGTAAGGAGGGTGACCCAGGAGTTTGACTGGCGTGCTGTCCAGGAAGTCCCTCGTTTTGAGTGCGGTGTGCGCAGGTGCATTGTCGTGGTGGAGCAGTAGCCCGCGGAGCCCTGTGTTTGGTCGCTTGTTGCTTATAACAGAGAAAACTTCTGGCAAACATTTGGTAGTATACCATTCGGCATTAATGCTTCTTTGATCCCGTAAGGGAATTGATACCAAGTGGCCAGTCAAATTAAAAAAGCTAGCGATCAAAATCTTACCCCCGCTTCTAGATCGCTTCACTTTGGTAGGCGTTGGCTCATTTTGAAACACCCAAACAGTCGACTGGCGCTTGGTTTCTGGGTCGTATTGATAAATCCAGGACTCATCACCTGTAACGATGTCGTAAACACGCCGAGACGAGCCTGCTTCAAATTTGTTAAGCATATCACGGCACCATTCCACCCGGGCCTGCTTCTGAGCATCGGTGAGGTTGTGCGGCACCCAGCGTGATACTATCCTCCTCACGCGAAGATGGCTGTGTAGAATCTCGTGAACGCTTCCCGATCCAATCTTCAATATTTGTTGAATCTCCTGATATGTAATTCGCCTATTGTCTTGGATTAAATTTTTCACTGCTAGCACGTTTTCTTCGGTAACAGCCGTCAAAGGGCGACCGCTTCTTTCGTCATCCCCCAAAGTTGGTCGACCGCGCTTGAATTCGTTATACCAACGATACACGGTTGCCTTGGAAGGGCCTTCATCCATGAATGCCATTTGAAGTCTATCGTACGATTCATCCGGTTTCAGGCGACACTTGAAATCGTATAAAATCATAGCTCTAAAATGTTCCCGGCGCAGATCCATATTTCAGTGAGACACAATACTTTGAATTAACTCGCAAAAAATGTGGAGGGAAATTTTGAAATTGGAACTTACTTATTTTTACTTATAAATAATCATATTTTCGAAAAACATTATAAATGGCCAGTCTCCCATATATAAAAACTTTTTTTCGCAATACTTTCTGAGGGGCCTGGTATAGGGCGACTGCCATCGGTGGCGACCGATACGGGACATACTTGACCCTGGGGCTGCCACCGGAGGAAGCCGAAAGGGTCCTGGGGCGGGAGCGACGGATATCGTACCTACTAGGGTCGATATACGTGCGCTTCTGGCCCACGACCCGCCCCCCCGACACCCAGACCGGACCGGTATCCTAGTATGGACTCCAGTCTCTCACAAAGGGTCATATTTTTATGCTTCTTTTTTGTTGGTTTTATATAAATTTAGTATGTAAGTATATACTGATGTGAACCTTTGTGAATAGTAAAATAAAGGATTTATTATTATTAACGGCGACAGAGCCGACGACGACACAGACGAGCGACACGGACATTGTCCAAATCGAGGAGGAGATGGCCCGAGCGGCAATGGCCGATGTCGCCGAACCAACACTACCCGCATCACCCGGCTGGAACGAGCAGCTTCTTGCATCGTCGCCGGGGGACACACACGACGATGAGCAATACCGGGAGGTGGAGATGGAAGGCTTATCCGATGGATCCGTCCACGACTAAATCCACTCCACCTCCATCAACACCCCTCAACATCATCCAAACAAACCTCCAGCATAGCCAGACTGCCACAGCTAGCTTACGCAGGGCACTGGAGGTAAAGCACCGAACTATCGCACTGATTCAAGAGCCGTGGATCAGGAACAACAGAATATATGGCCTCGGTAACATCGGAGGTAAGATAATTCTCGACACACAGGGCTTAGATAAGCCAAGAACCTGCATCTACATACCCAAAGAAATTCCCTTTACGCCACTGACCCAATTTTGTTCCAGAGACCTGACAGCTGTCAGGCTCCAAACTGAAGGTAGCGTTCCGGATGTTGTACTAGCCTCGGCATACATGCCAGGCGAGGACACAGACTGCCCGCCAAAGGAGTTGGCCGACCTGGTGCAGCACTGTGAGCGCGCCGGTTTGGACCTGATCATCTGCACTGACTCTAACGCTCATCACCCGCTCTGGGGCAGCGACACACCGAACTCCAGAGGAGAGGTACTATCCACCTTTTTATTCTCCACTAATCTTAACATTGTTAATCGCGGCTCAGAACCCACCTGGGTCACGGTCCGTGGACAAACAATCATAGACCTAACACTCGCTACAGAAAACGCGACAAGCCTCATCACAAACTGGCACGTATCGGACGAGCCTTCTTGCTCAGACCACAGAAGGATCCGCTTTACACTAACTACAAACACCAAAAAACCCGCACCGAGGCGAAACCCGAGGCGCACCAATGTGCCCGGGTATAAAAACCTTCTGGCCTCGCTTTTAGCTGGACACCTAGCACTGGTAACCATAAGGGACCAAGCACAATTAGAATACACCGTAACACAACTATCCAAATACCTAATTGAAGCTTACCACGCATGCTGTAAATCAAGAGCGCCACAGAGCAGGAACGAAAGGAACCCCTGGTGGAACGCTGAACTTGGTAAACTCAGAGAAACGCTACGTAAGCAATTTAACAGAGCAAAAAACACGAGACTCCCGGAAGACTGGGAGTTATACAAAGACACCCAATATGCATACAAAAAACAGATAAGAACCGCCAGGAGGATGGCATGGCAGAAATTCTGTGAATCCATTGAGACTAATAATGAAGCCGCCAGGGTACGGAAGATACTATCAACCGATCAGGACCGAACCCTCGGCACGCTGAAAAAACCCGACAACTCATACACATAAAATGATCACGAGACCAGCAAGGTCCTCCTCGAAACTCATTTCCCGGACTGCCAAATCCTGGAGGACAGGATGTGGGAAACTGACACCGAATGGACTCCAACGGACCAAGATTGGTCAAGAGCCCAAAATATAGTAACAGTAGACCGGATAAAATGGGCTATCAACACATTTCAACCTTTCAAGTCGGCAGGGCTGGATGGCATCTTCCCAGCCCTGCTGCAGTGGGGGATAGATCATCTAACACCATGGCTGTTGGAGATTTATCGGGCCAGCATAGCACTTAGGTACATACCTCTTGCATGGCGAGAGGTAAAAGTCACCTTCATACCCAAACCTGGAAAAACTGATTACACACAACCCAAGGCATATAGACCTATAAGCCTCACATCCTTCTTACTGAAAACCCTCGAAAGACTTTGTGATAGGCACATTCGCGATGGGCCTCTCCGGGTAAAACCACTTCACAAACAACAGCATGCGTACTCCACAGGCAAATCAACAGAATCCGCGTTGCACAACGTGGTCTCCAAAATTGAATGTGCAGTGGACCATGAATGCTCAGCACTGGCTGCCTTCATTGATATTGAGGGCGCTTTCGATAAGACCACTTTCAACAGCATAAACACGGCCCTCGACAGACATAGCATAGACCCGACCCTAGGAGGCTGGATCACCAACATGCTCAAACTGCGAGCGGTCCAAGTCACGGTTAACAACACCAAAAGGGCCGTCGTCGCGAAGGGCTGTCCACAGGGGGGCGTCCTTTCGCCACTCCTGTGGAACCTGGTAGCGGACAGCCTCATCAAAACACTCAACGACAAAGGTTATTTCACTGTCGGCTACGCGGATGATATAACAATAATAATAAATGGAACCCATGAAAACACCCTATGCAATCTCATGCGTCAAGCCCTAAAACTGGTAGAGAAATGGTGCAGTGAGCACCAACTCTCAGTGAACCCCACAAAAACGGAACTAATCCTCTTCACAAAAAAGAGGAAACCAATGACAATGCAACTACCAAAATTCTTTGGAACAACCCTAAGCCTTTCAACTGAAACCAAGTACCTGGGAATCTATTTGGACAAACAATTGAACTGGGCGAAACACATGAACTATATCACCACAAAAGCCAGCATATCCCTGTGGCAGTGTAAGAGACTGCTGGGCAGGAATTGGGGGATCAGCCCCATGGTCACCCACTGGCTATACACCACAGTCATCCGACCAATCATTACATACGGCTCGTTGGTCTGGTGGCCCAGGACAGACCTCAGTACAGCACAAAAAGATCTAGAAAAACTGCAGCGGTTTGCTTGCATTGCAATAACTAGCAGTATAAGAACTACGCCCACGGCCGCCCTACAGGCAATGCTGGGATTGCCACCTCTGCATCTTATCGTGCGGGAGGAGGCAGCCCTGGCTGCTTTTAGACTCCATCTATCAGGTACCCTAAATAAAGACTCCAGAGTTAAGCACACACGCATTAAGGAGGACGCACTCAAACGAAAACCTATGTTAGCGTCACCATGCGACAAAGCCCCAAAAACACACCACTTTCATAGGCACTACAACATAATACTTACAGAAGAACGATGTGACTACTCAGGCTCGAAAGAGATGAGAGTATACACCGACGGATCGAAGACGAACTCCGGTACCGGAGTCGGAGTCTTCTCACACGACCTAAATATAAACATATCCAGACCGCTAGGAGGGTTCAACACCGTCTATCAGGCGGAGTGTGTGGGCATTATACTAGCGGTCCATGCCTTAGAAGCCAGGAGGGTTACGGACACTCGCATACGCATACTCTCCGACAGCGCTTCAGTCCTCCAATCTTTACGGAAAAAATATATTACATCAAAACTAATACTAGAATGCCACAACGCACTAGAACAAATAACTGTATCTAGTCGTAACACGATAACACTGCAATGGATAAAGGGACACAGTGGATCGCTGGGTAACGACGCGGCTGACGAGCTTGCGAGACGCGGATCTAGCACGGCGGTCTATGGACCCGAGCCTGTTGTACCCATCCCCTTCAACCAAATACGCAGGTGGCTACAGGAATTCACCCAGACACAGGCAGAGAACTGGTGGACCTCGGCACCAGGCTGTAGGCAGTCCAAGGAAGCTCTGCCCTCTTTGGATAGTAGACTTACCAGACGTTTACTACGCCTGGACAGGAATAGCCTGCGCCTGATGACGGGGACCATCACGGGACACTGCTCACTTAACAAACACTTCCACACAATAGGCATAACGGACAGTCCTCTGTGCAGGGCATGCATGGAGACTGAGGAAACCGTCACGCACGTTCTCTTCGAATGCACAGGGGTCACCAATATAAGAACACAAACCCTCGGGTCGCCCAGAACTTACACGGACGTTCTAGGAAAACCAGGAGCCCTAATCAGCTTCTGGAGGGAGGTGGGCTGGCTGGAATAATCCACCCAACGGCCGCCATGGCCCACGCACAATGGTCCAGCTGAAGGACTAAGTGCGGAAACCAAACCCCCATAACATAGGACATAGATAGTGGCTCCTCAATCCTTACGGACATCGAAGCGTACCGTGCACTTATACAACACCCCACGTGATGGTACAACACGTTTCACCACAGACTACTTAGAGATACTACGTATCGCTTCACTATTATAGTATCATAGCCATATTGCCAGGTCTAGTTTCTGTTTTATCCCAAGTCTGGGGGGTGACCATAAGCTCTTAGAGTAAGGTTATTTTGAGTGTGTGTAAGGGACAGATGTATATGACGTGTATACATCTGTCACTTACTCGATATCAAAATAACCTTACTCTAAGAGCTTATGGTCACCCCCCTGATCTCAATTTACCCTAGATTTTAAGTTAAATGAAAAAGAATCTCTTTTTTTTAATTTGCCGTCCCTCTCTGTACTATCTATATATGATACATTTTATGCAAGATCATACATAAGTCGAGACATTGCAATCTTTAATATAATTACAGACCAGTTTTACTATAAGATTATGTGAAAAAATAAAAAAACTGGTTATTTTGGGCTTTATAATTTCGTACCGTAGACTATGATAGGCGTATCGACAAAGAAGTTTTAAGAAATTGCGTTAAGTTAATAATTTCTATTATAGCATAAACATAAAAATTACCATCACCGAGTTTGTACCCTCATCATCATTTCAGCCGAAAGACGTCCACTGCTGGACATAGGCCTCCCCCAGGCGTCGCCACATTGACCGATCCCGTGCGTCTCGCATCCAGCGCCTTCCCGCAACCTTAACCAGGTCATCGGTCCACCTAGTGGGAGGCCTTCCAACGTATCGTCTTCCAGTTCGCGGTCGCCACTCCAGAACTTTTCGGCCCCATCGGCCATCCGTTCTGCGAGCAATGTGCCCTGCCCACTGCAACTTAAGTTTGGCAATTCTTCGGGCTATGTCGGTAACTTTGGTTCTCCTGCGGATATCATCATTTCTGACGTGATCACGCAAGGAAATGCCGAGCATAGCCCTCTCCATTGCCCTTTGGGTGACTTTAAGCTTTCTGATAAGGCCCATTGTGAGCGACCACGTCTCGGTCCCATAGGTGATCACTGGCAACACACACTGGTCATAGACTTTTGTCTTGAGACACTGCGGTAAATTGGACGAGAAGATACCACGCAACTTCCCGAACGCCGCCCAGCCGAGTCGGATTCGACGGTTGACCTCTTTCTCGAAGTTGGACCTACCCAACTGGACCGTTTGTCCCAGGTAAACATAATCGTCTACAACTTCAAGTGTAGAGTCTCCGATCTTGATAGGAGTGGGTGTTACATGGGCGTTCATCATGACCTTGGTTTTGTCCATGTTCATTTTAAGACCCACTCTTTCGGAAGCTCTACTAAGGTCATCGAGCATTTTACTGAGGCTCTCCATGGTCTCAGCCATGATCACTATGTCGTCGGCAAACCGAAGGTGAGTGATGTACTCGCCATTAACGTTGATGCCAAGCCCCTTCCAGTCCAGAACCTTGAAGACGTCCTCCAGCGCAGCAGTGAACAGTTTCGGAGAAATTACGTCTCCCTGTCTTACGCCGCGCTGGAGAAGGATTGGTTTCGAGGTCTGATCCTGAAGACGGACTGACATGGTGGCGTTTTTGTACAGACACTTCAACACCTCAATGTACCGGTAGTCGATCTGGCACCGTTGGAGAGACTGCAGTACAGCCCAAGTCTCGATCGAATCGAAGGCTTTCTCGTAGTCCACAAACGCTAAACAGAGAGGCAAGTTATACTCTTCGGTCTTCTGTATAACCTGCCGCAGCGTATGTATGTGGTCTACGGTGCTAAAGCCTTTTCGGAATCCGGCTTGTTCGGGAGGCTGGAAATCGTCAAACCTGCGCGCGAGACGATTCGTGATGACTCTTGAAAACAACTTGTAAACATGGCTAAGAAGCGAGATGGGCCTATAGTTCTTCAGCCGGGCATTGTCGCCCTTCTTGAAGAAGAGTACCACCACACCCCTGCACCATGCCTGTGGCGTTTTGCCCTCGAGTATGACGAAATCAAAAAGCTTCTGAAGGGCCTTGAGGACCGGTTTTCCACCCGCCTTCAAGAGTTCAGCCGTGATTCCGTCATCACCCGGCGCCTTGTTGTTTTTAAGCTGTTTCAGAGCCATCCCAATCTCGTACAGGCTGACGTCCGGGATATCTTCGGTATAGTGTCGGGTCAATCTAGCTCTTGGGTCGTTTGCTAGATTCGCAACGGGTTTACTGGTTGACGTGTACAACTGCCCATAGAAACTCTCGATCTCCCTCAGAAGCTCCGGTTTGGCGGATACAATCCTGCCATCATCGGTCTTCAGTTTCGTGAGCTGGCTCTGCCCAATAGACAGATCCCTTGAAAACACCTTGGAGCCTTTATTTCGCTCAATCGCGTCTTTAATACGCTCGGTATTAAAGCGGCGGAGGTCTCTTTTCAAGGATTTAGAGATCTGTCTATTGATCTGCCGGTATTTGCACGCCTCATCTGAAGACTGCAGGATCATCTCACGCCTCTCCTTCATAAGCTTGAGGGTATGATCAGAGAGCTTTTTGTTTCTATCTGTACGACGGGTCTTGAAAAACTTAGACCCGACCGTATGGACAGCTTCCACGAACCCGTCGCTGTATTCGTCCACGGAGCTCCCCAGGCACTCGAAACGATTCTGGAGTTCGAGCTGAAAGCTCTCGGGGTTTTGGACCTGGACCTGTGCTGGACGGAGCGTGGACTTCATCAGTCGAGACCTTTCAAGCTTAATATTAATGTTCAATGTGCCTCTTACCATGCGGTGATCGCTCCCGGTTTTTACCGAATTGATCACAGAGACATCATTGAACATTTGCTTCTTGGTTGACATGATGAAGTCGATCTCATTTTTTGTTGCACCATCGGGGCTCTGCCAGGTCCACTTCCTGTGTTCACGCTTTTTGAAGAAGGAGTTCATCATATAGAGGCCCTCCTTCTCCATAAAACTGGCCAGTAGGTGACCCCGGTGGTTCCGTCGTCCAACTCCAAATTGCCCCACTTGCAGCTCATCCTCGTCTCGTTTGCCCAGTTTCGCGTTGAAGTCCCCCATGACAACGGTGAAGTGAGTTTTGAAACCATGCATGGCTCTGGAGATATCCTCATACATGGTCTCTACCTCGTCGTCGGGGTGTGCCGAGGTTGGGGCGTAGACCTATATGACCTTCAGCGAATATCTAGAGGATATTCTGAGTATAAGGTACGCCACCCTGGTCGACACACTCTCGATCTTCACCACGTTGTTCACAAGGGACCTGTGGACGATAAACCCGACACCACCTTGGGACTGCCGGTCACCCTCTCGGAAATAGAGCAGGTTACCGGATTTGAGGATTATCGAGTCCTCCCCCTCTCTTCGGACTTCAGATAACCCTATAATGCTCCATCGCAACCTGCTCAATTCCTCTTCGAGCTCGGTGATCTTCTCGTCGGTCCGAAGTGTGCGCGTGTTGTACGTTGCCAGGTCCAGTCGTCGGTGATTGTTGGGGTAGCCGGATCTCGTCCGGAGATTCTTAGCACCCCTTGCCATGCCGTAACCTCGACCGCTACCGTAGTCGAGGGTAGGCGGGCTGCCGGGCACTAGGGGCCATTTTTTATTTGTGCTATTCATAGGGGGGGTTTTGCCATAATCGCCACGCTTGGCAGGCGGATTGGCGATCGCAGTATGGTTGTTATAGGAGCACAGAGAACGCTGCTGCCCATTCTCTGGTTTATCCCTTAGTCGCCTTTTACGACACCCACGGGAAGACATGGGATGGTGAAATTCTTAACGTCCGGCACCATACGGAACCGGAATAGTTTGTACCCTAAAAACCTAAAAATGACCATGCTGATGAATCTTTACTCTAAAAAAGGAAATTACCTTAAGTTGGCACCACTGATCATCGGAACCACACTTACGTGGCGTGGCGAGTCGTGGCGCCTTCTGACGCAGTTGATTGGCTACAAAACACGTTGCGTTATGACATAGGCTGGAACAAAGTCGTTTGATTGGTGGATTCTGCGTCACGCCAAGCCACGACACGTAAGTGTGTTTCCGACTTTGATGACGCGTGGCGTCGGATGTTAATTAGAAACACACTGTGTGCGAAGCGTCGGGTGGCGTGTGTTCCCCCTTTCCCGGCAACACGCCGATCCAAACCGACTGCGTGTGCCCTGCGCCTGCGTGGCCATCCATTTCTTTTGTACTAAAATATATTTTACAACTAACTTTAGTTTAAGAAATTTATGAAAATAAAATCAGTTTAAATAGCCGGGTTTTAAGCTCCAAAAACCGGCGTTTTCACGCTCCTTGTCCTGCATGGCAGATTTTAGAAATGGCAACTTGGCAACCCTATGTTAGTAATTAGTATCATCTTCGTTATATAGAGTCTGGCAAACGAAAGTAGAGACTGAAAAAGTGCGGCAAATTTAATAAATCTCAGCATAGCAACCCCAAAACTAGTACGAAATACTTGGAATAACCTAATTTGATACTTTAGAATTATTAATTTTACTTCGTCTAAATAAAATACTATAGGTACTTTAGGCAGGCAATACTTTAGCTATTACGTATCTATCAATCCGAATAAAAAAAAAAACAGTATTCTGTAATAATTTTGGTTTATTCACTACCATAATCAAAATCTGAATCTAAGACTTAGACTTCCAAGTGCATAGATTCATTAGAGTCACTGGAATCACTGTTTCGTACATTACTCATGAAATTTATAAATTATTTTCTGTAATTCTGTACCTTTCATTATATTTTTTTTCAACATTGTATGACATGGTCAATCATTTTCTTCCACTCTTCTGTAAAAGAAAAAAATGTTAAAATTACAATGCAACTTTTATTATGGTATGATAAATAGCCATAATGCATTATTATGAAGGTGTTTAACTTATTATAAAATTAATGTGAATAATAATAGAGAAATAGTTTTTGCATCAATAGTAATTACATTTTATAATTACACTGACAATTAAAATAAAGTATCAAATTATTAGCGTCATTTATTTATTTATTTATTTATTTATTTAGATAACATGGAAAACTTACAGCTAAAAATAAACAGAACAAGAGCAGTAAATTTGACAGTCAGCCAATTAAAAGTCTTCACTTATAAAATATTGGATATTACTTAATATCTATTGGACACTTCAGAAGACGTCTATAACAATAGATCGCCAAACAAGACCACTAAACAACTTACATAATCAATACTAACATATTGCTCACACTACACAACAACCTTTACCTTGCATTGAACTGATTGAAAAAGTTTCGGCTTAAGCACTTCCTGACTGATGGCACACTAGTTAAAAATGGATCAATATCATGCTGCTTACACAACTCATTAAAACATCTACTCGCCCGCACAATATACGAATTCTGTCTATAATTTGTGGAGGCTGATGGAACCTGCAAAGGTGGATTAAATCTTTTTGACTTCCTAGGGGTATTAAAATAAAATTTGGATAAAATATCGGAGCAGTTTATACTGTTGTTGAAGATTTTTATCAAACAAACGCAGTCACTAATCTCGCGGCGAATGAATAGAGGCAATATATGGTATTTTTTACAAAGTATAAGGTAATTTTCGGACTGATATGGTACTTTCTGATGGTAACATAAGTATTTTATAAATCTTTTTTGGATGCTTTCTAGACGATTTATGTATTTGTGGTAACATGGGTTCCATATTTCAGACGCATATTCCAAGTGGCTTCTAACAAAAGTACAATATAGGATTTTTAAAGTTTTAGCTTTAGTGAAGCACTTGGATAACCGCATTATAAAACCCAGTGATTTTGATGCCTTGGCGACTATTGCATCGACATGTGTCTCAAAACTGAGCTTGGAATCGTGGTGAACCCCCAGATCACGGATGGAATTTGATCTTAGCAAAATTTGATTATTTAGGGTATACGATGTAGCAATGACTGAGCGTTGCCGAGAATACGTAATAACTGAGCATTTGGCGGGATTGAGATCAAGTTTATTACTAAGACAGTAATCATTTAAACTATGCAGATCGTTCTGGAATGCAATTACGTCCATTTGCGACGATATCGAGGCATAAATTTTCATATCATCGGCAAAACATAATAATCTGGATGAAGTCAAGCAGGAGTCAATGTCGTTAATATAGACTATGAATAACAAAGGACCGAGCAATGAACCCTGCGGGACTCCACTAGGGACATGGACCCAGCTAGATACATAATTATTTAGTACTACTGCTTGGGACCGATTCTCAAGGTAAGAGGAAATCCATCTGAGTAGATCGCCACGTATTCCCATGCCATTTAACTTTGATATGAGGATGTTATGGTCAATACGGTCAAAAGCCTTGCTATAATCTGTATAAACGACATCGACCTGCCTGCCTTTGTCCATGGCATCAGTAATAAAATCGTTTAGAAGAATTAGGCTCGTGACAGTAGACCTACCTTTAAGAAAACCATGTTGGAACGTGCTAAACGAATTTTTTAGTGCAGAATAAACCTGATTGTATATAATTCTTTCGAAGACCTTGGCTATAATACACAGTTTGGATATCGGCCTATAATTTTTTATATCAGTTTTCACACCTTTTTTATGTATAGGCGATATGAACGCTGATTTCCATATTTGTGGGACAACACAAGTAGCTAAGGATTTTCTAAATAAAATCGAGATAGGTTGAGCTATCGCAGGTGCACACTTTACAAGAAGTTGTGATGGAATTTTATCTGGACCTGCCCCTTTAGATGTGTCTAACCTTCGAAGCAAGTTTGTAACTTCATCAACATTTACAATGATACTGCTGATATCAGATGATGTGTTCAGAGATTCGGTGAAAAGACAAGGAGAAGAGATCGGTTGATTAGCAATGGGATTGAGAAAAGTAGAATGAAAATATTCCGAAAAAGCTTGACATATAGATTCCCCCGTCCGCAGAGTATCACTATTGTAGTTCAGGGTACTTGGGATTGCATTTGAGTTGTGACGTTTTTTTACAAATGTCCAAAAATATTTTGGATTATCTTTAATGGATTTTTCAGTTAGATCCAAATAGTTTCGATAGCATTGAGATTCTAAAGTTTTTACCCTTTCACGAAGAAGCTTAAAAGTTAATTCATCCGATTTATTACCGTAGGTTTTGAATCTTTTAAAGTATTTATATTTTTCTTTGATTGTTTTGATAAGTGACGAACTATACCAAGTGGGATACTTTTTATTGCGAGACAGTTTCTGTGGAATATATACATTCTGTAGATCAAAAATGAATTGATTAAAAAAGTTCACTGAGTCGTCAATTGATCGCGCCGAGAACTCAGCTACCCAGTCAGTCTTACAAATGTCTCTACTGATAGATTCATAGTCACCTTTATCAAACATAAATTGAGTACGTGGTGCACACTCAAGCAGAGGTGTTACTATCAAATCCAAATTAATTAATAGTGCAGGATGATAGGCATCGATGGGCACCAGTGGGCTAGAACATTCGGTTACATTCACTAGTTGATTGGAAAGGACTAAGTCTAAAAATCGACCATACCTATTAGGCACCACGTTATATTGCCCTAAGTCAAGAGTGCATAATTCATCACAGAATAAAATTTCATCATTACTGTTTGGATTCAATGGGACAAGTGGAAGGTTTTCTGGAGGGGCCCAGTTAATACCACTCATGTTGAAGTCGCCCACAACGAGAAAGGTATCAAAAACATTATTAATAACTACATCGTTTAATTTTGCCAGAAAATTAGCAAGTTGCGAAGAAAAAGAAAGACCTGAGTTTTGTTGACATAAGTAGATAACACAAATATTCAAGTTTATATTATTCTGAGTAGAAGTTTTTTTTAGGCGTAAGGATAGCCAAAGGTCCTCCGCTGTAGAATGAAACTTAGGTTGGCAAATAACTGATAATTCTCTGCGAGTAGCAATAAGTACCCCCCCACCCCGCGATTGCTCGGTTAAAGCGTAGTCCCGATCCCGACGCCACACAATGTACCGTTCGTCAAAAAACTCAGAATTTAAAACCCCATCCAATAACCATGTCTCAGTAAGTACTATAATGTCATACGAGTTCATTAACATTTGACGATAGAATGAATGAGTTTTCGTTCTGAGACCGCGAACGTTCTGATAATAGATGTTTAAGTTATTAGACACGGTAACCACACTCAATAATTGTATACAAGTCAGTATAACGTATTATAATTAAACATTTGAATATGTAACAATGCATAACAGGGTAAAATAAAAATATAAACATGCTTGGAAGGTAAACTCCAAAAAAGTTTGTGCAAGAACAATGATCATGCGAAATTAGGTAGTAAACAACTGTGCGAAAAAGCAAGCAGCAATGAGTGGTGCGCATAAGTGCGAGCGAGCAAAATATATTGAAATGCGTTAGATCTTTGAAGTAAACAGTGCGATAAGAAAAACAAAGGATCTTTTGTGCCAAACAACAGAAAGGTGTCGAAATCATTAGTGCGGCTGAGGTGTTAAACCTTTTGTAACAAAGTTTTGAAATACAAAAGATCAAGATAATTATTATGAGCGATTGATTTATAATAAAACAGTAAAATATAATTTCTAAAAAACTTAGAATAGCTAGGAAGCACATTATACAATCTTGTTTAAATCTGATTCTTTTCGTATAATAGCTACTTTAGAATTAGCGTTTTTTAATATGTGAATTTTACCATGCTTTACCCATATAAATTCGTAATGTTTCTCTTTGGCCATGATCTTAACCTTACTTAAGAGCTTCTTATATTCTATACTCAGATGATCATTGACGTACACTCGCTGAGAAGAGCCCTGGAACCCGATGTGGCATGTGGAAAGGTCCTTAACGGCACGTGCAGCTGCGATAAAATCTTCCTTGACATAGCGGTTTAAAAAACTCACTATAATAAGTTTTTCATTAGAGTTGTACATAGGCACCCTTGAAATGTAATTCACCTGGGATTTGGGGCAGCTGTAGTTTACCTTCCGGCCAATCGCTTCAATGACCGAAAAAAGATTTTCATCTTTTCGTATGGGAACTCCCTTAATTTCCACGTTGTTAAGTCGGGATCGCTGTTCGTACGTTGCCAGTTCAAACTTTGACTTCGCTAAGTCAGCCTGCAGGCAACTCACAGTTTCGTTCAGCTTATCAAATGCCGACACTTTTGCTTCAACATCCGAGAGACGTGTGTTTAACTCGTCGAGTCTACCAACGGTGCCATCACATGTCATCTTCAAGTCGGTTAACTCATCTTTGATTAGTCTGATATCCTCTACCAGGGTCGGTAAATCACGTAGCTGGCGTTTCATGTCGCGAACCTCTTGCAGTATGATTTCGAGGGAGGCTGGTTCCGGGGTGAGCACAGCCGGTGACGACGTACGGCAAGCGGGGCACTTCCATTGAGCCATTCTACTAGCACCAAGCTTTCTCCATCCGGCTTCGGAGATGTTTGCACATCCAAAATCCAGATGTTTCCTGCAGCTCCCACACTGAACTCCATCATTAAATTGCACATTACAAGCTGCACACGTTTTCATTATTGAAGCACTTAGCAATTTATAATCCAAGCAATTCTAACAAACTGTGAGCTCAATTCAAAAGTAAACAACTAAAAAGGTTGACGATCTATTATTTGGAGCGACGCGTACTGTTCTAGTGAGTGTTCACAGAAGAGTGTCATACTAACTTAAAAATCTAACACCAAACGTAAACAACCTTGTTTTTGTTTGAATTCGGCGTCTTTCTCTTGTTGTTTTTCTTTATATTCAGACATCATGCGAAACAACAACTCCCCTAATTCACTTTTAATTGTTTTATTCATTTTTCACTGAATAAATGCTATTATAAAGGCCACAACAAATTAAAACAACACGCCATCTTGTTTTGGAAAACTGAGGTTGACACTAGTATACATTGTCATATAAAAAGTTTGCAAATAATTCGAGTGTCTACTTTCGTTTGCCAGACTTTATCAGCTTCGTTTCTAGTATTATTTCTAATTCTATGATCACTTTACTGGCCTGAACTTATACCATATAATACTGAGAACCGTTTTACTATTTATATAAATTGTACATCCAACATTTTAATTAAAAACATAAATAAAATGTCTTTATGCCAGGAAAGCTCTCAACTGACTGACGCGTGGCGTCGGATGTTAACTAGAAACACACTGTGTGCGAAGCGTCGGGAGGCGTGTGTTACCCCTCTCCCGGCAACACGCTGATCCATATCGACTGCGTGTTGACGCGTGGGAATGCGTGTGATCACATGGGGTGTTGACTATGTGTTTCTGACCATACTAAACGTATGGGATTAAATACACTGACTTAGAAACCTATGGACTTGCCATACCTACGAAATTAGCGTGCATACCTACAAAAATCGGGCGCATAAAATGACTGCCTTGTAGGGTTGTAACTGCGAGAAAACATGCGCAGCTGATATCGATGTAAATATCGACCTTCATGAAATTGTTTACGTTGTTGTTCTACGATATAATAATGTAATAACAATATAATATGAACAAACCAGGCCCATAGAAACCGAAGTAGCTAAGGGTATAGAGTATTGTATGACTGGTAATATACGGGGTGGGCAAAAAATATATCGTGGATCAAACGAAATAGCGATTTTTGGGGATAGTGGGAGATGTTTTTCTCTTGACCTGCTAGAAAAAGCCCCAAATATCGCCCTGTTTCGTTAGATTCACGATTTTTGGCCGTCCCTATACCTAACCCATTAAAAACTAAAATGTATTTTGTTTTATATCAAGTCAAATCAGCCTATCCCAATCCACTAGACATAGGCCAAAGGGGTAGTAATAATAAATAATACCAGCCAGTAACTGTCCCACTGCAGGGTAAATGCATCTTCTTATAGTAAATAAATAATAATATTTTGTTATCTTCCTACATTTCGAACAACTTAATTTATGTAAAATAATAACAATATTTTATGTAAAAAAGACATTTATTCATTTTTGAACAAAATTAAGTTATTAAAGTTCACTATTTTATTTATTTCTATAAAGCCAGGTTCGGCATTAACATGTTGGTACCTTATGCTCAAAGTGCGAGTGTTTCAAACAAGTTTTGTCGGTATTACTTATAAAATCATACGCTTTCGGCTAAAACAAATTGTAGCGTAAGGGCAAATTTTCTTAATTCTGCAGAATACTTTTTTCTAAAGTAGGCCTTTAGATTTGGCAATTTGCTTTTTACGAAATCCTTCTGCATATTCTTAAATTTTTATTTAGAATTAAACTTCCTTCATTATTGATATATTTAAGTTTCTTAAGGTCTTGAATAATATTAGAAATCTTTCCATCACATCTCCGGACCTTTTCATTTAAAGTTCTCACTTTTTGATTTAGTAAAGCCCATTTCTTTGTGAGATAAACATATATATAAGTAGGTTGTTGTGAGGAACATATTTGCCTAGGCTGAAAAAGAAAGTCGCATAATTCTATTACTTATTAACATATTTAATTCATTTAAATAAATACTGTCAATAAAAAAGTATGTAACAAGATGTGTTGAAATTACTGTATTTTGCAACTTTCGTTTAAAAACATACCAGTAAAGTCGATGTGGGCACTACGCTATCAGGTAACCTCATCACATCGAGGGTTCTGTTAAAACAAGATTCCTCAAAGTGCATGGAGCAGATATGCCACATTTTATGTCTAGGGTTTGTATTTTCAAAACCAATAGGGAATCAAATTCAAAACCAGGAAATCTGTGGATTAAAATATCATTGCAATGTATTTTACATACTATAAATTTTATCGATACTTATCGTATGCGAAAATCGATCATCACTAACCTTACTTGTCAATAATTATTGTATGTAAACAATGCAAAGAAATATAGAAAATAATAACGTTTTATGCCATACAAACATGACACAGGTTCGAATAATATTCAAAAATACCATCTTGTAACAATATTTAACACAAAATTCGACCGGATTAGTGAAAACTAGTTACCAACCTGTGCAGAGTCAATTTAGGCTGATTTTTGTTTTTTCTCATACCAGACTGTTTTAAACAATACGAGGGCATGATTTTCCTATTAATGTCCACACTCAGAACACCAAAATAACTAGTTTCTAGACGTATTTCCTTGTAAAACAACAAAAATATTCTGAACAAGCAACTGTTTGACAGCACAACTACCACAAAATCAAAGAGTACTTTTGGCGCATAAAATGGCGACCGGTCACGCATAGGCATGATGTTGACGTCACACAAAAGTGTTGCCAAAATTAGTCCTTGACAAACATTTAGATGTCTCTGTTTTCATATGCAGCTCTTGGTTAGTTAAAAAGAGACAAAACGCTTTTTGACATGTGTGTGTTGATATGATAGATATTTGTATAACTATTCTTCATATAGTAGAATATGCCGTTTCCATAGTTATCCTACCTCATTGGATTAAATAGTACTTCAATGCGTCAGAAAGCGTCGGGTGGGGTCACGGCTGATAATCTTCATAGAAAGAAACGCTCGACGTAGCGCCATTTTTTTTTAATGATGCATGACATTTCTGCTTGGCTGTGATTGGCTGTCGCAGGCACCGGTAGGTCGCCATTTATTTTTCTATGATTTGAATTTTGACATGACATTACAGGTACTTACTGTGTTGATCGACTGAAGTAGTACTATTACTTTTGCTACTTGATACTTCCAAAATGTATTACGACTGCTGTGTTTGTAAATCTTTGCGACAAGTCGCTATTTTGCATCATTTCCCGTGTAATGAGAAAAGAATCGCTAAGTGGTTAAAGTGTCTAAACCGTGATGATCTGAAATCATTATCACCAGAACAACTTTCGAAGATTTTTGTTTGTTAAAAACACTTTGAAAAGAATTTCAATACGTCTCATTGGCAGTGCCTATCCTTCTCTGTTTGCTAAAGATGAGATTTTGACTGGAACAGCATTTCGGCAGAATGACGGTAAATATTATGAAGATACATTAATTATTACCATTTCTTGCTTCGTTAGTAGTACCATGCTGATTTTCAAACTTACCTCACTATTCTCAGGTTTTAATTCAGTGACTGAGGTGCCTAAGTTCATCAGTAAAATATATTTATTGTGAACAAACTCCAGGATATTGTTACCTTTTAATGTACTTTTGTTAGCAATATCTATAAGTCATTAAGTGTATTTATGAACCAATATAACCATTATCATGTGATCTTCAATCTGGTGTCTTCCTTAAAAGAATATTAACAACCACTCTGGTCCAACTTTAATAAAGAAACCTGTCACTGTAATTCAAGATTCAGACCTAATAAAACATAAGAAAGTATAGCAATGACAAGATCAAACTATAAAGTACGGATATATATGTAATATAGTATTAAAACGTGCGAGCACGAGCAGTGGTGGCCCAGTGGTATCGGCCACGACTTACAAGTTGTAGGTTGTGGGTATGAACCCAGGCAGGCACTTTACTTTGTGTAAATTAATTCATCACCACTGCTCTCAAAACGGTAAAGGAAAACATTGTGAGGAAACTGGCATGTCCTAGAACCAAAACTTCGAAGACATGTGACATCCACCAACCCGCACTGGGCCAGCGTGGTGGATTATGGCCCATCCCCTCTCACAGAGAGGAGGCCTGTGTCCCAGCAGTGGGAACATTAAAAGGCTGATAATGTGATGATGATGGTATTAAAATGCAAATCTGACCTAAAGTATATTGCTTTAACAAAATATATTTTCAGTCTTCAAAACAATTTCATGGATACTGAAATTTTTGTTGTTTGTCTGATTTCAGAAAATGTATTACCTCAGGTGGAGCTTTTATACTCCCGTAAAAGACACTTTGACCGCACATACTCCTTGGAACCACTGAAAGGTTTGTTATTGGTATAATTTAGTCTTGCTACTATAATTAAATTATTTTTCTCAAACATGCTTGGTAATTTGAGCATTATTTTGACTGCCTTCTTCGAGATAAATTGAAATTGTTTTACTGGCCAAATACATGCGAGCAGCGGTCAGCAAAAGTTGTATGAAAATCCATATCTGTCGTGTTTAGCGGCCAAATAAATTACATAGTAAACTATCTGACATGTACTTTTAAAATGGAACAATCTTACTCCGAAAAATGGCAACCAAGGTGGTAACTTATCAAAGGTTTTTTTTACATTTCGAACTAGCTTGCTAATAGAAAGCTGTTTACTGAAAAAAAAAAAACAAATGTGGGCAAAATTGTTGTTGTTCGTTGTTCGTCATTGATTTTGAAAAGTAATGCAATAATGCATGCAATGCAGTAATGTATTTGGCAAAATGAGGTCTAGGTACTAGGTTTTAATTACCACGCATTATTTGAGTGATTATATTGATAAAAGTACTAAACAAGCCTTGGCCACAACTAGGCATTGATGGACTTAGGTATGTGTGCCTTAGCCCACATTTACATGTTCGTTCATCAATGTCTCTTTTGCTGGCCGCTGCAGTAATGTAGGTACTAATAATTTATTAGACAAAAGTGCCATAATTTTCTCTTTTGCTTTTCAGAAATTCAGGCGGCTGCTTCGAACTCAAATGAATTTCCTCTGCAGTGCTTACCACAGTATCCACAATCTAGTCAAGATTCAGGTATCTCAAATTTCTTAGTTTATGTATATTAAATGCCTTGTTCAAATGTATACTCATTAGTAATTTTTTCTTTGATTTCAGAAGTCTTAGCTCCTGTGGCCTCCAAACTTTACTACAAGTTCCACAAAATCTACCAACTATTCAGAAGTCAGGTAATTCAGAGTTCCAATCAATCAGAAGATTTTTTTTAAATTATAATAACCTTCTGGTATCAATCAAAATAATCAGAAAATGTAACCCATAGGCTTATATCATCATACAGAGTATATTGCAATGTTTCAGATTCGTGTCAAGTCCGGAATGTAAAAACGCTGAAGATTTCCAGAAAACTATTAATAACAAATATAAAAAGAAAATTCGCTGACATGCCAAATGTACAAAGAGTACAAAAAGGCAGAACAACAAACGGACTTTTACAAAAGAGCTAAGAAAGTTCTGAAGTTTAATAAGGAAACTTCCTTCGAAAAGTTGACAGCACACATGAACCCTTATGCGAAAATAATTATGAAAACGCAGATTAATCTTTGCACTAAAAATAAGAAAGGGCGTCGATTTAACATAGAAGAAAAACTGATTGCATTATCGATAATGAAGCAAAGTCCTAAATGCTACAGATTTTTACCCTAAATATTTATATTACCATCGAGGTCAACATTGAATTAGATGGTGAAAATTAAATATTGAAACAGAAATCTGATCCTCAAGTTTTCAAATTAATAAAAAAACAGGTTTGTACCTTTTACTATGCAATATGAAAATCCTTGGTTAAATCTTATAATAATTATTTGTTAGTGGAACCCTAACCTAATACAAACAGGATGCTTGTATGGCTGGCCATGCATAACGCACATAATATAAACCTGTTTTTAATAAATTATTTATATTTTTTTGTAAAATCTTAACAATTTTTTTTTAATCTTCATTTATTTTTTCTTTTCAAGCCACTCTACCGTAAAAAGTTACAGTTTTTAAATTGTTGGTTTCCAGGTTGCAACATGGGAGGACAGCAAGAAAATGTGTTCTCTGTTATTTGATGAACTGTCACTAGAAACTGCCTTAAGTTACAATAAAAATAAGGACACAATTGATAGCTTTATAGAGCTAAACATGAAAAATACCCAGTTTGCTGATCATGCACTTGTATTTATGCTGAGAGGAGCAGTTTTTAAATGGCAGCAACCAGTGGCCTATTATTTTTGCTGGGGAGCTACCGCAGGGCTTGAATTAAGAAATATTTTGAAAGATGTGATTTGTGCCATAGTAGGATGTGGCCTGAAGCCAATTGCATTGATTTGTGACCAAGGATATGCTTTTCAATCTGCTTTAAGAAGTCTGAAAGCAGACACAACACGTGATCAATTACTTGCAAATCAAGAACCAGGTCAGTTTTATTCAGTTAACTTTTCCATCCTAGCGGTCCATACATTCAGAAATATTTGTGAATGATCATCACTAGAGTTAAAATTGCTGGCATTAATCAACTGGCTCAGCAGTGGGCATGTCGTTTAAGGAACTTGCATCGCAAAGATGTACAACAACCAATGTTCTTAACCATATTTACATGAATACTGTTTAACTTGATGGCACTTCGGAATTATTATTTGATTCAAAATGTTTAAACATTTCAGATGGCACAGTCACAATAAGCGGAGTCAATCTGAGTATTGTTTAAGACCCGTCACATCTTATAAAAGGACTGCGAAACAACTTTTTGTACAAAGATGTAAAAATGAATGGGAAAAAAATATCGAAATGGCAAAATATAGTAGATGTGAATGAAACATATTGCCATCACACAGAAGCCAGACTTCTGTATAAATTGAATGACCAGCATGTCATTCCTGAAAAGAAAAAAAAAATGAAGGTAGTTTAAAATTTATTTTATTTAGCTAGCTATTATATAATTAACCGGCGATTATAGCCGGTTAATTCTACTTTCAGTTTCTCAACTCCAAGTGTGACAAGCGGTTGACAATTTGTCACTTTTGAGAAAAATCTCGAATTAACCACATGTTATAGCAGTTTTGGGTTTCTGAGAATGAGAACCTTTTTCAATGTTAATCTCTTGTCAACGAGCCTAATTTATAATTGTTGGAAATTGGTTGATTATTCGCAGATTAAAATTAATGTTAAGATTTTAAAGGCTTATATTACGATAAAAAGATAATAGGGGTCGACGAAATCTATGGTATGGGTTGAGTTATAAAAAATATGCAATTTAGATCAATTATTTAATTAATAAAATTTAATAAAAAATAGGATATTACAAACTTTTAAATTAATTACAGTATAAAAACTTGACACAATTATCAAAAATAGTTTTTTTTTGTATTTAAGTAAATAAAAAAAAAAAAACAAACTGTTACTGACCTGGGAATCGAACCTACCTCACGCTGATGCGCGTGAGGAAGGTTCGATCTGTGACTGTTCCATGTACTTAGTACTTACCAATATCAGTTTCTGGATAGGTTTGTTTGTTTAACTTGAAGCGGCTGGGGTGGTGACCGCGCTAGAGTAAACAACCCTTACCAAGGTCAGTCTTGGGATGGGTGGCCCTTAGGGCCGCTTTCTGTAGTCGACTTGACATCTCAAATCCGCTGACAATTTGTCACAAATTAACCAGCCCTCAGTTCTTAGTGAGTTTCTCAACACTTGATCATCGAGAAATTACTTAATCGCTTGTTAAATTAAATAATCGGCATTAATTGATTTCGGTTGGCTACCCTAGCTGGTTTTCATTCACTACTATAACGTAATCAGTAACTTTAAATAGTATTTCATCTTGAGCGGCTGAGTTGGTTTAGCCGCCTAGTTAAGCAAACCTTACCAAGGACGATTTTTGGATGGGTAACCAATATTTTTTGGTTTGCTTGTTTTTGGATGGCTGACCCTGCCAGGGTAAGCAACACTTACCAAGGTCAGTGTTTGGATGAGTGACCACATTTTTTTGGTTCGCTTGGTTTTGGATGGGTGTGGTTTTCATTCACTACTATAACGTAATCAGTAACTTTAAATAGTATTTCATCTTGAGCGGCTGAGTTGGTTTAGCCGCCTAGTTAAGCAAACCTTACCAAGGACGATTTTTGGATGGGTAACCAATATTTTTTGGTTTGCTTGTTTTTGGATGGCTGACCCTGCCAGGGTAAGCAACACTTACCAAGGTCAGTGTTTGGATGAGTGACCACATTTTTTTGGTTCGCTTGGTTTTGGATGGGTGACCTTGGTAGATGTTGTTTAACCTAGCAGGGTGACTTTAGGATGGGTGATCAAATTTTTGTGGTGATGGTCACCCATCCAAAGACTGACCTTGGTAAGTGTTGCTTACCCTGGCGCAGTCACCACCCCAGCCGCTTCTAGTTAAACACAAACCTATCCAGAGACTGAACTTGGTAAGTACTAATTTCAAGGTACAGTCACTGATCGAACCTTACCTCACGCGCATTGGCGTGAGGTAGGTTCGATTCCCAGGTTTGATTTCTTTATTTTTATTTACATAAATACAAAATAACTATTTTTGATAATTGTGTCAAGTTTTTATACTGTAATTAATTTAAACAGTTTGTAATATCCTATTTTTTTTAATCTTGCTAATTATATAATTGATCTAAATTGCATATTTTTTATAACTCAACCCATACCATAGATTTCGCCGACCCCTATTAATTTTTTATCGTAATATAAGCCTTTAAAATCATAATATTAATTTGAATCTGCGAATAATCGACCAATTTCCAACAATTATAAATTAGGCTCGTTGACACGAGATTAACATTGAAAAAGGTTCTCATAAACCCAAAACTGCTGTAACATGTGGTTAATTAGAGATTTTTCTTAAATGTGACAAATTGTCAACTTGTGTTGTCACTTGTCACTCTTGTTGAGAAACTGAAAGTAGAATTAACCATCGATTATTCGTCGATTACGTTAACAGCCCGATAATTGAGAGCTGGGAAACCGGCGGGTAATCTGGGGGCAGGGTTTAGTTTATAATATTAAACATAACATCTTTTTTTTCAGCTCATTATGCAGATGGACGACCTGTCAGTAGCACATTACAAAATACAGCAGAGACAGTTTTATTTATTGACCAACTATTTGAAAGTGTCAATGTAGCTGCAACCTTTTCAAAAAGAAGGAAGGGAAAATCCTGGGAACAGCAGTGATAGAAAAATCACCTCACCACCAGTTTTGTAAAGAGGCAGTTAGTGAATTGAACAAAATATGTTATGTTGATTCCAATGGAAAGGAAAAATCTGTGCCCTCTTTAGTGAATTTTGTTATAACACTAAAAAGTTACATGAGGCTGTGGCAGATATTTAAAAACAATAATATTAAAATAATCAGACCCAGATATTTTAATTTTGATCCTATATAAAACTTTTTTGGTCAACTATGAGCATATAATTACCGTAATAATGACCCAAGCTGCCACAGCTTCAATTGCACCTTCAAGTCATTATTGATAACCAGAATCATAAAGTTCTACAAACAAACGTTTAATTGTGAGGATGACCCGGCAGACCAAGTAATAAATTTGCAGTCATTGTTTACTGAAGAATTCAAAGAAAATGTCGAGCCGGGTCATTCAAGTACAGGTCAAAATATTGAAATGATTGTGGAGCAGGCTCGCCGAGAACGATTGAATGTCCACTCGCGAGCCTACTCTGCTGGATGGGTAGTACACAAATCTATTGATCAATTAAAATTAAAATGTAATTCTTGCATAAATAGCCTAACGAGTAATGAAAGTAGTATCCACGACTGGATACTGGGAATACACGGCAGCAAATAAAGCCTAAAGTACCCATCTGAAGGTGCAGTGAGGTGTATTGGTACAGTAATATCTGAAACAAATGCATACTTAGAACACAATGCCCATAAAAACAATGTAGCACCAAATGTAAATGATGTTATTGTTTCCAAGTATTCATTTCATTTTATTGACTGGACCGAACATGACAATTTTCCTAAATCATTTCATTTCCTTAGTTGTTAGGTTTACATTAACGAATTGGTGCAATATGATTAATAGAATTTTAAAGGGCACGGTTATTCGAAGGTTTATAGGAATTGTTAAATTTTGATTAAATTTAAAGTCATAATGACTAAATTTAATCAATTGACAATTTGTTTTTATTCAATTTCTCGTCCAATTTCGAAAAAAATTGTAAAGGTTTGATTTGGAATGTACCTTTACTAACACTAGTTTCATAAGGATTCGTTACTAACAAGATATGGATTGTAAATTGTCTGAACTTTCAAATAAATAATAATTAATAAATAATTCTTTGTTTTAATTACTTATCCGCAAAATTGATTTCAGAATAGCAATTATAAAAATAAGTTGAGAACCTCCTCCTTTTTTGAAGTCGGTTAATAAGCACGGCGTCTCAGGCTGTTTCCGTTGTATTCCTTTGCCATTGTCTATGTAACATTTAAAAAAAACGAAACGTCAGATGACATTAAAACACAATGATGAGAATTTTTGTTCTACAGTTGGCCGTCTGATACGTAGTATCTCTAAGTAGTCTGTGGGTGGGGTTTCAATAGTATGTTTCCACTTTTACTGCGTGGGAATGCGCGTGATCACATGGCGTGTTGACTATGTGTTTCTGACCATAATAATATGTATGGGATTGATTAGTACTTCAATGCGTCAGGAAAATCGAGGGCTAAGAAATTGATTTTCCAATTGTTATCATTATAAGCCTGTGTTATCCCACTATAGGCCAAATGCCTGGCTGCTCACCTTCTCCTCTCTCGGTCTGTTGCGATCGCAAGCCAATCTTGCCAAAAAGTATTTAGCTTATTCCGCCATCTCTTTCTGGGCCTGCCGAGTTGCTGAATTGCCGCTTTTCGCGATTGTATCTTATAAACAAATATGCATTTGGCTAAAATTTCCATTATGGGCCGTAGATTTTTGGCGCGGGGAGGGTGTGGGGGAGAGGGGGGGAGCTTTTGTTACCCCCCTTTGCCATCCCCACCACTCGGAGCCCCATGGTTATGGAGATATCCATGGTTAAAGTTATCAGGTAAAGGTAAAAAAAAAACGTAAATGTCCATCGTTTCCCTCCCTTTTCTGTCTGCAGGGTCTAAAGTAACCTAACATGAAGGAAATGACGGGAGCTGAGTTCGCTCGCTATGCTCGCTCACTTCAGCTCCCGTCATCTCCTTCGAACCTAACCTATCCCTGTCGGGGTGCCCTAAGTTACCGAGCTCGCTTCGCTCGCTCTTGGACTAATTCACATTTTTTATCTCACTTATTATATATTTAAATATAAAATAAATCTAATATCTCCATAACCATGGGTTTCCGTGGGGTGGGATGGTACAGTGGGGTAGCCCCCATCACTCTTTCCTTCCCTCCCTCCCCGCCCCTTAAATTATGAACATTTTCGGAAATTTTTGCACTAACCTGAGAACTTTAACCATGGATATCTCCATAACCTTAGGGCTCCGAGTGGTGGGGATGGTACAAGGGGGTAGCCGAACCTCCCCTCCTCCACCCCCTACCATCCCCGCGGCAAAAATCAACGGCCCATAATGGAAATTTTATCCGTTTTTACAACTATATCCTATCAGGTATAAAAAAGCCATTTATTTTATTTACATTATACAAAAAGTTTTCAAGAACCTGTTTTTTTTTAATTTCTTTATAATATGTGTTTGTGTGTAGTACATTTAACTATTTTTTAATAATATTTTGGTTCATATCAAAAAAGAAAAATCAAATCGCGATATTCTACGAGTAGAGTGTAATATCTTTCACTGGATCGATTCAGGATTCATTACTAGATATCGAGTAAAAAAACGATTGTTGTCCTAATAATCGATTCTTCGTTTAATCGATGTAAGATTGCCATCGCATCCCTACGTCTACTCTCGAATTTTTTCGTGATTGTCTCTGTTCTGTCCACCCACCACAGATTCCACCACAGAGTACATTATAATATACTGAAATTCCACAGAACAGAACATTTTTACTCTTCTGTCTGTCTGTCTCATTTTGATGTCAAGTGAAGTGAAACGTTGTTGTTGAGCTGGAAAAACTTGTACCATTGTATTTCACGCACGAAAGTGTTTTGCTTATTTGATGTCTATTTAAGCCGCCGCAATATTGATTGAGAAGAAGTCCTGACGCTATGAATTCATCGGTTGAAATAAGTTCCTACCGTGATCAACACTTCAAGGTAAATAGGTTGTCTTATTTTATACATAAATTATGTTATAATTGGTAAATTATCAGTAAAATTTCTCATTCACTAGATTTGGTATAATGATATCATATATTTTCTTCAGGGTTCCCGCAGTGAGCAAGAAAAGTTATTGAAAGCGTCATCAACATTATACATTGGGAACCTGTCATTCTATACAACAGAAGAACAAATCTATGAATTATTTTCACGATGCGGTGACATTAGAAGAGTAATAATGGGCTTAGATAAGTATAAAAAGACTCCGTGTGGGTTTTGCTTCGTCGAATATTACACGAGACACGATTCTGAAAATTGTATGAGGTTAGTAAAATTAGTTCATTGTGGACTCTATAAAAAGTCAATTAAATTATGTACAGTATTGAGATCTAGTTCTGATTTTTGACTTAATGATATAAGTAAGGCTTCTCTTTCCATATGAAATAGAAGCCTACATAGCACATATTCATTAACACTGGTGAGATGTCTGTCCTAGTGAAATCTGTTTTTATAACATTAGTAGGCTTGCCGGTTCATCTTATTGGCCTAATAAGAACATTGAATACCCATACTACTTATTCTAAACGCAAAGAATCAGCCAGCTGGATGAACTAGAAGAGGTAGTTAGATGTTATTGTCATACTGGTTGCAATTGTATTTTTTTTTTAATAACTGATTGGTTCGCGCTTGACCACTATCTCCCCTGATGGTAAGCGATGATGTGGTTGACGGTGAAACACGCTTGCCTAGAAATAACCTATACACTCTTAACTTAAAGACCCCCAGATTGTAGCTGTCGGGAAACACAGACTCCGGCAGGGAATTCCACTCCTTAGCTGTACGCATAATAAAAGTGTTCCCAAAACGTTTTGTGTATAATGTTATGTTACAGATATATTAATGGCACAAGACTTGATGACCGCATTATCCGAAGTGATTGGGATGCAGGCTTTATTGAAGGAAGACAGTATGGTAGAGGCAAAACTGGAGGACAGGTAAAGTGAAACAAAATAATAAGCCCATGATTTGTTAATGTTGAAATTTCAAAATTTTCAATCTGAATTATTGAGATAATTTAGTACTTCAAACCATGATATTGAGTATTTGGCAAAATTTTATTTCTTTCACAGGTTCGGGACGAATACAGAACTGATTATGATGGGGGTCGAGGTGGTTATGGAAAGATCATTGCACAAAAAATTACCCCTACACCTATGGAACGCTGATATGATTTCATATTTAAGTGAAGTGAACACCATGTGCTTTATCACAAGGCTCGAACTTTGAGGAAGACTGTGAAATTGTATTTACTAGTGACTGCATTCAACTACATCTGAGTGTGAATCAATCTACCTAATAATAAATATTTTTCATCCAACCCCTTATTTGCTTGTTTATTGTCAAAAGAGTTAAGATTTTAATAAGGACATTGCAAGCATAATTTTAAAAGCCATCATGAAATCCATTTCAAAGACCTGCTGCAGCGTACGTATCTAGTCTACTGTGATGAATGAAGCCTATACAGAATCCTGCTTGTTCGGGAGGCTGGAAATTGTCAAACCTGCGCGCAAGACGATTTGTGATGACGAAAACAACTTGTAGACATGGCTAAGAAGTGAGATTGGCCTATAGTACTTCAGTGGAGCATTGTCAACCTTCTTGAAGAAGAGTACCACCACACCCTTCACCATGCCTGTGGCGTTTTTCCCTCAAGTATGACGGAATCAAACAGCTTCTGAAGGGCCATAAGCACTCGTTTTCCACCCGCCTTCAGGAGTTCGGCCGTAATTCCATCATCACCCGGTTCTGGAATTCAAGCTGAAAGGTCTCGGTTTTGGACTTGGATCTGTGCTGGACATAACGTGGACTTCATTAGTCGAGACCTTTCAAGGTTAACATTAATGTTCAATGTGCCTCTAACCATGCGGTGATCGCTCCCGGTTTTCACCGAATTGATCACAAACACATCATTGAATATTTGCTTCTTGGTTGACATGATGAAGGCAATCTCGTTTTTAGTTGCACCATCGGTGCTTTGCTAGGTCCACTTCCTGTGCTCACGCTTTCTGAAGAAGGAGTTCATCATATAGAGGCCCCTCCTTCTCCATAAAACTGGCCAGTAGGTGACCCCGGTGGTTCCGACGTCCAACTCCAAATTGCTCCACTTGCAGCTCATCCTCGTCTCGTTTGCCCAGTTTCGTGTTGAAGTGTTTACAAAAACGCCACCATGTCAGTTCGTCAATATTTGGTCATGGCTGAGACCATGGAGGACCTTAGTACAATGCTCGATGACCTCATTATAGCTACCGAAAGAGTGGGTCTTAGAATGAACTTTAACAACACCGAGGTGATGTTGAATGCCCACTCCTATCAAGGTCGGAGAGTCTAAACTCGAAGTTGTGGGCGACAATTTGTACCTGGGACAAACGATCCAGTTGGGTAGGGCCAACTTCGAGAAAGAGGTCAACCATCGAATTAGACTCGGCTGGGCAGCGTTCGGGAAGTTGCGCGGTATCTTCTCGTCTATGACCAGTGTGTGTTGCCAGTGATGACATATGGCTCTGAGACGTGGTCGCTCACAATGGGCCTCATCAGAAAGCTTACAATCACCCAAAGGGCAATGGAGAGGCCTATGCTCGGAGTTTCCATGCGTGATCACGTCATAAATGATATCCGCAGGAGAACCAAAGTTACAGACATAGCCCGAAGAATTGCTAAACTTAAGTGGCAGTGGGCAGGGCACATTGCTCGCCGAACGGATGACCGATGGGGCCGAAAAGTTCTGAAATGGCGACCGCGAACGGGAAGATGTTGCGTTGGAAGGTCAACCGATGACCTGGTGAAGGTTGCTGGATGCGAGACGCACGGTACCGATCAATGTGGCAACGCTTGGGGGAGGCCTATGTCCAGCAGTGGACGTATTTCGGCTGATATGATGATGGCAATTTTAGCATAACTATGCTACAAGTGTAACAAGTGTTGCAAGGTTCAGAATTATTTATTTACTAGCGACCCACCCTGTAGGCTTATTACGTATCTTTTACAAGA
The DNA here is from genome assembly GCA_949775005.1 of Orthosia gothica. Lineage (NCBI taxonomy): Eukaryota > Metazoa > Arthropoda > Insecta > Lepidoptera > Noctuidae > Orthosia > Orthosia gothica. The sequence continues at coordinate 18,046,270 of OX459048.1, read as the reverse complement.
GCAAAACGATAGCGATCAAACGCTTTATGTCATAAAAGTTGGAATTACCTGCAGTGTAGGTCCTACACAATCGTTTGATAATCGTTCGCTGTTTGTCAAATGCACTTATTTAAAAAAAATACCGCCAACAACTTTAAAACTTTTGTATCGAAGAGCAATTATTGCGCAAAAATTGCTTTCGTTTTGCTCTTGCAAAAGATACGTAATAAGCCTGCTGGTTTCGCACGGCTAGTAGTGCACATATATTATGCCTACATCAAACTCACACGAACATCACATAATTTACAAAGGACCCTGGTTAAGCAAAATATAACCCATATTAGATTACTAGCTGTGCCCGGGGCTTCGCTCCCGTCAACTGCCTACCCTACTTACCTACCCTACCCACGCCTTACCTACCCTACCTACGCCTTACCTACCCTACCTACGCCTTACCTACCCTACCTACGCCTTACCTACCCTACCTACGCCTTACCTACCCTACCTACGCCTTACCTACCCTACCTACGCCTTACCTACCCTACCTACGCCTTACCTACCCTACCTACGCCTTCCCTACCCTACCTACGCCTTACCTACCCTACCTACGCCTCACCTACCCTACCTACGCCTTACCTACCCTACCTACGCCTTACCTACCCTACCTACGCCTTATCTGACCTACCTACGCCTTACCTACCCTACCTACGCCTTACCTACCCTACCTACGCCTTACCTACCCTACCTACGCCTTACCTACCCTACCTACGCCTTACCTACCTTACCTACGCCTTACCTACCCTACCTACGCCTTACCTACCCTACCTACGCCTTACCTACCCTACCTACGCCTTACCTACCCTACCTACGCCTTACCTACCCTACCTACGCCTTACATAGCTATATTTAAAATTAAGTTTTATTGTAGAATCACAGCTAAACAATAATAAAATTTAAAAACATCACAGTGCAGTAAGTACTTACATATAATACTTACAGTAGGTACGTAGGTGCCACTGGTTTTTTTTATTGTGATTTTAAAAATCACAAATGTAATAATAAAGATAGCCGTAAGTATTCTTAAATTAAGTTTTATTTTATAAAAATAAAAAAAACCACAATAGTAAAAATAAACGACTTAAAAATGCAGTCAACTTCTTTCTTCTATATCTTTTGTTATATAGCCGTTTACAGTGCCCCACTGTTGGGCAAAGTCCTCCTCTTTGATTTAAAGCTACGGCTCCCATATTACGTATAGGTACTTACCTTAATCTGACTATATACCATGTATAATAGTACATTCCTTTACCTAAATACATAATATAAAATTAACTAAAAACGAATTAGGCGCAATTTATACCTTGTAAATAGTAGGTAAGTAGGTACCACCTACCTCATCGACAGAACGGTTAAACGTAGGTAGGTGGATATATGAAGAATGGCATAGTGGACACTTACTTTAAGCAATTTAAAATATAATTAAACATTTAGTATGATAGGTTTAATTTTTCAATCAAACTAATTGCATTCGTGACTGTACCAACTTTTAAGGACAATTATGCTAATAATTTTAGAAGGTTGGTAAAATGTATTGCGTGGCCGCTTTTTTATAACATTCTAGATTTGGTCGGGTTACCATTCATAAATATGTTTTTTCGATTATCTCGTTAATTAATTAGTGTACAAGTCTGAAATTTCACAGGTATATAATTGGACTACATATCTAATTATTGATATAAGATTCACAACTACAGATAACTCGGTTAATCGGTCTTCAAATAACTCAGCTGTGCGCCGTGGCCGGAACAAATTGAACTTTCATCATAACTTTTTAATTACAAGGATATTAATAAAATTTCAGTACCATTTATAAGCAGTAATTACCTATATAATAACGTTTCAAGTTAGTCGTTGGACCACTTATTGGCATTGCTAGGACCTATTAAAGCATATTTCTATTTACTAAAATAACTTCAAAACGGAGCATTATTGTGGATTTTTTATTGCGTAACAAATTATACCTAATTAGCGTTAGAAAACAAAAGTTCTGGCTGCGGTAACGTTACTCCAGCCGGAACTGTTTTTATCAAATAATTAAAAAACTATCAGCTTACCAAATTTAAAAATCTGCTTACCAATTACTGAAGCTGTATATCTAATTATCTATTGCACTTAGATGACGATTTCCGACATTATCTGAATGGAGTAATGCACTCGGCAACACATTAAGTGAAAGAGTGTGCGCTTCTGCGAACATAGTTGACGCACTGCAGAATCGCGGCAGCCTCAGCAGCACCCTGAACGCGTTGTTGTATTGAACACGCAAGGCGCTGCATGTTCCCAGTGTGTAGTTAACCCACAGGCTGCACGTGTAAAGTGTTTGGCAGTAAGACTTAAAAAGTGTAACTTTGACTTGATTACTGCTACGTGCGAACCTGCGGGCCAATATATTACACCGGCCAGCCAACGCCCTACGTGCCCTTTCCACATCCGCGTTGTCCTTTAGGTCTTTGGACACCCAGTGGCCCAGATACTTGAACTGTGACACTATTTTTAAGGCGGTACCTGCTAAGGTGACTGAGGGTACAGCAGGGTCTCATAGCTTTTGCCACGCCCTTTAAACACCAACAGCTCGCTTTTCTTAGCATTGTATCTGAGCCCATGGGCCTCCGCATAAGACTCACAAACCCGTAACAACTTACGCAACCCTCCAATCGATGGACTCGGCAGTACCATGTCATCTGCGTAACTAATATTGTTGACACAGATCCGTCAATGTGACACCCGACATCAAAGAGTAAAATAATATGCCCGACATTGGTACTACTGAGTTCACCGACAAGCCGGTTAGTGTACAGGTTGAATAGCTTAGGGGAGGTTAGCCCACCCTGTCTCACCCCGCATTGCAACCTATACACGTCCGAAAACGAGTTTGCCCATCGTACTCAATTTTTCTGGTTATTGTACCAATACCTAAAAACAGAAATAACTTCCGGTTTGCAATCTGTTTCGGTTTCCAGCTTCTCCCATAGCTTATCATATGAAACTAGGTCGAAAGCTTTCGATAGGTCCAGAAAGCAAGCAAAGACAGGAGTTTTCCGGTCACTGTAATATTGAAAAGTCTGCTTGAGGCTCATGATAGCATTCTCCGTGGACAAACCGGATCTAAAGCCGAATTGCGCGTCATGGAGCTCGATATGCTTTGCCAGCTGATGGTCAAGCAGACTATCCAGTAATTTCGCTTTAACAGTGGCTAACGAAATCGGTCTGTAATTTAATAAATCGGAAGTATCGCCGGTTTTATTTTTAGGTATTGGCATAACAACCGTGAACATCAATTTAACAGGAAGGTAAGAATGGCTAACACATAAATTAAAAAACATAGCCAAAACCCGCGGTAAGTGACAGCCTGCATTTTGTAAATGCTCGATGCTGAGGCTGTCGTGACGAGATTTACCTCTAACCATGCCTTTGATAATTTTTGCCACATCTTTGGCTGAAAACCTGACTTTAAGATCTCCGGCTCCACAGTCAACATCAAGCGTCCGCGATGCAGTACCCAATGGCGACTCAACCTTAAAAAGCTGTTGAAACAGATTCGCAATTTTCTGTGGTTCATGCACGCCAGCAACACTCACAGTATGACCAGGCTTCGGATTTAACTTATTCGTCTTTTTCCAGAATCCTTTAAAATCCTTCTTTAAGTGGTGGTCTGCAATAATGTCCATTTTGATCTTTTGCTCGTTATCCTGACACCACTTCAACTGGGATTTAAAAAGCTTCCTGGATTTATTTATTTAGACTTCATGCACAAAGGTACAAAGGCGGACTTAATGCCTTAGGCATTCTCTACCAGTCAACCAAGGGTGGTGCAGAGACAACATTCACACATGCTATCGTAAACATACCCGACAGAGGGCTTACTATGTTGTAACCACATCCGAAAACAATGCCGAGCCCTCACATGAGTGTCCCTGACATATCTGTTCCACCCAGATATGTTTCCTTACCTACGCTTCCTTTTAACAATTCTCGTAGATTTAGCCGCATCAGACAGTATACCTACAAACTATTTCATCCTACAGTTTATCTAACAAATGTGTATGTTCTATGTTATAACACATGTTATTAGCGCAACTAGTCATTTCTGGCGGAAATCAATATCCCTCAGTTCAGTATGACATAGCTCACTATATGCACGGATTTCATGTAGGTCCCTTTCGCCCCAGATCACATTAGTTGTATTATTATTTGTAAATATCAGTATGCATTACTTTTGGTTTTAATATACCTAAATCACACTCCAGTTGAACAGGATAGTGGTCAGACCAGTAAATGTCTTATAGAACCGACGCGCCAACAACAGCCAGGCGCGCGGCACTATATAGTCACCAAAGAGTATGTAACACTACGTTTACTAGTCACAAGTCACAACACTGTGGTCAAGCCAGCGCCGCGACCCATGCGCGTCACTCACAAAAGTGTATGTATTCGAACTATCCGACGGCAATAATTCCGTCGACGCACGACCACAACCGCAGCCTACAAAAGTGTGACAGAGTCAAAAACCTCACCTTGGTGTGCGTTGAAGTCCCCCAGCATAAACACAGATTCTACATTATTACTTTCGATAATGGCATTTATTTCACAGAAACACTCGGTAAACTCTAATAAATTATCTGTTGAGTTTGTTGGCATGTACACTGAAAAAACTATAACAGCGCGATCACTGAGTTCAACTTTTATAGCCACTAGACGCACACTGGTGCATTTTATCACTGACACTGTAGGGAACGAACTTTTCCTCCAGAGTATCGCCACACCTCCAATGACCTCCATACGGCCTGCCACGAAGTATGCCGGCGGAGGTATCCACAGCTGATTTACCGACGAATCCAAAGTCACTATCGATGCTGCCGAGATACGGGACGTCGTGTGGCAGTAACCAGGTTTCCTGTAAGGCGATGACATCAGCCGTTTTGCAAAGTCGCCTTATACATTCAACCGACACACTACACACACACACTACGATCGACACACATCACTTTTGCAGTTGTAAATTACTAATTTTGTTGGTCTTGCCATGATTTGAGTTAGCAACGTCATTTTTCAGAGTACCCTCTCTGCCTTTATTTTTCCGATCGAAGTTTATGAAACGACGAAAAGCTACTCCCTCTGGCCAAAAATTGGATACATTTATAATGTTGCGAAGGAGGTGACTGTGTGTGACAAGGTAAGGTTAGGTTAGGTTGCCCGCTCTGCACCTGGCTCTGCGCCTGGCATCTCTCCTGCGGGTGGGGTGACCGCGGCTCGGGGGCGGGAAGTGGGCCCACGAGGAGGTGATGTCTTTTCGTTGCCGACCCTCCTTTGACGTGGGATGGTCGGCAGGGACAAGTCGGTGAAAGGAGGAGGCGGCGGGGCGTCGGTCTCGACGCTTCGCCGCAGACGCGGAGGGCGGCATCTGGCCTTCGCGGGCCAGATGCCGCAACGTAGGGGACCGTAAGGTCCAGCGCGGTGGGAGGCACGGCGCGGCACGCCGTCTAGGTGTGCCCAGCGGGGGCGTAGCTGCGCCGTGCCTTGAGGAGGTTGTCGGGCAAATCGGGGAGGCCTCGGCGGCGGTTGGCGGTGCGAGGACGCCATGTCGCAAAAGGAGGCAGCGGTGGAGGTGTTAAGCGGGCGGCAGGCGCGAGGGCGTTCGTCGTCTGCATTGCACAATCAACACCCTCGTCGGGCAGGAATGGCTGAGCACTCACGGTCATTCCCGTGCCCCTCCAATGAGGGAGGGGCGTGCGGGGCCCGCCAAAATGGTGGGCAGTCGTCGGCGGAGGACTGGACGTAAAGGCTGTGCCGGTTTCCCAGTCCTCCTCCACACAGACGATGCGGGAGTGCGCTGGGTTGTTTTAGTGGGTATACCAGGCTTGCCCGGAGAGTCCCACATAGCCCGCCCATTGCCCCAATGGGCGTGTATGCGTAATGCATTTTTTCCTAGCGAAATCAAAAAAAAAGGTTAGGTTAAGAAGAAATTAAAAAAGAATTGAAATTGAAGGTATTAGCCACTACAGGACCATTGTTAGGCCATATTTAACAGTAGGTATTACTAAGTATTCAATAAAAGATTAACAATCATTTCATGATGCTTTTTTCATTTTCATCTTATTCTATGCAAGTACGAAAATCTAGTAATTATACTTTAAGTTTCGAGTAATGAAAAATAATAATAATAATAAAAATTTCTTTATTCAGGTAACTTACAAAACTAATTTTACATTAAAATAAACATAAAAATAATATCAGATAAATACCGGTCAAAACAAAAAGTAATGTCAAATCAAGTCACAAGTAAAGTCAATTAAAATAATGTCAAATCAAAACAGAATAAATTAACCCTAGCTACAATAATAAAAATAAAATTAATTAAAACAAAATAAATTTAAAAGTATTAGTACCTTCTCTCCGGCACTGGCACAGTGACATGTCTGTCAGAACAATGTCGGAGGAAAGGACAATCTAACCTTTCCGCGATCATCGCCAGGACGGTGTTGGAACTGGCCCGTACCCTGCAGACCATAGAAGCAGCGCGCTTGCGCACAACCGCGTGAAAACTATCGGTGTGTGCCTCTGCGAACATACCTGAGGCGCTACAATATCGGGGCAGTCCCATCACCGCCCTAAACGCGTTATTGTACTGCACCCGTATAGCATTTAGGCTTCTTTTGGTGTAGTGAGCTCAAAGACTACATGAGTACAGTGATGTACAAAAGGCTCTAAATAGCGTAACCTTTTCGAGCATCGGGCGAATCTGCGAGCAACCATATTGGCTCTCACAGATAACGCCCTTCGCTCCCGTTCCATATCTGCATGGTCTTTGAGGTCGCCAGTCAATACATGCCCAAGATATTTGAACTGCTCAACTCTTTCCATTCAACGTAACTGGGGGTAAGTTCTCAGGATATTTTGCACTGGCGGTCCCAAAGACCATAAACAATGACTATTGATTTTAAAAAAACTTTTTTACAAAAAAATACTACCGACTTCCAAATGAAAAACTACAAAGTGAAAAATAACTTAACTTTTGGAAGTCGGTGTCTTTCGTAGGAACCATTTTTTTGCGATATGGACACCGACTTCCAAAAGTTATTTTTCACTTTGTAGTTTTTCATTTGGAAGTCGGTAGTATTTTTTTGTAAAAAAGTTTTTTATTTTTCCCTTTTTAGTTTTACCTACCTAATAGCAAGTTGTTTATTAAGGTCCCTATAACTCCAGAATAGATTAACCGAATAACATGAAACTTGAACATAACCGGTGAAATGAGAGATCTGCGTACCCCTTTAGAGCGTACTGGCGTGATGTTATGTTATGAAATGGTATAAACAACAAACAGACATGCGATTGCAGCAATCCCGAGAGTTTTGCCGTTATTTATTAAAGAGTTCTGTTGTGTATCTCCGAAGTTCTTCATCAGACCTTCACCAAATTAAAATGGGACCAATTTCGAAATATACTCTTTCAAACAAAAAAAGAATTTTCAAAATCGGTCCATAATTGACGGAGATATCGGTGAAAATACATAAAAAAAAAAAAACATACAAGAAGTCGAACATAGAACCTCCTCCTTTTTTGTAAGTCGGTTAATGAAGGAAAAAATATCAGTGATGCTGGCAACATTAAGCACGCCACCCGTCGCGCTACCTATATAAAAAAGTACCCTGTGCGTCGCGCGCAGACTTATCGTGCGCGCACTCTACCACGGAACAGAAAAAACAGTGGAAGTGCAATGCAGCAAAATTACTATGGGAACCGTTGTCGCCAAACTCACATAATATATAAACTGATAATCATATAATGCACTACAAATAAGCCGATCGTTTGATTTGTCGTTATAATTTTAGTTAAAACTAGCTTAAGTCAGAGATCCTACATCTGGAAAACAATCTTCACACTCTTTAAATAGGATTTATTTTGCGTGAGTGTAGAAAGTATTTACGACGTTTTGTAATCTAAAGTCAAACTAGATTCGATTGCCAAGTAAATTCCGCTACCCACCCATAGATGGCGGTATTCTCATGAATTAGTGTTCGCCTACCCTAGTGGGTAGGTAGGTAGTAGAATAGAAATGGTAGGTAAGCAGCCGGTATAATCATTGCAATAATAATCATGTATGCAATACAACATACTGCCAATTATTTTGGAAATATTTAATCCACCTAATATAAAAGAAAATATAGGTTCCTATTTTCTTTTATCGATATCTATCTATAAAATCAATACCCGACACGACTACATCCCTAATTGAGTAGCGAAGAACTTTCGAGAACGAAATAGTGAATACGTTCAATCCAAAATAAACTATATGTTGATCGTGTAAGGTTGATTTTAACTAACATTCTATTAAATTATTAGTAAATTGAAATTTACTAATTTTTTATTAGAAAACAAATAAAATCGTTCTAACCGATGATACGAAACACCTCCATTTTTAAGTTTCTTTCTCCTACTATCATTTTTGCACTCCAAAATGGAACGAATAGTTACGGAAATATAAATTTGTTGCGAGACTAGCAACTCGCCGCGATGTTAGAACACGACTGGAATCAAGTTTGCGTGGAAGCGCCTAATGTCCGTGACTACCGCAGGACCCCGACAGCAACCGCTTCCATATTTGGTAAATAATTACTACTCAATTGCTACCAATTAGTACCCGAACAACAAAATTGGTACCTTAGTAGTTTTCGAGAAAATCGACATTGAAGGTGGTCCTGCGGTAGTCACGCTCCATTCAGCAGGACCACCATGAGCGCCGAATACAGGGGCATGCTACAGCTATTCTAAGTATACAAATAATACTACCCATAAATGTGATCCATTTCGTAAAAAAAACAGAACTGAATCATTTTTATTTATCGAGAAATCAACGATGATAACTTTCGCTCGCTCGTTCAGCAGGACCACGACTTTGAATGTTGATTCCAAGTTGGAGGAGCCTGCGACTTTCCTCAAACCTACATAGAAAATTACTACCCTGCAAGATAAAATTGATACCCAGAATTCACAACTAGTACTCCAGTAGTTTACGAGATATGCCATGCCATTGGTGGGGTGGCGGTAGTCACGGTGTTAAATTTTCATTTCAAGATTTCCCTATTAAAAACTTAGTGAATTCTGCCCAAATGTATACAAAAATTACTACTCCTACAGAAGATAAAGCGACCAAAAATTCAGATACTTATGTGTTGTATTTTAAGAGAAATTAGCTTTCATTACTTTTCCATACTAAATCTTCGCGTATAACCCGACCGTATTAAGTTGTCAATGGTATTGAGCAGTACACTCGTGCAAAAATGTTTATGGATGACGTTTTAGTAAAAACAACAGTTCACAATCTATAATTTTTATACAAAATGTGTACCTAGGCACATAACAAAAAAAAAAAAAAATTTGTTACCCATGGCCTGTAATACCTTAGTTAATGTCGTGGGTAGGTAGGTACTCTAATAATTATTTTTCTGTATTGTAAGTACCTACCTTCTGTGTTTTTATATGAATACCATTAAAGCAGTACACTCGTGCAAAAAAAGTTTAAAAAGTTTTGGACCATAGACAAGATATAATGAGATTCAAAATACGGTATTATCTCTAAGTAGTCTGAGGATTCAAAATTATGTGAAGAAAATCGACGATTGAAAAATTGTCGTCGCTGTTTGATATTTTAACTGAGTAGAACTTAAAATGAGCCCTGTAATATGAATATACATGATTACTTTGTGTGAAGTATACCATAAAGCCAGTTGATCTCCGTTTGAACGCGTCTTGACTCAAATTTTTTGACTAAACTTATGTAAGTATATCTAGATAACGTGCATATTATAATAACAATAACTATATTTATTAAAACTTAAAATAATTATTATGTACTTACAAGTACGTATTTGAAATAGTAACTGATTGTTATTTTTAGATTAAACTTGGATTAGAGTAAAATCATCTAAAGTCTTGAACATAAACATATTAGTTATAAAGCTTTAAAACAATTAGCCCCAAGTTTCTCAGCTCTAAATTATCGCAGATATAATGTGACAAATTGTCAAGCACGCGTTATCTGCTGTGATTCGCTGTTGAAAATTCATTAAACCAATCACAGCAGATAATGCGTGCTTGACAATTCTGCGATAATTTAGAACTGAGAAACTCGGGGTAATCAACAACCTTTTATTTTTAATAACTTGAATTATGTCTATTAATGTTAGGTAATTATATTTGAGATTATTTTTTATGTTTACATTTCGCGTATACATTTTTCCTTTTATTTTTATTGGTTGTTTTTGTAAAGATACTCATGATGTTCATGAAAGTACCTACTTTCTTAATTATAAAAATAAGTATCATCATGTTTTCATTTTTAAGAGATAAATTGTAAATGATTACCTACTGTTGTCATTCACCCTATGTACATAACTTGTGAGCCTGCCATAATAATAATCTGTAATTTTAAAATAGTTTTAAAATGATAAAACTAATATTCATTCTATTCTTAAATTGTTGTAACTTTGCATGAATATAGATGCTTTTCTCATTCTGTTTTATCGAACCTAATTGCTAGATAAATATAAATAACATAGTTCCAATTTTATAAGGTAGGTATTAGTCCAATTTAGAATAATAAATAGATTTTTACATATTTAAAATTTGACTGATTTTACAAATTGTTATCGATCTGTGTTCTGTGTCTTAATAAAACTTATTCGACATATAAAAATTTTATATTACTAATTCATAACCTAGATCTAACAATGTGAGTATTAAATAGGTACCTAACTAAAAATACACCCAAGGTCCACAAGAAATGTCAGTGGAAATTTGATTCAAATTGTACCATACAATCGACTTCTGGTACTGTAAAAATACATACCTATTACTTATGTAATCATTTTATACTTACGCTATTAGCAACATATTGTTACTGCAGTAAATTAGGTTTTTAATACGTAGGTACTTAAGCTTGCAGCAATGGTAAATTAGTAGGAAAGAAATAAATAAGAAATACCTATCGCTCTTTAATGGTATTCATATAAAAACACAGAAGGTAGGTACTTACAATACAGAAAAATAATTATTAGAGTACCTACCTACCCACGGCATTACTAAGGTATTACAGGCCATGGGTAACAAAATATATTTTTTTTGTTATGTGCCTAGGTACACATTTTGTATAAAAATTATAGATTGTGAACTGTTGTTTTTACTAAAACGACATCCATAAACTTTTTTGCACGAGTGTACTGCTCAATACCATTGACAACTTAATATGGTCGGGTTATACGCGAAGATTTAGTATGGAAAAGTATTGAAAGCTAATTTCTCTTAAAATACAACACTTAGGTATCTGAATTTTTGGTCGCTTTATCTTCTGTAGGAGTAGTAATTTTTGTATACATTTGGGCAGAATTCACTAAGTTTTTAATAGGGAAATCTTGAAATGAAAATTTAACACCGTGACTACCGCCACCCCACCAATGGCATGGTATATCTCGTAAACTACTGGAGTACTAGTTGTGAATTCTGGGTATCAATTTTATCTTGCAAGGTAGTAATTTTCTATGTAGGTATGAGGAAAGTCGCAGGCTCCTCCAACTTGGAATCAACATTCAAAGTTGTGGTCCTGCTGAACGAGCGAGCGAAAGTTATCATCGTTGATTTCTCGATAAATAAAAATGATTTTAGTTCTGTTTTTTTTACGAAATGGATCACATTTATGGGTATTAATTATTTGTATACTTAGAATAGCTGTAGCATGCCCCCGTTTTCGGCGCTCATGGTGGTCCTGCTGAATGGAGCGTGACTACCGCAGGACCACCTTCAAAGTCGATTTTCTCGAAAACTACTAAGGTACCAATTTTGTTGTTCGGGTACTAATTGGTACCAATTGAGTAGTAATTATTTACCAAATATGGAAGCGGTTGCTGTCGGGGTCCTGCGGTAGTCACGGACATAAGCGCCTATTAGTGACACGCGTGCCACGCCTACTTTGCATTTCCACTGTTTTTTCTGTTCCGTGCACTATACGTTATGAGTCTAGATAAAATACTTTTTAAACTGACATGGTCACAAACATTAATAATAAACATGGTATATAGCCCGGTTTAAATCCCAATGTTACTAAAACAAAAATACTTAATGTAAATCCAATTATAAATGAAAATCCGGTTGACCTGAGAAGCCTTCAAGATAGTCTTCGATATCATCTTTTCCGACAAGTTTCACGTAAAAATCATGTGTGTCTTTCGGAATCAGGTGAAGCATACTTTTTAATTCCCATAAGTTAGCGCCAGGGACAGGTTCCCTGCTGGCCAAAGTGGCTTATCGTCTTTTTTGTTTTTTTTTTCAATGTTTGTTGTGTAAATGGATATGATTTTAAAGAAATATGGATGTTTTATTTTTTTTCCCTATTAATTTATGGCATGATAAATTAACAAAGAACCAATGATTGGCACATAGATAGTTTTACAAAAAGGAAGGTAGGACCTTATTTTTTGGACCATCGTTCTAGAGACGGTCCTCCGTATAGATAGAGACGGCGACATCAATAAAAATTAATTAAATAATTTAAAGAACCCTCGACATTAAAACCTCTGAATCTAACGTTATTTTTTTAAATTTATAGAATAATAAGGAAAGTACAAGTACAATTTCAAAAAAAAAAAACCCCTGCACATTTATCTTGCGAAAACACCCCGATTCAAACAGTAAAACGCCCATAACTTTTGAACGGCTGAACCGATTTTATTCAAACATAGCTATGAAAAACCCGACAAATCACCTTTCAAACAAAAAAAAAACTAAATTAAAATCAGTTCATCCGTTTAGGCGCTATGATGCCACAGACTGACACACATATACACAGCAACACACGTGAAACTTATAACACCCCTCTTTTTCCGGCGGGGGTTAAAAATACGACCCCGCATGAAAGGATTAAAGAAAATAAAACCGTTATGATTTTTGTAATATATATTACACGAAAAATACACTTAAATGAAATTTAAAAGTAACAAAAATAAAAAATATGAAATGCTTCAATAAGTTACACAAAATAGAATATGCAGCTCAACGTAAATGCTTTGTGGCATACATTAGTAATCATAAGCTAAACTTAAAAAGTTACTTCGACTTAGTGCTACAACACTTACATTCTCATAAGCAATGTTAAAATTACTATTAATATAAGATAAATAAACACTGAAAGCATGTATAACAAGTGTAAAAATACATAAATTATTACGATTTCAACGACATTGTATATAATATGGAAATAACTACCAAAAGGCAGTCGCACAACATTTCTGACAGTATAAGACGCGACTGTATATAAACTTTGAACATTCAGCAATCAGATCTGATCAGCAATTATGGCATTTGCAATTCGCAAAATATAATAAGATTCATAAGTACTTTTATATTGGAACATATTTGTAAATGTTCTCTCTAATCTCTTGGCGATGTCTCCGGCAGAAGGTCAAGCCACATGGTTTTTGCTTCACGGAAGTCATACTGGTTGAGATGAACTACCACCTGTAATAAGATAATATTGTTTTTCATTCATGTATGTAGATGACTGCTCCTATACTGTATACAAATGGCTGACTGATACAGTCAGCACCTATGCTCAAAACCAAAAATAGATTATTGCAAATAAACCATAAAGGTACTTTTGAATTGCCAAACGAAACAAAAACAAAGATGAATCTAGATGCAATATCGCAAGCGTCAGTAGGTCTCTAAAACTCCATCTCAAATAACATAAGTAGTCCCTTTTTTGCAGCCTGCCCAATCAATTTTCACTTCTATAGCGTTGGTGTTATGACAAATGGCAGCTGTAGTAAAAGTTGGATTTGGTAACAGTTTTATGCTTTTTATGTTTACGGAATAGAAATCAAAGTCGGAAAAATACATGACAACTCAATTTACTGCTTCTACTTAAATCCCCTCAACTGTCGCGAACTCGACACCTTAATAAGGCGTCTGTCTGGCTGTCTGTCTATTGTTTTAATATTGTTTTCGCTAATTACGACAATGAAGAACCTTACCTGTCCGACAACGGGGCTCCCGCCTAAGAAGCCCTTGTGGGTGGCCACAGTCACCTCCACCTGCCTGGAGTGCAGCTCAGCTAATGGGATGACCCACTCGAACTGTTCATCGTATTCCGGCATGCAACTATCCTTCACTACCTGTAAATGAAAATTATAAACTTAAACTGGATAGTTTTATGCGGCACGTCATCCCAGCTAAACACTAACCGTGTTATTAATAAAAATGACGTATTACCAGCTTACTCCGAAGTTACTTTTGGACTAGCTAATCCCGGAGTAACTAAGGATTAACATAGCTTTAGCATTTTTACTCATAAACATGGAATAACCTTGGACTAACTATTCATTCCTTACTCTTGGATTTACGTGCAAGCTATGGCAACCCAGTTAAATTTATAAGTAAAAAGAATGAACCAGTGAATGAAACCAAGAAAGTTGATGACATAAAGTAGAAAAAAATAATAATAATAGTGGACAGAGTGGCATCTGTCATTTAGTATTGAAAAAAAAATTAAGGAGGAAATTTAAATTTATCTCAACAATTTCAACTTAAATCGCATATAATAAAATATTGTAAATGCGAAAGTAGCTCTGTCTGTCTGTTACCTTTTCACGCTTAAACCGCTGAACCGATTATGGATGGAGTTAGTCATTCAGATAATGTGTCCTACATAATTACCTCAATGGAGTTAAGTTTGAGACCCTCGCAAGGACATATGATCCCAGAAACCATCCATAAGGGGGTGGCAAGGGAAGTGGAAATTTATATTGTGAACCAACAATTTCTCAAATATGGCGGCCCACACATCTACAATATTATTGCGTGACATTAAAAATAGGCTATTAGAAGTACTATTGCTACGCAGACGAAGTCGCGGGCAACAGCTAATATTTAATATTCGTAGTGCTTTGACAGATCTGATGAGTGCACCACTCATACTAATGTTAATAAAATACCTAAGTATTAACCACATCGACTTCATGCCAATTCCTTAAATATTCTTTCCTGTCTAGTCTTACGCTGTATTATTTGATATATTACTAAAATAAGAAGGGATAAACAATAAACATTCTATATTTTATTGTGAATACCTTCCTATTCCAGTAATAAATTATAAAAGATTGACAATATATACATTTTGAACTAAAAGTTTTTATCATCAAATTATAACCAACAAAATGTCAATCAAACAATAATAATTATAGTCGCAATGGTTACACTCTTAATACAACTTTATTCTGACCTTAAAATAGCTAGTACCATGGTGTAACTTTTAGTCCGAGACTAAGGTCAGATTAGTATAATCCATCCTTATTCCGTGTTTATTCATACGGAAATTAGTTAGTACCAACCTAATGCTTGGAATAAAGTTAATCTTACCTTAGTCCGCGTTTATTAATAAGACGGTAAGAGAACTTTGACGTTCAAAAAGTGCCGACTCTCGGCCTAATTTTTTTATATGATGTTTGATTTTTCACTAGAAACGTAAATCACAGGCCATTAAGGGTCAGTCAGACGTGGTATTGGACGCTGCAAAAGAACTCAATGCAAATTCAAATGCTTATGGGATTTTAATTGGTGTTACATTTTTACTTACCACAGTTTTACGTTTAGAATCTTTGGAGCGACCAGGTAACAAATACAACTTGACATATGGGTCAGGCACGTTGTTCGGATCCTTCAATGGTATATGCCTGTAATAATCAGAAGACAATTTTATTGACTCGTTAAAAGAACGATAAAAATAAGTGCCTCAAACTAAATAACTTACATGATTTTGTGGACGACCACGAACAATGTTTGGTTTTGCATGCTGTAACGAAGTGAGAGTAGAATACGCCCGAGGCCAGCTTCTCCAGCAGATCTGAAAGAAAACTTCTTTGTTCAAAGTTTATTACCAAAGGCACGGGGACCCAACGCTAGTAAAGAAATTTTGTTCAAATAAATTGCACTCGATGGTGTGATAAGCATCGATTTGTTATTGAATTTTGTGTAATATTAAGATCTTTTAGAAATGGTCATAAGAAAATTATGTTCTTTAAAAAAGCTTAAAATTATGGCAGAATATGCCATAATTTTAAGCTTTTTTATTCACATTTCAAAATCAAATATTATTTGAACAGATCATTAATGAACGATTTTATTATTATAATATTTTTTTTATTATTATTTAAAACTCATTCCAATAGATGGCGCTGTATTAAACTTCTAGGTTTTCCTACTCGATCTTTTTAATTTGTATTGTAACAGTTTGATACAATGAAGTTTCATTGTCATTTCGACGACGACGACGCTCCCGTCAGGTAACCCCCGTCCCGCGTGCACGTTTTACCACCCCCGCTGCCTTATGTCCCCCGCGACTGCGCACCATGGGAGTGCCTCGTAAGAATTTGCCAAACTATAGTATTGTATTAGATGTGATTTGATTGGAGAGGCTGTGGACTGTTATTGATTTATGTGTATTCCGCCACTACGCTTAGTAAATCTAGTAATACGCTAGCCAACATTTTCTCAAACGTTGTGAGGTTAATTACTCCACTATTAGGCCTTCTACATCCAAAGTCTGATATCGATTTGTATCGTCTTTATCGATGCATTGTACGTAAGCAGAAAAGTAATATTTATTTATTTCAGGTTAGCTTACAATTGTTTACACTTTACATTTCATATAAATACACGATATACATTCATAAGTGCAACAATTATTTAAAAACTAATATGCACTTATTTGATTTGATTATAAATATAAATTATTGCAATTAATTATGGTTAATGAATGATAAAAAAATAGTTTACGACTAAGCATAAATCGAGGAATTTAACAAACAAATCAAGATTAATGAAATAAATTAAAAATATTATATTGATTGATTATAGAAAAGCAGATGAATAAATTAAATTAAACTTAGATTAAATATTTGGTTAACATTAGATAATAATAAAAAATGAATAACGTTAAATTAGTATACAAATTAATAAATTGGCAATCATATTACGTATCTCTTATTTGTGCGAATAGTATTTGATAATTAATTTACAAAATTTGCCTATGCCATCGTGGTGCACGTCAATCAGGTCACTGCAGCACAGCTATTTAAGACTTTGCACATTCGCGGTATTGGTGAGTTAGCACCTAGGACAGTTCTACGCAAGGGCGAGTAAAGCGGAGTGATGGGATTTCGAGGATACCGGGTTGGGGCACGAAACTTGAGGCGACTCAGTAACTGCGGGCAGTCTATTTGCTTTCTGAGGAATTTGTACCGATATAGTAATATGTAAGTTATGAGCCTCGAAAGAGTAGTACCAAAACGAATTAATTGCAACTCTGCTTTTTTCACAATAACCCCACAACAAAAGTTTATAAACCACCGCGCTTCTTCTCGACTATGCGAGACAAAACGTTTTAGCCACGCCCACGAATTGGTCCGTGTCGTCGACTAGTGTCACCTTAATGTTCCACCCCACTGTTACTGCCTAGAAATGATTTTGAGCCAGAGCTTGTCCGTACGTCTATAAATCAGAGTTTAGTTAAAACTTACGTGGTCAACGAGGAGGTCCTATGTACTAGCTTAGGTGAGTCACGACCGGCTGGCGGTGAATATTCTTGAGGAACGTCTATAAAAAATCAAAATTCTTTTGTGAATACAAAATTGGTAAATCCGCATAACAGGACATGGACTACTCACTTGATGAAAACATAAAGCAAATATAATTAATTAGTCAAAACTATTGGCTGAGGAGATATTTACAAGTTTTTATTACTGAATATATAGTCAGTATCAGTACTTACCAACTGCCTTTTCAATATGTTCTAGAGGCACCGACTTTTGTGAACTACTGTCTAGGAGAGCGTCCTCGATATTCATCAACACGGGTTCAGGAAGTACAGTGACTGCAACAATAACGACAATATTTATCATTAAACTGTCGTCACTCGTGTAAGCATGCTTAAGTAAGTACATTTACGTCGCATGAAGTTTTAATAAATATAATCCAATAGCACCTAGTAAACATAATGCTAGTCATAAAAACTTTTTCACAAAAAATAAGCCAACTTCAAAATCAAAACACATGCTATGTCAACTATTTAAAAGTCATAATTATACATTTAAAAATCGATAGGTACTGCATATTTTGTCGATTTAAGCTGGGAACAAATTATCGGACGCGGCTGACGGACGCGACTTACAGCCGCGGCTGATATGTGTGCTCAGTCGTATGGGACGCGGCTGCCAGATCTCTATCAGACGTCCGAACGTCCATGGTCACGTCCGCGACTTAAGTCCGATAGTTTGCACAATGTAATGTACATTCATTACCTAGATACTCTATAAGTCACGGCTGTATGTAGCATAATTTGTTGCCAGCTTTAGTGGCCACCCTATTTTTGACAAGTAATAATGAAATATTGACATGACAGTTTTCTGCGCAGACCGTGTTGTAGTTTCGGCAACGACTATGTTTTCTGTGCGATTTTGAGTAATTTTTTGCGATCTTGGACACGCACATACCTATCTGACTTGCATTATACATTATTTGTAACATTATGTAAAAAAAACAGGTGGAAAACCTCTCATTTCAAAAAGCCACAGATAAATAATATACCACCTGACCTCATAAAACATATTTCTTAATTCAAGTAATTATTATTATATTCATATCTCACACACTCGGTAAAGTCACCATTAATAAAAATAAAAAAAACTAAACCAAAATCGGTGCATCCGTTTAGGAGCTACGATGCCACAGTCAGAAACACAAAAACACTGACACACGTAAAAAAAGTTAATGTACAAAACCAAAAAACCGACTGCTTAAGAAGCGAACTAAAAATCTGTAAACAAGAAGAAAATCATGCTTTGCTAACGGAGGATACATAATCGCGAGCTGACTGACCAAAACCATATTTATTATGTTTTTTACATTAACTTTTTATTCTTATTCATAAATAACTATGCTCCTTAAAAACTCACCTGGATCGGTCAGGGGCGGGACAGGTTTATGAGTGTCGATGTCATCAACGGTGACAGGAGGAGAGGGCGGCGCGGCCGGTGTCACCGGGGGCGAGGGTGCGCGCGCAAGCTTCGGCGGCTCGGCTTCTGACTCCTCCTCAAAGTCCTCTTCCTTGATGGCTTCCTTCAAAATCTATGGAGACAGAAATAGTGTTAAGTTTAATCTGTCAATACATCAGTGCGAATGATACAGTTATCACTTCACTATCACTACATATTATAAAACAAGGTCCCTTTGTGTCTCCTGCCGCGTATGTCTGTCTATTCGCCAATAGACAGAGTGATTCATGAGGAAGGTTTAGCTGTATAATTTGTCAAGGTTTTGTAAATTGGTTGAAATATGGCGATAATTGTTGAAAATGTCGGCAAGTAAACCTGCTTGTGAGCTTTCATTGAAAACGTTACCCTTTGAGATTTAACAAAAAAAATTATGGTGGGATATGCCTCTTTTATAGGTCTACAGAAAACGCCGCGATGGCCTATAGATAGTTTACTATACCCATTCTAAATACTAAAAAAATGGTCACACACAACGGTAATTCGAAAGATATTTAGACGGATACATTATTAATCCTTATCAACTTAAATACGTTAGTTACCTAAAGCATTTCATGCACATTTATGATAATTCTTGACACCATCTAATTTAAATGAATATCTTAGGAATTATCGATTAATAAAAACAAAACGCGCGCGAAAAATTCAAGCGCGGGTCTGACACCGATGCGCGATGACGGGACTCGCTGTCGCCGACTGTTGCTATAAAACTCGCGTGTATCTGCCCTGACTGGAGGCTCTGGTTTAGTCTCCACAGAAAAGCCCGATTAAGAGGAAATGCGGTCGCAAACATCCGACTGAATTTCCTCAGTAAAAAGTCATAATTCGATGTTTGACTCTCGCCTTTTTCCTCCTCCAATTGGACCAATTTTAAAGACATTCCATAAATTAATTAAAATGATATATGTTGTGCTTCTGTTTCGAGTCTCCTGTGCGGGTTACACATATATATACATATTTTCTTTTTTTTTCAGCTGAAATGATGACGATGACGTGATATAAGACTAACCTTCAGTTGTAAAGACAAGATAATCTTCGATTCCGGGCCGGATCTCTGCAGCATGAGCGGCTGAGTCAACAGGCTGAGATCCTTTTGTTTCAATAGATTTGAGATTCCATACGTCAACTGACCGAGTTGGCCTCCTGTTTTTGAATCCAGGACCTAAAATTATGAAATTGATATTTAGTACTCACTTCAGGAATGTCTACACTGAGCTTCCATTAAGGCTAGTGCCTGCTCGGTAGCGTGTGTATGAATAAGCCAGGTGAAATAAGAGCGATAGTTTCTATCTTAAATTACAGGTTGCTAAGTATTGGGCCAGTAACAATATTTTTTTTCGACACGAAAAGAAGCTTCCAGACCATCCTTATTCGTACGCTACCGCCCGCAGAAGCGAAATAGAGTTACTCGAGCGTAAAATGTCCACTCTATGATATTTTATTATATAGGTTTCATCAAAATGAATAGAACGTTGTTCAAGGTTCGTCTTTGTATGAGTAAAATCAAAAGCCTAAAAAAAACAAATAGATGCGGCTCAAATCTGACCTCCACAACCCAGTAACTGTGTAACACAATTTGTATTAGCATCAGAATAGATTGGTACTTAGCTAGCCTTAGACCATGTTTCAATCGAATTACCTTAATCTCCAAGTTATCGCTCTCAGGGTTCTGTACGAGGAAAGAGTATCCAATCTCATAGACAGGATCGTCGGTCCTCATCTGCACAGCGCTGTTCTCTGTCTTTCTTCCAACTGTTACCGTCAAGTAAGGATCGGGACGAGACTGGGTTCGCGCATTCTGGTGAAATGAATTACATTTTAAGAATAGTATACACTATTACTTTGGATAAGACACACACACATTGTACACTTGTTTTTGTAAATGTTTGTTCTGTATGTTTTTGTGGTGTACAATAAAGTATATAATTAATAATAATAATAAATAAAAACGCTTTATAATAAATGTACAACTAGTCTTTCAAATATTCTTTAAAAATGTAAAAAAAGAAAGGGAGACCATAAACTTACAGGTAACTTCTTGCACGAGTCGATGTAAACAGATAAGACAGCGCAGCTTAGTTCTCCCGTCTTAATCAGCAGGGTTTCCGTCAGAGCCTGAAATTAATAATATTAAAAAAAATCTCTACCATGTTAAGTTACAGGTACAAAATGTATAATAAATAACGGTGTACTCCCACTTACGCGGCTAAGCTCCGACACGTCGGTGGTAAGGCGGTGCCATGAAAGACGCAACTCGATTTTTCCATGTTTGGCTTCCTGAAGAGTTTGCCACTAAAAAAAGGGAATGCCGTTAACATACCTCGTTGTACAGTAATTGAATTAACAAATGAATACACTGTGTAAGAATTCGCTTACCGTGTCGAAACGACCGAAGCGTACAACTTGTGAAATATCTAGCGAACACCTGAAATTATAAGTAGTTGTAGTCCCATACGTCCCACCGAAGTAAACTTAACCAGATAGATTAATTAGCACAATAGAGTAAACATTAAAAAGTGAAAAATTTTGTAGGTGTATTCCCACCAAATATAAAAATATGTTACATGGCAACAAAATAGTTGCTATTGGTGAGGCCATAGGGATTAAAACGGGAATACACCGTTGTTTTTAGGTAGAAATAGATCAAAAATCAGTGCATAACACAACATTCAGTGAACACAAGCAGGTATGTGTAAGTATTGGAATACAGAGAGGAATGGATTGTGTGGACATACAGTTTGGATTAGTCTTTATAGATTAAGGAAAGCTCAAGGGATTAATAAAATTACGTTCATGTTACATTTCAACGTTATTGTGTGATTTTGTAGCGTTAAAATAAAAGCTACATAAAATGTTTTATAGCAATGAATGATTCCTCCCATTTGATTCGCAATAATACTAACTACCGAATGTGTGTTAAAAAGTAAAGTGATGTGTTATTATGACCCAATAAAATGGCACAGCGTTGTGCAATGTGTTTAAAAGTGTCGAATGAATGCGTTGAGTGATTTTACAGCTCAATGTTCGGTCAGTAGCGTTTAATTTCGGTCTCGTGTGCTAAAAGTATGGTCCGTGGTCGCAAGTTGTTAGTTGACTGTGAGAATGTATGTACATTGTCAGATACAGTTGTTCTGTGTAGTGGCAGCGACCGACCTGCCCAGTTTTTCGTCGCGTCCTGTGCGGTCCCAGTCGAAAAGCTTGATGACCAATATCGTCGCGCTGGTGCGGAGTACTGACTGTTACAACCCACCATATTATATACAAATACATACATATTAAGTTATCGTCGGGAGATTAGAAATTAGTTTTATGTTTCTGTACATTTTTGCTGAGTAATTAATAGGTTTCAGGGTGTATAGATACATGTTAAATTATGTCAAAATAAGCGCAGGTGTCAAAGTTATTAATTTGTAAAGTAAGTAAATATTATAAACGGTTAACGGTAGTCAACTTGCCACTTTGATTAAAATATATTGTATGTCCCCATATATCTGATCGGTATTCCTATTGAAGGCAAAAATCAATCTCACACACAACAGCTGTAGATATAAAATAGAACACCAAAGTAGTCAAAACAGATAAAACCAAGATGAATCTTAGCATCACCAGCATGAGATTATGGTAAATCAAAGTTGAGCTATAGAATGCAACGGTGATAATAAGAGTCAAATAAAAAAAAAAAAACAAATTAGAAAACATGGCAATGAAATGTCGCTAATGTGTCAATACACGAGTAGCGCGAGACGGACCTGCCAAGATAATCATCGTTCTGTATGCCCATGCCAGGGTCCCAGTCCCAGAGCTCGAACTGCAGCACTTGACTCGTCCTTGAGCTTATTAACGCCTTGGGACAAAATCACAATTTATCTATATATTAGTTGTATGCCAAATTTTGCCTAAACACACATATTTTTTTTAGAATTATGAACACCACTTATGTTTGAATATCTTATGGCCCGATTTCCTACCCCTGACCATCTGGCAAGTTTATCAATTCGTGTCAACAACAGTAAAGAGGTCGCTAAAACATACGACCTCTCTGATGTTGTTTTTGTCATGCCTGCATATTAGAAACTTTAGAAGAAAAGAACAGTATAATAATTCATTAATAATATAACAAGACATAACTAGGAAACTCACCTTCACCGTCTACATACTAAATACTAAATGCACTATGGACTACACATGCAGCTAAATTAGGTCTTTTGTAATGGGAGAATCTGTAATTATACTTTTTACAAGGACGATGTTATATACATTAAAAAATTAATCATTGTAATTATAAACAACATTTAAAGTTTGTCTAGATCTCTCATTACTTTCTATCGAGGGTCTCATTCCAAAGAGCACAAGGACTCGGGGTCGCATGACCTGCTAATACCAAGCCTACGCTACTTTGAAAGGATACCACTCGACGACTGCTTGTTAATTGCTATGCAGTAGGTCATCTAGTTTACAGTGGAACATGGGCCACACGCCACTATAACTATCAGACAAGCGTCGCGTTGGCCGATGTTTAGAAGCTTCAGGGACAGTTACAATGCGGTGAAGCGAGTGCAACCGTCAGCGTAGCGTATACCCGGTTCCTTGCGCCCTGCCCCCCGCACCACTACTGCCACCCCCCGCCCCCCGTCACCGCGTGCACGTACTTACTTGCCGAGCTTGTCGTCATTGTTGCCCTCGTCCTTGTCCAACACTTCTATTTCCAACGCTTGGCCCAGAGATTGCATTATACGCGCCTGTATGCCACACGCGCATAGTCCGACGCAAACATAAGTGAGGAAAACAAAATCTTGTTCATAACTACTTACTTTGTAACATTTCACGACCAATTTCAGCGTGCGGATTACGCCCGCATCTACCTACTGAGTTATACATAAGCATATTTTACATTGTTAACTAATTTGAAGCCAAAATAATATGTAACTTTGTTATTGTAAAATAATTATCATTTGCGTCACAAATTACAAACTGTTATCACATTCCTGAATAGATTGTTTAGAGAAAATCTTAGATCTTTTAGAAGAATATTTCTTAAATAATATCATTGACGTTTTCAAACTAAGTTAATTTTCTCATGCAAATAAATGATTTAAATAATATATATTGTTTAATAATCACTCAATTGGCTCAGTTGTTAAGAATGAGATATAAAGTAATAAAATCCAGATATTATCATATACTGGTACTGAAAGAATGCTTACTGTCGAGTTTTTGAATTGTTACCCACTGCCAGCCAGTAAACAATCTTTAATATAAAATTAAATAAAAAATGCTTCGTTGGTCATGCCCATTCCTGATAATGCATTTTAAATTGAAATAGCAAAATATTATTATAAAATCACCTTTGCCCGTTTATGTAAAACGTAATTGGTACATGTAAAATGGATATAACATTACCTATTATTTTAGTGTTTCAGTATTAATAGGTTGCTACTTCATAATGCCATACAGCTTTTTACTTGCAATTCTCGTCGTGAAGAGAAATTGTAGATATAGTATAAAATGCGCGTGTTCAGTGAAGATAATGATACGCAATGCATTTTAATAAATCAGAAATGAGTCAAGACATTACCTCACTTACCAAATATATCCAAAGCCCGATTAATAAAAATAAGCAAGCACATCTTAAATGTTATATACCAACATTAAGAAATAAATCGTGTGCTCGCTAAGCGAACTGTTGAGTCTGTTAAAAATCTAAGTATAAAACACTACTTTATAAAAGTTTTAAATATACCCATGTGCATAAATAAAATAGTAGAACTAACGGGGATAGAAATCGATGGTTCGTTTGCATGCTTACCTCGCACCAGTAGTCCCAGCGAGGGTTGACGTTATTGTCGATGTGTTTCGTCTTCCATTGCTGCGCGCCCACCGTTATAATCGCGTACGGATCTGACTTACCGTTACCTGGACAACGTACACAAATACTTAGTAAAATTCACTATGTTATAGAAATGAGTCGCGAACTATAAGTAAATGATTTAGATTTTTCATAAGTTATTTTAAATTATCTCACCAATCATTGAGATATCTTTCTTCATGAGATTCTGAGCTTGAACGAGATGAATACGAAGCACACCCTGTAAACATGATACTGATTTAAATTCCATAAAAATAACATTATTAGAAAACTTGAGAGATCAGTCCTTGTTGGATAAGTTTTGCCACAGGTTTTAGTACTTACCTCAGGTTCGGGCATTCTCAGATCTACAGTAGGTATTTCGTCGCTCAATTTAATAGGCAATTTATTCGGTAGCACCATCATCTTGGCCACTTGCTCAACGATACAGCGACGAAGAATATCACTGGAATAATAATAATTTATTTTTAAAGAAAATTTTCATTTTTGCCGACGTCATAACAAATGTCCGAGTCTTTCTCAAAAACTGCTGAACCAATTTTGAGTATGAAGTGCCTGATGTTTTTATATCTTACCTGAATCCAGGCATATCTAGAACATCAGCGGCGCCGACTAAGTTAAAGTCAATAGACGGATTGTTCAGGAAGAATATCTGAAGTCCTCCCACTAAAGGCATCTTGGTGATCAGGGGTTTCATCACGACGCGCACCATACCGTGTATCTATAAAATTAAATACAAACTATTAGGGATAGGATGGGATAGATGGACCCGCTTTTCCTCACTTAAGACTCCCATTTGGTCCGTTGTGCGCGCAAGCCTCCACTTTTTGAGAGGGAACGGGCCGTAATCCACCACGCGGGCCCAGTGCGAGCTAGTGGATGTCACATGTTTTTCTTCACCGTTATGAGAGCAGCAGATGAAATAATACGCAAAGAAAAGCGCCTGCATCGGTTCGAACCCACTACCTACAACTTGTAAGTCACGGCCGTTACCACTGCTCTCCACACTATTATGGATAATTCTACTAACATTTTAAATTTGAAAGTCTGGATAGTTGGACGTTTGTTTGATAAACACGTCTCAACGGATGAACGGATTAAGATAAAACTTAGCACTCAGGTAGACCACGTCCTGGATTAGGTAATAGGATGCTTTTATCCCGATAGTAGATAAGTACATTTCCCTGAGATAGTTTCTAATTGCCAAGCGGGCGAAACCGACAAAGATTGAAGAAATCAATCTGTTCTACATGGTCCACTGGTTAACACTCACCTGAAGATCTTTGATGCCACCGCGGATGCGTTGCAGAACGAAGGAGATATCACAGTCGCCAGCATAGCTAAAATCAATTTGAACGCGTTTGTAACCGTAGCTGATACTAACGTTCCGTCATTATCGTCAATTGCAATGACAAATACAAATGTTTGTCTTATCTTCAATAGTCCTGATGCATATGAGGACCACTCAAACTATTAATCATCTTATGTAAACTCAGCAAAGAAAGTAGATTAAAACTCATGTCTAACTAACTGAGCCAACAAAATAATATTACGAAATGCTGAAAATATTTTTTGTTAATAATTTTGTCGGTCTTGATGTGTAAGGGAGCGTCCTCACTGAGAGCATTCACGTGTAATGAGCATTCGATTTCAAATATTATGCTAACATTTGAATCAGTATTTTCTTTTGTAATAATTTAATGAAATGATAATTTAGCAATTTTGATTAGCAAATTTGATTATTATATAGTGTGAAATTTAATTTATATTTAAAATACTTGGTTTCTTTCCTTCTTTCTTTGCATGCCTGTTTAGTTGTATCTAAAGCACTAAACTTATTTTATTTTTTTAATTTTGTAAGCGCATGTCGCATCAATTTTGTAAAATGTTTTTATATTATGTGGAAAATGTCGCTGGTTGCACATTTGTTTTTCTTCGTGCTCAAATTGTATGTATTGCTGTAGTGTGGAATCGTTTGGTGTGGACGTTGAGCTGAGCGTTACAAAGCTTACACGCAAGCGCGAAATTCGGCCGTTGTGGACGTCGCAACGATTTTCGCGGGAACGGCTCGCTTTCTAATGGTCACGCAAATAAAACGCTCGAAAGCGAGTATTCAGATAATGAAATTAATGAGTATGTATGTAGGAATATTACTGGCCACTTGTAAAGCAAGGAACAGATGAATGAATGAATGGCATGGCATTTAACGAGATCCAATTCAATTGCTCCAAGCTCGCAAGGGAATGATCGACTTGATCGTTCATAATTTTGCTCGAAAGTGAATGCTGGGCTCGCTGGGAAGCATTTGTTGCTCGCCTACGATTGCTTGTTTACAAACGCTCACGAAAGAATGCTCCCAGTGAGGACGATCCTTTATTTTGGCAGTGTTAAATTTATTTTTTCTGCTGAGATCTTATACATTTCTATCGACAAATTTTATTTTTTAGTTACTCACAACAAGTCGATGTCCATAATAATTTCATCCCTAGACAGATTCTTGTCGTAAACTTTCACACCGCCAATCCGCGGCGCCTGTAAGGATTAACATCGTCGTTACAAATACTATAAAAAATATAGCACGGATGACGTCAGCGACACCGTGGAAAGCAAATAGCAATACAACCTACTTCAATTTTTACGACCATGACTTAAATTTAATGAACTACTAACAAAAGTAGATAAGTTTCTAGTCGTTTACTTTGAATTTTTATCATGCAATTCTTGATTATTTTCAGTTGCTAGCACGTATATATTACATTCCGTTGATACTTCAAGAATTGATTTCACTTTGTTCTAAGGATTTTACAGATAATGTTTCCTGACAGCATTTCGACATGCGATAGACTGTGTATTTAGGTTATGAATCAATAGTTAGAACTAATAATACTTACGATAGTACCAAGAATAATGCGTTCAAACTTGAAGCCACTGAGTTTGAAGTTGGCCAAACTCTCCGCCACTGCCGGCTCAATGGACTCCTTTAGAAGATTGCGGGCGAATTGGTTCACGTTTGGCCACACTTGGAGAAGAATCTGTGATAATAAAATCAGGACTTTATTTCCTGATGTAGGCAGAGGTGTTTAGTGAAGTACGCCCACATTTCGTCAGCTACGTTATCAATTCGTTTGCAATAAGGGTCGAGCTTACTGTCATTTACCCTGCGCATATTCAGACTCTATGTTTAACAACGTACAAGTCGGTGCGACTCGGGCGGTGATCAGTCTCAGTAACCGGAGAATCCCAAGTAAACATCCCGACCCCGGGATTTAGAACAGGACCCCTGAGCTTAGCAATCGTGTGTTGTTGAATCATCGTTAGTCAAAGGATATGGCATAATACCTTTCACAATAAGTAGAACATGATATTATGTAGTCTAGAAATGACCCACATAGAATTCCCCGTAAAATCAATAAGTGCGCTGCGAACACTCTAAGTGACGTGGGAGGGGAACTACACTCGCGAGCAATAAACTGGAAACACTTTACCGCGCGTTGTTCAAAAGAAATGTTTCAATTTCTACGCAATGAAAAATGGATTGTGATATATCATTTGAAACGTAATTATGTTAGCTTTAAACCTCTTTCAATATCATAACCAAAGATTATTCACCTTATTTCATGAATCGTAAAGAAAAGACAACAATTTTAAAAATAAAGCACCATATTGTTTGGTAATCCTGAAACCCTATTACAAGTGGACATTTATGAAAATTGGTCATCAGTGCAATGTTCACGTCACAGGGAATAATAAATAAATAAAAAATAAAAAGCCTTTATTATTTCCCATCCTTAGAGTTAACAGATGTGTGTATATATAAATAATTTTAGTACATTACATTTTTTTACTTTGTTTTGCACACACTTAAAATTTTCATTTTTCTTGGATAGGAACCCCTATTCGGGTATAGGCCTCCTCCAGAACCTATATATATATTATAATTATTGATTTTTTTCATGTTTTGTTTTCTCGTCTTAAGTTTTTCTTGAGTAGTGTTTTTGTTTCTTTTTTTTTGTTTTCAGTTCGTTTTTCTTGAGTTTTTAATTTATTTTTCATAGGTTAAGGCTAGGTTTAGGTTTCATTTTTATTACCTATGTTCTTGTTTCTTTTGCCGTTTTTCTTGAGTTGTTATTTCTTGGGTTTTTAATTTTATTTTCTTAAGTTGTAATTTATGATTTAAGTTTTTTTTTTTTTGTTTTCTTGATTATTATTATTTTTTTTCTTTTTCTTGAGTTGCCTTTTTTTTTCTTGATGCCTGGCAATGTCTTGTCTGACGAGAACAGTTTCCGTTCCATGGAGGGTGGTGGTCATAATCTTCCACGGTGACCAGCCGGGTTGGAAGATGATTCTTGATGTTGTTAGCTTGTTTTTTTTTTTTTGTATTTGTGTGGGAGGAGGATGCCGTTGGTGGCTATGTGGACATGTCGTTGTTGTTCTTTTTGTTTGTTGTTAATGAATTTTTGGTGACTAAAAATTTTTGCATGCCTGAAGTTAAGATTCCTTCTGATAAGCTAGAAGACCTGTGAACAGCTGAGGGTAGTGTTTTGTTTTTCTTTTTTATCTGTACGTTTTTGTCCTTCTGGTACTGGGTGTTATGTTCCGATGAGACAGTAAATGTTCTTTTGTTTTTGTTTGTAGGTTCTGTTTTGTTTTTTAGTATAATAAGTTTGTCATACTTTATTATAGCTGTGTTTCCTCTCTCGTTCTCTATTTTTACTTGTTTACGTCACAGGGAATACTGAAGCTAAATGAAAATGGAAACCACACTTATAGAAGCCGCTAAAGTCGTCATCCTAATCCAGCAAGGGTTGTCTCTATCGCTCCAGCGTCGATAGATACCTGATAACTGCTTTAGTCGAAGAGAGGCAGGTAATCCCACAATAGAAAATTAAATATATTAAAAAAAATGTTAACATATTTGAAAGCTTAAAAATTTCCTGTCATTTGACATACCACAATCCATAGTTCATGGCACAGAAATTGTAAAAAAAAATTTGAGCAACTCGCGATGAATTGATGCCAGTTTATTCCTCGCGGGTGTAGATTGCTAAATTGATATACATTACATACCCTATTCAGCCATTCTGCACGTTCAACGTCAGGGAAGAATACCTGGAAATATTTATCAACTGTCAGTTTTCATGCTATTCACATTGTTGTTGATCTATTTACATTGTTGATGGATGTAAGTAAGTCGTTGTTTTCCATTAGCGCGACATATGTCTTTTTCATCATTGAAATAAGGTTTAAAATGCATTGAATGACGCACGGTCGTAACATGATCATGTCATCATATCATCATCATCATAACATGATCCTACTAAAACCCGGAACCTTTGGGTACGCAGACGACAGCACGGTTGCTGAGAGATACGTATCCGGTGCACGGGCTACTGGGCCTGAGATCCGGTCTCTCCGGGAGGCCATGGTTGAACGCTTGAACCTGTCTTTGGAGGCAGACTCCAAATGGGGCGATGCCAATCTAGTCAGTTTCAATGCTGCTAATACCCAGGCGTGTCTTTTTTCCGCAAAAAAGAACCTATTCCACCCGGCTCCATCTTTCCGTGGTGTAACCGTGCCGATAACGGACCATCTTGGTGTTACGTTAACATCGACCCTCAATTTTGGTCCTTTCATTGAGGCAAAGGCTCAGTTCGCTGCAAATAAGTTGGGGATCCTTGCAAAGGTGAGACGGTACTTCACGCCTGAACAGCTGTTCAAATTGTATAAAGCGCAAGTTCGGTCATGCATGGAGTACTGCTCTCACCTCTGGGACGGATCTGCCAAATATCAACTTGATGCACATGAGTCGATTGACAAACGGACCAAGAGGCTTATCGGTAACGATGCACTGGTCGCCTTAAAGCTCCAGAGCCTTGAACATCGACGCCAAGTGGCCAGTCTGTCGGTTTTTTATCGGTTACATTTCGGGGAGTGTGCGATGGAACTGCATAATTTGATTCCACCTAGCCCTTTCCATCACCGGACCACAAGACGTACGGCAATGGGCCACCGGTACATGGTGGACATCCCACCCATACGTACAAAGCGTTTTGCGAATACTTTCATTGTACGCACAGCTAAGGAGTGGAATTCCCTGCCGGAGTCTTTGTTTCCTGATAGCTACAACCTTGGGGTCTTTAAGTCAAGAGTGAATAGGTTACTTCTTGGCAAGCGTGCTTCACCGTCGACCACATCATCACTGATACCATCAGGCGAGATAGTGGTCAAACGCGAGCCTATCGATAAATAAAAATAAAAAAGTAGACTATCTAATGGCAAAATGCTATTAACCGAGATCCAGACTAGCCTAGACTATAGTATAGTAGACTCTAGACTATAGTCAGCGGCCTGGATCGAACCTACAAATGATTACTTACTCATATAGTCTCGTTACTAGTTGAACAAAAAAGCATTTTTTGACTAGGCTTTAGGCAACTTCAGGCTTTTGTGTTCAACTTTTTCAGCAGTCTCAGAATAACATGAGCAAGGTGTCATTTCATTCGGCATAGCATGAAGATGATTTTTGAAAAAAATATTAAGTGCCGCACACAAAAATTTCTAAAGTTAAAAATAATTTACTAAAACGAAAAAGTGGGTTTGGGTTTTTGCAAATATCTAAAAAACAACGTTACGTTACGTTTTTACCCTTTGGGTACGGAACCCTAAAAGGCGAAATTTCCTAAAAGAAAGTCCCACTCTCGGAACTGTAGAACTAATATTTATAGTTTTTCCAGAGTAGGTTTTATATTACTATATTAATGTAACAAAAACATGTGTTTAAATATTTTTTTATTGTTAAAGTTGCCGCAGTGGGCTTGGCTTGCGCAAACTAGAGTACCCGTTCAGGGCCGTATTTTCACCCCTCTGGGCAAATTATAAATTTTGATTTTACAGTGCCGAGATTTGGGACTTTCTTTTAAGAAATTTCCTACTCTTTTTCACCTTTATTTAGATTTAAAAAATCATAATTAGTTTTTGAGATCTTTGCAAAAAACCAACCCCCTTTATTGTT
Source organism: Orthosia gothica (assembly GCA_949775005.1). Lineage (NCBI taxonomy): Eukaryota > Metazoa > Arthropoda > Insecta > Lepidoptera > Noctuidae > Orthosia > Orthosia gothica. The sequence goes on along the minus strand of OX459048.1, from coordinate 18,014,259 downwards.
TTCAAAGTAGTAAATTGTATTTAACTTTGTAAATTTTTGCGAGAGGAAAATATTTTGTTTTTCGAAAATTATCTACATGCTAATCCGAATCAAATGACACTTTGCTCATATTTTGCCAAGAGTGCTGAAAAAGTTGAACAAAAAGCATTTATTGACTAGACTACATAGACGAACGATGTAGTAAGTTTCCGTTTCTGTAAACGAAACTCCGGCCGAAATCAATTTTAGTGCCCGAAACCGAACCTTTTGTAGGACACTAATTTTGTCATGGCGATCAACGTTGCTACTTCGGTTTATTATGACTAGGAAGACCTCAGAAACCTGGTAAAGGATGTCTTTTCATTTAGTAACAAAAGTTTCAAAACATAAAAGTTAACCGTTATGGTTTTGCCTATCGATAAGTGGTGAGGCGATTCGATCGGTTCGCATGATGTCATTGACCTATTAGGTAACACGTGAGGCAATTGTTTTGGTGCCGAATGCTCATGTGGAAGTTAGGCATTACGTAATAACATCGACTTCGGAATGAATATTGCTGACCCGCCTGAATTGGACTAGTTACTTTACGACGTATAGCCGTCCGCCCGTCTATGGATTTAGATTGGGCTTTTTTCCCGGTCGATCAGTCTAGGTTTCACGCTAATTAACAATATCGTGACGAGTTATTTTAGAAATGACTATACAGGAATGGTTTTATGTTTTATTATTGTAAAAAAATATTTTTCTTTTTCGTTCTCCAAATGCGGTTCAGTAGCATATCGTTATCGAAAAGGATATAAAATATTCCAGTATTTTTTATATTGTAAATAATCGTAATGGGAGGTATTTTGATTGCAAAAGCTTGGTATTAGGGCTGCATACAAATCGATCATACCATCACTTTCTGAGGATGACGCAACCGGATATAAGCCACTAATGGATTAAAGAAGATTTAAAATAATATGCAGTAATAACCACCGTCACCTTATCTAGGGAAAGATAACCTGTTATTGGCACTTTAATAGAGTGCCTTCCCTAGCTCCGTAATCAAATGCCCAGGAAATCATATTGAAATGCACTAGCTTACAAAAATTATAATGACATCGAAATATATGGAAATATTCTAATCTTTATTTTAAGAGTTGTTTCATCCAGTGAAATAGTAATTAAACATATATTTTCACAAAAATTTAAAAACCGGCCAAGTGCGAGTCGGACTCGCGCACGAAGGGTTCCGTACCATTTTCGTAAAAAACGGCAAAAAAATCACGTTTGTTGTATGGGAGCCCCCCTTAAATATTTATTATATTCTGTTTTTAGTATTTGTTGTTGTAGCGGCAACAGATATACACCACCTGTGAAAATTTCAACTGTCTAGCTATCACGGTTCATGAGATACAGCCTGGTGACAGACAGACAGACAGACAGACAGACAGACGGACCGCGGAGTCTCAGTAATAGGGTCCCGTTTTTACCCTTTGGGTACGGAACCCTAAAAAAGCTATCTGAAATCCTATTACTGGCATAGAAATTTCAACATTGCGTAATGTATGGTTTACCTATTTTTAGCCTATAAACTCAGAAGTGACAATAACAGGAGCGACTGGGTGGTTTTTCCCTACTTTGGAAAAGATTCAAATTACAGAGACGCATTTATTAAATAAATTATGTTTTAATAATATCCAATGGCGCACCTTGGGTAATCAGCCTAGCCATGTACCAATTACTACCTTGTTGACTAACAAAAATTAAGCAGTTTATTCTAATGAACGATTCTTTTTTTTTTCATATACGCGAGACAGAAGAACAATATCCGACATTGTGACTATTTGTGTGTCTGACCAAAGCTTCGGCCTCGGCCACCTTTATCCGAACCTTCGGCTTTGAGAAAATGGCCCAAACTTTTAGCTGAAGCCGACGATTTCTAGCAGACGCTGAAATTTAATGAAATGTTACGAATGTTACAAAACTGGTTCAAATTATTTTAATGCGTTATCATTCTTAACAAGTGGCAAGGTAATATCAATAATCTCGTTGAGAGTTTTATGTACAGTCTAAAACATTATTTTATCTCTTTTAACCAATCTTGAACTGTATTTCTTAGGGTTTCGGCTTTGCCCATAAATCGACCTCCGGTGTATCCATTGGGTACAAATACATTATCAGGTTGGTATAATTATGTAGAGTTCATGTTCATAATAACTTACCCACGCCGGCAAGTCGTCGAGCTTAGCCAAAATAACATCTTTCTCGGATGAAGTAGCCGTAGCCTTGGCCAAGTTGCGTCGGTACTCGTTCTCCTTACGCCATTGGTCGCGCAGTACGGACAGAACAACGGGCCCGATCAGCCACGCCACGCTCCATTGCATGTACCCCACCAGGTACACTGCGCCGACCACCGACACCTGCAGAAATAGTTGATGAAGCATGGCATAATATTTATACTGCCGTCCTCAACCTGCCACTATCTGACAAAATAATATTGTGTATTATAAACAAAAAGCCGCGAAATTATTCACGATTAAAAATCAATGCTGTTTATCAAATCTAATCAACAAGTTTTTGTCAAAAAATTTATCAAATTGCTCATTTTCAACAAAATAGGCACATTATTATTTTGTAAATTATTTAATCTTATCAAAAATAGGTTTGTTAACAGTAATTTAGGGAATTGAAACTCATTTTTATTTTTTATCTTGGTCTATTTACCGTAGAAAAATACTGCTTAGACAGAACAACAGAGTTTTTCCGCTGATTTACGATGGCATCACCAAACTAAAATTAGTAGTGGCATTTTAGCTTAAGGTTGAACTAGTAGTATTAGGTATTTTACCTATGTAATATTTGTAAGTATGTGAGAACCATGTTCCTACTTATCAAATTAATTAATTTTCCTGTTAATGCTTTTTAATACTTTATACCTGTACGTAGTAGTGTGTAGAGCTATTCTGGGTGCATCGTCGTCACATATATTAATGTATGTACTTATGTAAATATTGTAAAAGACCTACTACTTTTTTAAAAAGAGTAAGTATGGAGTTTCTTGTGCGTTCTTCTCCATAACAATCTACTTTCCGAATGCACGGTATAATCATTTTTTATTACTTGTAAATTTTAATTTATGTGACGTTCAAAAGTGCCGTTTATTGGCCTAGTTGAATAAATATATTTGACTTTGACTTCGACGGCACGAACTATTTTGTGCGCGGGGTTAAAATGCATGCTATCTTATCCGACAACACGTGCGAAAGAAATAGAAGCTGTGATGAGCAGTAAGAAGCTAGTTCGTGTACGAATTAGCACTTTTGCAAGTTTGTAGCGAAGTGGATTATGATTTAGGACGAGAACGAGCGCGTCATTTTTTTATAAACAGATCTTTGGGATTCTAGATATCATGAAAAAACTACTTTATGTATATTTTCAAAATAAAATTATTTGCAATATTGAATTACTAATCTATCCCTGCATGGAGGCGATTTTGTAATTTTCCTTCTTCTTATGGTATTTATTTCCGCCCAAAGATGCGTTAAAATTAGTGTTAAAATATGTAACTTTAGACTATATACTTACTCTTACTCATAACTTTCAAATATATAAAATAATATATTTGAAAGTTATGAGCGTATTTTTTTTTTTTTTTGTAATACCTAAATAAATTTTAAAAAAATGACGCTCATAACTTTCAAATATATTATTTTTTACATTTTTGTTTCCATGCAGGACTAGATAATGACGAGAAAAATTGATATCATTTTTATTTTGAACGTACATCGTCAAACAGTAGAGTATTCTCTAAACTACGTTTGTATGGAAGAATTTTCGACTAGTGTAACCTTAAGGACAACAGCATAGATGTAAATTGACATTTTATTGATGAGCTCATTAAAGGGTGTTCAATGACTATGTTATCATGATAGTAAAAATACTATTACATCGTTCAGTACAACTGTTCTGATAAGATTATTTTTATTGTGCAATATTGTTATAATTGGGTATTATTATTATTGTTTATCAGTTATTGTGTTTATCTAAAAAAATAACTTATTGCATTATTATTCCTAGAATAAGTGGCAATAGAAACTGAGGTGGTTGTTTGTTTTATTTTTAATGGGGTTGTTAAAGAGTGTCATATTATCATAATGGAATGGAATTATTATTTAGGTTAACCTTATAATAACTGATCGATTTAAACTCTGCATTCAATTCAGGTATAGCCATAAGACTTTTAAATAGGATGCATTACTATTAAAGGAAAAAGTACTATAACTGTTTGATAATGTGTTTTTCTTATTATTTCATGTTTATATTTAGCACTAGCTGACCCGGCAAACATTGTTTTGCCAAATATATTACTAGCGGACGCCTCGCGGTTTCACCCGCGTAGTTCCCGTTGGAAAACAGCGATAAAAAGTAGCCCATGTCACCCAGGGATAGTGTAGCTTCCCAATGGCATAACTATTTAGTAATCTGTGCCAACGGTGAAAGAATTTTTGAAATTGGTCTAGTATTTTTTAAGTTTATTGGTTACATAGAAAAATACAAATCTTTCCTCTTTATAATAATATATATTTAGCATTTACCTACATATTTAGATACCATTCTTCCTCATTCTATAAATGATTAACCCACATTATTTCCTGTCCTGTGGGAAATAATTTAAGAGCATGACATCACTTTGCACAACGAGCATGTTATGTGAAAATTATACTAATGTGTGTGTGTTTGTACTCATTAACTAAGGTGTGAGGTGTGTTACCATTACCTACTGATAAGCAGCAGTTACCTCATGCTCTACACATTTCTATTGTTTGAATTCAAATTTAGAGTCAGACAATTTTGTAAGACAATAAAAATGTACAGTAAACTGGACTGTTTATTTACATTATGAACTGAGATTGTTATTCAAACAATGATAATTTTTTGTTTGCTTTTAGCCATGTAAATCTGTTGGATGATTCATCTATTTGAGTCTATGATGCATCACAGGCTTCACTTTATCACTTACTTAAAATTTCCACCTAATAAAATAAGCAACAGGAACTAACACTTGAAGGTTGAATGCCCAGCTTATGATTCAAAGCAGAGCTCTTCAAGGTCACTCTGACTCATAACAAGATATCCTCTTTTGTTTGGACAGTGCGGTCACACAGGCAATGCATTATATTCTAATAAGAATGTGTTGATGATGCCATCTGCCCTAAAATAACAAACAGCCATTATTAAAAAAACCTATTACATACCTTCTTAAAGAATCTGTATATCATAGACAGCACATTGCCACTTTCCTCACTGCTAGGCGGCAAGGCAGGTCTACTTGGAGACACCATTTTCTTCTCATCACTTGCCTATAACACAATAGTTTTGATAGAAAAGCGCATTTCTACATAATAATATAATAAAATATAGAGCAATAATAAAATTGGAATTGCACAAGAATTTGTTAAGCTGGGATAAAATAAACAGGTTCCAGGAGTACAAGCTCAATACTATGGATTTCTGAAAATATCGAGTAACCAAATAAATTACAAAAACTTTTAAACATTTTCGGAAAAAATGCACACTTACGACAAGTCATATTTATTTATAGACTCCATGTACGAACAAGCTATAAACTAAAAATATAGAAAATAAAATAAAAATTGCTAAAAGACGTACCATGCTGAACACTGGAGTGCAGTGGTTGAAAAACGAATAAAAACTAAACACAATACAAAATAAACCGATTACCGAATACTAATTTCCTGGTGAGACTAGCGCATTGTACTCCGCAATGTTAGGCTTATGATTTACCTATTTGATAACTAAATAAGAAATCATAATTATTCTGTATTAATATTGTCGCTTTTGATTTCACGTGGTAATACTTTCCGTATTACAACAAGTACATAAATGTAGCTATTAAGCTTGCTTGCTTTGCCTCCGGCTCCGCTCCGCCCACACACCGCTACTTTTTGATAATTTTCAAATCAAATTCGACCTTGCGTCGCGTCGCGACTTGCCGACTTGGCTGGCAATGACAGTGACAGAAAGATGACATTACTCACAAGGCATCCGCAGTCAAATTGAATTTGACGCATGAAAAGGAATAATCATGGTTCGAGACATGGAATTATTATGTACAAATAAAGGTTATTTTTAGGATTACGTAGTAAAGCAACAAGAAATCCTTATTGTTTTACTATATCCCATCCGCCCGATATGATTAGTATTTAATCGCGCGTACAAAGCTAAAAAAAAAACAAAATCTTGCTAAGCTTTTTTTATAAGTACTGTGACTAGGCGGATCCAGGGAGAGGAGCACGAGGCACGTCATCAAGTTTCTACTACTCTAATCTGTTCCTCATTGCTGAGGGTGAGGATCGTGGTCACTGGATCCCTTTAAGTGGACAATCTGTCTTCATCGATTCCGGTCCAAAGTTGCCATCACCACCTGTTGACATTTTCAACTATATATAATTTGCCTAGGGATGATCGTGGTCACTTGAAACCAGTGACCAGGATCCTCAGTAATGAGGGACCGATTGCAGAAGAAACTTGAAATGACATCATTTACAAGACTAAGATATAACGAAAAAACACGGAATTTCTACATAAAATGAATCATTTGAAATATCCGCTTACAGATATTCGGTACCAATATTATAACGAACTCAAAGACTTCAAATTTTAGATCGGAAGGTGAGGAAAATATGAAAATATGTGTATGATTAAGACTAAAATTAAATAAGTACGAAAATATATTTTTATAAGTAATTCTTTATTTCATTTTTAAAGTTACATTAAAATCCTTACGTATAAAAACATTCCATGGGTATTAAAAGACGAACCGACATTTCATAAAACTGGCACAATAGTAATTTTGATAAAAATTGAGCGTACACTCAATGATCTAGCGTCATCACCTAAGTACTTAATTATGAAATAACTTAAATTTTAATAATGTTGATGGAATGATATTTTTCATTTGTAACAGTAAAAAAAATTAGGGCAAAGTTATGAAATTACAACAAACAACACCTATGTAGTTAACTGATACATTTTGGTATTAAATTTTAAAACAGTATATACAATAATGGTTACTTAAATTATGATTTAGTTATTTCATAATAGAATCTCCATAATAGTTATTATATCCACTTAAATTACGTTAAGCCGTCTGTGATGATGTCTAATGTCTACATAATGGTGGAATGTGAAAGGAGGTTCCAGGCAGCGTAACTTGTAAAAGTTCTGTTATTTGGGATAATCTCACACCCAAAATGAAGTTAAAAGCAAACAAAAAATAAAATACAGAGGTATATAAAAATCTCAATGTTATAAAATAGTAAAATTCAAATATGAACTATATTTTTATGTACATAAAATTCAAATGCATAGTGTATTAAAATTTCATTAAAATCTTATATAATAATTTCAATAATAGCTTATAGACTAGCTGATAGAGATACTTAAATTACAGAAAATTAAGGCACATTTATTTCCTAACATTTCAAGCGTCCTTGTTTATGCGACAACGTCCCCGCGTTGCCTTATTATCATTATTACTATTCAGTCCCAAAAGTTGCAAAATAACATTATGACACTCGATTGCGAAGAACACTTTGGTGATTTCATATAAATTTCAGGATAAAGATAAACGCAATTTTGACAAACAAATTAAAAAACGCATGATAGACGTAAACTCTTAAACGTAATATAACAACACAAACAATCGCGGTCCCTATTCAGAAAGGTAACACAACATTTTCCTTATAAAAAGATTAAGACGTTGTTTTAATTTACATTCTTAATAATGAGCACAGAAAATAATTGTATTTTTATTTTAAACTCATAAACACACGTGCTCTCTTAATGGTTAGGTTGGAAGGTGTTAAATAAATCGCAAAATCCAAATTTTCTATGTTTAACTACACAACGCAATTCAGAATCATATTTTTTTCATGAAATAGTCATATTTCTCATAAAATATAACTTTCAGAAACATTCGATCTTCGCTCGACCTAACAAATTTCTGCGATAATATGCAATACAAACTAGAAATATGTTTTTTTTAGATTTTAGATATCCATATTCAAAGAATGTAGCTGTAGCGCGACTTAACTATTTAGACAAACTGCGTGTGTTTATGGTTACTTCGTAATGATCATTTTCAAAATAATAGATGATCTAATAATTCACAGCTATGAATCTCTTCACATATCTTCGATTAAAACGTAGTGGGCGAATGGAGTGATGATAAGCCTTAAGATAGTGTTTATTGCTTGTAACGTTGTCAAACGTCAATAAATACAATACCAGTGGCACGACATTGGCACGTATGGCAACGCCGTGCCACCGTGTCCCCTGCGTGGGTGACTCACACGATCAGTAAATGCAAATTAAATCTGAAAATCTGTGCATATAAGCACTCTATTCACTAACTACTCCGAAGCTTCAATTCACGTAATAAAAATCAGTGCCACTAGTCTTGTAAAATAAGACTGGCATTCATCTAAATAAAATCTGATTGACTAAAAAATAATTATGGAAGTCATAACTACTTTCGTTTGTCCTAAAATATAATACGCAAATAGCAGAGTGTAAGTACTATTTGGTATAATTAAGTACTATTTTACTTAAGCGGTGAGATGTTTGATACGGTCGAGTAGCGCATCGCAAGTCTTCTTGGCGTCTCCGAGCAACATAGACGTGTTGTTGTTATAGAAGATAGGATTGTCTACGGCGGCGTATCCTACGCCCATTGATCGCTTCATTACTACCACCTGTGATTAAGAAAATTGTATTAAACAAAGCTTGCAGCACTTGATTCAGATCGTTGTTATAAAGAGACGGCCAACAGAAAGCAGCTGTAACCTTACAACATGATTTATTTACCTGATTCGCCTTCCAGACTTTAAGTACAGGCATGCCTGCGATGGGTGACTCGGGGTCGGTTTCAGCTGCGCTATTCACTGTGTCATTAGCACCTAAAGAAACAAATTAATGTTAGCAGGTAATCTTCGAGGAGATATTGACAAAAACATGGACCCTATGGTGCGAAACTTAAGACATATTTTCGTTAAAACTTACCAATAACTAATACGAGATCAGTGTCAGGGAACTCATCGTTGATTTCCTCCATTTCGAACACATCATCATAGGGCACGCCAGCCTCGGCGAGCAGCACATTCAACTGTCCCGGCATACGGCCTACAAACAATTCACAAGTGAGTCATGTTCCAATATGACTCTCAAGGACACAGATATAGATACGGATTTGGATTATTAAAATACCTGCAACTGGGTGGATGGCGAAGCGCACTTTCTTTCCAATTCCTTTGAGGATGTCTACCAACTCCGCAATAGGGTATTGCGCTTTGGCTACGCAGAGACCGTATCCTGCAATACAAATGACTCATTTGAACCTGTCACAGAGTAATTAACGAATGGAGTGCTAGCCCAAAATTATTAAATATCTATTTGACTAAAAACTGTATTCTAATCCCGAGCTAACTAAGCAGCATATTCAACCACAAAACGGCTATTTAAATTAAAAAAAAACCAAACCCATAAATATATAACAACGATTCATAAAGAATTGTACTATGTCGTGTTTATATAGTACCAGTAGCATTATCCTTTGTCCGCGATGGAATCATGCTAGTATTGAAATATGGCTTCTGAAACACGCGTTTGATTCTTTTCGTTAGTTATCTTACCAGGCGTGATGATAATATTGGAGGCGCGGTGAATGAGTTCGGCCGCAGAATCCACATTGACTTCAGTGTGCGTCGCGCCGGACGGACGCGCCGTCCCGCTGCTGGTCACGCCGTATCCTCCCAAGATCACGTTGGGTAGGGACCTGTTCATGGCCTGAAAAACAAATGATATGTTACATATGGGAACTCAAAGAACTAATTAATTTAACATGAAGGCCACGCAATAAACGCTTATTGTGGTATTTCTTCTGCCCGCAGCTTCAACCGCGTGAAATGTTTTTACTACTCAGAGGGAATATAGCAGGTTAAAAAGTACCCTATATGCTATTCCAGATCCAGACTATAATCTATATCTGTGCCAAATTTTATCTATATCCGTTAAGCCGTTTTGGCGTGATTGTGTAACAAACATCCATCCAAACTTTTGACAATATAATATTAGTTGGATAGTAGATTCGCTTTGCGCTTTAAAGAACCTCGTTGAAAAGCAATATCAAATTTAATTTATACAATGGTAAAGTTTATATTTCCTTAAGTTTGAAGTAGATATATAGTAGTAGACAAAAACTGTCAACTAAAGAAATACTGACTTTATCGTAGTGTAAATAAAGTTGATTTTGGCGACTACGAAGTACTGTCTGAACAGGCTGAAAAAGTTGAATTGGAGGGTGGCGGATTTAAATAAATTTACTCAAAAATGCATGTAATGTGGTCATTATTTTGACAACCTTGTTTGAGCAAAGTCGACCTTGCCGTTCTGTGTCAAGGAGCGGCCGACAAAGTTTTGCTGGCCACTCTAACAGGCCGGCAATGTTTTGCTGGCCGCTATTTTGACGTTTCAACGATTAAAAAAATCAAATCCAAAAAGATTTTATTTAAAACACAGCTGTTTGTATCCATAGAGATAGGTACAAAAAGATTTTATTCCATATTAGGCTGTATAGTTCCAACTACCATTGCTAAAAAAAAAACAAAGAAGTAACAAAAGCCCGGTTCAGCGAAAATTTAGTTTTTATTTAATGACTTTTTTGCAAAAAATTAGCTCTCAAAGCGAAAATTCATTCGATTCAATGTGTTTAACACCGCCATACATTAAAGATGAAGCTTAATTTATAGTTGAAAATTTGATACCGCGAAACTCAAAGGAAAAATATAAGCTTGCATATGAAAAAATTGTGCAGTGGAAAATCAGTAGGAAATCTAAATTTTTATACGAAAATGTTTTTCTTTTCAATAATACAGCAGTCAAACACCGCATTAGAATTATCGCAAACTATTAGTAATATCAAACCGGGCAAGTCGGTGTTGTATTTTAGTAACCATACTTTTCATAATTGTCATTTTAATTAAAATTCTAGTTAATTAATATATTTTTATTTAAATTACTTGTTGGTTTTATTTAGATTAGGTACTTGCATTTTTGAGTAAAGCACTATACAAACCTTGGCCCACAATGACTTCTTCTCTGGTCACGCTATGATTGCCTCGAGCTAGCCTAGCTACGCTCTAGGCCTTTCAGCTTGGCCATCATTGCAGCCTTTGCTGTCCTCGCTGTAAAGAGCTAGACCTACGGTCTCGGTCTTTATCTCAGCTCGTCCATCAAGTGCTGCACGCTGACCGCGCTGTGTCGGCCTGGAGCTGCGCTATGCTGCGCTGTCGGCCATTATCAGCGCGACCAGCAAAGTAGTCATTATAGACCGCGGCAGTAATGTACTATTACTCAAAAATGCATGTAATGAGGTCATTATTTTGACAACCTTGTTTGAGCAAAGTCGACCTTGCCGTTCTGTTTCAAGGAGCGGCCGGCAAAGCTTTGCTGGCCGCTCTAACAGGCCGGCAATGTTTTGCCGGCCGCTATTTTGACGTTTCAACGTTTTAAAAAATCAAATCCAAAAAGATTTTATTTAAAACACAGCTGTTTATATCTATAGAGATAGGTACAAAAAGATTATATTCCATATTAGGCTGTATAGTTCCAACTACCATTGCTCAAAAAAAAAACAAAGAAGTAACAAAAGCGCGGTTCAGCGAAAATTTTGTTTTTATTTAGTAACTTTTTTGCTTAAAATGAGCTCTCAAAGCGAAAATTCTTCCGATTCAATGTGTTTAACACCGCCAGACATTAAAGATGAAGCTAAATTAGTGGTTGAAAATTTGATACCGCGAAAATCAAAGTAAAAATATAAGCTTGCTTATGAAAATGTGTGCAGTGGAAAATCAGTAGGAAATCTAAATCTTTATCCGAAAATGTTTTTCTTTTGCTTTCTTTAGCAGTCAAACACCGCATTAGAATTATCGCAAACTATTAGTAATATCAAACCGGGAAAGTCGGTGTTGAATTTTAGTAACTGTACTTTTCATAATTGTCATTTTAATTAAAATTCTAGTTAATTAATATATTTTTTATTTAAATTACTTGCTGGTTTTATTTAGATTAGGTACTTGCATTTTAGAGTAAAGCACTATACAAACCTTGGCCCACAATGACTGTTTCGCTGTTCACGCTATGATTGCCTCGAGCTAGCCTAGCTACGCTCTAGGCCTTTCAGCTTGGCCATCATTGCAGCCCTTGCTGTCCTCGCTGTAACCCTTGCCTTGACCTACGGTCTCGGCCTTTATCTCAGCTCGTCCATCAAGTGCTGCACGCTGACCGCGCTGTGTCGACCTGGAGCTGCGCTACGCTGCGCTGTCGGCCATAATCAGCGCGACCAGCAAAGTAGTCATTATAGACCGCGGCAGTAATGTACTATTATTGCAACATTGCCATGTAGTCAATGCAAGTTGCATTACCTTGCGGGTTACCGAGGTCACCAATAATATAATCCTAGCATACAGATGATGCCGCATCCCATACAAAGAAACCGCGCCGACGTAACTAGCGTTCGGTGACAGATAGATGGTGTTAGCAGCTACTTGCAAGTAAAAGGGTTTACCCGGTTCCTGAATATTTTTTTCTTTAAATACAGTGAAGGTTTGTTTTATAGTATTTTTTTTGCACTTTGTTACAGTTTTTTTTGCACCATAATGTGTTACAATGCAAATTTAAACAATCGAGTGGAATGCCTCAGAAATTTAATACCGCGAATTTGAAATGTGAATTAAGAGCCCCATATTCCATAATTTTGTACTAAGGAGAGTTGATTAATCAAGAACATACAATTTTTATGTTCAATTACAGAAAATGTTAATTTTACACATATTTAATAACAGATAGGTGCATATCGCGCCATCTAGTGAGATTTATTTGAACCAAATTTTCTTTCTTAACGCTTAGAGCCTGTGCTGAGGTTTATATAATTTAACTTGCATGCGAGTTGCTTGCAAGTGGAAACGCAGTCGGCTACTAGAGAATCGACTCACCTTGCACATAATGTAAGACAGGATAGCACCAGAGCTGCCGATGAGTGCGCCGACGATGGTCATGAGCGAGTTGTTCAACATGAAGCCTTCAGCGCACAGCGCCCAGCCGGAGTAGCTGTTCAGTACAGTGATCACAACTGGCATGTCGGCACCTGATGATCAAATATGAATATAAAATTATGCGTGTATTTACTATAGTCGTTCTATGTCAAACTTTTCAACTTCACTGCTAAGAGTGAACAGAACTTTCGCGGTATTACTTACGACTGCAAGACTAGAAATAAGTAAAGGAAAATACATAAGTGCTTATTGGCATTTGCAGGTAACAATCAACAGGTCATCAGAGTCCTACCGGAACAGGTAGACATTGAATGGATAATAACCAGATGATGCTGCCATAACCAAATAACTGGGTGGTAACAAAGCAGTATCGATATACCTACTACCAAGTTAGAAAATAAACACCCCGACAGAAATTTGTCACGGTGGCCAATCTCAACAAATCAACGAAGATTCATTATCATCATCAGCCTTTTAATTTTCCCGCTGCGGGGATACAGGCCTCCTCTCTGAGAGATAGGCCGTAAACTACCACGCGGTGCAGGTTGGTGGATGTCACATGTCTTCGAAATTTTGGTTCTAGGACATGCCGGTTTTTAGAGCAGTTGTGATTAAATAATTTCCACAAATTATAGCGCCTTCCTGAGTTTCAACCCACGACGACGACGACGGACGGACGACGGTTCCACGACGTAAGGGTGGTTCCGCACTGCATCCGATCCGAATCCGAACAATTTCGGTCCAAAATAGCCTTAGTACTTATTTTAGGGAGGGTTACGCACTGGATCCGCAGGCTTATTACGTATGAAACAGCAATTAACAATATTTGCGCAGAGATTGTAGAATCATCGCGCGAATATCGCTTTACGTCAAAAAATTGGAAGGCTTATTTTTGCGAAATAATTGCTCTTCAATCGCGAATCCGCATTATATATGAGCTATAGCCACACCATAATAATTTTACGACAGCACTGCTAACAATAAAAATCTGTTAACTGAAATGTGCATTTATCGCAAGGTGATCGCGATAAGTTCGTATTACGTATGGTTTTTGACAGCAGAGCGACAGCGATCGGCGAGCAAATGTGGCTGTCAAATTGCGATTACTTTTTCCCTTGTTGTTGGTCGATTGCCAATCGCTCGCTGGTGGCTGAGTAGGTACAGAAGTTTTTGAGTGTTTGGCGGCTTTTTTCGTATGTTATTTTGTGGCTACTTTAAGTATCCGCAAATTAGAATAATAATATAAGAATAAATATTGAAATAACAATATTTATTCTTATATTATATATATTCCTAGTGAATATTGTAAATGAGAAATTGGTGTTGTTTTGAGTCTCTAATGTCTACGCAACTGGACTATTTGTTGAATCATTGAAACAGAAGTGATCACGGTAAAGTGGAGTTTTTTTTTAATATACAGTATAAAAAAATCCTAGCCAACAGCTACCTGAGCGAAGCTTATATGTTTACTAGTAAATACTTACAAACACATGAGAATGTGATAGGTCCGCAATAAGTATCTTCTATTATATATTTTTTTATATGGCAAACACCGATGTCGACTATTCTGCCAATGTCTAAATTAAATTTGAAAAATCTGTTTTACGTTTCATAGCTCAAATACGAGATAATGTAGTCTACTAAGTAATGTTCTTATGCGTTATCGATTCAATTTTTAAAACAATCGACAATTCGAAGAAATTTTTATTGATTTTACACATTGACATACATGTAAATAAAATGCAAATATCAAATTTTCACTGCCATATTTACTTTACACAAATACTTTACATCTGTGAATATTAATTTATCGGAATATTGGAGCTAAATAGTAATCAAATTGACTATTGTAAAATAACAGCCTCCACGAAGTGTTGCTTTTTCATAAGCTGGTTAATTCATCAAACGATACATTTTATAAATCATCGGACAGATAAAATAGCTTCTGTTAAAAGTGACTGTCAAAAAAAAAGACTTGACTTAAAGGCCTCAGTAGCCAGGTCACTAAATTGATCGCGCAATAATTGTACAATTATTGCTACTTGCTGTTCCTTACGTAATAAGCCCGCCGAACTCCATCTTTACGAATTCAGTACTTTTTCAATTCGTTTGGAACTTGGATCTCAAATTCTGATAAGGATAGGACGCAGTGCTTCTAAGTCGGGACCGTTGCTGCTCTCAGACAACGGGTATTAACTGGAAGTTATTATAGTGCACAAGGTGTGCAAACCTAATAAGTAACACTTTTGTCTACCTGGTAATCGAACCCAGAGCCTCGCGTTCTGTAGTCGGGCTTGCAATCAATTGACCAACAAGGCATTTTCAAATTATTTGATTTGACAATGACTGCTACAGAGCAGTCAGTGTCAGTTATTACAAGATTGACCTACCTCCGATGGCGGCCGTAAGAGTGAGTCCCTGTATGCCGCTGAGCACGGCAGCTGCAGACAGTAGCGGCAAGCCGGGCAGGTCGGGGAAAGCCAGTAAAGCGCCACCGCAGCCTAGCGAGCCGGCCAGTAGGCCCGCGTTGATGGCGTGGCGACCCGGCAGCATTAGAGGCGCGGAGGACAGAGAGCCCTGGAGCTTGCCGTAAGCTACTAAGGAGCCGCTGAAATACATATTCCATATACAAATCCTTGCTTCTAATTGTTGTTTTTTTTTCATTGAAACAATTATCAACTTTATGTCATGTATATAGAGTTGATTTCAGAATGATAAGTACTACTGAAAGTCGTAAAAAACCTATAGAACCGGCTAGTAAGCTCTCGTTGAAGGAGTCGCGACCCGACACCATTAGAGGCGCGGAGGATAGAGAGCCGTGGAGCTTCAACTGCTAAAATACATATTCCATATTCGTATAGTGATGTTATTTCCTTTTAAATAAATATCAACTTTGTAAAAAGTTGATTTTAGAATAATTAGTATTGAAAGTCATAAAAATATTTGAAGTTGCAGCATAAACTGCACTTTATATGTAGGTTTTTAAATTGTTCTGCCAAAAACACGTACTTGTTTCCAAGAGGATACTTTTAGACAATAAGCCTTTAATATAATATTAAAAGACATAAAATGTTAGTAAATTAATACGGCTCAGTATGGACTACTGCACGAAAGTTCATTTTTGTTTATACAGTTGTCAATGTTTGTGAGCCGGGCAATGCGCGTTAAAAATATCGAGTACCGTACTTCATTGACAAACACCCACCAGCATTTAGAAATTATTATCAAAATTATTTTGAAAAACAATTCATTATGATTAATTTTGATAAAAATACAATTTGGGGCGCGCTTATCTACACGATGCAGTATTATTTGATTGCAAGATAATTTTTATTCAGTCAGAAAGTAGAAAATCACATACGACCGATAGTGATCTATAGAAGCCTAAAAGCAAAATCACGCTATAACCGATCGTCGCACGCACGCTATTTTGAACTCTATTGTCTATTGTTGTTTATCAATCAATCTGCCTAGCCTTTTCCCCAACTATATTAGGGTCGGCTTCCAGCCTAACCAGATTCAGCTGAGTACCAGTGTTTTACATGGAGCGACTGCCTATCTGACCTCCACAACCCAGTACCTGGGTAACACGGTACCCCTTGGCAAGACCGGTGTCAGATCTCAAGCTTCTGAGTACTCGTAACGACTGTGAAAGATCTTCATATGATGCCCTGGACCAACGGCTCAACGTGTTTGCCGAGGCACGGAGGAAACTCGGTATGTTCAAATGGTAACCCATCCACGGACCGACCTCGTCAAACGTTGCTTAACCTTGAAGATCGACCCGTGCGGCTGTTATTATTTAGCCATGAGCTCATCATAACCGATCATCTCACGCACGCTGTTTTGAACTCTATTGTCCATTGTTGTTTATCAATGAATAAAAAACTACTCAAGCTCTATACTCAGCTCTTCTAAGCTGTAAGAGCACTTTACATAAGAATTTTCCTTCTTTTCGAATTGACGGTATTTACTCGTTACTAAGCTCTTTATAATGGTTTAAGACCAATATGCCAAGTAACCCAGTAAGACACGTTGATTGCGACACGAATCTGCTTAAGGGTCATCAAAGGTGCAAGTTAACAGGCAGTTAGAATACCTTAACAAGTAGATAATGGCAGATGTATACTGTTAAACTTACGTGAATGTGATTCCACCGATGTACGTGCCGAGGAAGAGAGATGTCTTCAGCGTGGCAGCAGTGGGGTCCAGTGCCATCGCGGGGAAATCGTGCATGTATGTGGCCAGGCAAGTCAATACTGCCGCCATGCCGACAAGACTGAAAGGGGAAGAAGTCATGAGTTTTTGTAAATCTTAGTTAATGTTACCATAATCTTCACTAATATTGTATAAAGAGAGCCCATTTTTTTTTGAGTTTTTTTCACGCTTATGGTGGTAATGTCTGGAACCACTACACCTATTGGAAAACATCTTTCACCATTTGCTAGCTAGAGTATTACAAGATGGTTATAGGCTATAAATTATCAGGACGCAGGCAAGGCCGGGGCGGGCCAATAGTGTTAATATATTATTGCGATAGTTTTTATTTACGAACGGCCGACGCTCCACGTTTTTTCTAAAACTCGACGTTTTTGGTAAATGTTATAATAAATTATGTTACCTGTGGAAACCAGCCACAAGCTGAGGCAGGTCGGTGATTTCAATTTTCTTGGCAATAGTGCTGCCAATGAGACCGCCAATACCAGCGACGCCCAACATTTGAGCCAACACTGGGTGGCTCGGTGTGAGCATTCCTAATGTTGCTGCGATGCCTCCCGAGACACCGATCTAAAGGGCATATCGTGACACAGCTAAATATTTGCAAAACGAATATATTTACTGTCATATTGGGGTGTTCGCAACCTCATATTACTAAAGTGTCATCAAAGTAAAATGTGCCGAGCTGAGCCCAAGTTGCCTCGTTTAATAAATTATGTGCTATGGGATATATAAGGCGTTAGTTCAGACTTCAAAACTAATCCTGTAATAGCATAGCTGAACTAGACAAAACTGCTGCATCTTCCATAGATTTTAATGTTAATATGTTTTTATGTAAATTTAGTTTAGACTGATATTTGGAACTATATTATTGATGGACCAATGCAGAAATTTTCTCAATGTGTTCTATAATGTCTCAATGCCTTTACAATGATCAATAGATTAAGACTAATGTCATCAAGATTACAATGAGCGGGTCTTGGGCCGAGTCTGTAGCTGCGGACACTGACATTAGCAATGTTATGTATGCCTTTTCTAATCATCGGCTGCATAAACCACAATTTTCAATAAAGTTGGGCTATTTGGTGAAAATTTCTTACCATTCCAAGGTAGTTTCCTTTGCGAGCGGTGCTCTGGGAGCTAAGCCCGGCTAGGGCGCCCACACAGCATAAAGACGATGCAAGATAAGCCATCTGGTGGACTTCAGTGTAGCCCTAGGAAAAAATAATAATAAATATTTGGACTTGCTTCCTTTTGTTACTTGTCAAAACCGATACAATAGAAAGATTAGTACACACGAATTTAGTGGCCATTATGATTGATGCATTCATATTCCAAAAGCATCGGTAAAGGACAGAACACACACAACGGTAGCTATTAAATTATACAAGGTCCAACTATAGTGCTTATAAATCGTTTAGTGAACTTTAGTGCTTATGAATTACCTGCATGGCTGTAGTGATGTAGCCTCCAAGGAGAGCTGCAGCAGGAATAGCGTACAGGTATCCATATTCTGGCGGGTCGGTGGGCCTGTGAACACGAAAATAAATCAAGCATAACAAGAGTTACACATAGGTTTCTTAATCAATTTTACTACTGAGCGAGGTCTAGAAGTTCGATCCTGGAATTAAACATGTCTAACATACTAATCCCAACCACCGCAAGTCCTGACAGCCAGAATAAACAGTGTAGTGTCCGACCGAAACTGGTTCTTACGACTGAAACCGAAACCGATTTTCGGCAACAGTCTAAGTCAACTTTCTTTTCCGAAAGTATCTTTGGTACCTATTCCATCCGTCTTTCGACACCGACTTCGGAAAAGAAAGTTATTTTTAACTTATAAGTGTTTTGTTTTGGGAGACGATTTGATTTTTTTGTTAATTTTTCTTTATTTACTTCTTTTTAGTTTTGGTAGGTACCTCCAAATACCATGACTATTATTTATAGCCAAAGTAAATCTCATGACGATTGGAATAAGCCCAAACACGACTAGGATCCATTGTTTCGGCGATCCAGTGCCTACCTTCCGGCTTCATCATCAGATCAGTTCGATGTTACCATTTTCATCAGTACCATTTATTTATAAGAATTTGCTTCATCATAGTCGGTTAGCTATTATTCGATATATCTTATACCAGTGACATGCATAGCATTACGGAGTTCCAGTGGCAATCTGTGGTCTTCTTCAACAGTTCCATTTCACCAAATGACACTATTTGAGTTTAAATGATTGCATTGTTGATAAAAAATACCAAAATCGTTATATGCCTATAATATTTGAAGAGTTTCTTCGATTTCTCTGGGATGCCATCATCATATCCTAGTTTCCTGATCATGGTACCACCCTTGGGATATCTCCATTACAACAACAAAAAAAAACATCAAAATCGGTTCATAAACGACGAAATATCCGCGAACACACATCTGCCGAATGCAGTTTCAGTTTCGGTCATAGTTTCGGCAAGTTTTCCGCCGAAACCGAAACTGAACCGAATCTAGTTTTTTGCCGAAAATCGACCGAAACCGAACCTTCAGTCACTTCAGACACTAAAACAGTGATGACCACCTGGCAGCCGTATTGCGTAAGGAGTTTAAACTCTATCCAACCGACCAAATCCACATCGCGTCATTCATCGCCGAATCAATGAGACTCGACGAGTTCCAGAAAAACGATTCAACAGTCTTTGATTGCGCAGCAAAAATAATCAGTTAAAAACAGTAGAGGAGTAAGAAAAATAAATTCGGGCAGTGTTAACACATTTGTCAATTAGACTTAGAGGTTTCTCAGTAATAGATCTAAATCTGTGGTTGTGTAAGGAAAATAAACTCGCGACCTATTACATGGATCTTACGAGTATAACATAACAAGTAAAATGTGGTTGAACGTACCTTTATTTTTTTCTCTTGCGAACATTTGCGTAGTGCCGTCCTCCATTACACTATTTCAAGCTACTATTAATATTATTTTAAGCAAACAAGTATTATTGTTACCTTTTGAACATGTCCAGCATGCGCTGCGTGACGAGGAAGCCTCCGAACACGTTGATGAATGAGATGAGAGCCGCTGTGCTGGCCAGCCACTGTTAACAGATAATAGAGTTAGTTTGTATGCCCATTGTTCATGTTCACGATGTTGTGTACTTTTAGAATGGAAAAGCCGAATAAGTGCTTTGTTTAATTCAATTGAGATAAATTATCTTACATAAATCAATAAAATATCTTAGTTTATCAGAAATAAATTCGACATAGGCTTTTCAAGAATCCCAACCGAATGGTCGGTTTTCGCATGTCTCATGGATTTTATCCTAACTGTCTACACCAGGCGGAGTGCGAGCTTTAAGCGTGCCTCAGTCGGTGTCCCGAACTATTTTGTGGGCGGGGCTAAAATGCATGCTATGTCATTAGACGACACGTACGAAAGGGATAGACGCTGTGATGAGCGGTAAGATGCTGGTGTGCGTACGAATACACACTCATAACATCGGGTAATTTCATTGAAGAAAATTTTATAAACAGTCCTTTGGGAACATGGATATCAAGAAAAATACTGAATGTATCTGTTCAAAATAAAAATATTCGCTTTTTTATTACTAATCTATCCATGTATGGTGACTATTTTGTAATTTTTCTTTTTTATGGTATTTATTACCGCCCAAAGATGCGTTAAAATTAGTGTTGAAATGAAGAAACTTCGACTCTCATAACTTTCAAATATATGTTTTTATTTACTTTTTTGTTTCCATACAAGGCTAGATAATGTTGACACAAATTGATATCATTTTTATTTTGAACATACACCATCAGACAATGGAGTAATCGATATACTAAATTTGTATGGACGAATGACTGACTAGGGCACCCTTAATAGTTACCTTTGGGATTACTTGAGGTAGAATGAGCTTACCCAATTACGCACTTATCGATAAGGAATAATATTTCAAAGAACAATTGTGAAATCTTAGCTGACTTAAATTTGAGCGTCTGAAAGTGAGTTATATGTTACGAAAGAAACTCTATTAATTGTCTACGTTTTTTAAAGTGTAATTGGGCTGGTTCAAAACGGATATAAAGAAAACATAATAATTAAAAACTTATTTGTTTTTTTTGTTAATTTCTTTAGCTGAGTGTTGCCATTATATATTTTTTCTGCTAAGTGACAAGTAGTAAATATATTTAGTAATAATATCATTATTGTATTTATTGCAGTAAATGAGGTACAAATACAGTTTATATCTAAGTGTAGATGTACCTTGCAGGTACGTAAGAATATTGTAGTGTAGTAGAAATAAATGATTTACTTTCATTTAATGATTGGCAAAAATACTAGTATCCAAGTATAAAAAAATATAGCTAGGTTGTTGACGACGACCTTTTGATACACGTCAAAGTCGCTTAGTTTGAATAAATATACTCTTTCCATAGAGTATATTATACATTTTATGCTGACATAACTTGGTAAGGGAAATACTAATGCGATATTGCCCTTTTACTTCCACGAAATTGAATAATATTACCTATTAAACACATTATTAAAAGTTACCCAGACAAACTACAAAAGTTTATGAGGAAATATCTATTATTTTCGACATTCTCGAATGAAAATTCTTGCACAAACTAATTCAGAACATCACCCTGAGTTAAACCAGATATTTTTCATTTAATTAGTTAGGAATTTAATCTCAGCTAAAACAATGTATGGGCTCCTGCCATTGTTCTTTCTGCGTGTACCATTCTTACTTTCTGACATAAGAGACACAAACTTATGTAATCTGTAATGTTACCTGTACTGGCGTCTCGGGCAGGTACCCGCCTCCCATGAGCAATAGACCACCGACGGCTGTGATACCCGACACGGCGTTAGTCACCGACATGAGCGGAGAATGCAGTGCGGGCACCACACCCCATACTGTGTGATATCCTACCACACCTGTACAATAGAAATAAAATTTTATAGTACGGGAAAAACAGCAACGCGAAGTGGTAGAAAGGAATCATTTATCAAAGGAAACCTTGACTTACAATGAAATCGCTATCTTGGTATTTAATTAATGCACATTCCTTATCTATGTGAGAAGAAGCTTGTGCCCTGCATTAGGACTATTATAGCCCGATGTAGTTTTTAAATGGGGTCATGACTAATACAGATTATGAGCGCCGATTATAACAAACTTGAATTTGTTGGTAAGAGGTCAGACTACATATCGAGATCCCTAAAAGGCATTGAGAATACGCAAGACTTGACCTTTAATAGGCATAACATCTGATTTAAACATATGATACATGCATCTTCGTTATCTTTACGTATTTACCTGATAGCGCAAGTGTAGTCGTCATAGTAGTGAAAGCAGGATTAGGCGCCGCCATTCCCAAGCCCATCAAACTGGCCATTCCTGAAACAAACAAAATTAGAAATAGTACATTTGTTTCACTTCTTCCTTTGTTTTATATTTCAAATTCGAATGGCCATGTCAACATATATTTTTTAAATTACCTACCTGTAGAATATAAGAAAGCATCCTTCAAGGTCTCGTTGAATGGGCTGGGTGGTTCTGGCTTAGCGACTGCAGTAGGTGTAGCAGCTGCTTGCACGGTTGCCATGCTTGGGGGAGGCGGAGGCGGCCAGAGAAGCTCTCCTGCCTTGAGGACTATAGCTCCACGAGTCACTTCATCTTCCAAGTTGATGTGGAAGTGATCGTTGGTACCTACGAGGTAAGATAGGAATATTTATAAATAAAACGTTTGCAAACTGTGTTTGCTTCCAAAACATTAAAAATTCTCTCTTGTCTTAACATATCAAGTCTATTTACGACTTTCTGTAAATATTTTCATTTCGCCAAAATTTCAAGGTAAATGAATATAAACATACATTTATCTAATCAGCTATAACATAACTTACCTAGGCTAAAGAGGAACCCTGAGATGTTGTTAGCATATAACGTGGACGCGTGCGCCGGCATCCGACTGGGCATGTCAGTCAATCCAATGTGCGTCACTCCGTGCACTTTTGTGATCTCGCCCTTCTTTGTTGTCTGTATGTTGCCTCCCATCTCCGCTGCTAAATCTACTATTACGCTCCCGGGGGCCATGTCGCGGACGGCATCCTAATTGAATGGAAAACTACTTAATTAACTACAAAGCATAAATAATAGCCACAAGAAAATGGTGGTTTTATTGTTTCTGTCTGTTCAGCAGACAGACAGTCCGGCTTATAATAATTGATAGCAATTATCTGCTAAGGCATAGTTTTAGTCCTCGTCCTATTTAATAAAGTCAATATCGTGATCAAGTTTAATCAAATTCGATATTTTTAGTTTTATCGCGCATCCGTACCATCAATCAGATATTAAAAAATGCATTGCTTGAACACTCGAAAATAAGGACGAGAGCAAATTTCTGAATAAAGAAAAAGTCATACAATCGCCGAGCTTTAGTTTTGAATCGAAAGTGAAACAGCATTGTTTTGTAGCCATTGAGTGATTAATTCCATAATATTTACCCAATAATGCGCTCATGATTTCATATCAACTTAACATTACTGCCCCATATTTGTGCAGTGTAGACAAGACATTGATAACACGCTAAAACCAAGTAAGATAATATATCGTGACCATAACGTTACGTAATTAAAAATAATATGGGTTTTTAGGGTTCCGTACCCAAAGGGTAAAAATGGGACCCTATTACTATGATTCCATGCACAATCCGTCTGTCTGCCTGTCCGTCTGTCACCAGGCTGTATCTCATGAACCGTGATAGCTATACAGTTGAAATTTTCACAGATGATGTATTTCTGTTGCCGCTATAACAACAAATACTAAAAACAGAATAAAATAAATATTTAAGTGGGGCTCACATACAACAAACGTGATTTTCTTGCCGGTTTTTGCTATAAGGGTACGGAATGAAATGAAAAAACCGGCCAAGTGCGAGTTGGACTCGCGCACGAAGGATTCCGTTCTTGGTAAATTGCGGTTTACGATTTATGACGTATTAAAAAAAAACTACTTACTAGATGTCATTCAAACCAATTTTCGCTGGTAGTTTACATAGTAATGTACATCATATATTTTTTTTAGTTTTATCATTCTCTTATTTTAGAAGTTACAGGGGGGGGGACACACATTTTACCAGTTTGGCAGAGTCTCTCGCGCAAACTATTCAGTTTAGAAAAAAATGATATTAGAAACCTCAATATCATTTTTGAAGACCTATCCATAGATACCCCACACGTATGGGTCTGATGAAAAAAAATATTTTTAGTTTTAGTTTCAAGTATGGGAACCCCCAAAATTTATTGTTTTATTTTTATTTTTGTGTGAAAATCTTAATGCGGTTCACAGAATACATCTACTCACCCAGTTTCAACAGCATAGTTCTTATAGTTTCGGAATAAAGTGGCTGTGACATACGGACGGACAGACAGACAGACAGACAGACAGACAGACAGACAGACAGACATGACGAATCTATAAGGGTTCCGTTTTTTGCCATTTGGCTACGGAACCCTAAAAAGAACCCTTCGTGCGCGAGTCCGACCCACACTTGGCCAGTTTTTGGGAATACCACAGTATATGGAGTCAAACATATCGGTGTAATTCTCATATCATTATACAGTTCCGCATAATTGGATATGCAATTACCTACGTAGTAAACATTTAGTTAACTACAATTATACAGCGTGTCCATTTAATGTCGTCGTAACACAGAACGTCAGTGTTATCGACGATTTAAAACAACATTGTTAAAATTAATGTAAACTTATGATAAAATTTATTGTAGGTATCCGTAATAGCCAAATTTTATGTAAAGACGATAGTCCGCGTTTGTGGAATGTCAATTAAATTAACCACTTAGCGATATTTATTATTAAGCAGAGAGAGTCCATTAAAGTTTTCTATTTTGGTACCATAAACCTAACTAAACTGAACTTATAGTTATAAGGTGCTGTACAATGTTCAACAGTGGACTGTAGTAGGAAGAAAACTTACCTCAAGAATAAGAACCGGTGCTGGTTTTCCAGGGATGAGTGCCGTACTGATAACTACATCAGAATTCCTGGCCTCTTTCCCGAGGAGTGCCCTCTCGGCATCAAGAAACTCTTGGCTCATCTCCTTGGCATATCCGCCTACTCCAGCGCCTTCCTCCTATACGACGCAAATAAACACACGTTAAAACGGTCATTCAACTTGCGAAAAACAAACGGCTGTCGAAAATAATTTGAATAAAGAATTGCTAATGTGCGACTGCGACACTCTTTGGTGTATTTGGCATTTGAGAATACAAATCTATATCGGTGTATTTGTTTTTTTTTTTACGTTCAACACGTTCAAGATCATTAAACAATAAACTTGATGAATTTTTATCGGTGTCTGTTGCTTTTATCAGTCAGAGAATGTTCATGCGACGTCATATTGTCAGTAATTTGTAGGTGTATTAAGAGTTATATAGATTATCTTCGGCAATAAACGAAATTAAGTATTTTCAAGGTTTACAACTTGCAAACGTGTTTATAAAAAGTCGTGAAACCGGTCAGTTAGGGGGAGTGACACTTGTGTGAGTAAATAAAAATACATAGGTACATTATTTACACACTGATCATTTGAAAATAAAATTTTAAGTTGGTTATTTTTTATATTATAATATTGTGTTAGATATCATAGAGGTCGTGTAATTTGTCACATGATTAAAATAAGATTATGTAGCGCAAACATTCAATTACCACTATGGGCATGCCTTAAAGAATGAACATAAACAAAATTAAATTAAAGTAGCAAATCACGTAAAGATAACAATAACTACTCAAGGATTGGTGCATTGAATGCTGCAATTTACATAAAAGATTTAGCAGAACAAAACAAACCTTACAAATAAAATGAATAAATATTACGTGACTACGTATCTAGAACTACGAGTCATCTGATCTGGAAATTACCATTGGCGATAGCAGCCAAGGGCAGGGTGGTCGCTGCACCCCAACCACTAGGATTAGGGTACACCCACCTCTGTAAACAAACGGTTTCATAAGCACAAGTACCCTGATAACACAACACACGTGACACATCGCATCAAACAACTCTGCAGAACGTGATATGTATACTTTGACCGCAAACAAGCACAGTGTAACATACATGTAGTATCCATCTCATGATCAGATATAGGTCACGTCACGAGATCTCACTGTACGCAATACAGAAACAGCAGAGAGCACTGTGATTAATTTTCAATGTAGCTATTAAGTTTATTCAGGTGTTATAACTGCAAAAAATAATTACAGTTGACTCGACATTAATTACTTCTGCCTTTCTAATCGTTATTTCACTGTTAAGAGCGATAGGTAGGTAATAAATATGTTATGGGTTTTACAAACAACAAGTTTCTTCATAAAGGATGTTTGGTAACTCACTGCAAAGCAAAGCTTAAGGAACCAGTGTGCAGGTGTAGATGCACAAGCGCGATTACACTCACTGCTAGTTGTCTAAAGGTAGCATTTGATGTCCTACGGCAGGCTACAGCCGCATTGTCGCAGCGTCAATGCAACATTGTGTGTAACGTGATCAAGTCTTACGGCACAATATGTCGTTCATCGTATTGCACCGAATTCTAACTTAACGAAAAGGATAATTTTACTGCACTAATGTATTAAATCTACATATATATCAACTGTGATATGAGATGCGTTGTATTCAAGGCAGTGTTAGTACCTATAGGTAGGTGTCGCTCTAACCTTCATATCCATGGTGATGAACTGCGCGCCAAGACTCTCGACCTGCTCGCGTACGGCAGGGCGCGTGTCGAAGGCGCGAACAGCGGCACCCATGCAGCGGGCTTGGGCAGCCGCTGCTAGACCAGCAACTCCTCCACCTACTACCAGGACCCGGCATGGAGGCACCCGCCCCGCAGCCGTCATCTGACCTGCAAACACCTCATATTTAACCTGCGTTCGCAATTCAGTTTCCAATAATGTAAAGATTGGTTTTGGAAAAACCACATTCATAAAAAAAAAGTTAAATCAAAAAATCAAAAAACCCGACTGCTTCAAAAGCGAACTAAAAAGTCGTAAACAAGGAAAAAATCATGCTGTGCAGTCGGAGGATACATACGCGCGAGCTGGCTGACCAAAACCAGATGTATCCTCCTCCTGCACAGCATGATTTTTTCCTTGTTTACGACTTTTTAGTTCGCTTTTGAAGCAGTCGGGTTTTTTGATTTTTTGATTTAACTTTTTTTATTTATAACTTAGTTTTTTTCGAATTAGATACATTTATACATATAAGTGTTATATATTTTTGCAATCACCTCTTAAAACCCTTTATTTTAATACCCCACACGATGGGTTTGGAAGAAAAAAAAATTGGGCCCATTGTTCAATTCACTCGCAGGATTAAGGCGAATCGATTGACGTATGAATCATCAAAATCGGCCAACGCGTTTGGTCTCTGGAACGCCATATAGGAACAAACATACATACATACATACATAAGACTGATAAACACATTACCCTCCTTCGGCAGTCGGGTAAAAAGATAAATTCAGTCTGTGCTACAATTTCTATCATTTTAATGAATTTTATATAGTTATACTTATTCTGAATTCAACTTAATTAATACTGATATAAAGTTGATACCTATTTGTTTACGTGGCAATATGTTGTATAACAACGATTTGATTGTTGTTTTTTAATCACATATTAGGTACATTGTTTGGACCATTTAACTTCAGATGATCAATTTTCGCTTCGTTGATTCTTACTGCGATCGACAGTATTCAATCATTAATATGGCGAGTTTAAGAAAGAAGTGAACGAGTCAATAATCAATAAAATCGAACTTTATTTAAAATCGATGTGCCATAATAACGGCCGTGATATGATAGCACGCGGCCGTTAAACCTGTGTAGAACAGATATTTGTTTATAGAATTACCTACACCACTTCTGTTCGGACTATCGCATAACACGGTTATTCACCTTAACCAGATAGCTGAAGGTAAGATTTATCATGATGCCCATATATCGAAGTAAAATTTCGATTTTAACAAATAACAGCACATTGTAACAAATATTCATTAAAAAGCGATTTTATTTTGTGATGAAGGGTCTCCCTAGTATGTTTGATTGCAATGGCACTTACTTGGTTTCAGCTAATACAGATGTGACGATAATAGTTTATAGGGACATAGAAACCAGGATTCTGGCCAAAGCACTATAAGTGTAGCCTATCTTAATTAGATGCATGGAAGTCTTAAGTACTAAAACCATTAGATGATATATTATATAAAAAGTATTGCGACTTCTATAACTATTTTTTAAAGTCTCACCAGAAAAGAATCGTGGAAAATGTGCCGCAGCCTCGATCACAGCCCTGTATCCAGCCACATTCGCCATTGAGCTGAGCGCATCAAACGCTTGAGCGCGACTAATACGAGGAACACAGTCCATTGCTAAAAAAAAAAACTCCAGTATATCAAGTTTTATAATATATACTAAAAAAAAAAACATATTCATCTAGAAGAATCTTACCAAATGCATTCACATTTTTAGCTGATAGCTTCTTTATTAGTTCCTGGTTTTGGGCAGGATACAAAAATGATATCAGTGTTCCCTCTGCTCTAACATTTTGTACTTCGTTATCTACAAGTGGACGGACTTTTAAAATTATATCTGAAATTAACAAACCCGTTAGAACACATTGCTAAATATTCAAAACCAAAATGAAAGAATCCATGGATATATGTAATGAATTACCAGACTGGAATGTGTCCTTTAAACTGGTTACTTTAGCACCTGCCTCTTCATAATTCTTATTTGGAAAATTTGCTAAAGCCCCAGCATTTTCTTCAATATTGACACTGAAGCCCTTCTTTACTAATTTGCTAACTACTGCTGGTACTACAGCAACTCTGAAAACAAATGAATAATTAAGAATTATCACAAAAAATAAAGGCTTTAGTTAACATGTTTTATTTGGACCTTTATCTGGTACCTTTTTTCATTATTCCAAATCTCTTTAGGTATTCCAATGCTTAGTTTAGTGTATGGCACCCCTGGAGTTGGCGGTGCAGATGCAGAAGAACTCGAAAGTCGGAAGTGCCATGACCGCTGTAATGGCTTCCTGATAGTCAGTAACCTAGTTGAGCCAGACATATTGGCTAATAACTGTAACAAATACACCAATACAATTTAAATTAAGATTAATATGGTATAGCTGAAGCCCTCAAAGAACTTACAAAGACAATATTGGTGATGTTCTTCAGAAATGTGTGTGTAAAACCAGATGAACAAACATAATAAAGCAAAAGAAATGTGTATGTAGCAGGTGTTTGTAGTCTGAAGTTTCTGTAATGCCATGCAAAATAAGCTTAAGTTATAACATAACAGAACAAGCCCTAAAATATGTCCCTGTGGAATACCATGTTTTTTTTAAATATTTATCTAAGAGTTTAATTTAGAATTTTCTCTATAATACATGGTATTAAAAATGTGTGAAGAAGTAAATGAGTTAGAAATGGTGTCACAATATTTTTGATTGAAGAATGGGAAAAACTAAGTACTAGATATAGTCAAATGCCTTTGTATGATATAAAGAACTAAATTTCTGGAGAATTACTCCAGAAATTTAGTTCTTTATATCATTTAATTATAGGATTATGGCAAATAAAAAAAAAAACAATCTATTAAATGCATTTAGCTTCTGGAATACAACAATACTTAGATGGTTACTGTTTCTTCTAAGAAAAAGAATTAATTAACACATTTACCTAAATTACAATTTCATCGTTAATTAATTACAGTACTTCCTTTGAAACAGTGAAGATAATTTACATGAGGAGATAAGGCGAGTAATAAAGAAATGTGTTTGTGCTAACTTAGAATCTACCCACAACGTAATAAAATAACAGCTTGGATTAAGTAAACTCATTTGATCAGAATATATTATTCTGCACTTTTTACTATGCAGATAGGTCACACATTTAATTAAAACCACGAACTATTTAACAAGTTCATAGGAGCTATAAATAACAGGCTAATTACTGGAACGACACGTTTTTATTTTTTGTTCACTTGAAACTTCTCAATAAAAACAAATAACTAGCTTGCAAACAAAAAATAATAATTAAATAATAGCTTATATAAACTGCATGCAATTACCTGCGTCTAAGCCGGCTTCAAAACTTGTGCCTATACTTCCACTTCGTTAAACAACTACAATGGCTCTTGATTGGAATTACGCTGGTTTTCGTGATTTCAGACGTTAACGAAGTAACAAAGGAAATATATATAGACAGACAAACCAAAGCCAACACTGGCAAAAACTGAAATTGGGGCACCAAAAAGATTATTATATATTATTATTTCGCTAAGAATTTAATTCAGTGCCCAGAGACGACACCCGCGGCCCGGCGTGCCCGGTACAGCGATAAAGTTGGCATTTGCAATTTATTCACTCGATTCGATAGTTAACGAGAATAACCGCAATATGGTAGCGTAGCGGTCTGTGCAACAAGCAAGCAATCAGCGGGGCGGGCGGACCGGCGGACAAAATACGGATTCGAGAAGCAACTGGTACTGAAAGCACCTGTGTGTGTGTGCAACACAAAACTGACCGACGCACGTATGACGTTTCTACTTTCTAGGGTGCCCCTTGTATATTATTTTATTTCTACTATATCTTTGCAACAATGCTGTTTTTCTCAAACATGCTTGGAAATGTAAGCATTATTTTGACAACCTTCTTCGAGATAAATCAAAATTGCGGCCAAATACATGCGCACAGCGGCCGGCAAAAGTTGTATGAAAATCCATATCTGTCGTGTTTAGCGGCCAAAATAAATTATATAGTAAACTCATATCTGTCGTGTAATTTAAAAATGGAACGATCTTTTACTCCAAAACATGGCAACCAAAGAGGTAACTTATCAAAGGTTTTATTTTAATTTCGAACTGGCTTGCAAATAGAAAGCTGTTTATTGAAAAAACACGACGAAAAATTTACACGTTCGTCCATCAATGCAAATGCTCTAAGATCAATGCCTCTTTTGCTGGCTGACCGCTGCAGTAATAGTGTAGGTACTATATATTAATAAATCATTATCGCAAGAGATTGTGTGAATGTGTCGCGGTAAAATAAATATTTCTTCATATACGATCGCAGAACTAACTTAATTTGTAAAAGATTTTTTGAAGGTGATTTAATTTTGTCGTTGGGATTAGTCCCGTTAGTCGCGTCTCGCGTTCTAATACCCAGTCAGTGTATAATAGTAATCTTTGTCCTAATCCATCGCGAACATGCTACCGTCGCGTTCATATGTATGGCAAACACAATGAACGCGATGTATTAAAGCCGTAACACACGCTCAGATTTCGTACGGCGCGAACTTTGCCGCATTTAGAATATTTATTACATTTTTATTTATGACTATTAGTAGAATGTAAAAATATCGGTATATCGGGCGACAATAACCAAAATCAGTAGATCGCTCATAAACCGGGGACTGTTTCAACGTTGGTCGTAGTTGGTACGGCCTAACCGACCGACAACCGTACATAAGTCCGGATTAGGTACGGAGCAGACCATATCTGATGTGCATACAAGTGGACCCAGGCGGACTCATAATGTCTGGCGGATCACTCTACGCACGGTCGGATATGGTTCGAAATCCGTGGTCGTAAGACAAGTTCCAAAAGTTCAAGGTAAAACCAACGGAAAAGAATTATGAATTTTAATTACCTCGCTTTTCGTAGACTGGCAAGAAGGCACATCATGGACGATAAGGATAGTACTTTGTTTTGAACTTAGCAGAATCTACTAAATAGTAGAAAAAAATACCTGCTGAAACACTGAATGACACTCTAAAATTGCTCTAGTGACGCACTCAGCAGTCAAAGTATCGATATAAAATCAAGCTAAATTAGGATAAAAGTGCCTCTGTGTCTGTAAATATTTTGGGGGAACCCTTTTCTCACTACTACTTCTTTATGAAATGTCAAAAGAAAGGCAGCCAATCCGAGGCTGGGATCAAAAAATTTCACATCCTGTTAAGTCTGTTTTGTACCTGACTGCCGAAGGAGGGTAATGTTTTTATCAGTCTATGTATGTTTGTTCCTTTGTGGCGTTCTAGAGACCAAAGGCGTTGGCGGATTTTCATGATTCTTACATCAATTGTGTCATGGTGATTTGGCAGATTTTGGGTGCCATATTGTGAGGTCCCAATTTTAAACCCTTCCTGTGGGGTATCAAAATTAAGGGTTTTAATATATGATTTCAAAATATTTAACACTTAAAAAGTTTTAAATAAGAAAAGTTAATTTAAAAATCTGGCTTTGGTCAGCCAGCCCGTGAATATGTATCCTCTGACTGCACATCATGATTTTCTCCTGGTTTACGTCTTTTTAGTTCGCTTCTTAAGCAGTCGGGTTTTTTGTTTTTTTTTAATTAACGTTTTCATTTTGTGTGTCGACTAAAGTACGATTTCCACCAAACGGGCCGCGCCAGAGCGCAGCGCTCCGAATTCCACACAGTGCTAAAGGAAATTCAGACTTCTATACAATAGTTAAGTTTCATGTTTGCATGTAATTTATACTGCTTGGAATTCGGTTGGTTCCGCGCGTATGCCGAATCATCCAGTCGGCTCCGGTTCCGGCTCCTCGCGTACGTGGACAGCGGCGCTCGGCTGTATTCGCTCTGCTCGGCCGCCGCCGCGCGCGCTCGGGTGTTGTCACCGGCCGGCAAGTTGAATCATTCAAGTTATGCGTTGAACTGTGACTGACGTGATTTATTTATTTGTTTATTGTTCTTCGTGCAAAATGAATATGGATAACGATGCACGCGCGCGCTTACGCCCGGGTTCCAGCAGATTGTAGCCGTCGGGCGGACGCGGTCGGCTGCTGGCGCATGCTCGCGCATCCATGCGACGCACTGCGCTGCGCTCCTGCGTCGCCCGGTTGGTGGAAATAGTACTTAAGTAACTTCTATTTCTTTCAGAATACTGAAAAGAAAACCTATTCAAATTGCTAAAATTTTAGAGTTCACTTCGCTCTTTCTTGGATCTAAGGTAAAATTTTGAACCTGAAACAAACAAACTTATTCCAAGGAAACAGGAATTCAGGACCTATAGTAGATTTTGAACTGAACGGGAACTGTCACATTATAATATACTCCTTGTACTTTTGCTAAGAGCTGATAACAAAGTAGCTATGCACCTTTAAATTAATTAGGCTTGATCAAACCTAAACAGTTCAGCTAGGCTAGAGCCCTAGTATATTTTTTGCACCAAGGCCTATGGCTACCTAGATACGCCTCTGGAAGACATAAGACATCGACCAACCTGCACAGTGCACTGGACCTGCATCGATTAAGCCCAATTCATTCTCTCACAGAGAGGAGGTCTGTATCCCAGCAGTGGGATCATTAAAAAGGCTGATGATGACAGTAAACAAATATGAAACATTTTTATAAATCTTGATCAGAGACGAAGTTATGAAGTGTTAAAGTTGGGAATTAAAATGAGAAGTGCGACGTGCCATCTGACGTCAGATAGCACGATGCCCAAAGATATTTAATAAAAACTGTGATATATTATTTTCACCAGTGCAAAATAACCTCTCAAATACGGCCCTGGTGCTAACAGTGTCACAAAAACAAATATCACTTTTGTTTTTACCCTGACTTTTTGTCATTTGTGTGTTTCCATTACATTTGGTAAGTATTTTTCTACAATGTGACAATCTGTCTAACCTTTACTACCTCAGGGTCGGTCGGCTTCCAGTCTTACCGGATACAGCTGAAGACCTAATTTTTACATGGAGCGACTGCCTCTGTGGCCTCCACAACCCAGTTACTGGGTAATGCGGTACCACTAGACGGGTGTCAGATTTTTCTGGCTTTCACCACCCAATGTACCTACCTACCGTAGTGACTTTCAAATATCTACGAATGACAGACGGAACCAACAGTTTAAAGTACTTGGGTACAATGTATACACCTCAGATTATAAATTTAGTAATCAGAGGTTTGCACACTACAAATATTCCTTGGCAGCTACGAATTTTATGAAGAAGGTTTAGTGTTATTGTAAATTTCTAGTATTTAGCTTATTTTCGTAGAAATGTTTTCATTTTCATTGAACGGACCTTTTACCCGACTACCACTGAATATTAATGTCTTTGATTCTGGAAATATAAAGTTAGTAATTTAAAGCTTTGAATATTATGATGCAACCGAAATAAAGTCGATAACAGAAAATCTGCCGTATGTAACAAGGTAACAACACTAGTGTCAACACGTTGTTTGTTGTGCATGTGTGCATTTCTTCTGGCTGGCTGTCTGTCACTCACTTCAGTCTTCAATTCACTTCATTCATTCAAGCTTGCCCGGTACCTGACTTGGCAGCAAGCAGCTAAAAGATTCTCCCTTTTGATTGTGTGAAATCGTTTGGTTTTGTAAGATAAATTACTGAAGCAAAAGCGCCACGTATATAATCTGAAAAAATGGCCGGTAACAGCAGAAAGTTATTTAACTATGTTACTGAACTTAGCGGCATCAAGTCGAGAAATTGTAAGTTTTCTTTTATTCATGACTAGTTTTTTTGGTTAGGTAACGGGGGTATTTGTTAAATATATATGAATGAAACTTTTATATTCGAATTCTTTGTCGTACAGCAGTTAAAAATTGCGCCACTAATATGACTGACTATGATTAAATATTGAAATAAGAACTTTGGCCCAAAGGTCAAAGACCTTTACTTAAAACTGTCTAAAAAAAGTTGAATTACCTATTTGTTGTGTGTTATGCTCTGCTCACATCTGCCTGCTAATAACTCAAATGGAACTGTACTGTATTAGTTAATCCCTGTGCCAGTTAATTAGTAGCAATAACTATAATTTAACATGCACCTACCAACTGTGTTAGTAGTGTTAACTTTATATTTAGAATATGTTGTAAACAATTTCATCTTCTACAATCACTAAATCAAATACTTTACTTTTATTTCCTTTATAACATTTTGTTTCACCTTTATTAACTTATTGTTGTTACTAAAGTAAATAATTTGTCTCACTATTATTATAAATGCGAAAGTTTGGATGGGATGGATGTTTGTATATTTGTTACTCAATCATGCTAAAACGACTGAACGTAACTGGATGAAATTTGGCTCAGGGATAGCTTATAGTATAGTTCTCGCCAAACTTCTTGGCCGCCCTGAAGTTGTCTACAATGGCTGCGCAGTAGAAATTCTCATACCAAAACAGTACCATTTCGGGCCTCGCGCATCCGCTAAACCGACTTCAGGGCGGCCAAGATGTTTGGCAAGGACTATAGTATACTTCACATCCCGGTATAATGTTCCCTTAGGATAAGAAAACCCTCTCCACGCGGGTGAATTTGCTGGCAGAAAAGAAAAAGAAACTAGTATTATACTTTTAAAAAACTACCATGGATTTTAAGGTGTACAGTTATTTGTAACTCATATTATTACACTAAAACAGAATTAAATAATGTATTCCATCTTAAAACTTGTTCTTTTAGATGCAACGGCCAAGAGAGTTGTGGCCAAGAACCCTGTTGTTGAAATGGATGGTGATGAGATGACGCGCATTATTTGGTCCATGATTAAAGAAAAACTTATATTCCCTTATGTTAAGGTAAGTCAGTAAATAAAAATATTTCAAGAACCAATATTGTTACTGATCTAAAACAGTACACATTTACAACATAAGACTAAAAATTTTGTTACAACTGGTAATTTAAAAGAATATGTCTTGAGAGGTCTTTATACAGTCAAGTAATATGGCCATGAAGTGCACTTTGCCATGTTCGAGAATTTATATAGATCAGGGATTCCCAAACTATTAAGGCCTTTTATTTTTGGTGTGGGAAATCATTCAATGACTTCTCCCGCTCTGGGTGAGGTGGGAGGGCGTGTCAACTGTTACTGACTAAAACCCACCCGTGTTCCTTCAGTTGCTTGAGCCAAGGCCACGGTAACTCTTTTTCAAATTTATCCGCTACCCAGACATGCATCGGCCCTAGCGGACCCTGTCAGTTTTGCTGACATCTCTTTGAGGCGCGCGTGGAACACAACGCGCCGTCGACTCGGACCTGGTCCTTATCGGACGGCGAGCTACCCATTACTCGCCGTCCCTAAGTCCGCGCGTAACCAGGGCCGGACGCGAGAGGTCGGCACCGCTGGAACTATTATGGCCTAGAGACCCCTTTTCTACTGATACCTCAGACTCCCTTACCCAATTTACTTTAAAAATCCTATCTCTAGTTAAGGCCCTACCCTATTACTAAGACTCAGCGGTCATTCTGTCTGTCTGTCACCAGGCTGTATCTCATGAACAGTGATAGTTAGATAGTCAGTTAAAATTTTCACAGATGATTTATTTCTGTTGCCACTATAACAACAAATACTAAAAACAGAATAAAATAAATATTAAAGTATACAACAAAAAAAAAAAAACAAACAAACACAACAAACGTGATATTTTGCCGTTTTTTGCGATAATAGTAGGTTCCCTACCTTTGTGCGCGAGAAATTCTTTGGTACAAAATATTGTAAAAAAAAAGCTGTATTTTGGTGGCTTCTCGTTCCTTTGTTTTCCAATATCTTTTGATACTAAATATACAACATGTATCTACTAAACCCCGATACCCCCTTGATGGGATAGGTCGTAATATTTTATGCACGCGCTTTCTTTAGCTGTATGGGAGCCCGCCTTAAAAGCTTTTACATTTTTTTTTTACTATTTTTATTGCTTTGGGTCAACAAGATTATAGGTCACTGTGAAAATTTGAAGACTGTAACTCCAACCGTTTGGATGTAAAACCTGTGTGACAGACGACGGACAGACACGTGAGACATCAATAGGTCTGTCTTTCTTTGGATCCTTCAGGTACGGAACCCTAAAAAGAGATGTAGACACCATGTGTAGGGTGGGAAGGAAAATCCATAACACAATTCACTTAAAAATAATATATTTAGGTGTTTTAGCTACCTTTCTTTTCCAAGCCTTTGCCTCAAGAAAGGGTATTGAGTACAATAATTATTACAATATTGTGCCTGTTCATCTTTGCATCAATGCAGGTTATCATATCATACATTAGAGTTGCTAACTTTCATATCACAGTTTTATTGTGCCAATGTTACCATTTACTACTCAACTTATCATTTGTAACACAAGTCTAGCACATAGATACAACTCAGCTTTATCTCTTTGTACACAATTTTGTGAGTTTACCTAATTTATGTTAGGAAATATACAACATGTGTTTTGTAAATGAATGTAAATAATTACTAGTTAAGATAACAATGACCTTCAAGGTGCAGAAAATCTGCCTTGCATGCAAAAAGGTCAGATAGTTAATTAGATAATTGAGGATGTTTGCCATTTGATCACACCAGAGGCTCTAGAGTTCTAGACAAGTTTCATTCGATGACAGCAATATTCTCTGTATATAAGTGTATAGTCTATGAGCAATATGGCGATTGTCGAAATGCCAAAATGTAAACGATGGATCACGTGACATTTCGATAGCGTTTGACCATTCCATTTTTGACACTTGATCACAATGAAACCTAAGATCAAATACAAAGTCAAGTTCGCACGTTGCAAACAACAAGGTGACGCCGCCGGTTAAAACTACGCCTTGCCGTATACATACACACACTTACAACGAAACTACGCCTTAGCTTGTCAGTCGACTTTTTATTTAATCTGAGGCCACAATCTGATCCACTTATCTAGGGCCTCAGGACAATAATATAATGACTTGCAAATAAACAAACAGTAGAGAATATCTATTATCAATAAAGCACCAGCATGTCCTCTGGCTCTATTGCAAAAAGTATATGTCTGGCAGCAAGGTTGGAGTAGGAGTATGTGTTGACACGCTTGTTCCGCCTCTCTCTTGTTAGAAGAACGGTGCCGAAATCCTGGAAGCTTGCAAATGTGCAACCAGTGTCCAAAAAAGGCAACCGTGCTGACCCTGCCCATTACCGTCCGATCGCCATTACCTCCATACTGTGCAAAGTTATGGAAAGGGTACTGAACAGTAAGTTGCTGACCTACCTTGAAGACAATAATCTCCTCAGTGACCGTCAATATGGCTTTCGCCGGGGACGGTCAACTGGCGATCTTCTCGTGTATGTCACGCACTGCTGGGGCGAAGCCATCGAGAGCCACGGCGAAGCACTTGCTGTATCGCTTGATATCTCGAAGGCCTTCGACAGGGTCTGGCACGCAAGTCTACTCAGTAAGCTACCTGCCTATGGCATCCCCGCTGGTTTTTGTAGCTGGATATCAGACTTACTTAAAGAACGGTCGATCCGAGTAGTCATTGACGGCTGCTCCTCTGACCTTATGGCTATTGATGCCGGCGTTCCTCAGGGGTCTGTTCTATCTGCAACTCTTTTCCTGCTGCACATCAATGACCTACTACAGCCTGGTATTGTTGGGTACGCAGATGACAGTACTGTTTCAGAGAGATACTTGTCCAGCGCAAAAACCAGCGTGGATGAAGTTCGTTCCTTGAGAGAGGCTATGGTGAAGCGGACAGATTTGACCTTAAGCCTTGTCTCCCAGTGGGGTGATGAAAATCTGGTCTCCTTTAACGCCACCAAAACACAAGCGTACCTTTTTACCGCTAAAAGGAGACTTTTCGATCTAACTCCTACTTGCCGGGGTGCGTCTGTTCCTGTGACTGATCGGCTCGAGCTCCTAGGCATGGAGTTGACATCCAGTCTCAGCTTCGGCGCGTCCATTGAGTACAAAGCCCAAATTGCGGCCAAAAAACTGGGCATCCTAAATAGAGTGAAGCGATACTTCACGCCTGGACAGCTTTTAACGCTATACAAAGCGCAAGTCCGATCCTGCATGGAGTATTGCAGCCACCTTTGGGATGGCTCAGCAAAGTATCAGCTTGCCGCGCTTGACTCGGCGTTCCACCGCAGAGCCAAGAGGCTCATCGGCGACGTTGAACTGGTGGATGCCAAGCTTAATAGCTTGGCTCATCGCCGCAAGGTTGCCTGCTTGTCGGTCTTCTACAGACTGTACGTCGGTGAGTGTGCTCAAGAGCTCCACGACCTCATCCCACCAGCCCCTTCTACCATCGGACATCTAGACGCACTGCAAGTTACCATCCTTACCTTGTCGCCATTCCACCAAGCGCTTCCAAACATCCTTCATAATGCGCACAGCGAATGAATGGAACTCACTACCTGCGTCTGTGTTTCCGAACGCATTCAACCCGAATCTCTTCAAAGTTAGAGTGAACAGGCTTCTTCTGGGCAAGCTCACTCCATCGTAGACTCTGTCTATGTCACTTCTGACCTAGACTAGAGTCAAGAGCAAACCCATCACAAATAAAAAAAAAGAAAAAAAAAAATTGGGCTAACTGTCCAGCAACCGCCAGATGTACAATAAATTACCTATTGCTTCTTGTGGAGGCCGCTTTGGTAATGAAATCAGGCTCCACAAGTAGCACTGTAAATGTTTTGAAGAGATTAACATCATTGAATATTTCTACAGTTGGATTGCTTGTACTACGACTTGGGTTTACCTCACCGCGACGCCACCGAAGACCAGGTCACTATTGACGCAGCACACGCCATCCTCAAGCACAATGTCGGGATCAAGTGCGCCACCATTACTCCTGATGAACAGAGAGTTGAAGGTAGAGTTTTCATTCTTATGTTATATTCTAGCAGTAGGTATGGTGGATTTTTTTAAGGATCTAAGTACCAAAATAGCACTTTGAAGATAACAACAAGGGATAAGCAGGAGCAAGAGAGCAGGGATTCCGTGCAATTAAAATAATTATTATAATTTGAGTGGAATACCGACATGCGACATCATCACTGCGAGTTAGGTATTATTTCAAAGCTATCACACAAATTGTGATAAGACAAGCCTGTACGTGCTACGCAGTAGCCCAAAAAAAAACATAAAATGTTGTAAACAAATTATGTCTAACAATTTTCAATGCTGTACAAAAAGGATATAATAAATAAATAATCCCTTATCATTTTGTAATAAATCAATTACTAAGAACCAAATGGTACATATACAACGTCAGAACGTTCGAGTCCCGCATGCATTGTCAAATTAGCGAAACATGGGTAGTACTTAGATAAGACTCTTTTTGCCAAAAATACTTACTTGACTAGTATCCTGTCAATAACTTTAAGCCTGGTGTACACGGGTAGAGTTAAAGTTATAGTGTCACGGTAGAGAAGTAAATATGCTAATAACTATACCAATGTAGACAGCATTGGGAGAGTAGAGTACTAAAACTAGGAAGAATAGAGAGGGTAAGCCCCTGCGGACAAGCTATTCTACCACTTGCCTTCCCCCACCATGACGTCCACTCTACTCTACCACACTACCGCCTACACTAGTTACTCTACTAA
Organism: Orthosia gothica; assembly: GCA_949775005.1. Taxonomy (NCBI): domain Eukaryota; kingdom Metazoa; phylum Arthropoda; class Insecta; order Lepidoptera; family Noctuidae; genus Orthosia; species Orthosia gothica. Next base: position 17,973,536 of record OX459048.1, on the reverse strand, counting down.
ACAAACTATATCACGATAATATTATATAGGCGAAAGTTTGTGAGTGTGTTTTTTACTTCATCACGCCAGAATGGCTGAACGGATCTGGATGAAATTTGGCACAGAGATAGATTATATATAGTCAGGCATAGCATAAATTATACTTTTTATTCCAGAAATATGTTCCCTCGGGATAATTTTCGACTTTCAGCTAGTAAAATATATATTTACGTGTAGACATTTACGAAACTGGTAGAATACTTAGAATTGGTAGAGTATTAAGCTAGTTGACTCTAGCGTTAACTCTACCCATGTACACCAGACTTTAGGGACTTTCCTGATGACGCGACGCAATTTAAATTTCAACGAAACAGTCGAATTGCATCGCTTTGCACTTTTGTCAACGATCTTGCAATTTAAATCGGCTATCAGTGTTTTGTGAATCGATTCGCGTCGAGCCATCGTGAAGGTCGCTAAGATTTTATTGACAGGTTAAATCGGCAGTTTGTAATACAATATTGTCAATTTAACCTCGTATTAGCCACAACTCTGAGTTAAGTTTTTCGTGCAAGTGGGCCTTTAGTTTAAGTGAATTGTCTTAATAAAAAATTTGAATATACTATTAGCATGCACATTACACAAAATCTAAATGACGTTTTTTGTTAATATTTTAGAGTTCAAGCTGAAAAAGATGTGGCTGAGTCCGAATGGAACGATTCGTAACATTCTGGGAGGCACCGTGTTCCGTGAGCCTATCCTTTGCAAGAGCATCCCAAGAGTGGTGCCTGGATGGACCCAAGCCATGGTCATTGGGCGCCACGCACATGGAGACCAGTATAAGGCACAAGATTTAGTCATACCCAAACCTGGAAAGGTAAAAAAGACAATTTAATTGCATAAGCATTTGATTTATAGCTTTACCCTCTTACTAATAACGCGGAATAAAGTTATATCAGGTATAACAAAGGTATAACCATACATTTTCATAGGTTTATACTTGGTATAACTTTATTCCGCGTTTATTAGTAAGAGGGTTATAGTATTAATTAAAAAAAACACAAAAAAATAAACGGACTTCAAAGGCAAAACACAAAAAGATGCAAAATAACTTTCGTTTCGGAAGTCGGTGTCCTTGGTACCTCTTATTTTTATCTTTTTTCGGCACTGACTTCCTTACATACATAAAAATGAATTTCGACATAAAATAAACTTTGCCTAGAAGAGAAACTGGGCGCATAACACAAATCGATATTAAAAAATATACACGAATTAATAACCTCCTTTTTTTAAGTCCGTTATAAAGATCGGCGTTTTGCATTTTGGATACTTATTTATTTGTCTATGTTTAAAGTTTTATGAGCCTAATACATCTTTTATTTTTCAGGTCGAGTTAGTGTACACAGCAGAAGATGGAACAGTAGATAGGCGGCATTTGTACGACTTCAAGAGCCCGGGTGTTGCCTTGGCGATGTACAACACAGATGAGTCTATCCGTGCCTTCGCTCACTCTAGTTTCCAGGTTCGTAATTATATGCATTGTCTCTGGCGTAAAGATGTAGATGGGATAATTAAAATTTGAACTCACTAACCCGGACTTGAAGAATGCTTTATCAAAACTAAAAATAGTTTACATTATTGAAAGGTTATTCATTCGTTTTGTTTGCCAAGTTGTTTATTTAACTAACAATAAATCGAGAAAAATAATATATCAGTATGACGCATTGAGGCAAAACTATCGGACAGTTTAATTGTTCGCGGTCACCGCAACCTTGCTTCAATGAATCTTAATAGGTACGTATCGAACACGAACTTGTTAGGACTATATACATTACTTTTGCACTTATTAATTTGCATTCGCGTCATAAATATGTATTGTCTTTGATCAGGTGGCGTTACAAAAGAAATGGCCTCTATACTTGTCTACTAAGAACACTATTCTCAAGAAGTACGACGGCCGTTTCAAGGACATCTTCGAAGAAGTTTATCAGAGGTAATTACTTACGTAATGTTTGTCCACTGATTTAGAGATTAAAAACCGCTTGAGACTTTTGTAATCATGACTGCGATTTAATCTATGCTTGATGAATCCGTTGCAATAAGTCATTTATCGTTGATTACTAGTGATTACAAGAAGCAGTTCGAAGACGCGAAGATATGGTATGAGCACCGGCTGATCGATGACATGGTGGCGCAGGCTATCAAGGGCTCGGGCGGGTTCGTGTGGGCCTGCAAGAACTATGACGGTGACGTGCAGTCTGACGTAGTTGCTCAGGTTTGTACCTTATATTACAACCCTTTCAATTCTTGACGAGTGTAGAAATGCTAATATTATAAATGAGAGAGTCACTCTGTCTGTGTATTACGCTTCACGCTTAAACTACCTTATCCATAGATATAGTATTTTATATTTCTATGACCTTATCAGTATTAATAACAAAAAAAAAGTTATTCACACACACAAGTTATTACTAAAACAATTTACACAATGGAATAAAAAACTGTACAAGTCTGACCCGGACTCGCGCACGAAGGGTTCCGTACTAATATCGGCAAAAAACTCACGTTTGTTGTATGGGAGCCCCAATTAAATATTTAATTTATTATATTTTTAGTATTTGTTATTATAGCCGCAAAAGAAATACATCATATGTGAACATTCTAACTGTCTAGCTATCACGGTTCAAGAGATACAGCCTGGTGCAGACAGACGGATCGTGGAGTCTAATAGGGTCCCGTTTTTACCCTTTGGGTACGGAATCCTAAAAAGCACTCTTAACACAATGGAAAAGGCCATGGGCCCCCAACTAGTCACAGTCTGTATTGGTGGCCCATGATTTAGAATAATCAGATAGAAGGTCCTGTGTGACACAGCACAATGTTCTCAAGTAATTACATAGCATTAGAAAAAAAAAACAAAATCACAAACAATAAGTAATCAAAACTAATAATTACAATAAAATTAGTAATACAAGTAATAATAAAAATTTATTGTATTGGTCAATTTAGGCATAGAAATAGATTTAACCTTGGTGAAGGACACAGGTCATACTTTTTATCCCGGTAGTAGGAACCTACATTCTCTTGTGATACTTTTTGTCTTTCAAAAGGACGAAGCCGCTGCAGCAACAAATAGTTCAATAAACAGACAATTTAAATAAATAAATGCACAACAATTAATAATAACTGCACGCAGTATCCAGTTTTAAACCAGAATAAGCTAGAATTCGACATTTTGTTATCAAAGGAACAATAAAAAAATGTTATCAAAGAGCACTAGTATAGTTTTATTGTTGTAGTTATCTTTGTACGCCACATATATGTGTCAATTACTTTAATAACACTTGTTGACCAGTTAGGCGATAAATATAGAATTTATTAAACATTCTCTTTGTACAGCCAGCACCAAAAGTACCGGGAAAACAGTCTGTTAAAACAAAATGAACTACTACGAAAATTAAACTTGAGCCATTGCGCGAGATGTATGTGCAATGGCAGTCTGCCATTAGCAGAACAGCAGCAGAATGGCTGTATGTTCATACCGAGAACGCCTTCAGTTAGTCATTCATCAGTTCATCATTTTGTACAGTCCGATCGGCTTAAGCTTTATGTCTCTGACTGTACTTGCAAACATGCTTTCAGGCACGTCTCAATTATCTTGCCAGAAAGAATGATAACCGATAAAGCCCTTAGCGGGTACATTCCACTAGACAAGTTCATACATACTATCAAGGTTATACCTTCTTTGATTTTTCCTGTTTTGTATTTATGGTATGTCTAAAACAGGTTTTCGCACTATATATTACTGTATAACTCACACAATAATGCTAAAACTCAATACTATTAAAGCTTCTAACCTATTGTGAGACAGCAAAAACTTTGCAAACGGTTTACCTATTAGATGGAAACCCTTTACATATTTTGGGCCCAGTTTGCGGCCATCTCGATTGCGGCGTCAGTGGCGAGCATAAGGTCTTCCAAAGTGCAGGTGTATGGGCACTTGGGACACTCCAGCATGTGTGCCATATTCTGCAAAGGGGCACCGCGCTCAATCTGGGTATCAGACCCCATTAAAACCCTATTGCGCCAGTTACAGTTTACCAGTTTTAAATAGACTAGTTGATGTTGATAATGTATTACTAACACATCTGCGTAAACAGACAAATTTTATGCTCTATTTTAAGTCCAGACATATTTTTCTAGCGTGAGAGAAAAAGTAGAGCAATGTATCTTAATGAATCATCCCGACTTCTGTACGAGTATAATCTTAGAGCACTCCCTACCATCTATTGACGTCGTCAGAAATATTTATCGAACGTTTAACAAATAATATTATTCCATCCAGGGTTACGGCTCTCTGGGCATGATGACGTCAGTACTAATGTGCCCTGACGGGCGCACGGTGGAGTCAGAAGCAGCTCACGGCACGGTGACCCGCCACTACCGCATGCACCAGCAAGGCAAGCCGACCTCCACAAACCCGGTGGCATCTATCTACGCATGGACAAGGGGTTTACTGCACCGCGCCAAGCTGGATAACACACCTGATCTTGAGCGGTTCGCACTTGCGCTTGAAGATGTAAGTTACTCCAACTATTCATTTGTTTTTTAGTCCATATTTATGGTGGTCAATTTGTGTAAGCTCTTTCTTGATACACTGTAAAATAATACTAGCCAGTCAAAAATTTACTGTTCTAAAACCATACGTCCATAGTCGTTTCGCTTTCTGTGCCTAATTTATGCATGACGCACAAAGTCTGATCATGGGCATTTCCCTAAGATCAGACTTTGAATCTGTAGTCTTACAGATTCAAAGATAGAAAGTCCCCAAGTAGCAAGTCATAAGTCATAATTAAATATTATGTCACCTCTGTGGACGTGGATGTGCTTGGGATCAAATTCGTGTCGTGCGAAGTTAAGGAAAATATTAAATATATTTGTCATGTCTCTAGGTAATTATGTTTGAACTTGAACATAATATTATTAATGTTGTTTGTTTGATGCCTTCAGCAAATATTTCTACAGGAAAAACTAACATATTTTTGAAGATAAGATATAATCAAGCTATCTAAGAACCAAAAAAACCTTCCTTATCTGCATGAATGTAGCAAAACAAGTCGACCCCATTCTATTTATCAAACATTTTCAATTTTGCACTTGATATATTAACTGATTTATAATATCACAGTTGGCAATCGAAAATCTAAACGCATTTATGTTTTTATATTTAACAATGATAAAGATATGAGTATTGTAAATATCGAACGTTAAAGTAGATTCTAAAACCTGAATACCCAATTAAATGCGACTCGTCGAGTCTCGGCGGCAAGAGTAACAAATCAAGAAGATCTTGTTTCAAACAGGGTCGTTGACACTGAGCTGCGAACGACACCTGCGGTTTTATTTTACAGAAATAACTCAATGCTCCTTGATATATTCAGTAACAACTTGATACTTGCTACTAGATAACAAGTATTGGACATTCTATAGTAGTATCCTCTCCTGCTCCTCTTGACTCTTATTTCTACAAGTTTATATTTCACTGAACTTAGGTGTGGGCTATTATGAACATAATGGTTGTGTTATGTTAAACGATGTTTTGAAGTCATATTTCGTTTTAGTTGACATAAAGAAAGACGAATGCCACAGAATCATACAAACTGGTTTTTTGCTTATGATTATTTGGACTCTTGACATTTTTCCAAAAGTATTATCAAAAGTATTCAAGGTTATATATACACAAAAAACATACCTATATATAAAAGTTTCCGTTTTGCATTACCTACTTGTGAGCACTTTCTGCCTTGTATATTGGTTCGCCACGTAACATTGGCAAATCTTTGAGTCCTTTGTCATTCTAAAAGGGCATAGGCCCTATGCCATATGGTCATAAGATCACAATCTAATATGACAGTCTGTTTTAATATTTATCTTTTTTCTCCATTAGAGATTTATACCTCTGTATGTAACTTGAGGAGCTCGTGGCTAAATAATAACAGCCGCACGGGTCGATCTTTAAGGTTAAGCAACGCTTGACGAGGTCGGTCCGTGGATGGGTGACCATTTCAACATACCGAGTTTCCTCCGTGCCTCGGAAAGCACGTTAAGCCGTTGGTCCCGGCTGTCATTTGAAGATCTTTGACAGTCGTTACGAATAGTCAGACGCTTGAGATCTGACATCAGTCTAGCCAAGGGGTACCGTGTTACCCAGTTACTGAGTTGTGGAGGTCAGATAGGCAGTCGCTCCATGTAAAACACTGGTACTCAGCTAAATCCGGTTAGACTGGAAGCCGACCCCAACATAGTTGGGAAAAGGTTAGGCAGATGATGTAACTTATTATTAACTTGGTAGACTGGCCCTGTCCATTTCTCTATCTTAAAAAAACTACTTATTATATCTGTTCAAAATAAAATTATTTGCATTTTTGAACTACTAATCTATCCCTGAATGGTGACTACTTTGCAATTTTCCTTCTTCTTATGGCACTTATTTCCGCCTAAAGATGCGTTAAAATTAGTGTTGAAATATCGAATTTTCGACGCGTTATGTGCGTCAAAAGTTCCATATTTCAACACTAATTTTAATCATCTTAGGGCGGCAATTAATATATAATTATGTTTTTTTTTTTTACTTTTCTTTCCATACAAGGCTAGATTATGACAAGACAAATTAATATTTCCTTTTATTTTGGACGTAGACCGTCAATCAGTCGAGTAATCACACTATAACGTTTGTATGGCAGAATGACCGACTAAGGCACCCTTGTCTAAAAATACTACTTTTGCAGGCGTGTGTCGAGACAATCGACAGCGGCAAAATGACTAAGGACCTGGTGATCTGCATCCACGGACTGAAGGACACCAAGGAGGGCATGTACTTACACACTGAAGACTTCCTCCTCGCCATCGCTGATCAACTCGAGCGTAAATTAACAAAATAATCTTGAATTTAGAATACTTACTTTGCTTAGTGGTAAAAGACATGGAATGTTTTTACATTGCCTTTTACTACTGATCCACTGGTAACTAAATAAGTACATCAATATTTGGTTCGTAGATAGTTTTAAGTAATTAAATGGTTTATTTTTCAGATTATATCAAGTGTTTCCAACCCAGAACAACTAAGAATTAATATAACTCCTAGTTTTTTCTATATAAATTATGTAAAAACAAATGTTATTTCCATGTATTACTTCTAGTATAAAATAGTTAAATTGTGATTGTATGCCTGAACCTAATTGAATGGTGCTTTTAATGTAAATAGTTATTTCCAGAGTTATTATCATATCGTGCTGCTTGTTGCGAATTCATTTTTCAGAACTAGTAAGACGTTAACATGATGTATGGTTTTGCTGATTGTTTGGATGATAAGACTTTTGCATTTCTCGATGTTATGCCATTTATGGTGCACATGATTGCGTGCGTGCAATCACAATGAAATATAATACGTCTTCATCACAAGTGACAGAACTGTTAATCAATATGAAATAGGATAAAATGAACAAACGCACAATGCGGTAGAACTTGTATGGGTCAAAAAGTGCCTTTGTTAAAGTAAGGTGTGATACGGATTACATGCGTGACTAATATTGAGACTGATAAAAGGCCATATTTGGGAATGGGTATTAATAAAATCTTAATAAATACTCATGTGGGGAAGAAGATAGATTAACTCAACTGGTGACTAAAAAAAAAGGTGCCTAGTCATGGTAAATTCTGAAATATTAGTTCATGAACTTTTTATTATTGGTTGGAAAAGACCAGATAGATTAGGCTGGCTAGGACCACCCGCTTTTCTGCCACCAATTGAGTTAATAAAATGTATGGGTAATGTTATAGCACTTAATTTGATAGAAGCCCAATATATTATTTTTTAGAAATTTATTATCTATTAAATAAGCTTTATTATTATGTTTATACATGTTTTTGTAATGTCATGAGATTTACAGAGATATAATTAATGATAATATAACAGCTTCAAAATATACTGATGAATTGATGATACAATATATATTTTATAAATAAATCCAATTATTTGAATTTTCACGAGTTTTCTTGTAGCTATAGTATTGTTACAAGATAGGGCAGCGCCATCTAGTGACGAGTAGAAGAACTAAGTAGTAACTAGTGGCGCCATCTAGTATCGAATAGCGGAACTAATGTTCTCGGCAGTTCGTGTCGAGTAGAATTTTCCAGAATGTTCGAACCGAACATTCTGGAAGTTTCTAGTCGCTTCGGGATCGATGAGTTCAAAAGTCGATTGTTCTGGAAGATTCTTGAAGTACCTAGAACAGTGTGGAACGTTCTAGAAACATCTTCCGGGCTATATAAAGAGCGGTCGGGTTCGTCGTGAGTCAGTTTCGATTGAGAAGCGATACAGAGCGATCAAAGCGGAAAATAGTGCGAAGTCATAGAATTGTCTAAGAAGTGTTTTTGTAATAAACAGTGATCAATTGAAGTCTGCTGTTTAAATAATTTATCCCTGAACCCTAGCTCGTAACAAATTGGTGTCAGAAGTGCGGGATAAATTATGCCGGTTCTACCGAAGGAAGAAACGGAAGGGATGCGCACCAGGAGTCAGCACCAGCAAGACGTAGACCAAAGGCGCATTGGAGACGCTCCCTCACCGTCATCAGGTGGACATGGAGATTCCGCGGCTGCAGCGGAACCAGCTCAATCGTCGGCGTCGCCCTTAGAGCATTTAACCTATGGAGATGGCATAGCAAAGCGTACCCCTCTGCCAAAGTCGCTTGGCCATATGACCATACGCGTTATATAAAACTAGTTCATTCGCCGACCGCCGCCATTGTGTATCGTATTGTGTCGCAAGTAAGTTCTCCGTAAAAATGGTTAATTGTGCGGTTTCCTCTTGCAAAAAGCGAGCTGCCACTTTCAATTTGCGAAGCCATGGTGTTTCCTACCACATATAAGTATAAATTATACATCAACATAGTTGTATTTAAGAACAATGTCGAAATAATGGATAATGCCTTTACGATAGAAAAAATCAGTGGTACGTTGGTAGCACAAACGCAGTACAGGGGCTGACACGGTAGCGATGTGCATAGTGCTGGGACAACGCGAATGAATGATTGATAAATTAAATGATTTTTTTGAATCAGTATGTTCAGTATCAAAATAATTTTGTTTGTGTTTGTTTCTGGACAAGTCAGGTTGAACTAAAAAAATATATCATTTATAAATGTCTATGAGAATAGATTTAAATTCTTTTCTTTTCAAGTTTTAGGCTAATAAAAAGTAAGTTTGTTCGTTTCGTTAGTGAGTTTTCAATCATTTTTTAATCCCCGACGGAAAAAGAGGGGTGTTATCAATTTGACGTGAATTGCTGTGTATCTGTCTGTGGCATCATAGCTCCTAAGCAGATGAAGCGATTTAGATTTTTGTTTGATACCTCTATCGAGAGGAGACTATCGCATCCATGGTAGTTACAATGACAACCCCACTGCACATCAATTCGAAGCCATATACAATTGCGAATGTTAAAAATACTCAAATGTTCGTTTATCCTTTTTAACCAAAAAAGTTGATCCACAGAAATGTGTTCGACATGTATATAATAAACTGGTACATTTTAAAAATCAGTGATTGCCTCTAGGCGTGATCATTGAGACATGTAAATGAACTAGATTATGGCTATGAAACCATACACGTATGTTTTCCTATATAAGATATCAAACTAGCTTAGCTAGGAAACACCGTACTCAAATAGTTCAAAACAAACGAAAAACTGACGTGTTAAAGTGTTACATAAAAAAGTGTCAAATAAAATTCTATCCAGTTGATATTATTGACTAAAAATAAATTCAATCGTTCTTTTTTTAGTGTATCTTAAATTCTGCTACCTTTCTTACCTACCTACGTAGTTTAGCTGACCACAAATCATATTGCGTATTTTTTTTATTTGTGAAATTAATTACTTAAGTTTATTATTATTTAGTATAACAAAAATAAAACGAATTAACATTTTGCTCATTCATTCATGCATTAAAATGAATTTCCAGTCATTCTTTGTATCACATCACTAGCACTTTGTATCTGTTGTCATAGGATTATTGCGTAGATACACACAAATTTGTCAATGTGTGTGTGTTTTTTGATTGTGTGGTTATTATTTTTTTGTGTGCGTTTGTAGCAATAGGATGCATGCATCTGTGAGGGATTGTCATTTTTTTGTAGTGTGCTGTATGTGTTTTCCTCGCCTCCCGCAGAAAGTGGCAGAAAAATTTGTTCGGTGATTCGCGGCTTGCCGTCTCCATAGGTTAAATGCTCTAAGGCGTCGCCTGACCTAGCCGCCCTTATGGCATTCATGCAAGAGCAGGCTCGCCGCTTAGAGGAGCAGCTGCAGCGTGGCAAGGAAGAGCAGGCTCGCCGTCAGGAGGAGCAAGCTCGCCGCTTAGAGGAGCAGCTGCAGCGTGACAAGGAAGAACAGGCTCGCCGTCAGGAGGAGCAAGCTCGCCGCTTAGAGGAGCAGCTGCAGCGTGACAAGGAAGAGCAGGCTCGCCGTCAGGAGGAGCAGCTCTTGGTGATTAAGGATCTCCGCGGAGCCATTGGTAAGGAGATGAAAGAGGTAAAGGACCAGATCCAGCAACACGAGACCCGCATCGTCGAAATGGAGAAGTCAATACGTGGCCTCAAGTCTGGAGATGGGATCGTGGCAGCTGCGGTAGTGACACCTTCGCCTCGTGGTTTTAAAGTACCACCTTTCGATGGCTCTTCGTCATGGTCCGCCTACAAGATTCAGTTTGAGGCCGTTATGAAATCGAATGGGTGGACTAAAGAACAGGCTTTGACTGCTCTAACCTTGGGTCTTCGCGACCAGGCCTTGACTGTGTTAGAGGCGCTGGGACAAGACGTCACTTTCGAGAAGCTTCTGGAAGCATTAGAAGCTAGATACGGCGACGCGCACCTGGAACATGTGTTTCGGGCCCAGCTGAAAGACCGATCGCAACGGGTTGGTGAAACTCTTCAGCAGTGGGCTCTTGAAGTGGAAAAACTGGTCCGGAAGGCTTACCAGTCGTCACCTGTGCTGATCAATGGGAACCTCGTACAGGCCTTCACGGATGGGATCCGCGACCTGGAGGTTAGGGCTGCCGTAAGGCTAGGTCATTTCAAGGACCTCAAGGACGCTCTAGCCCACGCTTTGGAGGTGGAGGCAGTTCGACGGGACGATCGAACTCACCGAATCAGGGAGGTTGTGACTTCACCTCGATGCTATGGCTGCGGAGAAAGAGGCCACATCCGATTGAGCTGCCCGAAGCGAAGGCCTCCCCACGTTGGTAAGCAGTCGCCAGTGGAAGGATCACCTGATGTCCCTGCTGGGCAACAGCAGCAGGGAAACGAGTAGATGCCAGGACTAAGGGGCGGGTGCTGGCTGGTGATGGAAGAGCCCCAAGGATCTCGATCTCACAATCCTGTGACGGGAACAGCCTGATCATCGAGGGCGAAATTAACAGAACACCATGCAAGCTGACATTGGATACTGGGGCTTCTCGGACTGTTGTCAGTTTCCAACTAGCAAGAAGGTTTCTTGGGGACTTCTTCGGGAACCATGAAGGTGTACATCTGAGAACAGCCACCGGTCAGCACATAACCGTCCGAGGTGAGAAGGTAGTGGAAATGAAGTTAGGGAATAAAGTTTACCGGCACAATGTTATCGTGGCTGACATAGTTGACGACTGCATTCTGGGTCTAGACTTCATGAGGAAACATCAGTGTGAGATTGACGTTTATCAAGGAGTGTTGAAATGTGGCTCGGAAGAAGTCTTCATGGAAGGTGCATCATCGGGGAAGGTGTACTGCCTGGAAAAGGTTACTCTTCAACCAAGGTCAGAAACAATCGTACCAGTTTGTCTACCAAGAAATTCTGGTCGGGAAAACCGATGTGTACTTATAGAAGGTTTAGATAACGATGCTTCATGGAAAATTGCACGCACATTGGTGAGGGGTACTAGTGTTTCATCGGTACGTGCACTCAACACAAGTGACCACGACCTGGTGCTCAAGAAAGGAACAATGTTAGGCACTTGTGAAGGAGTGGTTTGGATGCGTAGATGCCACGAACAACCTACCAACGCCAAAGTTCAAAGTACAAGATTCGATGTGTCATCGCTATTGAGGGACTGCCAGAATAATCTGTCGGAAGAAGAAGAGAACAAGGTTAAGAAGATGTTGAACAGGTTCGCCGACATTTTCTCTACAAATGATGCCGACATAGGGAAGACTGCGTTAGTTCATCACAGAATAAACACAGGAAATGAGGTACCAATCCGCCAGCGACCAAGACGTGTGCCAGTGGCACGGGAACGTGAAGTTGACGACATGGTCAAGGGTATGGTGAAAGATGGCGTGATTGAACCTTCATCCAGCCCATGGTGTTCACCGGTAGTACTGGTGAAGAAGAAGGACGGTAGCATGCGCTTCTGTGTGGACTATCGCCGTCTAAACGACATTACGAGGAAGGACAGTTATCCGTTGCCGAGGATCGACGACACGCTGGATACGCTAACAGGAATGAAGTGGTTTTCCACCCTAGATCGGAAGAGTGGCTACTGGCAGGTCAAAATAGACCCTCGGGATAAAGAAAAGACAGCGTTCTCTACAGGCAAAGGATTGTGGCAGTTCAACGTTATGCCATTTGGACTGTGTAATGCTCCTGCCACCTTTGAGAGATTGATGGAGCGGGTACTTACTGGGCTGATTGGTGACGCCTGCCTAGTCTACTTGGATGACATTATAATCGTGGGACGGACGTTTGAAGATCACCTCCGCAATTTGGAACGTGTGCTGTCAAAGATAAGAGGGGCCAATCTAAAGCTAAGTCCAAAGAAGTGCGCGTTGTTCAGGCGGCAAGTGAACTTTTTAGGACATGTGGTTTCCGAAGAAGGTATTCAAACGGACCCGGATAAGCTCGTTGCCGTCAAGGATTGGCCAGTTCCGGAGAACAAAACGCAAGTCAGGACATTTCTCGGTTTGTGCTCCTACTATCGGCGGTTTGTGAAGAGCTTTGCTGACATTGCCCGACCTCTTCATAAGTTAACTGAAGACAAGATACAGTTCTGCTGGAATGAGAGCTGTGACGTTGCATTTCAGAAGCTGAAGGAACATCTGTGCAATGCACCTATCCTAGGCTATCCTGACAATGAAAATGAATTCATAGTTGACACAGATGCCAGCAATACTGGAATCGGTGGGGTATTGTCTCAACGAAAAGGAGATCATGAGGTTGTAATTGCGTACTTCAGCAAAGCTTTATCCAAACCTGAGAGGAACTACTGTGTCACTCGAAGGGAGCTTCTAGCTGTAGTAAAAACATTGCAGCATTTCAATAAATATTTGTTGGGGCGGAAATTTCTCCTGCGAACGGACCACGCTGCTTTGAAATGGCTACTGCAATTTAAGAACCCGGAAGGGCAGGTAGCAAGATGGATTGAGCTACTGCAAGAGTTTGATTTCGTAATTCAACATCGTAGTGGAACGTCACACGGTAATGCTGATGCCCTCTCGCGAAGACCGTGTCCAGACCATTGTAAACATTGTGCGAGACAAGATGCTAAGCAGGTAACGCTAGTGCGGGTTTTGAGGACGGATCTTAGCGAAGAGTGGAAGGCAACCTTGCAGAGCGCTCAACAAGAAGACAGAGACCTAAAACCGATCCTTGAATGGAAGAAATCAGGTGCTCCTAGGCCCCACTGGAGTGATGTCGCAGCAACCAGTTCTATCACCAAGAGTTATTGGGCACAGTGGGAAAGCTTGGTTATCCAGGATGGAGTTCTGTGCCGGAAATGGGAGAACGCTCGCGGTGACCAGTGTCATCTACAAATGGTCGTACCTAAAGTTAAGGTGCCGGAGATCTTACAGCTCTACCACGATGGATGTTCAGGGGGTCACATGGGAGTTAAGAGGACTTTAATCAAGATCCGAGAACGATTTTACTGGATCCATTGTCGAGAGGACGTTGAGGAATGGTGCCGCAAATGTACAAGTTGTGCGGCTGTGAAAGGACCACAAACTCGTAGCAGAGGGGCACTAAAGGTTTACAATGTTGGTGCACCATGGGAACGTATAGCATTAGATGTTGCTGGGCCATTTCCGGAAAGCCAAAGCGGGAACAAGTACTTCTTGGTCGTCATGGACTACTTCACAAAATGGCCGGAAGTGTTTGCAATCCCCAATCAAGAAGCGGTTACGGTGGCTGATAAGTTAGTTCACGAAGTGTTTTGTCGGTTTGGGGTACCCTTGGAGATTCACAGTGATCAAGGCCGGAACTTCGAGTCAGAAGTGTTCAAGGAGACGTGTCGTGTGATGGGTGCTCACAAAACCAGAACTACTGCTTATCATCCGCAATCAGACGGGATGGTTGAACGATTCAACCAATCGCTGGAGAGGTATCTGGCAAAGGTTGTGGAAACCAGACAGAAGGATTGGGACAAACACATTCAACCATTTATCCTGGCATATCGGAGTGCTGTTCATGAAAGTACAGCAGTAACACCAGCTTTTGCTAATTTCGGAAGAGAACTACGATTACCTGCAGATCTAATCACCGGTACCCCACCTGATTCGCCACGCAATGTAACAGATTACGCGAATGAACTACGGAATAGGATGAATGATGTATATGAGCACATCAGACAGACAGGTCAGCAGATGTCTGATAGGATGAAGACTCGCTACGATCGGAAGGCGAACAATAAGGGCTTCGATGAAGGATCTCTGGTATGGTTACATAACCCGGTACGCAGCAAAGGAAAATCACCTAAATTGCAAGCCAAATGGGATGGACCATATCGCGTCGTTACCAAGATCAATGACGTCACCTACCGAATTCAAAAGGGACCACGAGGTGCATCGAAGGTCATTCATGTGGATAGGTTGGCCCGTTATCATGGGTCTAACAATGCTCGGGACGAGCATGTCTAAGAAGGAGGCAATGTTACAAGATAGGGCAGCGCCATCTAGTGACGAGTAGAAGAACTAAGTAGTAACTAGTGGCGCCATCTAGTATCGAATAGCGGAACTAATGTTCTCGGCAGTTCGTGTCGAGTAGAATTTTCCAGAATGTTCGAACCGAACATTCTGGAAGTTTCTAGTCGCTTCGGGATCGATGAGTTCAAAAGTCGATTGTTCTGGAAGATTCTTGAAGTACCTAGAACAGTGTGGAACGTTCTAGAAACATCTTCCGGGCTATATAAAGAGCGGTCGGGTTCGTCGTGAGTCAGTTTCGATTGAGAAGCGATACAGAGCGATCAAAGCGGAAAATAGTGCGAAGTCATAGAATTGTCTAAGAAGTGTTTTTGTAATAAACAGTGATCAATTGAAGTCTGCTGTTTAAATAATTTATCCCTGAACCCTAGCTCGTAACAGTATCTACACCCGTATATAATAGAAATAGTCTGTAGAGTATTAGTCTAAATCCTTGAAAAGAGACCTCCGTCGCTTTAACCCCGAGCGTATTAAAGACGCGATTGAGCGAAATAAAGGCTCCAAGGTGTTTTCAAGGGATCTGGCTATTGGGCAGAGCCAGTTCACAAAACTGAAAACCGATGATGGCAGGATCCTAACCTAACCAAAACGGAGCTTCTGAGGGAGATCGAGACATTCTATGGGCAGTTGTACACGTCAATCAACAAACCCATTGCGAATCTAGCAAACGGCCCAAGAGCTAGATTCACCCGACATTATATCGAAGACATCCTAGACGTCAACCTGTACGATTAGGACGGCTCGGCAACAGCTTAAAAACAACAAGGCACGGGTGATGACGGCAACACGGCCGAACACCTGAAGGCGGGTTGGAAATCGGTCCTTAAGGCTCTTCAGAATCTGATTGATTCCGTCATACTCGAGGGCAAAACGCCACAGGCATGGTGCAGGGCTGTGGTGGTACTCTTCTACGACCTTGAGGCAACAAAACGCGCCCTCGTTTCTCACCCGCGCGACCCGAAATTTAGTAGTTTTTTGTACTTTCCTCATTATTCTATAACTTAAAAAAAAAAGCTTCAGATCAAAATGTAGATAATTAAATTGTCTTTGATATGGTGTCGATTTCATTAAAATACGCCCAGCGGTTTTTGTGCGATTGTCGTGTTTTTGTCCGTTTTAGACATAACTTTACAAATTAACTATGTTTTACGAATAAAACTCAAAATTTGCTCAGATGAAATTATTAAGAAAATGGTCTAATATAACATATATTTTTCCAATAAATTACGACTAGCCGTTTAGACGTGATTCTAATTTTAAAATCAGCTACTCAAGGGAATCGTCGCCTTAAGACGACGACTAACGCCAACGACCTTGAGGGAACAAAACGCGCCCTCGTTTCTCACCCGCGCGACCCGAAATTTTGTAGTTTTTTTTACTCAAGGGAATCGGTGCCTTAAGAAGGGAGACAATGCCTGGCTGAAGTACCTATAGGCCCATCTCACTTCTTAGCCATGTCTACAAGCTGTTTTTAAGAGTCACCATGACTCGCGCGCATTTTCGACGATTTCCAGCCTCCCGAACAAACCAGATTCCGAAAAGGCTTTAGCACATACATACGCATCGGCAGGTTATACAGAAGATCGAAGAGAACCTGAAAATCAAAAAAAAAATTAAACTGCCTCTCTGCTTACCGTTTGTGGACTACGAGAAACCCTTCGACTCGATCAAGACTTGTGCTGTACTGCAGTCTCTCCAACAGTGCTAGATCGACTGTAACGGATATTGAGGTGTTGGAAGTGTTTGTACAAAAATGCCACCATGTCAATCCGTCTTCAGGATCACACCTCAAAACCTATCTTCTCCAGCACGGTGTTACACAGGGAGACGTCATTTCTCCGAAACTGTTCATTGCTGTGCTGAAGGATGTCTTCAAGGTTCTGGACGGGATATGCATCAACGTTAATGGTGAGTACATCACTCACCTTCGGTTTGCCGACGACATAGTGGTCATGGCTAGTGGCATAGTGGTCATGACGACATAGTGACAATGCTCGATGACCTCAGTAGAGGTCTTAAAATTAACATGGACCAAACCAAGGTCATGGTAAATGCCCATGTAACACCCACTCCTATCAAGATCGGAGACTCTACACTCGAAGTTCTAGACAATTACGTCTCCCTGGGACAAACAGTCCAGTTGGGTAGGTCTATAACTTCGAGAAAGTGGTCAACCGTCGAAGCTGAATCGGATGGGCGGTGTTCGGGAAGTTGTGCGGTATCTTCTCGTCCAATTTACAGAGTGTCTCAAGACAAAAGTTTATGTGAGTGTTAGTGTAAAATGTATGACATAAGGGACCAAGATATGGTCGCTCACAATGGGCCTCATCAGAAAGCTTAAAGTCACCCAAAGGGCAATGGAGAGGACTATGCTCGGAGTTTTCTTGCATGATCGGAAATGAGGATATCCGCAGGAGAACCAAAATTACCGACATAACCCGAATAATTGCGAAACCATTGCTTGCAGAACGGATGGCCGATGGGGCCAAAAAATTCTGGCATGGCGACCGCGAATCGGAAGACGATGCGTTGGAAGCAGGCAACCCACTAGGTGGTCTGATAACCTGGTTAAGGTTGCAGGAATCCGCTGGATGCGAGACGCACCGGATCGGTCAATGTGGCGACGCCTGGGGGAGGCCTATATCAAGTAGTGGACATCTTTCGGCTGGAATGAGTCTATACGGTGAAGTTAAAAAAAAGGAAAAAAAACACTGAACGCCGCATTAATACGTGTAATTTTATTTAAAATAAAAATCCTACACCTAAAATAAAAAAAAAACTTTTTAACTAAAAATCAAACCGACTTCTAGAACAAAAAACTAACTAACTAAGTCGGTGTCTTTTATACCCATTGTTTTCTGTTTTTCGACACCGCCTTCGGAAAAAGAAATTATTTTTTTGCTTTGTAGTTTTTTGTTCTAGAAGTCGGTTTGATTTTTTGTTAAAAAGTTTTTTATTTTTCTCTTTTTAGTTTTGGTAGGTACTTCCAATTAACACGATTATCATTTATAGCCAAAGTACATCTCATGGCGATTCCAATAAGCCCAATCACGACTAGGATACATTGTTTTATTTTAGAGTTCCAGTGCCTACCTTCCGGCTTCATCATCAGATCAGTTCAATGGTGCCATTTTCAGCATTATAGTCGGTTAATTATTCGAGTTATATTGTGCCCGTGACATAGTTAGCGTTAAGGAGTACCAGTGGCCATCTGTGGTCTTCTTCATCAGATCCACTTCACCAAATGATACTTTCTGAGTGCAAATGATTGCATTGTTGATGAAAATACCAAAATCGCTATGTGTATGCCTATAATATTTGAAGAGTTTTCTCGATTTCTCCAGGATTCCATCATCAGATCCTGTCCTCATGACTATGGGACCAACTAGGAAGTATACCCTTTCAAAAAAATAAGAATTTTTGAAATCGGTCCAGGCGTCTGAGTAATCGGGGAACATACATAAAAAAAAAAGATTCCGACGAATTGAGAACCTCCTCCTTTTTTGAAGTCGGTTAATAATACAAAAAGGTAAAACACTTGAATAAAATGATACAGAAAACCGTGCCGCATCTAAATATTATCGTCATCGCATTAGCAGTACTAAATAGTTATTTCGTAAGCATTAGTTATTTGAAAATTTAATAAAATTAAATTAGGCATGACTTTTGACGGGATTTTAAAGTATTTCACTTATCCTCAACTCAGTAGCAACCGGTTAGATTGAAAACAAATCTAAGAGATAAAACTAAGTTTTAATCTGTGAAATCTTGAAAGATTATTTCTTTTTAATACATCAATGGATACCTAAAACTTACCTATTTGGTAGGTTTAATTCTAACACAAAAAAAAAAAAAAAAAATTCGTCAGCCACTCGTCGGGGATCCTAACCAGACGAAAATGAACCGCCTTCTGTAGTACTGCTCCAATAATAGGGCGCAGTGGTTAAGCGATTGACTGCTGCGCTGCGGGTTCGATTCCCGCACGGAACAAAAATTTGAATGATCTGCTAAGTTGTTCCGGCTTTGGGTGTTGTGTATGTGAGTTTATATGTTTGTAAACGCACCCACGAAACAGGAAGAAATGCCTAATTCGAGGCAACGAATAAAAATAAACTGGATTACTGGCTAAAACAGCACCGCAGATCTCGTAGCAAAACTCAGGCCTTTGCAACAAATGTACGGAGCCCGTTGTAAAATGCACGGAACCATGAAGTCTGCAGTCAAAGATTACTATTTTATACTGGGTATCTGCTTGGGTCACGCGCTCTGCCCGTACGGGTTGGTCCAACCCTAAGGCTTAGGCTTTTAAAGGCGTTATTTTACGTAGACAAAGGAAGGTAAAAAAAAAAATTGCATTGCAAAAAAGATTGCATCCTCTGCTGATTTAGAGCTAGTCACAAAAATGGTTTTTGGAAGTATGAAGATGGTAGATATAGATAGGCGCCTAAGCAGCAGATTAGTTCAATTTGCGCACTCTTCGATGGTAAGCTCGAGTTTGTCTCACGATTTCTTAAAATATTGTTACAAGATAGGACAGCGCCATCTAGTGACGAATAGAAGAACTAAGTAGTAACTAGTGGCGCCATCTAGTATCGAATAGCGGAACTAATGTTCTCGAAAGTTCGTGTCGAGTAGAATTTTCCAGAATGTTCGAACCGAACATTCTGGAAGTTTCTAGTCGCTTCGGGATCGATGAGTTCAAAAGTCGATTGTTCTGGAAGATTCTCGAAGTACCTGGAACAGTATGGAACGTTCTAGAAACATCTTACGGGCTATATAAAGAGCGGTCGGGTTCGTCGTGAGTCAGTTTTCGATTGAGAAGCGATACAGAGCGAACAAAGCAGAAAATAGTGCGAAGTAATAGAATTGTTTAAGAAGTGTTTTTGTAATAAACAGTGATTAATTGAAGTCAGCTGTTTAAATAATTTATCCCTGAACCCCAGCTTGTAACAATATCATCTAACATTGAAACTTGATGGCGGCTCTGAAGTTCACTCGCTGCGCAGTAGCACAAAGTATGTAAGCGGCGGCGCGCCGCAGACAGAGGGGCCACTCTCACTTTGACATTTCGGTTTTACAGGGAATTTGGGCAATATTGGACCGAGCTCAGTCGCGGCTGTCATGATTGCTTTGTGCAGGCGTTTGTCACGTCATTCATACATTAAGTACTGTAACGAGGTTGGTTGCATTGGATGGGTTACCTTTAGTATTTGTTACAGACCGAATTTACTTTTTTGTTTTTAATTCTTTCTTTCAATTATTTTTAAGTTATAAAGGTCATTAATCTTTCAAGATGACAAATTAGAAATTCATTATAAAGGATTATAATAAATTATTTTAAGCCCATAGATTAAATTGGGAACTTGTCATAATAATAAGGTTCAAGTCATACAGCTTACAAAAATGTTTCCTCCGACTGCACAGCATAATTTTCTTCTTGTTTAAGATCATCTTTGGTTTTTTGATTTTATTAGGTACCTGTTTTTTCACATTTATATTTTTGTCGAGCTTGGAGCTTTTAATAATTTTTTTTTTAAGTGGGATCATTATTACACTATTACTACGTCTTTTTACTCTCCAATATTCATCGTATGTGGCGTAATATTAAATGTTTCGTGATATTAAATGGATATTTGATGCCCTGTCTACCCTCTAAGGCATGTAAGCATGATATGATGTATGTTTAGACGAATCTATGTATTTATGTTTGTAACTTGGGCAACCTACTCTTTTTTTAAATTAGAAATCATATAGTAGCAACCCTAGTGAATCTGTCAAGTTTAGCTGTCAATTTTCTAAACGGCGGGAGTGGCCCTTCTGTATACTTACTATTTTGTGGCAGTAGGTACCTCATCTCCGCCCGCTGTCATATGACACTGGTACTGGTACTCGCACAGTGCTCCGAGCCGCCATTCAGTTAAAAATAGAACTGTATTTATCTTAGTAAATATTTTTTATAATTGTCAATTTTAGACAAACAAAACAAAGAGTTTATTTACGTGTTACTGCCGAGCTTTTATTTTGCTGCATTATATAGCAGCCCAGATTGTAGACTTGATCCTGGCTTATGTCTAGTGCCTTTTTTTTATTATCGATAGGCTCGCGTTAGACCACTACCTCGCCTGATGGTAAGCGATGATGTGGCCTACGATGAAGCACGTTTGCCTAGAAGTAACCTTTGCCCCTATTATGTGTGCACTTATGCACAAACTCAATAACATATCCATTAAGCTTCTTAAGTTTCGGTAAGTAAGGCTGGACACTTAATTAAAGTAAATTCAAATAAATAACCACTTTAGAAAATAGTTATGTTTATTATGTCTTAAAAATTACGAGATTAATTTCAGATCAACATCTTTCACCACATCATACTTCACAAGTTTCACGTATTTCTTTAGAAGCTTTTTCCAATAACACTTTACATCCTTATCAGTTAAATGATCCCAAATATGTTGGAAGCCTCTGTTTGCTATCTCTTTTGCTAACTCATCATTTTCCTTGAAAAAGTTAATTAATTCCTTTATTTCTGTTTCTGATGCTTTTGGGCTGATAGGAATATAATGCACCCAAGGCTTTAGTGATGGGTAAAAGAATTCGAGCCATTGATCGCCCACATGAAAAACTAAAGACTTGCAGAGGAATAAATGCTTGAATCTGAAACTAGCAGCAACACCTCTATAGTTGAATAGATATTTATATTTACAATGTTCTTCAAAGGGTACTTCTGTAGCTGGTGGAGCATAAAGTGTGTCCTGAAATGAAAATATGAACATATATAGTATTCTTGTAAGCTATGCAAAAACATTTTGGCAAGGCTGTCATAGATGGTGTGTATTGCCATCAGAGACAATGGTTTATTTTTAGGAAGGCCATACATAAATTTCAACATTTTTCAACTCCTTAACTTAAACAATCTTAATAAAAAAAAATCTACAAATAAAATTTAGATGGGAGATGGTGCCCCGTTATAAAGAAGCATGTACTTAATATCAAAACAATGCCATACCATATCAGACTTCCAAGCTTGATTCTTAGTGTACTGAGCGTCAACAAGGTCAGGGTCAGACCTAGACAGTAGTATAAGAGCATCCCTTTCTTCACTTGTTCTAGATCCTCTAAAAAATGCCTTTTCTTTCTTTTCCCAAGGCCATCTGAAATTTGAGAGATATGGAATTATTTACAACCAGTGCCTAATAGGGTGTAACCATATTAGTGATTATACCAATTTAAAACAGCTACAAACTTTTCAGCAGCTTCTGATATTGAGATTCTGTGTTTGTCCCATCTACCAATGCCAGTGGGGTACAAGGATATTGCTGGACCACCTTCCCAGAAACTCCAGGCAGGGTACATTATATCATAATAATCTTTTGTCTGTAAAAAAATTATGAGAGTGATAAGTAGCTGAAGTAGAAGTATAATATTTAAGAAGCGAACAAAGCAAGCAGGATGCTTGCTATATACACCCAATACTTTGTGGGCCATTTATTGAATCGCCAGACTCAGCTTAGTTAGCTGACATAATTGATTTGTTCGTAAGCATTGTTAAGTAATATATTTAATTCTCAGGACCTTACTGAAAGACAATACTGGTGCTTTAGGATGGCCCCAAGCTTGGTTGATTTGGGGCCAATCTCTGGTATTCAGTGCTATTTCTAAATTAGGCATTTTAGCTGCTAGAGCAGTGAGGTAGTATTCTACACCTGCACACCTTGCTGGAAAGTGGCATTCATTTTCCCTGTACAATTTCCCATCAAATATCTGGAACATAACAAGTTGAATATTTTAATTTTATCACAAAAATACTATAAAATCAACAGTGTTTTAAATTACATACCTGATACTTAGTTGCTTTTACTCTGGCTCTGTTAAATAGTTCCTTGGTAATACCATTTTTGAATGGCACCAGGTCCTGGTCAATTACTGAAGCATGACAGCTACAATTTTCACTTTTACAAGGAACATATTGGTCAACAGCAAAGGTAATTTTTTCTCTGAATTTTATAGACTTATCATTAGTTTCTGGAAGAAAAATATGCAAATCCTTCTTAGTTTATTAACTAAAATCAATAGGGACCGGTATTGTGTAATTTACTGTTATGACAAGCCATTGAATTAAATTGGTTGCTATTACAAACATCGAAAGAAGCCGTAAACAGCAGTTTGCCTTTTTTCTAACAACAACAATACTGCATAAACTATTCGATAGGATAATGATTTTCAATTAATAATGAGAGTTTAAATGTTTGTAATAACCTCTGCTGTATTTGTTGTGATCCTCCGAGCATGATTTTTCATCTTTACTACAAAACTCTTCACTAGTATTGGAACTAACAGAAACAATAATACAAAATAGGGTAAACAGATGACTGTTCATAATTAATTAACTTTAAAATAAAAGCAAAACGACGATGATTTAATTTCTTTTCGAAGTAAACAAAAGAAAAATGACAGTCATTGACAATTACACTAGTGACAGCCAAATGACACTGACAGCGCGGGACGTCACATTTGCCAACAATACTTTTTTTTTTGGCTTCGCACGTTTTGCGCATTTAGCCAGTGTCAAGTATAGAAGTTCTAGTTTCTTTACTTTTTAGTCCAATGTCCTAGTCATAGACTATAGGCCCCAGTAAAATGGCGGTAACTTTACTGGAAGCCTCCACGGAGTTTTGTCGACAACATGAACAAACTCATGTTCTACCGCTGAGTTTGACTTTCCCATACTCGTGCACGTTCACTAATATTATTAGAACAAAACACCACCATTTTTACACTATTAATATTCAGTTAAACACAATTTTAGGAAAATAAAACAGAGAAGCAACATAGACGCCATCACGTTGCCGCCAAAAACTCCCAACAATACTTACACCGAATTTAATCTTTGGTTATCAGTATTTTCAGACGCCATGGTGGTCACACAAATGTGGTGGTGCTAGCTGTGACAGACAGACAAAGTTGCCGCATAAGTGCCTTTTCACACGCTCCGGTTGCCGGTGCCGGGTAACCGGCGGCGGCGAAGTGTTTAGCCATGTATGTAAGATTTCACACTTACCGGCGTAATTTTTCCGGCAACCGATTGCCGGGTATATATTATACACGCCGGAGCCACCACTGTACGTCCGGTCACCGCCTACCGGTTAGCCGGCGGCCAAACACACAGTGGTGTATGGAAGACGCACTCAGTGTTGCCAGGGCTCTTCAGTCAAAAGTTACGTTTTATTTCCTGAAATGTTACATTTTTGCTGCAAAAGTTACATTTAAAAAAAAATTGTTTATGTCGGAGGCAAATTGATGTCAGCAAATTGGCGGCATATATGATGTATAATAGTGTATTTAATCTTATGATAAAACAGACTTTAGTTTATAATAGTAATCTTTGCTCTAGTTTCATTTGTTCGCAGCGCCATCTTCACAGTTGTTACTATCTAGTCTAGCACCTAACATAATCTATTACTTTGAACAAAATTCACGATAGGTGGTGCAACTGGTAGTTTTACACTGAACTAACCATTAAATATTCGATATGTATCGAACCCTCTTATCGTAATTGTTTACCAATGTTCTTAAGAGGGCTGTTAATAAAGGGCAAAATCGCCGCAATTCAAAAAATCTAAAAAAAACTTTCATTATCGATGATGATTTGTCATCTCTCTTTATTTTGTATTAAATTGAGTACTAGTGAATCGCTTTCTGTGGTTTAAATCCACACTTTCTACAGAAATTTTACTTGCTTGCACATGCAATTATTTTTATTAGTTTTAAGTTGCAAACTTAGACATATAGGTACTTATTAATACATTAAAGATAGGCAATAGAATCTCGATAATTTGAGAAACTTTAACGCTAAACTTACTTATCAAACAATAAATGTAGGTAATCACCGGAACTTCTAGTACGAAACCGCGCGAACTCGCAAAGTAGGAAACGTACGCGCACACGCTCAGGCAAAATCAAGTTTTAATTAATGTTATGTTTCATTTTGTCATGGCGCGTTTCATTCAGAGTCATCTTTGAGTATGATAATATGGAGTGAAATACTTTCTATACGCGCCAGTTTGGTTTTAGGTGATTCAATTTGGATGCGTTCGTAAACTGTTTGCAATAAAAATCTGGTATTTACAAATCTCGTTGTTCTCAAAAGTTACGAAAATTGCCTTAAATATAAAAATTATTTACATGTTACGCGAGGGGGTCAAAAGTTACGAAAAATGTAAGAAATGTAACCTTCTGGCAACGCTGTGACGCACTATGCTTTCATACGCACCGGCAGCCCATCGCCCAGGTACAACCCCGGACAGAAGATGCTCACGCATTTTTTGGCTGAAATGATGACGACGATGTTCAGGAAGACTATTTTTTAATGCATAATTTGTTTACTCTCAATAAAGCAAAAGCTGATTACTTTAACATTGTTTTATTAAATACCCCAGTATAAAAAAAAAAGTTCAAGGTTCGATTATCGTATTATGATTGTTCAGTATTAACCAGAATAAAATGGTACCTAATGGATTGTTTTCTGTATAATAAATATGTTCCTTTATACTATTTCTCATCTTTGAATTCTCACGTTGCAAATGATTTTCAAACGGTGATGTAGTTGATCTAAAGAGGATATTGACATTCGAAAGTACGTGAAAACCTCTCTTCATCTTTTAGCAGGTCTGGAAATAAGATATTGAATGCTCCACACTGTTCTCTTTTTATGTTAATCGGATGAACCCAATAATTTCTTGACTTTCTTTTCTGGCGGCATAACTTCATGCTGGCGGCGATATCTTCGGTACAGAATCCACAGCGAAATAAATTTTTCGCGTTCCATTATTAATAAAAAAGAGATATGAATACGTAGTTCAACGCAACTGTACTCGTGTTGATGGTTTAGACGCTACTGGAAACATAATCGGCTCGTGTGAAAGCTGAATGTGTTGCCGGACAGTCGGCACCGGTTACCCGGCAACCGGAGCGTATGAAAAGGCAATAAGAGTGCCTTTCTACAAGTGATGTGCGAGGTGAATAGGCGAAAAAAAAAGCGTCTTTAGTCCACTTACAAAATCACTTTATTTTTCTAGCCTGGTTTATGCAGCTCTTGTGGAAACAGTTAGTGGAACAAGATATTGGTGCTAACAAAAATAGAGGTGCGAGTTAGGTTATAGTTGTGCGCCCACAGCTGACAGCTGAAAAAAATCCTTTGTGCACCCACGCGCTGCCTAGATATCCTCTGCTCGGTCGCCGGTTATTTGAATGAATTTACGTCATCCTTGTCTATGTCCGCAAACGTATGCGTCCTTACACACGTGTAGACCCGGCCTAGGAAGCATAAAACAGTCAAAAACGAACGCGCGCGAAATGGCGGGAACGCAATCTTATTAAGAGGAAATACGGGCGGAGAGACTTTTGAAAAATAGGTATTTGAAAAAACTATCGCTGTCGCTCTGCGAACTGCGAGCGCGTGGCGCCCGGCCGCCCTATCCATGTGTGTGTAAGTTGACAGTGTGTGTGTCTCCGAAACGCTCCCGGCCGCGGCTCGCGCATTTCTTGTAATCGCCCGAGTCACTCGTTACTTTTGTTGTTGTGGATTGTGGACTGATATCCAACAATATATTCTGTTATTCTTAACAGCAAACGCAGAAAATCTTTTTTTGGACGTGACTAATAATACTGTAGAGCAATTTAATAATGTAATTGCTAAATTTATTGGCGGAAAAATAATTAACTTTGCAGGAAGTGGCTCATATCACATCAGACAAGATGTGATGGAGTAGTAACTTCATGGAATAGCTAAGGGTTATTCATGCACGCATTCAAAAAAAAATGCAGGGCTGTAGTCCGGGCCAATATACAAAAAAAAAATAGAACAAAAGCAGCGTTCGAAAAAAACCACAGAGATTTACCGAAAAAGGAAACTGACGTATCCCAAAGACGGAACGAGCAAAATAAAAATAACTACATAACCTGTTAAAAACTACGGTCGCTTAGAGTTGGAAGAAGATATGCCTTTGGATTTATATAAATTAAAAGAAAAATAAATTTCTTGAAAGATTGCTCTCAACTAAGGATGTTCAAAGAAAAATAGTGGGGGCCAAAGCGATAATAGCTTATGGGAAATTGACTAAAGAGGCTTACGGCATCGAATTTTGGGCGAATATGTAAGATGCGACCGAAAACATCGGTTCGCAAAATATGACAAACGTTATTATATAACAAATTTAAAGGAACCGTGGCTACCAATTATAGCAAGGAAAAGGAATCTGAAGCGATCGATCAATTTATCAAGCACACGGGGCTACAGGCATTAGAGTTTGGAATGTTTTTCGATGAAAACAAACCCTTTTCAGCGGCAAGTCCGGATGGTCTGGTAGGTGAAGACTCGATAATAGAGGTAAACTGTCCCTATGAAATTGCAAGTATGTCACCTGAAGACGGAACTCATCAAAAATAAATGGATTTAGAGCCGTTTTCATCGGGGTCATCACTAAATCACGAATCGTCTCCGTAGACCACACACATACGCTGCGGCAGGTTATACACAAGACCGAAGTACAACCTGCCTCTCTGTTTATCGTTTGTGGAATACGAGAAAGCCTTCGATTCGATCGACACTTGGGCTGTACTGCAGTCTCTCCAACGGTACCAAATTGACTACCGGTACATCGAAGTTTTGAAATGTTTGTATAAAAACGCCACCATGTCAGTTCGACTTCAGGATCAGACCTCGGAACCCGTATGCAGCGAGGTGTGAGACAGGGAGACGTATTATCTCCAAAACTGTTCAGCGCTGCACTGGAGGATGTCTTCAGGGTTCTGGACTGGAAAGGGCTAGGCATAAATGTCAATGTCGAATACATCACTCACCTTCGGTTTGCCGACGATATAGTGGTCATGGCTGAGACTATGGAGGACCTCAGTACAGTGCTCGATGACCTCAGTAGAGCTTCTTAAAGAGTGGGTCTTAGGATGAACATGGACAAAACCAAGGTGATGTTGAATGTCCATGTTACACTCACTCCAATCAAGGTCGGATACTCTACACTCGAAGTTGTGGGCGACTATGTCTACCTGGGTCAAACGATCCAGTTGGGTAGGGCCAACTTCGAGAAAGAGGTCAACCGTCGAATCCGACTTGGCTGGGCAGTGTTCGGGAAGTTGCGGTATCTTCTCGTCCAACTTACCACAGTGTCTCAAGACGAAAGTCTATGACCAGTGTGTGTTGCCAGGCATATGGCTCTGAGACATGGTCGCTTAC
Source organism: Orthosia gothica (assembly GCA_949775005.1). Lineage (NCBI taxonomy): Eukaryota > Metazoa > Arthropoda > Insecta > Lepidoptera > Noctuidae > Orthosia > Orthosia gothica. The sequence goes on along the minus strand of OX459048.1, from coordinate 17,945,308 downwards.
TATGGGCCTCACCAGAAAGCTTACAGACACCCAAAGGACAATGGAGAGGGCTATGCATGAAGTTTCCTTGCGTGGTCGAATCAGAAATGTAGAATCCGCAAGAGAAACAGGGTTACCGACAAAGCCCGAAGAATTGCCAAACTTAAGTGGCAGTGGGCAGGGCACATTGCTCGCAGAACGGATGGCTGATGGGGCAGAAAGGTTCTGGAGTGGCGACCGCGAACCGGAAGACGTTGCATTGGAAGGCCTCCCACCAGGTGGACCGATGACATGGTGAAGGTTCCGTTGATCCTCTGGATGCGAGACGCACGGGACCGATCAATGTGTTGACGCTTGGGGGAGGCCTATGTCCAGCAGTGGATGATATGATGACGATGATGAAGATGAAATAAATTTATTTATTTATTTAACCATTAATGTACACACAAAATAAAGAAACAAGAAGAAAAAGGAACAGAAAATACGTACGTACGTTTAAAACTTGCTGTTGCAAAATGTTACAATTAAAACAGAATCACAATTACTTCTACCAAGTACAATGCCAACTACACATAACTCGTCGAGATCTCTGTTATTTTATTTTATGGAGTCCCAAAAGCTTTTATTTTTCAAAATATTAAGAGGGACGATGCATTATGGCATAAAAATGGAACCATTATTAGAAAAGTTCTACCACATTAGTGGCTAGCCCAAGGCATTAGCCTTTTACCAGAAATCATTGACGGTCGGATACCAAAGAATAAACCAGTGAGAGAAAGCACGTCGTCATAATCTGCCTAGCCTTTTCCCATCTACGTTAGAGTCGGATGCAGCTGAATAGCAGTATTTTGATGGATCGACTGCCTATCTGACCTCCACAACCAGTTACTGGGTAATATGCAACCCCTTGGTAAAACGGGTCAGACTTTCGGGCTGTCAAAGCCGAAAATAACAGCCGGGACCAACGGCTTAACGTGCTTGGCGAGACACGGACGGGTCTTGATATGTAAAGATGGTCACCCATCCACGGCAAGCATAGCTTAACCTGATCGATTGACCCGTGCGGCTGCATGACGTTGAAATAAGTTTAATTTCGCTGATGTACCTAGTAGGCGATCTAGAGATTGCGGATACCTATCCGATATATAATTTACTGTTTTGTATTGAAAACTTTTTGTAATAAACATTTATAGACATGCACTTTATTTTATTTTGTATCCGATACTTTTTAATACTTCTTTATTTGTTATTTGTATTTCTCACTAACAGCACATGTAAACAATATAAATGTGTTTATCGATAACTGTTTACAACACTAGTATATCGATATTATTTTCAACTACTACGCATCACCTTTCCGTCTATGTACGTATTATGCAGACCCCTTGCGTCCCACCCCGCCTTCAAATTCGTGCGATAAGGACAACTGCAGATTCGACAAATTTTCTTAAGTAAAACGTCATAATTCGAGGTTTGGCTCTCGTCTGTTTTCTCCTCCAATATTGGACCGATTTAGAAGATATTTCATAAACTGAATAAGAAGGATATTTACTATGTCCCTATGTTTTCCTTTTTTCATTAATAGTTGTCAAATTTGTACACTAGGGCTCTGAGGTTTATTCCCATCGGCCACCCCCAAGTTGCCACCCCGGTGGCCGATGGGAATGATTTAGTGAAATTTCCTACCTTCCTTTATTCCCAGCTGCCACCGGGGTGGCGGATGGCACTAACTAGTGGCGTTTGCCGATTTGTTCCCATCTGCCACCTTCATAAGTTTAGTCGGGTGGTTGATTCTCATGACCGTAATACGGGGTGAATAGAAAAATATCAAGAAAGTTTTCAAGGTTCATATTTGACTATTTTTCCGTGATAAGCCGTGTTGCGCCATCATGGCGCACTGGGTACATGTACACGTGCATGTGCCCGGTGCGTCAGGTGAGCGCAACAGATACATGAATTGATTGTTTTGTTACTAACATAGTTTGTAAGTATTGTGTCCTAACAATATAAATAAAATGACGTGTCTAAGTGTACTACTAACGTAATTTTTAAGTAATTTGTAATACTAACAAAACTATGGACCTTTGAGTCTGCAATAAAATATATATATTTTTTTTAAATCGTCAACTTTTTTTTTTGTCTAATGTGCGGGTGAAATAAAAACAGAATTCTATAATATGGGGACAACACCTAGAGTCAGACTTCCAAAAACCAAAATTGAAATAGGTAGGTAAATAGGTAATTAACTGGCAATGCAAGGCGCGCATTTAGTTAGGAATTGAGATGATATTATTAAGTTAACAGGTCCAGCACCAGTTGGATCCAAGCAACAAAGTAAACCGGTCACAGCATCAACATTCACTTTTATGTGACAAATGTCATGAGAATCGCCCACCAACCCGGTGGCAGATGGGAATAAAGGAAGGTGGCAGATTTCACTAAATAAGTCCCATCGACCACCGGGGTGGCAAACGCCACTAGTTAGTGCCATCCGCCACCCCGGTGGCAGATGGGAATAAAGGAAGGTAGGAAATTTCACTAAATCATTCCCATCAGCCACCGGGGTGGCAACTGGGGGGTGGCCGATGGGAATAAACCGGCTCTGAAGACAGCGACTCAATACAGACAATTTTGAGCATTTTGAGAGGGTTCTAGTGCTTATACGGATAATAAATCACCAAAAAGGAAAACATAGGGACATAGAAGAAGTTGATATTTATTTTACTGTAAAAAATCATTGCTTTAAGTTCATAAACCAGAGAGAAAACAGACGAGAGTTTTTGTATGGACAAAAGACCACCCCCGTTTCCTCTTAAGATTGCGTGACCAAATCCGCCAAAAAATTGGTAATCTTAATAAGATTGCGCGACCGACTAGGGGATATCTTGCTAGTATATCCATTTTGGTACGGAACTCTAATCAACAGACATGGAGTGGGGTCTGTCGGTCGGTGCTTAGCTGTGCATCTGTTATTGTTCTTAGTTTTAGGGAACTAAAGGTCTATCCACACATACCAGGGCCGTGGACGGACCGTGCCCCGTCAGGGGCTCAAAAATATATCGGCGTGTACATTTTAATGTACACACCGATATTTTTTGAGCCCCTGACGGGGAAAGGTCCGTCCACGTCCCTTGCACAGCCCTTATATGTGTGGATAGACCTTTAAGCTTGCATATCGACTGCGGCGAATGACTCCAGTGTTGTAGAGTGGCAAGGTTTTCTGGACTGTGAGCATTATTTTCCTATATGATTGTGGTACAACCAAAGAGGCCTACCTCTCTGCCCCACTCCACTCCACCTCACTCAGTAAAAAACCACTCTCATTAGCTCGTCAATATTCTTAAATCATATGATCTTTCTTTATATTACCACATGCAGTTATGATTATTACACCTCAATAACTAGCACAAACTGGGAGTGAAAATTCAGATATTTTGAGGGTAGATTGAATTTATTAATAAAATTATAATATTAGATAAACAGACATTTAAAGCAGAATAATGCAACAGTTACAATTTCAAACACAGTGAAAAATGGTAAAATGCATTGTGAAATAATTCTAAAGAATTTTAGAATATGTATAAGAAAGAAGTATTGTTGTAAGTGTAGAGATAGACGCTTAAAGAATTGAAAAGATTTATATAAAATAATAGAGATCTTAATATTAAGGATTTACATGGCTTACTATAATAACAATCAACTGGTCTACAAGTATCTAAATACAATTGACAGTATAATTTTTAACATAAAGATCGAATTAAAATGACTATGATTCAAATCAGTTTACAGTTAAAAGCTGGTTTATGCAACACTTCCCCAAAATAATAATGATAACATTTTTCTTGGTTAAGCTACTGATCATATTCAGGTAACTTGGACTTTACTTTGGTCCACCAAGGTATATCATAAACCAGAATTTAATGAAACGGCCATAACATTTAGTTGAATTCTCTGTCAGGGAGCAAAGCTGGTGCAACCAGGGTCCAGATGTAGAGTCCCACGCACAGCCATGAAGATGTGATCTTAATCCACATTGAGGCGACATTCTCCTTCGAAAGCTGCGAACTCGGGCTGGAAGAAATAGCATTTCATTATTATTTTTCAGATTAATCCAATTACGAAGGTTTGTTCCTGCAATCTGAAATGCACAAGAATAGCTAAGCGGGTAGCTTGAGCAGGTGGATTATCTCAGCCCACGATGTTGCTATTGCACGACTACCCCTTCAGGCAGTAATCCACGGCGCGGGCATAGTATGGGTATAGATGTTAAAAATCTTAATATTATAAGAGATTTCGGCCTATGACGACCCTTATTTGATACGTACATTTATTAAACTCACGCCCTCTTCCCATGGGCGTAGGCAGAAACTACAGAGCGCGAACTCTTGGCGTTTTCAATCACGCCTAACTTGTAAAAATGTTTTGTTAGTCGCCTTTCATATTTAGATAGTTTTAGATACTCACTTGTACCAATTTGTGAGTGTCATCATGATGTAAAGCGTAGCGAGCGCAAACACGATGTGGAAGAAGGTCCACGAGTAAGCGACGCCATCGCCCTCGTTGTCAAACACCTTGGTCTCCTCTCCGCGGCCCGACTCGCCGCCGTCAGCGCCCTCTATGGAATCATACCCTGCGCTCAGTGAGCATACCAACATGCATTGTTAACTATGTTGATCACAATACCATGTTAAGGTGCAATTGAAGCGGTTAAGTGGAACAAAAAGCGAATTCTACGAAATACTTTGCATTTTATACAAACGGTCAGATATTTACAGTATTTTGGAAAAAGAAGACATTCATTCAAAATAAATGGCAACTAGCTGAAGAACACAAACTGAAATCTACTAAAGCTATTTTCATGAATATGTGGGTCCTTTGAACTAATTAACTGACAATTAAACCTAAAACAAATCATTTAACCTGGCTTCTTCAAAATAGGCTTGTTTGAGGTTTGGGTTTCTGTAGAAGCTGGCCCTAAGTTAAGCATAAACGAAATTAAGAAAAGATTTTCATTTTAACAAAGAAATAAACAGGCATGGAATGATTTGAACACAAAAATCATGAAATTAAAGAAGCAAATAATATGTTAGCAGATAATGAAAAAGATACATGAGCGGTTTGTGTCTGGCATGTGAAGTGGTTTGTGATTTAAGGCCAAGTGCACTTGATGGCGTTACCTTCGTTAGCAATGAGCCCTCCTTGCCCTTACACAGCGCCGCCGCCGCGCGATATGTCCGCAAAGAATGCACAGTATGCGTTAGTGTTACATAAAAAAAAGTAAATAAAACAAGGTGACAAAAACACAACTGTTTGTGTTTCATCGAAAATATAGGTAATCATCACAATTTAAAAGACAAAACAATTGGTTTTTCTTGGAAGTTATAATAATAACCGCTGATAAGTGTTGTAATTCTGGTAGTAAAACGTGTAGTGTAAAAATATCATGGCATAAGAAAAACATTTGTGAAGCAAAAGTTGAAGTCAAATAAGATGAGTCAAAAAATTGAAAGAAAGACATGCAAACTTGACATCTTTAGAAGTACTTATAAAGATCGGTGTGGAAGGGTGTTGACCAAATTGTGAAACATAATAATTCAAATATAAGCTAGAGGACACACTGATAACGATATTGAAATTTGGAAAACATTTCTGGCCAGTTCAAACAGAATGCAAATAAGCGAATATGAAACGGTTATACAGTTCTTACCCTGAACATTTTTGTTCCTTTGCATTTAGTGTTATACTTGCAATAATATTAGTTTTAGTAGGTGTATAGTGTTTTAGAATGTTATATTCACCTCCGCCTCCTTCCTTGGCGAGAATATGGTCCGACATGGTGATTTTGGAAGAGGACGAAGCGGTTCGGATGGATGAATACAACACGCTGCACACCCAAATGACCAGCCCGATGATCGATTGCTTGTCGAAGGATGACTGTTGAATAAATTCATAATTATATTATTTTCTGGTCTGTTCCTGTAGCCAAGTTGACAAACTACAATCGATAACGCTAATAGAAAACTAACCACGTGGTCAGACCAAACGAATAGGAGTTAACGATTGTAGAAAGAGATTCGATACGAAGCATTTGTAACTGGGCTAGGGGGGCTGTAATTGGTTCATAAACTCTACTATAGCTTGGAGTTCAAATTTGTTGCAAAAGGAAATATTAATGGTATGGTTGTGTCCAACCAATCATTGATAACAATGACAAGAAAGTTTTCATGTGTTGTGAAAAGAGTTGCCTTAGCAGTTCGCTTTTTTTCTTGACTACAACACTAATATATTTCTTGGCCTAGTTATGACTCAAGTCTTACTTTGAATGTTTAATTGATCAGTGAAAACAAATGGAAAGAGGGTGCTGTTTATACCTAGAACTACTTACCATTTACCATCCTCATAGAAACCTTTTCATATCTACATAAATGTGAATAGAATAGTGATGTGATACTAAAAATACACTTAAAAGAACCGTTTATACCATTTTACATACCCAGTAAATATCTTCCTTTGATTCCTGGTTAAGCATTTTCAACATAAATACATACTTGTTATAATTTACATATTGCGATAAATACATCTTATTAGGAAGCAGAATGATTAGTGTACCTACCTATTATTTTTATGAATATTAACATAGAAATATAAAATACAGAATATTAATAACTATTACATACAATAACTATTGTCGTTGTTAGATTGTTTTAAATATAGGTAAGTATATTTTTTCTGTTGACTTATCAGTGGGCTTGTTCCGAGATTTGATTCATGCTCGATCGCATCAACGTAAATGATCTCCTATGTCAATAACTGTACAAAAAAAGAGGGTTCGACTAAGTGCTTTTCACACGCCCCGTTTGCCCGGTCGTGAGTAAAGCGCCCCGGTTGGCGGGTAGCCGGTGCCGGGCAAACGGGGCGTGCGAAAGGCACCTACTGACACCAGACGGTTATTAATCCGGTTTTATTACAAATTGACGTTTACGTTAACGCGACCCAGCGTGACGCCGCGGGCGCAATTTGGATACATTTTCATCCGAATTTTACTCGTGCGAACTCCCGAAACTAGCAGCGCGCAGACCAGGTGCGAGTACTGCGAGTTAGTCGTACGTTCCCACGTCAGAAAACGATTCGAACTTGTTGGGATTTAAAACACGTTCGTGCGTTGAAAATTAAAAACAATGAAAAAGTGCGAGTCGGACTCGCGCACGAAGGGTTCCGTACCATTATTGCAAAAATCGGCAAAAATACGTTTGTTGTATGCTCCCATACAACAAACGTGATTTTCCCACTTCAATATTTATTTTAGTCTGTTTTTAGTATTTGTTGTTATAGCGGCAACAGAAATACATCATCTGTGAAGTTTTCAACTGTCTAGTTATCACGGTTTATGAGGTACAGCCTGGTGACAGACAGAAAGCCGTTTCATCATCGGACTACAAGACGTACGGCGATGCGCCATCGCTACATGGTAGACATACCACCCATACGCACTAAACGTTTTGGAAATACTTTTATTATGCGTACAGCTAAGGAGTGGAATTCCCTGCCGGAGTCTGTGTTTCCCGATAGCTACAATCTAGGAGTCTTTAAGTCAAGAGTGAATAGGTTACTTCTAGGCAAGCGTGCTTCACCGTCGACCACATCATCGCTTACCATCAGGTGAGATAGTGGTCAAGCGCGAGCCCATAATTTATAAAAAAAAAGAAAGACAGACGATCAGTGGAGTTTTTTCATACATCAATTCTTAGCAAAACCGAAAGGCTAACAAAAAAGTAAATAATAATATGCATTTGCGCAAATATTTTTCTTAGTCTTTAATCATGATGGCACCGAGGACATTAGTCATGGACGGATGCAAGTGATGAATAATTTTCGATTCAGACTTCTTTCGAGTCGAGTCTCCGAGTTAAATCAGCGCAGCGTTATTACCTTTTTTGGATATCGCTGCACGTGCTGAGATAGGATCCTTTTTGGTCTCGCACGGGGTTTTTATTTTTATTTTTGTTTATTTGTATGCTTATTTCTCGTGTCTCCTGTGCGGGTCACAAATAAATATTTTTCTTTCTTTCTTTTCTTTCTTTAAAATTTAATTATTTTGAAGATACAGATTCTTCATTTCGCTCCAAAGGACTTCACCAGTACGTTATCACCGAAAAACTACCTGTTTGACGGTGTTCGCACTTAATTCGTAGGACCACGATCATACGTTTACGTAAATACGTACGATATAAATTCGAGTTCAAAGTGCGCGCGGCCTGAGACAAAACTCGTACTAAACCCACTGTTCTACAAAAGTATCTGCCGTTTTTCGCCAGCGACATTTACAGTCTAATTACAAAAAGCGGTTTAACTAAAACCCAGGTTTAAACCTAGTTTACACCGTACAGTATAGAGGTTTTGACCTGGGTTTTTAGTAAAACTGCTTTAATGATATACGTTTGGAGGAACAATCCACTCTTATCAGCTCTATATTCTACTCCTTCATACGCATACAAGATACACCTTAGCAAGTTTACCCGAGTACAGTCGGGTAAACAACATATGCCAGGTAGTTATTCAATAGGTACTATCCCACCGCTATTTCCAAACCACTGCAATTCCTGGAAGCCAGAATCAAAAGTGACGACCACAAGAAAAGCGCCGAGTCAATGAAGCTCGACGAAGTCCCGAAGAATGAATGAATGAGGTGTAGGAAAACTAAAACATAATTTCCACTTTCATCCATATCAAGCAGCAGACAGAACAAACAAGGCTGGAATGGACACAAAGGGTCGTTCACAGATAGGTACTTGCGTATGTAGTTTCAATACGTACTTGCATGCAAGCTGTCTGCATGTATATTCCCTTAACTGCACATTAACGCAATACAAACCTCATTCGATCCGGTGATGCTGTTACACTCCTTGGACGCGTTGGAGAGCGCTGACCACGTCAGATACATGACGTATAGCGACACGACGGCCGACTGCAGCAGTCCGGAGCGAGGCTGATGCTCCTGAACCGACGGCAGGATGGAGATGCCGCTCGCGATCACCACCAAGATCAGGTTTATTGAAATGAAGAACTTGGATAGCTCACATCCGCTTGACTGGAAAATAATGTAGGGTCACAGATAATATAATACTAGCAAACAGTTGCCTCAAACCATACAAAGAAACCGTGCCGACGTAACTAGCGTTTTTCATCTGATTACACCGATTATTTTTTGTAAATCGATCGCGTTCGGTTCTGTTCCACGGCGATAGATAGATCACCATCTATATCCGTGGAACGGAACGGAACCGAACGCGATCGATGTACACAAAATAATCAGTATAGAACGTCGGCACGGTTTCTTTGTATGGGATGAGACACCACTGGTAGGGTAAGCTTTTCGTGTGTATGATTTTTAAGCTTATTGAGGAGTTACAAAGCGGTATTTATAGCTCTGTACCTAAGGTGTGAAGAAATTTTCTTAGGTTTTTATTTAAATGTTTGATAGTTTTATAACTATTGCTATTTGCCATTTGCTTTAGGTTTTAATTGACTGCAGTTTGGATTTGTGTGAATTACTGCGATCCTAAGCCACTTATGCACTAGCGGTTAACCGCAGGGGCGGCTAGCTTTTCCATTTTAATATGCAAACACTTAACCGCCCCAAAATTTTAACCGTGACCCGCTTCGCGGCTGGCCGCCATCTTATACGCACTGGCGGTTCGTGGGCGGTTTAGTTTGCGGCGAGCCGCCGTTGATGTATGTATGTACGCAGAGCGGGATCCTCGACCCTAAGGCTTCGCACACTACTTAATTATTTAGTGCTCATTTTGTACTCTAAAGTTGAAGGAGTAGAGGTCACTTGAAGCAAAGCTACCGCTAGCAAGGCCTGTTTACGAAAATAAACGAACGAAACTTATATAATTACTTAGTGCATATTTAGGGCTATATTTAATATGTCTTAAAAACAATAAAAATAATATATTACCTTTAGAAAAACGATGACAAAAATAAAACTTCGTAATATTATAGAACAACAATTAGTTAAATAAAAATTCGTAATTAAGTACTACAACACGTAATATTTTCTTAAACTATTTGTCTTAATATAAACTAACTTGTGACTGTTTCTGATTTTTTATAAACAGCACAAATATAGCTAAATTTAATATCATAAGCTATAGAGCCGAGGGTCCCGCTCTGCGTACGTATAATACTCACAACAGATATTTGTGTCTCTGAATTGGCTGCAAGACCCTGCGCATTAGATATTTTTGTGTCAATGTTGAAGGTGAATATAGCATTGTATAACTGTCTCTTTCATTCGCTTACGTTTGTCGCATCGTCCTATCAGGCTTACTCTATGCAGTTTATTCTATGACAAACTGTTTCTTGTGCTATGGTTGGCTCTGACAACTTCAGAGACACAAAGATCCGTTGTGAGTATTATACATGAGCGGTCAAACTGCTTGACGCGGTTGGTCCAACCGCGTCAGGCGGCTGGCCGCTCAAATGAACCGCCTAGGCGGCCAACCGCTAGTGCGGAAGGGGGCTTTGAGCTATATATTTAAGGTAAGTATGTAACCTATTTTCAGTTATGAACACATTTGCCAAATGTCAGTTTGATTATGAAATGAAATGAAATGAAATTTATTTATTTGCAAGAATATAGGTAATTACATAATAGCATGGTAAAATAATTTTAGTCTCACTATATTCGACTTATCAGTCGTGCAAATATTTCAAGTAGGTAGGTACATGCATAATATCATGAAATTACATCAATGTCACAGATCATTAGTCATACACATCATATCATAATAAAATTAAAATTAACAGTCATGCTTCATTAATATTAATTGGGCACATTATATAACTAAATTAAATTATTAGATTATATGTCACAGTATACAGTTCAACAATTCATTGATCAATTCTATAAATAATGTCAATAATTATAATAATATAAATATAATAATCTAAAGTGTTCATTTGTCCATATCTAAATCATGGCTGTTTAAAATTTAAATAATCATCTATTGAATAAAAACATCTGTCACAAAGCCAATTGTTTAAAGTTCTATTAAATTCTAAATTATTCATTTTTCTAATTTTTTCCGGTAGTTTATTATAAATTTTTACCGCCATGGTGTAGCAGTTTCTGTCACATAACTTTAATCTGCTTCGAGGTACCACCAGAGGTTTTTGTACTGTTTTCCTTTTAAACTGGGCCTTATCATCCTGCTCAAAAAGTGCTAAGTGATTTCTAACAAATTTACACATTTCAAAGACGTACAGGGATGGCAGTGTAAGTAAACGTTTTTCAGTAAATACCGGACGGCAGGAATCAGTCCATTTAAGACTATAAATTGATCTTATGCATTTTTTCTGGGCTATAAAAGCTCTTTGGGCGTCTGTAGAGTTTCCCCATATGATTATTCCATACCTCAATACTGAACACACATGACTGTGGTATACCATTAATGCTGTTTCTTTATTAGTTATTTTTTTTTATTTTACGAAGTATAAGTATACTTTTACCCTCTTACTAATAAACGCAGAATAAAGTTATACCAGGTATAAAGCTATGAAAATGTATTGGTATACCTTTGTTATACCTGGTATAACTTTATTCCGTGTTTATTAGTAAGAGGGTTAATCTCTTTGAAATAGATCTATTGCACTTAAATATTAATTTACCTTGGTGTAGTAAACATAAAGGAGAACGATGCCTATAAGTGCGAGAGCGTAGGCTGTGAGCATAGCCAATAGCAGAGCGGCGTACCACCCGCGCGACTGAGTCTCCTCATAGTTTGCTGCAAAAACAATTTATTTAGTTAGTTTGTAACTTCTGCCCGAGTGAAAAGTTTATTATTATCCCTAGGGGTATTTAATTTATTGGAATAAAAAGGAAAAAAAAAGAATACTATGTCCTATTCTTGACTATAATTTATCCGTGTGCCGAATTTCATCCAGATCCGTTAAGTCGTTCTGGCATGATTGAGTAACAAACATACACATATGTAAACTTTCGCATTTATACTATGAGTAAGATAAGATTGATAAGATTACACAGACATACTCAATGTTGCCTGCAATGTTTTATATATCTCCTCATTTAAAATAACTAGCATCATCAACAATACTGTAGGCAGCATCAACATCCTATAAACTGTAGGACAGAGGCCTCTCCCATGCTTTGTCACGTTTGACAATACCAGTCTATAGTTGTACAAACAGCATAGCAAACCCCTTGTTCTTTTTCTATAAAAGAAACTTATTACAAGATGTTATAATTTCTCAGCTATTTCTAGTTTCATAAATACATCTGAAGCCTTTTTCCTATGGAGGAAATACAGAATGTTTCCTGCTACAATCCCTGCACACTTTTTGCTTCCTTTCATGCTTTAACAGTGATTTATAGTACAAACGTGAAGGTTTATATACTTCTAGGAAAATCTGCCATTTACGCCATTTAATACTTTACCTTAGTGACTCATGTTATTATTCACTATGACAATATGATCATAGTGGGTTTTTCCTCAATACTAATGTGACTAAATCTTTAGATTTAGAGTAGAAGGCATTGCATATAAAACCGCTCCTGAATTACCAGAAGAGGCAGGTAGAAGTAGTCATCATCATAACATGTTTTTTTAAAATTATATTTTAATATTATACTTACAAACCCATCTCTCAGCCCAAGAATGAGCGAAATCAATAATTAGTATAAGTTGTATGACTATGAAGCAGAACCCTCCAATCATGCCAAACACCATCCAAGTTGAAGCAAATTGGCCCTCCGGAATGAAGAAAGCGCCAATTATACCGCCAATTACAATCAGATACTTGATGCCCCAGAAGCTAAAATACAAAACAGACATTTATACTTATCACTATAATAGACACGCAAACAATTATTATCAGTCATATAAGCAGACTCACTGATAAAGCCGTAAATGTTCAAATCAAGTCAAGATTGAGATAAATACATACCCATTTTGAATGCCAGCTCGAGGATCTTTGGAGGACTTGACACCAAGTGTTATGAGAGCCATTAAGACAAAGAAGAGACATGTTGCAAAACATATTCTGTAATACAAAGATACAATTAAGTATTTATTTGGAAATTTGTCTCTCAATTTTTGTATATGATTATATATCACTGTCACTGAAAGAGGATAAAAATAATCCAAATACCGCAGCTAAAAATACGACTGGAAAATAAGACAAATTAGAATAACTTTTATTACTATATCAGGTTGTGCTTTAAAGGTCATTTGGCAAAAATATTTACATAGTGTTAGTGATAGAGAAACCGTATAATTGTCACTCATGAACTGTGTTTTAGTTGTGGAAACAAAAACATAATATTATTAAATTGACATTGTATATAAAAAATTACCTGTAAACAGCCAAATAGCCAACAGCCTGGTCACAGTCCACCTTAAAGTCGCCTGGTATGTAGTGCGTTGAGTTTTTACAAAATGGAACCTGGAAGTGCAAGTAGGCTTAATGATATACTCAATAGCTGATTCACCGGCATGATAGAAAAATTGTTTAACATTGAACTTATGGCTTCATCTAATTTTGTCATGAGTATTAGTTGCCAGTACTATGAAATATTTACTTTTTCTTTTTCTGTTTGTCAATCAATGTATATCATAGGATACCTTTTTCATTTCGTCATGTAGTCCAGGAGCCAGTGTGATGCATGCCGTCACCATAACAAGCAGCAGCATGATAGTGTACATGAGGCGGGTGGATGTGGAGTTGGCGCATGATGGACATGCTGAGCAGCACAGGGAGCATGCTGCACTGCCACAGCAGCATGCCAGCTGCAATAAACAAATATTTATAGATATAATAACCATAACCAACCATTATTTTCATTCAATAAAAACTGCAGATTTATGTGGTGTTTCAAACTTAAATAAATATTATGGACCATGTGCATAAGTCAAAATATTATGTGTTTTTATTTTTATCTTGTCATTGCTGTCCTACTGCTGGGCAAAGCCCTCCCTCTAGTCTTTCCAGACATTCTTTTCTTGCGCTGTCTCAAACCAGCACTGATGGTATGCATCTAAATCACCTTGCCACCTCTTTCTGGGCCGGCCTCGACGGTGCCTATTATATAATAATAATAATGCTTTTTATTCAGACAAAAGATATAAAATTAAGTTTCTTACACTACTGCACTGTTCTAAATATATATTTTACATAATTAAATTTATTTGCGTATTTGGTGCTTCTTTACTTTCTGCAAGTCCGTTTGACAGTTGGCAAAGGCCTCCCCCAACTTTCGCTTTCCAATCTTTTTTGTTGTCTACCTCTATTCTTTTACCTTCCCTTGGGTACCATTGTGTTCCACTTGTCTTTACCTCTGATCATGTCGGGACACATGATCAGAGGTAAAGACAACCACTTCCATTTTAACCTTTTTATTTTTGGGGTTACATCCTGTATCTTGGTTTATTTCCTAATGTTGATGTTTCTTATTCTATCCCCCCTCTTTACTCCTAGGATGCTTCTCTCTCTTGCTCATTGACACATGGCAATTCTATTGGTTGTGTTTTTTGTTATTGCCCATGTTTGGCTTTATACATTATGATTTTGTAGAATGCAGACATTGAATAATATGCTCTTTGTTGTTATATGTAGGTTATTGTCTTTCATTACTACCCACAGGCCTTACCTTTTCCAACTGTTTGCTATCCTTCTTTATATTTCTTTGTGTATGTTATCTTTAGGTGATATAAGCTGTCCAAGGTATATAATTATATTCTTCAACTTGCTAATTTTTGACTCGCCTACATTTATGCTAGTTTTATTTCCATTGGTGGAATGGATGGAGGACTAAAATTATAGTCCTACTTTTCCCTCTCAGATGCTAGTTCATTTAACATTATATTCAGGTCTCCGGCACTTATTATGGTTATCCATGAAACAGTCATTGTAGTTGAGAAGATCAAATTGGTGGCACAGAAATACATGTCTAATGATTTTATTATTTCGTCTATATGTATAGAGTAAGAACACTACTTTCTCTTTTTGTTCAATTAATAACTGATCATCATGCACTAGGTAATCGTCTATACAATGAATACTGATATTGCTAAAAAAATTTAGTGCCCTGCACAGGCACCAAAATATAGAATTGAATGCGTGTTTAATATACATAAATCTAAGATTTCGAGAATAGGGCATTTGAGCTATAATAATTACTAGAGTTATTCTTAATTAAAACAACACTCACCTGAGCAGCTGAACAAAGACCTAACACTGCACCCATAGTGCACTTTTTAAAGCTAGGTAATTATTATTTATCTTCTAGTCACAATTCTAACGTTATTTTTTATACCTTGACAACGATCAAGATTAAAATCAATATTTTGTTTCTTGTGCTAATTAGTAAACATTGTTCTACTTGGATGAAAAACAAGATTATTGATTTGACACACGAATATTTTTGACACAGAAATCACACAGAGAAATCCTACAACTTTTATTTTGATCAACCCTGCAGTGTTCCATGTCGAAATAAATCCACATCAATTTCATTACTCTATGTGAAAATCGACTATGCAGAAGAAACGAGTCATAAATAATAAAGAAAAGATCAAGTACAGAGTACGACCAGGAGAGCAAGATTCAAGAGCATTTTATATATGCGTCAAAAGGTACTAAGCTAAGACGTCAAATCACAAACGGAGTCAATAGAAATTCGAAGGTAGCGGATTTTGATAAAGAGTTACCGCGGCCCTGACACAAGCAACTGAAGGAACACGGGTGGCCGGGTGGGTTTTAGTCAGTTAAAGCCTGACACGCCCTCCCGCTTCACCCACAGCGGGCGAAGTCATTGGATGACTACAAACAAAAAAATAGGGGAGAATAGTATCTTTGAAGGGCATTTGCACGTTATTTATAAATTGTTTCCAGCATAGTAGGTAGGTACACCAATTTCAAAATTTACTATAAAAATCAATGCTTAGTCCCCATTCACTCTGCATTCTTATTCATAATCACCCCGTTTGTAGGTACCTATTTCAGTAGGGTTGGCATAGGAGGATAAAATAAATAATAAAATGTAATCAGCATTTTAATAATTGACTAAGATGTATTATTATTTTACTAATTACTTACAGTACTGTTTGTATTG
The DNA here is from genome assembly GCA_949775005.1 of Orthosia gothica. Classification (NCBI taxonomy): domain Eukaryota; kingdom Metazoa; phylum Arthropoda; class Insecta; order Lepidoptera; family Noctuidae; genus Orthosia; species Orthosia gothica. The sequence goes on along the minus strand of OX459048.1, from coordinate 17,929,194 downwards.
TAATTAACTAAAATTATAATAATATTTTTAAGACACTTCTGTTTTTTTTATATTTGTTTTTTAATTATTTGTTGTGCCTTTTTTTCATTAAAAAAATCAAAAAGCTCGACTACATGAAGCGAACTAAAAAGACGTAAACAAGAAGAAAATAAAATTATGCTGTGCAGTCGGAGGATACATCTAATGAATGGTAAATAATTTTAACATTATAGAACGACCAATACTTTTATACTAATCGTACTTTGGTTATAGTTCTCGCCAAACTTCTTGGCCACCCTGAAGTTGGCTATAATGGCTGCGCAGTAGAAAATCTCATACAAAAACAGCTCATTTTCGTGCCTTGCGCATCCGGATAACCAACTTCAGGGCGGCTAAGGGGGCGTCCATAAATAACGTGAGATGTTTATGGGGGGATGGGGTCGAGTCAAATCTCATCTAATCCTACGTTGGAGAGAAGGGGGCTCTCGGCAAATACCACGCATTTTGTTTTTATTTGGCTTTTCTAGGGTTCATCAATAGGATGGACCCTACTCTTATTACAATCTAGCCTTATAAACAGACTTATAAGTAATTTAATTATAACCTAAACTATTACATTGTCTTTACTAAGAATGTGTCCAATAGCACTTTTCTTATTGTTTCTATTAAGGCGAATACACTTCGTTCTTGTGTTTATTTGGTAGCACTTTCGTACGTTACACTATTCACTAACACTAAACACTAACTCGGACGGTTTTGTTCTTTTTAGTCTTCTCAGTATGTTTGTGTGGTCGAGAAGCTGGATTGCCTCGACGTTCACATGCTGATGAAGTCTCTTTTCGTGAGCTTCTGCAAATTTCTGGATCACTTTATCGATGAACTCAACTTTTAGGTCCCGATGGAGGTCATCATTTCGTATGTACCAAGGTGCATTTACAATTGCCCTGAGCACTTTGTTCTGGAATCGTTGTATAATCAATATATTGCTCTGTTTGGTGCAGCCCCATAGCTGAATACCAAGTCCAAACTGGCATCATGACTTGTTTGTATAGCAGTAATTTGTTTTGCACAGACAGCATGGAGTTTCTTCCAAGCAGCCAATACATTCTTTTATATCGGAAGTCGAGTTCTTCTTTTTTCTTCTTGACGTGGGCTTTCCAGCGTAACTTTGCGTCAAGGGTCATACCGAGATATTTGGCTGTATTCTCGTATGGGACTTGTTTATTATTAATGTAAACTGGAGAATACTGGTGTTTTTTGTTAGTAAAATCTATGTGAACAGATTTAGATTCATTGAGTTTAATCCTCCATTTTTTGGTCCAGTCATAAACTAGATTAACAGCCATTTGAACCTTTTCTACTGCTTCTACGTAGCTGTTTCCTACAGCCATTATGGCCGTATCATCAGCAAAGGTCCCAATCGTGTTTTGCTCTAATTTAGGAATATCACAAGTGTATAGTAGGTACAGGACCGGACCTAACACACTTCCTTGCGGTACACCAGCTTTTATTTGTTTCAGTTCAGAGTAGGCGTCTACTTGTCTTATTCTAAAGACTCTGTTTAGAACATAGGACTCTAATATATCTGAAAATTGCTTCGGTGATAAGCTCTTTAATTTATGTATAAGGCCTTCATGCCATACTTTGTCAAACGCTTGCGCCACGTCTAGGAATACAGTAGAACATACTTTCTTATCTTCAAGGGCGTTTTCTATAACGTTTGTGATCCTATGTAATTGATCAATAATATAGTGTTTTTCTCGAAAAACAAACTGGTGCTCTGGTATTATGTTCTTGCTATCTATTATAGGATTAAGTCGTCTGAGTAACAGCTTTTCAAATAGCTTGGACATTATTGGTAGCAAGGAAATAGGCCTATAGGATGATGTTTCGTGAGCCGGTTTACCTGGCTTAGCTATCATTATTACTTCAGCCACCTTCCATTAGTCTGGTACATATATAAGCCTTAATGCGGCATTGATAAGGGTCGTTAATTTAACCAGACCCTTTCTCGGTAGGTTATGAAGTACTTCTCCTGTTATTAAATCGTACTCTGGTGATTTTCTTGTACTTATATTGTGTTTTATTTCTCGTGCGACTTCTCTCGGTGTTACTAATTTTATGGACGGAACAAATATTTGTATGACCTACAGATAGTTGTTCCGGCTCTGGGTGTTGTGTATGTGAGTTTATATGTTTGTAAACGCACCCACGATACAGGAAGAAATTCCTAGTGTGGGGCAACGTTTTACTAAAAAAAAAAAAAAAAAAATTATGGTAACTTCATTTTCCGATGTCACCATATTAAGCAAAGTGTGATTTTCAATGATTGCCCCGTCGTTTGGTTGAAAGATATTTTCTAGGTGCTCTGCAAACCTTTTCGCTTTTTGCTCGTTAGTTATTGCCCATTGCCCGTTTTCACATTTGATAGGTGGTATTTGGGTAATCGGTCTTTTTAAGTGCTTAGTAGCCTTCCAAAGAAAGTGGTCTGTCTTTTGGTCGTTACTTAGGCTCTGAAGATAGGTTTTCGTTGACTCATCTTTAAAGTCTTGGATTAGTCTTCTTACTTTTTTTGTAAGACAATTCAATTTTCGTTTGTCTTCAGGGCACCTAGATTGATGCCACGTTTTCCTCTGTTTTCTTTTCTCCATAATGAGATGCTTGATTCTGAGCGGGTAAGTATTTCCTTTCGTCCTCTTGTTGAAGTCAGGTGTATTTTCCCACGCTGCCTGCTGGATATGCATTATGAACTTTTCCACTTCGACGTTTAGATGTTCGGGTGTTTTTAGTGGAACTTTAAGGTCTATTTGATCATTCAATCTGGTCTTGAAGCTCTCCCAGTCTGTACACTTATTAACAAGAGTGGGCCTGATTTCTTTACACAAAATGGTTTCACTAATTTCAAGATATATTGCAGAGTGATCTGAGTTCATGTCATAACTTTGTTCCGATTTTATATAACTAGTTGATAGATCCTTGGTTATAAAAAAGTCTATTAAGTCCGGAATTTTATTTTGATCTGTTGGCCAGTAAGTGGGCTTTCCAGTTGATTTGACATTACATTTCAGCTCTTTTATGGCATTTAGTAGTTCTTTGCCTTTAGTAGTTGTTAGTCTTGAGCCCCAATACGTATCTTTAGCATTGAAGTCACCTCCTAAGATAAATCGAGTTCTAAAGCGAGTTAGAAAGTTCATATAGTGGTCCTTTTTTATCATATACCGTGGTGGACTGTAGATGGCAGATACTGTTAGAGGATATTTTTTGGTATGTAGACAAATTGCCACTGCTTGGATGTCAGTCTCTTAGTATTTAAACTCTTCAAAGTGCTGTAGGTTTTCTTTTACTATAATGGCACTACCACCTCTTGCGGAATTGTCTGGGTTAAGTGCATGGTATACTTTGTACCCTTTAAACTTAATGTGAGATTGCTTTGTGAAGTGAGTTTCTGATATCAGGCACACATCAATCTTTTCTATATCTAATACTACTTGTAACTCGTTTTGATGTTTTTGTAACCCATTTGAGTTCCACGCCATAATTCTTAGTGTAGTATTCATTTTTGTGGCTTAGTAGTAGAAGCTTTGTTGTTATTTTAATTTTTTTTCAATCTCTTGTCGAATGATGACATTAACTTTAAGATTTCATCTAACTTTTTGTCACTGTTCATATCAACCACAGGCGCCTTGGCTATGCCTCTTGTAGCTACTTGGGCATAAGATACGTTTTTAATTGTAGTGCTTTGCCTTCGTTTGTACTGGGTGGGGACTTCGGCTCTTCCACTGGGTGTATTTTGTTGAGGGGCAGTATTATTGCCTTTCGATTTTTTGTTTCTAATCTGCTGGTTTTCCTTAGCTACGATACATCCTCTGTAGTTAGCTGGATGTGGCGCTCCACAGTGAACGCACTTTGAAGATTTTATGTGATAAGGTTGAAGTAAATAAATAAATAAATAATAAATAAATGTTTGCCTGTGCACTTTATGCACCTCGGTTCTTTGGAGCAGTACTTTTGCGTATGGCCGTAAGCCTGGCATCGTTTGCACTGAGGTACCAGATTTGTGGATTTTACCGGTTGTATTTCCACATTACATCCCAATACAGTTTTGATGTTAAAAATTTTGCTGGTTTCTTCATCGTTTGAGAATGTTAGCATGAACATATTGAGTGGCTCTTTGGTTTTCCAACTCAATTTGTTGACTGCTTCTAGAATTTTGTAGCCTTTGCCACGCAAATCTTCAACAATTCTCTCCGGAATGCATGTGAAATGCAATTTTTTGCCATCACTCTAATTGGTCTCTCTTGCTTGTTCTCATACGAGTGCCAAAGGCAATTGTTGAGAGAGAGGGCCTTTGTAATTGCTCTGTTTGAATCATCGTTTTTGGCATTTACTTTGATTGTATCGCCGTTCATCATTATGATGCTGAACGCGTCAGCTGGTTGGCTCTCAGACAAAAAATCAAAGAATTTCTGGTTATCCTGGATACCATCTACTATAATAGGCGGTGGCAAAGGAGTTTTAATGGTTTTTTCCTTACCTTTATTATGTTCACTTCCTTGTTCATTCAGAGTAGGTGCCCAACCTACTCTGAATGAACAAGGAAGTGGGCGAGTTGTTCAATTTTCTTTTCTTCCTGCTTTTTTGCCGTATCCATCCTGTTTTCGAGCGAGTTCTTCTTCATCCGTTGTATATTCAAGAGGCGGGGGAGAAGTCTCAGGGGCGGTTGTAGTAGCTGATTTCGGTGGGTTCTCCGCTTGAAGTTTCAGCTGTTGCTGGAGGTTTTCTATCTGACTTTTTAAGTCATTTACGTTTTTTTGCAGCTTTTCACGCTGCCTTTGTTCTTGTACTTGTCACAAAAGTACTTGAACAACAGATGTTCAGTCTCTGTTGATAAGTTCACGCTGAGTTTTTCCTTATTCGAACTCATTGTAGAAGTTAATCGAGTATTAACTTCGCCTTAACAATAATATTCGCCTGCAGCCGTCAGCATTACGCAATAACTAGTTCATTGCGGTGCATCCGACTGGACGGCGTTATTTTGATGCATAAGCACTTTTACACTGTGGTACGCGCTACTGCGATCGCATGTAACACAACTGCTCTCAGCAAAAATCGAACGCGAATGAATGAATTTTTGTGATTGAAACAAAAAAAAATTGTACTATTTTGGTCCATTTAATCCAGATTGTACATGCAAAATGCAAAATATTAAGATTTAATCTTATGCGTAATCGTAATACGATTAAGATAATTCACTTATTCGTTCGAAAGAAAATAATTTCATTCATACTTCGACGTTATACATCTACTGACTGTCAAACCAGCATACACAACAATTTTTTTTTTCATTTTACAATAACAAGCCAACGCGTTTACGTAAGAAACCCACATTTTGAAAAATCTCACGTGAGATTGGGGGATGGGGGAGGGGGTTGAATAAAATCTCACGACATCTCACCCGGGGGGGAGGGAGGTACAGAAAATTAAAAAAAAACACCTCACGTAATTTATGGACGCCCCCTAAGAAGTTTGGCGAGGACTTTAGACCGGGAAGGGAAAGTGAGTTGAAGAAATATAAACTTGTTTTATAGTCTTTCTACTGAGTCTTTATTGTCTAATTATTAACATGGCTACATGGCACCATGACTCAGCGCAATACGTCGCCGACCCAACGTACTAAATAGATTTATGTTAACTTTGTTATGAATTATGTATTAGAGTTTAGTTGATTTTTATATGTTTAATTTGTGTATTTTATCTATGGGCCTTAGTTGCCTGAAAATAAATAAATAATTAATAAATAATTAATGGCGTAGAACTTGTGAGTGACCCTTTTGCTTTTAGTCGATTATTTGTAGCAGTGACAGATATAACCATAAACAAAAAAAAAAGCCGCGAATTTTGCTTTGCTGTCTCAACAGTTCAAAAACTTCAAAATACCGTCGACTTTTCAACAGTTTCAACAAAGTTTTCCTTCTTACCTTCTTACAGTGTCATGACCAAAGTTTTCTAAATCGTGTTGTTTCATCAGCATATAAATTTAAATTATCCTGAGTTCCAGGCCTCATAAAACGGAAGCCGATGCCGAAAATAACTAAAGTATGTAAACCATTCCATTTTCTGCTTATTGCTCGACTTGCTGTCTTAGTTCCAACTTGCATGAAAAAAGGAATTAAGTACATAATGTCATGTTTAATTGCTTTAAGTTGGTTGGTCTATTCAACGTCTGGCTGTATTTCCTACCTATGCTACGAATTAATTTGTGGGCGTCCATGCAAAGGGTATTGAGCTAAGACTAGATTCGGTATCTGGGATAGTCAATTGATAATAAGAATTAAAATAGTGTCTATTAGTTTTTTATTTGTGGTTTGTAGTTGAAACTGTACTTGTGTTTTTATGAGTGCAACTTCACTAAACTGCATATATTTTTAGTAAAGTTGCCCTTTCCCGGCAACTAAATGCCGAGAACTGGACCGTTTTTACTTGGATGCCCACATTTAATTAAATATCATTTTTACTTTAAAATGTTGAAACATGCCCATAAACTAGCTTCTCAAGGTTTTTCACATTATCGGTTTAAAAAGATTTCAAGTGTCATCCTGCCTGCATATATTTCCTGGTGATTTCTGCATTTATTGCCTGGTGATTTCTGCATTTATTTGCTTAGTTAATTACCTAATAATCCACTATGTTCACATTTATGGGAGTATTTTAAATGTTTGTTTTCATAATTTCATGAGGTGCTAAAACAATTAGAGGAAAAGAGCTTGTATGTGTGTAGACTTTACAAGTCTAATAAATCAATTGTTGCAAGTGTAGGTAGCCAGAAATTATAGTAAGTATGACAAAAGCTTGATTCTGTATTTCAGTAAAACAATACAGCTTTTTAAATTTGGTTACTTTCCATTGTAATAAGGTTGTGCTTTTTTAATTGAATTATCCATGCTAATATTATAAATGCGATAGTAACTCTGTGTGTCTATCTTTAATGTTTTAACAGATTTAAATGAAGCTTGTTGCATGGGTAGATCATTTCCTGGATCATGTCCCCTTAGGCTATATTTTCAATGTTTACCTTTGGTACCTAACTGCTGGCAAAGGCTAGTATTGTATAATTCAGAATTAATATCCTGTTAAGAAACCATACTTTTAGTTTCTTTCATTTTTTATCAAAACACTTCACTGTTGAATCTGGGTTTTATTGGGCTTTGCTATAATGTAAGTAATGAATTATTCAGTTTACAATCTGTATGTCTGTCTATCAAATTAGCTCCAAATTTTTCCATTGCTGGGCATATGCTCTCTCTTTTTTACACACATCTGCCCTCTGCCATTGAGACCCAGTCCTTCTGGTAAGAATCAAATCCATATGATTTTCATCTTGGTCTGCCGTGATGTTGTAGGGTGTTAAATGAGACCTATTAAGATGTTCTTTTAGCCCACAGCTCATTAAATTGTAATAATATCAGTATATCCATAGAAAATATTATTTGCTTAGCAGTTTAATGTTACCTTCTTCCATCTTGGACAACCTGGTAAAAATAGGATGGGATCAGAAAAATAATGCGACTTTGATTCTAGATAATAATTGAAATATATTTTTTTAAGGACACACAAAATTCAATTCATACTAAACTTACTGAGGTATATTCAGGCAAATAGTCTACTTGAAGTAGCACATAATAAAATAATAACATTTTTATTATATATTTCATAAAACTGTGTAACATTTATTTGTTTAGTAGATACTACATATATGTACTTATGTAGATAGGTACAATACTTCACAGTCATAAATAGTTCGCTATGAAATGTAATATTATACATTATAGATAGAGAGCTCAAGTGCGGTATACTATGGCTGTTAAGTTTTGTGATGTATGTATATGTCACCAAATTATTGCAAACTCTGCAAGTATACGAACTGTCTCGAGAGCTTATAAACTCAAGATAAATTGTGAACTGAACAATCCCAAAAGACTAAATGACCAATCAGTGTCAGTCTATCATATAATGTTCTGTTTGCAGTCTTGTTCTATCCGTTAATATTGCAGACATTCATTGGTCATTGTTGGTGCCAGTACTTAACACACAGCTCACGTGAATACGATAGTATTTACAATCTCTCAAGATAGGTACTTCATAAACTTAGGACATTGCAATAGACCGGTGACATAGGTTCATAATTCTGCCTGTTTCAATTTACATTACAAGATTATTTTCAACATACTAACAGAAACATTTTGTAATAAAACTGTAATAACTAGTTATCATCGTTAAATTAATTTGGAACACAGTCTGGACCTTCAAGTTAGAGACAATATAAAATAACATTGATCTAATCTACGACGATCTCAGTAAAATATAACATGCTCTGCTTACATTCATTATTATATATATGAATAATAATTTAGAAAAAAAAAAAAATATCACAGTAGTTGCTACCAAAAAAAAAAGAATTCCGACGAATTGGGAACCTCTTCCTTTTTTTGAATTCGGTTTTCTACTTCTTTTCGTGTGAGGATGTGGCCACCTCTGGTGTCAAGAGTTATATGCCGCTTCTGGCAACCCCACAGGCCTCTGAGTTGGTTATTTCAGGCTTACATTAACTGTATAAGTTGGTTAAAATAGATTGTTAAAAGAAAAAGAAATCACAGAAACCATTTTTAGGCAGTCAGAGATCAGAACCAAAGTTGACAGTTTCGGTATAAACTGCTGTGATATTGACAACTGAACACGAAAATATAATATATATCGAGAGATAATCAACACATTTGATCATGTTACGACCTAAAACTACTGGTAACTATTATTAACGAAGTATCGATGCATCATCCGGCTCTTAACAAGAAACTAGATACCTAATTGCATCATGTTTCCGAATCTTATGTCAAATTGATATTTAAATTTGATACATACTGGCTTAACAATTGCATTATGTAACTTCCTGTAAGGTAGATTAACTTAAAACCACGTAAACGAAACTCCTAACTACTACTGCTTCTATGTGATTTTATTTATTTTGTCCAACTAGGCATATTATTACGCATTGGAATTATTGTTATCCATTCACACAAACCGTACGGGACATCTGTATGGATGTTGGCGTCCAAGCGAAAAGCGAAGTTAATAAAGAATTTTAATGTTCGTGTTTTGGGTCTCTTATATTTTTCCATGCTATCCAAACCTTCAGAATTTAACGCCTATCCGCAAACCTTCAACGTTGCAATGGGGTAAAAGTTTGATTTTAGGACGCCTTCCACAACTGGCGTTGGTACTATTTTTTAATTAAAGTAAAAAATCAAAGATTATGTTCTTAATAACTAAATTTAATCAATATTTTCAATAATTATTCATTAACAGGTATTTTATCCATGAGCTTGTCAACTTGATATTGACGCATCATATATATGTGATATACCTAATTGAACCCTCTTTTATATTATGCCTCATTTTTATGGAAAACTACAAAAGCATTGCATTTGCAGCTACTTATTTTTATGTTGCGAGTTTGAAACGTTTTCCTACCAATATTTCAGAAAGTTTATTGTAAATTATTGCCAACAACAAAAATGGTGATGTTCTCAACTTTTGTATACCATGACGCGGATTCAAATCAGTTTGCTCAGTGCATCAGTATTCCAGAAATGTTGCGTAACAGTGACAATTAACGTCTAGTATCTAGTCAAAGATGTCCGTACAACGCGCTTACCATAATATTTATACACAAACCGCTCTTCTATTAGTGTGCGTGTATATCAATTTCCGTTATGTACTATTTTGATATTGGTGTAGCAGATACAAAATTTGATAATTTAGTGTTGACAAACATTTCAGTGTTTTCCTGTTATCCTTTCTATCAAAACTTTGTAACTGTAAATACCGATTTTAAGAACTAATAACTTGGTTTCTAGTCGTCGCTGTCGGCTATTTATTATAACTATGGCTGATTGCATGGTAGCTAGGTAAAGGACACGTCAAGAAAATATCTATAGGTAGGTATGAAAAAGGTACTAAATTCGGTACCTACTATAAACAGGAGACATATTTTCATAAACTATAATTGCCCACATCAAAATAAAATTATCATCAATGGAATAGCAAAATACATAACGGGTACATTCAATGAAATATGTAATTTATAAAGAATATTTAAAATGGTACCTAAACAATTTACAATAATAATATAATGTAAGGTAAACATATTAAATAATAGTGACGTAAAGCTAAGATAAACATACTATTATGTAAATAAGTGTAGATAAAAATACATGCTTGCTATGTATGTAGGTACCATAACTTTAACTGAAAGTATTATACAAAAAAGGGAACTAAACATAGAACAATATGAAGTAATCTAAGTTTACAAATATACTATTTAGAATAAAGGTTATATAATATTTTAAGTAAATATGCTACTCAACTAGAAGGTACAACTTAGTTATTACAATGTTGTTAATATCATCAGATTCGTAGATTATAAGTACCCACAGCATTAAAATTACGTTGTTCACTTTTTTACCAGGTACTTATCATTTTAGACCTTACTAATTTGTGAATTATACATATTTACATAAATGGTTACTTAGTACAAAATAAAATCGCGTGTCTGGCTGTGTAACCGCGTTCTCTTTTAAACTACGCAAGGGATTTTGTTGTGGTCACCATAATTTAGAGAAATTTTTTGAAGGGTTTTAAGTAAAATATAATAATATTATAAAATCATGTGAGACAATGGCGGTTCGCTAGTTTGTTAGATAAATTTTGAAGAGTAGGTACATAATGTGTACACTAAGCAAATGTAACGCCGCGTCGTTTATTTTTATCCTAAATATTTAATGGATCACGAACCTAGTTTGGGGTAGTTATAATTTATAACGATCTGAACATTGGGGATTCACAACTTAACGCACATTAATTAATTTAGTTTTAAAGCATATTTGTTATACATATTAATATTAATAAAATCCTTTCGAGTAAAACCATAATAGGAAGAGGTGACCACCAATAGGTGTGGTTGAATAAAACATTTGGAGAAGCATATGCTCCTACCTGTTTCACAAAACGAGGTTCCAACAGTGATAATGTAAACTTAGTTAGCCCATTAATTTGAACATCTATGGGTAAAAACACAAATATCCTTAACACGGTTTCAATTATGCTTTTTTTGTACTGATATGTAGTTTCTTGTTAGTATTATGACTTTGGTGTTGAGTGCATACGAAATTGAGCAAACATTTTGGCTAAATAAATTAATTAGTTACGTAAACATATTTACAAAACACCTACGAGTTAAAAAATAAAGTGTCTTTATTTAAAATAATAAAAATAAAACTACTATAATTTATATAAAATATGAAATTATCTATGAATATGTTTTTAAACCTAATTCTAGTAGCTTCGAAAATAAATTGAGATCGGCATCGTATTTATGCATGAATATGAAACTAGCATGCCTTTTGGCTAGGGTTACCAAACATTTTCAAGAATGTTATTGGAGTTTACATTTCGGTTGGCATAAAAATTGCAGACATCAGAAAATTATATTAAGTATTTTATGTATTTATAAAAAAAAAACAAGTTGTTATAATTCAAGGTTCGGAAACATGAAATTGCACTCTGACAGCAGGACAGTCTTTTGAGTATTTCCAAAATGTGAGAGAGACAGGCGCTTGTCAAGTAATTAAATTATCCGTTTCCGAAAGGCAAAGGAAAATAAGCGACTACTCCTATGCAGCAGTTGCATTTACACGACCGATGTGACAAACGGGCTTTTTATAGTGGTGCCATGCTAAAATATAGTAGATTGCCTACAATGTATTTTTTAACAGTATATAGTATCTCTGAAAATACAGTAGGATATTAAAATATAAAGTAGATTTGGCAACCCTACATGTGGCGTTTTGTCGACTTCATCAGTAAATAAAGTTGCAGTATTTATTTAGATCACTTTTGCTTACAGCCCACGTGTATTACACACTTTTTTTTAAACTTATGTTCAGTAAGCATGTGCCTAGCACACAAACAATATTTTTTTTAAATAAGAGAATATCGTTTTGTTTGATTTGGGAAATCAGCATAATTTCGTAGTATCCACAGACATAAATCTATCTAGATAACCCAAATTAATGTACTTTGCGTGTCAAAAGGGCGAGAAATGTTTTTCCTTTGACGCTTTGTTTCTTTAGCGTTTTCGGCACCAGACATCAACCAAAATCTAGAGAACAATCTAATTGTGCCGTATTGAGCTGTAAAAATTCTACAAAAAAAGTTGTCTTGAGACAATGGAAACATTTTCTTTCATCGGTAAGTAAGTTAATTCGTTCTTCCGATGAAAGCCCTAACACCTTTTTCAAGTGTCATGCTTAGTTTTTATACAGATGAAGAACCTTGCGTTATTTAGTTAGATTTATGTCTGTGGTAGTATCCTAATTTGATATCCAAATTGTTGGTCTTAATGAAATAAAAATAAAATCAAGCCTTAAACCATTTTTACAAAGATAGATAGCTACAAGAAAACTAAATTCAATAGCGTTTAATCATGTAGATGTAAGCGATCATCGATCGTAGAAAATAGCTGAAATTATTTACAATATTCACTGCTGTGAAATAACAAATATTAATTAAATATAAGTAATACGTTTATTGTACCTAACATTATTAAATACTATTATTATGACTTCAACTTAAAATACAACTAAGGCCTATGTATTTATAACCTAAGCTGCAGTTATATTCTAGATCCTTACAATATGGCAGTTGTCAAATCGCTAGCTGAGTTGTTGCTTACGACTACAATGATATTTTGGTTTAGAAAGCGCAGAGTTTCATTGCGTCGAGCGTTGTTGTTTTGCTATATTATTATGACAACTTCATGATGCTTTATCACAACCAATATTGCAATGAAATGTATATTTGGTAAGATTTACAGGTACATCACGTAAAATAATCTATGTAATGATAGTACGATAACCAAATAATAATAGTAGTTGTATTGAAAGTAAGCACCTGTAAAATATTGTATAACGTAATTTGGCAAGATATATCTGCATGGCTCTCGAATTTAAACTCAATTTAATTTGAAAACAAAAAATGTAATTGACTATTAGGTTCAATTAAAATTATTTTTGATTAGTATGCACTTCTTTCATATAATTTTTGTCCTGGGTCATGAAGTACCTAATTATTTATAATAGAACTGATGAGGTATAACAAAATCGGGGTAATCAATACAAAAAAATACAAAATTATTGTGAATGCCACTAATTTGTATTAAGGGGATTACAGAATATGTTTTAACCGCGCAGTGTCAAGAATCTTGAATATCGCGTATCTATGCGTATTATCAGATCTAATTTAATTAGATAAAATTTTGAATCCATGAGATAAATTACTATTTTATTATTCACTTCTCTTACGTATAACGTTAATAGGTTTGATATCCGTACTTGTTATTTAATAATTTGTGTAAAACTGAAACACTTGGTACGTAAATATTCATTTCAAATGTGCGTTATTTGTATCAGTACCGATTTAATTAGATAGTACATAGTGCATAATAATCAACGCATGAACACATTACGTGTATAATTGTCTAATATTGATTTCACAGTGATTGTATCATTTACGATTGGCACATTTTAAATATTACATACTTATGGTTCTATAACCAGTAGTATTGACAAACTTAGTTTTTTTTTCTATTCAAGTCATTTTGTGATTAATTCATACTTGTTATTAATTTATATTTTAAACCAACGAGCCTTGGTAACCATCAAACTAGAAAATCATATTGCGTCGTGATGTAAGTATGGACAAACAGAAATTATCGCGGTTCTTGTTATTAATTTATGTGCCTAATTACTATTCTACATTTTATAAACTCGTTTTTATGAAGCCGTACAAAAGTTTTCGATTTAAACAATCACATTAAGTAACAATAATAATATTTTCATAATTATACTTTTATCTATGTACATATCCAAACATTGCTTTTATTTTTCAAATAGGTAGTTACAGAATAATATCTTTTATATAATTCACTATATTATAATTATTATTTACACATTTATTCAGTAATACTTAAATGTAATATTGCAGCTCGCAATCGCTTTTTTTCTCAATCTTCCACAGCTCTGCGCCTTTGTTAAACATTTTCCTTCTTATCTGTACGTGTAGATATTTAAGTATAATACATATATATGAAATTCCCATCTCAGTTTTTTCCTTCGACGTTAATATTATTAGGACTCAGCTACGAGCGTATATAATATAAACATCACCTTCTACTAAACTCCGTGATTGCAGATTGTGTGCATCAATTTCAAATATATAAAATGTACAGTGTGATGTTGCCTTCATATCTTTTCTTTTCCTGGAAGTCATATCCTTGGGTCTGCTCCCCCTGTGGTATTCAAATGACAACACGTAGACGCCATCAAAGAGGCCACAATAGGGAGATCTTGCGCCGCGTAGTGCGCGATCATCTCTTTGAGTATTGTCTCCTTGTTCTCGTAGGACCATCTTTGTATACAACATAGATATGTTCATAAAAATTTAAGTCTAAACAAGTTAGTAGTCTTTTCGTCGAATCTGAGATAACTTACGAGGCTAATTCATATATTATTATAATTTATATTTCATTATTATTTAGTAAATCAGTCAATATACATTTTATATTTAGTGATTAATATCACTGAAGTAATTTCGAAAGCCTGTCGTCGTGTCGTGAACTATCAGTGCACAAGTGAATGTAGTATACATTCGCATACTCGAAAAGTGGTAGAAATAGTGCGAAAACATTATCCTGAACGCGTGGTTGATTAATATTCGATGCGGCACATTCGAAAATGTGGACGGAATTGACTGACCTTTCACAATGATATCTGATTGAATTCAATTAGGTACCGTGTTAATTTCCACGCAGTAACAAATTATGATTTTTATTAACAATCATTTTAGAGACAACCATTTCCAGTCTGTGCAATAAAATAAGCTATACCGTCTAACAAATAAACGCGGAATAAAGTTATACCAGGTATAACTAAGGTATACCCATACATTTTCATAGGTTTATACCTGGTATAACTTTATTCTGCGTTTATTTGTAAGAGGGTTAGTATTCATGTATCGAAAATCTGTTCAGGAACCAATTAAATATTTGCCAACATATGAAAATGTTTTCACACTATTCTTCTCAGTCTAATCTTAAGCTACTTAATGCTAATATTCACAGTCTCCGCCCGAGAGCGTCACACGATTTTGCATTCCACATGTACAAGTACAGTTAAGGCGAATCTACTGCGCTACAAAAATACGTGGGCAATGTCCATATGCAGTCAGAACACACATATAAAGAGAAAAAATATGTCTCCTTAAATTTTTATACTCATATAATATATGTAAATTTATTCTTTCTCTGCTTATATTTATTAAATAAAAACTTTCATTCATAATATATCATTCCTTACAACTAATTTAATCACGACTTCCACACGGAATAGTTCTCGCATATTGCGATTGAATAAAATGTCTCATTTTAGTTTTGGGTGATGATCATTTTAGTCTTCAGCTCTGCTATCATTTGAGTTGCACTGCCCGCAGATATGCGTGCGAGCGACGTGCACGCTAATCGCCGAAACGCGTGCATGCCTTTTTCCACTTGCACTGAGTACACCAGAGATCGCGTTGGTCCATGCCGTATACTTTACGACACTTTTTGTTATCTGAACGCGGCCGCCTTCCAGGGCTGCCTGGTGATCCGCTTGCTGTTGATAGCCGCATATGTTTCTGCAAGTACATTTTCTATCACAAAGAGTTACCTTGGTTTCTTAAAAGTAAAAAAAAAACCTACATAACTCTTTAGAATACTAACCGGTGAATGTGAGTTTGCCCAGTGGTGCGTAACGGGAATGCTTACTGGCCGAGCGTTCCCATTCTGCATAGTAGATAGTAGTCCTTGTCTGAAATAATATGAATAAAATAATTATTATATAAAATATATCAGAATATTTGTGAGTTAAACAAGATTTCATCGAAGAAACGATTCCCACCTGTAAGAGCCTACTAGCTGGCGTTGGTACTCTGGATCCTCGTGCGGCGGGCGGCACATGTCTCGGTGGGAGAGAGTGGGTGGCGGCGCCGGGGCTGCCAGCTCCCGCTCGTTAAAGTAGAACTCCTCTTCATTGGGACTCTCGCCTTCTTTCTTTGGTCTGCAACGTAATTAAACAAAAACTAAAATATTGGTAATTTTAACAACATTTTTTGGTCTACGTTTTTCAAATACGATTAACCTCCTAGTAATAAATAGAACATTTTAAAACAGGCTTTATTAATTTTCGGTCTATTTATTTTTAACTAGCTTCTGCCCGCGTGAATGTCGAAAATTATCCCAAGGGGATATATTCTCAGTTTAAAAATTCTATGTGCTATTCCAGACTACCTGTGCTACCAGACATTCTATATCTGTGCTAAATTTCACCCAGATCCGTTCTAGCTTGATTGAGTAACGAACATACATCCGTATTACACACATCCATCCAAACTTTCACATATTATTTTAGTAAGAAGTAAGACAGTGTGATGAAAATAAAATCACTAACACTTTGTTTACGAAAGGTGTAAGCCAATATCATCTAGGGTCACATTTTAAATCGAACAGTAATTGCGTTACTTGACGACCACGTTCGTTATGTAAATATATATATCTGTAAAGTATAATATCATCGGTAATATAAGAACACACAGGGCAGCGTTACGTAAGTAGCGGACTGCGGGCGTTGGCAAATGGCCTTGCGCGCGCGGGCGAGGGCGGGACTGTTGCTAGCAACCTTGTCGCGAAGCCTCGCTACTTCCGGGTCACTAAGGGCCGGCCTTACAGAGTTCTCTCACTACCTTATGCTGACTACAAAACTGTCTTCAACCTTGATGCCTACAACACAATGTTTTAGGCATCAAGGTTGAAGACATTTTTTTGTTTACTATAATTATAACGATATAGCAAAATGTAATATTTTACTATCATGATTAAAATGATTGTTTACGTTCAGATAATTAATTATGCCAATGTTTTTGAAATTGCGAGGATCATACAATTTCGTAATGAAAATTTTGTTCCTATCAGTATTTGATCTGTACTAATCCGATTATAACAGTTTAATTATGCTGCCATGAATAGGTACATTTCCATGAATGCTTTCTCTATTGAAACAGGAAGCAAGATGTTCGCTAGCGACGCACTCAGGCTGTAACCTTGCCAGCTGGCTTGTTGGCAATGTGCAATTATTATTGCACCTAGCACGTGCATTAGTTCCCGCACGTGACCTTAATCCACGTGACTATTGCATTCTGTTATTTGTGAGTTAATCTACGAGTTACATACAATGAGAAGATTAAGATATTATGCCATTGATATGACACGTTTCTAAAAAAGGTTTCAATATAAATAAAAAACGGCTAAAATAAAAGCGGAATAATTAATATAACAATACTAACCCCAAATGGTTACCCCTGACGTGATTCTCGATTTGTCCTAGAATATTTGTTCTGAATGTGCATCCTCGCCAGCTACACAGAAATAGGATACGGTTCATCTGTAACAAAAATAAAATCATAAGATTAGGAATATAGAACGTTACCAAAAATATTTTATGTTCCTTGTACTATTAGATGCGTTATTTATGAGTAGATAAAGAAATTATGATAAATGTGTTAGAAAATGATCTTAACAACCGCTGGAATTTAAACAGTAGATAGGTAGAATCAAGCGATGATGTAGTGGAGACGGAAGTAACTCTAGGTCGTGGCCTTGCGAACACAGCGCGTCGCGGTGCCCTCTTGTACCGCTACTAGTTTTCTCTACGCTCCATACAAAGCGTGACCACATCACGTATTGTTAGAAAATATTTGCTCTCCTTGCGACTTTATGTGACCGCATTTAATTTTACATAATGAATTAGGTATTAGCTTGAGTTATTCTAAAATATTTATCTCGGTTTTAAGAGTGTTATTCAGGCTTAGTCTTTTTATACCAATGTTCCCAATATTCAATAAGAATTCGCTTGTTGTTGTAGTCGCTTGAGTGTATAATGTTTATTTAGTTCATGCCACTTTATCATTTTTACTTAGTTTAAAGTAAAATTGATGAAGCAGCGGCCCTGCGTTAGTGAGCCTGACGAGGCATAAGCAGGGCCACAGTTGGCGTGTCTTGCCAAAGTTTCTGCATCGACCTTCTGCTCAATGCCACATTATTTCGGCCGAGTTGAGCTACATACACATTCATACATTACAACATACTGTTGGGTTGCTGTCCTGTTACTATGCTGCATTCCGCTTAATTTGACTTTTATCCCAATTGCTACAAAATGCAAATTGCATAGTATCGATTGGAAAATTTAAATCGACCACTTATTCTCTCCCACCCCTGCTTGGCATGTTTAGGTGTATTGTTCATCCCGACTGTTATGAATTAAAATTAGACACTTTAATGAAAGGTTTAAGGCCTATCTATATGCTGTCAATGCTGTGCCAGATCTAGCAACGAGGCTATATTAAGTGCAATCAAAAGTAGGTTAGGTCACCGGGGAATGAGGTGAAGAGCGCCGTAGTCCGGGGAGTGGGGGAGGGGTTGTCCGCGAACTGGGTCGAAGCACCAGGGCCAAGGGTGGTATATGAAGGTTGCACTTCTTTGTCTAATTTTGAGATAATTTCTTAGGAGGCAAGTCGTTACACCACATAAGCTATTTTCGTAAATGACAGTCCTGCCGTTTATAGACAGGGTATTAATACTAATAATACTAAAACCTTTGTAACTCGTGCAGCAAATCTTACAGAAATATAATGCTTAATTAATTAATATTTTCAGAAAGATGAACGTTAATTATGTCATCCAGATTTAAACCTATCCATTCAAAACGTGAATGCATTACGTGACTGCACGTAGATTAACGTCGAAACATAATCTGTCATCAGTCGTTTTAACTGATCCGATGATATCGGACGGTTAAAATGAACGAATCTGTAGGATTCTTATGTTGGCTGAGCAAATAGTTTATTTTAATATTGCTTCACCTTCCCTTGGTGAGGGTCGAGGGGAGTGCGGATCGAATGTCGGAGCGTGTTTCACTTCAGGAGGGCGCCTCCCTTCCCTTCGCTGCACCACTGACCTACTTTCAGCATTTATACATTTTTATTCTCAGTTTCGTCAGAAAACCATTATTAGGACTATTATGATTATGTAACTGCGTCATTGAACGTAAAAAAACATGTTATTACGAAAAGTGATAGAAGAAAATAAAGTAGGTATGTTTGTTATTGCTTTTATTAAAGGTTAAAGATTACAATTAAAATAAATCGAAATAATTTTATAATTTTTCATTACGTAGGTAGGTAATTTAAAGTGATACTTATATTTGTATTATAAAAAGGTAAAATAGAGTTTCAAAATTGATAATCCTTTGTCCTTGAGGACAAAGGATTTCAACATCACATTATTTTTATGTCAATCAAGCTTGCACAGTAAGTAGGAGAGTTAAAAAATAACGAAAATTTACATAGTATAAAATACTTAATTAAAAATAACTAACTATATATACGCTTAAATAGAAATTTAATAAAACTACGAACGCGAATAAAAGGCAGGGATCATAGAGCGTCATAAAATTCGTCCACATCGCTAAAATAACGAAAATAAAATTATTTTTACAATAGTTTTTATTTTCTAGGGACAACGAAAAACGCAAGTGTCATGTTTCTGTTCTAAAATAAAGGTTTGCAAAAATCCCTTTCTTTTTTTTTCATTTACGTTAAGTTGATCAAAATATTTTAAATTAACCTGACTAATAAATGTTTTTGTGTCTGTTTACTATTAATTATTTTAAATATCGAGTTTAATTACCTTTATTCTAGTAAAAGCGTCTTTACTTTTCAAAATTATAAATGTTTTCGGAATAACCCTGCCTCTGGCCTTGTGTGTCGTCAGTACGCTTACACGTGCCGGTTCAGTTCTTTGTGTGCAATGCAGTAGTATGTGTCAGTGTGCAGTTGTACTACCTATCTATGCATTTGCTTATAAAGCTATGAACAACATGAACATAAATCCGTTTTATACATAGCTTCTTTTTATTTTCTAGGGACAAGGAAACAAGCAAGCGTCATGTTTCTTTGTTGTAAAATAGATTTTCTAAAAACCTTACCTTTTTTTTTCATTTATATTAAGTGGATCAAAGTATTTTAAATTAACCTGTCTAATAAAGGTTTTTATGCATAACTGTATAGCTTTTCATTGTTTGCCGAAAACACAAAAAATGTCGTGTTTAATTGCATTTATTCTAGTTAAAATGTCTTTACTAATAAAGAGATAGATAGGTACTAGAATAACCCTGCCTCTGTGTTTGTGTGTCGTCTGTACGCTTACACGTGCCGGTTCAGTTCTTTGTGTGCAATGCAGTAGTCTGTACCAGAGTGCAGTTGTACCTATCTATGCATTTACTTTTATAGCAATGAACAACATGAACATGTTTGATACATCCGTGTTATACGTCAGATATATTGTGTTATACGCCTTTGTGACGTAGATTACAAGTGATACATTTAAAAAGATGTGACTGAAATCTATTAGGTAACAGTAAAATACGTACCTACCTACTTTGTTTTTGCTTTATTAATTACTAGCTACTTCCCGCAGCACCGCCCGTAAAAAGTGTTTAGTCATCCCAAGGGAACACACTACCGGGATATATATTATATATGTAAATACTATCCTATGTCCTTGTCTTAAACAACCAAATTTCATCTAAATCGGTTCAGCTTTAAGTCGTCAAAAAGTAACAAACACACATACACTTTCGCATTTATATTTATAAATAGAATGGATTATCGTTCATAGTCATAATGAATTAGAATCTCAACTACATACATTGGCAATTGCAGTTTAATATAATTAAGCTCTTTCAGACACCCTAAAAGTAAGAAAATGACAACCGGATGAACAGTTAAAATGATAATGCACGAAATATCAAAAGTATATAAAATTGCACGATATTATTTATTGGGGGACAATTCTCAGAAGTATATAGAAAAATTACCGCTTTGCCGTTAGTTAAATAAAGCTACCTACAACCAAGCAGTTACAAAATAAATTGACTGCGTTCTTGTGTTAAGTCTGTAAACAAGTCCACGTTGAACAAAATAATGTTATATGCCACCGGAATAGAGTTGAAGTTGGAACATGCTATTTACATATAACACACCGGCACAAAATGCCGGTTTGTTATTGCGCTGTCTCTTTCCAACGCGAAACGCCGCGAGATGATGATATTGATTTGTTTTCATTGCGTCTCTTTTTTGCCTATGAGCAACATACTAAGTCTGTCTCATCCGCTTGACCTTCCTTATTTACAGGCACACACACACGTATAAGTTTAACAGTGCCAGATAAGTTGTTTTCGCGTCATCTCCTTCTAGCTCTAGAAACGAAGCGAACAAGGAAGACGTCATTTAACAAGATATGCTGCGTTACTAGCTGCGTGTTGGTTGCCGGCCGGTACTTTTATGCAGCGTTCGAGTTGTAAGTACGTCCACGGCGCCGGTACTTGTGGATATGATAATGTAGGCCAGTACCTACTACTGACGCGCCTTGTATTCTATTGCAGAATTAAATTATTTAGACAAAAATGTAATCTTTAAACCTGTATATCTACGCATTACCACGTAGTTTTAATGAAATCGAAGACCTTAATCAAGAGGCCGTACGTGTACCTAATTTATGTGCAAATGTTTTTCTGTTATGATCGTGTCACGGTGAAATCGTATCTAATTTGATATGTTTGAGCCTCCAACTAGAGTGATCTATCCACTCTCAGAATACTCACGTGGCTAGGCGTGTTGACTTTGTTTCAAAACAAGCTTGTCGTCTAGTTGCAAGTTTACAAATAAAAGCCTCTCAAAATCATGGCGTTGTTTAAAAAGTGAATGAAAAAACCATTTCCGTACGCCATTTCCGTAAATATAAGATAACAAACATGCACCTCACCGATTTGGGAAACTATTTACATCATTCATAAAGAAACCAACAGAGCATTTGATTCATCATTTAAATATTATTTTAATAAACCAAACGTTTTTTATTCATTCAATAATTTGTGCCCTATAAAAAAATGTTACTAAAAGCAGAAAAATGTATTAGCAGTGGTTGATATGAAATAGACAATAATCTCCGTTTTACTATAGTCGCACAAAGAAATTAGAAGAGATGGCATGAAGTCGATGCACGAGCGAGAAAGCGCACACGGCCTGCACCCCATAAAGCCAAGGGACAACCAGGAGCACGGCAGGTCACTGAACTGTCGATGGTTTACCCTTACGGTTCGGCGAAACGGTATGAACGTGATATTTGACCCCCTAGTGAGCAAATTAAAAAAAAAATATATCGCCAGATAAACTGCCAAACGTTTTAAGTACCATTTAATTCAGTTATAGTTAACACCCGAACAGAATCTAATATTTAAAAACTGAACTAAATTATGATAACGCAAAATATTATTTAGTAACTATCTATAACTAAAAAAGATATGAAAAATGTATGGTATTATAAAAATAAACCAAGTTTTGGTCAAGTTAATGTGCTACAGGTGGCGTCACGGATGCATTGAACTTAGGTCCAAAACATCCCCACGATGGGCAACCCCACCGGCGCGGCGGGTGCGGGCGGTACATCCTCATCACTTCATGTTTTTCACTCAACCTACCTACGCCACACACACGTCCCAGAATGTGGACAGAACACATGAAAAACGCCTGGTGGCAAGAAACTACGCAGCGTTCGTTCGCCTCATTTCATTGTGAAAAGTGACTTGCATTGACTATTGTCTGCTACCATTGGTATTTGGATTACCGATGTCATTAGTTCATTTATGTTTGCATGTTTTGTTCTTAAAGTTCATAAGTTTTATGTCTTTCTTGCCACATTTGCATGTATCGATTTATACAATGCTTGTTGCAAGCTGCTTGTAAACTTATTTAGACTTATTTAGGTAAATTTGTATAGACTGCAAGGACTTCTTGCTCGTGACCAGTCACCAGGGTCAAAAGTTGCAAACGTCATTAATTGTCGTATGTGTAGACTGCGTGAAAATGTGCGTCATCCTGATATACTATATCAAGCCCACGAAAATAGGTCGGTCTATTCATAACTGTTATTCTCCTTCCTAAATAATATTACTATTATTTGTTGGAGTTAGTGATTACCTTCTAATAATTTTGTATGGTTAATTCTGTTCGTGGTGAGTCACGTCGTAATATCACAAAGCTCTTGGATGGTAGTGAAAAATATGACGAATCAGACGCGTGGGGCAGTCGCCAATCGGTGTAAAGTTGCGGCGCCGCTTCTTTGGTCACCGACCCCTACAGGTTCTAACTTGTAACCATTTCACTTTTTATTTCTATATAACAGGACCGGCCTACCAGGTATTTATGGAAGGCTGGAAATTAATCGTTTTAAAGTTGTTCATACTTAATTCATGTACCAGTAAATCTTTAACGTTGTATTTGATGTTAGCTAGTTATATCGCCTTTATCAAAATATGTAGTTAAATTTTCTAAAACGAGAAATAATTATTTGAATAGTATTTTTGCTTTGATGTTTTAGCATGAATAATGCACATTATGTTCAGTTGTCAGTTGTCGAGATGTTGTCAGTTGTGATTCACGGCAGTGAGTTTTTAAAGAATACTGTCATGTTTTACCACCTCCGGGATAATTTCTGGCAGATAATTTTATATAAATTCTTTTCCATTTCTGGAATTTCATCTGGTAGAGAAACGGTGTCGTCCTAGACTCTGAAAAAGATTTTACTATACTTTCGTAATTAATGGGTTTCATCCACAGAGCTTTGTTTCTGTAACTTAGTTTTGCATTTTCAGAAAATTATAGCTTTCGTTTTATTTATTTTATTTCGTCAAAGTTTAATTTTCTTAGAAAAAAATCGGGAAAAGTAGTTATAATACAATAACAGGCATCTCTAAAACAGTGATATCACACATGAAATTGGCAGCCGCTCAAAGCATGCAAACGACACGATTTTAGGGTATTAAAAGATTGGAACGCTCAAGGAATCTGGGCGTAACAATATCAGACATCGCAATATACATTATTTTGTGGAATGAGGAGTTTGTTGAACCCAGAAGACTGCTCATTATCGCGTCTGATGAACTCGTCATGCCATTGTTCCAGCCGGTGATATTCGGAGCTATAAATATACAGGGCTACAGGTTAAGTCGACATAGATCCTTTAAGAAGTTATAGTTTCCATAATTCCTGATTGATTTGACTATGAAACACCGTACTCCAATCTTAACCGTTTTCAAGATATTGGCCGATTTTTTCGGCTTTTTCGCCGTGCGTTGGAGTACGGTGTTTCATAGTCAAATCAGTCAGGAATGATGGAAACTACAAACTCTTAAAAGATCTAGGTCGCCTTAACCTGTAGCCCTGTATATAGGTATGTGATTTTATAATTATACTAGTTTATGTGCATTGTGTTCGAGGCGTTTAAGGATTGGATTGATTAGGAAGATATCAAAGAGTTAAGGATCAGTTACCGGTACCTACCCATGAATATTTGGTTAGTTGTTGTCTGTAATTGGCAGTTGAAAATAGTAAGAACGTTAATACAATAGATAAAAGGCACCTCATTAAACACCAAATACAATGCTAGTGAGAGCCTAACCATAAAGGTACCATACTTAACAATTGAATGTTATTGATTACTCCCAATGTAGTAAACAGGAGTTTTGATACAGTGTGAGTGTGGCAATGTGAAGTGAAATGCAAGTGATCCTTCTGTACTTAAAACCCAAGTGTAAACATTTGAACTGTCAAGAACGGGCAGTGAACCGGCCGCTGTGTCATTGCCCTGCCAATGCCGGTTAAAAAAAAAGCATTGCCTCCGTCTATCTATCCTCCGGCGCGATGCTGCCAGACTTGCGTTTGTATCATGATAATCGACTGCTGATTTTTTGTACCTGCGCTTGTACTAAATTTCAAGTCGTAACTGATATGTAATAAAAATATGTATAATAGATATATGCCTTCTGCACTTTGATTTTAATAAATAATGCTAAAGCATGTAACTTGCGAAATTATTGATAATCAAGATAAGCAATGAAATAAAGCCATCGATGAAATAAGGAGTTGCCACCCACTACAATGTCATGTTGCCTGTAGCACTTCCTTTGTTCATTTAATAAGTGCAAGATGGTAGAAATAATAATTGCCCAATGCGGTTACACATCCATAATGGCCGTAACCGCAGCTGGTGTTGGTGTACTCGCCGGATACTGGTCAATGTCTTGGACGGTGTTTTTGACCGCGTCAAGGTCGCCAGGATAGGGTACGTGAACTTTATGGCGCAATTTTACTCGAATTTACGGAATTTTGGTGAAAAGTAAAATCCTAGTGGCTGTAATGAGGCCAT
Organism: Orthosia gothica; assembly: GCA_949775005.1. NCBI lineage: Eukaryota > Metazoa > Arthropoda > Insecta > Lepidoptera > Noctuidae > Orthosia > Orthosia gothica. The sequence continues at coordinate 17,903,747 of OX459048.1, read as the reverse complement.
GGTGACGAAATTTCGCAATAATGATAAAATAACCTAGTGATATGCGCTGGGTTATTAGAACGAGGGAGCTGTGTAATGTCAGGGCGATGACCCGCAGAGCGAGACGGAACGACAACAACACTGAAGTTCGTGCAGTGGATGGTGTACGGTGTTTGAGACATTGTTTAATTTCGAATCATATTTCTTTTACTGTTTGAGTAAATTGAGAACAACATTACGTAAGCAAGCGTACAATAGCTTCTATGTGTAATGTTTATTTATTTTTTATCTCATAATTCTTTTAAATAGACTTTAGACACTAAAAAGGAGACGCTAGTTTCAAACCACGTCGGTTTCCTATATTTTCAAATAATGCGTTGTAATTTTAAAGTCAAACCGTGTCCTTATCTCAGCAGCAGTTACTCGTACTATTTTCGCTATTATTGCACAACTCTATCTTTCAGAGTACGTATATGTACTAATTGGCTCGGTATTATACCAACTGCTGTTGCAGTTAATCATTCGATCATCGAACGTGTTCCCTGAACTGCTGCTATCTACTTCGAGAATTGGCTATGCATTAACAATTACAAAACGTATTGATACATCTTTTATAGTAAATTATCTACATAACTTATTTACGACTATCGATGTAAATACTAATTCGGAAAAACTATGGCACAGCATAAGATTATGACTAGTTCCAGCTTTTTGTATCTTCAAATATAAAAACTCATAGTTATGACTACAAAAGAAAGAACAAAAATTCTACGTACGTACCTACACTAAACAAATACATAGCTGTCTACTAGAATTCAATATTTTCGGCACCGGGTCGCCTTACATTCGTGACCTACTTTGATACCGTAATCGTACATATAGTACCACGCGCTCTATATTTGTACATTATTTACTGTTGAATAATTGCCAAAGTCATTGTATATTCGCGCGTGAGTCTTTGTTAAGACGCTTAAAACAAAAGAAAATTAGCTGCATATGTTTGGTTTTACTCGTCACACCAGTCAATTATTTACGTGGTCTAATGTGACGATGTGACGTAATAGTGAACAACGTTAACTGCGCGCAGAGGGCTGAAATAAAACCGTGCTAGCGTTAGCAACGCCTAGAGCGTGAATGTTCTGTTATCGACTGTTATAACACAGTGATGTTACCTAATGTGTTTTGAATTACCGCTTAATTGATTGACAAAGTGACACGTGTGACCAACATTGTTGGGCGGGTGTGGGCGCGTTGGGTTTTAGGCGTCTGGGTTAGTTTAAGATCGCCATCCATCTCATGATGCGTATTCTCTTTTAAAGACAGCCGACTACAACTCTAAAAATTCTACAGCACAAATCATCACCCATATAACGTAAAAAAAAAAACACTGTATCTATAAGACTAAACTAAAGTCTGAAAAAGCGAGCAAATCAGGCGAAACAGCCAGTTAGTTACACACCTAATGTAACTGTTTACCAAGCGGGGAGTGATCTGCGCGCTTCTAGTACCGCAATGTCTTCCGCGTTTTAAATATAGAACCCGAAGGTCGAAATATCATTCGCGTTGGAACAACAGTAGGTTGTTTTAATTCAACATAAACCTTGAAATATCACGTTTGTTTTTTTGGACGGCTATCTAACGGGGCACGATGCAAGCTAGTGAACAAGTTTTTGCACATATGGTATGGCTCAGAATAGAAACAGCACACTCAAGGTCTAACAAAGGCTAAACAAACAATAACTATGGTGTTGGTGGGGCAGCGGTCACGTTGCGCACGCGCAACGTTTTTCCGCTCACGTGAGTTTCGACAAACCCCGTGCGTGCCGTCGCCGCCAGTAAACTATCTACTTATTGTTTTATCAGCGCCCTTATCGCTTTTTGATATTTTTCTTACAGATAGTGCACGCTTCTTAAACTGTTCTTCAGCAATATAAAGTCGGCTTGAAATAAGCACATAAATATAACTAATAATGATTAAACTTCTTAACTATACCTAAGTTCTAATATCTGGAAGTTATACGTTTCTTTAGATTATGCGCAGTTATCAATTAGTAGCACTATTTAATAAACGTATACTCCTTTATTTTATAATGTATTAATTTCATCTCAAAATTAAAAAAAATTGTTCTTTCTAGTATCTTCTAAGTAGGTCCTTTAATAATTTTTTCTACGATATTCACAGCATAGGTAGACCCTATGTAAGTACAGTGTGGAACGGTTCCATCTAATAAGTAACTACGTACAGTGACCGTGAGCGACACGCGGAAGTCACCTCGACGCCTTTGCAGATAACGATTGGCGTATTTTATCAGCGGTACGCGATAAAGCGACCTTCATTAAAGCACGTAGGTATCTACCGCAAGAATATCATTGTCACTGTTTACGCGATTGTTTGAACGCTGTTGCTTCTTCAAACTAACTTAAAACAAAAAGCCTTTCAACATAAAGTCAAGTGTTCTATCACCGTGAAAATATTTAATTCATACCTATTGCCTACGCCACGCCTATTTAACTTTTTTAATAAGATTTATTATTCGTTATGTGTTATTCAAATTATAAATAATATTGATTAGTAATAAATTGTTTAACCAATCAGATAGCAGTCGTCTTGAATCTTGATATAGCCATTGAGGCATAAATAAAAGACATGATAAGCTACGAGGAGCCTTCATTTAGTAGCTGTACGTTCAAACAATCTCTTTGTTTATACATGATACCGATAATACCATTGTTCAATAGATGAACAACCCGCATCGCTTGTGAAAATGCACAAGAAACATGTATTAGAAGATTATCATAAATAAACAGGACCTCACGCTAGCGATGCATCTGATACCTTTAAATGAGCAATTCTAGTATATATCTATGTATATATACATAATCTGAATCTCAGAAACGGCTCCAACGATTTTCATGAAATTTTATTTCGCCTCCGAAACCCTCTGCGGGACAAATTAATCTAGTTATGCTCCATTTTAAAAAAAACGTCGTTTTCTCTATTTTTACCCGAGCCGACCTCAGTCGCCCAGGTACTGATAATAAAATCGGTTTTTATTATTTCTTAATAGAAACTTAATAAAAGCGTTAACCGTCGTTGAGCAGAAAAGAGCTTGTTCAATATTTATTGATCTCATGCGCCGCTAAGGCGATTTATTGCACACTCGAGGTCACACGTGTATCGACAATAATGAAACTCGTGCAAATTTAAGTGTTGCATGCATGCACTCCAATATCTCGATTTTCCTTATCGCTAGTTTAACTATAGAAACTTTTATGCGGCACTCTACACAGCAGGGCCCGTGTAGTGATATTTCCGTATGAACATGGCTCATGGCTACCTAGTTACCGGTACTAAGTTATGCATTGATTTGCACGAGTATCACAATCCAGCTGAAAAGAACTGTTTCCATCGTTTGAACGATTTTCTCGGTTTCATATGATCATGTCTATTTAGGGAAATTGGACGAATTGGGAGTGTTATGTCGGTTATAGCAACGATCACGCTCAGGCTGCGCGTGCGCTATGATGCAACGCGCTTGTTGTTACGCACGGCGGTTATTACTACGTCAGCGCATCGGTAGGTGGACGCCTCGTGTGCTGCGCAGCTAGGCACGCAGATCTGCTCAGGATGTAATCATGTGACGAATGCTGATAACATCGTGTTATCTGCTGACGCATTTATGTTTAATGTCCTCTTGTCAAATGATGTCCCGATTACATGATTGTAGCACATAATATAATTTTGATGTTTAATCCTATCGCTTTGTAAAGTAATATAATAGCTATTATAAATAATCGAACTTCTGCTGTTGATTGTGATTGTGAACCAATTGGAACGGCAGTGCTGTGTCTAATAATAAATAGTTCTACAGGTAATTCCTTCTTGGAACCTGTAGGTAAAGACAAAGGCAATGGCAGTAAGCAGCTATCTACAAATAGATGGTTGCTATTGCTTCACTATGTAGCTAAATAGTGCATCATGGGAACTAATTTCCTAGCTTGATACTATGAATAGGCTATTGTTATAATTCAGTATACTTAGGCTTTGTAGGATATTGCCAGATATCGTTTGTTAACTACTTCTAAAATTTAAGGGATCTTTTAAGTATTTTTCTTTACCATCATGACATTCAGAAAAAGAAGTTGTTTAATTTTTGTGACGAATATAGAATAAATATTAAAATTTTGCATTGCATGCAGAATGCTGGCAAGGCCTTGCTTCGCTCTAATAGCTGTGTCCTCCGTCAAGGTCTGCCAGCTGACGTCAGGCTCTTGCTCGGTAACAAGAGATTTTGCATTCAGTTATATTTATAATATGCAGTTATGCACGTCAGTTGCTAATGAACGCGACTATAAAAGACAATGCATTTGTTAAAAGAAGGACGCAACTTATTTATGTTTTTAATCTTGCAAAATAACGAAACTGAGTTCAACATCTTTTGTTTAGCTTTTTTCAGGTAGAGACGATGGCTCACAGTGGGCAGCGGCCGTAAGTGGTGCGGAGGAACAGGTTCCGCACGGATCACATGTGGGCAGGTCACTGAACCCAGGGACTATAATCCGAGGGGTACCGACACCCGCCGGACCGTCACTGCCGCTTCTCACTCTGTTCATATTTGGGCCGCAAGATAAAAGTACTGATTTAATATCTACGTCTTTACGGTTGCGTCATTAGAGCTTTTCGAGTTCGTTTACTGATTTAGCGGTATCTATTAAAAAAATAACGTCAAAGTCATGGTTTGAGACATGTTTCAATTTTAGTAGTTTCACTTTGGTTTATTTAAGTTATTACTAAGGGTCTTCGATACCTGTCGCAAAATTGGTGCTAGATAATAGAACAGTTGGCAACGAAGCTTACGTGATAATTCAGCACGGCGACACAACGTCTGGGGCACGCCATTGTTCTGCTGCACCAATAATAGCCTGTTAGCAATGGCCAGCGTTTGCGTAGGCGTCTGCATGTTTCGATAGACTAGGTAATAATTTAGAAATGCACTTTTGCCAGGACCGATACAGTAATGAAACATTTCGGAATGCAATAATTTGCATTCTGAAACAAATAGTTTTTAACATTTTCGTGTGCTATAAGTTTGTTTAATTTTATATAGGTAGGTTTATTACGATAGGTCACCTAAATAGAGAAGCAGAATTCCTTTCATCTATATCCTACGTATAATGGACTCTAAGATAATGTCAACATGAATAAGTCTAATGTAAGCAGTCTGAATTATCCGCAAAATTAATAATTACCGCAACTTCCGTAACCGAGTAAAGATTTGGATTCGAAGGTAGTTTATACTTGGCATGCTTTTGCAGAATCATCCATTAGATAAGAACAATTATGATGATTAGTATATTCTCGTATTTACAGTGGGTAAATAGCCGTTACGTAATTGAACAGAAAATATGTAATAGTAGAACGAGCCCGACGAGTCTCCGGTCCGCCCACCACAAGCATTTGGCCGCCAACAATATGTACACAAGGTTATGACAGAGCGTGGGCCTGTAACGCAAGCCAATACAATGGCGGACACCTATTGTACGTTGTTTGCTACTTTATGCTGTGTATGTGACGATAAAGACCGTTGACAAGGTACGGGTTTGTTTCGTGTTTGCCCAGTAGTCCCAATACCCACTGATATCTCGAGAATAGTATGTCTGAAAATAGTAGGAGATAGTTCAGATAATAGCCGGTAAAGTTATGAATGTAATTTAGAATACAGAGGGCTAATGGACAAGCAACCGTTCTATCGCGGGCCGCGGCGTAGTGCATAAATGGGTGACCATCTTATTTTGAGACGCCGTCCTACCTCGGTGAGCTCGGTCTTGATTAGATTTTAAGTATACAAATACATATCTGCGACAGTCGTTAAGGGAACTCAGAAAACCCAAAGTCAGACAACTAGTCTAACCTTTGAATGTCGGTACAGCTCAGTAATTGGATTGGATTGCCGAAGTCTAATAGCAGACGCTCTATGCGAAACATTTGTATTCAGTCGCATCTTATTAGTCTAGAAGCCGACCCAAAATTTGTTGCGATAATGTCTAATAGGTTGATGTAAAAGAAAATTAATTAGATGATCGTCTGAGCTTTGAAATCCAGACAGAATTAAACCATTGTCTCTAAATTACTGAGAAAACCCATAACTTGTTATTAAGCACTCACAGAAATAAAATTTACGATAGGATAATTATGGTATAAAAAGCCGAGATAAATTTAAAAGCACAATTCATTAGTGCATTAATTAAGAAATGTACATCCAATTGTAGATATTACAGTATAAATATAGGACCATATTCCTTTCCAAGCCATTGAGCGCTATGGGCAAGGAAAGGGCTTTTTCTGCTACGTAACCCTATACCGCGCTAATAGGCGTAACATATTTATAAATAAAATATCAAGAGAACAATCATATTAGACAGCAAGATCATCTACAACGGTAACCTTACGTTGTCACAACGCATAGTTTAATAATAGGCAGTAACGAGAATCGTTATAACTACCTGCAATAAAGTATTGGCTGCGGTCGTAGTCACTCACGCAGTCATAAACATTTATGTCAATTTTACAATGGTGTTGCATAAGTGCGGCCGCAGAGCGCTGCGCCGCGCCTTGACATTGTACGACACAGTGAACCGCGCACGTGTATCGTAAATTATATTATATGCACATATGTTTGTTGCAGTCTCTATTAGGTATATCCAATAAACGACAACGCACTGTGGTCATTACCATGTCGGAAAAAGCGTATATCATAGTGCAAACAGTGAAATAAATTAGGATAGTGGAAGTAGCATAGAAATATAAAATACATGGGAAGTAGACTGTTCGTCTGTTACCGGTCGCTACTAATTGAATTGCCTTATCAAGTGACTAAATCAAAAGATATCGATTACATATTACACATATTATCATCAATTAGAATCATTTCTATTTTCGATGCAACGCTGCCAACGACCTTGAGGGAACAAAACGCGCCCTCGTTTCTCACCCGCGCGACCCGAAATTTAGTAGTTTTTTGTACTTTTCTTATTATTCTATGACTTTAAAAAAAAGCTTCAGATCAAAATGTAGATAATTAAATTGTCTTTGATATGGTGTCGATTTCATTAAAATACGCCCAGCGGTTTTGTTGTGATTGTCGTGTTTTTTCGTTTTAGACATAACTTTACAAATTAATTACACTATGATAAACGAATAAAACTCAAAGTTTGCTCAGATGACATTATTAAGAAAATGGTCTAATATAACATATATTTTTCCAATAAATTACGACTAGCCGTTTAGACGTGATTCTCATTTTAAAATCAGGTACTCAAGGGAATCGGCGCCTTAAAAGGAAACGGACTCTGTACCTAAGATTTTTATTCCTAGGTGATAAATTGATAATACTAACTTGGTAGTATTCTGTCTTCTTATTCTTTAAGCAGTATTATAAGTTGCAATCAAATGTTGCTCAGAAGATATTGCTTTAAAATGTCACAGCAAATCTAGTACTTCCAAGCTCTTGCTCAGTAAAGTTAGAAGACAATTGTGTTAATTGTGTTCGCACAAAAAACACTTAATAAATAGGTAATAACTTAAATTGGCTCGACACGTGTCGCAAATGTACTTATTGTGTTGCACAAATATAGGTACCTAAACAAAGTGCATAACGAGTCAGTGACTTCTTATCTAACGCATGACTTTGGAATATTAATACCTAGTTGATTGTTATTTTAATCAGGTTTCTTATCAAGTAATTAAGTAAACTACTCATTTGAGTATCAATGATAAAGTAGCTGGATGGGAGTTCGTAAGACATTTTTATTTTCCTCTCTGCATAAGAGACAACAGATTTTCCGAAGTGGTAGTGAACAATGTTACGCAACCGGCCACAACCGGATATCCTTAACTTGACATAAACATATTACAACGCATTTACGAATGACGTAACGTCATTTACTTAGGATGCAGATACGAGTACAAACACCCATAAGGTGAAAGCAGCAGTCAGTTTAACCAGGATGCAATCAGGCCCGTTCACTGAATGTCCATAAAAGTAAACAAAAGAAAAATATTTCTAATGATTCCTGATATAATACTAAATGTCAACGAGCAAGTGAACCTTGAAGTGCATCTGTGCAGATTGACTCAGTTCTTAGCGGATTATGCGTCACAAAGAATCATATAACAATGTCTTTGTCGTCGAGCGCAGTACAATACTTATTAATCTATAATTTTATTTAATGTTTTGGAGAACAATGAAATATCTCTACAGCACCAACAAGATTTCTTTAACTATTGAGTTACAGTATTCAATGTGTGTACGTACATGTCTGTGCCGCCCAATTTAATGGATGTCTATGTAATTAATTTGGTGCAGTTTAACGCTATGCAGTAATTTATTAGCATATTGATGATAAATGTAAGTAAATTGTATCTGACCAGAACTACGTAGTTACAGTATACCAAAGTTATATTGCTATGTATTTTTTATTCAGACAGAGACATTAAAAATAGTACTCAGCGATATTCCTAAATTGGTATCTATTTATCAACAGTCTCCCTGGGTATAGTTCTCATCAGGAAACCCATAGTGATATTCATACAAACGAAATATGTATACCACTTCTGTATCTGTAGTCTTCGTACGAGTAATATGAAAGCGACTACGAAGTGTGTCACGGTCTAATTGAAGTCGTACTGGTGACTGGGCACTGTGGGCACGTTCCACACGACATAGTCTCTATATAATTTTATCATTGGATCGTTGTCGTCTCATTTCAAATTAAGCTTTAATATTGTGCAAATATGGGAAATAGTAAAACCATGTGGCGCTAAATTATTTACCGAATCTTTCAAAATATCGATTTACACAGTGAGTAATGCTCAAGGGGCTGTTTTCACTTTTCAGATTCCGTTACTTGGTCATGTCGGCAGTCGTAACTATAATGTTGAAACTCACTAAAATATAAATATAAAAAATAGGATCATAAAAAATAGGATCATATTACTTACCCTTCTCTTACGTGGGTGGATTTCTTCATAATCCATAGCAATGCCCTCGTCACTGAAGGAGGAAGATGCTGGTGGGGGTGAGGGCGTGCCGGAGCGCCATGACGAGTCTGAGCTGCTACTGGCTCCTGGAGAGACTGACGAACGACCTCCCCATGCGCCTGTCACAAAAAAAAACTGTTACTGCGTTGTTCTTCTTTTCATTAATCTTGTGTTTTTTTGTAAAGTCTGTTCTCATATTTTTATACGGTCATACAAAACCAACGGATATGGGCACCTATTTTCATATCGTTTTTCGCAAGGTAGTGATTTTATTTAGTTGTTAGCTAGTTATACATTTTAACTTTTGAATTACATATTACAATGCTTGCATGAATTAAATGTACTAAAGTGCGAAACGGAACTTTGTTCAAACACTTTCACTCACAAGAACAGCAATTTTCTCGCCGCACACATGCGCTGGCGCATTAGAACAGTCGCTGTTCTCGAGAGCTATCGTAACATTTTATGGGTGCTGTGAATTGCCTTGATTCTCAGCTATAATGTTGCATAAGTTGTTCCGAAAGGCGGCGTACCTACTGCAATTTAAATGTGTGATTTTAATCTAAATTATTATAAATATATTTATCCGATGTAAATTACTCCATTCCAAATATCACGCGAACGCAACTTGTAATTTATATGTTTATTTTGATGATAAATATAAGTTATCTAGCTAGCTAGAGATTTTCATTCAGGTACATCAAGTTTGCTTCAGTTTCTGTTTGTGCTTGCAATTGTTTTTCCGCATTTAATGTTAGACTTTAAACTGCTATAGGTACTTTATTAAAAGGTTTGAAGCAAATATGCTAGTCGAACAAGAGTACATTTGGTTGAAGCTCATCATGAGAGCGCTGTTACACCAAATACCTGTCTAGACGGTGTCTAGACTACTGTCTAGACGCTATCCACGTTTTGCAGATTTTATCCAGAATACAACCGCTCCCTTAACAGTAAAATTAATAATTTTCAAAACTAACTTTAGCTAAAGTCGTGGTTTTAATTGAAATGTAGAAATATAATGGTTCTGCCATAAATTAAAATTGAGAGAGGAGAGACTAATTTAAATAATAAAAAAAAAACCGTAGTAATTATCTATACATAGGTTAAACGATAGGTAAAGTATATCGTATCTTTGCGGAAGAAGCAAAAGCGTGACGTATCGTAGAATGATGTAGTAATAAATGTGAGAACTGACGGACTACCAGGGCTAGAGATCAGCGTTCTCGTAGATTCATAGGTTATGTGTGCGTCGCGTTGCTGTGTCCAAGTTGTGCCATGTGGTGTAGTGGTCGCTGGGTGGGTGTAGTCGAGTCATGCGACTTACTGGGGCGCGGTGAGTTGGGAGAGCAGCTGAGTGACATGAGCACGAGGGCAGCATTGCACTCATTCATCATGTCGTCGCGCTCGGCGTAACCAAGGTCGCAGGAGCTGCTGGGCCCACGCTTGCGTGACCTGTAACAATTTATAACATTACTAACTATAATTTAATAGGATTATACATCATCATCATCAGGCTTTTGATGTTCCCACTGCTGGGACACAGGGCTCCTCTCTTGTGTTTTATTATATAAAGGTAATAAATAATAAAACGGCCAATCTATCACTGCGTTATTCTTAAATTAAAAGTGGAACTGGGGGTTGACCATAAGCTCTTAGAGTAAGGTTATTTTGAGTGTAAGAGACAGATGTATATGACTTGTATCTGTCCCTTACACAGTTGAGCTGTGATCGGGCGGAAATAAGTGTACCAAAAATAAAAGTATAAATGGCCTGTATGTCTTAATTAGTACTTAGTCAACTATTTTAACGCTCTACCATTCAGTACATTGTCTTGATTATGTACTAGCTTCTACCCGCGGCTTCGCACGCTTAAAAAGTGTATTAACATCCCAAGGGAATACATACTAGTAGATATCCTTCCCAAGGTCTCAAACTATCTCCATGCCAAATTTCATCTAAATCGGTTCAGTAGATCCGGAGATTACCCCCTACAACCTCACAAACTTTACGTCTTTGTAATAATATAGTATAGATAAGTGTTTCCTATTCCTCCAAACGTCATCTTTCATTGTGCGTATTGCTAAGGAGTGGAATTCGCTGCCGGAGTCTTTGTTCTTGATAGCTTGGTACAACCTAGGGGTCTTTAAGTCAATAGTGAATAGGTTACCTACTTCTAGGCAAGCGTGCTTCACTGTCGACCATATCATCACTTAACATCAGGCGAGATAGTGGTCAAACTCAATATTATCACAAAAAAAAAGCAACGTTCTAAAAGTTTTTTTGTTTCTGAGACCATTTGTTAGGTGCTGTGCCGATCTCTAATTCAAGTAGCAATTAAGTTGGTAGGTACCTGATAAGTTCTTACTAAGCAAGAAAAGCCTATCAGTATGTATTCATAACTATTTTAGAAATTTTTGGCTTTGGTTGATAATGTAGGTAGGTAAACAAATATCCAATTGGTTACGTAAACTACCTATTCCTGACTGTAAAGGAAAGGCAAACGCTTAGAATAATTCTATAATTGTAATGCAAAGAATTAAATAAGGCTATGTGTTAACTTCAACATTCTTTGCAAAGGTTCACGTCATTGAACAATCAACAAGTCTAGACTAGATTATTGAACTTAGCAGTGGCAGTGTTGGGATGGCGGCGTGAACTGACTGGGGGTCGAGGGGATGCGTGGGGTGGGTGCGTCTGTTGCGCAACCGGCGGCGACCCACAAACGATAGACATTTGGACAAGTCACATAGGACGAAGGCTTTTGCTCAGACCGATCACCCTGCGCCACCTTCATAAGTTATACGTTGTACGGTCGTTCAACTTGACTCGTTCTGCTACTGAACTGAACGCCCAGGCCCAACAACCTCAGCTGTCTACGTCGCGACTTACCCGCGTAAAACATATTAGTACGACTACACCATAATTAATTATACTTATATTAATTATAAGTAAACCTGTATTTATTAGAATACTAATAAGATAGTGATTGTTTGCTTTAAAATAAGGAGCATTAATTATTCAGGATTCATAATATAAATCAAAATGTCTGAATTACGAATCAGTAGTAGTTTTTAGGAAGTTTGCATGAAAGGCTTTGTATTTTATATTATTAATATGCTTGCTTTTATTTGCTGTCACATCACACATTGAAAACATTAATAATTACAGGTATTCTATCAGTTAATCGTTTAATTTACGGCGGCACCTTAAATTAAATTAAGGTACAACGTCAGTGACGGGTTTCAAAAGTATTAGAAAAATTTGTCCGTCGTTGAACTAGAGTTCGTTTTGGGAGGCTGTCACGCCACGTCCTTGACGGTCGGCAAGTGGCCCCGAGTCCTGACCGGCTGCGTTCACACAAGATCAGCGACCGACGCGCGCATCTCTTTTTAAGACCATATTCGATAAATAAGAGTTGCAAAATGCTACCCAGTCTTGCTTTTACTTTAATGAAATAAAGTTGATTCAAGCGTTTATCTACTAAATTAATTCAAGCGGCAAATGCCCTTTTTAAACTGTTAAGAGGCAGGTTCTGTTGTGATAGGTTTTGTATATCAACCGTGACCTTTTTAAGATGAAATATTAGTCAGAAGTAATAATATTTAATAAATATCTACTTGTGTTAGTCGACCTGCGAACGCACGCTAGAAACAAGGTGTATTAACCTCGCGCCACAACGACCTTCCACCAGGTTCGTTATCCGATTCAACATAGATACTATATTTTCGCAAGGGTGTACTGTAGGTCACTTTAACATTCGTTAAAAATGCGTTGTACAGTTCAATGCATCCGTGGGTAATTGTGTCTACAAAAAAATAAATAAGTAGCACAAATATAAGTCCCATGAATAGTTTTATTCTGCAAGGTGAAATCGTTAATGTATAGAGCGACTAGGTTAACTGACGGGCAACGGGGTCGTTATCGCCCTGAGACGACGACCGACGCTTATGGAGGTGACATTGTTTTTTTGTTCGCGATAATGGGGATGTTCGCCGGCCGGCGCGCCGTCACATAATCTAAGTGACGTATTTTCCGGTAGTGACGTAACCAAATATATTGCGAATGTTACGTACCGAGATTACTCATGACGAATTGATAAATTTTGTGTTATCATCAGACTCTTGCCCATCGATTTCTCTGTATGGTGTCACACATGTATTACGTCAAGAGGACGGTTGGGAGGCGTTGTAGCTTGTCATGAGTTAATCACGTCACCACAAAATTAAAGAAATCGTTTTGTTAACCACGGTCACCGGGTGGGTTGTGCGGACTGCGGTGGCGGCAGCTGTGTACACACCGCGATGCCGTACTGGCCGTACTACACACGTAACATTGAGTTCGACCTTGTCGCTTGTTGTCGGCTAGGCGGCTACCGTACTACTGGTTCAGCACTGATAGCGAAAATATTATGCGAAGATAAAAAACACATCATCATATTGTCAAATATACGCTAACGTAAACTCATGGTTTAGTTAGAAAATAAATATAAAACATATTTTCGATATCATCATCATTTGCAGCGTTGTTTCATTTCAGTGCCGCGGACTATATTACTATTTACGTACGTTCGATTTCTGAATATCACACTTGGTTTATCAACGATAGGTATAGGTCGAACATGGCGCATTCTATAAACTTTTTTGAAACCTTGACTTAGTAGATTCTCTTTAGTGAGTACAACTACAAATACTAGAGCTAAATAAACTAGTATCTAATAATAATAACCGATTTCACTTTGAGCGCGTGTTAGATTTTTTAACGAAGCACGTGAACATACGATACGCATGATGTCTTCCACTGACACCTACGCACTTCGCGACTGGTAGACATTCCTAAAACTACGAAGTAAGATAGATTGAATGTTTTGTATAGGTGCTAATAAAATAATAAAGTATGTATTATCTATTTGAACAGCAAATTCGTAATCTTATAAGCCTCATCTACGTTTTTACTACAAGATTTCGCGTTCATATTCATAAGAGTAGGTACGTAATTCTGTTATGATCATTACAAATCAATGTAGAAAAATCGGCCAAGAGCGAGTCGAACTCGCGCAGGAAGGGTTCCGTACCATTAACGCAAAAAAACAGCTCAAAATCACGTTTGTTGTATGGGAGCCCCACTTAAATATTTATTTTATTCTGTTTTTAGTATTTGTTGTTATAGCGGCAACAGAAATACATAATCTGTGAAAATTTCAACTGTCTAGCTATCACGGTTCATGAGATACAGTCTGGTGACAGACAGACGGACCGCGGCGTCTTAGTAATAGGGTCCCGTTTTTACCCTTTGGGTACGGAACCCTAAAAACCGTATGGAAACATTCACACTTGCCTTTTATTAGTTCAATAGAGAAATTACTAAATGAAATTCCTACTCGTTGAATCAATGTCACGTTACAATGATGAGCTGATTTGAATAATAAACTAGTGACCTTCAGAGCTAACTTATTGTGTGAATTTCAGCAGTGTTTCATTATAGGTACGCTTGAAGTTAATGCGTTTTTTGCCATGTTGATGTAGGTCGGGCGCACGCTTTTTTCGGTGTACAAAAACAGATCCGTTGTGTTGTGATCGAGCATTTAGCCGGCGCGCTGCCAGCCAGGCAGCCTTGGGTGAGTAGAGCCGCACGCGCCCCTCCCTTGACCAAGGTCGTATTCAGATTCGGATTTTCTCTGCTTAGTTCAAATGAAATAATATTTCGTCACGACTTTGAAAAACTATACCTGCTTAATCTGCCATGTTTTCTTATTTTTATATTTAGGTGTTATATTTCGGAAGGTTAGGTACATCTTTATTAAATTAATGAGTTAGCGGTATAAATAGTAATGTAGAGGATTACGCAATTAATGATGTTGACGAAGTTAGTAGTTACATTTAATGTTTCTGGTAAATAAGTAGATAGGTAATGTCATATGTCAGTTTAATTAAATCGTGGCATAAGGTTACAATTTTGAAACTGAACTTCAGCTAAGCGTAGAACTATTAGTTTCTATTGTGAGTACTGATTGTTCTGAAAATTACAAAGAATAATCGCACTCTTGGACTGTTTTTATTCCGTCGAAGTGTAATAACCTGCAGGTAGGTCGCCGGAAAGTCAAAACAGAGGTGAACATTCCGGATGAGTAATCATGTTCCTTGTATATGACGTAATTTTATAGACGTCCTTTGTTCAATTTTGGTGGTACAGTGAAATTCCGAGAAGTTTTTAAAGAGAGGAGATTCGTTTCTTAATTTCTTTGTTAGATACTTAAAATTTTAATAACAGTGAAAATGGCAATTAAATGCTCATGTTGCATAATGCCTACTGAATACATTTTTGTAACACTTTCTCGAGTTAGTGGCGGCATAACTGCACCTGCCGAATGAGATAACGGGCCTCTTCAACACCAACGAAAGCAAACGTGTACCTATCCAACGTGAAAGTGCCGCCATCGCCCCACCACCTCCCAACGGCCTGCGCGCGCGCCTTCTCTTTACATGTTGCGCAAATTCATGCGGAATGTAAGTTAATGTTTTCTAACTTTGTTTTCAACGTCGGCGTCGTATAAAATACACATAATTTATCTGTCGAATAATACTTAAAGTTATTTTATCAAAACGATTTTCAAAGTAATGAAAGGAAACGGCAAGTAGGTGTATTTCTTTTCATTGCTTTAAAAATAAATAAATAAAAAAAGTTAACCAAAAAATCGCAATCATCGATAATACGTTTAGCATAGGTAACCTATGCTAAACGTATTCTAACTATTTTCGAGATAAATACGGTCAAAAGACCTACTGTTTAAAATACCTAATGATCTTTTAACAGGTTTTTGTAATAACTTGAACTGTAATAAATTAACGAAATCCATATAGGTATGAATTCTCCTTCATACGGTTTATTCAATTACAATTCAAATTCTCAAAAGACATTGACATTGTAACTACCCTCCACTTTAAAAATCAAGACAGCACGCAGTAGGCGAGTCTTCCATTAGGTATTTCATACATAGTTGAAATATCCAATATCTTAAAAAATCATTAGGTTAATTGTTCGTTAGTGCGATTAATTTTAATCAAAATTAGGCGAGTTAAACAGCCGTAGTTATTTAGAAAATAGACTACGTTTGGATATATGTAACCATCGATATTTATACCGTCCTATTGTAGCTATGGAATGTAAGTACCTAACGCAATGATGTAGTCAGACCTCCTCGTGGTAATCTGAGGCCTCATTAGCATACAAAAGTACGTACCAAAAATGAACAGGACCTGCCATTTCAGTCATTGAAAGAGTGTCAAAATGTCTACCATCAGTATTGAAAACAAAATTTTTGCCGTTCAAAAGTTTGAAATAGTTAGTTTTGTATTTTATTTTGAATGAGTAAGTACATAGTAGGTAAGTAAATGCCAATCGCAGTTCGCCTTTCTGCATTATGCGGCTTTTACTTTTTACAATTGCCCAGATACATTGTATATTATAGGAGGTAGGTGCATTTCATCGTTATGTACAAGTCAATTTCTTGACTACCAATTGATTAGGTTCTTCAATTAGTTGTCGCCTCGCCTCGGTCGTTGTAGCATTCGCGGATATCGCTGTACCTATACATTCTGTATTATTCTAGTGTGTGTGGCGTTCCATTTCGAAACTGGGTCACTGTGTCACATGGCGGCCGCGCCAAGTACCAGCCGAATGCGACGCCATCTTTAAATTTAGTTGATTCATGTACCAACAAAATCGTTACTATTCATTGTCTAGTCGCTAGAATGTTATGTTGGACATCTAAATATGTTAGGTATGTGTTTCATCCGAAAGGCGTGAATTTATACAAGGTAACGCTACTACCGTCGTCGGTCGCTTACTAAAAGAAAATGAATGTTGGCTAACTTTCACTTTGCCATGGCCCGGTCTGTAATTGCGAAATTTTGTACACGAATTCATTTTCTATCTTATCTATCATTACAATTAAATAGCGAAAGCTCGACGTGATCTTGTTCGTTGCATATATGATCAGCCTAATATCGTACTAATATTCTTCATCAGCTTATTCAATCAAAATATAATCCGGTTTTGTAGTTGCAAGCTAAGTATCTCATAACTTCTTAAAGAGTTGGATAAACAGGTTTTATGAAATCACTGCCTCTACGTTAAATATCAACCACTGGCTTTAAGCCTCTACCTGCAGTAATAATACCAACTTCTTGATTTTTTTTATTTACTCGTGCTGACTGACCTTCAACCGTTAGTATCCTGAATTCCGTTAGATTTCTCAATGTTTTGATGATGCCAACATTTGGATTGTTTTTAAACTACTTAGCAGTCTAAAATTTGAATTCAATGTCTTTGCGTTCGTAATTTATTCATTAAGTTTTCAAGATTTTGAATTCCTCGCAGTGTTACAAACTATCACAGAATGTTGAAGTACAAACTAAAGATTGATTTAATCTGTAATGCGGCTGGCGTAGAAGATCTGAAAGCAGATCGTTCTTTTAAGCGTCGGTTTGGTTAGGTATTGTGAAATTTGGACCACAGTGGAGGCCTCGCCTCTCACCACGATCACGATGAAAAGTGAAACTGCGTCGACGAGCGTCACGTCGTGCCAGGCATTTGAGGCTGTTTTTTTTCCGGTTCTTCTCCAGTACAATAAAATCTGCTATCGTTGACGGCTAGGTAGATACTGTCGTTTTATGAAAGTGTTCTTATTGAAGCGAAATCGTTACATATTTCATGAAGTTTTGATGGAAATATTTTATTTTCAAGTAGGTGAAGGCAACTGAAAGTGAGAGCAATTTTAGTGATACTTTCCATTGTGACGATAATTAGCTTCTGTACTCTAAAGTTATGTATTTTGCTGGCATTGCAATCAGTATTGGTAATTATGTAATCCGTTAGTGGTTTTTTTAATTATTCTCACAACGTTGCATTGTCTGTCCCTGTTAGAGGCGCGGCGCGGTGCAAGAGGCGCGGGCGGCGGGCTCCAGCCACAGAATGTAGGCAAGTGTGACAAGGACACGCCCGTACTCCGCGCCAACACTTCCATCCAGTTTCTAACGTGCTCGGTACGCGTTTCGCAACGCTCGCCCGCGCCCGGCCCCACTTTGCCGATGCACTGTGCACACTCGTGAACGATTACACCTACCTACAAGGTAACGCACAATACATACTGGTACCTAATGGCTGGGAGCCGTTGTTGGCTGATAGTGCTATTTCTTGCTTAATTTGATTGTGCCCTTGACTCTTGGCATCTTCGTAATATTATAATAACTCAAAGAAATCGAAATATATAACGGTATATCAAATTACTGTCTTCATGAGCTTGTGAGTGTTTTCTGATGACCTATTTCCTGTATTTAGGGCAAACCTGTTTGCAAAATCAAGATAAAGAGATTTTGCAAGGCGGCAAGCGGCCATTAGAAATGCAGCGACAGCGGCCTTCCACTGAGCTTGTGGCGAGGTGAGCCGCTACCTCAAGGCGAAATTACGTTGATATTTGTTAATTATATTCCCTGCTCTCCAGATTTACAATAGCCGACGAATCGAACACATTTGATATTATTTCCCTGCTTTTATTGCATCATGCATGTTAGTCTTATAATATCGATCCTTTGAATTGGAAATTATACAGAACTATAGTATAACATACCCTTGGATGTGATGTGAAGGTACTTCAATGGTGGCAGAGGCACGGCGGCGGTCACCGGCCATATCTGCTAATCTGGCAAAATCTGTGTCCACATCAGCCAATCTGGCTGACTTCCGGGACTCCAACAGCCTTATCTCATCTAGTCTTTTCTTTAACTCGATCCCCACCTGAAATAAAACATGTAAATGTATAGTAACTGATAGTAGGCTTCTATGGATTACAAAAAAATCGTTTCCGCTTTAGTCAACCACTACATTAACTTTTGCTAAATCTGACGAAGATCCCTAGTAATTTATATGACTTGTGAAACTAAAAATAGATACTTCATTAAAGTACAAATACTAGACCTTGTTCAAGTCTCCTTATGTTCGCTCGAATTGAATGCGTTTCGCGTATGTACAAGGTTTAGAAGGCTATAAAATTTACTTTACAGTTTACTTTTAAGTGTTTATGAACACGAGATCAATATGGCCGACCTTCGCACGAACTGTGATCGGGTGGACGAGTTAAAGTGACGTCATGACCGGGGGGAAATTGTGTGGGATGCACGTTCCGTATCACGGAATAACTTTAGATACCCGCTATAAGCATCCATTAACCATTACCTCGTTAATTTAATTGATACTAATACTACTTATTCATTTAACAAAACCCAATTTAAAACTATTGTTTTCCGGTACCGCGTTTTACTGATATACTAATAAAATCACAGTTATAAGCATTTAATGGAAATTCCTAATACCTACTTGTCGCGCTTGTACCTCAGAACAGGAAACACACAGCTCAAATACGTGTTCGGTAGAGGAAAACAAGTTCTGACTCTTGAGTGTGGTAATCTACGCTACTGCAAACTGAAAAGCGCATTTCAACAATATTACTATGTATATTGAAATAAATGTGCTTTAATTTGCCGTTTAATGTTGTACCTAATAATAGTAGAAATGTAGAAAAATAATAGCACAAGCTAGCAATAGAAGGTATAATAACCTAATTCAAAGAATAGTTAGGTAGCTGGATAGTGGATGGCAAACCCTAGAACTTTCGGAGCAGTAATGTAACATTACCAAAGCTAGGGTTTGTTCAAGATATAAATGATTTTAATTAAACTTTCAGGGGAATTTTCATCATGTTGAAAATAAGCAGCAATAAAATGCAATATAATAATTACGTGTGCAATTCGGCAGCGGGGAAGTCTGTAAATACGGAGTTTCCACGTTTCCTCCAGCATGTCTTAAATATTTCATGGAATCGATTTACATTAACAGTCATACGGATTCTAAGTATAGTATCTAAGTATAGTTTAATAAATGACCTGAACTTGTAACACAAGTATTAGGAAGTGTGCTTGTATGACGTATATATGTATACTTAACACGCACTGGTAAAGTTGCTCGTATCGCGGTCACACTCTCGGTCAATTATGCGCCACGAGCGGCGAGCTATCGACTCGTTGACATTGGTTGCGTTTTCGTCGTCAGCTTCCTTCTACGCGGCCACCTTCGTGATTGACACGTTATCTACCTTCATAATGAGATACGTAGTACTTTTTTAATACGTCATTCGGTACGAACAACCTTGCTGTATTTAGCATCAATTTGAAGCAATGATTATTTGAATCGACTCATATGAAAGAAAAACATAATTTTATGCTTTCGAAAACTGCGCATGATCTACGGTTTTTTGACCAGGTATATTCAAAAATGCCATTCATTAGTGTATTTAAGTGATGGTCCGTTGACCGTTAGTGATCCTGATTTTTGTTAAAGGTTGATTCCGTTTTTACAAAGCCGTTTCGGTGCGCGTGCGCATATATTTAGGTAAATAATAAGATGGCGTTTCACTGGCATACCTTATATGATCAGTAGGTACAGTTAGTGTTGAGCGCCGGGTCGCTGATCACATCATACTTTCACTTTTACGTGATTTCGTGTGAGTGTAGACGCGCCATGAGCCATGAGACGTGGAAGCCGTGCCCCTCACTCGAGCCGGAACAACGAAAGTTGCATTAATGAGTATCTTGATGATTGCTCGACACACATTATGTGTTTGCTGATAGGACTAATATGAATACTTACCAAAAAAATAATTCTGTGCAGAAGGCTTCCACTTGGCAGAATTTGAGAATATAGAAATGACAAGAGAGTGCATGTAACGTCTGTATAATTTTGACTCGATTTGTTGGAGTACTGATTAGGTATTAGTTATTGGCCTATAGTTATGATAATTATGATTCCATTAGACCTGTAAAAGTGATCAGCTAGTCACTTGCCAGCGCTGCGTGGTTATGTAAAAAGTGACAACTATTGCACAATTGCTTCATTCGATGGCGAAACGGACGGCTTTGAAATGCCAGTGAAAGTCGCCGAGCGACTTCGCTATATCATGATAATGCTGCGTGGCATGAGTATTATACCGAGTTAGACATGTTTATTGCGTCTCATACTTGCTGTAATATTTAATGTTCAGTTAATTCATTTTATGCTGAATGGCGATTACACGTCTTTCGAGGGATTGGTCTGCGATCTCCGTATTTGATACGCAAAGCGGGTCTGTACTGTTTATGCACAACAACGCATTAGTATTGCTGAATTGCATAATCGGACGACTATCTGTGCTTATAGAAACCTGTCCATGGTGATACAGCTGCAAGTTCTGCACATGTGGCACCTAATCACGCTGTTGAAATGTGGTTCCATTAGATGTGATAATGTACCTACCCAGTTGAATATGTCATGCCCTTGACCAAAACTACTGACGAAATAAACTGCGTAGTAAATCCAATGGATAATTGTTATCTTTAATTTATAGTTAATAGTAGATACGGCATTTTTTCCTAAGACTGAGGTAGGTAGTATACCTATAATTTGACGAAAATTTTAAATATAATATTAATAGGATACAAAAATGAGGTTCACGGTCATTAGGACCGGCAATTGAGTGGTTGACTGTCGTTTGTGGAGTCATTACGTACGACCATACAGAATGTCGCATCATAGTCATCGTTAATGTCAATGTTTTGGTGTCAAAAAACTAATATAATATGTATTGGATTTTAATTTTGTTTTTAATTCTTTTGACCTTGTTAGGCATGAGGATATAGTTAATGTAAAATTCTTCGAGAGTGAAACCGTATGATTTTATAAATTCTTCGAGAGTGAAACCGTATGATTTTATAAATAATAACTAACCGAATGTTAAAATCACCTGTAGCTAAAATTTGCTGTTAAACATCGTTCAAAACTGTCAAATATCGAAAATTTTCCCTATACATATAACATTCGAGCTTGCCTGACTTGATCTTCCTAGGGAGGTCGTTAAAAATATTTGGATGAGCTATTGTTTTATTTTAATTCATCAGGTTCGGTACGCTGTCTTGCGGTCGGTTTTTAAGCGGTAGTCGGGTGCTCTTGGCGTCTCAGGATTGCGAAAACTGTCCGCTCTACTGCACATTGATGTTGCCGCTGCGCAAAACGGATTATCCATGCTCGTAACGCCTCCTCTGTTTTGAAACGTTACATTTTCTGTCTTTAATGACCAATAAGGAGAAAATCAGTTCCGTTCTAATCTATTTTACACTTATCAATATCATTACAGTGTGAAATTTTTATCAAATGTTGCGAGAGTTTCTACTGTCACGTGTATACATTTTATTGAGATCTATAATTGTGTTGTGCGTTAAGAGGTGTTCAGATTTTATGCTTGTGATTGCTGCTGATCAGCGAAAGCGTAAAATAAAATAACAGGTATACGATCAAGTGGCATTGACTACAGCCAGGTTACGCGTGTAGCGTCTCTACAGCCGGCCGGCCGGCTGTAGAGACGCGCAATGTACGATGTATGACGCGGTTGCGTGACGACACACGTTACGCCTGCGCCTGCGCCACTCAATACGACTCCACTAAATCAACATGTTTTTATCAATATGCTTTCAGTAGTCCAATACCTAAACATCGTGATACGTACCTACGTTTCTAAAACGGTAACGTAGCTAAAACAAATTAAGAACATGAGTTTTTATTACACCAGGTCGTTTGAAGAATGGATAGGTGCCACGGCACGTTAATCTTTTTGGGATTTCCACCATGACAGGGGAAAATTAGCAGTCGACATGGGATCGATAATTAATGAATATCAACCTTGAATCGTTTATTAGGTACGGCACCTGTGTCAGTGATCAGGGTTACTTAAGTGACAGGACACTCGGCGGCAGGCAGGACAATGCACTTAAAATTCATTACGAAGCGGTGGGGAAAACAATAGTGTACCTACTTCGGATACAACGACCGATTAAATTACTTTGAATTTATCTATTCAGCCATGCCCATGAAAGAAACTGAAGTAGGCATCTAAAGTATGGTGGGTTAGTAAACTGTAGTAGTAGGTGGTAGGTACCTAATTAGTAGGTATAATAAATGAAAAACTAAAGAATGTTACCTTTGTCTCATCTACCTATCTTATAATATTGTCAAGATGGGATTAAGCTAATGATAGTTTGTGTTACCGACCTCCGACCTTGGATATACCAGCTTGACTTAATTCTACAATACGTATAGTTCATCTTTTATTTTGAATGTTAATCTTCTAATATATTCATAATTAAGTATTCCGAATGATTAAAACCTCTTAGGACAACATCCGCTTGTCATCTTTCGGCGTATCAAATAAATAATAATGTTAATTATTACGCATGATTCTTTGATAAATATTACTGGTAATAATTGTTATTTAATAATAGTAATTTTATTATGTAATTCAATTTGATTATTACATTAATAGAAGTTTATTGGAATAATATAAAAAGCGGATGTGTTAGGCAGTTTGAATTGTTGGCAGTGTCCGCCATTGTTGATAATACGATTTGTAAGACGAACGCTAGTCAGATTGTTTTTTGTAAATAACTGAGAATAAACACTTTGTAAATTACACGAGTGCCGTTTCTGTTCTGTGACCAGCCTATCCTGACCACTGGTTCACATTCAGAAGTGGGATAATAAAATCTGGCCCTTATATTGGTGGCGTTCGCGCCAAAAAAAGAAGACTCCAAAAAAAAAAATAGTTTTTTTTTTCTTCTTCAATCTGATCTCGATGAAAGCAATAGAAGATACCTTCGACGCAAAAGGCACCGTGTTACCCAAACCGATGCTGAAATCATTCCGAAGTTCCAGGCGATCTAGCCGTATGAAAAATCAAGCAACGTCAATGGTTGGTTGCACATCGACAAATCAGGCGACGTCTATGATTGTTTGGAACTTAAAAGATCGCCAGTTCATCATGCAAATTCGTCTTCGCGGATCCGCTCAAGATTGCAAGTGCAAGCTAGCAACGTGAACAAGTAAAAGCAAGCAACCCCAGGACAACATGTAACATGGAAGAGAAGGGGAAATATTTCTCCTGATTCAAAGGAAAACGAACGACTGCCGAAGAAATACTACAACTGCAGAAGTCAAGGGCACGAGGCAAAAGACTGCAGGCTTCCATGCTGCGAGGTGTGTCATCGTCCAGGTCACAATACCACAGGATACTGGTTTGCAGCCAGCTCTTCACAGTAGCAACCACAAAAGGTTAGTAGGTAACATACTATTGATTTGTTTATGACACTACCATATTGCTCCAACCAAGACATTAAAAATTAACTAGTATGGAGGATTTAATGAGGCCTTTTTGTAAAGATAAAGAAAAGGAAAAAAAATAAACAATAACAATTGAGGAACCAATCTTTATAATTAATTTTAACTACGGGAGATACAGACACAATTATTTTAAAACTTTTTGAAACCTAGGCTTGCCTTTAAGAAATAATCAAATACTTAATTATTACAATACAATAAATACTTGATTGTACACCAAAATTGTAAAACAGCAATTTAAAATGTATATCTGATTTTATGGGTACAATGGTATAATCTTATAGCAATATCTTTCAGACAATGAGGCAATCTAATAATGGACCGAACAAACACAAAACTTGGAAAAAATGCAAAAATTGTTACGTGTTGTTTTATTACAATCTAGGCTTGTTATAAGGAATTTATCAAGTTCTGAACTATTATTGTGGAATATTTCACATCAAAACTTGGATGGAATCATAGTCTTATTGCTGATCATCCAGACAACCAGAGGACTTTATATGGACTGCACTAACTTAAAACCACTTTTCTTTTCCTCTATTAATTACATTATTCTGACACTAAACACTGACACAAATGGAAAAAGATCTTGCACATATTTGGCTGATTGGGCAACCCGTATGGCTTGAGGTTCACAAGTTTATGAGCTTTTGCATTCAGTTACTTTATTAGGTATAGTTGTTTAGTTTCAAATCCTAATGGAATACACCATTGTTTACTTTTCATGTTGTTTCCAATGAGCAGATACATTGCGTTGCATTGTAATTCATGGTTTCCTTCTTTACAAATAAGCAATGAGCCTTCCAGTTAATTATACATTATCTTGGATCTAAAAACAAAGAATTTTGCATTTTAAAAACATTGTTACATTGTTTAATGGATTGAATAACGTTTTTTAAAAAGATAAAGCTTGATAGTTGATGTTGACTCACTATGTTTTTTAGGATAGTCATTTTGTCTTTTCGTGTATTTTTCTACTAGATTCATTGATCAAAACAAAACAACAAAAATTAATAATGACAACTTTGACAACAAATATGACATTGACTAGACATTGACATCGTTGTCGCGTTCCAGGCCCAAGTTGCGGATTTATTGGTAATATGTCAAACATAAACTAGCGAAAGGGACAGCGTTATGCGTGATAAGTGTGCGTAGAACAGAAACAAAAACCGTATAATTTTTAAGATTACAGTCATTTCGCTGTTTTTAAAATGAACAGAGTGCATTCATTCTACTAGGGTAGCCAGAAATAATACCATTAAGCCATTTAGGTATTAATTTAATGTGGCAAGTGAGTAATTTTTCAATGATCTTCTATCAAGAAACCCAAAAAGAACAGAATATGTGAGAAATTGTCAGTGAATTCGTGATTTTACATGGGTTTCGGAAAATTGGCATAAGGGGTTGCCATACCGGTCCGTATATGAATTAAATCTGAAATCCGTACAAGAGAAACATAAATCCGTGCAAAAATTATATACACAATAGGGTATATAAAAAAAAACTTATATTTTTATGTATTATTTCATTGACAACATTAGAATCAAAACAAGGTTTAATTGCGCAACAAAGCAAAGAATTAATTTTGTCATTCATTCAATTTTTAAAACAAAACAAAGCTTAATTTAATTATCTCTTTCATTCACTACTGCAATCTAATACTCTATGCACTACTGCAATCAACGCCAACCGTGTAATGTGTATTAAGTATTATTGGAAATCCGAACACATATCCGTACTTTATATCCGTACATAATATGGCATCACCGGACTCAAACAGATTGCTTTGAAATATCCTGTCAATTTAAAATATCATATTGTACGTAATACCTCGATCATGGGGTAAACTTAATCTTTAAAAACAAAACAAACTAATAAAACAAATCTGTTTAAGGAAAAAAAAAAACAATTTACGAACGGAGTTTAAACCCTTTTACTTACCAGTCGCTGTACTAGTGATGGGTCGTTAACGGTTTTTCCCTAAATGAAACGTTAATTTAACTTCGTCAAATAGTTAATTTATAAACGGTTATCGTTAATATCGTTGACAGGAGATCAACGGTTGATTCAAGTAGTTCGTTGTTTTAACGCCCATCGCTACACTGGCACTGTACATACCATTTATCACTTGGGACGGACCCAACCACGTATAGACCGACAGAAAACTAGTTACGGCGGCAACAATTATCTCTATGAGATGAGGCATCTATATGCTAGATATAGAAATAAGACAATGCAATCGATTGCTACAGTTATTAAATAAATTTAGACACTTGTTTGCAGAAAATAATAAAGTATTAGGATGTACGGACGTGTTGGAGATGCATATTCCGAGAACAACCGAGCAACCTGTTTACTGCAAACTTTATCGACTTTCCTACCTAGCTTGATGACATCATGCTTCCAAACATTTCAGTAGACTCAAATTGTTGGGCAACGTCCTACAACTTTTCATAGAAGCTAATTTAAAACAGAATTCGAATATAAATCAGTTTAAAAAAAAAACGGAATTATTTGGGACACGAGATCAACACCAAAATCCGTTGCGTAGCTGGTTAAAAATAAAAACCCGTAATGTTCATGAAATCCGTAAATGTTTTGATTTGACATCGTATTTTGGGCAATCGTAGACCCTCTGAAACAGTTCAGAATTCATCTCGTAGGTATTCCAGAGACTGAACAAATTGTGCCGCGTTTTGAATTTTATTAAAGTACACGCATAAATTAGTAGAATAATTAAAATTAAAGCTGTGTGAGTAAACAATAATTAAAGCTGTGTGAGTTTGGAGAAAATAAATCTGTGTGAGTTAGGCTAAATTAAAACTGTGTGAGTCAGGAAAAAACAAAGCTGTGTGAGTTAGGATAAATTAAAGCTGTGTGAGATTGGCGAAAATAAAGCTGTGTGTGTTAGGATAAATTAAAGCTGTGTGCGTTAGGAGATAATAAAGCTGTGTGAGTTAGGATAAATTAAAGCTGTGTGAGTTAGGAAAAAACAAAGCTGTGTGAGTCAACAGTAATTAAATCTGTGTTACTTAACAGGCATTAAAGTTGAGTGACTTAACAGTAAATAAAGCTGTGTGACTTAACAGTAATTAAATCTGTGTGACTTAACAGTCATTAAATCTGATTGACTTAACAGTCATTAAAGCTGCGTGACGTAACAGTAATTAAAGCTGTGTGACTTAACAGTTATTAAAGCTGCTTTACTTAACAGTCATTAAAGCTGTGTGACATAACATTAATTAAATCTGTGTGACTTAACAGTCATTAAAGCTGTGTGACTTAACAGTTATTAAAGCTGCGTGACTTAACATTAATTAAAGCTGTGTGACTTAACAGTAATTAAATCTGTGTGACATAACAGTCATTAGAGCTGTGTGACTAAACAGTCAATAAATCTGCGTGACTTAACAGTAATTAAAGCTGTGTGACTTAACAGTCATTAAAGCTGCGTTATTTAACAGTAATTAAAGCTGTGTGACAACAGTCATTAAAGCTGTGTTACTTAACAGTTATTAAAGCTGTGTGACTTAACAGTCATTAAAGCTGTGTTATTTAACAGTAATTAAAGCTGTTTGACAACAGTCATTAAAGCTGCGTTACTTAACAGTTATTAAAGCTGTGTGACTTAACAGTCATTAAAGCTGTGTTATTTAACAGTAATTAAAGCTGTGTGACTTAACAGTCATTAAAGCTGCGTTACTTAACAGTTATTAAAGCTGTGTGACTTAACAGTCATTAAAGCTGTGTGACTTAACAGTCATTAAAGCTGTGTGACTTAACAGTCATTAAAGCTGTGTGACTTAACAGTCATTAAAGCTGTGTGACAACAGTCATTAAAGCTGCGTGACGTAAAAGAAATTAAAGCTGTGTGACTTATTAGTAATTAAATCTGTGTGACTTAACAGTCATTAAAGCTGTGTGTTTAGGAGTAATAAATGATGTGCGGAAAAGTAAACTATATTCATACAATACGAGACTGATATGAAATAAAAGCTACTATATCACAATAGCAATTTATTAAAAAAACACGATTTATTAAATACTAGCGTTTCACTTCTACCACATTTTTTTTTTGACGTTCCCCTGTTCCCCTTAGTGGCCTAATAGAAATAAACAATTTTGACTTTGACCACATCTGTTATTTACATGAACAAATGTACTGCCCATAATGTTTTTATTCCAGACGCCAAATACCAGCGACAGACCGGCGCTAGTAGAGGTGCTGATCGCCGTGGGTCACGGCAAGCGCAGGATGGCCGAGTGTTACCGACCTCCGACCTTGGATATACCAGCTTGACTTAATTCTACAATACGTATAGTTCATCTTTTATTTTGAATGTTAATCTTCTAATATATTCATAATTAAGTATTCCGAATGATTAAAACCTCTTAGGACAACATCCGCTTGTCATCTTTCGGCGTATCAAATAAATAATAATGTTAATTATTACGCATGATTCTTTGATAAATATTACTGGTAATAATTGTTATTTAATAATAGTAATTTTATTATGTAATTCAATTTGATTATTACATTAATAGAAGTTTATTGGAATAATATAAAAAGCGGATGTGTTAGGCAGTTTGAATTGTTGGCAGTGTCCGCCATTGTTGATAAGATTGTAAGACGAACGCTAGTCAGATTGTTTTTTGTAAATAACTGAGAATAAACACTTTGTAAATTACACGAGTGCCGTTTCTGTTCTGTGACCAGCCTATCCTGACCACTGGTTCACATTTGATAGGTACCTAAAGCTATATTGCTTTTTTATGTTGGGTACGATTTTACATAAACATATGTATTGGAGTTGTACTTTACCTATTATCTTTTAAAATCACTATGTATTCTAAATTCTCTACGTAGGACTAAACCCAAAAGTATTTAGTGGCACCTTGGTGGCAGTCGGCACCAAAAGGTGTTGATTGTGCTTGCATTTGATATTCAGTGAGGCTTCAGTTAGTCACGTAGACACGCATGCATAAGCAATTCGGTTGTCGGCGAGCGATCGTGCACTAATAAATAGGTCAATAGCTCTACTTACTCTCGATAATCGGCCTATTGTGCCTCGGCGCCATTGAATTTACAACAAGAATTTACGTTGATTTGCTATACCACTTTAATACTTACCAAATGTCAACCGAAAATTTACCTTAGAATAGTCTATTGTCATCAACGCCTACATGATCTGCAAATTATTACATTTAGCGCGTACGTAGGTATATTATAACTACGTAGGTAAATTAAAGATAAGATAACAGATAAATGCGGGTAGGTAGCTATAGTACGCAATATGATGGCAAGGATGATAGTGATCTTTAAATTTAAATTAAGTGTGTAGGATTGCACGACGCTGCAGACGTTGTTCCTATACAGTAACTAGATACGACATTGAACTACTCGTATTTACTTTAAAGTGCTTACTCTATAACTATTTTCTGTATCTCTTTTGCTTCATTACATTCGTTTATTAACTTGATCAACAGCACCTATATTATTCACACATTCACTACAAAGCCAAAGCGTGAATTAAAGCAACTGCAATGAATACAAATGAAGAGTGCTAGCGTCCTTTCTTTCACTTATAAGTGAAGGATCAACGTGTTGCGTGTATAAAAAAAAGTGCCCATACCATATTTGTACGTACTTCAGTGGTACATAATATACTAACGTTCATTTGCGAGCTGAAGCTAGAAATAGGTGCGTGGGCAGAAGTGAATCAACTTACACGTGTGGCGAAGATATTCATAGATATATGCAAATATACAACAGATACCTAGCTAAAGCTATACCAACATGACATTTAAATTTCTGTATTATTTAACATCTAATTTGCTAAGCTTTATCAAGTTCCATAACAAATTGTCACAAACCGTATTTACGAATATTGTAAAAGCTAGATTATTATATGTATGATAATACTCATTCATATCTACCAATTTATTACCAGTGTAAGGACTTTTGCCATATTTTGAATATTAGGTATGCTTCTTGTTTTGAAAAAAGAGTTCATGAATAAGCTATTTGAAACATTATGAGGACTAAAATGCCGCGAGTTACTACGCTTAATCATCAAATCACGTTCCAAAGATTTAGACTTTGCTACATAGAATTAGCGATACCTATCGGATGTTATATTTAAGCTGATCAATCAATCGGCACGGTGGCCTTGTATGATTGGTGAATACAAACAGTGTTGGTTGCAAAGCGGATGCAGTGGAAGCAGGCCACGCGAGCGCGGCGCCGTCTCTCGCCCTCCACCAAGCCGCTGCAACCGGCAACCTTGCCCGAAAAATCCGTGACCTACATTTTATACGTCAAAATGCAGCCGGTGTTTTTATTGCAACCATTCTCCTTGGAGAGAACCGTTTAATTTATTGATTATCGGGCGTTTAATTCTACTTGATAAAAAATAAGAGCACTTTCAGCGTTGCCAAACCGTTTACTCGGGCGTAGCTAATAAAGCCGGCATTGATTAGGTAAATTAACTGAATTAAGCATAAGTATTAAGTATATAGTCTTGCATTGCTTAGATAAATTGACTAAATTAAGCATTAGTATTAAGTATAATATAGAATGATGAGGAAAACATTATTCATTTTCCTTTGTAAATGAATCACAACTGGGTATTCCTGTTACAGCTTGCGTTTTGAATTTACTGGAAAATGTCGTCATCGCAAATTAGGTCTGGCTCATCGATTGTGCTGTATGCAGGACGAACTAGCGGCCTAGTTGGCGAGCGCCAGGTCCACGGGTCGCGATCCTAGCATCTAGGCGGCCCGGTTTCGCCCGGGTAACCTCACCGTGCTCTATTTCTGGGTCTAGTACGGTCAACAATTGCTATAGGTATTTATAGAGCAAGTGCAAATGCTGCCTAAAGATGCTGTAGCTTCAGTTAAAAAAATAATAACTACTTCGCGTAATTGTAAAATGCAGTCCTAAATTCGGTTCTGACGTGTTTGTGTTGACATATTTTATTATAAGATAATTTGTAAAAATTGCGCTAGTCAATTTTATTACAGTGGTATTCGAATGTCGTAATAAAGAATTCTATTATATTACAATAAATCCGACCGACCATGTAGGTCAGCTTCTATCGTCGTCAGGAAATTGATGTTGCATAGCGCCGACAATGATGCAAGCCGAGTGGCAAAGCACGCCCGCGTTTTATATATCAAATGTGAGATTGATTTGATAGCGCATGACGTCACAGTCCGTAGCAATTAGAATTTCTAGGAACGACGTCATAGCGCGTTGGCGAACAATTTAACGTAGGCGCGACGCGACGGTGACGTCACGGGCAAACAAAATGTTACGGCTGGCCGCCCTATCTTGACGGGCACGCGGCCGCGCGTGGGCGGCTCGGGCGGGCGCGTAATATAGTCGACTTACACGTAAATAAAATCGGATGCTATTACGTAATTGAACGTGAAATCTGCACAAGGACGCGATGCCGATGTTTCGACATCACTGACTCCCGGCGTGATGCTATAATCGCATCGTTTACGTGCGACGCTTAGAAAAGTGAGCGTTTCACCTTGAGATGCCTGCAAGCGTGGTTGCCTCTCTATTCTTAGATATCGAAATAGTGCTAAATATGTTCGAGGGGCAGGCGACTAGCACGCAGGCGTCGTGACCCAACCTGACCCAAAAACGGAGTGCGACCCACCGCGCCCCAAGTTACCAGTTGATAACGGATACGGGAACCTGTTCGCTTCACACGGCCGCAGCATACGCATCGCGGATAGCACCGTTATGCTGTTGACCTGCGTTGTGCCGATAGAATAGCTACTTCAAATACTTCATTATTATACTCAAGGAATACTTCATTAAACAAAATTTACGCTGCCATAGATCAACATCCAATGAATTCTAAGTATCTACAGACTAATACTTTAGTTGCGGACCATCGAAATTGTGGTATGAAAAGGCAAAAATGTCTAGTTTGCCAAGTAACTTCAATACTCATCATCAAATCAGCAATATTTACCATTGAATAAATTTCAAACCATATCCGTAAATCGGAAATACTTAATGGTTTATTTTGGTGACGTCAAAATCGCTTAATCTGTACTGTTATTTAGATATAAAAATATTTAATCTAATTGCTATGTTTGAAGTAGTAAAATAAAGAATAACGCAAGTAGAGGTCGGGTTTCGAATACGGGTTGTGCGTCGCTGCTGGTTCAATATCAGCGATTCTAGGTCAGTGGGTCACCATGCCGACGCGGGCACGGGCGCGGGGCGCTCCCCGCTTCACCGCACGCTTGCAATTAAACTTGCTCTTCATACGAAAACATTTCAAAATTACGTTACGCATACTCTGCATGCCGATTATGCCTAGTCATCTTCATTCATTTAGGACACACAACGAAAACTACAAATTCAAAGGCTCAGAAAAAGTGAAAACGGCTTATTCAATTATCTCGATCTGATTAATTAATTTAAATTTGCGTTGGAATTCGGTTTCCTTCCTTCTCACGGTCTGCTCTATTCCATTGTTAGCATACTTGTAATTTGACCTGTATGTTCAAGATCACACTAAAACATTAATCGTCGTTTAGCGCCGACGACGACGCCGACGCCGGCATACAAATGTGGATAATATTGCGTAGTCGTAACTGTAGACTTGTGACACTCGCCCACGTAAGTAACGGTCGCGGGGTGTTACTGTTATCTCAAACCCGAAAACGAGTTATTTTGCGTTGCTGAGTCAACCGGCGATGCCGTTGATGACGCTGAAAGCCAATTGTGATGTATCCAGACCTAAGGATTGTAAATAAGGAGTCAAGAAAACTAAGTTGACACGGCATTCAT
Organism: Orthosia gothica; assembly: GCA_949775005.1. NCBI lineage: Eukaryota > Metazoa > Arthropoda > Insecta > Lepidoptera > Noctuidae > Orthosia > Orthosia gothica. Next base: position 17,870,655 of record OX459048.1, on the reverse strand, counting down.
TTTCTACCGATTTTCCATGCTCGATATCTTGCCAATTCAAGGTGCAGATGTGTTCTGATTCAAACGACAAAGTATCGAGAATCACACCTTGTTCTGTGCTAGCTGTTTAGATAAGAGACATAAATCATGCAGCTATTCCAAGGCGAATGCAATGAGGTCACTCACAAAGGGCCGGCCTTAGCTTCGCTGCTCGATCGTAGGAGGACCAATATTTATAGCAAAACAAAAATGTAACATCGAACATAAAAAAAAAGATCTCTGAATCAGATCATATATTGTAAAAAAACATCACAATATTCTGGAATTTCACAGTCCATAACGTTGACAACTAGATGGAACAGAAACAACATTTAAGTACGCAACGGTTTTCTGACAACATTAAATGGTCAATCATCTCTGTTTCGGCGCGAATTTGGGTCGAATACATTAGCCAAACTATTTTATCACCAAGCAGGGGAACTATCATGACAAGCGCTTATTAATATGTCAAGGATATATATTTAAAGCTGTTTTTAATTAGAAACAATTGTGTTTTTATAACACCAGTTTTTGGATTTTAATAAATACTTGCCTCTTGAAATCTTTTGGGTTTTAATTTATCAATAATTATATTAATCCAGATTGCGCTATTAAGAAATAGCTACCTAGCTAGGTAGTACCTACATCATTTAAAATTGTGAGGTGTGAAGAAATTAAGATTAAGACATTGATTGAGATATTGATAGTGTATGAGGATTGATTTAGAATCACAGTTTTTAACACCCTAACTTTATTTATAAAAATTATTAGATATTGGTATCTGCCGTTGTAAAATATGGTCAGCGATTTGAGGTGAATTTTGATTTGTAAACGTAGGTAATTGCGTATACAAAACTGTTCAATATATCAAATACTGGGCAAATGTGTTATATCTCAGTATAAAACATGATTAGTTGCATTACTGAAGCATTAGTGATATAAAAGTGAGCGGGCAAGGCAATATTAACTACTTACTAGTAGTTATCATGCATAACATCAACGCAGCGCGGCAGTGGACGCTCGCGAAATAAATATTAAACCAGTTATAAAATAAGATTAAACACGCAACAGGTTGGAACTGCGTAGATAAATATTCAAAGTAAATTTGAAATAAGTGTCCATTGTATGTTTTATGACACGTCCGGCCCGTGGCCTAAATCGGGCCCAGCACCTTAAGTAAGCTATCAGTCTCTCAGCATTCTGTGGCGTCTTGTACTAACAAATCTCTATCGCAGTTATCTTATCAACCTTGATTTATTTAGAAACCGTGTCACGACTTCACGAGACGATGTTACAACCGTGAAATTAAAAGAATAGATATTTTGTTAGTTAATGTGATGTTTTGACATGCAAAACATAGCATATCATTTCAGTGATCCATTATTTTACTTTTAAGCCATGAACTACCTTAAACTACACCATCTAGGTGTAGTTTTAGACCCAGTTACAAATCTTCACGTTTTGTGGTGAGATTACCTATGCTCAGAGCGCCGGCGCAATGGGCGGGTAGTTTTCTCTTCCCTTGGTTTTACCTATGCTCAGAGCGCCGGCGCAAAGGGCGGGTAGTTTTCTCTTCCCTTGGTTTTACCTATGCTCAGAGCGCCGGCGCAAAGGGCGGGTAGTTTTCTCTTCCCTTGGTTTCTGCACCAAGGCCTAAATTGTAGTTCTGCTTACGCTTTCAACGATAAAACCTCATGAGGTATGACTGGAAAATCATTAAGAAGAACATCTTGATAGAGATTCAGCATGTATATTCGTTGTTCTGTTTTATTTGCGGCAGATTAAAGTAAGTTAGATTATCATGATCGAAGATTTTACGGACCTTCATATATTAGTATTACCAATTGGTATTTGGTTGATAAATAAACACGTTACCAATAAGTCACGTTAGGAAAATATAAACAGAGTACGGTTTGTATAGTTGAGTGAAATTTGCGTCGAGCACGCGACGGCTCCACGCAACGGTAAGCGCCATGAGCATAAGTGTCTTCGTTCCATCGAAAAAAATCTTAACGGGACTGGAGAATCTGGAAAACGCGTTTATAATACGCTTTTGAATCATAACTACTTTCGCTGGCTATATAAGTTATGCGATATTAATTACATTGTTGGCAAGTTATTACTGCCTGCCACCCCGGGCCGGACTCGTTTATATTGTTCGGACACGCGCGGTAGCTTCATAGCTTGCCGTTTCAATATATTTATCTATAGTACATGCAACTCTATGCTAATGTAAATTCCACTCAGTAGTAATAATTCATTAAGCACTCTTCAAATCAACTCACATATTATGGTTGAGTAACCCATCATTGAAAGGTGAGGTAGAGAAATCAATTCGTACAAAATTGAATACCATTCAATAGATTATGATTATAGGTTTGATTGATTCTATGGCAAAGAACGCACTATTGTAGGCTGCAAAAGTTGGTGCCTAAAACTTTTATCGAACGTGACCGAAACGAAATTAATCAGTTATCTTAGGGTTTAATTCTTTTAATTGAAAGTAACACATACTGTAACTTTGTTGGTTTTTGTTAAAGTAAGTTGCATAATTATTTTAAAGAATACGGTGCTCATACAGCTAACAGGTGTAACAATAGCTTAAGTAGTTCATGGTACAAATAAAGTGAATCTGAAACTGTCACTGTACATGGACAATGCAGGTGCGAGCAGCACTTTCACACTCGCTGCGGTCGCAGAGTGTGGAGAGCGTCACTCGCTGGTAGACGACGCCTGCGCCGCCGGCCGCGCCGGCTCTACTCATTGCTCACTTCGGACCGTTAACGACCTCCGCAAACGAAAGGCGTTCCGCCGGTTACCGATACTGGGGCAATCGTTTTAAATACAGATTACGTAAGTTTCATGTATCAATTCAGATGCAATGTTTTGTTATTTCTCTCCATAGAATATTCGAGACTTATTACGTCCTAGTTTCGACTACGACGCGCGACGGACAAAAAAGTCGTGTTTGTAAATCCAAACAATTCGGGTAGCCATTAACTGCTATTTGTGTTCCACTTAACGGCGGACAAGCTTGTGGTAAGGTTAGCTGATGTTGGGCCGCCATCGCCACCGGCTAACGGTACGGCCGCCGGCGCCGCGCGCACGTGAAAATAATTCTTGACGCGATTTTGTAACGAATACCGCTACTCGGTTCCGGGCCTGCCGGTGACCTTATTTCTCAGCCGAGCACTCTTTATTTTTATATCTTATTGCCTGACGTTATGATGGTGTAGCCGCTTTCGACCGTTTTACCTATATACAAGCATGGTATGATGGAATAGAGCTAGGTGATACTTCAATATTGTAACACATCATTATTATGTAATTCTTAATAATAATAGGAGATCTACGCATTTAAAGTAAACGACTTAATATGCAGTTATTTATTCATTACGTAATTCCCCTGTCCGGGTTTGCCGGTAAAATAATAGTTGTTTACGAACATGAATGCGGCGGTGAGTCAGCGAGAGGTTTTGTTTAATCGTGTGTCGGTTCTGTACATATAGAGCAGGTTTGTCAGTACTCAGTGCTGACGCTTATGAGCGCACAGAGCGGCACCTGGGGAATACCGCGCGTCACTTCTTTGATAAATCGACTGTTGCTGTAATTGGAGGTTTTTCAATAATTCCTATCTCATTTTGGGTTTCTCCTGCATTTCTACGCCGCGCCGTGTAAAAAATAAGCATATGAGTGCTGCCGTTCGATCGCGTGTTATCTATCAACTTGTTTTCATGAAGTGCGCTGCTCTATCTAGCGTGGGGTGACGCAAAAGCTGTTTGATATGCCTACATGGCTATATTAATGGCTCAATACACCGGCATTCGAACTAGTAAACAAGTGCGTATCGCGCCGTTTACTTTACGTTCTTTGTTGTGAGATTGTTTATGTAGTTGTTTAACAATTATTTTGGTATAAAATTAAAGATATTCTTGTTCGTAATTGAGTGTTGTTTCATAGAATATTGTAAGATGTTAAGGTAGTTGTTTACACGTTACGAATAGATAAATAATGATGGCTAGTAAACATGGCATCATCTCTATGAATTAGCTAAAGTGGCGACCGGCAGCCGCGCGTCGCGCCGCGTCACGCTAGTATCGCGTGCTACGTCACAATCTACGCACAACGGCACAAGGCCTGCGCGCGCGCTCCTCGCTTCCTTATTGTTATTACTGTTGAAAATCACTGCGCCACTACTTTCTTGATCTTGTAAGAAAACGTTGAAAACAACTTGTTTTTCGCAACCTATCTAAACGATGCCAGTAAACATAAGTTAATGAGTAATCATTTGTAATTGCTTTACTTCGAACGTTCCCGTTATTGTTTCGCCCTAAATTCTTTGTTGTTTAAAGTTATTCTTATCTTACGACCCAAACTCATCTCGGAAGGTCTTTATTTAACTTTTACGAACTTGATTTCTGTAATTTCATAAGCATAAATTGAGTGCTTTATTTTATTATACTTAATGGAAATATAAAAATGAAGGTAATGCCAGCAAAACCTTTATCGAGCCTTGGCAAACAAATTAACGATGACGGTCAGATTAAAATATTGACTCAGGTCAACCGGCCAATTATCGGCTGTGTAAATTAAACATGAATTTAATATTGTGTACAAATTGTGGCCGGCGATAAGGCGGCCGAAGCTGATGACGCATGAGTCGCGCGCGCCGGCCCATACGCCGGCCGGCCGGCGTCGCTCGTCCGACACTAACTAGTAACTACGTATCTACTTTTAATCTGTGGCGAAGCGCCGCGGGACTTGATTATAGTAATCTTTGACTACCTGTTACATGGCGCGCACTAAACTTAGTGTAACGGTCCGACCAGCTTATAAAATTAAGCGCATGCGTGTTCTAACCAACGCGACGCCAAATACGTGCTACGCATTAACCCGTGCCGGACTGATTTCAACAAGTAACTGTAACAACGGCGACACGTGTACGTACTCTTTGTTTATCTAGTCGATAGTGCATAGTGCGCCGCGCGCCTGTGTGCGGCCGAGCTGCGTGTATTGGTGCCGTGACCCACTGCTTTATCTAATCTCTATGGTAGAATGATTAAAATGCATTTAGTATTTTCAATGATATGGCATCACCTTGCCAGTGCTGCCGAATATTTTATGATCGATAGTGTTATCTTTGCCCTTGATGTTAAGCTATTTTAATATCTGTATTGTTTCAATTTTAATACACAGTGCGCTTCTGTATCCCACTATTTACCTACCTACTCAACACAATTAGTACCTATTTTTCCTGTTTTGCCAAAGCATTAAACAGATCATTTTTATAATTTTGTGATCTATTACAATAATACAGCATTACATTATTATAATATTATGCGTGCTGTTCATAATGCATAGGAAAACTATTTAACCGATCTAATGGTAAACGTAGATTGGTAACAATAAATGATGTCATAGATTTCAATAATTGAATCATGACTTGTAACTCTGGGATGAGTAGATTAGTGAACAGTTATGCATTAGTTTACAGTCGAGAAGTGTGAGAGTGACCACTGGCTGGAGTGCCGGTAGAGTTGCGCTCGCGTGCATTGTCTGCCGCAATAGATAAGCTGCGTGGTTGCGCGTGCGACGCGCCCGGGTGCGCGGCTCTATGGAAGAAGGCGCGGGAGGCGTGCGGCGGCCGGCCGGTGCATCGTGCTCGTGCACCGCGCGCTGCACGTGGAGCGGGGTCAATAGCTCGCTCCACCACTCCACTCCAACTACTCTACAACTCCGCTCCGAACTGCATCAACTACAAATAACCGATCACTGTCCGCACGCACACTATCTAACGCTCCTATTATAAATAAATGCATATCCATAATATTGTCTACGCATGTGTTACCCCAAACTATAATACTTATTTTTTTAGGGTTTAGAAGAATTAATGTCTTTTTCAAAATTTTAAAATCTCGTTGATGTCTTTTGATAGAAAATTGTAATATTAGGGACTGATGTAGAGTCTAGATTTGATGTTTGATATCTATAACTTAAATATGGTGTTGAACCGGTTTTCATAGAATTGATTATGCTCTGCCGTCAGCCTATACTGATTAAATTAATTGTTTTCAAAACTTACCTCATTAGTGGGCGAGTGGACTTGGACGCGTAGTTCGTCTGTTTCATAGTCGTGGTGCTTGACGTCGGCGCGCACCTCTCTCCCGTTGTAGGTAAGGAAGACGCGTTGTCCCTCCTGCAGGCGCACGCCCGTCATGCCGCGGAAGCCGGGCCCGATCAGCTCGGCATCGCGGTACTCGCGGTTCTTCATCTTTGCGCCGTCAAAACGCACTGTGTAACGAGTGTTCGGAGTCAGGTTGATACAGTTATTGTTCTCCGGGAAGGGCGCCGGCGTCTTCACCGCCTGGATCATCCCCGAATAGTACAGTCCGTCATCACCCAGAGCCGCGACGCGCGTCCCGATGATGGAGCGCTTAGCGAGCCGCTTGCCCGTCGACATGATGCTGAGTCCTCACTCTACTAGTTAAACACTTGCGGCCTCACACCACTTGTCTGGTGGCCTAGAAAGTTCTAATCACACCTTCACTCAAAAATCTCAAACCGCCCGGCGTACGCGTTTCGCGGGATAACAACCACAGAATTTTGGGCAATTGACAGAATTTCGACGAGATTCGGCACGCTGAGCGCGGTCCGGCTCCTCAGTAGGCCGGGTCTGTTTGCGGCTCTCGCGTAGAAACATAATACGAGGGCAGGGTCCTCGAGGATCGGGACAAAGGAAAATCCTTTCGCGGTTTCAAACTTCGTAACCGAGCTCACAGCGGACGACCTCAATAAGCGCGGTTCGAACACGAACTGGCTCGACTGCGTGCGGCGCGCTGCCACCGGCGACACCGGCCGGCCGGCGAGCGGGAGCGGCGACCGCCCGTCTCGCTCCTTTGTTTTGATACTCAGCTGTTCGCGCGAGCGAGACGACCGAGTTAACGGGCGCGCGTCAGAGCTGGATGGGTGCTCGGCTGCGCGCTCTCTTCGCCCGGCTTCGGACGGACTCGCTTTTTTCAGCGGGCGGGCGGCATGCGGAGGGCAGCCGCCCACGGGCGACATTGAGGCGCGCCGGTTCGGTTCGCACGTGGAGCGCTAACGGGATTGCACAACGCACCGACGCCGCCCGTACCCACTGTCCGCGGACGCTTCATACGTGACACAGTTTCTATTCGGATTCGGGGTCGATTCAAATGTCAAGCAGATGCACCCACTTATGCAACGCAATTAACGTGACCAAACTACGACTACGCACAATTTTTTTATTGATTTCATTAATTCTACAATAATAACATATCCTGATACTGTGCGTACGAGTATCTGTTCGTAATTATAATTGCAAATGAAAACTTGCAAGACCTGTTACGCTTAGGTATCTAAGTAGATACATAAAACGTTTTAAATATTCAGTCTGTTCGAATATATACTAAACATACCCTTTTATTTAGCCGCATAGCAGTTCGCGTCAAAATGGAAAATGAAGTTTAGCTTAGTATTCTAAAAGAGTATCGATCATCGAAGTAGATGTGGACGAGCCCAAATCACGTGTTTAAATCACAACACAAAGATTATTTTCTTTGCTACACATACAGCAGCTAAACAGGATTAGACAAAAACTATTTGAAAGGTTGGTGGTAGCGCCATCTATTGAGCAAGTAAACCAAGCCACCAACCAACACAATAATATTATACTACATAAAGTAAGAATTCACGAATTTTCATCAAGTTCACTTTTGTTGCAAAAATAAACGCAAAAGTATTTTGTTTAAAACTTACGAGTAATAGGCCCTAGTGACCTACTTTCATCAAAACCTTGGCAAAAATAAAACCGCTGATTTGTTACTTAAGCTTGGTTCAAGGTCTCTTTAAAATAAACATCAAAATATTAAATTTTATAGAAATAAATTCCTAATGCAACTAAATCATCATTTCTCGTCTCATGTTTAGTTATGGCCGGCTAACTGGCGCGCACGGAGGCGTTACGTCATCAACCGAACTATTCCATGTGCCTACTTAAACTCTGTTTATCAAGTTTATGGTCACATTTGTTTACGTTATGATGTTCGGTGTAAACACATTTACGTAACTTTTGTCCCGGCAAACGAATCTCATGAATAGAGGTCACTCTTTATTTATCAAGTCCGTGAAAATTTGTCTCTGGTAAACAAACCCACACTGTCCGTAAGAATGGCGTAGAAACTGTTATTAATACATGTGTGAACAGTATTGTTTACTAACATTGTTGTTAACTGTTTAAAAACAAGTTTTCGTGTGATTTCTAACAATAATTTGACCAATTGTTAAGAAAACTGTTCTACAACTTTTCAAACTCGTTTACTAGGTAGCAGGTTGCTTACAACTGAATTAGCTGCAAGCAACTAAGATAAATAAACAAATAGTTGTTTATTTGCGTAAATATAAGTTCACTGAATAAAGGGGAATCTTTTTTATTGAAGGTTCCAAAGAGCCTTATGGTCTCCAAACATGTCCAGTGACCTAAATTTATATGTATGTTTATTTCATATATAAAAAAGTCCTCTGTGATATTTAATCATTAGCACTCTTGACACTGCATTTTCCTTTGCATCAAGTCTGTACCTACCGGCCAGCACCATTACTTTATAAATGAGCAGTAAATGTCTTACGACCTCATTATCTCCGAAGACGTGACTTGTGGCTGCTCCTAAACGTCATCCTAGAATCAATTCTTTGACAGGCAGTCTTTAGACATGTATAACTATTTAAGACACATGCAGCAACGATTGTTAGTGATTTTAAAAGACTTCCAAAAAGGAGGAGGTTATCTTTAGTATATTTTTTTTTTGTTACCTCGGCACTTGTTTCTGGGTGAAACGATTTTGATGATTCTTTTTTATTCGAAAGCTGGTGCTTGTAGTGTGGTCTCATTTAATTTCCATCAAGATCTGATGAAGGACTTTGGAGATATACATCAGAACTCTTCAAGAAATGATGGCAAATCTTTCAGGATAGCTGTAATCGCATTTCTGTTTATTGTTTACACCACTTCAGAACATAACATCACACTTGTACGCTATAAAGGGGTCTGCAGGTGTAAACAGTTCATCTTGGTATAATCCACCGGTTTTGTTTAAGTTTCATGTTATTGGGTTAATCTATTCTGGCTTCACTTTGGGCATTATTGGTTCCAAGCCTATATAACTGGTCCATTATGTACCACAACTAAAAAGTACAACAATAAAAAAAAAAAATATGCTAAATAAAGTTTTTTTAGCATGCCTACTCGTTTTATACTGTAACCTTAATTTGTAGTGTCTGAAGACATTCCCTCGATAGACATTTCGCTTATTTCTAATTACAACGAGCTGAGAATTTAAACCACACAGTGATAAATAAACAATTAACAAGGAAGTAAATGAGGTTTAATTAGTTATGATAATGACAGATTGTTTCGAACCTTGGCACAAAGGACTGGAAAATAATAATTTGTTTAGCCTTCTGCAAATGAAGCTTCATTGCCAATGCCAAGTGTTTTAAAATACTGCGATGTTCACGCCATACGCTTTGTTTTGAAAACGTGTATGATAGAATTGGGTTGTTGAATTTAAAAAAAATTACGATTTTTTTAATTTATTTCGAAACTTTACATAACTTAAATTATATTGTCGTTTCAAAAAACTCTTAAATATTTTTTTTCAATTTATTATATGCAATTGAAAATCGATAAAATTTGGAATAGAACCACGTGACTACAAACGGGCCACAATTGGTCGCCATGTTGGTGACGTCATAACGTTCAAGGAAATCATGATACTATAGTGTCAACTACACGTAGATTGACTAAAAATATCCGAAAATTAGTGCAAAAATATTAATAAACAACAAATTTTATTTAGTCATGTATGATAAAGGATTTATAAAGGCTAATGTCGATAATATACCCACCTGATGGACGAATTGGAAGTTTTGAGCTTAAATAAAGTAGTCGTAATAAATAATACGTGAGAGTGGACCGGTGTTAGATAATGTTGTTTACCAGGTACCTACATTAGAAAACATAATTGTAATAATGTAATCGTTTTTACATATAGGTAGGTGATATGGGTGTAAAATAAAAAGTATACAAACACGATTGGCGCGAAACTTTGACTTTGGTTAACAAAAAACTTCATTAGATACCACTAAATATGATACACATACACATAAAATTTTTGGTAATTCCCATTATTTACATATCCCTTAATAGAGGAGCTCGTGGCTAAATAATAACAGCCGCACTGTTCGATCATCAAGGTTAAGCAACGCTTGACGAGGTCGGTCCGTGGATGGGTGACCATTTCAACATACCGTGTCTCCTCCGTGCCTTGGAAAGCACATTAAGCCGTTGGTCCCGGCTGTCATTTGAAGATCTTTGACAGTCGTTACGGGTAGACAGAAGCTTGAGATCTGACACCAGTCTTGCCGAAGGGGTACCGTGTTACCCAGTTACTGGGTTAAAGGCTAGGCAGATTGACAATATCCCTTAGTAATATTGAACACTAATGTCTATATTATATATTTACAAACACTAAAAAGTTTGTAGAACAGAAACGTAAAAATATTAACTTGGTACTTAGATTTTCGTTACAGTAATTCTTCAGTAAATATCTCTTAAATACGTCGATCGATTCTCACAATTCAAACAGAAATGTTAGTTTTACGCCTATAACTGTCATTTAAGTATAAAATAATGAATATATCACCATAAACAAAAAATCATATTTTCAAGTTACGTAATTATACAACAATGGCAACTTTGCTCGAAAGTTCCCATAAAAAATTACTATTATCAGTCTTTAATGATCAAAGTAAGAATTTAATACGAATCTAATACTAAATTAGAACAAGATAACAACAGAGTTAACACATTATAATTGGAATCTAGTTAGACATAGAACATTGCTTAAATTTAGTAGATTGCTAGGTACTAGGCTATTGCGCGAAACACATATAATTGGGATCTTTTAACTTATATGGTTCGATATTTATGGTCAATATATTCGATATTCATCAATATATTGACGATGATAACAAGATTGAATCGGTTAAAAGTCAAAACAATGTATCAGCTATGTGCTACAATGAGTAGAAATGAACGTTGTGACGTCACACGGGCTCGGATTTGTTCGGCAAACTATCGGGGTGTTTTCGGTACTGGATTCAAAAATATATTTTCAATTGTATTTTACTTTGTAATTACAGTGAAAAAAAAAAAAAAAAAAATAGTTTTGTACGGAAACTTATATATGATCTTTTCATTTTTTACAAAAAAAAAATTGGTTCAACAAACCAATTGTTACAAAACGTTCGTTTTATCCGAGTACCTATATGGAGTATGTCTCCTTGTATCGTGGCTCTACATTTCTGTCAAGGTCTATCCACACATATCAGGGCCGTGCCCGGGACATGACAGGGCCGGGCGCAGGCATTGAAGCTTCGTCACTGGCCCGTGCACGTGCGCGTGCACGTGTGTGAACGTGTTCATATAAAATGTACACACCTATATTTTTTTGAGCCCCTGACGCGGCCCGGTCCGTCCACGTCCCTGGCACGGCCCTGTTAAGTGTTGGTAGACCATAATACCTACTTCATTTTAATTACCCGACTGCCGAAGGAGGGTAATGTGTTTTTCAGTCTATGTATGTATGTATGTTTGTTCCTATATGTCGTTCTAGAGACCAAACGCGTTGGCCGATTTTGATGATTATTACGTCAATCGATTCGTCTTAACCTTGCGAGAGTCACTGGCTACATTCAAATTGGAAATACAAAAAATGGCGGATTATGGGCGCCATTTTGTTGGGGGGAAAAAAAAACTTCTAAACCCATCGTGTGGGGTATCAAAATAAAGCGTTTTAAGAGATGATTTCAAAAATATATAATACTTATATTTACTTTATATGTACCAAATTCGAAAAAAAAACTATTTTTTTTTGAATAAATAAAGTTAATTTAAAAATCTAAAAACCCGCCTGCTTAAAAAGCGAACTAAAAAGACGTAAAGAAGGAGAAAATCATGTTGTGCAGTCGGAGGATACATCTGGTTTTGGTCAGCCAACTCGCGAATATAATCTCCGACTGCACAACTTGATTTTCTCGTCTTTGTTTACGTCGTTTTAGTTCGCTTTTTAAGCAGTCGGGTTTTAAGATCTTTTTATTCTACCCGCGTCTACGTCTTGGCAGCATTAGTAATCCGAATATCTTATTTTAATTTTAATAATTAGCAAATTTCTTAATAATATTGTAATTTTGTCTTACTTGAGAAATTATAGGTTCACCACACAAACTTCCACCTTTCCACCCCGTTAGGGGCTCTGCCCAGGGTCTCAAACTATCTACGTATATGTTCAACGGGTTAAGCGTGAAAACGTAACAGACGGATAGAGTTACTTACGCATGAATTATTCATATGTATGGATAAGGATATATATTTTTCCTATAGTTAATCAATTATTCGGAAACTATGTGCATACATAGTATTGTTATACAGTTAATATTTTAATACCTAAAGTTCAGATAACAAAATATCGTTGCATTATTTTGGTACGCTTACGTACTCCACTATCCAATGTTATTCTCCTATAATTTTCCATTTGCCGCAATAATTGTAGAATTACGTACGAAGTACGTGTTTTAAATGAAAATAAATCACGTTTGATAGCGACATACGTATGTAAGCGCATAGGCACGTAAGTATAGACTTCATGCTTCTAGAAAGTTAGAAGAATGTGTACAGACTTGAGGGACGTTAAAGAATAAAAGCAATTGAACATAGTGGTAGGAAGGGGTGGGATGCTGGACTTTAGTTGCAATATAAACTACCCTTTAAAGGTTATGGAAGCTGTGGGCGGTTCTGACGCAATGCCTGCGTGGGCAGTACAGTAGTTAGACCTTGGTTCATTTAAAGTCAGGAATCTTTGTTTGGATAGCCCACTTACAATTCCGACGCTTAAATCATTTACCCTCATGGCTAAATAATAAATACCACAAATGTCGATCTTCTAGGTTAAGCAACGCTTACTCTGGTCGTTACAGGGATGGGTGACCATCTTAACATACCGACACTGACTCTGTTATGGGCAGACACCAGTCTAAGAAAAGGGTCTCGTGTGATTAAACTATACCCTGTTTGTTTTGACCTTTATAACTCAGTAACTGGATACAGTTACTGGGTTGTAAAGGTCGGATAGGCGGTTACATAGGCGGTTTGCATTTATAGATCACATTAAAATAGTCGGCGAAAAAGCAAAAAAAAATTTTGCCTTAACGAGAATATCTAAATCTACGTGGGGTCTGTCTTTTTTAACTTTAAAAACTATTTATGGGGCTACTTACTTGGGTTGTATATGCTATGGGGCGCCTGTTTGGGCTGATAGGGCCACCATAGGGGCGGTACGACGTAAATTACTTCAAAGTCAGCGTTTGGCTTTGATATTCTTATGCAAAGCATACAGGACGGTTAGTACTGAGGCCTTACCGATACTTGCTGGTGTACTTCCGGTCGACCTTGAAGTGCAGCGACGTGCTGCAATGTACTATTCCGCACGAGAGACCGCGGACGCGAACTTTTTAACGCGGAGTGACCGTGAGAAAATCTCTAGATTATTTAAACCACCTATTGACGTCTGGGAGGAACTTTTATCCGAATGGCAATGTAGGTGGGATAATTCTATCAAGGGCCGACACCTCCACCAATTCTTTCCATCCGTTCGCGTGCGGCTGGCCAGCACGTGGCTGGAAGTGGATCACTGTGTTGCCCAATTTCTCACGGGACATGGTAACTTTAAAAGTAAATTATTTTCTTTCAAGCTCGTTGCCTCGCCTTTATGTCAGTGTTCTACATCTGACTGCGAATATGTACAATCTGCACATCATATCTTATGGGAGTGTATTCTTTGGCAGAATGAACGTAATATTATGTTGAATAATGTACAGGCTGCATCAGGAGTTGTTTACTATACGGACCTTGTGGAAACTAGAACAAATTTCCGTGCGTTCAAGCGTTTTTGCCATACCTATTATTGGAACCAAATATAACAAACAGCTCACAATGTTAGGACCCATTAATATGTATTAATGCTAATTTTTTATCAGTGGTGCTAGGCAACTGGGCTTATCCCAGTTGTATATGACCCTTTGTGCCTATTGGCCTTGTTTGTTCTGTCTCCTGCTTGATATGGAGGGAAGTGGAAATTTACATTTTTCCTACTCCTCCGTTATTCTTTTCTGATTAATTTCGTTGCGGGATTGCAAAAAATTTTGACTTCGTCTTAATTGACAAAAAATAAAACTCTATATGCTATGAATTAATCAATTCTTTATTTGCACCCAGAAATTCTTACAGCAATCCTAATATGTATTTACAGTTTATGTTGTATTTAAATAAAAGCCGCACGGGTCGATCTTCAAGGTTAAGCAAAGCTTGACGAGGTCGGTCCGTGGATGGGTGACCATTTCAACAAAGCGAGTTTCCTCCGTGCCTCGGAAAGCACGTTAAGCCGTTGGTCTCGGCTGTCACTTGAAGATCATTGACAGTCGTTACGGGTAGTCAGAAGCCTGAGATCTGACACCAGTCTTGCCAAGTTACTGGGTTGTGGAGATCAGATAGGCAGTCGCTCCATGTAAAACACTGGTACTCAGCTGAATCCGGTTAGACTGGCAGCCGACCCCAACATAGTTGGGAAAAAGGCTAGGCAGATGATGTTGTATTTAAATAAAAGTAGGTGTTGGTGTCATTTCTGCTGTTTCAAATTACCTAGATTCTAAATACTCATTTTAGCGTGCCCAAAATATTTAGTCGTGTGCCACCACATGCACGCGTACCATAGGTTCGCCATCCCTGATTGATGCAGATTCTATAATGGTAGGATAAGGTGATAAGATTCTATAGTATTATGCTTTAGGACCTAGAGCATAATACCATTATAGAATCTTGGTTAGTTGCGTCAACTTTTTTTAAAACTTGCCATAGGTGTCAGTACTATTTTTATACACCACGATGAGTAGTGTGAAAGTAAAAATCTTTCAAAATTTTAGGGGTAAAATGAGTTAATTTCTGTGTAAAAGCTACAAGTATTCTGGTATTTTAAGGGTTGTGGTGGATAGCAGTGCAACTTAGGTTGCCGGTACAAAAAAAAACAATAAACATTTGAAAAATTGTGGTTGTGGGTGTTATGGTAGTTAAAAATACCATTAGGGGTGCCGATTTTCGAAGTTTATTTTTATTTTTTGCAATTTCAAAAATGATTCAAATATTTTTTTTTCTCGAGTAGTCGTGAGCAGGTCCACCCTCTGGAATTTTGGGACTGTCTTATTTTCTTAGAACTTATTTAGACCCTAATACGAAATACGAATTCATATTTGGCGGCATTTTAAGCATTCACGCAATCATATGTAATGATGTAGGTAAGATTATATTGTTACCATTATCTTATCTAGTTAAAACAATTTCTTCACAAAACATAATACTGCAGCGATGCGTTTAATGAACAAAACTATATTACATAAGTTAAGAAGTTTTCAGACTATGTCGATGATAAATGAGTGCATTGCAAATATTATTACCTATCTGTAATATTATGATTCAAGTGGAATTACCATTACCTACTATAATTTTTTACAGTGACCTTTCTTTTTAAAGATACCTAACTACTTGCTTTCTCAGCGACCTTTCTGATGGCTCAATGCGATTTGATCACACTGATTATCAAATTTTACTAAGCAAAGTTGGAAGTACGTTCATATAGACGCAACGCAATGCAAGCAATTTGTACTTGAAATTTTCTTCTATATACTTTAAAAAAAAAAGACAAAAGATATTTATTTCAACTGGGCCACCAAGCGGCACTTTTGAATGTCACAATTTAAATTTACATGGAATAAAAGTTGATTCTACCGTGCATTCGGAAAGTAGCTTGTTATGGAGAAGAATGCACAAGAAACTCCATACTTTTTAAATTAACATGGAATAAAAGTTGATTCTACCGTGCATTCGGAAAGTAGCTTGTAGAGATCCTTATGAAAATTGCAATAATGTAACCCTAAGTAGCGCAAAATTTTGCTCACAAAATTCCTACTTTGGCGTGTGCTGAGTAAACTATTTATGATACATAAAAATAATGTGGTACATGATTAAAGTTCTCATTATTACCTACAAAAAAGTCTGTGGGAGAATGTAGCCAACTATCATGGTTAAGTCACAATAGTAGCTTTTATGTTCTAAATTTTAATTAGATCGCTGCCACCGCCCGGTAGGAACAAAAGTTATGTTTACATTCGTATTGTAGTATTAATTCTTATTCAAATAAATAGTTTAACAATTTGGTAGGTAGGGTAAGTTAGGTAGGTAGGTAGGTAGGGTAGGGTAGGTGGATAGGATAGGTAGGTAGCCAGTTGACGGAAGCGAAGCTGCGGGGGTTAGCTAGTAGTAAATACAGGCGCGATTTCGTCTATCGACGCTATTTAAGGCGGTACCCCGAGCAAAACGCCGCGCTAGCCGTTTTTTGTGCTGTTTTTAAGAGCTATCTACTCGTTATTAAAAAAGAAATATCAAATAATAAAAATATATTAAATTTGTACATAATATTGATTCCAAAATGGTAGATTTAGTTTTTTTTTAAATGTTGTATATACTTCACTAATCTACTTCCAAAAAAACATAAAAATGAGAAATAATTATTGGTATTATGCATCTCCTCGTAAAGTGTTCATTGATTATTTTTTGTACTAACACTAATGGATAGACAATTTAATAACGAACATTTTTGTAGAATTATTTTTTTCAAAAGACCAAAATTCGATTTTATAAAGATTTTATTCTAAAATCTGGGCGTATTCACTACTATAATTCATGCGCCACCAGTGCCGCTAGACCAATAGGAACGCTCATATCTCATGCCGATTTTTTGGTCAGGGTACCGTCTTAAATTGTGTCTTGCCATCAGGAAGATTCCTATAGATACTTGATTGCATGATTATGTACCTACCTACGTGTGTTGTTGCTTGCTCGTTCTCAAAAGTATTTGTTTGCTTGCATTTTTGTTAACCTACTCACCTACTCGCTTTTTAGCGCGTGTTTTAAATTACTTGTCTGCTTAGTTATAGGTGTACCAGAATCTCATGGCATTTTTTATTTTTTTTAAATTGTGATTTTCATATGGCAATGTCAATTGTCACCTGTCGAATCAAAGTACTTGATGTGTCAACCGCTGCTGAAATTTTTTGATATTATCTTGAAAGTTTGTTATTTTTGTGAAAATGTCGTAAAACCCAATTCGATCTCATGCGAGACATATTGTTTTCAATGTGTATCATAAAATAAGGGAAGAAGAAGGCGTAAATCAAACTCAATCTTTGATTTTAAAGTGCGTCGTAGAGTGGACCGGTAAGTTGGACTGACTTGTTTTGATACTTTTAGTTTAATTTATATTTTCTTACTCAATTTTAATTTCATTCCATTACTATTATACGGTAAATCGTAGGTGAGGGCACATCGATTGATGGTCGGAAGGAAATGCCAACAGTAATGAAACCGTTACTAATTCTTAGACAAGATATTGATTTCAACGGAGGTTGAGAATCTTTTAGGTAAGAAAAATATTAAGTAATAATCTGTGCCCTGCAGTGCGACGTATATAGACTGATGATGATGAACGATTAAGCTCTATGTAACATGATTAATTTTATAATTTTTTTCTAGACTTCTACATACAGAGATTGGTTTTGAATTTGTTAAATGTCAATGAAAAAGAACCATTTTGATGGAGAGAGATGATATAAAACTACAAAGATACAAGTTTTTGAAATGCCAGTGGAGTTCTTGGAATCGTATTCTAATTCTGAATGAGGTGTCAAGTTATAAATATAATTTAAATGATATATAATAAATTATTACATAAATTAATATACAATTCATTTATTTTTCATGACATATTTTCCTATGTTAAGAACCCGATGTATACCAACATTCTTCATACACACCTATAATACTCACAGCGTATCCTTGTGTCTCTGAATTGGTTGCAAGACCCTGCGCAGTAGCTATTTTTATGTCAATGTTGAAGGTGAAGATAGCATTGTATAACTGTCTCTTTCACTCGCTTATGTATGTCACATAAGCTTACGGAGTTTCTTGTGCATTCTTCTCCATAACAAGCTACTTTCCGAATGCACGGTAGAATCAACTTTTATTCCATGTAAATTTAAATTGTGACATTCAAAAGTGCCGCTTGGTGGCCCAGTTGAAATAAATATCTTTTGTCTTTTGACTTTTTTGTCATCGTCCTATCTCGCTTACTCTATGCAGTATACTCGATGACAAACTGTTTCTTACGCAATGGTTGGCAGGAACAAGTTCAAAGACACAAAGATCCGTTGTGACTACTATAATATAGGTACCTCATGTTCATTAATACTAAAGACATAAATAAAAATTAAACAGTATCAAGATCGTTTGATCCAATTTCCCCAGTATTGCATACAACAAATTTTTATTTCCCTTTTTGCCATGAGATTCTGGTAGACCTATATTAGCTTTCTTGCTTGCTTTTTATTATTATGCTAGCTAGCTTGCATAAACACTTTTTTTTTTTGCTTACTTATTCGTTTTCTTTCGTGCATGCTTATTTAATTCTTTCTTTTTACAGGATTATTCACCTGTTGTGACTATGCAAGCTTGCATGTGAGCTTATGCATGCTTGCGCAGTATCAGTGTACATTTAATTGCTTTTCTATTAAGCTTGGAGATCAAATATTATTAGAGTTGCCGCGAATAGTGTTTATAGCGAATAGTCGAATACCGATTAATCGCCATTCACTTTGGCGAATAGTCGAATAACTCGACATTACTATTCGACATAAAAAAAAACATTAAACACATTAAAAATATTTCTAATTTCTTCTAAGGTTGTGAGAAAAGAAAACAATAAAGTTAAAGAAATCTGTTTCATGTTATACATACCTACATATATGTAGTAAATTTAATTTTCCATTTTTAAATGCTGGCAACCCTTTTCTTGTACAAGTCTTTCTCTTTAGTTTACGGGGAATACCCCGTTTTGTATAACCCAGCGATTATTATTGTAGGGGATTTCCCGCTCAATCAATACGCTTGTGTTTAGGATAGGCGGCACGCATTTGTTAATTGATTTTCGACATCGGTTGACGTTTTTTTTATTTATACCCGACTGCCGAAGGAGGGTAATGTGTTTATCAGTCTATGTATGTATGTAAGTATGTATGTATGTATGTTTGTTCCTATATGGCGTTCCAGAGACCAAACGCGTTGGCCGATTTTGATGATTCATACGTCAATCCGACATCCGTCTTAACCCTGCGAGTGTCATAGGCTACATTAAAATTGGATAATAGAAAAATGGCGGATTTTGGGTGCCATATTGTGAGGGCTCAATTTTTTTTTCATCTATTGGGGTATCAAAATAAAGGGTTTTAAGAGGTGATTTCATAAATATATAACACTTATATGTTTAAATGTATCTAATTCGAAAAAAACTAACTAAAAAGTTACAAATAAATAACTTAATTCAAAAAATAAAAAAACCCGACTGCTTCAAAAGCGAACTAAAAAGTCGTAAACAAGGAAAAAATCATGCTTTGCAGGCGGAGGATAGGTACACCAGATTTTGGTCAGCCAGCCCGCGAATATGTATCCTCCGACTGCACAGCATGATTTTTTCCTTGTTTACGACTTTTTAGTTCGCTTTTGAAGCAGTCGGGTTTTTTGATTTTTTGAATTATATTTTTTTATTTCTATACTTATTTGAAAATTGCTATTGAATTAAAGACTTGATGAATACTTAATTAGTTAAAGTCTTGCTTAAAAAGAAGAACAATCATGCCAAACCCAGGATAAAAATCTCATGTTTGGCTACATTTTGAAAAGGAAGAGAACAGTGCAAAATATGTTTTGTGTGGTGTAAAAATAAGTAGAGCAGCAAAAAAAGCAGGAACAACGGCTTTGCAGAATCATTTGAAATTCAAACACCCAGGTTAGTTTTTTTTAACCTATACTATTTATTTTACCGTTACTAAGTAATAAAAAATAAGAACGTTATATAATATAATATTTGTTTAAAAAGTTATTTAAATTTATGAAGTATAGTATAATTGTACTATTGTGAGTTTTGTAGCACATTATTTAAATAATTGCCGCTACCTACGTTCCTGATTAAAGGTTCTTTTCTTTGTTCGCAGATGAGTATTGTACAATTTATGGAAGCTCAAGTAGTCATGTTCAACATAATTCTCCCGCAGAATCATCTTCAAGTACCGCCTCATCCACCCAGTTGCCCAGTCAGCCTTTGGTGCAACAGTCACTGCAACAACTACTTGAAAAAAAAAAGCTTTGGGATATCAACGATAGCCGAGCAAAAAGATATCACTACTTGATTGGTGAAATGATCGCTGTTGACAACGAGCCACTTTCCATCGTCGATCATCATGTGGGCTTTAAACGTCTTATTGATAATGCTTTGCCGCAATACACCATTCCTGGCAAGACATTTTTTACCGAGAAAATAATTCCAGACATGTATGAGAGAGTGGTTAGCAAACTAAAAAACGAGTTAGAAAGGGCTGAAGCTATAGCATTCACTAGCGATCTTTGGACATTTTCTGTAAATAATGCTGCATTTCTGAGTTTCACCGGACACTGGATATCAGAAAACTTTAAACTGAATCATGCCGTACTAAACATGGTGCATTTTCCTGAATCACACACATCAGAAAATATCAAAAGAGAACTGTTACAGTGTGTAACGAAATGGGACATGCCCATCACTAAAATTCAAGCGATTGTTCACGATAATGGGGCGAATATGGTTAAAGGAGTTAAGGCAACTCTACTTCCTTCACAACGTTGCTTCATACATACTCTCCAGCTGGTGATAAATAATGCATTAGATAACAGTTCTCCAATAAAAGAAACTCTTACTAGTGCCCGCCGCATAGTGACACATTTTAATCATTCAGGATATACAAAACTTGAAAGTATTCAATCTGAGCTCGGACTTCCTAACCTTAAACTGATTCAAGATATTCAAACTCGCTGGAAGTCAACATATTACTTACTGAAGCGTCTATCTGAACAAAAAGAGCAATTTCGGTGTATATTTTAGAATCACATCACATCACATCAACAGCCTATTAATGTTCCCACTGCTGGGACACAGGCCTCCTCTCTGTGAGAGGGAATGGGCCGTAATCCACCACGCGGGCCCAGTGCGGGTTGGTGAATGTCACATGTCTTCGAATTTTTGGTTCTAGGACATGCCGGTTTCCTCACGATGTTTTCCTTCACCGGTTTGAGAGCAGTGGTGAAGAAATAATTTACACAAAGTAAAGCGCCTGCCTGGGTTCGAACCCACGACCTACAACTTGTAAGTCGCGGCCGATACCACTGGGCCACCACTGCTGCTCTCGTTTAGAATCAAGGAGCGTGAATTTTGAAAATGTGACCAGTGAACATTGGGAGGTTATAGAACATCTGTTAAAGCTCTTAAAACCTTTCGAAGAGATAACAAAAATCACGAGTTCCACATATGCACCCATATCAGATGTGATACCTAGCACTGTTTCATTAATCAGATACCTAATGAAAGATGCGCTGATTCAACAAACTGCACACGTTGATGATTTTAGAAAGGCGTTGATAGAAAATATGGAAGCCCGTTTTAACTTGGATGATCTATGCTTTACGAAGACATATTACTTGTCGACATTTTTAGACCCCCGCTACAAGAACTTTTACTTTGACGCTACCTAAGTTGAACGGATCCGTAGAGCTGCGCTCAGAGAAGGTCTTAGGCTTTCTTCAGATGACGAAAATGATGATTCGGATCCAGAAACGGCATCCAAAAGGTCTCGTTTAGACAATGAAAGTGAGCATGATTCGGAAACTCATAAACTATTTTGGGCATGTTTTGAAGAATCATCTATAGAGCAACCTACTGAAGAGCAACCCAAGAATGCCACTGCTGAAGAAATCGCCGACTACATCGCATTAGCAAAGGCTGACAGAAAAATAAACCCATATGAATGGTGGGCTTTCAGTACCAATAAGAATAGATTTCCTATTTTAAGTAAGCTTGCTAAACGATACTTAATCACACCAGCAAGCTCTGTTTATTCAGAAAGACTATTTTCCGAGGCAGGTTTAATTTACGAGGAAAAACGAAACCGACTTGCTCCAGAACGTGCAGAAAAAAATGTTTTTTTGCACCACAATCTGCCTCTGTTGGATTTTAAAT
Organism: Orthosia gothica; assembly: GCA_949775005.1. Classification (NCBI taxonomy): domain Eukaryota; kingdom Metazoa; phylum Arthropoda; class Insecta; order Lepidoptera; family Noctuidae; genus Orthosia; species Orthosia gothica. Next base: position 17,848,354 of record OX459048.1, on the reverse strand, counting down.
ATTAATTAAAAAGCCTTACTAATTTAATTTTATGAATATGATAGGCACAGGCACATAATACAGATAATAATTGATATTGTGTATTGTTTTATTAAGGAAAATAATTTAAAAAATGATTATTTTTAACTCATTAGTTCTTTTGTTCGTTAAAAGTTTATTTTCGACGACTATTCGCCGAATACCGAATAATACTAGCTATTATTCGGTATACGACGAATGTCAAAAAAATGACGAGTAATGCCGAATACCGAATAATAGCGAGTATTCGCGGCAACTCTCATTATTATCACTATGTTAAGTTACCAAATAGTCGAATTATTTAATAACCAATTAGTATTACACAGTTTTATTAGTAGTATTACAGTTGATCATTGAAAGGTAAACTTTCAATGATCAACTGATAAAGCTAAGTTTTCCTGTCAATAGTATTTGTACAATTCCGTTTTAATTTGTATTTTATAGACGCACGATCGTACGTAAGCAATGGATATCGTATCTAATGTTTACTTAATATTATCCATTCTAAATAGTGGATGTTTAAAGGTTGAATCAATCAAAAAGTTATTGTTTTATTCCCTTAATACTTATTAATTCTGATTAATATGTGGTTTTACCAACTGGGTTAGTCGAGCATATTTATTAAACAAATAAACTTGAACGTCTTTAACACAGCTATGTGACCAATACAGTTAAAACATAAGAATTAAAATAAGTGTGACGTAAATCAACTTTTGTTGGCAATACCTCGTTTGATTTTATAGCAATTCATAAAAGTAAAACCACTTAAATGTTTTAAATTTTGTAACATAATTTTTATACGTCATATATGTGACCTCGATACTAATTATTGCTACATCACCTACCGTTGCTGGCGTTTGAGGCCTACGACACAAATCAAAACGTTAACTTTGGCCAACCGGACAGGGCATTTTGTTCAAGACTAAATTTCTTGAACAAATGGCGTGTCTAACTGTCCGAATGCTCATAAATAATCAAGGGAAATAATAAAAAAACAACTGGTAAGTTTCACCTACAAGGGGGAACAAGAAAGGATTTTATGGAAAACTTGGGGTAGGCCTTTATTTATTTGACAATTGCTTATTAATTAACCGACTTACAAAAAAAGGAGGAGGTTCTATGTTCGACTTTTTTTTTTTTTTTGTGTATGTTCATCGATATCTCTGTCAATTGTGGACCGATTTTGAAAATTCTTTTTTTGTTTGAAAGAGTATGTTTCGAAATTGGTCCCATTTTATTTTGGTGAAGGTCTGATGAAGAACTTCGGAGATACACAACAGAACTCTTCAATAAATAACGGCAGAACTCTCGGGATTGCTGCAATCGCATGTCTGTTTGTTGTTTATACCATTTCATAACATAACATCACGCCAGTACGCTCTAAAGTGGTACGCAGATCTCTTATTTCACCGGTTATGTTCAATTTTCATGTTATTCGGTTAATCTATTCTGGAGTTAAAGGGACCTTAATAAACAACTTGCTATTAGGTAGGTAAAACTAAAAAGGGAAAAATATAAAACTTTTTTGCAAAAAAATACTACCGACTTCCAAATGAAAAACTACAAAGTGAAAAATAACTTAACTTTTGGAAGTCGGTGTCCATATCGCAAAAAATGGTACCTACGTAAGACACCGACTTCCAAAAGTTAAGTTATTTTTCACTTTGTAGTTTTTCATTTGGAAGTCGGTAGTATTTTTTTGCAAAAAAGTTTTTTTTTAACAGGTAGGTACTTGTATTATAGCAGTCAGACGTGAGACAATATAAGCCAGCGATGGCGAAGCTTTTTAGGGTACCGTACCCAAAGGGTAAAAACGGGACCCTATTACTAAGACTGCGCGGTACGCCTGTCTGTCACCAGGCTGTATCTCATGAACCGTGATAGCTAGACAGTTGAAATTTTCACTGATAATGTATTTCTGTTGCAGCTATTATAACAACAAATACTAAAAACAGAATAAAATAAATATCTGAGTGGTGCTCCCATACAACAGACCATTGAGGTAATAATGTACTACGCACTACATATTATCTCAATGCAACAGACGTGATATTTTGCCGTTTTTTGCGATAATGGTACGGAACCCTTCATGCGCGAGTCCGACACGCTCTTGGCCGGTTTTTTGCTGACGTGCCATTTTTTATAAACTTTAATAATGATTTTACCATTGCGTGTAGGTATTTTAAAAAATCGTATCCTACTAAATGTGAGAGTTTGTGAGGATGGTTTGATGTTTGATACTCTGTCACGCGAAAACTACTGAGTGGATTTTGATGAAAATTTACAGTAATATAACTTATACATCAGAAAATAGGCTATCACACTAATATTATAAAGACGAAACTTGGAGAGTGTGTGTGTGTGTGTTTGTAATTTGTATGGTTGTTACTTCTTTACGCTCAAACTGCTGGACGGATCTGGATGAAATTTGGCACAGCGATTTTAATCAGGAATAGCACATAGGATACTTTTATCCCGGGAATATGTTCCCTCGGGATAATTTTCGACTATCACGCGAGCGAAGCCGCTGGCAGAAGCTAGTAATTTATAAAAATACTAGCGCACGCCTCGCGGTTTCACTCGCGTAGTTCCCATTCCCGTGGAAATACAGACCTAAAAAGTAGCCTATGTCACCCGGGGATAGTGTAGCTTCACAAAAGTGAAAGATTTTTTGAAATCGGTCCATTAGTTTTTAGTTACATACAAAATTACAATTATTTCCTCTTTATAATATTAGTATATCTGTCGCCCGCGGCTACCCTACCCTACCTACCCACCTCCCTACCCTACCTACATACCCTACCTTACCTACCTACCTACCTACCCTACTCTACCTATCTACCTACCCTACCCTACCTCCTCTACCCTACCTACATTTTTTTTTGTTCCTAAAGTTGCCCATGTCCTTCCTCAGGATGCTATCTATCCCCTTGCCAAATTGCATTGAATTCCGTGCAGTGGTTTAGGCGTGAAAAGGTAACAGACAGACACACAGAGTTACTTTGGAATTTATAATATTGGTATGGATGGTAAGATAGAAAGATTAGGGAAGTACTCATTCAGGGAAAACAAAATGTGTGATATCTTCTGTTTCATCATCATCATCATTTCAGGCGAAAGACGTCCAGGGCTGAAAATAGGCCTCCCCCAAGTGTCACCACATTGACCGGTCCCGTGCGTGTCTCATCGAGTGGAGTCTTGCCACCCTCACCAGGTCTTCGGTCTACTTAGTGGACGGCCTTCCAACGCTGCGTCTTCTGGGTCGCGGTCGCCGCTCCAGAACTTTCGATCCTATCGACCATCCGTTCTGCGAGCAATTTCGCCTGCCCATTGCCACTTAAGTTTTTCATTTCTTCTAGCTACGTCGGTAACTTTGGTCTCCCTGCGAATATCCTCATTACTGATTCGAACACGCAAGGAAACTCCAAGCATAGCCTTCTACATTGCCCTTTGTGTGATGAGGCCCATTGTGAGCGACTGTCCCAGTTCCGAAGTCATCACTGGCCATAGACTATCGTCTTGTCTTGAGACACTGTGGTATGTGAGACAAGAAGACACCGCGCTACTTTCCGATTGCTGCCCAGCCGAGCCGGATCCGACGGTTGACGTTTTTCTTGACTTCCCTCGACTTTGACTTACTTAACTGGATTGTTCGTCACAGGTAGACATAATCGCCTTCAACTTCGAGTGTAGAGTTTCCGATCTTATAGAAGTGGGTGTTACTTGGCCATTCAACGTGACCTTGGATTTGTCCATGTTTATTAGACCCAATCTTTCGAAAGCTCTTGGAGGATCTTAGTGGACTGAAAGCTCTTGGAGGACCTTAGTGCAATGCTCGATGACCTTAGGTCATCGAGCATTGCACTAAGGTCCTCCATAGTCTCAACCATGACCACTATATTGTCGGAAAAACGAAGGTACTCGCCATTGACGTTGGTGCTTAGCCCTCTCCAGTCCAGAACCTTAAAGATCCTCCACCAGTTTTATATTTATAAAAAAGTAACACACCATACTATTTTGTAAAATAATGATCAAATCCAATCAAGTAACCAATTAGAAAAGTAAACTGCAAAACAACGATTTTAACTTCAATGAACAATATAGTGAGACAAGTGGCACTAATGTAGGGACATATTACCATTCTTCCCACTTTAATCCCGAGGGGGACCATCAGGAACTAAATTAATATTATTTTTTTAAATGCCCGATACACCAAAGGAACGACGGCAATGGGACTATCGGGAATACATGGATTTTATACACTATAGACTCTTACTTTGTTAGTTTAAGCAGAATAAAAGCTGAACTGAGGTTAGGATAGGAAAAATGCTTTTACGCCCTACCACCGCCCTCGTCACCATCGAGGCGGTCCGGCCAGTGCTCGAGCGCTGGCTCGGGAGGAGGCAGAGCTCCCTGTCGTTTCGGGTGACGCAGATGATGTCACACGTCTTCGAATTTTTGGTTCTAATCATCTGGGGTTTCCCCACGATGTTTCCCTTCACTGTTGTGAGAGCAGTGGTGATGACATAATTTACACAAAGTAAAAGGCCTGCCTGGCTTCGAACCCACGACCTACAACTTGTAAGTCGCGGCCGTTACCACTGGACCACCACTGCTGAACTGAGGTCATCTGACTATCGATAATTTGATGTGCTCGAATTGTTTTAATATGTACCCACAACTGGCACTCGAGTCGTTGGCTCGCCATCCCTGGTATATAGGCTATTATAAAAAAGTTACTTACTAAGTCTTACGTGCTATACACACGAGTATTACTACTTAGTACTATAAACTACTATAAATATTTCTGATGACATAACAATGCAGCCACCACATCCATACTCGTAATAACGTGCTCTAATATTAATCAAGATCACGAGCAAGCATGATTGATTACGTGTTAGGTGTACTCTGTCTACACCTTTGTCAATGTAAGAACCGACACCTAATAATACATGATTAATTCATAAAATACATTACTATTATTTGCTGTGGCTGGTATAACTATTATTTGCATTCAGCAATAGAACGTTATAATTAATAGCAAAATCTCATTATTTAATGAGATCTATAGGTATGTTACTAAGTTTTTGCAGCTATATTTAGACTATACAGATATTACGACCTAGCTTAAAGGTATGGCTATAATATACGTAGGTATAACGAAAGATTCATGTTTAAATTTGGATGTTCAATATTTCTGATAATTCCCAAACAAAACATCCAAATAAGCTTTCTAGCAACGACCTCGTGATTTTTTCTGGCTTCCGTGAGAGGGCCGCAGATGCATAAAGGAAAACTGGTCCAATAGTAGAGAAATATTTCTGTGTGGGTGTAGATTATTGTCTGTGTGATGGGTCGACAACAAAAACTTGGGGTGACTCTGAAGTTCTAACCAATGGCAGGCCGGGAGGGTCACGTAGACGTGGGTTTGTTGTCCCGATCAGCTGTTAAGGGAATTCTTACACAAAAAATAAACAAATCTGAGCCAGCCCCCAGCGCAGGTAACAAAGGCACCCGAAATAATAATAGCAGCTTCGATGGAGTCTCGATTCGATTTGTTTTGGTGGAGATTTTGTACCTACCCCAAACCGAAAGTCCCGAAATCGCTCATTCCTTTGTCTGTGACGTTAGACAAATGGTGTCTTTGGCCAGATCTATATACAGAAAAAGCAAAAAGGTAGTTGTTACCTGAGTGTTTCACATCACACACATCACATCATCAGCCTATTAATGTTCCCACTGCTGGGACACAGGCCTCCGGCCTCTCCGCAGGCCTGAGTGGTTGATTCTGAAGATTAAGTATGTACTAGTTTATTTAGGTATTTAATTTATTTATTCACACACACATTTTGTTTTTACAGGTGGGACCCAAGCTAACAAAAGAAGTCATTAAATGTCCCCTTCTAGGGTAAGCTTAATTTTTCGAATGTTAGTCGACAACAGCTGAGTAAGTTTGTAGTCAATTCTCTATAATTATGTGCGTAGACTTTAGGTACGTAACTACCTAGCATACCACAAAAAGACGCATTAATAACTCTGGAAAACAATGTGGTGAAAGGCATTTGAGTAATCCCGTCTCCCCCCCCAGCAAAAAAAAAGGTTAAATTACGACAACTACATGGAAGACATTATTAATACAGTTTTAATGATCATAACGATAAGCAAGGCCATTAGAGTCATTCTTGAGTACCTACACATTTTGATGGCGATTATTGTTATTGAACAATTAAATCATTAGAGCACTTGTTTATTTTTCCGTTATTCTTATTAAAAGGTAGAGGCTTGTCAAACAACACAAATTTGATTGACTTTGGTTTGTAACAAATAAGATAATTTTGAGTTACGCAACGTCAAAACAAGTTTTAATTTAAATGTGAGTATACGTACTTGTTTCTCAACCACGTGGCTACTATCGGTTTGAACGTTGGAAGCAGATACATGCTCTAGTTTTGGTTGTGCTAAGCTTCCGGGATAAACGTAACCTATATTTTTGTATTCGTGAAACACAGTTCCTAAAATAGTAGCGAGCGACGTATCGTAGGGTTTGGTAAGCCAGCTTTTTAACGTCATAGCTTGGAAATAATATCACCCTGCAATCATACACATACATACGTAGGTAAGTAACCTATACCTGTAGGCACTAGCGGATATACGATCACATTTGCCTATAATTATATTGAAATCTATATAAATAACCTGCTCAGAGCGAAAAAATGTGGTGTTACCAGTTTCCGCGTGCTTACCAAATAGATTGTATACCAAATGTATCGCAACGGTATCTACCTATTAAAAATAAATAAATAAAGAGCTTGATAAATATTGCAATATATTTTAATATTATATTGGGAACGCATGTTTCGAAAACCGCATGAGATAAGTTTGTGCCCGGCGCGGCGCAGCGGTGCAATGGTAGGGCAAAACCACGGTTGAATATGATAACGATTTGGTACATTGAACCTCGATAACGGTGTAGGTTTACCTATTATGATAGTGTGCCTATCAGTGGCTTGGGCCCGCCAAATACTAGTCAATTTGCGGTTTAGTGGTTTTTGATTGTCGAAGGCTTTCTTTCTTACGTTATAAGTCGTGTTACGTCACTGAATAATGAATATACATTTATTTATAGTCGAGCGAAATCTATAGGAACTTAATTATAAAGCAGGTAAGTATAAACTCGTTCAACGCTGAGTTAGTTGACCCCTTAGGTTTTTTTTTCCTGTTTATGCGTTCTATTCGTGGCAATCGGGTCGAAAGCCTACTTCAATTTAAAAAAAAACAGCTACATTTCTTGTAGCTATAATTTATGTAGCACAAATAATTTATTTTAAATAAGAACGGAAGAAACCACTATCATTAGAAACCTTGTTTCCATGCCAATACGGCAGGTTGCATTACATTTACTCCCTCGGCCATGAATTACATTACAACAACTAGCTGACCCCCGCGGCTTCGCTCTCGCCAACTGGCTACCTACCTACCATAACTACCCTACCTAATACCATCTACTAAATAGTCCGGACAAAGCCTAAACTTTTTTTTTGGATAGGTGAGCCCGTTCTCGAGTTATAAAATTACAACGAAAAGTGGCTTTGATTTTTTTATTTATAGATACTGTGTGACATTCGAGCGCAAAGCAACAGAAGACTTCTATATTCAGCAATGAGGTTTCTAAGTCAGTGTTATTCAGTAATTATTCATTCTAACTGTCATGTTTGATAGTGTCATCTTCTTTTACGTCCTTACGGCTAGGTTAAAAGGTTTGAAAATTGATTCATGTAGATGAATCAATTCAAGTACATTATTTGTGAAACATATTTTACAATGCATGTCCTCGAAAAGAGCGGTTTTCCAAGCAGCCAAACTGTGCGGAAAGTGTCACTTTTTTCACTAGTGCTTTTTACTTTCCTGTACTTTTTTAATTTTTAACTCCAACGTCAGCCCGACGCATAGAGTTTTTATTATTTGAGAAAAGTTTTAAAAATTAGTTATGTACAGATTATCATTCATATAAAAGGTAAAATAAAACTAATACTTTATTTTAGGCGTTTTTAATTATTCTTGATTTAGATTTTGATCAAAAATTAATTTTAAATATTAATTAAATATGTTTGGCAGAACGTATATTTTGCTCGTGCCTTATTGCGTTACGATGTGACAGCTATTCACACATGCGCAGTACATATGCCCGAGGAACTATTAGTTAATCTGTGGATATGCTGAACGCGCTTGAATAAGCCCGCCATTTTAGTAATTTCATTTTATTATTTTTATTATTTCCTCGCACAATGCATAGTAAAATATTGTATGATACACGTACGTAAGATGATTTCCGACTCGTGTCGATTTATCCACTCACTCGCTTCGCTCGCTCGTGAATAAAAATGCCACTCATCGGAAATCACCTACCTTCCGCACTTGTAGCATAAATAACTATTACAATGCATGTCCTCGAAAAGAGCGGTTTTCCAAGCAGCCAAACTGTGCGGAAAGTGTCACTTTTTTTCACTAGTGCTTTTTACTTTCCTGTATTTAAAAAAAAATAACTCCAACGTCAGCCCGACTCATAGAGTTTTTATTATTTGAGAAAAGTTTAAAAAATTAGTTATGTACAGATTATCATTCATATAAAAGGTAAAATAAAACTAATACTATTTTTTAGGCGTTTTTAATTACTCTAGATTTAGTTTTTGATCAATAAATTAATTTTAAATATTAATTAAATATGTTTGGCAGAACATATATTTTGCTGGTGCCTTATTGCGTTACGATGTGACAGCTATTCGCACATGCGCAGTATATATGCGCGAGGAACTTAGTTAATCTGTGGATATGCTGAACGTGCTTGAATAAGCCCGCCATTTTATTTATTTATTTATTTCCTCGCACAATGCATAGTAAAATGTTGTATGATACCTACACGTACGTAAGATGATTTCCGACTCGTGTCGATTTATCCACTCATCGGAAATCACCTACCTTCCGCACTTGTAGCATAAATAACTATTACACACAGAAAAATTGATGGCTGTTCTTCATAACTGAAATAGCATAATTATGTATAACAAAGAATATTTTGCAAAAAAAACAGGCTAAAAGGAGGTTTAATTTTGACATTCTGGCTCCGAGCGGGCAATCGGCCAGTACTGCGTTAACATTAAAAGTTAAGTTGAAACAAATTAAATAAGTAAATCGAGTTATTGTGATTTAATGAGACCGAGATTTATCTTTAGAAAATAAAAACAAAAAGTAACGTTTGGAGGCGCCGGGTATCGATCCCGGTACCTCTCGCATGCTAAGCGAGCGCTCTACCATCTGAGCTACGCCCCCGATAACAAAAGTGTTGAAATTGCGTATTACATTCTACACTGAAGACAACCGAAAAATCGTTGTTCTGAATACGACATAACGCCTGTATAAAAATAACTTTGTTTTTATGTTTTGTTGAAATATTGTTATTTTCACATTTTAATTTGTAATTTGATTTAAATGAGTCGCTTCTCCATTAATTAAAACAGGCTTTAATGATTCTATTGGTGTAGTTATGTTGTATGTCGTTTGATCAGGATGTTCGCTAGTGTACTAAATATTCATTAATAACAGGGTGTCCTTCATTAGCGGTAATTAACGTAGGTAGGTGTATTAGTCCGGTGATTTTAATAAATAAATACTTCCTTTTATGTTTAAATAGTTTATTCTTAACACGGTTAAATAACACATAGAAACAGTATAAAATAGAATGTAGGTAATAACATTATAACCAAAATATTAACAGGAAATATAAAAATAAATAGTGTTATCAGTTTCATGGCGATAAAATATAAATAAACATTTCTATCAAACATTTTATGCAACTAGTATAAATGACCTTACCAAAAGAATTGATCAAAATCATAAATTTCGAAGCTTACAAAGTTAACCTATAATTAAAACTGAATTATGTAGGTACGAGAACCATACCATATTTTTATCAAATGCGTCATTTCGAGACTTATTTGACAGCTAAATATTAGCTGGCAACTGGCAAGTTAAAAAGTTTACTTAATTCTCATTACACACTAACTTGGAATTAATAAAAAAAATAATTGTCCTCATTACAATTCATACAAATTATTCATAACAGCGTCGGATTACTAAATAGGTTCTGCAACCGATGGGCCTCGCACCTAATAAGGGCTTGCGACCACAGACAAGATTCTACGACCATAAGAACAACTGCCGAACTCGCTCATCGTTTTGGCTAGCTAGGCTATTGTTCGGAAGTGAAACAAAGCGATCTAAGACTGAGTTAGTCAGTCTTTAAATAAAGTATATAAAATACTTCGCTCTTATCGACCCAAATAAACTTTTATTTTATGTCACAAAAGGTTTTTGTTGCAGACATTCTACTTCACAGAGAATAACTTTCGCTGCCTCACAATAGACAAAGTCTCGTCGATCGTCTGCGCAATCGCCACTACAGAACCTCAATGTAATCCGGTTTTGTATTCATGTACTATCTAATGGTTTATGGCTGCGTCATACTGTGAAAGGCCCATTTGTAGTTTAAAAATGGTCGGTTCTTAGGAATGATCTGAATGGTGTTGCTTGAACACAAAAAAAAGGTTCGGAATTTCGGTTTTACCAATTAACTAAAAACATTATATTCTAATTAACATGGCCACAAACTTCTGGCAAAACTTCTAATGGTATTTATTTGTTCCAAATAGCTTATCTTTGTAAACGACACACAAGACATTTAACGATACTGATAAAATATTTGGGCCACTGTGTTCTTGATAGTAATATGTAAGTGCGCATTACTTTAACCAGTAGCATGAATGTGACTAGAGCGTAGATATTCAGCTGTCTCCCTCTAGCATGACTACCTGAGCTCCCTTGCCGACGGAATCCCCGAGGTTGAAAGGTGCCAGAGCTGCGACAACTCCATCACGAGGAGAACGCACCACATATTCCATCTTCATGGCTATGACGACGAACAGAGGCTGACCTTTCACCACCTGAAGAAAGTTACTCTTGTTATTTTCCGTTCTTAATGATTCTGGCTTTTTATGTAATGTACCTAATCGTTAATAAAATATGATTGTGTAAAACTTAATGTAATTATAATGGACCCAATATAGAATTTGAATATGAAATATCATATTATAAAGACGTTTGTTTCTTTTTAGGGTTCCGTTCCTCAAAAGGTAAAAAAGGAACCCTTACAAGATCACTTTCTTGTCAGTCTGTCCGTGTGTCACCACCGATTTTCTCAGGAACGGCTGGACCTAGCAAGTTAAAATTTATACCAGTTAATGAGGTCTATAGTCCCTATTAGGTGTTTAAAAAGGTCCTGTGTCTACACGATAAAAATATATAAGCAAATTTAGATTTTCGCGAAAACTTGTAAGTACCAAAATTTACCTTAATTTTCAACTTTTTATTTTCGGAATTTTCCCTTTACTTGTGATGGGGTCTTACAGCATAATTAAAGGAAAAATTCCATAAATAATACCAATTTTATTATGGCGGTATAATGGATAGGTAAGGAACCCTGGACCCGCACGAGTTCGACTCGCACATGACCGGTTTTTTTACAGAGGTGTGGTAAATAATCATGGAGGTCAGTGTTTGTAGAGAGACGTGGACGACAGCAAATGTTTTAAATAACTTAAAATATATTATCATGCCTCCAAAATGGATGCTATTGCACAGCTTGAGAGAGGTATATGCCCAGTAGTGGCCTGCGATAGACTGCGTTCATGTCATTGCCGAAATAACATGTCTTAGAAATAACATTCAATAGATGTACTGTTTATGGGACCGATGACATTGACTCACTTTGTCTCCCTTATTGACGAGTATCCTCTCCAGCACTCCAGGCGTGGGCGAGGATGCGCTGTTGGCTGCGGCAGCCGCGTCCACAGTGGTTGCCTGGTATTTGGGTTGAGGCAACTCCACTATTGTTTGACCATTCTGTGACAAAAACATATGAAGATGATTTGCTGTGTGGGCGGCGTCGGCAAATTTAAATATTTTACGTATCTTTTTTTAGGAAAGCCGAATGTGTCAACAGTTTATTTATATGTTGTCGCAGTGGAGCAGTGACGTTAACGTTACTCACAAAAACAGTCTAGGATTTGATTATACTTTGACATTAGCTGCAGGAAACAGAAAAAGGTCTCACATTTATTATTATCAAATAAAATTTGATCTGTTTTTAAATAAAAACAATTTATTAAACTGGTGTGTTTTGAATAGGAAGGAAAACGTACTAAATCATAGGATAAACTGTTAGCGGAAGGCAAATTGCGATGAGCTTTGGGTCATTTAGATAGAGATTTGTGGTTATTATCACTTATTATCAGCGGCGCATATTTTAAATATTTACAAACATTCTAAAGGTTAGGCACTACCACTATCACAAACAATCCTACTTAATCACGCTAATATTATAAACACAAAAGTTTGTGAGTGTCTGTGCGTGTGTTTGTATGTTTGTTACTTCTTCACGCTCAAACGGCTGGACGGATCTGGATGAAATTTGGCACAGTGATATATTATAGTCTGGAATAGCACATAGGATACTTTTTATCCCGGGCATATGTTCTCTCGGGATAATTTTGGACTTCCACGCGGGCGAAGCCGCTGGCAGAAGCTAGTATTATTATAAATGTGTAAGTTCATACTATGTTCGTGTTTCAATCACGCAAACGGCAGAACAGGTTTGGATGCAATTTTGCACACAGATAGTTTATAGGATCCATTGGAATAATCTTCCGCGCGGTTATTCCACGATACGATACTGTCGCATAGTGCCCTTGCCTCATTGTAAACGTGCACTTGTTGCTCGTGCGTCAGTAGTCCCACGTTGCTCTTCTTGTCTCCTAAGAGCGTGTTCAGTTCGAGTCCTCTCTCGGTAGTTCCACGATAAAACACTGTGACCTACCGTCCTTACCTCATCGTACACGTGCACTTGTTGCTCGTGCGTCAGTAGTCCCACGTTGCTCTTCTTGTCTCCTAAGAGCTTGTTCAGTTCGAGTCCTCTCTCGGTAGTTTCACGATACAACACTGTGACCTACCGTCCTTACCTCATCGTACACGTGCACTTGTTGCTCGTGCGTCAGTAGTCCCACGTTGCTCTTCTTGTCTCCTAAGAGCGTGTTCAGTTCGAGTCCTCTCTCGGTAGTTTCACGATACAACACTGTGACCTACCGTCCTTACCTCATCGTACACGTGCACTTGTTGCTCGTGCGTCAGTAGTCCCACGTTGCTCTTCTTGTCTCCTAAGAGCTTGTTCAGTTCGAGTCCTCTCTCGGTAGGTTCACGACACAACACTGTGACCTACCGTCCTTACCTCATCGTACACGTGCACTTGTTGCTCGTGCGTCAGTAGTCCCACGTTGCTCTTCTTGTCTCCTAAGAGCTTGTTCAGTTCGAGTCCTCTCTCGGTAGTTTCACGATACAACACTGTGACCTACCGTCCTTACCTCATCGTACACGTGCACTTGTTGCTCGTGCGTCAGTAGTTCCACGTTGCTCTTCTTGTCTCCTAAGAGCTTGTTCAGTCCGAGTTCTCTCTCGGTAGTTTCACGATACAACACTGTGACCTAGCGTCCTTACCTCATCGTACACGTGCACTTGTTGCTCGTGCGTCAGTAGTCCCACGTTGCTCTTCTTGTCTCCTAAGAGCTTGTTCAGTTCGAGTCCTCTCTCGGTAGTTTCACGATACAACACTGTGACCTAGTGTCCTTACCTCATCGTACACGTGCACTAGTTGCTCGTGCGTCAGTAGTCCCACGTTGCTCTTCTTGTCTCCTAAGAGCTTGTTCAGTTCGAGTCCTCTCTCGGTAGTTTCACGATACAACACTGTGACCTACCGTCCTTACCTCATCGTACACGTGTACTTACTCAGCCTAAACAAAATAAGCACCGTTATTTAATAAAATTAGTTCGTATAATTTTGATAAATGGGTGACCTCATTCAAAATATACAAGAAATAGACAACTTAAATATAGCAAAAACAATAGCATGTGACAGTACGGAATTTACTAAGCGTTATAAGGCAAATAAAAATGACTTTACTGTTATAGCTCAGAATATAAGAAGTATATACCACAATTTTGATGATTTCGTAGTAAACTTAACTAGCTTTAATTTTGAAACTGATGTAATAGTATTAACTGAATGTCGGCTTAGCGCCCATAAACCTATACCTAATCTAAATAAATATTGCTCATTTTCAACTAAACGTCAACTTAACCAAAATGATGGAGTGGTCGTTTATATAAAAAATAACCTAAAATCGAATGTCAAAGAGATAAAACTAGTTCAGGCCTCCTGTCTTCAAGTTGAAGTGTTAAATAACATAATTATATGCATCTATCGCTCACCATCATTTAAAAATACAGAAAATTTCATTAATTCTCTAGACACTTACTTATCCACCCTGAATTTGCAAAATAAAAATATCATTATTACGGGCGACATAAATATAAATATAATACCTAAACCTACAGAAAACTCCTATGAGTATAAAAATAGGGCGGATTATCTAAATATGCTCACCGCCTACAGCATCTTTTCTGGACATTCATTACCCACCAGAGGCCAGAACTGCCTCGACCATTATATGCTCAAAATAAAAAGAAGTAAAACCACAGCATTTATCGCAATTTTACATACTTCCATAACTGACCATTTCACCACATTTCTTTCATTAAGTAAAATAAAAGTTCCACAAAATGCACCTAAAATCAATACTACCACAGATTTTGAAAAGGCTCTAATATATTTACAAGAAAAAAAGGTAACAGATCTACTTTTATGTAGTGACCCTAACATACTAACTGACTGTCTTACTCATAGAATAATTGATTCTATAAAAAACAATACAATAACTACAAAAATTCCAAGTAACAAACGTATAATAAAACCCTGGATCACCGCTGGCATTCTCAAATGTATTAGAAATCGAAATATGCTACAAAAAGAGACTCGTAATGAACCCTTTAACGAAATTAAAAAAATTACTTACACACGATATAGAAATCATTGTAATAATCTAATAAAAAAAATAAAAAGAAAATATGAAAGAGAAATACTTACTAAATCAATTAAAAATAACAAACTGCTATGGAAAAATATCAAAGCAATAACTTATACTACTAAATCTAAGAAATTAAACACGGAATTGACCTATTTAAAACCGTCTCCGGTGGAGTCTGCTAATTTTGTAAATAACTTTTTCGCTAATATAGGTAAAGAGCTAGCTGAGGATATTCAATTGAATATGAGTGTGGATGATCAAAATCATTACATTAATGAGCTTCCAACACAACCACAGTCTTTTGCCCTGTACGATGCCGACATTGATGAGGTTAATAACATTATAATAAATTTGAAATCTGACAGCGCCCCTGGGTGGGACAACATCTCAACTAGGTTCATTAAATTTGTTAGACACGAAATTACTCCAGTTATTACTTATCTAGCTAATCTTTGTTTTAGAACGGGCACCTTCCCTTCTTTATTAAAGCAATCAATTATTACTCCTGTTTTCAAGGGGGGGGATAGAGACGACGTTAACAATTATAGACCTATATCAGTTCTTCCAGTAATATCTAAAATCATAGAAAAACTACTAAATAATAGACTACTAAATTACTTAACTTCTTTCAACATATTATCTCCATCTCAATTTGGGTTTAGGCAGGGTATATCAACAGAGGATGCCGTAACATCTCTTAGTACTCTTGTTGTAGAACAGCTTGATGTTGGCAAGAAATGTCTATCAGTCTTCATAGATTTAAAAAAAGCTTTTGACACCGTCTCTCTCCCCATCCTTGCGAAAAAACTTGAAAAAATTGGAATCAGAGGCACACAGCTCTCTATATTTAAAGACTATCTGTCTGATAGAAAACAAAAGGTTAAACTGGAACAGTACAACAGCGATGAAATTGGCATAACATATGGTGTACCACAAGGCAGCGTCTTGGGGCCTACTCTCTTCTTAATTTACATTAACGACCTCTGTAATATGAAGATCAAAAACGCCAAAATTTTCACATATGCAGACGATACTGCCATTGTTTTCTCTGGGTACTCTTGGGATTCTATTAAAACTGACGCTGAATATGGTATGTCTAGGGTTGCTCAATGGCTAAAGTATAACCTCCTTACGTTAAACACATCAAAAACAAATTACATTTGCTTTACCATCAATAATCGTACACAACCCAGTCAAGATTTCAGATTAAAAATACATGTATGTAATGAAAATGATAGTGCAGCAAGAAATCAATGTAATTGCTCAATAATAGAAAAAGTGTCTTCTTTTAAATACCTAGGAGTTATACTAGATCAGAGACTATCATGGTACCCACAAGTTGAGCAGATTACTTCTAGGATAAGGAAGTTTATATGGATGTTTAAATCGCTGCGCCATGTAGTTCCAAAAACTACGTCCAATAACCCCAATTCCGAAAAATACCTTCTTAATGAAATTTATATTGCTTTAGTACAATCCATAATTTTATATTGTATTCCCATATGGGGAGGGGCTCTCAAAACCCGATTTTTAGATGTAGAAAGGGCTCAAAGAGCACTTATAAAAGTTATGTACTTCAAAAAACAACGTTTCCCTACTGTGAGTCTATATCAAGTGTCCAACCTACTGTCAGTTCGAAAATTATATATTGTATACACCATATTAAAAAAACATAAAACACTAACCTATGATCCTCGCATAGAAACTAAACGTAGAAAAAACATAGTCACAAATGTTCCTATAACAAAGACTACTTTTGCTAGTATCCAATTCAATAAGCGATCAGCTTATGTTTATAATAAAGTTAACAAAATATTACGGATTTTTTCGAAGACCTCTCATGAGTGCAAATCAGTACTCATAAAGTGGATAAAAACCCTAAATTATGCAGAAACAGAAAAAATATTGTTATATGTGGAATAAACTTGCATTGATTACAGAAACACACACGCACACACACACACATACACACGCACGCGCACACACATACACACACACACATACACACGCACGCGCACACACACACACATACACACACACACACACACACACACACACACACACACACACACCTAATGGTGCTGTAACCGACCCCAACTTCTAGGAGCTGGGGAATCTTATAGCACACCTTGGGCGCCTTAATAAATAAATACTTACCCACAAAATAATTAAAATACAAAACTTATGTTTACATAAATTAACTCTTGCTAAGCTGTTAATACGTTAAGGAAGAGCGGAGCCTCCTGACACAGGCATATTTACATGCTTAAAAGGAGACTCCAACAACTAATAATTATAAGGAAAAAATCTTGTTAAAGAAATAAAGATTTTGTATTTGTATTTTGTATTTTGTACTTGTTGCTCGTGCGTCAGTAGTCCCACGTTGCTCTTCTTGTCTCCTAAGAGCGTGTTCAGTTCGAGTCCTCTCTCGGTAGTTTCACGATACAACACTGTGACCTACCGTCCTTACCTCATCGTGCACGTGCACTTGTTGCTCGTGCGTCAGTAGTCCCACGTTGCTCTTCTTGTCTCCTAAGAGCTTGTTCAGTTCGAGTCCTCTCCCGGTAGTTTCACGATACAACACTGTGACCTACCGTCCTTACCTCATCGTACACGTGCACTTGTTGCTCGTGCGTCAGTAGTCCCACGTTGCTCTTCTTGTCTCCTAAGAGCTTGTTCAGTCCGAGTTCTCTCTCGGTAGTTTCACGATACAACACTGTGACCTAGCGTCCTTACCTCATCGTACACGTGCACTTGTTGCTCGTGCGTCAGTAGTCCCACGTTGCTCTTCTTGTCTCCTAAGAGCTTGTTCAGTTCGAGTCCTCTCTCGGTAGTTTCACGATACAACACTGTGACCTAGTGTCCTTACCTCATCGTACACGTGCACTTGTTGCTCGTGCGTCAGTAGTCCCACGTTGCTCTTCTTGTCTCTTAAGAGCGTGTTCAGTTCGAGTCCTCTCTCGGTAGTTTCACGATACAACACTGTGACCTACCGTCCTTACCTCATCGTACACGTGCACTTGTTGCTCGTGCGTCAGTAGTCCCACGTTGCTCTTCTTGTCGCCTAAGAGCGTGTTCAGTTCGAGTCCTCTCTCGGTAGTTTCACGATACAACACTGTGATCTACCGTCCTTACCTCATCATACACGTGCACTTGTTGCTCGTGCGTCAGTAGTCCCACGTTGCTCTTCTTGTCGCCTATGAGCGTGTTCAGTCTGAGTCCTCTCTCGGTGGTTTCAAGTGACGCTTCTACTTGACGCCATTCGCCATCTTTGACTTTTACGCGATACGAGTTGGGTGTGCGCTCGTGTTGGACCGTTACTGTGAAATCTGCGAACAATACATTACCGTTAAAAATCTGGAAGTAAATAAACCCTTACATATAAAACACATAGAATTTTCCAAAAATTGGTTTATAAATGATAGAGTTCTGAAGTAACAAACATAAAGGAATACAATCGAATTGAGAAACCCCTCTTTTTTGTAGTCGGTTAAAAAAAAAACGCATGTTCGATAGTAGGCCGATTATAGTATTCGGGAAAAAAGATTCGAACACATTCCTATTCCATATTATCACAATAAGCTCTACAAATAATCGAGTGACAAAATTAAATATCCTTGTCATTAGTGCTAATGGTTTTGGAATTTTGATGAATATTCGCGGTTTGACTAAGAGTCGACTAACGATAAGTGATGAGTGTGGTGAATGATGAGTGACTACACCTTAATTTGAATATTCTTAATTGTTTAAATAATATAAGGAGGCCTATGTATTACTATGTACAGCAGAGAAGAATATGTTTTTACCTTTTTCATCAAACCTCAAGGGAATCGTTTTCTGCAATTCAAAGTTAGGTCTCCACGCCTGAGGTTCAACTGAGATTCCCTTCCAGTTGTCCGTCACAGTGTTGGATAGTTGATTGCTCAGCAGCTGAAATAAAACAATTACTTGAACCGTTTTTAGAAAAAAAAAATAACCTATATTTGGGACAAGTGACATACAGAAGGGTTTGTAAACAAGAAAAACAACATTTACCTATGTTAGATAGCTTATTATCAAATTATCTTTGTGAGAAGATGGTATTTCCTTATGGATCTCTGAGCAACATTACATAATAAGGGAGAGTTGTACATTCCCGCTATGGTCTTCAGGGTGGAATTGGGGATAGTTAAAAACTTAACAACACAGCGAAGCTAATATATTTTTTACTGAATATATATGAATATATCTATCTATAATAATTATATGTGAATATATATATATTTGTCACTGGACTGTTTATATTTTACATCATCTTGGAACGCGTTACTCTGTACCTATAGCAACGTTGACAGACTTTGCAGAGATGCAGGAAGCCCGGATGCATTTAACTTCATCATCATGTCTCGACCCTATGCGTCTCAGGTCGAGATGTGTCTCTAATATCTGAAATCAATTTGGGAAAGGCGTACATCTAGCGCGAAAAAGTAATGCTTACATGTCCTAGGGCGGCCTGTATGGCTCGCTCCTCACTCAGCTTGGAGTCGCTCGGCGGGAACAGTTCAATTTCGTGTTGAGGTATGAATGAAGTATGTACGTCGCCTGCTACGAATGCGCTGGCGCCGCTGAGACGTAGAAGGAAGTTGACGTTTGTTTCTAAACCGGCGACCTGTGAAATATAATAGGTTAATAAGAGATTTTGATTCGACCTATTGAAAGACCAAAGGCAGGCTTTTCTTAGCAGCTCCTCTTATTGTTAAATAATACCTTATGATTTATTTATTGTCAGGCAACTTAAGCCCATAGAAAACATATAGCAAACAAACACACATAGAAAAAATAAACTAATACATATTTATAAGACAACCGAAATATATTTAATACATTTGGTTGGCGACGTATTGAGCTGAGTCGTTTATCTTAAATCATGTTTCGGGTAAGCAACATCGTTTTGTTAAAGCCAATCCATTATTGTCTATCCCTGGTGTCCCTTGTCAAAATTATGTTTATTATTTTTCCTATTCCTCCGAAACTTCGTTGAGCTTCATTGCCTCGGCGTTTTTCTGGTGGTCGCCAGTTTTGATTCTGGCTTTAAGGAGTTGCTGTGGTTTGGGAATATTGCGGTGGGATTGTGTCCCTGGTGATAGTTCAAAGAGCCACATTGATATCCGAGACACTTACTTGGTATTCGGAGAGCTTGGCTCTGGTCTTGGCGAGCGCTTCACTGCGGTCGCGGCCCCACACAACAAGCTTGGCGATCATGGGGTCATAGTGCACTGACACTTCTTGTCCTTCCCGGACGCCTGTCTCCACCTGGCGAAAATTAAATCATATAAATCTTCTGAACAAAATCGCGCTCTCTAAACATACAGAATTCATGAAAAGAAAACTTAATAAGTGGGTAGCTCGACGTTTTATCAGCTCTAGCTATCAAAAACATAAGTATGCAAGTGAGACACTGAGCCCTTCTTATCAAACAGGAGCTACCAGTACAATACAATCTATTTATTGAGCACCGGTTGAATAATTTCAACTGCTGAACATTACTAGCTCCATTCTATCTTCCAAAAGTCATATTATTTCTAAAAGTAGTATGATTAATAGGTGAACTATGACATGCATCGAAATAAATCATGAAAAATATTTGTGGCACCACCTTATGTTGATTCGCGTTGTGGATTACGGCTCCAAACTTTTTAATCAAATTAAATAATAAAGAGATAAACACGACAAGGCTATCGACAACACCAAGAACACATAGCAACGACCACACCAAGCCCTCCCAGGCAACCATAAACAATAATAAGAAGAAAATCGAACACACAACACACAACTCATCCATGCTAGCTGGTCACCGTGGAAGGTAACGACCACAACCTTCTAGAAGTTCAGACTAACTACAAAACAACCAGCACCTCCCTAATAATTATACTACAAAGTTTTTAGTAGCCACCAGGAAGCCTCTTACAATGTCAGAACATTATCGTAGTATGAAACACTTGTCCAGAAACTTTAAATAACGTTAAGTTCGATTTTTCAAGACTATCAGAAGTAAGATGACTTGCAATTAAAAAAACTTAATTCAAAAAATCAAAAAACCCCGACTGCTTCAAAAGCGAACTAAAAAGTCTTAAACAAGGAAAAAATCATGCTGAGCAGTCGGAGGATACATATTCGCGGGCTGGCTGACCAAAATCTGGTGTATCCTCCGCCTGCACGGCATGATTTTTTCCTTGTTTAAGACTTTTTAGTTCGCATAAGAAGCAGTCGGGTTTTTTTGATTTTTTGAATTTCCTTTTTTTTTTTCTATTTTATAGTTTTTTTTCTGAATACTTTTCAAACATCCAAATCCAACGTTTAGTTTGACACACACATGATTCTAACAAAAATAACCACTTCAACGTTTCTTTCGCAAGCGGTCCCTGAATAGAAAAAAAATGGATTGAAGGAATCATTTTGAAAGACCTATCCAACGAAGCCACACACGAAAGTAGTGTTGAAAAAAATGTCCCACTAATTACAAAAAAAAAATTGTCGGCGGTGCCTAAATCTGCATTTTGCATGGTCAATTGGTATGGTCTTTGAGTTTACCGCGGACGGACGGACGGACGGACATGTGGGACATGGCGAAACTATAAGGGTTCCTTGTTGTTTTACTACGGAATCCTAAAGGTAAACGCGCACCTAGACGAACCGCACTCGCCGCAGTCATCGCATTTTCTCTTGGCCCCGCGCCATCCACGCCGAACGCGCCGCACGTATTGTATCCATTTCTGTACATCTTGAACTATATTTTCATACGGATACGGATTATGTTGCCGCGCCGCCCGCATCGCCCGCCGAGTCTGATGACGTCATCCGCACGCGCTGGTGGAATCCGTATACCTACAGCATTTTGCTGAAATGCGGCTCGTGCGGCTCGTATAGGTGCGCGAGGCTGCATACGATTTCATATAAAGATTTATAAAATGCGATGACTGCGGCGCGTGCGGCGAGTGCGGTGCGTCTAGGTGCGCGTTCACCTTTAAGGTAATGACTTACGTATGCCAGACATGGCAATTGAACTACCCTGTTAAGAACAAAATTACTGCATCAATGAAGAATGTAGCACAGTACACCAAACATAAAATACAGCATAGAATTGACAAAAAACGCCCGTCATGAAATCCACCAAAAAGCAAAAATAAGCCTCGTACTCGCGTCGGGGAACCGGCAACGTTTACAGCAGTTTATTTTATTTACTTAGCGGTTCCCCGACGCAAAGGTTTTAATGTCAAAGTTTTTGTATTTTTACGATTAAATTTTTATTTATAGCTTTATAAGTAGGTATATAATATATCTAGTAGTAGACACGCTTCAATCGACAATCTAAAGAAACACGTAATTATTACATGATATCTTGCGAAAAAACCCAGATTCAGAGAGTAAAATGCGAAATACTTTTAAACGATTGAACCGATATAAACATAGCTAAGAACACTCTCGACAAAGTCACCTTTCAAACAAAAAAAAGTAAATCAAAATCGGTTTCTCCGTTTAGGAGCTATGATGCCACAGACAGACACACAGCAACACAGGTCAAACTTCAACCGTCAACTTCGTCCGACCGACAGGGTTTTAAAATATAACTAACATCACGCCTGAATTCACTGAAGTGTTAAACAGAGGTGCATCTAACGTAAATCCGCATTTCGCCAGTTTTGTTTTTAATTCAGTAGGCAGCATAAAGTTCGTTATTAAATAGTTAGATCGACATAAAAAGCACATACACGCACTTTCATATGCACATAAACTTAACTAGAAATGGGCTGGCCATGTTGCGAAACTATAGATGGGCCAAAAAGATGACTTCTTGGCTTGGATAGGGCCATTTGTCAAGCGTGAACGAGGAAGACTCGCTGGGAGGAAATAGCAAAGCTCGGGCCTCGTCCAGAGAATGCCTTCGCTGGACGAGGCCTTCACCTCAGGGGTTCCCAAATAAAAACAATTACCTACAACTTATTAATTAACGATTAGCACTGTAATAATATAAGGCATTTTTATTTCTGGGCAAGTGTCTCTATATACACGAAGGAAGTTGTAAGGCGCTGTCGAGGCCGGCTCAGAAAGAGGTGGCGAGAGAATTTGATCGTACCATGAGAGCAGGTTGGCGATGGCGCGGGATGTTTGGATGGACCTGGAGGAGGCCTTTGCTTAGCAATGGCCAGACAAAAAAAAACTCAACTCACCCTAACGAACTGTTCAGGCACAGGCTGTGTGAGTCTATGTAGCGTGCCGGCGCGAGGGAGGAAGCCCGCTCGAGGCTCCTCGGCGTAGATGCGACACTCGACCGCGTGACCTCGACGAATGATCTGATCTTGAGATAGAGGCAACTGTTCGCCTGCAGCTACACGCAATTGCCATTCCACTAAGTCCGTGCCTAAAAAAAAATGATTTTTAACAAAAACTCAGTGTTTTTTTAATTAAAGTTGAAGGACATAATAAAAGCCTCACTACCTCTAAGGTCGATCCTAAAGGTTAAGCAACGCTTGCTGAGGCTGAGATCGGTCCGTAGAACATCTTAACATGTCCCTCTGAAAGCACGTTAAGCCATTGGGTTCGGCTGACATTTGTAGATCGTTTATAGTTGTTACCGGTAGTCAGAATCAATACGACACCGGTCTTGCCAAGGGATCGTGTCACCCAGTTACTGGGTTGTGGAGGTCAGATATCCAGCCACTCAATGTAAAATACTGGTGCTCAGTTGCACTTGTGCTGTACCAAAAATTATTGGACGCTTTCATCGGTGAAGATACACTTTTCGATAGAATCCAAGAATTTTTAGCAGTACCTAATTATTTAAAGGGTATTTGTCAAACCCTTTGCTTTGACGAAGTCACTTATGCAATTAGGCTGCAGGTTAGACTGAAAATATTTTCAAATTTGAAGGCAAATATTTTCATTAAGGTTCTCCTAGTCGACGGCACGAACTATTTTGTGCGAGAGGTTAAAATGCATGCAATCTCATCCGTCAACACGTGCGAAACATATAGATGCTGTGGTGAGCAGTAAGAAGCTAGTTCGCGTACGAATAAGCACTTTTGCAAAGGAGAATGGCAAGCTTGTATGGGAATTTCGTACCGCTTGTAAAATTTCGTGTTTTGGGATATTTTTTGTTTTAATTGGTAGTTTATATGATAGATAATCCCTTTTTAAATTCTTAGATTTTTAGAACTTGGGATGTAAAAGTTATAACCAGTTTTATTTTTTAAGGTTATGTACTAGTGTACCAATGTTACATATACGTAAATCTTACATATTGTTACATAATGTGTAAAGTAAATGTTCTAAATTGTTTTTGCTATCTTTGTAGTGTTTTACTTACCATTAAGTAGGTAGATTGAGATGAGGATTGTACCTACTCAGTGCATTAAAAGATACCTATGTGCAGCAGCGGATTGCAACAGTTTGTTAATGATGAGTTTGATTATATCATGTGTTAATTGTATTTTAAATAATTAATTATCATTTCAATATTTGTGTTATTTTACACAAAGCAACTTCTAAAACATAACTGCGTTTAATGTACGATTTTATTACGTTTATTTAGTAAAATCTTTTTACTGATATTATTAATTAATCCGAAGTTCTAAAAATAGTTTACTTATATAAAAATAAATGGCTTAGTTGCCATAATAAGTGGTACAAATTCTATAACCGAACAACCAAAAAAGTATGCGGTACGAAATCTGCCGTTCACCTTTGTATCGAAATGGAACATGATTTAGGAAGAAAACGAGCGCACGAAATTTTATAAATAGAACTTTGGGAGTCGAGATATCATGAAAAAACGACTAAATGTATATTTTCAAAATACAATTATTTGCATTATCGAATTACTAATCAATCCCTGTATGGAGGCCGTTTTGCAATTTACCTTCTTCTTATGGTATTTAATGCCGCCCAAAGATGCGTTAAAATTAGTGTTGAAATATGGAACTTTCTACGCTCATAACTTTTTTGTTTCCATACAGGGCATATTGATGAGACAAATTGATACCATTTTTTATTTTGAACGTACATCGTCAAACAGTGGAGTTATCGCTACACTACGTTTGTATGAAAGAATTTTCGACTAGTGTAACCTTAATATGTCGTTTCAATATCTTCATACGTAAAAAGACCCATGAGCACTCTTTGACGTAATGCTAATGCCATCATTGTATGAGGAAAAACCTTTGCCCTTCCGACTTATAGCGGGACAAGATAGGATAATGTTATTTTGTATTATTCTTTTATTAGTACAAAAAGTATGAATGGGTGAATAGAAATTAACATATTATCTCTTTACATTTTATGAATAAGTATTATAAGAAAATAGCTATTTTCGACCTATCCCGTGACGACATCTATACGACAACATAAAGGAGTATATAGGTACGCAGTCAAACAACCAACGACCCCGCTGTTGCACAAATGTCATACGAATTATTCATCGCGCTAACAAAGTTAAATTTAGATCAAGTAGTTTCACTCCTATCTTGCCCAGTGGCGTATTTAAAGATTTGGCGCCCCGGGCCATTCAGGATTTCCCGCTCCTTCGCTAGGCTGGCGTGATGTTCCAAAACATAAAAATTGCGAGAGCGAGCGAAATAATTAAAAAAAAATTATATCATTTCGTATAGGTTTTATTGTCTATTTATGCAGAAAAGCTTCAGAATCAAGAGAATTTTGAATGCAAGAGCGAGCGGATTGGGTTCGAAAATTCATCTTATACAGAGTAGAGTTTCTCTTAGGCAAATGCGTTAGCCTGGTTGCCTCGCTATCTGCCACCCGGGCCATGGCTCTCTTAGTCTAAGTCTAAATATGCTGCTAATCTTGGGGCTAAAACTCATACACACGGCACGGCGTTGCAACTGATCACGATTTATAAATATACAAGTACACATACCAGTAATCATCTCAGTAATGGGATGTTCCACCTGCAGACGTGTGTTCATCTCCATGAAGTGGAACTCATGTGTCTGACGATGCAGGATGAATTCCACGGTCCCCGCTCCCACGTACCCGACTGCTTTAGCGGCGCGAACTGCGGCCTCACCGAGAGATCTGCGGGTTTCTTCCGAAATACCTGGCTGGAAAACAAGGAAAAAAAATGCTAAATTGCTAGTAACTTTATCCATTAAAATGAAATATAGTTTAGAATTTTCACTATCGCAAGAGCTTCCTCCGAACTACACAGCTTGATGCACTAGAGTCGATCGAAAAACGGGCTAGGAGGCTCATCGGCAATGAGGCACTGGTCGATTCAAAGCTCCAGAGCCTTGAATATCGTCGCCGAGTTGTCAGCAAGTCAGTTTTTTTATAGTGTTTGCATTTCCGGGAGTGTGCTATGGAATTGCATGATCTATCATCGGACTACAAGACGTACGGCGATTCGCCATCGGTACATGGAAGACATTCCACCCATACGCACTAAACGTTTTGGGAATGCTTTAGTAATGGAATTCAATGCCGGAATGTGTGATACCCGATAGCTACAATCTAGGGGTCTATAAGATGTTTTCTGATATGGGTTATAACCTGTTTTTTTTTTATTTAGTTTAGTTGAATTCAAGAGTTAATAGGTTACTTCTAGGCAAGCGTGCTACACCGTCGAACACAAGATCGCTTACCATCAGATGAGATAGTAGTCAAGCGCAAGCCTATTTTTAATAAATAAAAAGAAAAGAAAAACAGTCTTTCCAGGAAAGACCACCTAAGGAGAGATGAAACAATTTGTGGAAAGGGAGGTCCACCTCATGACTTCGTTAAGTTCAAAGAGCACATGTCTCTCGACCGTGAATTGCAGTGGCTTATCTTATATGTAAAGCACTGAACCAATTGCGTACTCAAGTACGCCGCAGCAAATATAATTTACAGCATGGACAGCATAGCTTATGCTGGCATGATAGAAGATTGTAGGTACTGGAGTAGGCTACTAACCGCTGGTGCTTCTTCAATGATCTTTTGATGACGTCTCTGAACTGAACAGTCTCTCTCGAAGAGATGAACGGCGTTACCGTGCATATCAGCAAATACCTGAAAGAAAAGTAATTGTTTTTTTTTATAATGTTCCCAAAGTGAGTTCAGACGTAAAGCACGGTCACAACTGAGCACCGAAATGTCAATGTCATTCTGACGTTCAAGTCTCGGTGATGGCTCCCGAGGTTCTGGCGGGGCGCCGCGCGGGTATTGGGGTCATTTGACATTTCGGGTGCTCAGTTATCTTGACCGTGCTGTATCTTTTCTGGTGATATATGATATATACTGAAGCTTTTCTGGTGGTCGCCACTGTTGATTCTGACTTTCAGGAGTTGCAGTGGAGTGGAAATAGTGTGGTGGGATAGCGCAAAAAAAACCTCGAAGCATGTACAGTATAACTATTTTCTTAATGTCCCTCGGCAAACTTCGTGTTTCTTCGGATTTCTATCAGTTGCCCTTTGCACATGGTATAGACCGGACGTCCTCGATAAACTTGGAAGTATATAGAGTTGTTAATACTCTTTTAACTTAATGTAATTTATTATAAAAATGGGAGGAAAGCTGCTAAATTCGCAAGAGAAAATAGTTTTACAGCTCTATATAATTCACACGGAAATCAAAACGAAGCAACAATAAAGTAGGTACTTAGTTCTGAATTCAAAATATTATACACAATTAATGTAATGATTGATGGACATGGCAATTACTATTAGCCTTCGTTTGTATTCGGCAATACGATGATTGCCGAGGGACATTATAAAAATAGTTGTACTACTAGATAATTTTGTTTTCAGTCTTGAGAGATAGGGGGCGGGTTGTTAACCAGCGTTGACCAGCGTTGTGGACTTATGGCAATGCCGCATGCTTGTTCACATTTAATCAGCCCGCTTGTTTTGCCACACTGAATCTACTATTACCACATCTGTGTTTGATATTATTATTATTGAGATTGTACTGTGTTGGTAATAAATATTGTCTTTATTTCCTACATACCTGCACTTCAACGTGTCTAGGGTCAGTAATGTATTGTTCAAGGAGCATGTTGTCATCTCCAAAGGACTTTAGAGATTCGCGTTTAGCTGACTCCAGCTGCGGCAAGAAATCTGCTTCGGTCATAGCTATTCTCATTCCCTGTGAAAATAGAAAATTTAATTAAAATATTAAACAAACTAAAAAAAAACACATAAATAAACAGCTTCTGTCTGGTTTTAAATAATTTTAGTAAAAGTAACGCCATCTGTACTTAAAAACAGGAACGTGTTTTATTTGATGCGTTGGTCTGCTCTACAGATGGGGTTATTCGTTTTGGAGCAATATCTGGGCAGTAACCAGAGATTAATTTTTTACGGATTTTTCATGACTGAAGAGGCTTTGCTCTACAGTAAAAACAGGCTGGAAGTGAAAACTTCTTTAGCGGCGTTGAGCGATTTTTGGCAAGGGAAAAACTTATAGGCTCTCGCATCAGCGTTTTTGTTTCGTTACCTTTCCACCACCACCTCGCACAGCTTTGATCATAAGTGGGAATCCAATCTTTTGTGCTTCAGCTTGTAACTTCTCGATACTCTGCTCCTCTCCATGGTAACCTCTCACAATCGGAACTCCAGCAGCTGACATAATTGCTTTTGATGTGCTGGAACCATCAATATTTTGATTAAAAACAATACTAAAAATTATTTAACGATTTTATATGAAAGAACACAACAACTGTGCTAAAATACAAACTTAAACCGAAATTTAATGAGAACTCAAAACAGTAGTCAATCTAATAGCCGTAACATACGCTCGGATTTGGTACGAGCGGACCACGGATATGGTACTTTTCCAAACCATACCCGACCGTGTCGTAGGTGGGACGGCCCAACTAACTGACAACCGTAAACACGTCCGGATTTGGTACAGAGCAGACCAGATCCGATTTGCAAACAAGCGGACCGAGGCGGACTAAATTAATAATAATAATGTCCGGCGGACCACTCTACACACGGTCGGATATGATACGGCAGCGTACCATATACGTGGTCAACCCGTACTAAATCCGAGCGTGTGTTACGGCTATTATAGTGCTAACACACGTCCGGATTTTTACGGACGGACTAACTCAACCACAAACAGATTGTTTCCTTTGCCGAATTTACTTACACAATTAGGCTGCCGTTCTCGCTTAAACACGCTCGGAGTTGGTACGAGCGGACTAAGTCCGCCCACAAATCCTAGTGTTGCCGTATTTAGAACATTATTTTCCATTTATATGTATGACTAAGTTGAATGTAAAAATATCGGGCGACAATAACCAAAATCAGAAGATCTCCCATAAATCGGCTACTTTTTCAACGCTGGTCGTATTTGGTACGGCCAAATCAGCCGACAACCGTACGGTACGTGTGTACGGATTTGGTACGGAGTTTACCATATCCTATGTGAAAACAAGCGGACCGAGACGCACTCAATTAATAATAATAATGTCCGGCAGACCCCTCTACACAAGCTCGGATAAGGTACGGGCGGACTAACTCCGCCTACAAATCTGTGGTCTGCTCGTACCAAATCCGGACGTGTGTTAGCACTATTAACCACAAGCCAAGCAGACTGCTTTAAGTAAATATAAGCTGCATAAAGAATACGAATATAAATAGTAGTTAGCTCTAGTTGGAAAAAGAAAATGAATAAAAAGATGCATGAGAGATAAGGTAAGCTATTGTATTTTTGTTACTAAGTGTTGAACAAATTTTTATTAATTTGCTTGGTACTAAACTCACATCAAAATATGTGAGTTTATATTCCTTTATTTAGAATATTACACTTTTCTTTACCTAAATTAAAATGTTAATATATTATGTTTCAATTTTATTAAATGTGCCTACAAATGTGCCTACCTAGTTTGCACAACACTTTGCATTATTTCTTTAATGTTAATGTTGTTCATGTACTTGTAAATAAATAAATAAAGAGTATGAATTCACTTTTTGTGTTACCTTTTTATACCCATATCCCTGATAGCTACTGGTGGCGGCCCAATAAATATAATATCCTCACTGGCGCACTTTTCACAAAACTCCACATTTTCTGACAGGAACCCATAGCCAGGGTGAATGGCTTGACTATTGGATTTCTTGGCCACTTCCAGGATTTTAGACGCATTTAGATAACTCAGAGTGGATGGTGCTGGTCCAATGTGGTAAGCTTCATCAGCCTATAAGAAAAAGATAAAAAATATATGACCATGTCTGCCTCTTGTACAATTGTAAAAATAATAACTATACCGGTAATTTGTTTTCAAATGAGCAGTTTATTCATAATTTATCTACAAACCAAAAGATCATGTATTTTGATGATACTGCCAGTAGTAGCTATTGCAATCATAAATCATCTGCTTTGTTTGAAAATGGACCATAGCGCAAACAAGATAAGGTACATTTTTGATAGAAACATGAATAAAATAAAGATTAAAAAGACTGATTAGTGATTGCTGAGTTGGACATGATGTAAACTGACTAACTGTTGTAACTGTTGTTAACAAGAAATAATATGCAAACAACATGTACAACTTCTGCAGAATAATAATAAATTTGTTTTTTATGTTGCTGCTAATAAAATAATATTAACAAGAGCTTAATAGTTTGAAGATAATATTGTTCTTACCATTTCAACATGCATGGCATGCTTATCAGCATCAGAGTATACAGCCACTGTCCTTACTCCCAGTTTCCTAGCGGTCTTCATGACTCGGCATGCTATTTCACCTCGGTTAGCAATGAGTACCTTGCTGATCTGCCTCCTACGGACTTCTTCTTTGAGTTGCTGGGCATGACTGAACCTTGCAGGGTATTGCAAGTGAAGTGACACTCTGGGACATAATAGGTAATTATTATTTTGTTTATTGCAGCTAGATAAGACAAAAGATCAGGGTACGAAGTGTTCAAATACATTGGTTTAAGCAACATGAATTGCATGCTGGCATTTGTATTATCAATTAAATGTAGGCAAAATTAAAACGGCTGTGCACTCAGATGTGAAATATAATTAAAATAACATTTAGAAATGAAAATTATTGAATGTAAGTCGAAAACTTACCCATTTTTACACAGATGCCTCAAATAAGACATGTTTATTCTTATTGAGTGTAGTTGCAATTAAATCAATGTTTCATAACTTATCTTCTCAGATAGTAGGTCCAAATGAGTGGTATGTTTTTAGATTACGTCGGTCGCCGGGCACCTCCGCGTACTGATAACGCTGAGTAATGATAGTATCGCCGAAATAATTATCATATTCTTATCAACTTATTAGCAATTTTGCCACAAAATTATACAACTTCAGTCAACAACTTTCTGAAAGATTATGATGAACTGAAGATGTAGTTTTAACTCTGTCAATGGATACGAATAAGTACATAATTTTATCATCGTATATTTTGTAGAATAAATCATTAAGTTCATTTGGAATAAACAAAGTTTATTTACATTCGTTATCGATAACGTTGGATTGGATTTTGGAACATAATTTAATGTACTCTGTGGCAGTCTGTGGATTGCAAGAAAAGAAAATCTAAATATAAATTAGCGACTAGCAACAGATGTGTTTTATGAGATGGATGATACTATTTCGCATTTGTGAAAAAGAGATAGAGTCTGGCAAACGAAAGTAGAGACTGAAAACGCGCGGCAAATTTAAAAAATCTCGGCATAGCAACCCCAAAACTAGTATGAAATACTTGGAATAACCTAATTTGATACTTTAGAATTATTTATTTCTAATTCTAAATGAGGTTATTCCAAGTATTTCATACTAGTTTTGGGGTTGTTATGCCGAGATTTTTTTAAATTTGCTGCGCTTTTTCAGTCTCTACTTTCGTTTGCCAGACTCTAGTAGAAATTTTGTCGGGTTGACATCTGTTTCGATATGAAAATTTCATATTGGGTTTTAGTAAGAATACACAAATACCAAAATTTTACAAATCTGCCTAACAATGTTGGACTAGGAGTTTGTTTTCAGTAGTCTCATTCACTACAGTACAGTGCTAATAAGTATTTTACATGGAGTGACAGCTTGAAAAGATTGGCAAAACTAAATAGGGCATCATCAATAGTGTGCCTAACATATTAAAGTTTAACAACACCAGAATTTTATTAGAAACCTACACAAAGCCTACATTATGCATAATCTCAACAACATTCACCTTAACTTAGACGGGACAGAAAATGTTATTTCTCTATTTGATACAGAGTCCAACTAGCGGGAGAAATTGGCACGAAGGTTTATTGAAGAAGCTGATGTGCAGGCAATTGTGGAGTTAGTTTAATGATGATGATGAAACTGTGTACAGTAAATAAAATGATATAATGATCTGATTTTTACGATGATAATATGAACGACCTTTTAGGTTTATGATGCATGGCTACATTGACTGTCATGTGTTGCAATTCCTTTGTCAAACTGTCAAAATAAAAATAAGGTGTCGATTTTTGTAAAATGGATTTTAAGCGTTACACTTACAGTTTATTTTGGTTTGAGATAAGCTAAGCTATTGACAACACAAATGCTAACGAAAAAAAATCTGTTTGCCGTTTGCCTTGCCGGTTGTTTATTTGTTGTTTGCCGAATTTCAGTTGTTTTATTTTCTTCTCATACATGTAAATTTTGAAAGCGTTTATACTTTTAAAAATGGGCGTTAAAGGCTTGTGGACTGTGTTGACACCATACAGCGAGAAAAAGTCTTTACACGAAGTAAGATTCTTGTTTTTATATAATTACTGAAAGACTTACTTTTAGTTTATACTTAATATTTTTATTAACGAGTGCATGTCGTAGGGCCATAGAAGTGATTTATTTTAACTGGATAAAAGTGAAAACTTATTGCTACAAACTCATACTTCTGTTAATTGTATCTTTTGCAGATAAGAGGAGAAACGGTTGCAGTAGATTTATCAGGATGGGTTTGCGACAGCCAAAATGTCACAGAGTATCATATCCAGCCGAAATTATATCTCAGGTAATACTATCAAACAATTTCTAAAGACACTCTACAATGTCTAATCAGATTATTAGAAAATTATCATGTTTTAGTACTGTTAATTCTGTATGTAAAACATTTATTCTATGTCTGTAGATGCCAGTGTGAGACCTAGAGTGAAAACTTGTTTGTCCACATTTCAGGAACCTCTTCTTCAGGACTGTATATCTGATACTGGCTGACATACATCCTGTATTTGTGCTGGAGGGTGACGCACCAGAACTCAAGAGAGATGTCATGGCTGCTCGTAATGCTATACAGTTCAAAGGAGCTGCACCAAGGTCTGACGCTGCAGTTGCCAAGAAGAAACCTGATGTTGCTAGGAAGAGATTTAAAAATGTTCTCAAAGAAGTAAGTATTACGTAATAAACAAATAGAAGTACCTATTTGCTGACTAGAAGGGAACTGATGAGGATTTTAAGAAGATAAAGAATTTAAGACTGTTTAGTTTCTACAAATAACAACATAGGTAATTTGAATAAATTTTAAGACCAATAACTAATGAGGCCTTTTGCCCAGCTGTGGGATAGTATGGCCTAAACAAAAAAAAAAGACTTATAATGTAACATATATATTGTTCCAGTGTGAATCACTTCTCAAGACTCTTGGTGTCCGTTGTGTGAAAGGTCATGGTGAGGCTGAAGCTACTTGTGCTCACCTCAACGCTCATGGGGTTTGTATTTATTTATTATTGCTTGACTTTTGTAGCATCAATTATGTTATGCAGCTATGTAAACATCTCTTTTGAAATGTTCGAGCGTGGGATTTTGTATGCACACTTACTATAAATAGTAGATTATACAACAATTGCACAAAACAAACCATTTTTATCAGAGACTATTAGCAGCCCGAGCCCAAGGCGAGGAGAAATGCATAAATACTATAATGTTTTTTCCTTGTACTGTTTGCTACACAGCTAGTTGACGCAGTAGTATCTCAAGATTCAGACTGCTTCGCATACGGTGCTAAGCGCGTATACCGTAACTTTAGCGTGTCGAACGCTGCTGGGGGCGGCGCCCTACAGGGCTCCGTCGACTGCTACGATGCGGATGCCATGTATAAGGGCAATGGTACGGTATTGATATCTTTGTCACTAAGACCTTGGTTATTGAACACTCGTTACCGTCTCGTCGGCTGGGATAAAAAGTATATGATATCGGATCAGCATTTCTAAATCCTACCATTCTCCTTGCAAGAAACAGAATTTTACCATTTAAAATATTTGTTTAGATTCCTTAACGCCTTTATTTATTCCTGCCATACACACAAACATATTTAAACACACTAGCACGGCTTAATGTTATTAGTTTTAGACGCTTACGTGCTTATTTTAGTAAGCCATTGCCCGACATTACTTTTGATCATCATCATATCAGCCGAAAGACGCTGCTGGACATAGCCTCCTCCAAGCGTCGCCGTATTTACCGGGCCCGTGCGTCTCGTATCCAGCGGATCCACGCAACCTTCACCAGGTTTTCGGTCCACCTAGTGCGAGGCCTTCCAACGCAACGTCTCGCGGTTCGCGGTCGCCACTCCAGAACTTTACTGCCCCATAGGCCATCCGTTCTGCGAGCAATGTGTCCTACCCACTGCCACAATTATTCGGGCTATGTCGGTAACCCTGGTTCTCTTGCTGATCTCCATATTTCTGATTCGATCACGCAAGGAAACTCCGAGCAAAGCCCTCTCCATTGCCCATTGGGTGACTGTAAGTTTTGCTGATGAGACCCATTGTGAGCGACCGCGTCTCAGAGCCATAGGTCATCACTAGCAATACACACTGGTCATAGACTTTCGTCTTGAGACACTGTGGTAAGTTGGAGAGAAGATACCGCGCAACTGCCCGAACGCTGCTGCTTAATTTAATAGTTATCCAGTCCCAACTGGATCGTTTATCCCAGGTAGACATAGTCGTCCCCAACTTCGAGTGTATAGTCTCCGAACTTAATAGGTTACTTTTGATACTATACCATTTTTATTGTTATTTCTGTGTACCGTGCGTTTTCATGTTGCTAAATAAATTGAAGGACGGTACAATATGTCGCAGGTTTTGGCCGCAACAAGATGGTGGCGCTAGCACTTCTCTGCGGCTGTGACTACGGGCTCGGTGCGTGCGGCTCGTCCATAACCACAGTAGTATCGTTCCTGCATACTGTCCCTGAAAAAGATGTTATACCAAGGTATCATATAACAAGCTATTATAATTATTATTTTAAAGAAGCTTTTATGTGAAATTAGGTTCTGCCAGCGGTTTTGCCCGTCGGAAGTTGTCCCACGGGGACTGAACATTTTACCGGCATAAAAAGTATTATGTGACTTACCCCCGGTTTCTCAACACTCGATTATCGGCCTGTTAACGCAATCAACGAATAATCGCCGGTTATCTGCTGTGATTGGTTGTTGAAAATTCATTCAACCAATCTCAGCAGATAACGCGTGCTTGACAATTTGTCGCATTGGTTCTGAGATAATTTAGCGGTGAGAAACCTGGCCTTAAGTTTATAAATTTTTGTCCTGTAATTATTAAATGGTGTATAATAAAGGAGAGCAGTGGTGGCCCAGCGTTAAAGGCTGCGACTTGAAAGTTGTAGGTCGTGGGTTCGAAGCCAGGCAAGCACTTTTTGTTAATTATTTCATCACGACTGCTCTGAAAAAGAAGGAAATGAAGAAAACATCGTGAGGAAATCGGCATCCCCTAAAAACTAAAATTCGAAGACATGGTGACATCCACCAACCCGCACTGGGCCCGCGTGGTGAATTACGGCCCCATCGACTCCTCACAAAGAGGAGGCCTGTGTCCCAGCAGTGGGAACATTAATAGGCTGATGATGATGATGTACAATAAAGTATAATATGATTAATAAATAATCTATCTCAAATTTCATCCAGATCCATTCAGCCGTTGTGGCGTGATTGTGTCAGAAACATCCATCCATCCATTAATTCAAACTATAGCTTTTATAGTAGGATTGCACTGTCATGAGAACGAATCGTATAAAATTGAAGCGGCGGGCTTATTACGTATGGAACAGCAAGTAGCAATAATTGTACAATTATTGCGCGATCAATTTAGTGACCTGGCTACTGAGGCCTTTAAGTCGGTTTTTTTTTTTGACAGTCACTTTTAACAGAAGCTATTTTATCTGTCCGATGATTTATAAAATGTATCGTTTGATGAATTAACCAACATATGAAAGAGCAACACTTCGTAGAGGCTGTTTTTTTACAATAGTCAATTTGATTACTATTTAGCTCCATTATTCCGATAAATTAATATTCGCAGATGTAAAGTATTTGTGTAAAGTAAATATGGCAGTGAAAATTTGATATTTGCATTTTATTTACTTAGATGTCAATGTGTAAAATCAATTAAAATTACTTCGAATTGTCGACTGTCGAATTTTAAGAAATTGAATCGATAACGCATTAAAACATCTCTTAGTAGACTACATTATCTCGTATTTGAGCTATGAAACGTAAATAAAGATTTTTCAAATTTAATTTAGACATTGGCAGAATAGTCAACATCGGTGTTTGCCATATAAAAAAAAAAAAATAGAAGATACTTACTGCGGACTTATCACATTATCATGTGTTTGTAAGTATTTAGTAGTAAATAATAATTATTAATTCGCTGAGGTAGCCAACACAGGATTTTTTTATACAAAAAAATCCTCCACTTTACCGTGATCACTTCTGTTTCAATGATTCAACAAATAGTCCAGTTACGTAGACATAAGAGACTCAAAACAACACCAATTTGTCATTCACATTTACAATATTCACTAGGAATTTGTTATTTCAATATTTATTCTTATATTATTATTCTAATTTGTGGATAATTAAAGTAGCCACAAAATAACATACGAATAAAGCCGCCAAAAACTTCTGTACCTACTCAGCCATCAGCGAGCGATTGGCAATCGACCAACAACAAGATAAAAAGTAATTGCAATTTGACAGCCACATTTGCTCGCCGATCGCTGTCGCTCTGCTGTCAAAAACCATACGTAATACGAAATTATCGCGATCACCTTGCGATAAATGCAAATTTCAGTTATCAGATTTTTATTGTTAGCAGTGCTGTCGTCAAATTATTATGGTGTGGCTATAGCTCTTATATAATGCGGATTCGCGATTGAAAAGCAATTATTTCGCAAAAATAAGCCTTCCAATTTTTTGACGTAAAGCGATATTCGCGCGATGATTGTAAAATATCTGCGCAAATATTGTTAATTGCTGTTTCATACGTAATAAGCCTGCGGGTCAAATTTCACAGAGACCGGGACAGGTAACGCTAAATAAAAGCTAGGCTATAAAAGTAGGAGAAGAAAAGAAACGGTGGATGGCCTGTTACAAAGATGCACTGTAAACTGGATGACTAATGAAATGACAATTAATGGCCTGCGCACAATGACGGATGAGACGCCAGAGGATTTTAAATTTATCAATTTAGGGATGATTTTCAACAGTCTGATAACTTTTAACTGAGAAATAAAAATGGGGGTTTGAAAATAGAAAATATGTCAATAAGGTATAAATGTGCAATGCTCGGTGATCGGCCTCGTAGTGTCTCGGAGAATCGCGGCCCAGTTTTCTCGAGCATTGAAATATATACCTTATTCCGATTGGTTAACTATTAAATACAATTGATAAATTTAAAATCTCCTGCTGTCCCGTCGTCCGCCAGTGTGCGCAGGCCATTATTGAGATGTATGGAAGACGACTTTACTTTTGTCTTAAAATTTTGACGATTTTATTTAACCAAATTAAGGCAAAATCTAGTCAAACCTTTTTTATTTTAGAAGTATAAAATGTCCATAACATTTGATTTGATTAATTTAACTTAGTTAGCAAGAAGAAGTTCTTGCAACAAATAGAAGAAAATGTTAGTATAATTCGCTTTCTTTACCCAAATTCTTGTGTGCCCAAGGGCCCCAGCATGTTTTAAGACGGTCTTGCTAAGGATCGCCTTAAGTAACTGTTAACGGCTCTGAGTCCGGCAGTAAAAGGCATAAAAAATGAATTTAAAATTAGATTACCCCCGACACCTAAATTGCTAAAAAGCAAAAAATAAGCCTCGTAATCGCATCGGAGAATCGCCAACAAACGTTGGCAGCAGTTTATTTTATTTACTTAACGAGTCCAAAAAAAAATCCGTTCATCCGTTCGGCAGCTATGATGCCGCAGATAGACACACACACACACAGACACGTCAAACTTATAACACACTGTCGGTTTTGCGTCCAGGGTTAATACAACAAGTCGCCGCTTGCCTCTTTCTGTTCCTCCGCTTACTTTTTCTAAACCACGCAATGGATTTGGAAAACGAGGCAAATTTGTGTATACAATTTATCCCGTGCAAAGCCAGAATGGGTCGTTGAACGTATTTTAATGCAGTAAAAAAAGGTTTGATGTGATTTCCTAAACAGGCTGTTGTCATGGGTGACTGATCCCGAGCGCTATGAAGAACGCAACCGCTGGTTGTCAGCCCCTGGGCGGTGTGATCGTTGCGGACACTTCGGAAGGACGCACGGCAGGAACGGATGTCCCGTATGCGTAACGAATCGTGGCTGCAACGATACTGGACACAAGTAATGTATATTAATACTATAATAGACTGTTTAGAAAAGAGTTAGGGACTATTTTCAGAAAATTTAGATGCATGAAGGTTGAATCCTGATGGTAGGCTCAATTCTGCTGTGGTACAAGACTAGCTGATCAAATTACAAATGAATTTGAGCCTAAAGCTAAACCTGGAACTACTTGGGAGATAAGTGCAGCACACATTCCCGGTCTTTAAGTTGTGGATTTAGTCGCTGCTAATGACGAGCATACATGTGACTTATATCACCGACATAAGGTTCAAATTGCAACGATTGATGCACTCGTAAATTGCAACAATTAAGAAAACTCAATCTTCTTATTTTCTTTTGTTTTCAGAACAAAAGCAGCAGAAGTAAAGTGTGAACTGTCACTTCGTAACAGAGCCTTAACGTGTGGAGCCCCTTTCCCGGAACCCAAAGTTATGAAAGAGTTCATGCACACACCCCCAGACGAGATAGATCTGAACAGCTTGAAGAATGCGACGCCTAGTTTAATTCAGTTTATGGTGATTATCTAAATACTTATTAGGTACCTAAATCTTCAATTATAACTATGATAAGATCGCGATAGTGCGTTAGGTATAAACCTAGTAGAATTTTGTAAATTAAATAATTAATTAATTCATAAAAGTTTTTTAAAGCAAACTTTTAGCTAACCGTGCATTTTCATCCAAACAAAGTATATGCAAAATGTTTGCTCAGTTAGTGGGGGATAGCAGTTTGCAAGATTTGACCCATACATACTAACCAAGTAGATTACAAAGTTAAATAAAAACTTGTAAAAATGAAGATAAGTAATAATGTATCATGAGAATGTTTTGTGCCCCTTGAGACTCTTGTGTAACAACAAGTTCGAACATATGAGGTTTGGTTGACATTTTTAGAGAGTTTTTATCGTATGAACCTATGATGTATCATGCGACACTAAGTTAAGAACAAAAGATGATGCCAGTCGAAATACACCTTTAAGTGAGTGATCATAAAAGTATCATTCCATTGTCACTAACACATCATTTTAACTTATATAAATCAATCTGCCTAGCCTTTTCCCAACTATATCAGGGTCGGCTTCCAGTCTTACCGGTTTCAGCTGAGTACCAGTTTTACATGGAGCGACTGCCTATATGATCTCCACAACCCAGTAACTGGGTAACACGGTACCCCTTGGCAAGACTGGTGTCAGATCTCAAGCTTCTGACTACCCGTAACGACTGTCAAAGATCTTCAAATGACAGTCGGGACCAACGGCCTAACGTGCTTTCCGAGGCACGGAGGAAACTCGGTATGTTGAAATGGTCACCCATCCACGGACCGACCTCGTAAAGCGTTGCTTAACCTTGATGATCGACCAGTGCGGCTGTTATTATTTAGCCACGAGCTCCTTCGTGTGCATATAACATAACGATAATATATTTTCAGAAACTGATGACAAAGAAGTTAGACTGGTCAGAAAGATATTGTGTCGAGAAGTTCTTGCCAATTTTAACTAAATGGCACTTTCAAGACAACGTGCCTTGCAGGACTATTAAAGCTACACTTATAAAGAAAAAGAGGACTCCGAGAGGTAAAGCACAAGTAAATTAAAAATAACTAAAAACCCCCATCAATTTTTATTTCATACTACATAATTTATCTAGTAGTAGACACGCTTCGATCAACAATCAATTGAACACGTAATTAAAAGATGATGTCTTGTGAAAACTCCGCGATTCAAACAGTAAAACGCCAATAGCTTTTGAACGGCTAAACCGATTCACATCAAACATATCTAAGAACACTCGAGAAAATTAACTATCCAACAAAAAAAAAAGAAAATAAATCAAAATCGGTTCATCCGTTTAGGAGCGCTATGATGCCACAGGCAATAAACAGCACACAAAACACACAGGAAATACACACATATACACAAAACTAACAACAAACACACACAAATGAAACTTATAACACCCGTCTTTTTCCGTCGGGTATAAAAATAAAAGAAATTGTATAATTTTTGGAACATTTCTGATTAAAATTCTTTTACAGGTGTCCCAAGCTTTGTGGTTGTATGGGCGGACATTGAGGGTCAATACGAAGGTCTTATACCTGATGATCAGTTTGATGGTAAGTTTTCAATTAGTGTTTTCGCCGAATTCTCATCAACAATACATTTATACAATATGTCCGGTATTGTAGTACTAAAACTTTAAGCAAAATACACCTATTTTAGTCGATAAAAACAACCTACATAAGGGGTGCAATCACCACACCCTCAAAGATAGAGCCAGTTTAGCACCTGACTTACTTACTACGGTAACCACATAGTATAACAACCATAACTTTGGACCTAGGTCTCATAGAAGCGTACATTTAATGTTATTTTTAAGGTCATTCATAGATAATCTCAAAAATATTCAACTAACCCACAAAAGGTGAGATGTTTTTGTATTGAATCACAAAAGTGAATTTTTAAACATGATTACACACGTTTTTATTGCATTTCCAGCATTTAGGGATTAACACATAACTTTTATGGGTTTTTGTTAGTCTTTGAGTTGTTTTATACACTGACATAAAAATCACAGCTCTAAGCCAATTAGGTTTAATTTTGTTGCTGCTTTATAAGAACCCCTGCGCATTTTTGCCTTATAATTTTTACAGAATTTTTGGTAATACAATAAATACGTGAGGGGTTTAGACCCCTTATGTGGGGTGTTTATATAGATAAAATTAAGGGTATATAGTGGCCTTAAAGTTATATCTATTGTGTAAAAATTAAGCCGTTCTGATTTGTTCGCAGAAGATGAAGATCCCTTAGTAGCGTGGACTACAACAGAAAGACAAGATTTGATGCGCAAGTACTATCCAGAAATAGTAGAAGCTTACGAAGAGTCCATAAAGAAACCGCCCAAAGAGAAGAAGACTAGAGCTCGCAAGAAGAAAGAAAATGACAATCCCAACCCTGATAAACCTAAAAGAAAATATAACAGAAAACCTAAAACTATAGAACCAGTTGATAAATTAAACGAGTCTATGAAATCTTTAGAATTAAAAGCAAAGGAAACAAATACAAGTGCATTAAACGTCAGTGTCAATGTCAACAGATTAAAAAGAAAAATTAAAAACAATACGAAGAAGGGACAGAAAACATTGAACAGCTTTATGGCAATTAAAAAGAGAAGAACTAGTAACAAACAAATGCAGTCTTTACGAAAAAGCTTGAAAGATATGTCCTTGATTTGCGATGATGATAATAACATGTATAATGTTCCTTTTGATGATGATTGCATATCCGTAGATAATGAAAAAGAAGGTAACAAAGAAAATGAAGTAAACCCTCATTATTTAAGTTTACTGAACAAGACTGAGGATGGTATAAGTGATGGAGATCTATCAGATATTATAGACAAGATTATTTCCAGGCCTACCGAAGTAAAAACTGCTAAAGTAGACAATAAGTTAGTTAGGCTAGTTTTCGAAAAATACTCAACACCTAAGAAAATGAGTTTGAGGAAATCTATACTGACTCAAATTCATAATAATTGTTCTACGCCAAGAGAAAGCCCAGTAAAAAAGAGTAATTTCAGATTCAGTACGAATAGTAACAATAATTCAATGATTGGTAAAGTTAATACAAGTTATTTCTTCGATAAGTTGACGGAAGATGGCGATGCCTTTGAAATGTCGCTAGAACATAAAAGTGCTGTTTTAAACTTAGATGCTACTGTTGAATACAGTTTACCTGATGTTTGTTTGTATTAAGGTTAAAAAGTTTGTTTGAAATATAATTACTGAGTTTTTATAGAATATTGTAATTTTATTTTCTGTCCTGCACGTATCATACTTTAACAACGAAAACCGCTCTTACTGCTGCGATTGAAAGACATTTCAAAAAACAAACTATTGCTATGGAAGTGCATTTGACCGTACATTTCGCCACGTTGGACACACGAACATACATTTATCTACCAGGGCCGTTTTTACCAGGGGTGCAAGGACTGCAAAAAACTAAAATCTGTATGAATTAAATGGACAAAATAAACATAATTTATGCCGTTTGGGCCGAGGTGTTTTTTGTTTTCTACTAAGTCGATAAAGTTAGTCAAGTCTGTATAAATGTAAAAGGAAAACTTAGCCCATTTGACACGAAGGCATAAAATTTTCGAGCTTGCTGCATTCACTCTTGGTTTCTCTTAATATTTAGGGTTCCGTACCCGAATGATCCAAACGGAGCCCTTTTGCTGTCACTCACGTGTCTGTCTGTCCGTCGTCTGTCACACAATATTGTTCCGAAGTTTTTAACTTCCCATTGACCTATAAACTTGAAATTTGGTGATCATCATCATCATATCAGCCGAAAGACGTCCACTGCTGGACATAGGCCTCCCCCAAGCGTCGCCACATTGACCGGTCCCGTGCGTCTCGCAACCAGCGGATCCCCGCAACCTTCACCAGGTCATCGGTCCACCTGGAGGCCTTTTAACGCAATGTCTTCCGGTTCGTGGTCGCCGCTCCAGAACCTTTCTGCCCCATCGGCCATCCGTTCTGCCTTCAATGTGCCCTGCCCACTGCCACTTAAGTTTAGCAATTCTTCGGGCTATGTCGGTAACCCTGGTTCTCTTGCGGATCTCTACATTTCTGATTCGATCACGCAAGGAAACGCCGAGCATAGCCCTCTCCATTGCCCTTTGAGTGACTGTAAGCTTTCTGATAAGGCCCATTGTAATCGACCACGTCTCAGAGCCATATGACATCACTGGCAACACACACTGGTCATAGAATTTCGACTTGAGACACTGTGGTAAGTTGGACGAGAAAATACCGCGCAACTTCCCGAACGCTGCCAAGCCTAGTCGGATTCGACGGTTGACCTCTTTCTCGAAGTTGGCCTTACCCAATTGGATCGTTTGTCCCAGGTAGACATAGTCGCCCACAGTCTCCGACCTTGATAGGAGTGGGTGTAACATGGGCATTCAACATCACCTTGGTTTTGTCCTTGTTCATCCTAAGACCCACTCTTTCGGAAGCTCTACTGAGATCATAGAGCATTGTACTGAGGTCCTCCATGGTCTCAGCCATAACCACTATATCGTCGGCAAGCCGAAGGTGAGTGATGTACTCGCCATTGACGTTGATGCCTAGCCCTCTCCAGTCCATTATCCGTCCATAGATGGTACGGAGTAGGAAACGCCCGTAACGAAGGCCGAAATACGGACTTCGTGCTTAGGGAGTAGACCCCCAGAACCTTGAAGACATCCTCCAGTGCAGTGGTAAACAGCTTCGGCGATATGACGTCTCCCTGTCTCACACCTCGCTGCAGACGGACGGATTCCGAGGTCTGATCCTGAAGTCGAATTGACATGGTGGCGTTTTTGTGTAAACACTTCAACACTTCGATGTACCGGTAGTCAAATTGGCACCGTTGGAGGGACTGCAGTATAGCCCAAGTCTCGGTCGAATAAAAGGCTTTCTCGTAGTCCACAAACGTTAAACAGAGAGGCAGGTTGTACTCTTCGGTCTTCTGTTTAACCTGCCGCAGCGTATGTATGTGGTCTACGATGCTGAAGCCTTTACGGAATTCGGCTTTTCGGGAGGTTGGAAATCGACAAACCTGACGCGAGACGATTCGTGATGACTTTTGTAAACAGCTAGTAGACATGGCTAAGAAGTGAGATGGGTGATACTCGTATAGTTCTTCCAGTAGGGCATTGTCACCCTTCTTGAA
The DNA here is from genome assembly GCA_949775005.1 of Orthosia gothica. Classification (NCBI taxonomy): domain Eukaryota; kingdom Metazoa; phylum Arthropoda; class Insecta; order Lepidoptera; family Noctuidae; genus Orthosia; species Orthosia gothica. Next base: position 17,804,002 of record OX459048.1, on the reverse strand, counting down.
GAAGAGTACGACCACACGCCTGCACCATGCCAGTGGCTTTTTCCCCTCGAGTATGACGGAATCAAACAGCTTCTGAAGGGCTTTAAGTACTGGCCACCGGCATTCAGGAGTTCGGCCGTAATTATGTCATCACCCGGTGCCTTGTTGTTCTTAAGCTGTGTCAGAGCCATCCTAATCTCATACAGGCTGTCGTCCGGAATGTCTTCGGTATACTGTCGGGTCAATATAATTCTTGGGTCATTCGCTAGATTCGCGACGGATTTACTGGTTGACGTGTACAACTGCCCATAGAATGTCTCGATCTCCCTCAGAAGCTCCGGTTTGGTGGATACGATCCTGCTATCATCGGTCTTCAGTTTCATGAGCTGGCTCTGCCCAACAGACAGATCTTTTGCAAAGACCTTGGAGCCCTTGTTCCGCTCAATCGCGTCTTTAAAACGCTCGGTATTAAAGCGGCGGGGATCGGTTTTCAAGGACTTTTAGATCCGTCTATTGAGTTGCCGGTATTTCAACGCATCGTCTGAAGACTGCAGGATCATCTGACGCGTGAGAAACCGCGATACGCGGCAGCGGTAAATATGGGTTTGTTTTTTGGGATACCGATCCCCGAATAGATGGAAAGTGATACAAGCATACACAACTTACAGCTACAACTCACATTTGTCTCCGTGGTGGTACCGGTATTCAATTTGGCACCGTTGGAGATACTGCAGTACAGGCCAAGTCTCGATCGAATCGAAGGCTTTCTCGTAGTCCACAAACGCTAAACAGAGAGGCATTTTGTACTCTTCGGTATTCGGTATTACCTGTCACAGCGTATGTATGTATATGGTCTACGATGCTGAAGCCTTTACGGAATCCGGCTTGTTCGGGAGGCTGGAAATCGTCAAACTTGCGCGCGAGAAGATTCGTGATGACTCTTGAAAACAGGTTGTAGACATGACTAAGAAGTGAGACGGGCCTATTGTTCTTCAGTAGGGCATTGTCACCCTTCTTGAAGAAAAGTACCACCACACCCCAGCACCATACCTGTGGCGTTTTCCCCTCAAGTATGACGGAATCAAACAGCTTCTGAAGGGCCTTAAGTACTGGTTTTCCACTCGTCTTCAGGAGTTCGGCCGTAATTCCGTTATCACCCGGTGCCTTGTTGTTCTTAAGCTGTTTCAGAGCCATCCTTATCCCATAAAGGCTGACGTCCGGAATGTCTTCGGTATAGTATCGGGTCAATCTAGCTCTAGGGTCATTTGCTAGATTCGCGACGGGTTTACTGGTTGGCGTGTACAACTGCCCATAGAATGTCTCGATCTCCCTCAGAAGCTCCGGTTTGGCGGATACGATCCTGCAATCATCGGTCTTCAGTTTCGTGAGCTGGCGCTGCCCAATAGACAGATCTCTTGCAAAGACCTTGGAGCCCTTATTCCGCTCAACCGCGTCTTTAATACTTTCGGTATTAATCTGATGGAGGGCGTTTTTCAACGCATCGTCTGAAGACTGCAGGATCATTTCACGCCTCTCTTTCATGAGCTTGAGAGTAGGATCAGAGAGCTTTTTGTTTATATCTGTACGGCGAATCTTGAAAAACTTAGACCCAACCGTATGGACAGCTTCCACAAACCCATCGCTGTATTCGTCCACGGAGCTCTCTAGGCACTCGAATCGATTCTTGAGTTCGAGCTGAAAGCTCTCGGGGTTTTGGATCTGGATCTGTGCTGGACGAAGCGTAGACTTCATCAGTCGAGACCTTTCAAGCTTGATATTAATGTTCAATGTGCCTCTTACCATGCGGTGATCGCTCCCGGTTTTCAGCGAATTGATCACAGAGACATTGAATATTTGCTTCTTGGTTGACATGATGAAGTCGATATCGTTTTTTGTTTCACTATAGGGGCATTGTTAGGTCCACTTCCGCTCACGTGCTCACGCTTTCTGAAGAAGGAGTTCATCATATAGAGGCCCTCCTTCTCCATAAAACTGGCCAGTTGGTGACCCCGGTGATGCCGACGTCCAACTCCAAATTGCCCCACTTGCAGCTCATCCTCGTCTCGTTTGCCCAGTTTCGCGTTGAAGTCGCCCATGACAACGGTGAAGTGAGTTTTGAAACCATGCATGGCTCTAGAAATATCTTAATACATGGACTCTACCTCGTTGTCGGCGTGTGCCGAGGTCGGGGCTTAGACTTTTATGACCTTCAGCGAATATCTCGAGGATATTCTGAGTATAAGGTGCGCCACCCTGGTCGACACCTTCTCGATCTTCACCACGTTGTTCACAAGGGACTTGTGGACGATAAACCCAGAAAATAGAGCAGGTTACCGGCTTTGAGGATTATCGAGTCCACCACCTCTCTTCGGACTTCAGATATAACCCTATAATACTCCATCGTAACCTGCTCAACTCTTCCTCGAGTTCGGCTATCTTCTCGTCGGTCCGGAGTGTTCGCGTGTTATACGTTGCCAGGTCCAGTCGTCGGTGTTTATTGGGGTAGCCTGGTCCACTCCGAGGATTCTTAGCACCCCATGCCACGCCATCGCCTCGACCGCTTCCGTAGTCGAGAGTAGACGGGCTGCCGGGCACTCGGGGCCGCTTTTTCTTGTGCTTTTCATTAAGGCAAACCCCCCCTAGGGTTTGCCTTAATCGCCACGCTTTTCAGGCGGGTTGGCGATAGCAGTTTGTTGTTAAAGTGCACAGAGAATGCTGCTGAAAATTTTTCTTTGGTGAAAACCTAAATGTGCGAAGGCCGACACGAACTTGGCCGGTTTTTTCTTCTTCTATAGTCAGTTCTTGTTTTAACTTTTGTTTTCTTTTTCGACACCGATTTCGTTTTTTTTTGCTTTACAGTGTTTTGCTTTAGAAGACGGTTTAATTTTTTTGTTAAATGTTTTATATTTTTGGTATCTCATATTAGCCCAAACACGACTAAGATACCTTGACATACGGAGTGCCAGTCAGATCAATCATTTCGATAGTAGCATTTTCTTCAGTACCATTATTTTATTTATATGTATTTGCTTCATCATAGTCGTTTAACTATTCGACATATCTTATTCCCATGACATACTTATTAAGGCGTTCCAGTGATCATCTTTGGTCTTTTTTATCAGTTCCACTTTATACCAAATGACACTTTCTGAGTGCAAATGCTTGCCATGTTATGAAAATATCAAAATCGCTGTAATTATGTCTGCTTATAATATTTGAGGAGTTCCCTCGATTTCCATGTGATGCCATCATCAGAGTCATCGTTTAAACCACCTCGAGAAAATATCCTTTAAAATTTTGAAGCCGCTCAAGTTTATCGAATTGTTCTTAGTAAGGTCACGATAGCTGGTATCAGCATAATCAACCAGGGGCGGATCCAGGGTTTTTTTTTCTGGTAGGGGCACAAGGGGCGGACGGGCAAAAAAATCAACAATATCTGTTAGAAATAAACTTGAAATATCATACTTCAAGTTTATTTCTACAAGTTCAAGTGTGTATAGGATTTTTTATGAAAGACAAGAGCTTCACTAATGTTCTTTCTGTTATTTTACTCATATATTATATCAACTCTGATAATTTGATTTGCTTCTAAGTATGTACTGTGATGAAATCTCCACAGTACACAAAATATCCTCTAAGGGGAGGGCACGTGCTTCCGTGCCCCCCCCTTAAATCCGCCCTTGTAATCAAGGACGGGAAGAAGAAGAGATTGTGCAAGCGCAATCTTGGTGGCAGTCTGAAGAAATTTGAAATTACGCAGTCTCCTAAAGATGCAGCAGATGTAAACAACTTATGGCTACCTTCCTGCAGTTAGACAGTCTAAAGAGAAGGTCTTGTCGGTGAATTTTTAACTTTATCTCTGAATTGTCAAAAAGAACTTGAGGAAGAGACTTCCAGTCGATCGTGAACCATTACAGATCTGATCACTACTATTACCTGGCGTCTTTAGGAACATCTATATGAACAGGAAGAACTACGAAACCAGCTCTTAAAGCTACGAAAAAAGGCTGTCAAAGTGGATATTGTGTACATACCTACTATTACGTAGGAACCTACGTACTCTTTAAAACAGGATCTGCTACATGACTCCGCCCGATTACACAAACCTTGTAGGTAGATTTTACTATCTACATGCGTCACAAACCGTACTGCAGAAGCCTTAGTACAAGTTTTTACTCATGATCAATCGCGTTAACGTAAACGTCAATTTGTATTGAAATTGGATAATCGCCGTCTGGGGACGATAAAGAGAAACCTCTTTTTTGTTTACATTTTGACATATGAGATCATTTACGTTATCACGAGTGAGTACGTTAAAAAACTCGGACTAAGGCCTCTGAGGCCTTAGTGTGAGTTTTATAAAATATCAATACAAATTGACGTTTACGTTAACGCTATTGAGCGTGAGTAAAAACTTGCACTAAAACCTCTGTACTTATCTACTAAACGGAACGATGATGCTGGTTTAAGGTTACTATATAAGTCCCCCCCGGTGGGTTCCCGCATTGTCGATGCGGGGGGGCTCAGTAACCGTGGCTTGGTCACCCACGGTGAAGCGAAGAGGAACCCGAGGAGGGGCCGCTCGTCAGGGCTTTTGCCGATAAGCCGACGACGTAGCGGCCAACATGTAGGTTGCGGTGCTGCCTAGGCGACATCGCAACTGAGGCGGGCCGCGATGTCGTATGGGGTCTCCCATACCCATACGATATCGCGGCTGAGGGTTGGAGGCCGCGGCAGGAAAGGAGCGCGGCGGGTTCGCGGTGAGTGCTAACGCGTACCCGTGTTCCCGCCATAAGCGGCACAGGAGGACACCGTGGCGTTTTAGTGGGTTAGTGTCCCACATAACTGCGCTATCTCCCCGTGGTAGCGCAGTATGCATGAGCATTTCTCCACGCAAAAAAAAAAAAAATAGGTTACTATATAAGTAGGTTTAGCGTTATCCAATTAATTGTAATCAAGGTATACGAAAGTTGATTTTATTGTTATTTCTACTTTTTATTGACTGAACCAGTAATTCCTACTTTATTTTAAATGTTTATGAAATCTTATCTTACATTGTAAATGTGAAAGTTTGGCTGCATGTGTATGTGGATGTGTTTGTTATTCAATCACGTCAGAACGGCGTAACGGATCTAGATGATATTTGGCACAGAGATAGATAATAATTTGAAATATAACTTATGCTACTTTTATCCCGGTATAGGTAATCTTGGGATGATAAAAAACTTTTAACGCGGGCGAAGTCGCTGGCAGAAAGTAGTGAATATATTTGTAAGGAATGAATAAAGCTATATTTATTTTTATAGATAAAGTAACTTAACAATAAGGCTGCGTTCACACAAAACTCAAAAGCCGCCGATTATTAGCTCTAGATTATCTTATTATCGGTTCGGTCAGTGTGACTGAAAGAAAAGTTGAAAATGTACCTATGTATGGAGAAGTAGCAGGGAGGAGTCCCTAAGCACGAAGTCCGTAGTTTTTTTCAAATTTGAATTCAAATAATTTATTGTGGATCATAGGTTCATAAGATGTTTTGGTTACAGGTAGATCTGCTATATGCTATGCCATTTAACGGATCAACGAATACGGATAACTTTCGTACGGGCCCGTTATTTAGTTGACGGAGTTAGGGAGTAAGCCCCCAGGTACGTGAACTGCGTGACGTTTGCCCGCTCTCTCACAGTACATTCGGCGGCTGAAAAAAACCTTTTGTGTGGACGCAGCCTTTATATTCAAATTCATAAAATACACTATTCTAATTAGGTACCTAACTGAATAATAAGTTAGTTGCTTGTGGAAACCCATGACCAAAGGGCTATTAGAATTACAGAAGTGTGATTCGAAGTCAGCGATGGTGATGAACGAAATTCAAGTACAAAAAAACCGGCCAAGTGAGTCTGTCTCGCGCACAGGGGTTCCGTATAAACAGCTACATTCACCAAAATAAATAGGTAACATTACTAACGTTCATAGACAATAAAAGCACTGAACATTGGTCTAACGAAGGGACAAAATTAACTTTGCTGTTCGAAAACTTTGTCCCATCAATATATTACTTACTTACTTTACTTTTCCAAGTAGCATAGCATGTTGCAGGCATGTTGGTCGAAAACTCGTAAACTTCTAAAGCCTAAGATAGTTTATCTTTTAATTTCGTTATATATACTACTGCCGTGAAATTTTCACATTTCTAAAAGCAATCATTTGGAAGGTACTTGTCTAAAAAAATATAGCCACTTAAACAATGATATTCAAATAAACATATGTGTTATAAGCGCGCGCATTGTGAAAAAACGAATGAACACAATTGTGACCTTTAGTCTTTCGTTTATGTCACGCATGGCGAAGGGCGATAGGCTTTGTTGAAACAAAAAGAAAATAAAAAAATGCCATCGTATGTATTTAGAAAGTGTACCAATTATGATACCAAAGTAAATAAAACAGACAGGATCTCATACCATAATGTAAGTACGCAAAACACCTCAATTAACTAATTTATTTAATTATTTTTTCCTAATATTCTGATATTTGGAGGTTACAAAAAGAAAAAAACATTGGTGGTCAGAATAATGTTTGTTTACATTCACACGCAAGTGACAAACACTAGCTGTCTCTTTTTTGTCTTGTTGGTTTTATCAAGACATCCCTTTCGACTTGTAGTGAAATGTCAGTTGAATGAAAAGTGTGTACATAAGTGTGCTGCCGCTGCTGCGCGGAACACTTTTTTCAATTGTTTTGTGAGTGTATAACGTATTTGTTTATTTGAATATTATTGCATTAAAAGCCTAATATTAAAAAAAAACATCTCCAGTTTACGTGTACAGAAGGTACCCTAAAAATATATATTTTCATGGTTTTTTTACCACTTTGTCAGCGTGATTAATATGTATCTCTAACCATGCCAAATTATAGCTTTCTAGTACTAAGAGTCTCTGAGCTAAGCTGCGGACGGACGTACAGACAGACATGGCGAAATTATAAGGGTTCATTGTTGACTACGGAACCCTAAAAAGTAAAGGGTTATCAAGTGACATTTCGATAGAATTTGACGTTCCAATCGATTTTTGTCATTTTTCCAATAGCTATCGCCACGCTTTCGTTGGTAAGACACTTGTCAAGGGCCTTAGGCGCAGGCTACACAGAAATGGCGTCGGGCGCGGACATGGCACGGGCGGCATTCTATTCCATTCTAATATCAAACAAAATGCATGGAAATAAAGCGCAATTTAGGGCACACGATATGTCGTTGCTCGGACGTCGTTATGACGCGACATTTCGGCGCCCGCGCCTGATCAAATTGCGCTTTATTTCCATGCATTTAGTTTGGAATTAGAATGAGGAAGTCGCCCGTGCCATGTCCGCGCCCGACGCCATTTCTATGTGGCCTGCGCCTTAGGCTGCAGCACGTTCGACCACGTATAACCAATTACCAAACACATTTGTCTCTGTATTAGGGGTCTTGTCTTTTTAACTAGATTGTCATTGCATTGAATTACGCTGGAAGAAAGGATTGAGTCAGCAGATATTATAACTCCCTGGTGAATATCACTCGCCTTTCGATAGGCTAAATTAAAATTTAAACCTCAAGTGGAGCGATTGGATTAGCTGTTGTTAGATATTCCAGTCACCATACCAACCATCAACCACAGCAGTAAATGTTAAGATAATAGAAGTTAAAGTTTATCAGAATTTATTAAAATAATAAACCTTGAGTTAGAACTAACCCCCTATATATCTAAAGGAACAGGATTGGAGTAAATAATCACCCTTATTAAAAAAACCTCGTCACTGTTTAGCGACTGCTTAGCACATTCTACGTATAATCTCTATTGGAAATTTGGTTAAATAATCTGCTAATCAGCACAGAGATTTTTATAAATAAGGCTCATACACATAAAACAGGCAATTCCCACAAGAAAAAAATTGTAATAAAAAACATTAGTTAAAAAAAGAGTAAAAAAATAAAAATAAAAAAGCAAAATATAAGAAAGAGTAAAATAAAATAGAGAATATAATTAATTAATTAGTTAAGTACTACCTTGAGGCTACTGCAGTAAATAAACATGATATTCAGAACATTCTAAATACGAATGACACTTTTAGCCAGCCAGTCACTAGTATTAAAGGGATCGAAGACTCCTTACATGAGATAAGCCCCTACGAATAGAAGGGTACAAGCGAAGTGTAGACACGTTTATTCCGCATTCGTTAAAGGTTCAACCGTAACCTACTTATTCAACCTAAACCAAACCAAAATCTAAATCTACCTATGGCAGGAAGAAATTATCACAGGGTCGCGTACGGCAGGCAGCTTAAGCCATGACAAACGACAAGTTAATATTACTTATATTTCAATATTTACAACATAATTATTATGCACCCACTTCTAAATGTACGCTCTCATGCTTCAACCCCGCTTTGGCAAATTTGAAAAAGCTATCCCGCACCTCCATCAAATTGTAGTAGCCTTGAGGCCACTACAGTAAATAATACGCTATATTTACTTTCTATCTTGTATTTATTCCTATTGATTTTTGATGTTTTCCAATAATTATCAAATGATGCCCCTGAGGCGGCTGCCAAAAGACATTGGGTAATAATGTACTTACTACGCACTACATACTATCTCAATGCCAAAAGATGATATTCAGAACATTCTAAAGACGAATGACACTTTAAGTTAGATCCAGCCACTAGGATTGAAGGGATCGGAGATTGTTACCTACATTATTCAAATAGGTCCAAACCGCGATATCTTTAAGTTACGTAGCTAAATATTCTATAAGTTTTATATTATTTCATTACTAAATATTAACGATAAAACCCTGTCACAACAATCCGCGTTAATCTTAGAAGCTGAATAACTACTCGTTATAGCTTTTAGTCTCGGTTTGTTTGCCACAAATCCATTTGAAATGTTGATTGCTGTAAGCCCGAACCACGGCGAACGACGTGTTTCCTCCCGGATCAAATTTTCTAATATAATAATTTCATGCTGTGATAATATTGTGATGATTGACCTAAGTAAAAGCATTAAGTGGCTGTATGTTGTGTATCGCACTTTAACAATGAAAGGACTTAATTATAAAAATCTTTGAGGTATAAAGCAACTTATTAACAGATTCTAAAATGAAATTCCCTAAACAAAATTCGAATTAAAAACGTGCTAATCCATAGATTTAGTATGTTTTCGCTACTACATCTATGTGTTAACCAGTCGCTAAACATCGTATAGACTTTTATTTATTTAACTATTTATGTACACACACAATAATAAACAGAAGAGAAGAAGGAGAGAGTTTAAATAAAATACTAGGAGGGATCAAAAAGTAGTGATAACGACATACTCCTTGGTAAGAAAAAAAATCTGACAAGCATAGCTCAGATACATATTTGTAATATTAATAAAGAAAAGAATCTTCGATTTTTTTCTGAATGTAGTCATTTGTCTGCTTCGTGTCGGAACGTGTTCTCGGTAGAAAACTTTTTTGGAAAAAAATACTACCAACTTCCAAATAAAAACTACTAAGTGAAAAATAATTTTATTTTTGGAAGTCGGTGTCTTTCTTTTTTTCCCATTTTTTTGCGATATGGACACCGACTTCCAAAAATAAAATTATTATTCACTTTGTAGTTTTTTATTTGGAAGTCGGTAGTATTTTTTTGCAAAAAAGTTTTTTATTTTTCCCTTTTTAGTTGTACCTACCTAAAATAGGCAAGTTGTTTAGTAAGGAAGGTTGATCACGCCAGAATAGATCACCCGAATAACATGAAACTTGAACATAACCAGTGAAATAAGAGATCTGCGTACCCCTTTAGTGCGTACTGGCGTTATGTTATGTTATGAAATGGTATATACAATGAAAAGACATGGGATTGCAGCAATTCCAAAGGATTTGCCTTTATTTATTGAAGAATTCTGTTGTATATCTCCGAAGTTCTTCATCAGATCTTCACCAAATTAAAATAGGACCAATTTCAAAACATACTCTTTCAAACAAAAAAATATTTTCAAAATCGGTCCCGTATGACGGAGATATCGGTGAAAATACATAAAAAAAAACATACAAGAAGTCGAACATAGAACCTCCTCCTTTTTGGTCAGTCGGTTATAAATGGACAATAACGAAGTGCGATCCGTTATTAAATACCTCTGTTTAAAAAAATTAACTACATAAGAGATTCATTGCGATTTGGAGGCAACATTAGGAGAGTCTGCTCCGCCGTATTCCACTGTCGCAAGGTGGGCTTCTCAATTTCGAGTAGGGAGAACGAGCGTTGTCTCGTTTCGTAACAATGGACGAAACATGGGTCCATCATTTTGATCCCGAGACAAAACAGCAATCTTCGCAATGGAAACGGCCATCATCACCGAAGTTTCGTGTCGTGGCATCGGCTGGCAAGGTTATGGCCCCAATATTTTGGGACTCAGAAGGGATATTGTTGATTTATTACCTGCAGCGTGGAACCACTATTACAGGCCAATAATAAGCAGCTTTAATTCCCAAGTTGAGGAATGCCATCAAAGAGAAAAGAAGAGGGAATATTCGAAGGGGCGTGCTGTTTCATCACGACAACGCACCCGCGCACAGGTCGGCAGTGGCGATGGCTGCCATTCTGCAAGCTGTGTTTGAATTGGTTGACCACTCCCCTTATTCACCAGATCTGGCGGCTAGCGATTTTAATCTGTTCCCCAAATTGAAAAAATACTTAAGGGGAAACAGGTACGAAGACGATAACGAGGTGATGGATGCCGTAGAGAGCTTTTTGCAGGACCAAGACAAATTTTTTTTTGTGAAAGGGATTGAAGCCTTGGAAAAGCACTGGGCTCGGTGTGTAGAGTGACTCGGAAACTATGTAGAAAAATAAATTATTAAGTTATCAATAGTCATCATATTCTATCTCATTCTCACTACTTTTTGATCCCTCCTCGTATTTATTAAGGTTACATAAATAAGGGTTCATGGTCTCTAGTGATGCTGTTAGTAAGTTACCTTTTTTAGTTACCAATAGATAGGTTAATTAGTTACTTATAAACTGTGGGCGGCTAACTCTATCGTAACATCTATCACGTGGTTTATCTAAAATCAAAATGTCTGGAATTGATATCCCAGACATTATTGACTAGGGATGTTTCCTGAGTAGAAAAATGATAATTATATTTAGTCCGTCAGTGAGATTATCAAATAATATTAGATACAAGTATTTTTTGCTTTACCAAATTAATAAAAATTAACAAAGATAAAACGCATCAAAGTTCTGGAGTGGGACCTTGACGTCACACGATATTTTAAAGCAATATACCAGGCCCCTCAGAAAGTATTGCGAAAAAAAGTTTTTATATATGGGAGACTGGCCAGTTATAATGTTTTTCGAAAATATGATTATTTATAAGTAAAAATAAGTAAGTTCCAATTTCAAAATTTCCCTCCACATTTTTTGCGAGTTAATTCAAAGTATTGTGTCTCACTGAAATATGGATCTGCGCCGGGAACATTTTAGAGCTATGATTTTATACGATTTCAAGTGTCGCCTGAAACCGGATGAATCGTACGATAGACTTCAAATGGCATTCATGGATGAAGGCCCTTCCAAGGCAACCGTGTATCGTTGGTATAACGAATTCAAGCGCGGTCGACCAACTTTGGGGGATGACGAAAGAAGCGGTCGCCCTTTGACGGCTGTTACCGAAGAAAACGTGCTAGCAGTGAAAAATTTAATCCAAGACAATAGGCGAATTACATATCAGGAGATTCAACACATATTGAAGATTGGATCGGGAAGCGTTCACGAGATTCTACACAGCCATCTTCGCGTGAGGAGGATAGTATCACGCTGGGTGCCGCACAACCTCACCGATGCTCAGAAGCAGGCCCGGGGGGAATGGTGCCGTGATATGCTTAACAAATTTGAAGCAGGCTCGTCTCGGCGTGTTTACGACATCGTTACAGGTGATGAGTCCTGGATTTATCAATACGACCCAGAAACCAAGCGCCAGTCGACTGTTTGGGTGTTTCAAAATGAGCCAACGCCTACCAAAGTGAAGCGATCTAGAAGCGGGGGTAAGATTTTGATCGCTAGCTTTTTTAATTTGACTGGCCACTTGGTATCAATTCCCTTACGGGATCAAAGAAGCATTAATGCCGAATGGTATACTACCAAATGTTTGCCAGAAGTTTTCTCTGTTATAAGCAACAAGCGACCAAACACAGGGCTCCGCGGGCTACTGCTCCACCACGACAATGCACCTGCGCACATCGCACTCAAAACGAGGGACTTCCTGGACAGCACGCCAGTCAAACTCCTGGGTCACCCTCCTTACAGCCCTGATCTAGCACCGTGTGACTTCTTTTTATTCCCAAAAATAAAAAATCAGCTCAAAGGGATACAATTTTCGTCGCCGGAAGATGCGCTGGCTGCGTTCGAGCAGGCTGTAAACGAGGTGTCTGCGGCGGACTGGAAAAAGTGTTTTGAAAACTGGTTTAGGCGCATGAATCTTTGTATAGAGGCTGGTGGAAAGTACTTTGAAAAGATTTAATAAAAATATATGTACGTATAGAACAATTTTTTTTAGTTTCGCAAAACTTTCTGAGTGTCCCACGTTCGTTCGTCGTTGTCACATTATGTTACGTTTACGTGTCAAAAGAAAGAAATACGTGTCCAATATTTTTTTTTAATCCACCTGACGGACAAAAAACAAATTTTCAGTTAACATCCCTAGAAAAATACTCTGTGTAGTCTATGCCCTCTTGTTAATCCGACATACCGCTGTTAAACCCGCGATGGTTTGTGTTGGTATGCTAATATATTCAATAATTGTTTGTAAAAAATGCTTTAGTTAATAAACGATAAAAAAAAATAGCAAGTAGTTTACAACATTTATAAAGAAAATTTATCAAAAGACGGCAGATGCGGCGTTGGAGAACCTCCCACTAGGAGGATCTGGTGAGGTAGGCGGGAGTCCTGGCGACGCTTGGGGGTGGCCTATGCTCAGCAGTGGACGTCTTTCCGCTGAAATGATGATGATGATGCAACTAAAATAATAGGTATTATGTAAAAAAAACTAGTTTGAAAATAAGTACTCCGAACTCTCCAGAGTCGAGGTAGCCTAGTCACACAAATATGTTTAAATTACGTGTGTGTAAAGACTTCTAAAGAAAATCGAGTAAATATCGAACAGATAGAATTACCTACGGCTGATAAAGCTCTAATAGGATATAAGTAAAACTAGACCACGTTGTATGGCTGTTCTTCTTGTTTATTTTACAAAGTACCAGCAATAATCTTTACTTTGGAAAAAGTAAATTATACGAGGTGAAATTAAGGCACGGATCTTTAATTATTGAAATATATTTACAATTTGTTAACTTATAAACTAAACAAAGGATATAACATTAACAGAAATACACCAACTTCGTTAAAATAAAAGCGCAGTGGTTTTGTACAAATATTTATTTATGTTTTGAATGCGATTATGCAAAAGCTTTCAAACAACAAAAGGAATTAGGGGTTGCGTTAGTGTTTCGCCTGGTGGCCTGCTACGAGGCTACGAGGAACGAATTTGTAGCGCGGTCTACGAACTATTCGTAGCACCGTAGCACTTTGCTGGATTGTTTATAAAACGCGCAAATGTATTTTAATTGGTGCTTGCAAAGCTTTAATTAGTTTTTTTTATATTGTGGATTATTGCTAGTGGGCGCTAATGCTGTGCCCGAGATCCTGGGTTTGATGCTCGGGTGGGAAAAGTGTTATTAGTTTTTCCATTAGGATTTTTTCAGTAGGAATTTGGATTAGTGCCGGTTTGATGTCAATAGGCTCGCCTACTTCATAGTACTTTAAATGTAACTGGAGAAATGTGGTTGTACTATGCCTAGCTCTTTCTATTTCCCAATACAGGCGTGGCGTGTTATGTTTGGTATAAAGAACAATGAAAACCAAACTTAACATTTAATTCCCTAATCTCGTTGATATTCTCGTCGAACGAGAAGCTTTATATTGATGTTGTATTAGCCCCTTTTAACGCTTTGTAATTAAGAATTAATTAACCAAATCCTCTTTACACCCGACACGTTTTGGTTCATCAGAAAGGATCCGTGACATGCCAAAGTATCACAAATGTTCCCCTATTATAACACTTTACTGAATAATGTTTTGCCTATAATGGGTAGTAGTTTTACTAAAACACCAAAATAAAAAAAAACAAAATCAAAATTTATTTATTCAATTAGGCCATTAAGCGGCACTTTCGAACGTAAAAAAATAAAATAAAACTAATAATAGTTGATTCTACCGTCCATTCGGAAATGTAGCTTGTTGTGGAGAAGAATGGACAAGAAACTCCACACTCACTCATTTAAAAAAAAAAGTGTTTGTGAGTGATCACCATTTTATCTTAATTCTAAATAGAGTAATAAATAAAATTTTATACAGTTTACATAAACATGCGGCATTCTTTGAGTCGAATAGCATTGGAAAAAGCAACAAACATAAAGATCTATTAGCAGGCAGCAGCAGTACGCAGGAGGCCGACAGCCGGCACGGCCGCCGCCGCCGGCACAATGGATATGTTTTCCTGGAGTCGGCGACACCTGCCGCGTTCCCAGGGATATCAATTTGCGCAGTTTTAATCGTTTTCGATCACAGTTCAGCACTTTTATTCGAAGAATTTAAATTGTTAAAATGTCAATTTATTTGGAAGTTCTCTTTCAACTTATGGATTGATTTTAATGAAGACGTATTGATTAAGAGAGATTTAGTTATTTAAGGGCTACCCCTAGTGTCAATTTACCAGATTTAATACTTTGTCCGTTCTTGATCTACTTTTTTTGGTGTCTTAATTTCTAACAACCATTCAAGCGGCAGTAGTGACGACGTTTGTAGTGAATTTGAAAGTTGTTCATCTCAAGATCGTAACGTGGTTCACAAGCTTGTCGCGCGCCGATTAGGTATCCTATTAACTTCACATGCAACGCCAAGATCTCTAGGATGTATACCCAATTCAGACAAGTTCACAATTGAGACGGAGGCTAGATTCACAAAGTGTACGTTGGGGACGATCGAACCGTAAAATGCTACGAGAAAGTCTAAATCCTTTTTAACCTCGTCACTGTGTTAGAAGGAGAAGCGTGGCGGGTTTGTTCACCCCTACGTCGTCAGATCTCGGAGCCAATCGGAGAGATTCGGAGGCTGCGTCGCAGAGCGCGCGCGCGTGCCCGGCCGCTTCGTCATTGCGACGGAGGCTGTCGTGTGTCGGCGCTGGCCCGTGCGAGCGCTCGTCCCGCACCGTGCGCGAGTCACCTGAGCCGCCGACGTCGTCACGCCCTCGTGCCCGGCCACGCCGCGCTACCACGCCGCACGCTCACGCCGAGCCCACGCCGCCCGGCCCGTGCCGGTGTGCCGCGTAGTGTCTGTGTTCCTAGTCTAGCTCAGTGACCACGTTCCCGGAGACCGGCGATTCTGGCGCGATGTAAAGAAGCCGCGTCTGTCAATTTATGTGTAAGTGGATGCGTTGCGTGTATCACTAGTCCGCATGGCGATTGGCAACGCTGGTAACGATTTTCCGCAAGCTAACAACTCTTGCGAGTGGCATTCGGCATAAAAATGAATGAATTACGAAGCAGACCGCCCGGGGGAGCAGCCGTTGTATTTTAACCTCTACCCAGTGGGGATAAAGTCGCGCACGTGCGCTGTTGTGCCTGATGAAAATGAATACACTTCTTGACTTTCACATTGCCAGCCTACACTCAATATCAAAAAGCCAACGAATGATTCAGTCCGTCAGCAGGCAATCTCTGAATGTCATCAGATAATACAACATCACCAATGTAACAGGTGTCGCTTAATCTACTGCGAGTGAAACTTGACATTGAAACACACAGTTATTGTTTAAAAAATCGATATCAGCTATTTACCACAATCTGTCATTCTACCACGTTGTCGTTTTACCAGTTTTGACTTTGAGTAGATCTAAAATGTAAAAGTTTTCACATATAATACATTGTTCTGCTTAAAAGTTACTAGTGGAGCTTCAGGAAATGGTTATGATAAGTGGATAACAGGTATCATATTTTTATTGAGTCAACTCTCAGCCAATATCATTTAATTTAAATAATTATTCACAAGTATTAAATGAATTTATCTCAAGTCATTAAGAAGAAACAGCTGAGACCTTCAGCATTCTCTGCTGAAGTACAGAACTGTATTAAGTTCTGAAATAGACAATTTCATCAAGTGAAAGTGATAGGGGAGAAAGCCCGCGCAGAAAATGTAGATGAGGTCTCTGTCATAAGCGGCGAAATCGAATGAATTTCCAGAGGAAATGAAAAAGCATTTGTGTTGCGAACGCGTGTCGGTCACAAACTGTCGAACGGATCTTGTGTTTATATTTCTCACTCTGAGGTTTACGCGAGGTTAAAGGTACTTATGAAGGACATGTCTTAACGTAATATCCTTTGAAATGTTTTGCTTTCGTAATATATTTATCTTTATTTCAGTAGCTATTACAGACTTCTTTATCTCAAAGGACAAAGAAAACACTATGCTTCGGGAGATGTTTCCTCATTATAAGGATTTACTCTCTAAGCAGCAAAATGTCGCAGAATATTGTAACTTGAAATGTTTATTTAGGGATTATTACATTTTAATTTAAACGGAATGTAATTGTCTATCTACAAAAGAAATATATAGCTTCATAAACACGAAAAAAGAGGTTTTCCGAATATACAGAAACATTTTACTTGCTAACCAAACATAAACTATGTTGTAGGCTTTAGGAGAAATAAATGCACTACAGTGTTGTGGAACGGAATGTAGTTTAGTAGATTGTAGGAAAGCTTTTAGGCGAACAGCGAAGCGGTGGTGGTTCACTGACCACCATATACATAACCCTGTTATATAAATGGAGTATCGACAGAACAGAGGATCAGCTAAGTGGACCACTTTGGCTCTCATGAGGCAACCTATAATGTTGCATATAAGATTCTGCAGACCATGTAACGACCATTATCTTTGTAAGTTATGACGCTGATAATGGTACTAAGCTATAAAATATTAAGGGGAAAATCTAATTTTAATGCTAGCCAAGAGATGCGCTGGTCGAACAAGTGGAGCAGCGAGCCATATATTTTGTTTTAATCTTATTAAAAGCGTCTCACAGTGTAAATCGATAGATAGAGTCAAGACTGTGAAACGGTAATGTGAACGAGCAGAACTATTTTCAAGATCGTTGTCGTATTTTATGTGGAACGGCGACCACAATGGGCCCAGTCAAAGAAAATGTCAGAATATGAGAATGCTCGCCGACTAACGGCCGAAAAGGTTTTTGGGGCATGAACAGCTAGAAACAAGCATTTGAAAAACTACTGTGAGTTGTAGAGGACGTACTGCGGGAGCGGAATGTGACGAATATCAGAGCATGTCTCGTTGTAGCGGAGTCTCGAACAACGAAAACATTTGGAGAATGAGTGCGCGTCACAAGCAGACCGCTGCAAATAAATGGCGCATGTTCCGCACGTGACAGTCGCTGAGCGGCTGAGCGCGAGTGGCCCACACGACGGAAATTTCAACTGTTCACTTTTAAATATTTTGCTCACAATGCTTCCTTTGTGCATCTATGCAAGCTAGTAGTTATGATATTTTCAAAAATAGTTGAATAAGGGTATACCGTGCACAATTTGTTTTCCGCTTCAAATTGCCGCCAGTCCGAGCACAAAACATTTTATAGGAATTTACGGACTCGTATGACATAACTAAAGCTGTTTTTAAAAGTAGCGGAAAAGAAATAGTTGTCACTAGAATGTAACATCTGTTAACCAAAAGATCTTGAAAGTAAACGTTCCCAAAGAATGTCTAAGAATGCTAAGCCAAAAGCAATATACCTACATTTCTTTACCTACGACAGATATTTGGGCAAAAGTATTATTGAAGGTAACTGACAATAAGGTACAGCATGAATTATTATTAATATACGTCATTTTATTGAAGTCCTCTCGCTGGAGGCTGAAGGTGTGACATAAAAAATATCTCGTCCCGGTTATAAACGGCAAGGGGACATAAACAGTAAGCTCGGGGAAAACGTAATAAAAGTTAGCAGAAGTATTCTCGCTGCGCTACCTACCTAAGTAGCTGTTCTTTAAGACTGTGATAGATTATTTCTTTGTCTTCTTGAATTTGAAATAAATTCTCTGAAATTACTCAATTTATAGTCAAATATCCAAGGTACTCGGCATGATATTCTTTGCAATGCTGTTACTGCATTTTCGCTGCACAGACACGAGACGAGAGTCTTAACAACCCCTTCACGTTTATATATTTATGATTTCATAGTTATTCTTACGTCGACTATCTAGGAAAAGCTTTGTGGGTAAGCTCTTATCCATATTTTTACATTTTCTGAGAGTTCGCATCGTCAGAACAAACTATAGAGCTGTACAAACAAAGGCACGGTATGTGAATGAGTTATCTCCACAAACTTTCAAGCCCCACATTCTCTATCACCTTGTCAATGCGAACTTGGAATATTTCCGTCACTCCACCTTCATATCGGAGACAAACTTCCTGAAATGTTTTAATTGAATCCAAGTACAATGAAGAGAACTAGCGGACATAAAAATCGAGAGAAACTGTTCATTTACGTTCACGTTTTGGATTGGATGAAGTTTTCAAAATCATTTGAAGTTTTTCGTTTTGAAAAGATTCGTTTTCCTATTCCAAGCGCTCTACTGATTTTGATTAAAATGTTGATTTTTGGTCTTCGAGACTGCGTCCTTTTAAAATCCTTTGAGCTTTTGTGGCAACCATATTTTAAGTTATTTTTGAGAGAATATTGGATTGATTTTTGAATCATTTCGGTATGTACACAGTGGTTTTTCGTTCGTGCATCGGTATTCAATGTTGGTTTCGGCTTACCGTCTAATCTATTACTATTTTCGTACCGTCTATCATCTACTACTTTGGATACATATACAGAACATGTTTCAAATACTAAATGACGAGACAAATTCGATAGTTTTCTATCAAACGAACAAGTTTACGGGCAAATATTCGGCAAGTAAACATGTTACTTATTTGATTGAACCCCGAAGCGTGTCTCGTGAAAGATGAGCCTTTTTACAGTGGCTGACATCCATCCGAAATGATGATGAATACTGATACACTTCAGCTTGAGTGTATGAAGTGCTCTTGGGGTAGGTACTCGTATGTTACGAAAATAAATGGTTGAATGTTACGGCTGAAACTATTTTTAACACATGTGCCATTTTAACTTATATGAGAGTTAGTTGCTAACTTGAGGTTATATTAAAATCAAAAAATATTTATTTTATTTCACATAGGTCTACATGGGCACTTATAAAACGTCGACAAAATGTGCAAGGTTCGGGTCTGTCGTTTCCCATGGAGAAGAACCGGCAAGAAACTCCACGGTTAATCGTTTAAAAAAAAAATATAGCCTACTTCTCTTGGTTGCCTGGAAGAGATCGCGAATCGCGATAAGGCCGCCTGTTGTATGTTTGTTTTAGATATAAGATCTCTTTTTGAATATTTTTTTCTCTTGGTATACAACAAAAGTGTAAATAAATAAATATAGTTATATTATATAAACGAAAGAAAAAAAACCGGCAAAGTGCTAGTCGGACTCGCGCACGAGGGGTTCCGTACCATTATCGCATAAAATGGCAAAAAAACACGTTTGTTGTATGGGAGACCCAATCAAATATTTATTTTATTCTATTTTTAGTATTTGTTGTTATAGCGGCAACAGAAATACATCATCTGTGAAAATTTCAACTATCTAGCTATTAAGGTTCAATAGATACAGCCTGGTGACAGACAGACAGACGGACCGCGGAGTCTAAGTAATAGGGTCCCGTTTTTATCCTTTGGGTACGGAACCCTAAAAAAGAAAGTGTAACGAGATAAAAAGTTAACAAATGTTTATAAGCATCTAGAAATCTCGAAGGCCTACAAATATAACAAATATGTCATACATAACTGGCCGGGTTGGCTATTAACTCGGAGTCCTACCTACCAATCCTATAATCCCTTAATTTATTTGTCTTAAAAAGAGAAGCTTGGACAACAAGCAGGTTATTTAGTTAACCCCTTCAGAGTAGGTACGGTATCTACACTTTTGCAACTTTTCCTCGACCACCTGAACATGCGATTGATTTCAATGTCAATATTGTAGTTATATTTACAAGGCAGACGTGAATGGAAACGCCAGGAGGGGACGCCCTGCCACCGCAGAGAACGCCCCGGGCGTCGGGAGTCACAAGCCGATTCCCGGCCACCGTAGGCGCGGGCTTGCGGACGGCGAGTAATGGGTAGCTCGTCGTCCGATAAGGACCAGGCCCGAGACGGCGCGCGGTGTTCCACGCGCGCCTCAATGAGATGTCAGCAAAGTTGACGGGTTCCGCTAGGGCTGATGCCTGTCTGGGTCGCGAATAAATTTGAAAGAGAGTTAGTGCGGCCCTGGCACAAGCAACTGAAGGAACACGGATGGGTTTTAGTCAGTAAAAGTCTGACACGCCCGATTGGATGATTTACTACACAAAAAAAAAAGGAGGAGACGCCCTAGAAAGACATACATAGACCTTATTGGTGATGTTCTTTAGAAAGGCCAAGTGCGCAATACTCATAACTAGCGTGTGTGTATGACTAGATGTGTGTATGTGATTGAAGCAAAAGAAGTATGTAAGGATCGTAGCAGGTGGCGTTCTGTAGTTTCTGCCTACCCCTTGGAAAAAAGGCGTGACTCTATGTATGTATGTTATCCAAGATGCAATACGAATATCATACATCCATGGCATTACATCATCATCCACAGCCCGACTTCGCCCACTGCTGAGCATAGACCTCTCTCTTCTTGTACCAATCACCACGTTCCCGTGCCAACCTCATCCAGGTTCTACCCGCAATAATGTCATCTGCTCATCTGGCATAACTTACTTGTCATAAATCTCTCAAATTCGGCATCCTGTTTCCTTCTTCTGGAGGGGAGGCATTTGTGGATCGGCAGGTATGATGGCATCATTTGCTCGCTTTAAAAGGGACAAAGCGTGAAATGAACAATCCTTTTATCTAATTTTACCCTGAAACGTGAACCTAAAAGGAAGAGTTATGAATTTATACACCCCGTGTGCTCGTGACGTTTGGTTTTTGCATTCATTTTTCTCTTTTTGAATGTAGGTTACCGAATATGATGAATGAGTCGTCTAGTGAGGCGCGGCCCATTTATTTTTATGTACCGAGGTATCTTCCTCTTACATTCGCTGAGAATGTTTGTTAAATATTCTCATATACGTTGGCACTTATGAAGAACGTATTTGAACATAATTAAGGCAGTCGCTGATTTTTGTTTGCAGATCATAAACAGTGGGTTGCGTAATCTATAACAATTTATTAAAACAAGTGACTAGTGTTACCCGTTACATTGAGGTAACACCACTCAACATATATTTTTGTTTTTTGTAGAATCCAAATGTCAATAAGTAGAAAAATCATAATTTTACGGTCAAAGTGATAAGTACGATTCGTAGATATGTATCAGACAATAATAACTAGTTATTGGTTACTTCGATGAACTTAGTCAATAAATATCGTCGTTGGTAGATTTATTTAATAGTTATTAATTATTGTGACCGTAACAAATGCACGAACATATTTTTACGTACGTATGTACATATTTCTGCCTTCCTCTCGATGAGAGTACGAAAGTTTGCCGAGAGTCTCGCAGTTGCAGGCGTAGGCAAGCGTATGAGATATCTTGAAAAATGACACACATAAGTGAAACACGAAGACTTGTAGAGTACTGAACAACTTGACTGATATTGCGGATAAAGTTCATATGCTCGATTGTGGAATATTGGTATTATTTACCTATTTCAATTTTATACAGAAATTGAAAAAGGTATGGAGAATTTCATTTTATTGCAAACATGCATCAAAAATCAAATCTTTATATTGTGGGCATAGGTTATACAGACAGATGTTCCATTATATCCTGCCTAGTACGCATACAATAATTAAGTCAACATGCAAAATAATCATAGGTATCACATATAAAGTAAATCTTACAAAATAAGAATTAAAGACATGCCGAGATGAGGATGACTTATATAATGTACACCCATTATTAGAAACATAATTAATATTTATCAATGGTAAATAAATTAACACCAATAGTTTTTAAAACAATCTTGTTAATAATAAAAAAAAATCGATACCTTTTACTTGAAGCTTCAAAGAATATGAGAAGTAAAATAGGTAAAATTAACAAATTAAAAGAAATGTAGAAAGATTTTATATACAAATATATATTTCTATATCTAATTAGACCTAGTTAAATGGTCTAAACAAGAATATAACAATCTAACTAACAAGTTTATGTAGACAAGATCGAGTTGGTCCGTGTTGGTACTAATAAAGGTCTATTGAGAACTATTGATCCGTCTCCGGTTCTGTCTGGCCGGATTTGGATCGTGTGCAGTTGTGTCCGTATCTATTTGTGAAGAACTAGGCCTGAGGCTCAGCTCTATTATGTACGAAGCATAGGCTGACTGACGATTGAATGGTTATAGTTCTCGTTCTGGTAAGATCTGAAACTAGTTTTTTTTTATATTCGACGATAGAGTATGCTTATCTAGAAGTAAACTTGATCTTTCACTTAAAGGCCTCTCGGTTAAAAATGTCAGGAAACAGACTCCAGCAGGGAATCCTTTCATTAGCTATTCGTATAATAGAAGTAAATTCAGTACAGTCTAGTTAAGAGTGAATAGGTTACTTCTAGGCAAGCGTGTTACACCGTCGACCACATCATCGCTTACCATCAGGTGAGATAGTGGTCAAGCGCGAATCTACAAATAATAAAAAAAACACTACTTTTAGTGTGTTTGCGATGTTCACTATTTTGTGACGGAAATCGGCAAGATTGTAAGACACTTTTTGTCCGTCCTGCCGTGACGTATTATCAGACACAATTATATGTGTGTGAAATACAAAAAAACGCGCAATAATAAAATCCTATGTTTTATAAGAACTATACGTCCGATGTAAAAAAATAGAACTGATTGCGTACTTACGAATAAGCACATTATTATTTGAAAATCAATTTCTAAAACTTATTAAAATACGTTTTTAAACAACGGCATTTAAGGCGTTTTTATTTTTTATCCCGAATCCTTTGCTGTAAAATACTGCTAGAGAGTTTGATATAGAATTTATTGCTGATAACGGAGCTATTAAAGAGTTAAAAATGGCCAAATATCATATAGTGACACACTGTTGTGTCCGTCGCAAAGATGGTTTACTTGTATGGTTTAACAATAATTATGTAATCACTTGTTTTTATTTCTGAGTTCGTGGCTTCACTTACTTTTACCATCTCATATTACTGAAACATGGATATTATTTATTCGTCAGACTCATTTTAAAGAAAACAATAATAAACGTTAACGATTAATTTATGTAGGTTTGTTATATTGATAATTCCAATTTAGAATCTCTTCAATATTGTTAAATAAAAGTCCTTATAATGTCTGCTTTAGATAAATACGTATTTTAAGAGCGTATTAAAAATAATATAAAAAGAAGAGCCGTTATAGACGCTTCTCGTACAAATAAATGCTTCTTATAACGATGTAATTCAATTTAAATCTCAAGTAGGCACAATCTGTGACAAGCATTATTACTGGGTAATTGAATTGAAAACGTCTACATCTGAAGGTCTAATGTTAAAGGTTAGCAGTATTATTGCGGCAGTGAGAGTGATATACGTAGGTTATATTATGTACTAGAATGTTGGTGATTATATGATAAATCCCGAGGCTGCATCTTCATTTGCCTGTACATAAGCACGTGGGCGATTATATTAGGTCCAGATCTAAACTCCTTGGTGACCTGATTATTTGATACTGTGAAGCTGTTTTTGAACGATATTATAAGGATAGATTGTAGGTGTACCTGCAACCTGATTTTAAAAGCTATGATGACGTGATGAATATTATTTAAAAAAAAAAAATTTCATAAAGTAACATATGTTTAATTTGTCTTATAAAAAGCAATCTGTACAAATTACAGTGGTATGATTTATTAACGGTATGCTTCCCTGTTTAGTTAAATAAAATGGCAACTATCGATATAAGAAGTAGTTTGTTAAGTGGGGGGTAAAAGTACCCTAGTACTCTTAGAAAAACAATTAAACAAACATCGTGAATAATTAAGAGACTACTCTAAAGTGTCCCACGGATAAGCTACATACGTATCAGCTATGCTTTGAACGAATTTGTAGACGAGATCGTTCACTGCAGCCTGTGATCACGCTACGCACGATATAAATGTCGGCAAACAAAAGGACCGTGGCAAACTGCTCGGACAGCTCGACGGTGGACTTTACTCTGCACTCGACTGCTTTTAATTCTTAGGCCCTTTCCTGATGGCGCGCCGCAATTTAAATTGCGTCGATAGGCGATATCACGTATGTATTTACTAAGAACAATTCAAGTGCGTATCAGTTGAATTGCATCGCATTGCGTGCATGTGAACATACTTGCAATTTTATTTAGAAAAAATTGCGTATCAGTGTGGTGTAAATCTAATTTAATTGCAACATCAGTAAAGGGCCTTAGTAAACATTGTAATGAATAACTTGTAGTAAGTAAAGTAACGAGGTGGTTGTGTGCGCAGGCGGCGGGCGGTGAGCGGGAGCGAGCGAGGAACACATGGCCGCGCCGACCAGCTGATAGCATGCCGGCGGCGGCGCGCAGCACCGCCCCGACATAGGCGATCACACGACGAGCGCCACATTCACGGGTACATCACTATCATAGCAACATACACGTCGCAGTCCGTTGCGCATGCGGGCCCTAATACCGAATAGTTGCTCAATTTCGAGTCCTTTAGCGCCCAGTAAAGAAAATTTTACGACAGCCATAAATCTATTTTTTTTAACGATATAACTAAATAAAAAGTTTAAAAATAAAATCCAAGAAACAACTATATCTTAATTTTTTGAAGTTTGGCGATTGTAGATAAGTTTTTATTGAAAAGTGTGAAGAAACTGCGACGTTTATGTGGTATCATCAGCTCATAGTAGAACGCTTACTAATCGGGCACTCGATTTTTTTAAATAGTTTTTTCACTCTTGCTTATATTAGACGCAATTTTCAGAATTAATCGTATTCATGTCGTGACCAAAGCCCGGTTTCTAGTTCATATTAGAAGAACTATAAAAAAGAAGTTAAGATCGATCGAAAAACATTTTTCATATTATCAGCAAAAATAAATGTTAATATGTAGAAGCTTGCTTCAATTTTAAGATAGCAAGGCATTTTTTTCTATTTGGCTAGATTTTAATATTATGTTGCTTGAAGTTAGTCGTGCTTTATATATTACTGAATAGCTATCTAAAAGGTGGCAAATACAGACGAGTAATATAAACACAAGAAAGCAGTTTAGTAGATTTTCTGCTCGGGCGCAAAAGTTTTATGTGAGTTATCTAGCGAATAATAGAGGTGTATTGTTCATACGAAAGGCACACAGCTTAGCCTTACCACAATCCGCTTTATTATTTTATATGTTCAAGCTTTTTTGCCAGAAGATTGCCCTGCATTGGGGCAGTAACAGGCTGGTTTTATTATTATAATGAAACATTTTTTAGCATTGTGTTTGGCCATATAATAGACTCAAACATTTGATGGCGTAAAATCCTCGTAAATTACAAAAGAAAGTTTAAAATCAAATTTTTAATGTAATTTTTAAGTTGAGTATATGTAGCTCCTTACTAACTCAATGACGCCAGGCAAAAAGTTATAAATTTCATTAAGTTGTAATCCACTGCGAATAGTAAACTCAATGGTAACAGCTACTTAATAAAATACAGTTACAGTTCTCACATCCATTTAAACAATAAAGCATTAATAATATTAACTTGGTTGAATATTGATGGCCATACTGCATGCCCGTTGGTGTTCTTGACGTGCGACAGATTGCTCTAATTCACAAACTTGGTTACAAGGGTCGCCGATATCGAATTATGTCCACAAAACTTAGGACCACCCCTTTAGGTACGTAGTAGGTAGATATACTGTGAGCCTTTGTTCTACAAAGCGACGGAGCGGTACGATTCGATTTTATCAAAGTTACCATTCAGTAAAATCATCTGTGCTACGGTGCGTTACGTACGTAGCACCGTAGCGCTACGAGATGCTACGCATTGCGATTTTGTGTTTTGTGCCACTCGACTTTTGTCTAATTATGTGTTTTATAAATCTATTTTTTAACGATACAACTAAATAAATTGTAGTAAAAAGAAAATCCAATAAACAACGATATCTATATTTTTTGAAGTTTAGCGATTGCAGATAATTTTTTGTTGAAAATTGTGAGGGAAAGAAACTGCGACGTGTGGTATGCCGTCAGCTCATAGTAGTACGCTTACTAATCGGGCACTCGTTTTTTTTGAATACATCTTAGTATTAAAAAAAACATGTCAAAGTTATTAAAAAAACACATAATAAGACAAAAGTTAAGTATCACAAAACACAAAGTCGCAATGCGTAGCATCTTGTAGCGCTACGGTGCTACGTACCTAGCGGGGCTTAACATCGTAGCACAGATGATTTTACTGAATGGTAACATCGATTTTAATGTTTCAATGGTACTGCTTATTTTACAAAATTATAATTATGTTGTTCCGTAATAAATGAATTATGACTCATGATTGTGACTTCACAATGACGTTCCTTGTCGCACAGTTTCTATCGTGTTTCATTCACAGATTGACACGGTGGTTTAGGAATAGACCTTATAATAATAAAATATACTCTTTAAGGCCTTCAAATAAATTCAAAATACGATCATAGCCTGCAAAAAATAGAAAAATGAATAAACCATTTGTCATCAGAGTTACCATTCATACCCTCAGCTCACTAGTTACCGATCATCTCGATACAGGAAGGAAGTGCCTAACGGTTTTTCTAGATCTAAAAAAGGCTTTTGACACCGTTTCTGTTCCAACCCCTGTGACCAAGTTGGAAACAGTCTGAATAAGAGAATCCCCTCTAAATGCTTTCAAGGATTACCTGTCAAATAGAAAGCAGAGTGTTAAGTTATGAACCTGTGTTAGTGATGATGCGGATGTGTCTTTCGGCGTACCGCAAGGAAGCGTGTTAGGCCCTACATTATTACACAGTAAAAACTAACTACATTTGTTTTGCCATCTCAAATCGCACTCATGTGATAACGTTTCCAATAATAATTGTAAGTTTTCTGCCATTAATAAAGTCTCACAAACTAAATATTTGGGCGTCATAATTGACCAAAGAATATCATGGTATGCTCACCTAAACCATGTTACAGTAAGAGTTAGGCATCTAGGATGGATATTTAAAACATTACAGCACGTCATCTCCACAAATATAAATAAAATAGCAGGTTTTCATAGAAATCGCCTTAATGAAGTTTATGTGGCACTTGTGCAATCTATTATAGTCTACTGTATCTCCATATGGGGCGGTGCGGCAAAAATAAGATTTATAGATGCACAACGGGCAGTCGATCACTACTAAAAATAATTTATTTTAAAAGGATCAGATACCCTACAGACAGCCAATATCAGATTAGTGGCCTGCTTTCTGTTAGAAAACTGTTCATCGCATATGTAATCCTATAAAAATATAAGACACTTCCTTATAATGCAAATATAACATCGAAAAGACGGAAAGACATGATCGCTCAAATCTCACAAACTAAAACAAAATTCGCTGCTGTACAATGCAACAAACGTTCTGCTCAGCTATATAATAGGATAAACAAGGAGGTTTACATATGCACTAAAAAACTACATGAATGTAAAAAAATGCTAACAAATTGGTTAAAGCCATTTACTTATGAATATACTGAGTCACTCTTGCAACATACACACACACTTATCCACACACACACACTCATCCACACACATTCACAAAACACACTCAAACTATCCCCATACACGCTCACGTGAATAATGTTACTCGTTTCTGTTCTGTTTTGTAAAATTATCTTGCTATGGAAGAGCGAGTCTCTTAATACGGGCATTTTTGCCTAAAAAGAGACTCCAATCATCTACTTGTTGTTTTGATTTGGTTAAGAAATAAACAATTTACAATTTCAATTCAGTAAAGTCAACTGTGCTACGCGGCGCGCTGCCACTTACATACTTTGTAATGCTACGTTGCTACGCCGCGCGCTACGTCGTAGTACCGTAGCGCTACGACGAGCTACGCAGCGCGACTGTGTTTGTACCACTTGACTTTTGATTTTGACCTGATAATGACGTTCCATGTCGCATAGTTTGTCTCGTGTTTTATTTACCAATCATAACTGACGGTTAGATAGGAGTAGAACTTTTAACGAACATAATATAAATTTGAAAATCCCTCTTTAGCTTGGAAAGAAGTAGCTAAATTCGTTTGGATAATGAACACTTCATTTTCGAAGACACTTTAGCTCCATTTTATGAACACAGCTAATCTAATTTAGGAAAACAATTACTTTCTAAATTATAATCAGGAAAGTTTAATGTTATTTATTGGAGGTTGTTAGTTTATAGTTTTTTTTTTATATATTAAGAAATTTCAGGCTCATAGTAAGTGCTCATGATAGAAACACAGGCGGCTTATAATGAGTATTTCGCATAAAAATAAAACGCGGCCTATTTGTGTAAAAGTTGGCTCGCTTCGAACCGATGCTCATGGGAAATTTTTGTCATTGAACAGAACTTCTGCTCATCGGGGAGTCGCTGTTTAACAATTTATGTGTGTGTAGAGTGTTAGCACGTTACCTTCTCGGTTCCACTCCGGTAAATATAAAACATGTGAGAGGTCTCTGCGGCCCGGGGGAAATTTTGTCGATCATTTGTGTCAGCAGGGTAGGTACTTTATCGATACACGCATTCGTCGGCTCATACCGTTTATCGTTATTTGTGTGGAGGGATCACGAGAGGATGATCTGATATGTGGAAACTCTTTGCGCAACTTTAGTTACATCTTTTGATAAATATATCGAATTGTAACAGCACCATTATCATCAATTGCTGGGTAAAGGTACAAAGTAATTAAGCGGCAGTAAAGGTATATAAGGCGCTGGATGCGAGACGCACGAGATCGGTCAATGTGGCTACAACTGGGGGAGGCCTATGTCCAGCAGTGGACGTCTTTCGGCAGAAATAATAGTGAAAAGTATCTGCGATCATACGTTATTTTACTCGATCGTCGGTTATATTGATTTAGCTACTAACAACGCAGCTGTAAGCGTATTTAGAACTGAATGAGTATTGAATTCAAATCAGTAAGGCCAATTCTCGTTCCTCCTTAAAAAAAACGCATTGAATTCATATTCTCATTTCGGCACCAATCAATTCTCAATCAAAAATTGAGACTGCTTAAAATGCGAACGCAACTGAAAAGGGAATCAGATCCATGTAAACATGACTTTCTAGGATTATTTGTACGATCTTTTATTGGAGTGTACACTATCGAGTTATATGAAAGCTGGCCTTTGTCACACACCTAACTAAAACTTTAGGTATTTCTATGAATTCGTACTGCTGGAGTTACTGTAGTGTGTATTCTTGCATCTCCACAGTCATATAGGTATGTAGATTTGTATATATAAAGTCAAGACAACAAATACAGCCTGACTGTTTGTTTGTCTGTTGAGTCGGCTTTGAGGCAGCCCAACGTTGTCTTGGCTGCAGGTTCTAGTTTGCTTAGTAACAGTAATTTCCAAGCCTCAAGCTAGCCGAAATTGATTGATGAATTGAACTAACTAACCTGAGTGTTAGTTCCACTTAATAACACTGAGTAAATAACAGTAGGTACCTAGTACAGTCAAATGTATTTCTGTGATATTCTGAGTATTTTAAAAGTGTATTTCTGCTAACGTATTGATTCAAAGAGAAAAGTAGCCAAAAATTATATGTGTAAAGCCTATTTAATTTTTTCTAACTGTGCTTCAATACAAACAATAACATTGCTACAAAAATTAGTTTTATAAATATAATGATTTTGTGAAAACAAATCACAATCTATTGGAAGCTTGCTACCTGGAACCCTGATCACGTCGGTCAACAACATAAGCCCTTGTTAAGCCACGCGAGTATTAGGCTTGTGTTTATCAGAGCGGTGCACCGCACTGTTCTTCGTAAGGATCGCTCAAATCCCACCAAATTGCTAGTTTAGGGGCCCCAATACTCCCTACTACCCATGATCATATATGAAGGAGGACGACGGATCAGTTCGTGCGTGAAAACGTACCCGAGCCCGATAACAGAAATGATCGTTATATTTGGCCATTCGCCTTGTTCTTGTACAGAACAATAACGATAATATACTCGTACCTTGTTATCACCTCCATTGTATTTAATCATACACTATAAATTAACGGTGTGGGCTGTTTACATTTTATTACTGTTAATTTAATATGTTAATGTTGGAATTGGTTATTGCTCTGAATATTTAGTGTACCTTCATACGTTTGAAATTGTGGTAATAATAATGATTTAATCATAAAATCACACCCAATTTGTTAAGAACGTCGAAATGTGAGCTGCTTGTAGTGTAAGGCGCAGGCCACATAGAAATAGCGTCCGACGCCATTTCTGTGTGGCCTGCGCCTAAGGATCAGATGTAGGGACTACTCGTATGTTCCGCGAGCGTTCATTAGTTAGGTTTCTCATTTGTCACGTACTTTGTACAACAGTTTTCTTTCTTATTCTGGTCGTGGCCTCTCATTAATGCCCATCGTTGCTAGGGTCGGACGCGATGCTTATTAATTTTCCTTGGGACAACCCATGGCTTAATAAGCCCTGGACTGAGACTTTCAAATAGACTACTGGACTCGGCCGGCCTATCAAACTGCCTTCCCAAAAAAGTTTGTAACGCTCCCCCGACGCGCAGCTGTGTTAAACACAACTTAAATCGCAGGCGCGTAATACAAAAAGTTAGTCACTTCCCCAAGGGTGCCTGAAAAATAGAAACTCTATTAAGTTTCAAAATATTATTTTGTTTTATTACCTTCGTGGGACTACAGCTGTTATATGCAAAGTTTACATGAGGGTACGCAGTATATACGCAACGGCTTTTATGCATACCTACATTGTAGTTCGCGTATATATTCGATGGCTGGCACCAAGAGTATCACTTTCATGATGTTCAAATAGGCAATTTTGAATGAGAATTATCGACATTTAAAACAATAGATCTACCATAGCATAGGTACTTGAACGTTCAATACGGTTTGTGTTTGTTCTATCTAGAACATAAATAGTTATATTCATTTTAAAAACTGTTTGAGTTGTCTTGTAGTGGTAATGGGCGGTACGAATCCAAACCTTTATGATTCTGTAAAACTGACCGAGAAATTCATAATTAAAGTGTCCGCATATAACATAGCCGGGAAGAAATCTCCAAATATTTAACATTTTTCACATAACAAAACGTCGTGTAACTTTTCGTTTGGTGGCTCTTCGTATGCATGAGTGAAAATTCGTTCAGGCAACCGGCAACTTTTCCTCAGGAAGTAGTCGAAGAAAATAAGAAAATAAGAGATTTGTCGGCAGTTTTGTTAAAAGTGGTATACAAGCCGACGGCAGTTGGTGTTTTTGCACAGGACCGCGCGTGTGAGCTGCCACCTTCAGCCTAGCTCCACAATAGCACATTGTTACTATTATTTGCACGAACCGTTTTTCGAATTAGTGTTATAAAAATATAAAAGTTGTGTACCAAGTTACCAACTGGGGCCACACTACGAACTCGGTAACAGGACATGTTTTCTAGTTAAAAATTAATTCGTCTGTAAAACAGGCGGATGTAATTAAAGCCACACTGTACCCTTGTTTGTAGAGGACTTGAGATGACAATGTAAGAGTAAATATTTTTAACCCTTCTACCCTTTACTTGTTTCGAGCTAAATACCTGATTTGTATGTTTGTGCACAAGTAAGGAGCACGCTACCTACCCTTGTTGCCCATTTGTGTTGTTCACAGTTGTACAGGAAGTCAGCAAAACATTACTAACGAATGCTCTTGCATTAGCTTTGCTCAAAACAACGTTTTTCCTTCATTTGTACCATGAAAAAGAACTCGGTTGTGTTCTTGTGAAACAGTAATAACAAAAAACAAACGAACATTTAATTAGTTGGCGTATTACTTGAAATGTTATTGTTGGAGACAGAGTAAAGGTTGCTTTTATTGACGGATAGAAACAATTCCGCTGTTATTTGGAGCTTCCAGAACTTAATGGACTTTTCGAATTCAATTCCGAATTGAGAGCGATTTTCGTTTGTGTTTCTTAAAGATTTAACGTTTGGTATTGCGCCTTTACATAAACAAGCAGGGAATTTGAAATACACGTTTAGGGAAAAATCTGGCGTCACCAATTTGAGAGGTATCCTCCCCGCGGCCGCGATACCTTCGCGAAGGGTAGCGTTTGAAGATATAGCTATTTGATTTTTGTTACGGTAGCAGATTCCATCCTTCGTCTTGAATTCAATGTTTCTTTGAGGATTGATAACGAAATACATTTGCAATTTGAGAGTCAGAACGTACTCAAACCGACCTTACAGATGATTCATGAAGGTACACGGTTATAATGACTAGACTTTCACTAAAAACAATTTCGTAGCTTATAAAAATATTATTTCGATCTCGACTTAAACTCGAGTGCATCGTAAAATAAATAAACGGAGTTCCAATACTGCGACCGCGGAAATGGAAAGATACTTGCCATCCGCCGTATATGGTACTTTATTATTTTATACATGGAGAGCAAGCGGAATATAATATTTGTTTTCTTGTGTTAATTTTTGCGGCACCAAATGCAGTCAATTAAGTTCTTAATAGAGAGATTTATGTCTACGTATATATTAACTATTAGATTCAAAGATATCTCGTTCTCCATAAAATTAAGATGATTTATTATTCTTTATCTGACTTGAATTATTAACGCGAAAGTTACTACAATATTTGTCGTGAAAGGAATCTGCACCAAAAATATCGCAACAGTAGAAGGTGAAAGAGGAAGGTGCACTAAGAGTGGAAATATTTTCCGATAGAGGAATTGCCAACATTGACACGTTGACAATGATCGATCTCGTGTGCCCTTTTATACCGACGTCTTACGTTACTGCGCTGAGTTTTGTGAGGTCCTGTAAAGAGGACATTATTACCAAAGAGGATATAAGGAGTCATGGCATCGGAAGAGGCTGGCTACATCTACAGGGTCGTACATAGAGAACATGCCGCATAAAGTACATATGTTTACGAGCAATACCGCCGCACAGTACATGCCCCTCGTAAAATGGAAATACGCCGGCTTCATTATGCGTGCTACCTTCGTCCAAAAGGCTTTTTCACAATCGAACTGAATTTAATTGCAAATTCGAAGTGCTTGTGTTTCTGGGGCTATATATCGTGGAAAAATGTTTTTTTTACTGAGGTATAACTCTTTATTACCACACATATGCTGTTGTATAAAGAACTAGTAAATTAACACAAATGCGAAGAACGAATATATGGCGGCAACCCTAAGGGCAAGCAAAATTATCCTGAAAAAGCCTCCGTGAAAAAATCCAACCTTATGTAGAGATTTAAAGCAAAAACAATTATGTATGATCACCGAGAGGAAAATCTGGATTAATCCCGGCCTAAACCAATTGCTACAGTTTTCATTTTCCCTTAAAGGTAAGTATGAAAATTACTTTGGTGTATGTGATAATATTACGAATTACAGAGAGTAACATGACAAACAAAATTAATTTGTGCGAATCCTGACAAACCAGGCGACAGAGTGATGTAACATTTGACGTCTGACGCAATGAAGCAGACCCGGAGGCGTAAAGAATGCTAACGGGAGGCAGAAGGACGGAGGGTGCACTAACTAAGCGTACTTTAGTGTTGACATTTGTGCGCATACTATCACGAGATACGAGGAGTACGGACTCGTTTCGATTAGTTATCCACGTCATAGCGCTCGCGTCTGCGTCACGGCGACGTCACGCTTACGTCATGCCTTTTATGGTCATGCAACCGAGTCCTCGCCCGGTCCATGACCGCGCGAGCGAGACAGCTATATGTACGCACTTGTATTTTGAGGTTCATATTAAAACATTGTTGTTCCTAAACTAGTTTCGGAATTTCTCGATCCACTCGGCGTACCTTGAACTCTTACAACTCGTATAAAAGAAAAATGGGAAAAACTGGGAGTAAACAAAAGTTTTTCGCGTTCGTGGAAACAGCCAGTTTATCTGTTTCGTTTATGTATGTTACCTGCGGGTGAAGCCGGACTCCGGCCCATAAAACAAAAATAGATTTATTTATTCGACGTTTGTGTGGGCGTGATACTGAATTATTTGATAGTTTATGGTTGTACTGCTCTGCGGATTTGTTCGTATACATTAACCAGTTGTTGTATCAGGGCAGACTGTTATCATATCGTGTTGTTGTTTCACGTAATACAAGTTGTGTCTTGACACTGCGAAAAAGTTCCAATAGCAATAAAATGATCGGATACTCGTATATTTTATACGTGTTTGTGCAATAAGTCTTCGCACGTACGCAGATAGCCCATGATCTTAATATAGGCGCTTGTGCCTTTAAGTCGATAGTCGAGATCTATCTGGAAACTCATATCCGATTAATTAAAGGCTAGCGCAGTTATCTGATTACAGAGGTCAGTTAAATCAACGTGTACTTACGAACCGAGCTAAATGTATTTCATACTCGACTGCCCATCATTTAATATGGATGCCTTGCCGATATTTTCGGGAATTAATAATTTCTATGCCCGATAAGTAAAAAGTTATAAAATCATTGAATGATTTTTATAATACATTTAATTTAATTGCTAACGGAAAGAATACCTACAACGCATAATATTTAATAATGCTTTCCTCCTTTAAAATGTTCTATCGAATTTCACAGTTATATTAAATTTAATTGTTACCCATACCCAGAATTGCCGGCATAGTTGTTTCAGCCTTTATTTCACGTTACCAAAGGAAATTAAATTTCAACGCAAATAGTTTTTAAATTCGATTTCGAGAAGGAAATCTTTTGTATATTTGATATTGGAATTCGAATTGATAAAATCAAAATAAAACTATTATTTAACACCATTTCTGGACAAGTTTAACAAAATATTGACGGAAGAATACATAGAATAGTAGGATTAGTTCACCCAACAGATATAAATATTAAAAGTATTCCGGCGAATCGGCGAAACGGTATCAATATACCGCTTAATTTGCCATTAGGCGAATAAAGAAATTCAAATTGAAAAAAGGGAAAGCCGGATAATCAGATGGAATATAAATCAGCATTGGTGGGTTCGAATTAAGCGCTCATTGCGATCCGCTCGGAGGCTTACGTCCAATCTCTACTAATAGTATCCAATTCAGCAGGAGTACGAGAATTCTATGCTGTTTGAAATACACCTAGCATGGGATTGAATTTAGAACATAGCTGAGCTTAGCTTGTATCAAATAGTCCATCAAGAGGAGTCACAGAATTCAGTATTAAGCTCTTGCTCCGTGCTTAGAAACAAAGATATAATAACAAAACACAAAACAAGATAAAATAACAAAACTCCATTTAGAAATCTTAAATCGTCTTAATTGAGGAAAACCAAATAAAGAACAAAAAGGTTCAACAACAGAACAAACATCAAAACCAAAAATTACGTGACGATAATAAATAATAAACAGAAACAAATGTCTTAAAATTCTAAGTAGCATTGTGACAGGATTATCATTTTAAAGATACGGACTTATTTCTCTATCTTTGTGTTGTGGAAAAAGGAATAAAATGATACAAATTAACATTTTTTAATTACTGTATCTATAATATAGACTGATAAATAACAATAAACTAAAATATACAAATTAAGAGTGACAATGGGCAAGTGCATAAAACACTGGCAGAAACGCCTATTTTTTGGTCGAAAAAAAAAGGCCAGTAAAGTAAAGAGCCGAGTCCGAATAAAATTAAAAGGGGATTCGTACGGTCAACTTACGTATCCCTACGTATATGCAAGTTGGCGCTGCGATCCGTAATTTATAGTTTAATCAACGGTCGCCGCTCAGCTCCGGATATGACTGACATCCGCTTTGAATCCACTGTGCAGCTCTATAATTTACTCGCTCACTTATACTATTTATTTTAGTTCTCTTTATTAGTTCGCATTCATTTCTGAACGTTTTATTAGTCGGTTTTCATCGTCTTTTTGAAAAGAGAACTTTGTAAGTTTGATAGATTTTGGGAATGCAATTCAACATTTAGGTTTTGTTAGGCCCGCATGGTAACAATGATTCAACACATTCTCTAATTTTCCTAGTTGGTAGCCTGTTTTTGGAAGATAGCTAGCAATGTGGGTAGCAATAGTTTCTGATGTCATCACTAGATTAGAAAGTCAATGAACGTACTTAAAAAAAACATTTAAGTCGCAATATCATCTCGGACTCTCGGTAACAATCTATGCTAAAAAATTGACCTAATGTTAGAGGTGTTTTTGACAGTTTGGAACTGAGATTGAAATGCGAGCATTATTTAAAACTACCTACGGCAATTTCCCCTCTAATAGATAGCAATAGAGTACTAGTAGTAGATATAACTATAGATTAAGGTACAAAACAACTAGATATTACTATAGCTGAAAGGCACAGCTCTGTTAAAATAGTTATCCATTCAAGATTCTGAGGTTGCCGTCAGCTCCATCGTTTAACTACCAGCTTCTGCTATCACTTTTTTCACGTTACCTCCTTAGATTTCATCTACTCCGTCTATGGAGTAAGTGGCACGCGCACGGAGGCAGCGGTGCTCCTATTTATGAGTCGCTTGAGGCGGTACGTGCCCCGGGAACACGCTATATCGGCTCTCCTTACCACTATTATGAAATGGTCGACTGCTGAACACACGAGATGCCTGGGTAGGAGCTGTTTTTGAATCATCTAATCTTTACTATCTATAAATAAAAGACAAATTATTGTTTTGTTGCTTGTCTCTTTCTGTTGTGCTAAGTTTTATAAAGTAGAAGCTCTACACAAAGTGGTATTTTATTAGCGTCAACGGTTGTGAATGAATCTAAAATATAGGTGTGGGATTGACAAGTATTAGCAACATTTCACGCGGTAAATGTTTCTTTGCCTGACTGAAATTAACCGCTGTGTCTCAAGACGAAAGTCCATGACCAGTGTATGTTGCCAGTGATTACATATGGAACCGAAACAAGGTCGTTCACTATGGGCCTCATCAGACAGCTTAAAGTTGGGGGGCGATGAAGAGGGCTATTCTCGGAGTTGCCTTGCGTGATGACCTTGTCGAAACTGTGGGAATCCGGTGGATGCGAAACGCACAGGAGCGAGTGTGGCGATGCTTGGGGGAGGTCTATGTCCAGCAGTGGACGTCTTTCGGCTGAAATGATGATGATAAAATCCCTCGCATTTAGATTTTGTCTTAAACCTGCATGCGGCATTTTGATTCGGTTTTTACGACTTTTTACCATACCTACTTTGTTAAAAGCATTTATTTCAAAATCTTCATGTATAATATATCCCTATTTAATAATTATTAATGGCAAAACAAGATATGCTGATGTTTGAAATTAGCTGTTTACACTCGAGCGAAGCCGACAGGTTGCTAGTTACAAGCGTGTAGTTGTAGGTCCATGTGGAATTTCAGAAAGCTGGTGCTAACTTCAGAGGACCGATCAGTCTTTGTCATAGTTGCAAGTTTGAATGCGCTGTGGCTACTGAATAATGGGTCTCTGTTATACAGAGGAATGTTTCGTGCAAGTAGGTATTTCTGAGGGGAACACTACGACTAGACGAACAAAATTATGAATTTTAGCTGTCCTGCGTATTAAAAAGTCTAATAAAGACTTTTTTTGCTGTATTAATGAAACAGCTAGAGTAAATGTAGCGTTTTATTTGTTCGATTATTCATTATGCTTTTCCTATTGATGTACTGTACTAAAAATAATCTTTATGTCGTCGAATCGGCAACCTAACTTAGTACCGTATATTGGCAATTCAGAAAGTTGCTAAAAAGGATTTTGTCACAAAAAAAAACCGATTTGCGGCACAATGCGAGCAAGAAATGCCCATAAATGATAATGAAGTAACTGATGACACCGATTCATTGTGACCTTCCCGAGTTTTTGCAGCTCACATGTTCCTACATGTGTTCATTAACTTCTTTTAACAGAGCTGGCGCACTTCCAACTCTGGATTCAGGGGACAGAACTTTGTAGTCACTAATCAGCGACTTCCTACTTATTTTTATACTCGTAGTAAGCTTTCTTGTTCGGATATGAGTGTTAATGGCTCGAGTGTGACCGTATATCATATTTCTTATAAGTATTAAGATGTTGTTTGGTTTCAAGGCTGTAGTTTATCTTGGACATCACAGGCAACGGTGAAGGAAAACATCGTGAGGAATCCTGCAGCCTTATTGCGTAATGAATTCGGCTAGGAAAAAGCAAAGAGTGTGAACAATCGACCAATCACATGGCGAGATGAAAGACGCGATGTGGATTTCCGTCTATGTGATTGGTCGATTGTTCATACTCTTTACCTTGCGGAATTCATTGTGCAGTAAGTCTGCTGGATTTATATAGTTAATTTAAGTCTGCAATAGCCAAATCAGAGGTCTGTGGGGTTCCCAGAGGCGGCTTAGTTAATACTGACTCTAGAGGTGGCTACATCCTCATAAGAAAAAGGGAACGTGGCTGTATTATGAGGAATTTGGGGGATTGATGCAGGGTGGGTAGGAGGTGCTTATGTATCGTAGTAAAAAATAGTGTAATTAATAGTTGTAAAAGCGTTGTTGTAATTTGTTAAGGCAATTGTTATTACAAATATTTGCATGCTATGTTCAATCATGGCAAAACATGTCTGCTCTATTTTTACCTTTTTATACCATATTTTACGCAAATAATATCTAGATAAAATAAATGAATAAAATAATAAACCGTTACCTACGTTTTAGTGTTTCCACTGCTGGGCCATAATACACCACGCAGGCCCAGTGCGGAATGGTTGATGTCACATGTCTTCGAATTTTTGGTTCTAGGACATGCCACTTTCCCCACGATGTTTTCCTTCACCGTTTTGAGAGCAGTAGGGATTAAATAATTTACACAAAGTAATGCGCCTGCCTGGGTTCGAACTCACGACCTACTTGTAAGTCGCATCCGTTACCACTGGGCCACAACTGCTCTCAAAACCGCAAACCGTCGTCGAATATGTGGAATTATGTCCCAAGCGTAGTCAGTGGTATAGTATATTTTTCAAGAATTAGCGCTAATAAAATGAGCATATTATAAGTAGACAAACCGTATCGTTTGTGGTATTTACTAGATAGGTGCAATGTTCGTCTTCAACTACAGCAGCGCTTAACAAGAGGTCAGATTCTAGATAAAAGCGAAGAATAAAAGAGTGTAACTATGTTATTGAGAACTCATTGTTATTGTTTTCTCATTGTCTAAGTTTTTTTTTAAAACTTAAATAATGTTGAAACCCTCACGACATGACTAGAAGTCTAGAATTCACATCTAGCCAGCTTGAAAAGGAATTTTAATGAAAATTGAGCCTTTCGTTTTTGTACTAGCATACGCGTTCTTTAGTCGGCTTTAATCAAGCAAACGAATCCATACTCACAATCGACGTAAAGTAAAATGAGAGTTACTTAATAATTAAATTGAAATAGAAAATTCAATAGAAGAGAAACGTAGCGGAAAACTGAGCAATAAATTAAAGGTTTACCGGTAAGTAATTTACGTTCGTAAGGGTCATTTCACATTCAGAAGCGATGCGTCTTCTTGCGACGCGATACCTCTTTGGGCACCTTGCAAAAGAGAAAATATATTTATTTACCTATGTATATCAAATAAAAGAAACATATATATCTACACGAGATATTAAGAAAGTATACTAATTTACTGTTTATTCTTAAATTATTTTTTTATCACATCTATTCAAAAAGAGCTGGTTTATTCTTCGTAAACAGAGACAAAAATATAAAATAGCTCATTAATCCCTAGGGATTAAAAGTGATTTTAATTTAGAATCTGGTGGAATCACAAACCATGCGGTCCAAATTAGGACTACATCGCTAAAATCGATTACGACGAATGTATGAGGTGAATGGCTAATAAGCAATCGTAATTATATTTCGGACCGCACGGGAACATTGTATTGAACAAGAGACTGGCAAGAAAATCTACAACTGTAACGACCATTCGTGCTAATAAAATTGTTAAGATGCACTTGCATAATTGCTCAAATATAAACATTAGCCTCTAATTATTTCTTCAGTCTTATGGTTCCTAATTGTGTGTAAATAAATCAAGGTAACGTTCTTGTTCATAAGTTGCACTTAATTATTTTCTCATAGAGGGCGATAAAAAGTAGAGTGTACACTCCGGGAGCGAAACTATTTTAAGTTCGAGTGACGAATTTCATGCTGCGCTTAGGATTCTACTTTATAATCATTCGCCCCGCTCGGGATTAAAAAAAACACTATCTCCTTTAAAATTGTTGTTTGCTCCCTAGATAAACAATCTACTATTTTTGCTACTAGACTATCGTCATCCTCTTTAATATCTATATCGGTAGCTAATAAGTGCGCGCGCAGCGTTGTCTCGTGTCGCATTTCAGTTTGAACTCTTCCTAACACCACCGTCGTATAAACGTACAATTTAATAGCTGCAGTTCAAGTAATTGAGTAGTTTATTTGTTAGCAACCGTACACCGGCTTAGTTCTAGAATATTTGATAGAGTTTAAAGTGCCCCTTAATGTTCGCAAAGATTGTGGTCTGAGACTGTCGTGAATTTATTATGAAATGGTTGCTATCCGCGCCTGCTGTACCGTTCAACTGTTGTATCCTTTTAAGAGGGGCTATAAATAGGATTTGTGTATCTATGAGATTTTGTTGTGCGTATATTAATAACTAGTTATTCCAATATGTTTACGTTAAACTCATAGTACGAGATCCCACCGACAAAACTGCAGTTATTTTGATTTTGTAATAATTCTGCAGCAATCTTTCAAGTATCTTTCATGAACATTAGTTTTTATCAAAAACGAATTTACCAGTTAATTTTACCAGTCGGATCTTAGGCTATTATATGTTTATTTAAAGAATAAACGCAGGAAATGCCGCTTACAAATGGTTTTTTAAGTACTACTTATTTTCTTAAGATAACGACATCGGCAAGTTTGCCCAACAAAGTAATAAGTACTACTCTCTCGACTCTTCACATCACCAAGGTTTGCCCTTTTCTTTGCTCAAAGAATCAACACTGACAATCAACGTGACAATTCGATTCTGACGAATTTTTGTATGGCCTTTGAAGATGAATAAATTGCTTCATAGATAAATCGAATAAGTAATAGATATGTATACGTAAATACGTGGGACACTCAGAAAGTTTTGCGAAACTAAAAAAAATTGTTCTATACGTACATATATTTTTATTAAATCTTTTCAAAGTACTTTCCACCAGCCTCTATACAAAGATTCATGCGCCTAAACCAGTTTTCAAAACACTTTTTCCAGTCCGCCGCAGACACCTCGTTTACAGCCTGCTCGAACGCAGCCAGCGCATCTTCCGGCGACGAAAATTGTATCCCTTTGAGCTGATTTTTTATTTTTGGGAATAAAAAGAAGTCACACGGTGCTAGATCAGGGCTGTAAGGAGGGTGACCCAGGAGTTTGACTGGCGTGCTGTCCAGGAAGTCCCTCGTTTTGAGTGCGGTGTGCGCAGGTGCATTGTCGTGGTGGAGCAGTAGCCCGCGGAGCCCTGTGTTTGGTCGCTTGTTGCTTATAACAGAGAAAACTTCTGGCAAACATTTGGTAGTATACCATTCGGCATTAATGCTTCTTTGATCCCGTAAGGGAATTGATACCAAGTGGCCAGTCAAATTAAAAAAGCTAGCGATCAAAATCTTACCCCCGCTTCTAGATCGCTTCACTTTGGTAGGCGTTGGCTCATTTTGAAACACCCAAACAGTCGACTGGCGCTTGGTTTCTGGGTCGTATTGATAAATCCAGGACTCATCACCTGTAACGATGTCGTAAACACGCCGAGACGAGCCTGCTTCAAATTTGTTAAGCATATCACGGCACCATTCCACCCGGGCCTGCTTCTGAGCATCGGTGAGGTTGTGCGGCACCCAGCGTGATACTATCCTCCTCACGCGAAGATGGCTGTGTAGAATCTCGTGAATTTCGTCTTTCGTCATCCCCCAAAGTTGGTCGACCGCGCTTGAATTCGTTATACCAACGATACACGGTTGCCTTGGAAGGGCCTTCATCCATGAATGCCATTTGAAGTCTATCGTACGATTCATCCGGTTTCAGGCGACACTTGAAATCGTATAAAATCATAGCTCTAAAATGTTCCCGGCGCAGATCCATATTTCAGTGAGACACAATACTTTGAATTAACTCGCAAAAAATGTGGAGGGAAATTTTGAAATTGGAACTTACTTATTTTTACTTATAAATAATCATATTTTCGAAAAACATTATAACTGGCCAGTCTCCCATATATAAAAACTTTTTTTCGCAATACTTTCTGAGGGGCCTGGTATATCTTAGGTACGGTTTACCTAATTGATAAGCAATCATGTTAACAACATGTTCAACACGATGTTTATAGATTTTTACATTTAACGAAATGAATAATAAATTATTCGGAGCGAGGCGAATGTTGAATATGTAAATATGCGTAAATGTTTCAACTACATTCACTTTGCATTTTCATTGAGCTCTTCATTTAGAAGTCGCCATGTTCAAATGTCACAGAGCGAAAATATAACACACACATGAGAAATCCTATCCTACCTACTTTTACTATTAAACGAGCAATATTTGAGTATATTTTATAGGCAATGTATAATTCAGGCTTTCTATACAAATTCTAGGAAATCTATAGAATTCCGAAAATCGATAAGTATGAAATAACTTGTATTATCCACATTTCCTAGCAATACTATAAATTCCTAAACGGCAATAGGACATCTTTTAAAACAGGATATCGGCCCGATACGGGGTTAACGAGAGCGCGCGGAATATTGGGTATTCAATCGCTCACAGGCGTCGTCATAGTTCATTATGACGTCCGAATCTCGCTCACCAAGTTCTGAAGAAAACACTCATTTTAATGTTAAAACTGTTAATTGTTTTCTGATTGAGGAGCTCGTGGCTAAATTGTAACTGCCGCACGGGTCAGCCTTCAAGGTTAAGCAACGCTTGGCATTTACCATCGACCCACCTGTCGTTCTTTACCGCATGCTTGTACATGTGAGGACCTTATGGCTGCGTCAGCGAATGTGTTGCCGTAACTGAATACTGAAACTCAATATTTTAAAAATGGGTTTGCCATCGACATCATCAGTCGCCCAGGTACTACTATTAAACAAATTATATTTGTTTAAATATATTTGTAATCACGTTCTCGAAAACAGCTCTAAGGATTTCGATGCAATTTGCAATATTGGGGTTTCCGGTTGCGAAAAACTTATTCTTTATCTCTCGATAACATTGAGTGTGCGGTTTATAAAGTAATTTCTTATCTTGTTTTATTGAATGTGGAAAATCAACGTAATATCTTTCAGAATTAATTATAGCTTGGTATAAAGTCTACAGAAGAGCGCTTCTCTTCTTGTCTTTAATTTAATGGTGTCTAAATTGAGGACGTTTTCAATTTCAAAAGGCTTATTAGGCCCTTTTGTTTGACATTTACAAGGATGTTCGCTGAAATAGGAGAAGATTTTTCTGTGAATTATTTAATGTTCAAAAATATTTGGTAAAAATTTCAATTGTAAGGTTGTTTAAAAGTCGTAACAGTACCAGCCTGAAAAGGGACAAGAATTGGTTTTCATGCTCGCGAATTAGCGATTTGTGAAAAGGCTATAAACGGTGTTCTAAAAACTGGAACAATATAGTTCTCATAAAAAAATATCGTTGTGTAATTGGTGTATTGATATAATACAGCAACAGTAGAGAGAAGTGGAACAGTGGAACAATACTGCTGTCTTAAAATAATTACCTCCGTGCGAAGCCCACCGACTCGATATACCGAATACAAAGTACATACACCAACAACGGGGTTATTTATAAAGGGAAAAACTTTTACCGCTAAACTAACATACGAAAACATCACGTTATCTTTAATTAAAGTAGGTATTTCTAGGGAAGTAAGGCCACATAACAAACGGACAAATAATCACGGGCATTCATAAAAACAGAATTATTTCGAGCATGTGTTGCCATGGCGTCGTAACAATGCTCATAAAAAAGAAACACTTGTATTGGAATATGAAATAATTACGACGATAAATTCACTAAACTTGTTACATAAACATGGACAGGACTTTGGGAAAACTGTTTTCTTATATAGCATTTTTATTCAGCGCATGTAGGTATAGGTACGCCTAAAGTTGCCTAAAGATACAGAAAAATGTTACCGTGTGTAAAAAATAAGATCATCATAATATAGAAC
This sequence comes from Orthosia gothica, assembly GCA_949775005.1. Taxonomy (NCBI): domain Eukaryota; kingdom Metazoa; phylum Arthropoda; class Insecta; order Lepidoptera; family Noctuidae; genus Orthosia; species Orthosia gothica. The sequence goes on along the minus strand of OX459048.1, from coordinate 17,759,485 downwards.
ATTAAATTTTACTACCTATCTGTTTTGGAGTAAATAAAGAAAACATAAAAGACATCAGCCGAAACCGCGTTATTGCCCATTTTGCTATACATATTACAGCCATATTTTCTTGTTTTATCTACAATGCATAAAACGTGGTTTTGCCGCCATGTTTTTGGTTTAAGAGAAGTAATTTTACGTAGGAATATAAGAAGTAGTCGCATTGTCCCGGCGGCGGCGCGGGGGGCGTTACCAAGGCTCTCGCCAAGTTTTGAGGTTGTTAACTTGATATTGTGTGTATGATTTACTATGACAAAGTATTGCTAGTAAAACAATATAGTTTATTCAACTGATATACCTAAGTTTTAGGTTCAAAAACGCACAACGGATCAAATAGGACTCTTAGCGCATTAAAAGGAGTCCCTCTACTATTATACAAAAAGAATAGGTAAATCGACATGCTGAAGGGCATTGAAAGTAGATTTACAGGAGGATATTAAATTAATGTTAAAATCGAAAGGAATTGGCTGTAATCAACCACAGTTTTGGTTACCTAAAAAATAAAAAGCTTCGAAAATAAAGCTAGGTCCGCATTAAAGACAACCAGCATATTGTCCGCAATCTCGCCGGAGCAACGAATCGCCCATATTAGACCACATAAAGCAAAATGTCGTCGCCGACGAGTCCCCAGTGAATCGTCACGACGATCTAGCGCCATCGTATTCTGAGCCTTACCACCTCGTTATTGGAAAACGACAGACCTATCAATATCCAAGGCGATCTTCACACACGGTTTCATAAACGTGTAGTGATTGAATAATTATGATGTTTGTCAATAAGAAAATGGCTTATCAAAATTGAAAAACAAATTAAAAGCCTTGTTTTTAGGGTTCCGTACCCAAAGGGTAAAAACGGGACCCTATTACTAAGACTCCGCGGTCCGTCTGTCTGTCTGTCACCAGGCTGTATCTCATGAACCGTGATAGCTAAACAGTTGAAATTTCCATAGATGATGTATTTCTGTTGCCGCTATAACAACAAATACTAAAAACAGAATGCAATTAATATTTAAGTGGGGCTCCCATACAACAACCGTTATTTTTATGCCGTTTTTTGCGATGATGGTACGGAAAACTTCGTGCGCGATTTCGACTCGCACTTGGACGGTTTTTTTATACATTTCACGAAAACATCATGTTACAGGTTTTATTGGTGACTAAATAAACCAAAGACTGAAACTTTACAGTAACTAAGTATGAACGAAACCTGAGATAAGTCTGAACTGTGACTTTTCACGTTTTTTACGGCAATACGTAAAACTTGCAAAAGTGTGGCCATTAGCAGGAACTCTAAAAATAGTTGGCATCACTTCTAATGAAAAATATCGATTTTATAAGGTCGTATTAATTTTTATGGCTCCCTTCGGAACGGCCTTCTGCACCAAACGACTGAAAACATTGTTTGTCCTTTCGAATTTCAAGCTGAAAATTTTAACTAGGCTAATAGAAAAAGTTCCAAAGTCCGATAGCGTCTATAAGGATCTACGTTGAGTGTCAAGACTTCAAATTGTTTTTTTTAAGCTCAGAGATTTCATGAATATAAATTTTCATGCCTATCCTGTAAATAATAGATACAGTAAGGCAACTGCTTCTAAATTAATCAACCAATCACATCACACTTCTCACTAATATTATAAAGGCGAACATCTGAGAGTGTTTTTGTATATTTGTTACTTCACGCTCAAAGGCATTTTTTAATCGAATTTAGAAATCGAATTTGGCACTGAGATAGATTATAGTTAGGAAAAGCAAATAGTACCTATACTTTTTATCCCGGGAATATATATTACCCCGGGAAAATTATTAATAATAAATTTGAAAAACACGTGAGACGTAAAATAAAATAACATCACGCCTGATTTTGCCCGAAGCGTTAAGCAGAGGTGCACCTGTAGTACACCCACATGTAACCCGTATGTTTAAATCCCATGTAATAGGGGGCATTGCTATGAACCGGGAACAAATCCAGACTCCGGGCTGTTACTAAGAAATTTCAGATGAAAAAAACTAGTTACAACCAGTTACAGTTAGTAATAGTTTGCCCGACCCGGGAACCGAACCCAGGAATGTTCCAACCAAGCGAACTAGTATATCTTGCAACCACTGGATCAACAGGGTAGTCGTTAAAGATTTATGTAGATAAACGTAAGGATTTAAAAAAATATATAGACAGCAAAAATAGGCAAAAAATTCTACAAACATATGATTTCCTTAGTAATACGAATGAATTTCATTACGGAATATAGGCCCTAAAGAAGTGAAGTGATTCCAAATGAGTTGTTGAAAACTTGCTCCGGGAAAAGTTTGCTCAAATGCTGTTTCGAAGCGAACAAGTTGTAAGAGTCAACTGTGGAAATCAGGCAACGTTGATGATATGGTATGCTAGCCACCTATGCATTTATGCAAGACTGGTACAATTTGTTTCAGCTACTTTGTATTCCTATCAATATTTATTGATGATGCCTTTGATTGTTATTGTAAATCGTAAAAAAAGACAGTTCTCGAGTCTATCTGTGTGAAAGCTTAGTTCTTCTAAACTACACAATAAATTTTAAAGCGGTTTTCACCATCAATTACAAAACTATTTTCACGGAGTCTTTTTTTCTGTAGAATGCGAAGCAGGTGGGGTTCTGTAGTTTCTGCCATGGGAAAAAGGCGTGACTAGTTGTCACATTGGTAGATGGAAAATGGGCGGTGCATTGGTGGCAGTCACTATTAATATAACTGGGGTCTGTCCCATCTAGGGTCACTCGTAGGGCGTCCACAGTATTCTTCAACCACGAACAATCTTGTACTTCCAAATACACCTCGCTCCACGTCATTCCGAAACTCGCCAGTTACGCCAGATTAAACGAAGATGGCAAAGAACAATAAAAGGGAAAGACCGGTTATCTTACAAAGTATTTTTTTCTCCATCGTGTGAGTATTCCCCATCCGGCTCAATCATATTCACTTACCCGTCTTTGATGTCCTAAATTGCCGGGCCATTAGCGTCTTAATGCGCGCTTAATTCTTAATGAAGCAGCTTGATTCAGTGTGTTCCAGTTGGAGTTGGTGTGTCATGTCAGTCTTGTGTTGAATAAGTCTGATATTCTTACTATAAATACAGTTGTTAAGGGATGTACTGATGGAAGATAGTCCTGATATTCAGGGTAAAGATTTAAGGAAAACACATGTAAAATATATATGTACGAGGAACTTTTTTATGTAAACTCAGAAAGACAACGAAATCAATAACTAATCTTTCTACTAGGTTTTGTGAAAATGACGAGGAGGTTAAATAAGAAATAAAAATCATGTAAAATAAACACTACAGGTCTAGCGCCTAACTTTGTCAGTTCCTGAGGTGTGGGAGCGGTACGGGAGGGGTGTGTTTACGAAACGTCAAACTTCGCGTAACTTCAGTTGGGCGTCAGGCTTGCTGTCTCAATCTATTATATATTAGTCTATGGCTTGCTGTCGTCAACACGTGTTAATTGGACAGGTCGCTTCAAGTAAAACGCACACGGTATTCGCAACCAAAGATGAGTCCTCCAATAAGGTCTCTAACTAAACAAGTTGTTTATAAAGTGTACGAATATATTAAACAAAAAAAATTGATCCCAATTCTGCTGCGTTTAAAGATGACAACATTAACAAGAAAAAAAAAAAAAGAGAAACTTCGAGACTCGATTCCTGAACCTCCTATTTATAATATTTACCTACAATTTTGTATCCTTGGTAGGCGAGTCCAACTCACACTTGTCCGTTTTTTTGTTTTTATCGTCACACGCCGAAATATTAATCAATTTGACTTAGGTACACGCTCGTAAATATCATAAGCATATCGTAAGAGATATCTGTATTAAAATGTGAACGTGTATAGCGAGACAGTTAGGACACGTCATGTCACGTCACTTGTCACCCCTCCCGTACCGCTCCCATACCTCAGGAACTGACACAGTTAGGCGCTAGACCTGTAGTCCCTACATAAAATGATTTTATTGTAAAACAAATTATTATTTAACTGCATTTAAACGTTAAATTCAAGCGTTGTTCTCACAAATTAATAGTTCAGGTACAGCCTGAGTGGAAACGAATATGCACTCTGGATTTATTGATAGCCACTCATATTCGCACAGTTCTCGTCGTTTATAAAAAGGAGCCCTGTTAACGGAAGCGGAGCGGAATTCTGCTATTTGAGTTGCTTATATTTAGGGTTTAGTTATTAAAGGGTCATGTTAACACAGTTCTCGATCTTTTATAAACCTATAATTCAAGTTAGAAGATGATAAAGTTGTGTTAATACAGTGAAATCCTGGACGATGTCCTCGATCATTTACTAGCCTTTTTACTAGCCTATAGTAAAAGTTAGTTGATGAAGGAACCATGTTAACTGTATGTGTGGTTGCAGGCGCGCTGGAGGGCGGCGCGCTGGGCGGCGGCGGCGGCGGCGGCGCGCTGGGAGCGCTGCGTTCCGCCGGCTCGCCGCCCGCGCCCAGCCTCGGCGCCAGCCGGCACAGCCTCATTGGTCAGTACTTTAGACCCTAGTGTTTGAATTAGCCGGTAAAATTCCTTCTTTAAAGTTAGATCCTTTGTTTAAATAACCCAATTTAATTTCCTACCATAAAAGTTCCATAGAATCACTTCTAGAAGAACTATCTTAGAGTACGTTGTTTGAATCACCCGTAAGTTACCAGATTATTCCTGTTACCGCCAGTTTCCCAGCTAAACGTTATCGGAGAATTAATGTGACAAATTGTCAAGCACGCGTTATCTGCTGTATTGTGATTGGCTGTTGAAAATTCATTCAACCAATCACAGCAGATAACGCATGCTTGACAATTTGTCACATTAATTATCCGATAATTTTGAGATGGGAAAATGGGGGTTAGATTGAGAGCTTCGGAGCACTGGCACTAACAGACTTCCTGTAAAGCTAGAAATTCTTCTAGTAAAGAGTCATAGCATCCTCAGAAGACATACCATTTCAAACAAAATCTCATAGCTGAGGACGTGCGGTGCTGGTGCCTGCAAGGTCTTGTTTAACGTTCTTAGTGTGAGATGACTCATCACTAAAAGAACGATAGTCGGAGGACTTAGTACTTCTTGGGCGATATTTATCCAATAATTTTACTACCTAATAGGTAACTACTTAGCAAAGTTTTCTTCTTCTATATAACGTGACATAATTTTGTCTGTCATTTTCAGATTGTCCATTAATTATACTACAGTCATTTCGTCGCTTTAAACACATTTCTATGTATCCGAATTCAACTAGTATTTAATCGAAAATCATTATATCTAACACCAACCACTAATATAATTGTATTACAACTTAATTTAATAATTCTTTAAACATCCACCCACTTGTACAAAATCAGTAAAAACTACTAAACATTCAATTCCATGTTAACATAAAGATTTCTTTGAAAGAAAAACTGCATACCCACATCTGAAATTGGAACCGCTCTAGATAAGCGAAGATAAGCTCACCCCTTGCAAATTGAAGCTTCAACTTGTCAAGAAGGAAATATGGGTTCACGAAATAACACGACTACTTTGGGAAAAAACACTTACTATATTAGCGTCTAGCCAGTACAAATTATGTACTAACAGATTTGTGAAAAAACTTATTATTCAAAGTCAAAAGGCCATTAAACAGCACTTTGGAACGTAAAAAATGATAATATTTGATTCTACCGTCCATTCGGAAAAATAGCTTAGTAGCAAGAACTGGTTTTACAACACATACATTAATTCATATACGTGAGAACGATGCACCCAGACTACTATTACTAAATATAGGTGTAAAGTATTACAAGCACTAACAAGTAAATGCATTCATTTGATAAATAGGAACATGGTTCTCACATACTTACAAATATTGCAACAAATTAAAGTTAAGAAAATAAATACTTTTCTTGGTAAGTTTCTAATTTTCCATGTTCGATGAACTCTATCGTAGTCGTGATTTGTCTATTCATTAAGGTCATTGATTCGTACATCTCTTCTAATCGATTAACTTTGTCTGGAGTGTACTTTATGAGAGTTTATTTGTCTGTGTTACCGCTTAGCTTTTACTATCGAAGTTGTTAATTTTTATTATTATGTAAAAGCCCAACTATTAGGTAAGGTAATTAAACATACCAGGAATGATTAACGAGGAATATTTTGGACGTAGCTTCACTTAATGTGCATACTTTCGCGAGTGGTGAGCCGCGCAGTACAGCCGCTTTAATTTAGCGGCATAGTTTAATTAACAGGATTCCGAGTCATATGTCCTGAGGAAATTGATGAGTAGTGTAGTGCGAGGCGAGACGGCGCGGGGCGTTGGATGGGGGGGGGGAGGGTGCAGGCGAACTCGTAAATCTACACTACGTGGGTTCCCCACCGCTTGATTAATTTATTTCCAGACAATCCGTGTTACTCATCTGAAAAACGTTATTTAGGCAGGATCCCGTAACCCCGCCCCATCCGTATCACACTAATTTCTTCTGTCAGCCTCTGAATATTTATTCCGCCGAGCTACCGCTGGTTATGTGGTCGTGAGTCACACGCTGTAATCTATGTAATAGCTTGTAACAAATTAATGTGAGCCGCAGAACCGGCCCGGATCATCCGTTACGTGGTTTCCGTCTTTAGAAGTTACAACGTTCCTCCTCGGTTACTGATTTGACTTACAAATGAGTTGTTATAACTGGTATTAATTCTGCCGTTTTTCTCCTGCTTATGGAGATTTGGAAGATTTTCTTTTGACTCTTGAAAGTACTCTAAAATATTCGAAGTAATAGTGTGACTGTCGATTTGTTATCTTATCATCTAGCTAGGGCATCTATATCTACAAGTAAGTTAATTTATAGGCACTCTGTACGTTAGACCCATCTACATAATATCATGTTATATCTCAATTTCATTTCAAAAAGCAGGTTGAACTAAAAAATTCACAATTTCTGCGACAAACAGCAGGCTAACTTCGTAATTTTTTCCTCGCTGATTCAATTTGTCCCACAGAGTAGATAATCTCGACCTTAAACAGAATCCAGTGGATTCTATCAGTAGTGTAAATTATTCTAAATACGTTATCGACTACAGCGCGCTTGTTCTAAGCCGTATTATAATATGTAACCTAGAATTATTCACGTGGGACACAGGACGGGCACTTAGAAACGGTTCGCACACATCTACCAAAAGATTAAGTAATTATGCTTAAATATATTCATAAGTCGTACTAAGTACAGATTAACAGATTCTGCTCAAGCTGTTAAAGTTGGTATAATTTGTTAATGAATTAATCATTATGTGGAACTCTCATAACACCTAATAAATTACTTATGCCACGTATTTGAGACGAAGGTAGGTAAATATGAATAATTATTTTGTAAATCTTATCCTCTTAATACGAGTAGATATTATAAACGTGAAAGTTTGTGAGGATGGATGAAAGTTTGTTACTCTTTCACGCAAAAACTATTGAACGGATTTTGATGAAACTTTTCAGTAATATAGCTTATAACTACATCAGAATAGCACACAGGTGAGATTTATTAATGATTTATTGATGAGATTTATTTGTTATAATGATTTTGAGGGCAATACTAATTCTACGCGCGTGGAACCGTTGGTGGCAGCAGGTCATGTTAATGATAAACATCTACGGCTCATACAAGATTCTTCAACATCATCTTTCTGCCTTTGTCCCATGTGACTTGGGTTCGGCGCAACACGTTTTCTTCTTCCGTACCGTCCTGTCCCCCGTCACGCCATCACTGACTCCCTTTTCTTTCATATCACTACTCATGCAGTCCATCTATATTTTCATTGGCCGTCCCCTCCCTCTCCATCCATCTACATTTATATTCATAACTCTTTTAGTAAGATTCGTTTCATCATACAAGATTCTACCCTATTATTCCTATAACAGCAATACGAGTAACTGTACCTCCTAGGCTTCTACCTGGTCTATACTTTTCTCATATAACGAAGAGGCCATAAATCAAAGGCTATTAATTGATTCATTATATAAATAAAGGGAAACGGAACTAACTTATGTCGTATTTCTTAAACCCCTGGGTATATTCAGCCATTGAGTCGTTTTGGGTTCTGTAGTTCCGACATCTTTCATTAATATTTGATTTTATAGGTACCCTTGCACACGATCTTGGGCAAAAGCAAACGCTCTTTAATGAATATTAATAAATACAAATGGATCTGAAATCCTAGTTTGTATATTGTTCTAATAAAAGACACAATCGGGATACTAATAAGTTTCTAGAAAGTATAAGTCTGTTTACCCGCAATTTATGACTCAAAGTTGTAGAAGTAGCTACAGCTACAAACAAAACGCGAGCCTATAGTTAATAAAAAAAAAGCTAGCCATTCTTTACTAAACGAAAGCCTCGTTTAAAAATGGGGTATCTACCTAATTACTCCCATTGTTTTCCGTTTCATTCCAGCTCTCTAAATTACTTCGCAGCTCTAAATGGTTGTTGAACGAGACGTTTATGATTGAATTTGTAGCCCGTTCAGGTGTTGGAGTGTAAATCGTGGCGGCAAACAAATCAATGATAGGTGTGTACCGCTGAATACAAACATTCACGTTCGTGCGTAAACGGAAAACTTGGAGTCGTGTAAATAGGATCGTACCTTTACGATTTTTGGATAAATCTTTTAAAATAAGAAACGAAAATGTTTCTGTGAGGTTTTGCTGCGATTTGGGCACCAGCACAATTAAATTGCTTCTTCTTCTTAGCGTGTCGATGAAAAATATATCAATGCTGTGATGTACTTAAAGCTTTGTCGGATCTTGTAACTTAATCCGCGATTTACAACGGTCTCAAACAACTAAATTTAACTGCAACGCAAATCATATCTCTCATCTTAATTGCATCTGTAATTTACACCTACAGATACCGGTGACAAGTATAAATAATTAAGTACAATTATGAACTATGCCAGGCTAAGCAAAATTATATAAAAGCAGATACTACACTTTAGTGACTAGAGTGTTTGAGTAGTGATAATTTAACGACTTTTTCCTGCATTTTCTCCACTTATCAACACATCATCATTTAAATAATATGGTAGTTATCCTTTAAGGTGTGATTTCACCGCGTGACCGCGATGCGAGATCGCGACACCGCGTCCTCGGGAGTAGTGTTCGCGCGCAACACCGAGTCATGTGTTGCACACAAACTCTCCTGGATTTTAATCGTTCAAATCAGTTATATTGTTGAATATTAATAATGTACATTGCAATGAAAAGCCAAGTTATCAAATAACTGTTGGAGGAGAAGAAGAATACGACGATACATGTGTAAATTGATATTAATTAACTTCATCTTTGCAAATAAACCTCAATTGCACAAAGTCTACTCATGAATACTGCAAAAATACATTTAGTGAATGCTATTGCCCTGTTAAGATATTTATTTACCGTAGAAATACCTTCAGGAACAATACTCTTTGTAATAACATTCTGTAAACAAGCATATTATGATTATTTTTCCTCTGCTTTGATGTTGCTAATAGCCCAACCTTTTTATTTAATGCTTGTTTTGTGGTCGAGCACGTTATACAGTTGTTTTCTTATTAAATAATATGTTACTGTAAAAGCCCGCACTACGGTAAAAGCTAGGATTCACCGGTAGATCTTAAGATTTACCAATTCATACGGGTATAAGTTCGAAATGGTCTATGACAACTGCTAATTTCGGGCTTTTACCAGCAATCACACAGTAGATCTTAGGATTTACCTCAGAAATTTGTATCAGGTAGGAAGGTATATGTTCAAAAATAATGTTAGTTTTGTTGTAAGTATCTAATTGTATGTTTTGTTATGAAATGTGGAAAAAAAAAGACTAGTTTATTTTTATTCTATTTCGAATATGTACTCGACTTACATAATACCTACTTTAGTGAATTTGACCAATCGGGGTGTCATAGATAATACAATTTATCAATATTTACAACTCTCTGAAACTCTCAAAACCCAAAATTAGAGATTATCATTGATCATTTCGGACTTTTACCAGTAAGACGTGGTACATCTTAGGATTTACCGATAAAGTCTAGGTTTCACCGTGTTTGTGGCTTTTACAATACCTAACATATACAAATAAATGCTCTTGTTGCCTTATTATTATTTTTCCTTTCCACTAACATTAAAGCAAGCATTCTGTAACAGATTTGCTTAAACCCCGTTAAAATAGCTCCAATATGAAATATTTTTACTGTGTAAATTTTTAAACTGAAACCATCGTTGGCCCGAGGCAATCATGGCTCGACGACCGAAATGCGATTAAAGTAGTAATTTTCCGACGTCAGTAGAAATGACAAGTTACCATAAATGTGGTTACGGCGAACATTAAAATGTTATTTCACATGGCATGGGCTGGCTCGCCCGATAATGACATGTTAACCTTATCACGACTGCTGATAGTTTTCGAAATCACTGGTAATTACAGGCTGTATTCGCGTGTGACGTCATACGCGTAACAACGGTGTGAATTTATAGTTCCCGTGTGGCGACTTTATGAAATGAATGCTTCACGGTGACGAGTTCACCATATTTTTTTTTGTTTTGTTTTATTCACTACTTGTGTCTCTAGAGGCGCCACGACCGAAAACACTATCCATTTTCACATCCACTGGTGTGTGGAGTCCGGCAAAAGGGTCAACTTTTAGTTTTGTTTTATTGGATATTTGCGCTTTTGAATAAAGTCTTTGTTCATTGAAGTGTGTCTAGCAGTTGAACATACCTAATATGAAGTGCCCACAGTTAAAGTTTTATATCACAAGGTGACTTTATATCCAGTTCAGATTTGTGTTACGAAAATATTGGCTTCAACTTTTGTTGTCTTTTTTCGCCCCGTCTAAAATATAACAAAGAAACCGTGAAAACAGTTAATTATAAAGTCAAAAAACCCGACTACTTAAAAAGCGAACTAAAATACGTAAACAAGAAGAAAATCATGCTGTGCAGTCGGAGGATACATATTCGCGAGCTGACTGACCAAAACCAGATGTATCCTCCGATTCCGACTTGTTTACGTCTTTTTAGTTTGCTTTTTAAGCATTCGGGTTTTTTGATTTTTTTAATTAACATTTTATTTACAACAAACTAAAAAAAAAAACTAAAAAGTTTTTTTTTTTTAGAGTAGGTTTATTTAAACATGTAAGTATTATATATTTTTGAAATCACCTCTTAAAACCCTTTATTTTGATAACACACCGGACGGGATCGTAAAATAAAAAAAAAAATGGCGCCCAAAATCCGCTATTTTTTCTTTTCCAATTTTGATGTAGCCAGTGACACTCGCAGGGTTAAGACGAATCGATTGACGTAAGAATCATCAAAATCGGCCAAAGCGTTTGGTCTCTAGAACGCCACATAGGAACAAACATACATACATAGACTGATAAACACATTACCCTCCTTCGGCAGTCGGCTAAAAACAAACCACTTCAATTTGTTCCTTGGAACAGACTCAACATTTTAATTTCCGCTTATTACGAATAGTCTTATTACCTTATATCGAGAACAGTCGAGTGGGGCACTTATAGCACTCGTTCATGACAATTACCTTCAGTAATTAATATCTGGCGGGCAGCCTGCATACCGGTTCACGGGAAATACTCCAGACTGCACTACGAAGTATACCTACGTCTATACGAGTGTTTGATACTTTGACATTATTCAATTTTCTCATTTTTGTACCAGCGTTTTATAAAATGTGATATCGAATGTGATGGTTTTCACGGGCGAGGCTTGCTTAGAAAATGATCTTAAGAATCAGTAGTTACATTTTATTGATGAACACTTTGCTGTGTGAAGAAACAAAGAAATTTATTTTTAAGTTAAAAATTACCTTTTTATACAAGTTTTTAGCTTACAGTGCATTGTCATCCAAACCAAATGTGTATGCAACATTTCATCTCAATCTGTTGAGAATACTGATAACTGGTCTAAAATTCAGTTGCAAGATTTGACCCAATCATACATAATTGCAAGTTAATAAAAAGCTTGTAGAAAGTATTTAATTGCCTGAAAAGGAAATACAAACGAACATTAGTAGATTAAAAGAACAAGATTTTGCTTAAACTAAATCCTGACCGATAGTGTCTTATTTCTATTCCATCGTGCATATCCCTTTTTGCACATGAGGAATGAAATACATTGTAGAAAAACAGTTTTAGTTGGTAAATAAGTCAAAAGTAGCTCGCTGGGTATAACATCAAATCAGCCATGTCCTTATTCGCACGATATATAAATCTCCCCGAAGAGTAGTCAATGTTGTGTTTGCGCCACGGCTCAGGGGCGGCACGTTAGCGCCATACGGGTTCCGCATAGCGCACAATCAGCATAATGCTACGGATAGCCGACGAGGGGCTACGTGACAAACCGTCTCAATATGCACTCGTTATCTCGACTCAACATACATAAACCATGTAAGCTGTACTTTGAGTGGCAACACCTTTAAGATGTTATATATAAATCCGAACAAATAAATCTGGCTGTACACAAAGTGGCATTCTTTTATCGATAACAATAGTCAAAAGTCTCATGGTGAGTATACACAAGAGCATTTTTGCGAGCATTTCCATTGAACGTTACCTTACATTTAAGGTAACGTTGTTACGAATTTTCGACGCTGCGTTTGACGTAATGCTCGCGGCAAGCTTTGCTTCTGTAACATTTCTTTGTACCTTGTTCTTTGTCACCCGCGCTTGTGCTTTTGCTCGAAAAAATGCTACACCAAAACGATCGTTGGTTTTTCAAAATCAGGTTGTAACAAAAATCCAGCGGCATGTTCGAAGTGTAGTTCGAGTAAATTTAAAAACAGCGATGCTCGATGTTCTGTTACAATTAAATGCTCTGTCTATACTCACCTTAAAATGTTTTATCTTGATCACGTGATAGTTCGGTGGCGCAAGTCAGTCCCCATACGTTTTATTAATCGAAGTGTATGGGATCAAAGTGATCTGAATGGATGCAAGCATGAATCAAATATATCAAAACGATGAGTTTCAGTGATTTGCTTCTAATAAGCAGTCACCATTTCAGCCGTCACAAGCGACCGATCACAAAACCGTGCTATGTGTTTCAAAAAGAGATGCAGCATGAATTGTGTATAATTCAGATATATATGAAGACAAAACTGACCATATCAGTCCTATCTAATGCTCCACGTATTTAGTGCGTAGAAAATATTTTTCTTTCAAACTACCAAGGCAATCTAGATTATTAGAAGCACTCTTCAATTTGCAAAGAAAATTAAAGCGTAAGATACCATTTCGCCCTTTTAGATTTGAAACGATAAGCCCAACGAGGGTTGGATGTGGCATGTATTATGTAAATGGTTTTCATAAGATTTTCCAATGATAACTAAGGTGTGTTGTGATCACGTAAATTGTGCGTATTTATTTTCAAATGTATTTGGTGGCGTAGTTTCTGATCAGCGTAACAAAAAAGGATGCTGTGAAGAATTGGTGTGAGATAATTGTTATAAAATATAAAATAAATTAAACAACCCTTTATTGCTGTTTTATCATAATTTACAATACAATTATATTTATTCCTGACAATCGGTTTTTTCATCAACAGCTTGTCCTTCGACAAAGGCCTCCTCCAAAGACTTCCACCTATGTCTGTCTCTCGCAATTCTGATCCATTCCGGACCGGCAACTCTTTTGAGGTCATCTTCCCAACGTTTCATTTGTCGACCTTTACTTCTTGTCATCCTTGGGGTACCACTCTGTTATTATTTTAGTCCATTTCTCCGTTTTGTCTCTCAGCATATGTCCTACCCATTTCCATTTAAGTGTTTTGCATACTTTATTCACATCTTTAAATTTAGTTACATTTTTAATTTTATTTAATGTAATTTTATCTTTTCTTCTTACGCCGATTACTGTTCTCTCTATTCCATTTTGACATACGATTACTTTGTTATATAATTTATCTGTAAATGCCCATGCTTGGCAGCCATATGTTAAACATGGCAAAATGCAAATTAAATATTAAATATACTTAGGATCTAATTTAAATGAAAAGGCAATGGAACGAATTTATCTATGCAGACAGTTCAACTAGTTATCAACCATGTTGTTCTGAGGCATCGAGTCTTTGTTGTCTGAGTGTGTCTTTTGTTTAAAAAGTTGGAACGAAAGCAATTCGAAATTTGGCTGCGAAGTGTAACCATACATTCATGTAGTATGAACTACTAAATCAATGAGTGAAACGATTTTTATTTCTCGCATGCACACCAATTTGGGTTATTGCGTGTTGATTGCATAATTTTTAAATCCTTCTAATATTATAAGCGAGAAAGTCTGGATGTTTCATAAAAGTGCAAACAAAATGAATGAAACTTTTCACACGGGTAGTCTATGACATTGATTAGGAAATAGGATATTTTTTTATACAAGTACTACGTTCCCTTGGGACTGTCCTTTACTTGGGAAAAGCCACTTAAAAGTTTTTGTATAGCTTTACAGATTGCAACCAAAGTGATACCGACGTGGTTCGAACCGGCACTGCTGGTGCAAATCAGGCTTGTCAGACCATTTTTTGGTCACGTATCTACTCAGATAAAAAGGTTTTACATAACAAAATTGAAACAGATAAACAACCAATTAGTTTTAAATGTTTTCCCATAAACTAAACAAGGATAAATGTCCCCCCAACGTGTCCTCGATCATCAGTGATTGATCGCGCGAGGACAGTCGGGAAACCGCGGTGTCACGCGCCGTCAGCGCTGTCAAGCGCTGTCGGACCCCGTCTCGCTGAGTTGTCCGGCCCAGCGGCTACAATGCCTGGGCAGCTTCATTGTTAATACTCATATGACAGAAAAATGTAGGTACTATAGGACGCATATCTGTTGAAATTGGGTACCTGCGTAAGTATTGTCACCGGAATGATTAAAGCGATATGTAGGGGTCGTTGAAATTATTTATGAGATGCTAGTTTTTTAACCGACTTTTTTTAGCAGTTTCTTGACCTACAGTGGTCGTGCCGTTTTCTTGATAAAAAGCTTATGACACCGAGTATAAAACAGAACAAAGCACTTATCTTTCTACCAGTAAAACAATTGTCATTAGAATCGAAGAATAGCTACAGTAATATATCTAATCTCTAGAAGAACGAATAACTGATTCACTAATCTTAAGCTTAGATTAAGTAAACTTGTCAAAATGTTGTCAATTCGAAAGTTAACTGGCGATAAACAGGATGCTGTAATATTATTTAGATGTAGAATAAATTATTAGTTACCGTAAATCTTGTGGCGTTTTTGTCTCTGTCTAGCACTAATCTATCATATAAAGTCATCTCAGCCTACCACTCCCGTGCTTTTAGGTAATTTGACTTACGCTGAGAGTAGCTCTTAACTTACGACACAATTTAATATGCTTGTCTTCACATGTATACCATAAAAGGAACAGATTTATAACCGTCACGCCTTAATTCCCAAAAGGTGTGGGCAGGTTTACAGTCTTACAGTTTACCGACTTCGGTATTAAGTCCCAGGGGAAGGGAAATTCCGGGTACAAATCTAAAGTTAGGGCTGCTACTGGGTATTTTCTTAAGCCGGCGGCGGTCCGGGGTAGGGCTCGATACATGTTGGGTTACTTACGAGTATAAGGGGTTCATGTTGCCGAAACTTAGTTTTTTTATTTCTGAAACATGCCAGTGGGTAATAGTTATGTCTGTTATGTTAACAGAAAATTTGACAGGAGATACAGGGTAAGCCGAGGCTTGCTGCACTGTCTGCAACCGTAGGTAGGCCTGAGTAAATACATATAACATTAAAATGAAATCAAAAGTACGTTACACGTGGAATTTAAATAGATTCCATGTGTATTATTAGGTTTCTGATAAGGGTAAAACGAATCTCTTTGATATGGGGTATGGACTTGTATAAGTGAATGTACAAAGTAACTTCCAAAGTTACAAAACGAAAAGGAAATAAAACGAATATATTTCGACTTTCTAATTGAAGTTAAAAAGCAAACACAGGCTACGGCTCTGTGTTTGACTGGCTCTTGGTGAATCGAAACCCGCTTTTGTGTACTTACCTAAGCACCTGTTGCACCACAGCCATTATAAGGACCATCCTACAACGAATCGTATCACATTTTTATCACAAGAACAAATAATTAAACTTAGATTACATTTCCCTTTCCCTAACACCGTCATAAAACTAGCAGTTTTATGTGCGCACATGTGGAACGCGTTAAACACAGAGTATCTTACCATATTCGCTGTATCGCAAGACCTCCAGCCACGTGTGGTTTACGAGGTGACGGAAAAACCGCAACGATTTTAATAAAACCGCTTTCACGCTTTCTAGCCGGCAAGCGGCAAGCGGGCGGCGGTTCGATGAAATATGACGCCGGTATAATAGGTGTGCGGATAAGGGACGTAAAAGTTTCATGACGGGCACGCTCCCTCAATATCCGGGGTACGGAATGTACGGGCCGTACCAACTGACACTATTTGCCCGGACTCGCACGCGATTAACTGAATTTTATGTTACGCTAGCGAGCGCATGTCACTTTGCCGGAACACTTTTTGTAAAAAACGTTTTCCTTAACTTCATTTTCGTGGCCTATGCTGTTGATGCAGTTTGACTTTTCTGAAATGTTGACACACAATTTAAATTCTATGTCGCTATGAAAATGTTCCAATGACACGATTCATTTTATGGTCTTATAAAAATCACTGGGTTGCATCCTATAAAAGATGAAGCTGCCATCACTACATAACTCTGGTAGAATAATCGTTAACCGTTCAGTTGCTAATGAAGAAAAATGTTGATTGATCGAATCACAGTATACTTCTATTTTCTCAAACCCTGTTTTAATATTTTTTTTGCTAACATCTTCATGAGTAATTTTTATTAACCTACATAGGTATCTAATGATTCTGAATCAACTATAAACTTGATGAAAAAAACGTAAGCAGTTACAAATTAAGTTCTACCAAAATTTATCAAATGAGCGACTAATACGTCTTATCTTAACTACGTATGCTTGTATTGTTTTCAATAGTCACAGATATTGAAACACTCCCCACATGTATAATAAAACCCTAACGTGTGTAATGCTCTGCGAACGGCGATAGGTGTCATGTCTTGTGAGAATATACGTCGACTGTCAAGCGAGTGCCGCGCGGTTGACATTCGATTAAGTACTGCATAGCGACGAAGGGAGATCGACTCAAACATACACGAGTGTTTATGTGGGACAGCTATTTATAGAACTCCTTTTATGCATGTTTGTTGAGCATCAAGTTTTGAATTGAACCATTTTATTCAACGTATCGTAAAGCATTCCTTCTTTCTCGAAGATCACAATGCTTTGTGAAACAGCTCATAAACCACTATGTCCCTGCCTCTAGGGTCCACATCTCTATGTATAAAAAGATAATGAAATTTTCCTAACTCCTACATCACTGTCACCTGAAGCTACCTCGCTACCTCTTCTGAAGATATTTCAAAAGATAGTGGAATATAATGACATAATATCCCGATAAAAATTGAGCGGGAAGTGAAAACTTTTTATAGGATATTCGCATGGCACATTTGCGACGGGCGCGCTCTTGAAATATGACGGGAGTAACAGGTGTAAGTGCTGTGGACCAGGTGATACCTGCCTGCTTTTTGTAAGTCTACCTTTGTCACAGTACGCCTGATTAAAGATGTCACAACTGACATTTTTGGCCCCGTTTTGTTAAATTGCGCCGGTCAACAGCCGGACAGACGGCCAGTTTTATATTCAACCATTTTTGAGCTCAAATAGTGGAAGAGACAATGAAATTATTTTTGTGACCAGTCACCATAACCTCTTAGAGTAAAGTTAGTTTAAGTGTGTGTAAGGGATAGATGTATATGACTTGTATACATCTGTCCCTTACGCGATCTCAAAATAACCTTGCTCTAAGAGCTTATGGTCACCCCCCTGCTCATGATTAAAGGTAATACCTACTAATTAGGCACCTGCAATTGCATCACTTAACTTACAGATAGGTAGGTATGTATACATGAACATGTCCATTCATCTCGTATGTGTCTGGCAGGTAAATTGGCAATACACAGTCAGGCACTTTGGTGACGGGCAACTATTATTCGGGTCTTAGCAATTGGTACTAACGCGTCTCTCAGCCTCGCTCCTGCAGCAACCAGTTAGTCTGCGGGGAGCAATGCCAGACGACACATGTTCACAACATAATGTATATTCGACTGCACAGATTCGCCTAATTACGTGAATTGCCAATTCCCAAATGTACCGAATATCGACTACCTTAATGCGACATTAATTGTTTGCTGGTAATATACGCAGCGGCAAATCTAGCTTTTCAAATACGCAGTTCAATGTTGCCAACTTAGGTAGAGGCTACAATATAAATACGAAGGTAAATGGTGCAAGTTCTCCGTTATATAAGCTTCATTTAGCACGACACGGGTGCCAGAGGGGCTGAAATGAAGTAGAAAAAAGGTGATTATATATTGCCCAGGTCACATTAGCTAGCCGTGAGGAGCTTTTTATAATAAATTTTGTACTTTATTTTTTTTACTGAACTTAGAATTACACGACTGGACGGTTTTTAACAGACTTAATAAATCGAGTTACTGGTAAATTGCGGCGTGTTAGTTTTCGTGCCTGTGTAGCAATTTGCTACGCCGTAGACACCTCTACGGCGTAGCAACTTGCTACGCAGTAGTTTTTAGATCAACAACAAGATAGGAAACTGATTTTGGTGTTTCCACGTTTTTAGTTGACGTTTGCTAGTTCATTTCTATTTAAGGGTTATTACCTTCCGTTTAAGTAAACATCTCATGTCTTGGGTTATGTATAGAGTAAGTAGCTCTGAGGTTACGTGCCAGTACTAAGTCGCTTCATCAATCTCAATATAGAGCGATGAGCTAATGTTTGTTGAGCCTTCCCAATACCTTAATCCGTCAATACTGATACCTACATCACGTTTTGGCAACGGTTATTATTCACCCCATACATTATATAAATTATGCGAAGCTACCTCAAATATTTTTGTGATGGAAGAAGTAGTTATAATGGCCGAATGCACGTTAAAAACATGTTTTAATATATGTTATGATAAATAATGGCAATTGTCGTTTGTGCAAGAGAACAAGTAAAATTTCAAAATTAAAAAAAAACCCCGACACATTTATCTTGCAAATATACCCCGATTCAAACAGTAAAATGCCCATAACTTTTGAACGACTGAACCGATTTTATTCAGAAATAGCTAAGAACACTTTCGATAAAATCACCTTTCAAACTGAATCAAAATCGGTTCATCCGTTTAGGCGCTATGATGCCACAGACAGACACACAGATACACATATACACAGCAATATACGTGAAACTTATAACACCCCTCTTTTTCCGGCGGGGGTTAAAAAGAACACCAGTGACAACGTCTACGTAGCTTCCAGGAAATTGAAGTCATTTTGAAACAAAGCCTTTTTTTAACGAGAGAAGAATAGCAGGAAATATTGGAAAACGCGAATGACGCTGCGGGCGATCGACAGTTTATTACAACACAATTAATTGGTTCGATGTCGTTCAGCCTTTGATGGCTGCTGTATTCTAGCGATATTTTCAATAGCTGGATAACCAATGTTGGTCCGATTGATACTTTTTATCTGCGGTGTTTTTTATTCCTTTTTTATCCTCCTTTTTTAAATCTCTGCATATGCTGAGACAGGAACCTTTATGGTCTCGCAAGGGGTTATATTTTTTTCTCTTGTCTGTATCGCCATCACAAACAAATTATTTTTCTTTTATTTTTCTTTCTTTCGAACGGCAAATTGTGCCAGGAGCAAACATTAATGCCAGGAGCATGCCTCTATTTTGCCGTAATATGTCAACAGAAAAGTAGGTATTAGAGGACTACTCCTTTTAGTTTATTGTGCAGGAAAAAGGATCACTCCTGGCACTGGGACAAGAATTTGACCTATTACCAGCCTGGCTGGGTAACGCCGTGAATTTGGACGGCGCGGCGTGTCAGTTATGAGAGGCAGATGCTATTTTTAGATTGGCACTGCGATATTTTTTTGGGGACTGAATTTTTTACAGACGTAACAGTCTAGAACAGCAATCTAATTGTGAGGGTGGGCACACAATTAGAGTAGTACCTATTGTTTTTTGCAAACTAACTAACTAACGAGTTGAATATTTGTCAAACTATACTTTAACCTGAAAACCTGTCAACATTTGGCACTAAAGCAGGGTTTGTTTTATTATAAAAAGCGTTGCCCCACACTAGGATTTTTTTCCTGTATCGTGGGTGCTTTTACAAACATATAAACTCACATACACTCCACCCAGAGTCGGAACAACTATCTGTAGATCATACAAATATTTGTTCCGTGCGGAAATCGAACCCGCGACCCGCAGCGCAGCAGTCAATCGCTCAACCACTGCGCCAACCGTGCGCCCGTCTGACACGTCCTTAACTTGTAATAATCAATTCAGAAATCTTTCCTAGTTTTTAATCACTCAAGTTTATCTTTTATTTTGACTGTTATCTTTTCTTAAAATTAAAGGGAGAAATTAGAATTACGGTTCTTATTTATACCTATAATTTTAGAAGTTCGACTACCACGAACGAACTTCTAGATTATTATTATTTGGAGTGTCATAAAAGGTATTAACAAAGTATGTAGAAAAAGTAGCCTATGTCACCTGTAGTGTAGCTACCGGTGAAAGAAATCGGTCCATTAGTTTTTAAGTTTATTCGTTACATACAAAAATAAACATCTTTCCTCTTTATAATACATGTCAAATCAAAGGCGCATCGAACTTGATATTAATAGTTAACGTCAGTTGCTCACTATAGGTGCACTTAACACAATTCTCGGTACTGGGTAGTGTTTAGAAGATAATTATTCTAGATCAAAGGACATAGAGAGATTGGCCGGTGTGCGTCGGGTACAACAAAGTGCCTGTTGCCCGGTACATCACTTAATATGATCGATGCTTTATGGTGCCAGTTTTAGTGATTTAAGGCGCAGATACCCCTGAGTAGCTAATTTTAAAATGAGAATCACGTCTACTCGTAATTTTTGGACAAATATATGTTACATTAGACCAAGGTGTAATTTTTTTGTAAAAACAAGCCTAACACGGACAAAAAAAACGATTATCGCACCAAAACCGCTAGGCGTATTTTAATAAAATTGTCACCATCTCAAAAACGATTTAATTATTTACATTATGCCTTCTGAAGTGAATTTAATATTATAGCACTTACGCCCCAATTTCGCCAGTCATGTTTAAGGCTATATGTAGAAGGACGAGCTTGTTGTCAATGGGAGAAACTGTATTGGAGAAATTAAATAAGGAGAAATCCAATAAGACTTTTCATGACGCGGGAATTTAACCTAGGATTTTATATTAAGCATTAATGCCAGACAACTAGATCAAAGATATAATCAGTTGCTAAAAGAAAGCCCTCAAGCTACTTCAAGTTTTGTTTGCTATACAGTTTGAACACACGGATGGACTTTTTATAGATGACAGAAAATTAAAGTGATAAGTATTTAATTAAGTATTATTATATGTCTGAAAATTCTTTACAAGTTTTGATGCTTCGAGTTCTATAAGTAATATACACGAGCCCGACCTTTTGTCCTAATTAAAACCCTGTTGATCGATTATTAGAGGTTCCACGAAAAAGGTGTGACAATATTACATGTCACCGTTGTCGTGGGTTAGGTTGGCATCAGTCAAGATTAAAAATAGCGATGAATATCGATGCAGGTGTGTCCTCGGGCTAACAATAGATTAACCCATTTCTACTTAATGGCGACCTGAAATACAGGCTTTATATTTCGCTTAGGTACCAGTCTTCCACAGTTTAATAAAAGTTAGTATGTATAATTCTAACTTTAATTAGTGTTAAAAAATAACAGCCGCATGGGTCGATCTTCAAGGTTAAGCAACGC
Source organism: Orthosia gothica (assembly GCA_949775005.1). Classification (NCBI taxonomy): domain Eukaryota; kingdom Metazoa; phylum Arthropoda; class Insecta; order Lepidoptera; family Noctuidae; genus Orthosia; species Orthosia gothica. The sequence goes on along the minus strand of OX459048.1, from coordinate 17,737,494 downwards.
TTGACAAGGTGGGTCCGTGGATGGGTGGCCTTTCATCATACCTAGTTTCCTCCGTGCCTCGGAAAGTACGTTAAGCTTTTGTTCCCGGCTGTCATTTGAAGATCTTTGACAGTCGTTACGGGTAGTCAGAAGCCTGAGATCTGACACCAGTCTTACCAAGAGGCATAAGTGTTACCCAGTTACTGGGTTGTGTAGGTCAGATAGGTAGTCGCTGCATGTAAAACACTGGTACTCAGCTGAATCCGGTAAGACTGGAAGCCGAACCCAACAATAATTGGGAACAAGGCTAGGCAGATGATGATGTATAATTCTTAATAACAATATAAATTTGCATCGACCTTATTACATACAAGTTGTAGGTCGCTGTACTTTCTGTAAAATATTTCATCACCACTGCTTTCTATTAATCTGATATCATTATGTTCTTATTCTGACAATTTTCGGGACGAGAATTCTCGGGACTTTGATTGTGGGTAGTGACGAGTCCCAGGACTTATCATCATTATCAAACAAGTAAAATTTCACTATTTAAAAAACCCCCGACACATTTGTCTTGCGAAAACACCCCAATTCAAACAGTAAAATGCCCATAACTTTTGAAAGGCTGAACCGATTTTATTCAAACATAGCTAAGAACACTCTCGACAAAATTACCTTTCAAACAAAAAAACTAAATTGAAATCGGTTCATCCGTTTAGGCGCTATGATGCCACAGACAGACACACAGATACACAGATACACAGCAACACACGTGAAACTTACAACACCCCTTTTTTTCCGGCGGGGGTTAAATATCGAGACTTCCCAAAACCGTAATTAAGGTTGGATTTAGTATCGTAATAGGTATGATACGTTTGGCTGTAGTAACATGTAGCAACCTAATAATCTTGGTTTATTGAAATACTAACGTGAAATAAAATAAAGGCTTGTTTAAAATACCGATGGAAGTAGATAAAAGAATTATAAATAGAATTCTAAAGTTTTTAACTAAGCTAATTCTTTCTCCTTCAAGCGCTGTATAAAAATAACTTGTTTTTCTTTGATGTTTACTTTTGCGAGGGAGGAAACCCGGTGGTACAATTTTTTTAGATTTTGCTTTTATTTTCAGATCAGGTCTATTCATTAGATATCTATTTTTGCTTTTGTACTTATCCTACTAAAGGTGATTTTTTTTAGATCTGTTTTAGACGCACAATTTGTTTATTGTTGTTTAGGCTTTTTGCTGAAACTTAGTATCTTTTGTTTCTTAAATACATAAATTTAAAGAGCTCCTGCCCGGTCCGCCTATCGTCAACGCGAGCATGGTCGAAAAGCTTGTTGTTTCATCCAGCGTAATGTTTGAAAAAGAGGCAAAGCGAAAAGAGAGAGATCGTGAAAAATAGTGTTCGCATAAAATTGCATTAATTGCATAACATTTTCATAAAACTTGTTTGATCATAAAACTTTTGCCAAGCAATACATATTTTTGAATAAACCTTACCAGTTTGTGAAATAAATATTTGTCATTTAGAATCTCCTTAACATGTGCAAGGTTTTTATAAAGACGTTTTCTTTACTTTTACAATATATGAACACATTATGAATGGCCAAAATTCAGGCCAAAAAGCAGATTTTTGGAGGCAAAAAAAAATACTGATTTTGTTTCTGCAAGTTTTTATTTTTTGCTTGCATAGAAACCTAAATATAGTGCACAATATACCTAATAGAAAAAAAAAACTATTTGTGAAGATGTGTTACAACGGCACAATCACGTTCGGGCGTTTGTATGAATAATATGACGGGTTGGCCGATCTTAAGTACACTTAATAAACGACAATAATTATTTAGCAAGTAAAAGGCAAAGGTAAAATAGGCTTCAATATTACATATTATTCTACCTAATAGTAAGCTCTTTGAGAAGGCTGTACTAGAGTTGTTAGGTATTTACGAAATAAGCCGCCAGTCGATTGCCTATGAACACAAAAATGCTCTTTATTCCGATGTGGACGTGCAGAAATTAACATTTTCATTCTGACTCAGCAATGAAAGGAGTGTTAAGAAAATTGTTCTACCCTTTGAGCAACATTTTGAAACAAGATATTTTTGTAGTTTACAATCAACCATGACCAACAGAATACTTAATAAAAACGTCTGGGAATAATTTTTCCGTCTGAGATTCTATTTCCGTAACCATGCTAGAAAGAGGGGATCTTCTTGCTTAAGTAAATGACAAGTAAAACTAAATGAATGTTTTTATAGTGAAGCAATCTTCCACCGGCTAGTCTATAAAATTCCATTCAGCCAGTAAAGTCGTCCATTTTATATCTCAATGTTCAGTAGTTAATATTTATTTGAGGCAGTCAGCGTGAAATGAGACAATCATTTCTAGTAAAGAGTTTCCCTAAATGCTTCAGTGAATATTTTGATGTAGAAACGCCCATAAAGTTTTATTAAGGCGAGAATATGCTTTGGACAAGGCGCGAGTTGCCACAAAGGAGTTTATGCCTCAAGGTTAGCACTATTGTTAGAACGTTTCGGTACTAAGACAGTGCTGCCATCATCAAAGAGCTTATTAAGAACAGTGTCGAAAGGCACCAACTTTCTAGAAGGCGGTTCTCAGATTATATTGTGGAGAGTAGAGGGTTCCGTTGCAGTAAAATTATTAATTGTACCAGGAGTGCATAGGTAGTTAAGTGATGCGATACCCGCCGGCAAAGCACTTGACTACGGATAATAATCTACGCCTGCGCTCCGGTAAAACGTTTTAGTGCTTCGTAAAAAAGCTAAGGTGTAATCGATGGATTGAGGACTATGTTACAGAATAGATCAAATGTCAAATACGTAATATAACACGAATTATATTTAAAAGTTGGTAATCAATTTGTCAAATGGACGTGTTGACTTTGACCATGGACTTTTATCTACATATATAGTACAGTATCACGATATACGATTAAAGCTTCTAAAACTGAATACTCAAAGGAACAATATTGTGGATATACATCTGTATTTATCTTGTTATTGTGTGTTGCCTCAAACGCTATATAAAGTGTCGTTCGACGCACATATACGTCGCACTCGCAACTCCCTCAGGTGATACTTCTTGACCCCCTCTCTTAAGGATGATTGTCGTCGTCTGTAGAACGACTCAGGTCACCGTTATATTTTACGCAATGTCATGAAAATAACAAGATAAAATTAAGTACACAAACTAAAACTATTTGGAGACACAGGTTTTATTTCATACTACTTAAAGGTAGACGGATTTAATGTATTAGGGATTCTCTATCTGACAACCATAGGTGGTTGACGGTATTTACTGTAATGAAAACTCGTGGCTAAATAATTCAAGGTTAAGCAACGCTTGACGAGGTCGGTCCGTGAATGGGTGACCATTTCAACATACCGAGTCTCCTCCGTGCCTCATAAAGCACGTTAAGCCGTTGGTCCCGGCTGTCATTTGAAGTACTTTGACAGTCGTTACGGGTAGTCAGAAGCTTGAGATCTGACACCAGTCTTGCCAAGGGGTACCGTGTTACCCAGTTACTGGGTTGTGGAGGTCAGATAGGCGGTTGTTCCATGTAAAACACTGGTACTCAGCTGAATTTGGTTAGACTGGAAGCCGACCCTAACATAGTTGGGAAAAGGCTAGGCAGATTCATTGAAATTCTTATAGACGATAAGGCTTCCATTTTAAGAGTCTGAATGATGAGGTCGATGATCATAGAGTGGCAGAAAACTGCCAACTTGGAAAAATAAAACTAATTATAACTAAAAATAAAATACGAAATCAAATCTAATGCCGTGACTCGCACAATGGTTAAAAAGCAAGAAAAAGACGCTCTCGGCGTGGTGTTGCCACCTAATATGGGTGCGTTCTTGTCTTATAATATAACAATGCAATATTCGTGATGCTACAAGAATACATAACCAAAACCTAGGGCTATAAAGTTTAACCCCAAAATATATTGGCTCTCTAAAACGCTGTCCCGAAGGAACAATAAAGACTGTACAACTGAATTCTGACACTTTATTACGAGTGTGGCGGGGTAATGTGTCGCCCGACGCAAATAGACGTCGTGACTAAATCAGGTGACCTGGCACTCTGAGGAATATGATGGGGTTTGAAGCCTAAATACTTTGGGCTAAAGAAAACGTAAGTCATGTAACATCCAGTCAAACTATCTATCGTTGCTTGACATAGGAAAAACAAGCGTATTGATATGTTTGACCACACAGAGCTAGAAGGATGGCTCTTTCGTCCGTCAAAGATTCAGCATTGCAACGTGGCAATACTGCCAGCGTTCTGGACACTTTTTCCACATTGACAGCGATGTGGATTCTTTTTTATGCCCAATGATTTCTACACGCTTGTAAATTATTATTATCATCTGTTTATATGTAAGTTATTTATAAGTCCATAATATTTTAGATAATTCTGTTGGAAATAAAATAAATACAATTTTATTAACGTTTAAAGTTCAATTTACCCCCCAAACTCCAATACTTACAAATGTTAGTCTTGCTAAAAGTCTATCCTCAAAGGAATAATAAAAGTTTTTCAATTCAGCCATGTTATCATGTGTATCTCAGTGGCGTGTTGTTCAACTTACATACGAATAGACGTCTCCCACAGGTGACTCGTCTTGACCTCTCCGTTAAGGATGATTGTCGTCATTTGTTGGATGACAACACGATATATCTCTGCGGTAAAGTGTAGCCATGTCTTAAATATTAAACAGGACTGTGTATTTTGTGCGTCGTAAAATTGTTTTTATTTGGAGTGGGAATCTATTCGTTTGTAAATGGTGTAGACATATTCTTCATTATATGCCTAAGTGTATTTGGAGTGATGTCGTTATTTAGTTATTTTTTTTTTAATTGAGCTCATAGGATTGATTGCACAAATTGCAGCACTTTCAATCGCAGATATTTTATACATATATTATGTTTTGGTTCTTGGCTCGAACACACACAACAGAGTGACAGAGACAAAGTCAACGATGGATTAAGTTTACCCAGAAGGAGCCTGTTCACTCTAACTTTGAAGATATTTGTTTGTTTTGTATTTTTACCTGACTGCCGAAGGAGGGTAATGTGTTTATCAGTCTATGTATGTATGTATGAATGTATGTTTGTTCCTATATGGCGTTCCAGAGACCAAACGCGTTGGCCGATTTTGATGATTCTTACGTCAATCGATTCGCCTTCACCCTGCGAGTGTCACTGGCTACATTAAAATTGCAAAATAGAATAATGGCGGATTTTGGGCGCCATATTGTGGACGCCCAAATTTTTTTTTCTTCCACACCCCTCTTGGAGGTATCATAGGCATTATATTATTATTATCGGAAGTACCAATTTCTATATGTTTACATCAACCATTACATAGTGAAATTTGTTTTTAAACACATTAAGCTGGCCCAGTGTTATGTTGCAAAAGGTTCTCAAACGGGGCGTATAATTTGCCAACATTTAACACCGCCAAAGGTAAAACTTTGCGAACTTGTGCCTCGTTCACCTTGCACCATCACCGTACATTAGTAAGTTTCGCTAAGCCAATCTATCAGTCGGCTTTGTAGTTGACGGTTCGCTTCACTTTTTGTTATAAAATTGCCTTTAATAATGTCTACGCTGACAATATGGTGCGCAGCTTTATACCCAAGTATTAGACGCTTAATAGAAGCTTTTTTTGTGTTCTCAGAGCAAAACCTTAATAATTAGTATCAACAGTATCGCAGTTTTCTTTTTATAAGTGTTTATTCGTTGCCTTTGACGCAAATCTTTTTAAAGTTAGCTTTGTTTTCAACATCGCATTTAGATTCAATTAAATCACGGTAACATTGCCGGCGAACTCCTAGATTAAGTTAACGTGCAAAGGGCAAACATGAAAGTAAGAGTGAATGGTTATTATAGGCATGATAATGAATATCACCGAGTTAGTGTGTCGGGGCGACACGGGGAGGCACGGCCGTCGCAGCCGGGCGCGCGACAACAGCTCGCCGCGTATCTACTAATTGAATCTGAGAACTTGCCGAGACTTTCCGAACTTGCGCGAAATTTGATTATCTCGTCATCTTTCTTTGAGCGTCGAGTTAATTTTTTTTTAACTCGGGATTACCTACCTATCGTGAAATTAATCATGACATCAGCTGAATCTCGTATAATGATACAAGTTGGAGGGCTGTCGGTAAACAAATTTTATGAGTCACTGCTGTTTTTGCTGATCGGATTAACTAATATAAATTGTGATTTATTATCATGTCGTGTCTGACAGGAACTTTGTCTTTATCTTTGCCTGTGGTGTACTATAATTGTGTAGGATATGAGGGTGTCCATTCTCCAGATTAAAATTCCGTATCTAATATCATTTGACAACCACTAATTACCTATTTTGTAAAGTGCGGCCAGTTTTACTGGTCTGGGAAAAGGTCAATTAGCCATTTTAAATAAATGTACAAACAAACGAGTCTCCCTCCGATGTCCCTTTTTAATAGTTGTGCCACGGTAATCGTAATAACTTTACCGTGGTTGAGCACAACACGTTACCGTAGTGGGAAAGGAGTGAATTTATCGTAGCAGGTAGCGCTCTGTAGTTCTGCCTACCCCTATGGATAATTAGTTAAATGATAGGATATGTATACGTAGAGTATTTCAACAAAATATTTCAGCCCCTTTTTAAATACACGCCATTTAGTGGTCAACGTTGAAAACGTAGGGAATACGTCTATGTGTGTGTAAAAGACTGTTTAATCAATGACAGATGTTATTTTGGGATTCTGTGTCGAATTGTATGGATTTTGAGGCATTGTTATGATCAAGTTCAATAAAGGGTAATGACTGAGTGTCGCAAACACTACTCCTGCGACTTAGTAATGCTCCGATTTCACATAAAACGAAATAAACTAAAAAATATGATTTCAGCGCCATCTAGCGGGTAAAGTGCCGGGAACAGACCGTATCTTTCACCTTAAGAGCCCTAAGCTCGTTACGTGGTGATCAATCACTAAATATTTCACCATCGCCGTGGAGCCTATTTGTTACGACTTGTTTGGTACATTATCTAATTACTTACTTGTAGCTGGTAACACTCCGGCTGCGCCTAAAAGATTGTTATTTATTGGCATTGTTCGGTCGAGCGCTTCGTGACTCGTGAATGCCGCGACCTATTCCTTAATCTTTCGTTGTAATAGCGCTGCGTCACAAGTCTGTTACAGTAACATGTTACACCGGCGGATGTTGAGTTTTTATTTTATTTTTAGATTCATTGTTTGTAGCATTGAAATGTAAGTGTTCAGCGGCGCGAACACATACTTGTTTTACACTTTTACAGCCATTGGGAAAGCCGCCAAGTCGCAACGACCGCAGTCAGCGCCTTTAATACCAGTTGGAATTAAAATAGGGTATCAAATGGATCTTTTGGAGATATAAATCATTATTATAGACAGTATCTTAACTTAAATAGGTTAAGGCGCCGATTACCTTGAGTAGCTGATTTTAAAATGACAATCACGTTTTTTGGAAAAAATATACGTTACATTAGATCATTTTCTTAATAATTTGATCTGAGAAAATTTTGAGTTTTATTCGTATAACATAGTGTAATTAATTTGTGAAGTTATGTCTAAAACTGACAAAAACACGACAATCGCACCAAAACCGCTGGGCGCATTTTAATGAAAGCGACACCATCACAAAGATAATTTAATTATCTACATTTTCATCTGAAGCTTTTTTATTTAAAGTCATAGAATAATAAGGAAAGTACAAAAAACTACAAAATTTTGGGTCGCGCGGGTGTGAAACGACTGCGCGTTTTGTTCCCTCAAGGTCGTTGGCGTTAGTCGTCGTCTTAATTTATCAGGCGTTCATCTTGCTAAGCACATTTAGATGATCCCAGCTAATTAATTGCTACGGGTTTTGCTCGTCGCGCACTCCGTCGTTATCGCCCTCCAGAAAGTATTAATAAGAGTAATCAACTGGAATTAAAATGGACTTATCGCTTTATAAAAATGTATCTTAAGTTAAAAGAAAGATAAAATAATGGCGAAATACTGGAGAGGGTGATTATCTTTTGTAAGTGCCATCCATGAGAGGAATGTTTTCATTTTATGTTGAGTGTACTTATCTGCTAGCGTAGGCACTTCAAAGATATTTGTTCCAAAAATATTATAGGGCAAACGAAATACTCTAGGGCTTAACTGCTCGTTATTTTGCTAATTATGTTCTCGTAGCTAGTGATCGATAGGGTTACCATTTCGAATATTTTAAAGTCGTGATAAAAAGCCGGACTTAAAAAAACTGGTCCTTCTGCTTATTCATTAGGTATTGAATGATTCACGAGATAGTTGACCAAAACGATAAATATCCTCCTACTGCACAGCATGATTTTCTTCTTGTTTACTTGTCTTTGCAGTCGGGTTTTTGATTTTATAAACTTTTTTATTTACAACTTTTTAGTTACCTATACTTTTTTTTTCAAATGACTATTAAACATATAAGTGGTATATATTTATGAAATCACCTCTAAAAACCCTTCATTTTGATGCACCGCTCGATGGGTTTTGAAGAACAATCCGTCAATCTAGGAACACTTGGATGGCCAAGACCTATCTAACGATGTATTAATTATAAAAATCCGTCAAGTAGTTTGAAAGTTACGAGGTAATAAAGAATATTACATACATACATACAAACATCCCCTTTCCTTGCAGTCGGGTAATAGAGATAAATTTATTTTGATCAAATTGTAGGCCCGTTTAATTATATAAATAGCAAAGGAATAGTCGTCAAAGAGTTTGATGAAATAACTGCTGTTGATTAGTTTTTATCACAACAAAACTTTGAATGTTTATCTTGTATAAATACCATACTCGGCAAAAGTGCGGATAAATTAGAAGGCTAGAAAAAGCCCGGACAGGACGCATAAATATACACGATGAAGTATGCGAATATATACTAAATTCTATGAGGCCTCTTAAGAGCATTATATTAATACTAGCGGACGCCTCGCGGTTTCACCCGCGTAGTGCCCGTTTTTTTTGGATTACAGGGATAAAAAGTAACCTTTTATACCCGGGGATAATGTAGCTTCCCAACGGTGAAAGAATTTTTGAAATCGGTCCAGTAGGTTTTAAGTTTATTCGTTACATACAAAAATACAAACATAAAAAAATACAAATCTTTCCTCTTTATAACATTAGTATAGATAATATTACCTGTATATTTAATAGCCGATTGATGGTTCCTTTCAGAGGACCTTCCTTGTATAAATAAGAAAAGAATTTGCTCTCGCTTTAGTAACACAAAAAGACGTCGATGGCGAAGGCTTATCCTCCTATTGATAAAAACTTGCCATCCAGAAACGTTCGATAAATCTTACCTGGCATTTTCTATTTATAAATGGTACGGTAATACTGTTATGAAGCGTTTTATAGAAGATTTTATAAATGGTAAAAGAATGTCAGCTTAGCATTAATACGTTTTGATAATAGGTACCCTGAAAGCTTCATAAAATGTTAGGACGAAGAATGTCTAATATTGAAAACTGAACAAAGCTTAGTTTCTTTTTCGTCGTTTTTTTAACAGCAGCTGCGAAGTGCGCAGGTTTGCAAATTAAAAACTGTCCTTGTACTTATGCGATATGGTCAGAAATATCAGCTTGAAGTTTTTTATCGTTATGAACTTCCTCGGTCATCAAAGTTCTTGCACATGCCAAGTGGAATCTAATTGTTCCTATTAGACAAATGAACATTTAGCCGTCGGGATTTTGGTCGCATATTTATTGTGTTTTATTTATATATTCGTTTCATACGTTATACATATTGTATTTTCCGTTTCCGTGAATGTGTTCTTGGTATCAACAGTGGGCCCTATCAGAATATCAGCGCAGCGTTATTGTCTTTTTTAATATCGTTGCACATGCTAAGATAGGAGCCTTATTGGTCTCGCACGGGTGATTTATTTTTTATTATTGTTTGTGTTTTGCTTATCTCGCATCTCCTTTCAATCTGCCTAGCCTTTTCCCAACTATATTAGGGTCGGATTCCAGTCTAACCGGATTCAGCTGAGTACCAGTGTTTTACATGGAGCGACTGCCTATCTGACCTCCACAACCCAGTAAATGGGGAACACGGTACCCATCGATATCGGTACCTCGCATCTCCTTTGCGGTTCACAAATAAATATTTTTTCTTTCTTTCTTTGTTATGTAGTGATATGTACTCATACTGTTTTTTTTGTGGGGAAATCCTCATAGATAACCTCCGTCTGGGGAGAACAGATTTTACAGTTTCTAACACTTCCTTGAGTCGGAGGCCAGCGATACAAGTAAATTCGCTCGCAGCTCCAAATCAATGGCACAATGCTTAAAAATACATTTATGTCGGGTAGAGTAACCTTGTAAGAAAATGAAATAGAACATCTTAATATTTTCCTTCAATAACAAATTTTTGATTGATTGAAAGAAAATATTCTCCATATTAATGCTGTTTAATATGAAAGCAATAAGTAGGATTTTATTTTCAAATTCAATCGAAACATTTGGAGGCTTTCAATTTTACGCGAAATTGGTTTTATACAAAGATAACAGTAAAGACGTTGAATTTGGGGCTTCATTATTGAATTGCTTTACAAAACTAATTAGTTCAATTACTCTATTGGTAAATGGAATTACTAATAGAATACCGTCCTGTATTTCAAAGAATTAAAGGTATAACGTTTTAGAAGCTTAGATTATTTTATTTATCTTCAACTTTTCATAAAGAGATTTCGTAGAGCTCGTGGATAAATAATAACAGCCGCACTGGTCAATCATCAAGGTTAAGCAACGCTTGACGAGGTCGGTCCGTGGATGGGTGACAATTTCAACATACCGGGTTTCCTCCGTGTCTCGGAAAGCACGTTAAGCCGTTGGTCCCAGCTGTCATTTGAAGATCTTTGACAGTCGTTACGGGTAGTCAGAAGCCTGAGATCTGACACCAGTCTTGCCAAGGGGACATCGTATTATCCAGTTATTGGGTTGTGGAGGTCAGATAGGCAGTTGCTCCATGTAAAACACTGGTACTCAGCTGAATCCAGTAAGCCGAACCCAATGTAGTTGGGCAAAGGCTCGGCAGATTGATATATTTTATAAAGAGATGTCTTTTTTCAAAGCCATACTATCTGTAAAAAACCGACATGGATACAGAATGCTATTCTCTATCCATCAAATACAGAAGGATCAACCTCTATATCAACCATAGAGTAGTAAAGACATAGCAAATAAAATGTAATTCGTTCTCCCAAAACAAACAAAAGAACAAAAAGTTAATAAAATCCAAATTAAACAAAGATAAAAAGGAACAAATCCCTGCGACCCCAAACGTATTTAGTTATACACACTTTCTGCGTTCCGTGGTGTGTAAAAATGCATTTTTTCAGTTGGGCTTCTTGCAAAGTTCGCCGTCCGTGCTCATACTTTATTCAAATAGAGTTGTGGACTGGGAAATGTGGGTGAGAGCGAACTTGTGACGTGAGTCATCCCATAAAAACTGTACCAACTACAATCAATTCGAGACTTTTGCACTTATCCACGCCATTCTTTTGTTGTAAAAAAGACGTTGTCGTCGTGAGTTCGTGCCTTTGTTTTTGTTTGACGTGAAGTAGCGTTTGCTTTGATAAATTCTTTCATGATAGAGGTCTTACGATTTGATGAGATGTAACAACAGTTAGTGATATAGCTTATTGTTCTTTCTTAAGTTCTCTGTTTTATTTTCATCCCTACGTGTCTTTTTAGGTTTCAGTTTTCCTCAATATGTCCTTTATTTTTAGGGTGCCGTACCCGAAGGGTCTAAAAGGATCCCTATTGCTGTCACTCACATTGTCCGACTGTCTGTCCGTCGTATGTAACACAGGTTTTACAGATAAACGGTTGGAGCTACCGTCTTAAAATTTTCGCAGTATATGCATCTTGTTGACCCAAAGTTATACTAAGTCAAAAAATATTTATAATGTTATTAAGTGGGACTTGAAAAAAAAATGAAACCTCCCCCATCGAGTGTTGTTTAGAACTCGTTGAGTAGATAAATATTGTATATTTCGTTTTAAAAAATATTGAAAAAACAAAGCAATAAGAAGCTATCAAAGTCAACTTTATTTACAAAATAATGTGTCGAAGAATTTTTAAATTTCCCACTAACTTATGAACTTGAAATTTGGTGATATTTATTATAACGTATATTTTACTAATATTTTGATAAATTGGTATAAATGTGCGAAGTCCGACACTCACTTGGCCGGTTTTCTTCTCTAACACAACTTTATACAGTCCATATTTTTCTTGACATATTTCTTGCGGGATTCCAGCAAGTATCACTTTGTCGAGAAAGTGACTTCATCGCCCTACCCAATATCCTGTGGTCGTCGCTGTAAATTGGCTTACATGGGTGCAGTGACACGTGAACTATGCCATTTTATGCTGTACACCTACACAGAACGGCTTTATTTGTTTACATAATATCACGCCAGTATTCACCGAACGGTTATGCAGTGGTGTACCTTTAGTTTATCCACACCTCGCCAGATATTTATGTTAAAGTCTCATGTAAGAGGTATCAACCGGGCATAAATCTAGACTCTAAGCAGCAGCTAAGAAATTCCAGATGGAAAACCAGTAACAGAACAACTTTGTCCAACCCAGATGCTCTAGACAAGTGGCATTCGATGTCAACGAAGGAGGTAGTCGAAATGTCAAAAATTAAGGACTTGATTACGTGATTTTTTGATAAAGCTTGTTAATTCTATACAATTTTGCCTTTTTGACAATCGCTATCGCCACGTTTTCGATGATAGAATGTCATTTGTCTAGAGACTCGGGAGCTCATGCTCACTTGCAACCAACGAGGCATCCAAGGTCAAGTCCTTCTTATATGATAATATAGAGTCTTGAATCCTGGCCCAGAAAGCTTGCGACAAAAGATTTTGATCACTTCCCTAAGTTGAAGTTGGATTGAGAGAATTTTTGCTGAGCGAAGTCGTCGACTCGTCGCGTCGTTTGCTCTTGTTCTAAAGTGGAGTGCAGTAAGTGCAATGGACTAGACCGAAAAGTTCTATCTATGTAAACTTGGCCGGCCTTAGTCCACATTGCAACAAGTTGTTCGTATAACGACGACATCGAACATTGTTACAGACTTTTTCAAATATTTGGCTATCGTTCTCATAATGCGATCGTCTTTTTTATTAAAAGAAAAATATTCAAAATGTTGTAGAAGTAAATTTGTTTTAATTTGGGAATCAATCGTAAAGGGGGAGCTGAGGAAAAACCCTGAGTTGTTGAGGTATAATATTTACGGTGTTCTCTCAAACTCAGCAAGCCGGCCGCACCTATTCAGTTATCAGCTTTTCGCAGTTATATTGAACGTAACCCTAGTTAATTTGTTCTGCGCCACATCTCTTTTCCTATGTCGCACGCGAATGGAAGTATTTTACTACCGAATGTAATAATTTTAAGCATTAGACGAATATCACTAAATAATCTGTATTATTATTTATCAGAAATCCATAAAGCACAAAAAAAAAAAAAATGCTTTCTCAAATACCCTGACAGCCCTGCCCTGACTTCTCTATAGCATTTTATGTTATAACAAATCAATGTAGTGAAGACAAAAGTATCTTTTAGGTAAGCATTATTTATTCAGTGTGTCCGATTGTTAAATAAAACCTTTACAACCGGATAGTGTCCAGATTGCGCGTAATAGAATACGTAATGTTCTTGGGATTGACGTCTTCAGGGGTTTCATGTTTAAATAAAACATTAGACAGTTAGAGGTATCTAAAAGGAAGGTACCTAACCTACCTTTTAGATAACCCTATCTATCCCTGATTAAGTCTTTAACTGATTAAGTTATATGGAGCTTCATCTCTCGTCACCGCACTCACAGTGCAACACATCCTAGCATAGCGGACCCTTAGTCATCGCTCCTGGGTTTATCCTGTCAATGTTTGTTATATCTGTTAACGTCATTCTCCAGTAAGCACCAGCATTTAATAGGAAGGTGCAGATAACTGTACTATCTTATAAAAGATGACCCACGATAATCGCTTTAAAATAAAAGTGTTGTCGTCGACCATTTGTTTGTCAAATACAAACCAGAGTTTGATACATTCAAATGATTTGAATGTATCAAACAGGATAATATACCAGGCCCCTCAGAAAGTATTGCGAAAAAAAGTTTTTATATATGGGAGACTGGCCAGTTATAATGTTTTTCGAAAATATGATTATTTATAAGTAAAAATAAGTAAGTTCCAATTTCAAAATTTCCCTCCACATTTTTTGCGAGTTAATTCAAAGTATTGTGTCTCACTGAAATATGGATCTGCGCCGGGAACATTTTAGAGCTATGATTTTATACGATTTCAAGTGTCGCCTGAAACCGGATGAATCGTACGATAGACTTCAAATGGCATTCATGGATGAAGGCCCTTCCAAGGCAACCGTGTATCGTTGGTATAACGAATTCAAGCGCGGTCGACCAACTTTGGGGGATGACGAAAGAAGCGGTCGCCCTTTGACGGCTGTTACCGAAGAAAACGTGCTAGCAGTGAAAAATTTAATCCAAGACAATAGGCGAATTACATATCAGGAGATTCAACACATATTGAAGATTGGATCGGGAAGCGTTCACGAGATTCTACACAGCCATCTTCGCGTGAGGAGGATAGTATCACGCTGGGTGCCGCACAACCTCACCGATGCTCAGAAGCAGGCCCGGGTGGAATGGTGCCGTGATATGCTTAACAAATTTGAAGCAGGCTCGTCTCGGCGTGTTTACGACATCGTTACAGGTGATGAGTCCTGGATTTATCAATACGACCCAGAAACCAAGCGCCAGTCGACTGTTTGGGTGTTTCAAAATGAGCCAACGCCTACCAAAGTGAAGCGATCTAGAAGCGGGGGTAAGATTTTGATCGCTAGCTTTTTTAATTTGACTGGCCACTTGGTATCAATTCCCTTACGGGATCAAAGAAGCATTAATGCCGAATGGTATACTACCAAATGTTTGCCAGAAGTTTTCTCTGTTATAAGCAACAAGCGACCAAACACAGGGCTCCGCGGGCTACTGCTCCACCACGACAATGCACCTGCGCACACCGCACTCAAAACGAGGGACTTCCTGGACAGCACGCCAGTCAAACTCCTGGGTCACCCTCCTTACAGCCCTGATCTAGCACCGTGTGACTTCTTTTTATTCCCAAAAATAAAAAATCAGCTCAAAGGGATACAATTTTCGTCGCCGGAAGATGCGCTGGCTGCGTTCGAGCAGGCTGTAAACGAGGTGTCTGCGGCGGACTGGAAAAAGTGTTTTGAAAACTGGTTTAGGCGCATGAATCTTTGTATAGAGGCTGGTGGAAAGTACTTTGAAAAGATTTAATAAAAATATATGTACGTATAGAACAATTTTTTTTAGTTTCGCAAAACTTTCTGAGTGTCCCACGTACAAATTTCACAAAATATTTTTATTAGTTCGTAAGGGTCTGGTTATTTTAGAACAATTGTTCCAGCGATCGTTTCGGGAGTAGCACGCAGTTGGGTATATTTAAGATCATAAATAATTCTGTAACTGTCCTACTACAGTGTAAGGCCTCTTCGCATACAAGTATTCATTACCACGCTTGCTCAAAGCGAGTTTGCAATTTTTGCTAAGGGCATAATATTGCTTTAAGTCAAGCTGTTCACATACATTTTGGTGAACAAAAAACTGAATCGATCAAACATGTGCTTGTGAAGTTCATCGTGACTTACGACGACGATTATGCTTCTACAGATAATAATACTGGTGCCCCAGTGGCTAAGTTCTCGTCTCTCGTGCTTGAGGTTGTGGGTTCGAATCCGGGCAAGTACCAATGTGACTTTTCCAATTCATATGTACTTTCTAAGTTTATCTTGGACATCGCTGACAAAGGTGAAAGAAAACATCGTGAGGAAACCTGGAGTTTTAGTGACTTTATCATAAGATTGTTCTCCATTCGTGTAATTGCTGCAAGGCGTTTCAGTGCGAGGTTAAACTAATAAATCAATAATAATAATCATTGAGATTGTCCTGACGCGGAAATAAGGAGAATCTCAATAATACGTTGATGTACGAAGTGACATCATGGTCAATTAATAATAAGTTTTGAAAATACAGAAACTATGTGTATTTCAACGCTATTTTAGCAAACTTGTGGATCTCTTCAATGACAATGTTCATCACGACATGTGATACAACATATTATGATCTCATGACGTCCGAGAGTTTTGTGTGAACATGTACATTTCTGTCCATTTTTAGTATCTGTGAAAGACCTTCGCTTTGTAGTTGTGTGACTTATGTTGTTCGTGGATATTGTGAATGTTTTCGATTGGCAAATCGGAGATACCTTAATATTAACCAGCTAATTTGTTGATTCTGTCTATGCTGTCTCGTTTCAGTATTATTACATGGGCGACCGAGTTCTGCTCGGGTGAAAATAGAGAAAACGACGTGTTCTAAAAATGAAACTTAGCTAGATCGATTTATCGCCCCGGAAACCCACTGCTTGCTAAATTTAATGAAAATCGTTGGAGTCGTTGCCGAGATTCAGATTATATATAGGTACATATATACAAGAATTGTTCGTTTAAAGATATTAGATAGATATATCTAACATCTTCATCATGGGGGAAGTTTTAATAATAAACGTATAGTTGTATGTTCCCTTTTTCGAAGATCCACAAATGCAAGTACAGCTACCAAAGAATGGTTCCGTTTGTACATCGTTTGGAACATATTGTTGTTGTCTGAATATATTCTTGTTCGGTGTTCATTACGGATATTTAGCTAAGTATCTGTTTTATATTAGATCAAGCGAGTGGGCTTGTACTGAACTTTTTTTTTGTCTTTGTGTAGTAGAACTGAGTTTGTGTTTTCTATGTAAATAGTGCACCAAACCTATCTACAGTACTGTATTTCCTTTAATTTTTTAAAATCCATCCAAAGGCTGTCTTGAAAAGATCGCTTTTAGCGATAAGGCCGCCCATTGTGTCACCCAGTGTAATGTTTTCTTCGTCTATACTTTCTGTTACTTATATGGTGTACATAATAAAGTATATTCTATTCTATTCTATTCTGTGAAGTTTGCTACGAATTTTATTTAAAGAAATTTATTCGCCGGTCGTAATCAGCAAGGCGTGGGGAGCAAGACATCGTTATGCACGACAGAGTTTTTTTTTTTTTTTTTTTTTGGCTTCGTACATTTTGTGCATTTAGCCAGTGTCAAGTATAGAAGTTCTAGTTTCTTTAGTTTTTAGTCCAATGTTCTAGTCATAGACTAATATATAATAGTAAGGCCCCAGTAAAATGGCGGTAACTTTATTGGAAGCCGCCACGGAGTTTTGTCGACAACATGAAAAAACTCATGTTCTACCGCTGTGTTTCACTTTCCCACACTCGTGCACGTTCACTAATATTATTAGAACAAAACACCACCATTTTTACACTATTAATATTCAGTTAAACACAATTTTAGGAAAATAAATAAAACAGAGAAGCAACATAGACGCCATCACGTTCCCGCCAAAAACTCCACGACAGAGTTATTCATGAGCCTGCTGATAGTCGATCAATGGTTTTTTTTTTTGACACGACCTTTTTTTAAAGCTTGTAAAAACAAGAAAAAAGATACACGTCAAAGTGGTGTAGTAAGTTTTTTTTTAAAGTTAAGCATCTGTCAATTTTATTTTAAATTGTGGATTAGTTACACCATTATATTATCATATCTTTTGTTCAATGTATGAACAAATTATTTACATTTTAAATATTAAAATAGATTAAATATGACTTATTATTAATTAGAAATTAAATAATCTGTAATGTAGAGATGTTTTTTTAAAATTAATTGTCCAGTATTAAAACAAATTCCGTATATTGTACCTACTGTTGTATCATTAACCTGTATGCATTTGTGATTTATTTTCAATGTACTTTATTAATTAAAATCTTACAAAAAATAATGGTATTTCTGAAAAAAGTGGCGTTGTTATATCTACCGTAAAATAGTAGGTAGTTTGGGACCCGAAGATCACTTGACCAAAAAAGTGTGGATGTAAAACCTCGCAAACCTGGAAGTCCATCGTATACAACAACCTGAAGGCAGCGCACTTTGATTATTCAGTGGGTACAGAATCGTCTGGCGAAGAATGACGACGAGAACCGACCCCTAATAATGGGAACCAAAAAGGCTAGCCAAAAATAGAGAGAGTTAGTTACATTAATTTTACCGATATTACCGAGCTCTATATATGTACGTCTTTTCCAAGTTATACGACTTCGGTCGCAAGTAGTAAAAATATTAAAAAATAATTGAAATATTAGGTTTACCTAAGAAACTGCCGTTTTTAGGGTTCCGTACCTCAAAAGGTAAAAAAGGAACCCTTACAAGATCACTTTCTTGTCCGTCTGTCCGTGTGTCACCACCGATTTTCTCAGGAACTGGTGGACCTAGCAAGTTGAAATTTATACCAGATTCTGAGGTCTATAGTCCCTATCAGGTGTATAAAAAGAAAAGGTCCTGAGTCAACACGATAAAATGATAGCAAAGTTAGATTTTCGCGAAATCTTGTAAGTACCAAAATTTACCTTAATTTTCAACTTTTTTTATTTTTCGTAATTTTCCCTTTACTTGTGCTGTTTGACTTTGCTTTTAACCAAAATTGTCAATTCTAGGTCAACTGCAAGTACCCTATAGGTTTTGGGTCAAAAACCTATATGGTAGTTCCCGTTGACCTAAAATCACGAAAATTGTGCAAAAAGTAAGGTCTTACAGCACAAATAACGGAAAAATTCCAAAAATTCATAAAATGAAATTAAGTTAAATTTTGGTATTTACAAGTTTCGCGAATATCTGAATTTTCCCATATCTTTAAAACTTATATTAGCCACCAATAAAAATGATACCAATTTTATTATGGCGTACGGAAGGAACCCTCGGCGCACGAGTTCGACTCGCACTTGACCGGGACTTATTAAAAAGTTAACATGCCTGATTTTTTAAATTTTATTTCTATTGATCGAAGTTACTGCAATCGCATCTTTGGCAACGCACTGGTTATCCAAATTCTGGAAGAAGAAGAAGAAGTGTGTAGGCGTAAGATCTGGTAAGTATGGTGGATAACGGACAGCTTCCAACCCAGCACTTGTTACTTGGAGACAGGCTGTTGTGCTTTATGAGGTCGCGCGTTGTCGTACAGGCGCAGCGGAGACGAGAAATTGACCAAAGCTCGTTGGAGACGTGCGAGCTTCTCCATCATTGTTAGATAGATACATTTATTTATTTGCATAGAATGTAGGTGATTAATACAATATTTTGGATCCTTATACATTCTGCCTGATGGCATGCAATTTTTTTATTAACTAATACCTACTACAATATTATTCTATTTATTTAAAGCTATATAATTAATTAGTATAAGAACATTATACACTAAACAGTCTTGTCATTTAAGAAATATGATACAGAGTAATAGTATTTTTGAGCTAGTAATTTTTTAAGGTGCTTTTTATATATTCTCAAAGATTGCTCTTTGATCATTTTTGGTTATAAATAATAGTAGCCATGCACAAAACACTCTTTCTCAATGATGCAGTATCCTCCTATGCATAAACTTATCTTCGTTTTGAGTTCTTAAACTTGTAGTCCAGGGGGGTTAAAAATAATAGAAACAGCGGCAAATAGGTACTACAAGTCATGTACATCTGTCCCTTACATACACTCAAAATAACCTTACTCTAAGAGCTTATGGTCACTCTTTGAAAAATAATAGAATCAGGTTCTAGTATTTTTAAAGTCGATCTGCGCTCATAGAGTTCGTGGGGCTCCTTTGTAAAGCTTTTTTGCCTTGACAATTTGACGCAAATGGACCAATATTGTTTGCCAAGTTAACGTCGAAAGCTGCTGCTAATTCAGCCGTACATTGAGTATCATTAGCTGCCACAATTACCTTTAATTCGTCAGTGTCGACCAAAGCGTTCGAACGACCACGGGGTGTATTTTCCAGGTCGAAATTTCCAGAACAGAAGCGGGCAAACCAATAACAGGTGGTGCATTCGTTTGTAGTGTTCGCTTGTGCCACGTTGCTGCCACGACGGTACTCATATTCCATAACTATTCGTATTCATGATGACGAAAAAGATTCAAATGCGATGAAAACATAATGCTAATCAATAAACAAATGCCTAATTTAAAAAAAGAATGCCATGTTTCAAATAAAATTAATTTGAAATTAGAATTCTAAGCTACACAAAAAATATTTTGATTTGAAATAGCCAGTACTGCAGAACGGCAATTTCACAGGTCCTATTAATAACGGAACACTATTGGTTTGGCTGTCCGGGACGACGGACACCGGCGTCGCAAGTTTACGCGCGATTGCTCTCAAGCTGGCTCGGGACCGAGCTCCTACTACGACATTCTAACTCATTTCTCACTCCGTAAACGAAGGATAAATGAAGAACAACTAATAAAAAAGGTTTCTCTCACTCGAATTCGAGTTCGACAGTCTTAGTAATAACACTTCGGGGCTTCAGCTCGAGTCTTCTAGTTTTCTTGATTTTCACGGACATTTTATTCTGTCTGTGAAATAAAGCGTGTAACTCTTTTGAAGGCGCAAAAAGTTTTATCTGTAAAAGTCGACGGCGCACAGAAAAGGCAATGGAGGAAAGTTTCTCAAAACCTTTCCCCGTCACTTTGATGTCTAAGATTCAAAAGCCGATACGATTAAATTTTTGCTTCACATGAGGTATAAAGATAGAATTCATTCGAGCTCAAAGATCTTTGTGGCTGGAAAAAGGCCCTTAAATGATTTCGGCATAATGATTTGTTTATTTAAAAATATGAAAAATTTTGCTGTGCCGCTGAAGCGGTCGAGTAGAAAGAAGAAAACATCACTCGGTTGCGCATCCATGTGTGTTTTATGCGCTAAGGACGTTAAAAGGTTGGTTGATGACGTATATCCTCCTTCCAGTTCTGTCCAACGTAAACAGGTCAAAAGAAAAGAAATGGTTTTGAAATGAGGCAGCGAGGTTAAAATAAATAAAAACGTACACCTTGTTCCAATGTAGCAATAGGGGCAAATGGTCGGTAGATATTAAAATGTTTTAGTTTTAAGCAACATTGGTAATAATGGGTCTGACTGCCCAAGAACTAACGGATTTTCTTATGGATATTTGAAACGAAAACCGTGAATAATGGGTAGTCTGTAACTATTGTTGTTTGTTTAAGTATTTAAAGAGAATTTGGGTAAACGGTGTCTGTTGGCGCGACCCATCTGCGGCTCCCCTCTCAACTTTACGATTTAATTACTTACTGCAAACATACAATCCCATTTAACTCAAATGGTTTATATTCTCTCCATAAACATTTCAAATATAATTGCTGGAGTGGATGTAGACGCTTAAACTTTTAAAATATTTCAGGAATTGACCTAATTGTTGAATGCTTTAAGTTTTGTTCTTTATTGCGAGTCAGTGAGATCTATTGCAGCTTACAATATTTTTATTAAGACATGGGCATAAATACACACAAATTGGAACGACTATCGCCAGCAGTGCAGTAGTTATGCTGATTATTGTCATAAAAAAATCAAATGCACTAGACATTATCCAAATGTGCTGGGATCAGTAATGTATTTTTACCCGTTACGGCGAAGGCAAAAGAAAGGGTTATGATTTTAGCAGTCTATGTATGTATGTTTGAATGTACGTATGCTCCTCCGTAGCGCCTAAACTATTCATGCGATTTTGATGGATAAAGTGTCAATCGACTCTTTATTATGGCCCGGGTAACACAGGATAAAATAACCGTAGTCAGGTTATATATAGTTTTTACTTTTTTTACATTAAACGGCTGCCTATGTTATTTTCACAACTCATTAATTATCAGAGATAATATAATGTCCCTTAAGGCCTTAACAAACCAACGTATGTGCACATGTGTGAGTACTAATGTTCCGACTGGAAATCTACCATCCACTGTACCTATGTGTCATGCTCTCTCTAATGTCTCTCTGATGGTGCCCCATGTGTTGGATCATTTGGTTCCCTTCATGATGGTTGAGCTGAGTGGTGCCGATCCATGTGTCATGTTCGTGAACGGGCGCCATCAGCTCATAGCTCATCAGGTCATAACTTAGCTGCCTCGGCCTGTTATTGTATTTTTTTTTAATTTTTGTTTCTCTAGAAGCTTTTACGTGCACCTCTTTTTACATTGTTCTCACATATATGAATTTTTTCAACAAGAATGATGTAATCAAAAACTTGTAATTAAAACTGATGGAAAAGAGTGTCCGTGGAGTTTCCTGCAAATTATTTTCCATTGAGACCTACTGATGCTTGCGAATTTGCAACTAGAGTATTTTTTTTTTGTAGGACAATTCAAATGTACCTCAAAGGTTTATTTGAAAAAAAAACTATGAGATATTACGGCCAGATACTTAATCAAACTCAACCATAAACTTATATCGAAGTTTAATCGCCTCAATACACTAACTTCTCCATCTGTATTCAAGCTGCAATGATCCGTAGTCTCCGTTTACAGGCAAATTATAATCCACGTCTCTCCTGTCTAGGCTAAGCTCTAGAGCCGAACGTACATATTTACCTGCAAGTCATTCTAGACGCGTCTTATCGGCTTCTGGACTTTAGCAGTAAGCATGCCGCAGCCGCAGTGACTGGATACCATTACCATGTCACTTTGGTTTGCGATAAAAATAATGGTTAAGACGATTTACATCTAATATTGGGATACATTATATATATTAGGATGAAATTTGGTATATAACATACTTTTTGTCCCGGTAATATTTTCCCTCGGGATAATTGTCTTCACGCGGGCGAAGTCGCAGCGCTGGCAGAAGCTATTTTTCAATATTTTTTATATATTTAGTAAGTAAAGTAAAACATATTTATAGAAAAATAATACTGTCACCTTTTCAGGCACAATTTGTTTTATTCGTTTACGCTCCCATTGGAACGCTTTGCATCAATTACACCAATGGAGCACAAACTTATGATAAACATACTATATAAGTCCAGGTTTCCTCACGATGTTTACCTTCACCCTTGTTAGCGATGTACAAGATAAACTAAGAAAGTACATATGAATTGAAAAAAGTCACTTGCCCGGATTTGAAACCACGACCTCAAGCAGGATAGGCGAGGTCTTAGCCATTGGGCCACCTTGACATATACAACAAGTCTGTTACGCAGTGGTTCGTAAATGAAACCCGCGTTACTGAACAATACAATTCTTCGCTAGGAACAGTGGCTGGCGGTGTCGATAAAATCTTTGCTCCTATTGGTCAATGCGTACGGCACGCGTCAGTCGCCGGTCCCGCCTTTTTTCTTTTTTGTCGCGACTGCGTTTTTCTCCACGTTGGTATTTTCCCAATGAATGGTGGAACCACGATATAGCCTTTGTTGTTCCTCCAAAGACGCCCTGAGCTGAAATTCGACCCCATATGGGGTAGCCCTCAGTGTGGTCGCTTAGGTTAAGCTTTTTGTGCCTGGCAGGGAAGACCGGTTAAGCAGATATTAAATCGTTTATGATATAACCAATATAACTGTGAGATGACAGTTATAAAAAAAAAAAAAAAACAATAAACTGTGCAGCATCGGCTTCCGCAATAATCATTGTTGATGCGGACGCGGATGTTAAAATCGATGCGGAAACTCCACCAATGCGGAGTCGGGTGCTAATATTCGCAACATCCCTAGCTGGAAGTACTGTTCCAATTTTGAAAATTCTTTCACTGGTGGTGAGCTTAATTATAGCTGAGTGCCATATAGGCTTATTCCGGTAAACTGCATAGTTCATGTGTAAGCTCCGGGAAAAAAGGGCCTTTTTGGGAAGTCGGTTAAAAACAAGTTCAGTGCGACCCAGAAGTTTGGCGAGTACTTTAAGCGTGGTGAAATGCTCGTATCTTCTCGGAATATGAAGAGGTATTTGCCCTGTAGCTCCTGCAGTAGGACAAGAACAGGAAAAAAATTGCAAAACATTTTCAAATTACGCGGCAAAAAAATCTACTAAGACGATAAGTATAATGACGCCTTTTCAGGTTTTAAATTATTACTGTTACACCTTGTATACGTGCGTTGATTGCCAAACCGCTTTCCAAAATTGGTGATTATGGCGAAATATTTGTAAATTACATACTTAAATGTAATGTATTAGAAGGCTTGTCTTCAGTGGGTTTTTACAGCCTGATATATGATGGGCAATATAAAACACTAGATTTATATCTTAGTACGAATCTTATTATTATGCTAATGTACCATTTACGAGTTAGATACGGACCCTATTGAAAGGATGAAGTTATACCGACCAAAGGCTTGTCTGCATACCAATACTTATTTGTGTTTAGATGTTCCTATAAAACACAGAGATGTATACTGTGTGTTTTTTGTCCCAAAACTATTTTTTGAGTAATGTGCAATAACGGAACCATACAAAATTACAATTTATTCCTACTCCTTTATTTTACAATATAAATATGTTGCTAAAGATTTAGTAACATCAGACCAACAAAACAAATTAATTCACAATTTTATCATCAAAACTGAGTATAGTATACAAATTAATTAGCCCGAAGCTCCACAAATCTTAACAAGACTGCGGCACGTCTAAGTAATTAGCGAAAAGAGGCGAGACCAACGACATAAATCATCTCGCTCCCACAGATATGTTGCCGTCTCCCCGCGTCTGTCTACCCAGCGCCCCAGCGGGGACGCGACTGCGGGTAGTTCTATCAAATTTACATTAAACTTCAAACGAAACAAGAAAATTAAGTCTAACTTAGTAAACGACGTGACGCGCGACGTGCCGCACAAACTCACACGTGCCATTTTCCAGGAATAGTTCACTGCAATAATAATTAGGGAATTTAAGCGACGCCATGATACAATTCAACGCTTCACGTAAATACCTTTCCTGTTATTTACGAAACTTCAGCAAGCTACTTTTATGGTAAACACCGCAAGATTAATCGCTTTGTTCCTCTAATCTTGTAGATAGATCAAGAGATAGAAATCGGGGCATTACGCTAAGTTGCAAAGTATTTATTGAGCCAGATATCAATCTCGTGGAATCCCTTTGTTTATATTCGAGTGTGTGCGTGTCTTTTGTCGCTAAACACCATTAAAACGTTTGTTCCTCCTTCTAATTGGTGTGTGTATCTGTTTGCTTGGATGTAGGATCGGATCCTCGCACGTAACAATTTCTAGTAAATTTTAATGATGTGTTGCGTCGCAGTGCGGCGTGCCCGCGGCGCCGAGTTATGTATGCTACTATCACAACTGGTTGACGCCACTTTAGAGCACGCCCCCGGCGATGCTCTCACAAGAGTGTAAGAAAAAATATGTCAGACAGCCCTGGCGAATCAATCGATACATCGATACTACACAATGTTTTTTCTGAAGATACATTCCTATCCTAGAAAATCTAGTGGAAAATAATGTAAATTTTCAAAGATTTTGAACAATTTTCGCAAAACTCACGAATTCTAAGAATAAAGTAATAATAAATGAGGCATGTCAACATAAATATAAATGCACATAATAGATTGTTTAAATGGACTCATATCAGAACTATATCATTTTTCAGGAGACTATTATAAAATACTGAAAATGCAAGGCAACCAAAAAGATTAGAGCTTTTCAAATAAATAATAGTTTCCTACTATTATTTATTTAAAAAGCTCTAATCTACTTTATAACTTTTTTCTTTATAACTCTAATATACTTTTTTTGAAGAACTCATATTGCTGTTCAATCGTTATCGCATTTGATAAAAAAAATATTAATGCATCTATTATGAATATATTTGTGTTTGTCTCTACGGGTCTAGAGATAGGAGGGAGGTTGTTTGAAATATTAATAATCTTGTTACATAGTACGCCGTGGTCGCTTTACCAAGTTTTCTTAAGATAAAGCTCATATACTTCCAAACTTCTTATATCCCGGCGCTCATTTAACGATGCAAAGGCCCAAAAATGTATTTCAGCGGTGAACATTCTGGCGGAAAGAACACACCAAAATATGTTCTACTTTTCTCTATTGGCGTGGAAATAGAAAATTATTTGAACGCGGATCTACGCTTCCGAAGTGGATTCGTTTGAGAGGCGTTCGCCTGATGTTAGTAGTGTGTGCCGATTCAATTCGCCTTCTTTGCTTTGTTTTAGTTAGGTTTGGCTTCACAAGAGAGTTGCTTTAACATTCGTTCAATTGTACACTACACAAACATCCAAAAATGATGAATTACTTTAAAAAAATGTTTGACAGCTTACGGTTTCAGCTTTGTGTAACAAAACTTAGTTCACAGTCCATAATACGGTGGCATAATTGGCTATGTTATAGTTTCCATCAATATTAATCGTGATTCGATTAACATATTAATCCATAGCGAAAAGTTCGATTTTAATTATGCAAGAATCCACAATTACTCGGTGCTTATCGAAGCGATGACGTGGCAAACTGGCAAGCTTATTATTTATTGGCCTTTAGTGGCATCGCCCGGGACTCGGCTCGCTGTAGACGACAGAATATTTTGAACGATGTTGACCGTATTTCCACACTGCTAACTTGATTACCAATAGTTTGGTCGGTTGCTTTATTCTGCGCTATAGTTGCTCGTGTCCGTAAACGATCAGAAAATATCGTTTTATGGAATCAGAAATAAATTTTAGCAACATTTTCGACGCAAAAAGTGCAGTGACCGAAATGCGGGGTTTCGAATTTTCGCTCACACACAATTTGGTAGATGTGCTAGATATTTTTTGCTCGCATCGTATAACACTGCGCGGCTTCATCAATGTACGAATTTAAACAGTGACCATTTATTTAGGATGTATCCAGTGAATTACGCCATTGAAATAGATAAATAAGCTTCGTGAAAATGATAAGCAGACCAACAAGTCGCAGGACTCGCAGGTTTCCGCACTGCGACGCAACATACCATTAAAATTCACCAAAACCTCCGTCTGCCGGAACGAAACAATCCACGTACTTACTCGTACATTCGAATTTACGCTACTATTTATGTACGGACGATATAGCTTTGTGCGCTGACGTCATACTGTGAGCATCGCCGTATAAATAGCTCCTATTAACTTGTTATATTACCCTCACGGCTGCGAAGTGATGAGCCTATTTCTGTGCACATTATGTATGCTATAGTTGCGCCAGCTGCATGATTGCATCGAGTTTTCATTTTATTTTTAGTTCGTTAGGTAACTCCTGAGCGCAGTACGGAGGAGTTTCTTTTCGAACCTCGTGATTTGGACCGGAACTCTCAGAAAGTGTTCGCTTCAATGAACAAATCGTGGCGGGCAGTTTATAAAAAGAATAGGGACGCAACAATAGCCTCCTTCGATTTACGCTTTATTCATTTTATTCGTTTCACCAAGATGGTTCCGTTTTATTATCGTTATTGTTTCCCCATTGTTGAATGGTTGGCCCTTTGGATGCGGCGGCGGATCGAACTCGTCTTGAAATTCAATGTTATCTCATATCTTCGTAATTGGTTGGCAACAATGGCACTTAAATCAAAGTTTAAAAAGTGACGCTGTGCACTCTTTAAAACATGGGTTGACCGAGTTTGACGAATTCAGTTTCAATGCTGAACATGACAATATAAGTTGGTACATTGTGATAATAATGGGAATATGACGTCTTTGAATTAAACTTAATGCTGTATCACAATATCTCCGAGTAATGGACAGTTCTGAGAGAAACGTAACACGTCTTTAGGCTTCAGAGAATGATCGGCTCACAAAGGAGAAGTGATATGTGATACGATTGTCATTAGTTGCGAGTATTGTTGGGATGTTTCAGACAACAATACGTTTTGAATTTAATGAGAATACAGCTTTAGCTTTCCATAAATGTTTGTAGGAATAACACGACTGTACTATGGTATTGTTTATTAAAGGTGCCATTGAGATTTTTATGTGTGAACTTGCTCGTTTCATGGTTGATTATAATTACTCAACGCATTTTTAAGTAAATAGATAAAAAGGTTCAGAATAAAAAAAAAATAGAAAAATCTTTTATAGAAGATAGGAATTGCTATGTAGGTATCAAAGTTTTGGAATAACCTATTTCCGGGCTAACCCTACGGTCTGAACAGTCATGCGAAAATATATACAGCCGCGTAATGAGTTTACAGAGACACCTGAAATTTCTGTATTGGTATTTCCAAATTGAGATACCTATCGTAGCCGGACGGCAGTTATCTGAAATATTTTCATTTAGTTAGTATCTATGGATTTCTTGGAAGCCAACACAATTCTAAATTAGTGGTCTACGTTGATTTGTTAGTTTAAGTCAAATTGAGACGATTCCTTCAATATAGCCCGCTTTTAAATTGAACGCGCACCAATACGCACTGCAGGAGCCGCACGCATCGTATTTAGTTCTGTACATATTCAATATTTTCAATACGGATACGGATGACGTCTTCGCGCCATCCGCGGCGCACTCGCCGCAAGCATTGAAAGCGCCGAATTTGATGATGATGTTATCCACACGCGCTGGTGGTATATATATACACCTACATATATACCTACCTACATCATTTTACTGAAATGCGGAGCGTGCGGCGCGGGCAGGTTCACGACGTTGCATGCGATTTTTTAAAGCAGTCGGGTTTTTTATATTTTTGAAATTAACTTATTTTATTTACAACTTTTTAGTATTTTTTTTTTCGAATTGGTACATTTAAACATATAAGTGTTATATATTTTTGAAATCACCTCTTAAAACCCTTTATTTTAATATCCCACACGATGGCGATGACGTAAGAATCATCAAAATCGGCCAACGCGTATGGTCTCTAGAACGCCCTATAGGTACAAACATACATACATAGACTGATAAATACATTACCCTCCTTCGGCAGTCGGGTAAAAATGCGATGACTAAGGTGCGTGCGGATCCTGCGGCGCGTCTAGATGCGCGTTCACCTTAAGTTATTTGCAAAATTCGGAGCATCGAAAAAATGGCAACGTTTTACTAGAAAGCGATTTGATTTTGGAAAATTTTAATCGCGTGAGATTAGAGAGATCTTTGCCCAGCAGTGTAGACTGCTATCGCTTGATCACAATGACGGTGATTATTTTGTTTTGTATCTAAAAAATGACATTTGTTTTGTCCTACAGAAATGATGACGTGCCGGCTGGGAGGCCGACGGCTGGGTGGCTCCCGAGGCTCGCTGCAGGCTGGCACCGCTTGCTCTGCCGCCAGCGAGCTGGACCTCTCCTCGCGCTCCAGACGCGCACATAAAGCACGGTAACCTCCTCACCATTACTACTATGATACAATGACAGCTGGGTGGCTCCCGAGGCTCGCTGCAGGCTGGCACCGCTTGCTCTGCCGCCAGCGAGCTGGACCTCTCCTCGCGCTCCAGACGCGCACATAAAGCACGGTAACCTCCTCACCATTACTACTATAATACAATGACGGCTGGGTGGCTCCCGAGGCTCGCTGCAGGCTGGCACCGCTTGCTCTGCCGCCAGCGAGCTGGACCTCTCCTCGCGCTCCAGACGCGCACATGAAGCACGGTAACCTCCTCACCATTACTACTATAATACAATGACGGCTGGGTGGCTCCCGAGGCTCGCTGCAGGCTGGCACCGCTTGCTCTGCCGCCAGCGAGCTGGACCTCTCCTCGCGCTCCAGACGCGCACATGAAGCACGGTAACCTCCTCACCATTACTACTATAATACAATGACGGCTGGGTGGCTCCCGAGGCTCGCTGCAGGCTGGCACCGCTTGCTCTGCCGCCAGCGAGCTGGACCTCTCCTCGCGCTCCAGACGCGCACATAAAGCACGGTAACCTGATCCTCACCATTACTACTATAATACAATGACGGCTGGGTGGCTCCCGAGGCTCGCTGCAGGCTGGCACCGCTTGCTCTGCCGCCAGCGAGCTGGACCTCTCCTCGCGCTCCAGACGCGCACATAAAGCACGGTAACCTGATCCTCACCATTACTACTATAATACAATGACGGCTGGGTGGCTCCCGAGGCTCGCTGCAGGCTGGCACCGCTTGCTCTGCCGCCAGCGAGCTGGACCTCTCCTCGCGCTCCAGACGCGCACATAAAGCACGGTAACCTCCTCACCATTACTACTATAATACAATGACGGCTGGGTGGCTCCCGAGGCTCGCTGCAGGCTGGCACCGCTTGCTCTGCCGCCAGCGAGCTGGACCTCTCCTCGCGCTCCAGACGCGCACATAAAGCACGGTAACCTGATCCTCACCATTACTACTATAATACAATGACGGCTGGGTGGCTCCCGAGGCTCGCTGCAGGCTGCTGCGAGTTGGACCTAATCTCATCATATATAAAGAGAGAGATAAGTGACTTATATTTAGTTAGTTTATTTAGATACGGGAGAGATGTTTAGTATAGTACTCATACAATCTTGATAGACATCCATTGTAAGAATAGAAAAGAAAGTGCCGATTATGCGAAGAATTTTCAGTCAAAATCAAGTTTCAAAGGCTTGTCATTTTTGAACTGGACGTAACAGAAGAATGTGTTCTCGTGCAACAGCACTGGGAAATACAAAATGCATTTTTGTGACCGACACTGCACTGCAACTGAACTTTTCCAAAACGTGGCCTACTCTCTTAACATGTGAAGATAAAAAGCTTGTGAAAACATTTAGGATTAAATACTTTTAAACTATCTAGGTTAAGGAATTATTTCAAACATTTCTCGAAGCCATATATCTCACTCACGAGTTTCTTTCTGTAATTCCTCGTAGAAAATTGTGTGGGCTTAAGCAAACATTCAAGTTTTATTATACTTTTAAATATAGAAGTTCCGAGAACGAATTGAAACAAACTTATGTGGCTTCACAACTGGAAAGGGTTGGGGGCGGCTGGAACTACAAATAGAAATAAACATATTTGTTTTGAAACTCATAAAAGGGCATTTAATAAAAGTTTCCCTTTGGTTCCGTGCCGAGTTTTTAATTGATTCGCACTTCGTCGTGGAGAGACCAAATAATTTGAAGCGCTCGCACCAGTGAACTCCTGACAAAATCCGACACGAGATCGGCTTTAACAAGCCTCCTTGTTGTGAAGCGATTCGTTTGATTTACTAATCGTTCAGCCGAGAACGCAGAGCAGGCCTCGTTCCAAAGAATCAATATTTCCAAACTTATCGATTTGTAAGTTAATAAGGTATCGAATTTTCCGCTACATAAGCCAGAGTTCGTTAACGTGGGACGTTTAAAGGCAAAAACGAAATTGAGTCATCGAGTTTCTAATTAAGTAGGTATCTTTTTGCAAATAGTAAAGGCGGCACTTTCAAGAAATGTACTTGAAATCTTTTGATAAGAATCTCTTGCCACGAAACAAGCTCTTTTTAGGTTCATATTTTGAACGCGAAGAAAAGATTGGAATATTGAAAAATATAGGTATTTTCTGACGGTTACTTCAGGTACGAAAAACTTTCGTTCGTGTTTCTTGCTTTTAAATTAACTTTGTGGCGTTGTTCAGGCAAAGAATATTTGACATAAAAATGCTATTATGACGCTAGAACTACAAAATATATATTGGTGTCCAAGGGCCGATTTCTGAATTGAGTATTGAGGTTAAGAACGTGTTGAGTATTTGTCAAACTGTACTTTAGCCTGAAAACCTGTCAAAAGTTGGCTCCAAAGTATGGACACGTTCTTAACAACTATTCGATTCAAAGTAATTTTAATATTGCACAGATTTACTTTGAAGGTTTATTGAAATGCATAACATGTAAAAACAGAGCATTAATAGTAGTTTATGCAATGGTTCTATAATATGGGTTATTAAAACACGAGCGTGGGTTTATCACATGAGGCGAAGCCGAATGTGATAATATTAACACGCTCGTGTTTTATACCTAATTATATGCCGTTGCATACACTATTTTATCTTCACTCATACAGTTGAAATAAAATAAAAGTAGGAAAAGAAAAATATGCAGTATGGCGGACAATTTAGATTCTCATTGCACCATGACTGTCAATGTCAATGAGCCCAAGCGCCAATAAAATAAAAAGTAAAAGTGTGCTATAAAAATTAAAAAGTTATTTTATGAAAATCGAAGGAAAATGTTGAACAGTAATGGTTTTTTTTTTTAAATTTTCCTTTCCACGAATATAAAGTACGTGTTTATGCAATATTTTTTGAATTCATATTTGGAACATTACGTTGTGAGTGTAGATAAAAGTAGTAACAGACGCAGTCACAGCCCTACTTAATACTATAAGGACGAAGAGACGACACACTTTTTGTGTTCAGCATTTTACACGTTCGGGGAGCCATATTACTTGATATCCTCTTAAACTGGATCTGTCAAACCGCCATGAACGATAAAAGGGATCTATCGCGATGATAACACTTCCAACCTCTATGTATTATGGATCCGTTTTTTAACGTCTCTATGAAATCAAGAATTATTACGGCCTTGATTTCTTTTTCTCCTTTTTATGGAGGCTAATAAGTTAATTTATTGATGTGGGATTCGGAAGAATTGTGAGTGATGATTCTTCTATTCATAGGCTGGTTTATCGAGGCTTTTGGTGAATTCGCTTTGAGGACTGAATTATGAGGGACGTGTGTTAGCTTTGTAGATACCGTTCGCTACTTGGCGAACACACTCTAACAAGAGGTTGAATAAAGTATGCTTTTTGAGTGGCTTACCGTATAGCCACGTAACCCTTTTGATTGACCAAATCTTTTTACCATGGCATGAACTCTTACGATGGTACCTACATACTATAGTCGTGACTGTTTAAGGAGTCGGATTTGACAGCTATAAATACTTAATAATAATTAAACTTGATGCTTACGAATGATACTCGCTGTTAGTGTATGTAATAAACTAGTAATAAATTAGGATTATGAATTTGATTTTTCAATTTCTTACGAACAACGTTATCGCGACATGTAAAATGAGAAACGTCTTCGGACTTCTTAGATTATCACGAATATAGTACATGTCGATATGAGAGAAGAAAACACACACCCACAGTGAACGCTCCAATATTGAATGAAGACCGTGGACAAACTAAAAACTACACAAGTGTCCAATATTTTTACTAGGCATAATTTTCGTGATATAACGTGGTTAAACGTGGTGCCTCCATTAAGGCGACGCTGAAGAGCTTCGGCGGCCGGCTCTTGTTTGCCCAGGAGCACAAGGACCCTCTCCTGAAGGGCCGCTTTAATCATGAGTGTTGACTCGATGAGGCTGCGTCCTCCCTCCTCCTTGTGGTGAAAAGACTCACGTAGGAACGTCAACTTTTAAATAAACCTGTCTTATTAAAGGTGCTTATTTATGGTCTCTATGCCCATGGGCATGTTTGCCGATCTAATGAAAGAAAGTATTGGTTGTGTTCAGTTTATGTTTTACTACGTCTGCGTGAATGTCGGCTATCGCGGAAAAAGTGATATCTTTCGTATTTTTTTTTATATAATGTATCCTATGTTACTTCTAATACCTCCAAGAATATGTGTACAAAGTTTCATGATGATCGGTTAAGTAGTTTTCGCGTGAAAGCGTAGCAAGCAAACTTACATTCACATTAATAATATTAGTATGATTATATTTACTTACCTACCCAATATTATAAACTTTCGAAATTAAACGTATCAATAATAAACCAATATCTGTTAGTTCACTAGTAATGAGGTCTAAGCATTTTTCTAAGCTGCTTCGAGTGCGTGTTTAGAGTTTTCAATTTAAAAAATCGACGTCGATAGCCACTGCTGCTGATACGGCTTCTAAAACAATAAAACAAAAGCTTTAAAAAATCCGACTGTAAAAAGCCCACAATCTTCAGATAAAAAGCCGATAAAGAGCGCTCCACTTAATCTGCAAAGAGTAGCGATAAGCAGCTCGCGACAGCGCGTCGGTAATATGAGCGAGCGCCCGTCGACATCGGTACGGCAATACGACCGATCGCATTTTTGAACGGTTTATATCTCATTTTACGGGACAACAGTTCTAGCACAGCTCCACACGCCTCTGCCGCGCTGCCTCCACAGAGGTCGCATTGGGAAAACCAATTTCTACCGGTAGCCGCCTGTGTGCCACTAAGTCGATTGGACTTCAAACGATTTCTTTCGCCCGCAAAATGTCTCGTATCTGCATAACTTTTTAGATTAACACTGGCCAGTCGGTGACTTTTGTACCAGGCCCCTCAGAAAGTATTGCGAAAAAAAGTTTTTATATATGGGAGACTGGCCAGTTATAATGTTTTTCGAAAATATGATTATTTATAAGTAAAAATAAGTAAGTTCCAATTTCAAAATTTCCCTCCACATTTTTTGCGAGTTAATTCAAAGTATTGTGTCTCACTGAAATATGGATCTGCGCCGGGAACATTTTAGAGCTATGATTTTATACGATTTCAAGTGTCGCCTGAAACCGGATGAATCGTACGATAGACTTCAAATGGCATTCCTGGATGAAGGCCCTTCCAAGGCAACCGTGTATCGTTGGTATAACGAATTCAAGCGCGGTCGACCAACTTTGGGGGATGACGAAAGAAGCGGTCGCCCTTTGACGGCTGTTACCGAAGAAAACGTGCTAGCAGTGAAAAATTTAATCCAAGACAATAGGCGAATTACATATCAGGAGATTCAACACATATTGAAGATTGGATCGGGAAGCGTTCACGAGATTCTACACAGCCATCTTCGCGTGAGGAGGATAGTATCACGCTGGGTGCCGCACAACCTCACCGATGCTCAGAAGCAGGCCCGGGTGGAATGGTGCCGTGATATGCTTAACAAATTTGAAGCAGGCTCGTCTCGGCGTGTTTACGACATCGTTACAGGTGATGAGTCCTGGATTTATCAATACGACCCAGAAACCAAGCGCCAGTCGACTGTTTGGGTGTTTCAAAATGAGCCAACGCCTACCAAAGTGAAGCGATCTAGAAGCGGGGGTAAGATTTTGATCGCTAGCTTTTTTAATTTGACTGGCCACTTGGTATCAATTCCCTTACGGGATCAAAGAAGCATTAATGCCGAATGGTATACTACCAAATGTTTGCCAGAAGTTTTCTCTGTTATAAGCAACAAGCGACCAAACACAGGGCTCCGCGGGCTACTGCTCCACCACGACAATGCACCTGCGCACACCGCACTCAAAACGAGGGACTTCCTGGACAGCACGCCAGTCAAACTCCTGGGTCACCCTCCTTACAGCCCTGATCTAGCACCGTGTGACTTCTTTTTATTCCCAAAAATAAAAATCAGCTCAAAGGGATACAATTTTCGTCGCCGGAAGATGCGCTGGCTGCGTTCGAGCAGGCTGTAAACGAGGTGTCTGCGGCGGACTGGAAAAAGTGTTTTGAAAACTGGTTTAGGCGCATGAATCTTTGTATAGAGGCTGGTGGAAAGTACTTTGAAAAGATTTAATAAAAATATATGTACGTATAGAACATTTTTTTTTAGTTTCGCAAAACTTTCTGAGTGTCCCACGTATTTTGCTTTATAGGCTGTTTTTAATTTTGCGTGGGAACGGATAAGCAAGATTTATGAGCTGTTTAATGGCTTTGGTCCGAAAATCGATTTGGTATTTACCTACGTAAGTCATTTATTAACCGACACACAATATTAGGATTGTGTGTGTAGATATAAGTACAAAACAGAGCACATTTTTGCACACATTTAATGGAACTAAATGAAACCATAGGGCGCCCAATGCGCCCATATTCGTAATCTACTTCGGTATAAAAATTGTATAAACATAAAATAAATAAACGTCTGACATAAAACCTCTTTACTGTGTTTTTACCAAATGTTTTGGCCATTTTCTTCCAAAAAACAACCCCAAAAGCTATCAAATAAAGATTAAAAATAAATGCTCATTTTTTTCTTGTTTTAATGGCCTCTGAATTGTACAACGTGGCGCTATAACCAGTATTTGGCTGTTGGAACTTGGAACCAGAAAGGTTGAATACATTTACAAAAATACGTGTTTTGATGGAAATATCGTTTGATTGAAAAATTTACGAGTACGTATTAATTTATCATATCGAAGTATATTTTGCTATTAAGTAAGTTTTGAAAAAAAAAATATAAACAATTATCATCTAATTAGAATTTTTATTGCTACTCTATAGCAAGTTAGTTATTTTTTACTCTGTATGGCTGAAAGAGAATCACTGTTTTTCATGCTTTTAGAAGTAATTAGTCTTGTTAATTTTGATTAAATATAAATAAGAACAGGCCTTTCTTGGTAATCATTGTGGAAGTAAAATTAATGCTAATTTGCATCAATAAATTGGTAAGTTCAAAAAAGTTATTTTTTTAGGTAAACTAGTAATTTAACAATGGTTAAAGATTAGGTTTCCTGCTTTGATTAAAACTGTTAATTTTTTTAAACTTATGTGAATGAAGTTTCTTATTGTTAGACTCCTCAGGATGGTCAGCAAAGATATTGTTTTTACTCGCTAAGATATATTTGTCTTATGTACTCATGACTTCACCCGAGAATACACATCGGATTTGGAAAATGTCTTAATTGGACAAAAATACGATTTGACGAACTACAGCTTTGACCAATATCAAATTTGACGAATTGCCGATTTGACAAATATCAGACTTGACCTATGTCTTTACCCCCGGCCCCCCCTCCCCCCCGTAACTTGTATAAAAGTGTGCAAAAAGCTTGCAAGTCATGCGAATAATCAGGCAATATCATGACACAATGGCATGCAAGGTACATGCACATTTTTATGAAAGTGTATTTAGGAAAAAGTGTATGTGTATTTGCGGCTTTAGATGGGTAACGAAAAAGATAGTTATAATTTGTGCATATTTTTTTGCATTTTGTCTATGAACTGTTTGGGTTTGCTTCATTGTTTTACTTATTTCTTTGTACCCAGGTTAAAACTGCTGGGGGCGAGCGGGGAAGCCCCGCTGCTTAGTGGCTGGCGTAGCACGCCGCACACGCCTCACGCACCCGCCACGCCAGCGCCACATCACTCTCACAACCACCTAGCACCATCACATTGCAATGGAACCGACAGGTATATTTCACAATACTTTTCGCTTTAAATAAACACACGATAGAACCCCCATATCCTTCACGTTAATACATTGCTACGGCATAGACAGGGATGACCTACGCCAATGCTACATAACGCACACAAATGTCTTGTATCAAAACGTATCAATGAAACCAGTAAGTATAGTTTCAAGTAACCTTTTTTTTAAAGTAACCTAGTTAAGTAATTCGCCACATCGACTTTTACTAAGCCACACAAATTACTATATAGCGATTCGCACACTGCACCGCATTACGCAGCGTAGTGCGGGACTGCGTGTTCTTGCGTTGCTTGAAAGTATACCTTTGCATTGAAAACACAGAAAACGCATTTACTCGCAGTGTTGTGACATCGTCGCCACGCACCCCACAGCGTATATCGGGGCAGTGTGTGATTCGCCTAATACAGTGCTACGGCGTAGCATGTCCTGTACGCTCACTCAATACACATCAAAGCACAACGCACCAAACCACGTAACGCTCGCAAAACGTTTACGCCACTAAATCAAGATTGTTTTATTATCTTTTGGTACTTATGTTTATAACAACTCATGTAAATAGCCAAGGATACCATCAGTGTCATTGCGTGGATATGGTATTTAACAATAAGTATTAAGAAAACTATTTTTTTTTAAACAATCTCTTTGAACTGGAAAGTACTAGTTATACTTACACTTTTCATTACAAATCCAATGAGCCCAAACACGATGGTTCAATCTTGTCTGGTTGAGGATTTACCATGGCCAATTTCTGGGTATCATGAGAAGCTCCATAGAACCATATTATTTAAATATTTCCAAAGTTATATAAGCCAAACGCCAAGTTCCAGTTTATTCTGATGCTTGGAATTGCTTGAGAAATGGATGGTTGATGGACAGACATACGAAAGCACGGTAATTTAAAGCTTGTAAAAAGAAGAACTAAATAAAATAGACCTAATTTAATGCTTAGCTTAGAATAACTAAAAATAGACAAGTAAATTGTATTATGAAAACAATAGTTTCACGAACACACAAACACTCACCAACACAACACAAATTGCGTCAATACGAACAAGTTATTAAGTTGATTCTACATAATTATGTAACCACAATTGTTTTGTGAACTTTTTAATCCCTTATAATTGTAAACCTTTTAGCCTACCCCATTCGATTATTGCCTGTTTCAAAGATGTACACAGTCATAAAGTTATTATTTATGAAACCACATCTCGTTGTAGTTACATTTTGTCGATATTGTACCAATAACATTCGAACAAAGCGTTAACTTGTCGACATAACTAAATAAAATACTGTTTGACAGTCGATACGCTTTGACAGCTCTCACCCGTATTCGCAATAATGCTATTTCGTGTACGTCAAACTATATTGGAATTCGGATATCGGCTTGTGGCACAAAGTACGTAAGCAGCGGCGCGCCGCAGACAGAGGGGCCACTACGAACAAAGTGTCATTTTGAATACACACTTTGACATTGCGGTTTTACAGGGAATATTGGGCAATATTGGACCGAGCCAGGCCCGGCTGTCATGAGTGCTTTGTGCGGGCGTTTGTCACGTCATTCATACATTAAGTACTGTAACGAGGTTGGTTGCATTAGATGGGTTAACTTTATTAATTGTTACAGACCGAATTTACATTTTTTTGATTTTAATTCTTTCTTTCAATAATGTTTAAGTTATAAAGGTCATTAAATCTTTCAAGACTTTTTCAAGATAACAAATTAGAAATTCATTATCTAGGATTATAATAAATTATTTTAAGTACATAGACGAGATTGGGAACTTGTCATAATAATAAGTTTCAAGTCATACAGCTTACAAATATGTTTCCTCCGACTGCACAGCATAATTTTCTTCTTTTTTAAGACTATCTTTGGTTTTTTGATTTTATTAGGTAGGTACCTGTTCTTTCACATTTATATTTTTGTCGAGCTTGGTCCTTTTCACAATTTAATGTTTTAAGTGGGATCATTATTACACTATTACTACGTCTTGTTACTCTCCAATCTTCGTCGTATGTGGCGTTATATTAAATGTTTCGTGATATTAAATGGATATTTGATGCTCTGTCTACCCTCTAAGGCATGTAAGCATGATATGATGTATGTTTAGACGAGTCGATTTATTTATGTTTGTAACCTACTCTTTTGTTAAATTCGCAATCAATATAGCAGCAACCCTAGTGAATCTGTCAAGTTTAGCTGTCAATTTTCTAAACGGCGGGAGTGGCCCTTCTGTATCTTTTGGCAAGAGGTACTATTTATGTTATTTGATTAGAATTTTATTATCGGGTTCCAGATCTTTAGAGCAAAAATTAAGGTATCCAAAAGAATATTGAGAGAGACACGAAAGTTGTGCAAATTAACTATAAATCAAATGTGTTTTTACTGATATTTGATTATATGTAGTGCAATCAAAGGCAATAGGAGGCAAACGGAGACCCGAAAACAAGTTTTAATATTACCAACAAAGTAAAACAACAAACCTTTATGAATACAAAATATGATTTAGTACTTAACTTACGATCCAGTGATTTTATATTAGCCACTTATACGAAATGCACGGCATAACCATAAATTTAAAGTTGCGATTTATTTTGTACGAAGTTGGTACGAAGTTATTCTCTCGTCCATGTGAATGTGTCGTCTATGCTTTGTTTATTTGGCAACATTGTCTGGTCAATATTCGTTTAGTCTTTGTTTCACTTGGCTTGCAGTATCCAGTTTCAATAGAAAGGAAACGAATATCTGGACACAGATAGGCTATCATAGCTCAAAGGTTTTGGTATCACGAACATATTTTGAACGAAATCAGCCTTTGTAGTCATTATCGCAAACTTCGGTATTGGAGAATCTCCTTCATTTGCTTTTCGACAGCTAGGAAAAGTTGAGCTGCCTTTTCCGGGCTCAGTTGAACCAAACGGAAAGTAATGTTTTTCTCTTAACTGTACCTAGGTCGGCGGCTCTCCAATCTGCACTGCCAAATCGGATGAACTAAGTAAATCCATTTTTGGATGGAAATTTCATCCTAGGAGTAAATTCCACTTTTTTTTTTATGAAACTTGGTAGAAGTGGATCTGAAAGCGTTGTTTTATTAATACGAACTTTACGATAGTTTTCGTACGAATGTGGAAGTACCTATGTGAATGAAAAAACTCGTATTAATAAACAACTAACTAGTAACTCGTGTTAAGCCTCGGTCGCGTTTGCACGACAACTGGAAGTTAGCTAGCAACTCTAAATTGGTAAATGTTGTTCACAAGTTTAGTGAGGACTCGATATCCAATTTATGTCTGCACTAGCTTTTGCCAGCGGCTTCGCCCGCGTAAAAGTGATTTCTTATCCCAAGGGAACATTACACAGCCTATATGCTATTCCAGACTATAATCCAAGTCTGTGCCAATTTTCATCCAGATCTGTTAATTCCAGATCTGTTCATTCCGTTCTGGCGTAATTGAGTAACAGACATACATCTATCCAAATTAAGCATTTACAATATTATTATGATTTCTAGTGGGGGATCAGACGAACTAAATCTTTATGTATATAAATTACACATTTTATATTGTAACATTTTTAATAGAGTTTGATGAAATGGTCCCCTTTTTCGTTATAATAGCACAAATAATTTGATACGAAGTTCATTGCCGTTTATAGCTTTTGATTTGAGTATTTTAAGGAATGAATCTTTCGCTGATATTTCAGCTATTCAGAGTGCTAAATAGACAATTTAATTTAAGTGCAATTAGAGAAAGATTTTTTGTAAAATCAGTCTAGTACCTACAAACAATATTCAGTACATATATAGAGAACCTAATATCTAACGTATTGCAAATGTATACAAATTCAAAGTATTTTTTTAAAATTACTTATTCCATTAGGCGGCCCTTTTGAAATTCGAAAATTTTATTTAAAAAAAGTATGGTTCTACTGTCTATTGGCAAAGGTTGATGTTATGGAGAAGAACGGACAAGAAACTTCCACTTTAAATCTTTAAAAAAGTGTTTTACAATATTATATATATCAAATACAAATTAATCTAGTATAACACTACTAAACTACGTATATGTATGAAATTTTATAAGCTGAACTACTAACAGGCAAATTCATTTAATTAATCAATAGGAAAATGGTCCTCACAATTACAAATATTGCAAACATAGGTAAATTACCTAATTGGTTTGTTGAACCAATTTTTTTTTGTAATAAATGGATAGATCATATATAAGTTTACATACAAAACTATTTTTAGTTTTTTTTTTTCGCTGTAATTACAAAGTTATATCAAATTGAAAAGATTTTGTTGAATCCAGAACCGAAAACACCTCGACAGTTCCCGAACAAAACCCGAGCCCATGTGACGTCACAACGTTCATTTCTACTCATTGTAGCACATAGCTGATATACTGTTTTGACTTTAAACCGATTCTATTTTGTTATTATAGTGAATATTTTGATGAAAATCAAATACATAGATCAAAAACATTAAACCATAAAAGTTATCGTTCTTGTTGCACACATTATGTACGAATATTACAAAAAAAAACCCTTTATATGAGCATCGCGCAATAGCCAAGTACCTAGCAATCTGTACTAAAGTTTTGAGAAATGTTCTATGTCTAACTAGATTCCAATTAGAATGTGTTAAGTATGTTGATATCTTGTTCTAATTTAATAAAATAATAAAAATAAAAATAAAGACGCCCGATATTTCGGGTTGTATTATATTTAGTGGTATCTAATGAAGTTTTTTGATATCCAAACTCGAAGTTTCGCGCCAATCGTGTCTGTTAACTTTTTATTTTACACCAATATTACTTACCCATAATTGAAAACGATTACGTTATGACAATTATGTTTCTAAATATACCTGGTAAACAACTATAAGAATACCGGCACCACTACTTTATTTCATAAAATACTAAATCTACTACGATCAGGTGGGTTAATTATCGAAATTAGCCTATATGATCCTTTATATTTACATATACACATGAGTAAATAAAATTTGCTGTTTTAAATAATAGTTTTGCACAATTTTTCGGATATTTTTAGTCAATTCACGTGTAGTTGACATTGTATCGTAAAATACCTTGAACGTTATGACGTCACCAACATGGCGACCAATCGTGGCCCGTTTGTACTCACTTGGTTCTTTCTAAAATTTTATCGATTTTCAATTGCTTATAATAAATTCAAAAAAATTATTTAAGAGTTTTTTGAAACGACAATATTATTTATGAAATGTAAAGTTTCGAAATACATAAAAAAAAATGTTATTTTTTTTAAATTCAACAACCCAATTCTAAAACAATGGAACAGCTTGTGTGCGTCAATTTCCTTTACAAAAAAGCAATGTAGTAATTTTATTTTGAATTAAATGTCAACCAGTCTACACTAAAAACTGTCCTATAGAGCAGGACCATCATGTTTCCAAGCATTCTCATCTTGAATATAATCATCAAATTTAAAATACGCTTGTTACAAAAGTGTGCTTTTAAAAAAGTTTAAAATTTTCTTTCATTTACTATATATAACAAGGTATTTTGTTATAGAATTTAACACAGTACCCCATGAAAGATGTGTGTACT
Organism: Orthosia gothica; assembly: GCA_949775005.1. Lineage (NCBI taxonomy): Eukaryota > Metazoa > Arthropoda > Insecta > Lepidoptera > Noctuidae > Orthosia > Orthosia gothica. The sequence continues at coordinate 17,694,820 of OX459048.1, read as the reverse complement.
TTAGCTAATCTAATCTATAAGATGGTTGATCTAACTTATCTTTATTTCTTGTATTACAATTGTGTTTATCACTAACTTTACTAAAGAGATGTATATTTTTCCTTGCATTCATAATTTTAATAAATGAATTGGCAAGAAACTGTCATAATATTAATCTTTTTAAATATTTCTCATAATTATTTGAGATACCAGTGTTTTACATGGAGCGTGTGCCTATCTGAATTCCACAACTCAGTAACTGGGTAACACGGTACCCCTTGACAAGACTGGTGTCAGATCTTAAGCTTCTGACTACCCGTAACCACTATCAAAGATCTTTAAATGACAGCCGGGACCAACGGTTTAACGTGCTTTCCGAGGCACGAAGGAAACCTGGTATGTTGAAATGATCACCCATCCACGGACCGACCTCGTCAAGCGTTGCTTAATCTTGATGATCGACCAGTGCGGCTGTTATTATTTAGCCACGAGCTCCTCCACGAGTTTCTCGTCTAAAGTGATTCCTAGAAAAACATTTTGTTTAATATAGTCTAGTTTTTATCCATTCAATATGATGTCGCATTCACTACTTCTAACGTTCGGCAATGTGAATCTAATAAATTAGTTTTTTTCTCATTTAGTACCAAATTGATTTCCGTGGTCCATTTTTGGACCTGATGAATATAGTTATTCACATCATCAAGATTTTGTGACCGCCGACCTATTTTAAATATCAAAGTTGTGCAGATAACACCATCTGCGGTTGATTTTGTAGTAATTGGGCAAATAATTAATGTAAAATAAAAAGAGGAATGGACCCAACATCGAGCCTTGAGGAACGCCCATTGTCATTTCAAACCCTAGTGAGTTTACGCTGTTTATCTGAAGTTTACTTTACTGTACCGTCCGTGATATTAGGTAATTGAATGTAGATCCTATCGACATCATTGTATTGTAGACGCTTATATACATACTCTGACAGTTCTCTGTCGAGATAGCGAGCCTCTAGTTAAATTGTTCGCAGCATTCCGACTGAGCCTGCTCAAGATAATGAAACTGTTATGATTGGGACCGCAATCCTGTGGACGCTTACTCTGACTGTCTTCAGTATCCGGCGGGTTAATTGGATATCTATCGCTGTGGCGAGCTCTCAGGTGGTAAACGCGATATTCAATTATGCCCCACTCGCAATTACATACACACGATTACATAAATCCCCGCTCGAGCTAACTCAGTCAATCGGAGTTAACTCCAAACAATCAGTTAATGCAAACAGGCAGCGCTGCTTACATTTATCTTATACGGTCCGTACCTGATACCTGTGTACATATGTACACGTTGTAAGCCGGGATGCTTAGCATAGGGAAGTAGGTGTCTTGTGTAAACGACCCAGTCGTTGATGGGCTTGCGTATTTAATCTGTAATGCCTATATACGGTACACAGGCTACACACGTTTCTGTGCGTGTTAGCGTACGGAATCATCGATAGGCTGTCGAGATTGAACAAAGACTTATTGTAATTAGCTTGTATCTAATGCCTTATCTTAATTGCTACATGTACGTACATCGTTTACAAATAATTACGTTATTTATGTATTGCTATTTGTGTGGTTATAATGTTGTGTTATTTATACGAGATAACAGGCACTATAAATACAGATTTGATACAGCTGGCCTTATTCTTCGATCAAAAAGGCCTTATTTATAAAAATGCCGACGGTGTTTAGCAGATTTTTAATTCAATTCTACATAAAAAATAATTTAGTAGCTTTTAATCAATTGCTAAACATCAATTACATTTTAAATATAGATTATAGTATCAATTTTTTACATTAGTTGCCTTTTGTTCTTAACACACAAAAAAGCCACGTATTCACCACCTATGCATAACATTCGAGAACTCTAAGAGACAGACAACATAGAGTTTATTAAAGAAAGAAGAATTTAATATCTTGCCCACCCGTGTCAGTATTATAGCAAGATAGACAATGTGCGATCGTCTACAATGTTATCGAATAACAAAGGAGCCACGCAAACCTATCTGTCACTAACTTCGATATCAAATGAAGGCAAACTATATCTATTGCCGCCATTCGCACACGCTCTACGGCCCACAAGCTCATACTTATATAATATATACAGAGTACATTGATATCCCTGTATCTAACTGCTCTCTGTATTTTCTGGTAACTGCGTAATCAAAATATAACTTTGTTAATGATCTCCTTTGTCGATTGTTAGTGACGTAATAATTGTTGTGTTTACTTACCTAACTATAAGTTCCCTACATAACTACAAAGATGATGTTATAAGCCCTCAGCTCAAGGGTTAACGTTGAGTGCAACTCTTATTAGATTTGCAGAGAGCGCACACACGTAATGTTATGTAGATTACTTCAAAGGAGAACGGATTTAACGTTGTGTACGTAGTTAAGGCAAACTGAAAGGAATTAAGGTTAAAAGGGTCAAACGATATGGGTAATGAGATGGTTGATAGAGTATTGTTAACTGCTTCGTTGGTCTCGCTAGTGCGACTTCTAAGCGTGCGGAGTGTGCGGTCCTGGGTTCGATTCCTAGGTTGAGTAAAGTGTTATTGAGTTGTCCATTAAAATTTCTCACTGATAGCCTGAAGTTTGGAAGTCAGCGGTGTGAAACTCCGTGCCAGGCCTCCTTCACACGACCGTACTTACAGCCTACAGATTCACCCGCAAGAAACAAGCCGTTAAGGATCAACCAAACCGTCACGAATATTGAGCTCAAAAATGTGTACTTGATCTCGAACAGTGAAATATCTGTTACGCAGTAACTTCTCTAATCTGTGCCGGACGTTAAGCCGGAACGGACCATGAGATTTTGGGCACAGAGAGTGCACCTGTGTATGCGCACACACTAGTGCACTCTAATGTCTGTCGCGCCGATGCCAATTTCCGCTGAGATTGGCCGTCGAGGTCAAAACCCCAGCAACAGCCGTTGGTCTGGGGGACTATTGTTTATTATTATTGTTGTCGCAGCGGCAGCCGGGGTGGGCTGCGGCGACGGTCCACGTATGCCAGCGGGAGGCTGCGTGCGGGTCCACACTGGTCCTTCGTGTTCGACCCCGCCGGCCGCCTGTGCTACTACTGGTCCATGGTCGTCTCCCTCGCCTTCCTCTACAATCTCTGGGTCATAGTCTACAGGTTCGCCTTCCAGGAGATTAACGGTGAGTAACTGAGGATTGTAGAAATTATATAATAATAATTATATAAAAAATATAATATTTTCCTCAATTCAGTGTACCTTTTGGCAAAGGCCTCCTCTAGCTCTTTTTACTGAGCTTTTTTTACGCGAGTTCGGGGCCACTTGAGGTTTCAGCTACTCCTCCCATCTTCTTAACTGTTCACCCTTGCTGCGTTTACTGTCCTTTGGATAGAGAAATGGAGTAAGTTTATAACTGATTGGCAGTTATCACCTTACCCGATTTCTCTATACTTGATCTCATCATCTGGCTAGTCGATATTAAGAAATAATACTAAGCATTTAAGATCAAGACGATTTGTATCGCTCCTCCTCATTTTCATTGTGGATGAACTTGAAAGCAGGCGCTTAAGTGGATAAAAATCCAATTTTGACTCTAGAGCTTTATGCAAAAGACGTCTCCATTTAGATAGCATCCAAGATTAGCGGCAACGATCTGGGCTGCAGCGACTAAGCGCACTTGACGTGCATAGTTTCCGCCAACTTGCCCCGCGGTGAATTCTGAATTAAATTACTTACCTAAATAGCTTTTCTGAGTTAAATGTTTCGCACCGGAGACAATGTAATATTTGGCAAGGTAACGTTTGGATGTTTCGCCGCTCAAGTTTCCAATTGTTTTAATACTACTTCACAGCTGCGATGAGTTTCAACGTTACATAAAATTTGCGAGTCCCTTTCAAGTTCACGCTTTGTAGTATTGATCTTTTTGTTTTTAGTTTCAAGCAAAAGTTTGGATCAAAGTAAATTTATCTATTAAGGGTGCGAAATTTGAAATTAATTTGATGGTTAGGTATTTATTTTGCGTAGGCGCTAATTTGTTTAGATGTGTAATTAACTTGATGTGTTTTGTTTCAGGCGAGACGTTAATAGTGTGGTTTTGTTTGGATTACTTTTCGGATTTCCTTTACTTGGCGGACATCCTGTTCCACTTCCGGACGGGCTACCTGGAGGACGGGGTGCTGCAGACGGACGCGGCCAAGCTGCGCGCGCATTACATGAACTCCACCACGTTCTACATCGACTGCCTGTGCCTGCTGCCGCTGGACTTCCTCTACCTGTCCATCGGGTTCAACTCCATCCTGCGCTCGTTCCGCCTCGTCAAGATATACCGCTTTTGGGCGTTCATGGACCGAACGGAGCGGCATACGAACTATCCCAACTTGTTTAGATCGACCAGTTTAATTCATTATTTGTTAGTGATATTCCATTGGAACGGGTGCTTGTACCATATAATATATAAAAACAATGGGTTCGGTAGTAAAAACTGGGTGTATCATGACACTGAGACTGCGGATGTGGTGAAACAATATTTGCAAAGTTATTACTGGTGTACGTTGGCGCTCACGACGATAGGTGAGTCCTTACTTTATTTAATTTTAGTAGTAATATTATAGTAAGTAATTTTTGTAGATACGTCAAGGTTAAGCAACGCTTGCCGAGGTCGGTCCGTGGATGGGTGACCATTTCAACATACCGAGTTTCCTCCGTGCCTCGTAAAGCACGTTAAGCCGTTGGTCCCATCTGTCATTTGAAGTTCTTTGACAGTCGTTACGGGTAGTCAGAAGCTTGCCAGATGATGATGTTCCGTGTGTAGCAGATAACTACGACTTTATATTATGATTTCCTCGTGCTACCCGTTACCATGTTCTGTGATATTAATTTTTATGACAAGATATGGCAGGAAATGATCCTGCTCGTAAGAGTAATTATGTCTTGTCGTCTAATTTTAGTTGCTTTGAACGTGAGAGCCTCCCTAAGCATATTCGAGAGTTCATTTCGCGTCTAGCAAATTGCACATAAAGATGCTCAAATTGTACTAATAATAATTGACTTTGACTTTGACTTTGATGCGAGTTATGATTTTAAAGGCCTTATTAAAGGTACATGCATCTGCAAATTAGACTTAAAATATATTAATTTTGCCGTGTATCTTTTACAGTAATATAATATAGGCAGAACAAAGCCAAGTTACGGACATTGACTATCTAAAAACATCATTGTGCATTTGTTTGTTAGGTGCTAGAAACTAGTGCGTAATTACATGTATTGTATTGTAAGATAAGATAATTTGTTAGACCAAAACATGAGTATACACACACATGACATGCAAGATGTTTCATAAAATTATATCACTGTCATGTTTTGTCTCAACGGATATTACTTTATTTACAAATTGTGTAACATGTTTTAGATAAGAAATTTGAGTTATTAAATTTAAATAAAGCTGATCATTTCAATTCGGACAAAGCCAATTGGCATTTAGCAACGCTGGTGATAATTCTATGAAACCTAATAATTCGAATACCAATTTTGTAATTCAATGAACTATATGTGGTAACATTTATATCGTAAGTTCTTGGTAAACATGAGCAAATTAAGCATTTCGTTGTGCCCGAAATTTCTAAGGCCAAGCCTTAAAAAGTAGGCATGAAGTATTTATTTCGACCAAAGAATAACATCAAGGAATGTTAAAGAAAAGAAACCTGGAATAAATCTCAGTCGTGTTCCTAATTATACAAAGATAAATTATAATTAAAACAGGAAACTTTGCTCCTATCAGTTTATGTAACAGAAAAAGCAGTCACGTCTGGAAATATTAAAATGAGAGTAGCCAGAAATAATAATGTATATTGTTCACTTGAACGGTAACAATGTTCAGTGAACGGTTAATTAAATTTCATTGGCATACAGAATAGAAAATGGCGGAGAATTAGTTTCATAGCGCGGGTGCGAACGTCAGGAGTGACTGACGACCTGTCGGACACTACCCGCGCCTTTCAATATTTAGTGAATAACTCGGTAATAAGTAACATAAATATCTTATGAGAAAAGAATTGTAAACGATCACGGCTATTAAAAAAAGGTTTTCTTTAACGACCCTTTGTTTACGTTCCATTTATAGAATAGTTTTTCTTAGTGAAAACCTTTTTGTAGATGATTTGGCCTAAATGCCGCTAACTAAATTGTGCTATAAATACTCTTTGGAATACTAGATTAAATATGTGTAAATAAGTCTGGGATATTTTTATAAACAAAAAGAAAATTGTTGCACTAATTGAAACGCAGATTTAACTAACAATTTTTAGAACTTCTGTAATTCCACTACAACAAATTCCGTTCCGAAACACTGAATTGATGTTGCCACAACATAACACGAGTTTCGATAGATCGAATACATGAAATTCATTCGAGGTAAATTCCATCACGATAGTTGTTTCATATACACGAACAGCACGAATTCGCCGAAAGTTTAGGTAATACAACAATGAAGTTTATTAGAAGTTTCGTTTCGGGGCAACTAAAACGGTAAACGTTTAACAACCTCTGATAGTTCATAGGTAGGTAATTATTAGAAATTGAACAGACGATTAATTCATTCTACTATACACAATTTGAATTCAGAATCTTTTAATCAATTGCTAACCTTCGAGAAACTATACATATACAACACTTCTCACCTACGTAACTGATACTGTAACTATGTAAATCTATCGCCACAGGAAGTCAGTTTTCCCTTCTAAGGAAGCATATTTTGTTTTACCTGCAGAGGAGAACCAAACCCAAAACCGTTAAATAAATGAGGTCTACTTACGGCAAAAAAACCGGATTGAAAACAAACAGTATGGAACATTTCTCCCTAAGAGCGTCCATAACCGCGATTGAACGTGTCGTTAAACTAGATGGGTGCACAGATTACGTGCCACCAGTATATTATAATGGCATAATTTATATTCATCAAAATCACTCATAAATTGCATGCATCACAAAATCGGCACGTGGATGTCCGATACAAATGATATTTCGGGATTCAATCAAATAGCTTGTCAATTTCGTTCGGTTGTGTCGACGTAATTAGTTGGGACTCGGAATTGAATGTCTACAGCAAATGTGTTCTAGGTGTATTTGTTTTGCCGGTTTCGTTCGAGTCAGCGTTAAACATTTTACCTTAGTGTTTAACTTACAGTGTAAATCGATCATTTTGTTTGATGGTATTTATTTTATCATCTGACTGAATCGAGATATTTTATTTATTTATTTTAACTTACACACACTATCTTACAGGTTGAACCCAATACAATAGAGTGGTTAAAATCTTAAATCTAAAATCAGTTCTTAAATAAATGTACCTATAATAATTATATAAACCTAAACTTCTAACACTATTAATATCTTCTAAACTAATATAAAATTAAACGTTACTCATCTAAATTTTAATTAACTAACAAAATTTAACAAAACTCTTGCGAATTCACTCAAATTGCACGAAAATATGTCTAGCCTCTCATGCAATTCGTTGAGCACACAGATTGTCCGGGTGAGAGGTGTTTTCGCTAATAGATTGGTTCTAGCAGCAGGCACGGCCAGCAGTGGCGGCCGACGCCGCCTCCACACGTACCGATCTGGCACGCACAGCTTCAGGTGACGCAGCACACCCGGGTTATGTACTACTCCACGCAGGAGCTTTAGTGCATACGCCGCGAGTGTAAATTCCCGGCGCACTCTGAGTTCGTTGTACCCCACCATTCCCAGTACAAACAGAGTAGGATACATTAGCGGGTAAAATGGGTAAACTCCATAAAGTTTGAAATACAAGTGTCTTGTAAATTTATTTTGTACTCGCTCCAGCATGACATTATATTTCGCTTCATGAGGAGCCCAAATCACCGCACAGTGCTCCAAGTGACTCCTTACCAAAGCGTCATACAGCACCCTGAGCGTGCTAATATTTGTGAATCCTTGTGACTGCCTCAGCACGAAACCCAGGTTTCTGTATGCTTTCTTGCAAATCTTAACTATATGATCCCGGAAAGTGAGATCCGGGGTAAGCAGTACTCCTAGATCTCGCACCTGAGACACACGCTGCAGTGGCGCTTCCTCTACTTTGTATTCGTAGTCTAAGGCAGTCTTCGCGCGCGTAAATGACATGACTGAGCATTTCGCTGTGTTGAAATAGAGTTTATTTTTATGGCTCCACGCTACCACTCTATCTATGTCTTCCTGCAATCTCTCACAGTCCGACAAACTCTTGACCTCGAGCAGCAATTTGAGGTCATCGGCAAACAATAAACATAAACTATGTTTGACTACGTCTGGTAAGTCATTTATCATTAAAATAAATGAAAAACACACTTTGTTAAATCAGTTATTGAATCGACCTTTGTTTTAATAAGTCACATTAAGCTTTCCATGTTTCAAAGTTCCATCGTCTACTTACCGTAAGTGGTCAATTCAAATATTATAAAAAAGAATCGAAAAAAAGCGGTGGAGATAAAATATTGTGCTTGAGAAGTTCCCTCGAGTCGAGCACTATCGACTTGAAGTGTCTCCGTAGATACTTGTCCGTCGTCCGGGCTCGTCTCGGCGCGACAAGTCGTCCTGGCGGTTGAACGTCAAGTTGGCCGACGAATTGGCCGACCAGTTGGTAAACTCCACTCACAATATTAGCGCTATATTTTCACAAACAAAGCATCTATGAACGAATAAACAGAAAACGTGCCCGTTTCGTATTGCCTTAGTGACGCACATATGAAAATTGGTACAATATTAGATGCAATGTTGCCTTTATAAACGTACATATATTGTTATCGTGTCTTTGTTATTCCTGACTGAGTGTTATTAATATGAAACGTAGGGCGTGCTTGCGGGACAAACTTGTATAGTATTTTTTATGAGCATAATATCAATGATCAGGCACTATTCAGCTGTATCGGACAAGACTGGCAGCAGAATCCAACGCAGTTGTGAATGCGGGCAGATCATGGCGGGATGTCAATCCGGTTTATTTAATTTTCAATTGAATGGTAAATACAGAAATTGATTAACCATAATTCTCTTCGTAATTTCATTCCACCTCAAAAATATAGAAAATAAATCATAAAACACAATATTAATTAATCGTATTAACCGAAGACAGATCCAATTAACCGCTTGAGTATATCGCGTTACCAACTCATAATGATTAGCTGGTTTAATAACAGAGTGCTCCACACAGCGCTGCTAGCCTGGTACCTCCGGGGTACAGGATAGAGGAAACTTTCCCAGAGGTTAACATTTTCCGACCATAAATAGGGAGATAATTGCACGAGAGATACCGCTTATTTATATTGTTAAAAACTATAAATTGAGGCTTTCCGAAGAGGTATTTTAAATTAGATTTCATTATAATATGGTAATGTGCTGGTAATGGGGTGTTTGTTTACTTACTTTCTGTTGTAGGGCGGGTGTTAAGTGGTAGGAGATTGTGTGTGTTTTATTAACGAGTGTAGTGACTATTAATTGGCCTATTTTGTAGTTAGTGTAGGTTTGTGTTTCACGTTAAGCTTTCAGTAAACTCGTCTTGTAATTTATTTTAATAAAACTATTCGAAGACATTTTTAAACTAGCTGTAAAGATGAAAGTATTAGTACAATCGCCTTTGTAAAAGGATCGAAAAGTAATTTCATATAAGTTGTAATCAAAATAACCGTGATCCCTTCACAACGGTAATTCATTACTTACCCAAAATTGTTAAAGTTACACACGGAGTATATTAACAGTACACCTTTACCCAGACATTAATACGCTGTTACCTCATACAACGAACGTAAGCAAGTACAATAACTTAACATTATTGGGTGGTCGTTCATACGCGAACTTTGTAACTCAGTTAAGTAGTTACGAGTTCCTTGCAGACGAAACTTTTCTTAGTAAACATTGTAAGTATTTCATCACTGCTTATCTTAATATATATAAATCACGTGTCACGTTGTTTGTCCGCGATGGACTCCTAAACTATTTAACCGATTTTAAATTAAATTTGCACACCGTGTGCAGTTTGATCCAACTTGCAAGATAGGATAGCTTACACGTGTTAGTTACACTATTTATAACTCATAGCTGACCCCCGCGGCTTTTGCTCCCGTCAAAATTATAGCCTATGTTACTCGGGAATAATGTAGCTTTCCATAGGTGGAAGATTTTTTTAAATCGGTCCAGTAGTTTCGGAGCCTATTCGGTACAAACAAACAAACAAAAAAAACTTTTCTCTTTATAATATTGGTATAGAAGAACAGCTGAATAGATTTGCCTGAAAATTGGTGGGGAGGTAGCTTAGAACCAGGAGAAGGATATAGGATAATAGGGTAGGTAGAGTAGTTAGGGTAGGGTAGGTAGGTAGGGTAGGGTAGTTGGGTAGGGTAGGTGGGTAGGGTAGGTGGGTAGGGTAGGTGGGTAGGGTAGGTGGGTAGGGTAGGTGGGTAGGGTAGGTGGGTAGGGTAGGTGGGTAGGGTAGGTGGGTAGGGTAGGTGGGTAGGGTAGGTGGGTAGGGTAGGTGGGTAGGGTAGGTGGGTAGGGTAGGTGGGTAGGGTAGGTGGGTAGGGTAGGTGGGTAGGGTAGGTGGGTAGGGTAGGTGGGTAGGGTAGGTGGGTAGGGTAGGTGGGTAGGGTAGGTGGGTAGGGTAGGTGGGTAGGGTAGGTGGGTAGGGTAGGTGGGTAGGGTAGGTGGGTAGGGTAGGTGGGTAGGGTAGGTGGGTAGGGTAGGTGGGTAGGGTAGGTGGGTAGGGTAGGTGGGTAGGGTAGGTGGGTAGGGTAGGTGGGTAGGGTAGGTGGGTAGGGTAGGTAGGGTAGATATTTTTTTTTATAGGTGATTGTTTGGTGTTTTTATGGCAAAACAAAGTTTGCCGGGTCAGCTAGTACTTATAATAAAATATGCACGCCTTCGGGACTTGGTAACTGTTAAAGATAAGTATACCTTCGTACGATAATTTCAATAGAGATTTGCAAGTGACGTCTTAACAAAGGAACTAAACTTCCTTTGTGTTATAATTAAATTAAATTATATTGAAAGCCACATTACGTAGTCTCTATTGATAAATTAATAGTTAGGGAAAAACAATTAAACAACAATAAAACCTCAAATATTTGTTGGAATGTTTTCCAAGCCTCATTGAAAAAGAAAATCTGTCATAAAAATAGCTTGGCAAAGAACACAATAATAGCTTGCATATTGTAGAATTTAAAAAAAATACACAATTGGAAAGCTTAGCACGTATTAACAACAACGCTGGAAAATAGCAAGAGGTGTTTCAATGTAGAGCACCATTTCATTTAATGACCACCATTTTGAGTTCCGCGCTCACGAACACTTAAAACATTAAGGGCAAGCACCATGCATTTATGACTGAGATCTCGAAACGACAGGTTGGTTAGAAATGAGATTCTCGAAATTACAGGTCGGTTAGAAATCGCAATTTAGATGTATTATACCAAACTGGTATTCAATGAACTCGATGGGCAAAGACGCAAATTAAAAGAAACGCACCTTTAAGTTTCTGTTATATAAAAAGTAAAGTAGTTTTGTAAAAGGAATGCTTGCTTATAAAAATGATTTTAAATATGCTGAACGAAGGCCATTAAGGCAACGCAATATGTAAAGTAATAGGAAGGCAGAATCGCCAAATAGAGTTCCATATTCAATGTTATGAAAATTCCCGGTCCCATTTTTACCGAGTCATTTTCATGCACCTGCTAGCTCCCTGCCTCTAGCCCGGTATTAAATTAAAAACATGGATTTTTTTGAGAATTCATAATCATGTTTTAGCAACGTTCTTTTGTTCAAATTCCTAATTTTATTAAACATTTTTGTAGGATAAAAACAATGGATTTGGGCGTTATTGTGTTACAACCTTTTTGTTAGATGTTTTTCGGGACTATATCAATTTCTATACATGGATGAACGCGTGTGCCTTTGTCGTGGGACAACCCTTGCTGGCGGCTACTTTTTGGGTTGCGACAGTTAATAACCTGAGAAATAATTATGGTCTAAAGTTACGGACTAAAGAAAAAGAAATATAGGTATAAATGGGATATTACAGTTTGTCATGATAATGATTAATTTACAGCTTCAATGTTCAGTATCCTGTACATAATCAGAATACAATAAATCCATTGCATATTCATAATACGAACTCTGCGTCATAAATAAAGAACAACACAATAATTATATACAAAGCCGTACAATGGTCGAGAGGTAATGGGAAAAGTTTTAAATCAACAAATCCCGCATACTGGATGTGTGCGTAACTTGGCTCGGGACATAAATTCGGTTTCGTGTGCGTATCAGTTTTGTTGAGACTGGGTAATTATGAACATAAAATCAAAAAGTGTCTAAATATGGAGCAATTTTAATTAATGCGGATTAAATGACTTAAGTTTACCCACAGTCATTTTTACAGAGAAACAAATAAAATAAATGTCAATCAATCACCCTAGTCTTTGCCCGTCTACATAGTATGCTGGAATCGGTTTCCAGCCTAGATCTAGATTCAGCAGAGTACCAATAATAACCCCCGATGGAAAAAGAGTAGGTACATGTGTAATTGTGTATTTGTCTGTGACATCATAGCTCCTAAACGGATGAACCGATTTTGATTTCGTTTTGTTTGTTTGAAAGATAAATTTATCGAAAGTGCTGTTAGCTATGTTTGATGAATATCGGTGCAGCCGTTCTAAAGTTATAGGCGTTTTTAATGTTTGAATCGGGGTGTTTTCTCAATATATCGTGTCATAATTACGTGTTCAACAGATGTTCGATCAAAGCGTGTCTACTACTAGATAAATTACGCAGCATGAAATAAAAATGTGCCGGAGTTTTTTTAATTTACCTTTCTATACCAATATTATATTAAAAAGGGATTTTTTGTTTGTTTGTTTGAATCGAATAGGCGCCGAAACTACTAGACCGATTTCAAAAAATATTTCACCGTTGGGAAGCTACACTATCCCCGGGTGACATAGGCTACTTTTTATCCCTGTATTCCCACGGGAACGGGAACCGCGAGGGCGAAACCGCGAGGCGTCCACTAGTTTTACATAAAGTAACTGCTCATCTGATCTACACAACTCCGTAACTGCTTAACAAGATACTCTTTGGGAAGACTGCTGTTAGATTTTATAGCTACTGGCTACCTGTCATAGAACTTCAAAAGACAGCCGGGACTAACGGCCGGGGGTACACGGAGGACTAATCTCCGTATATTTCATCATCATAATGGTCACCCATCTACATAAAGACCTCGGCTAGCGTTGCTTAACCTTGAAGATCGACCCGTGCGGCTGATATTACTGGGTCACGAGCTCCTCATCACGTACCATTCATGTATGTATTATTGAAATATCATTTGTGTCATGAATGAACGTAATTATGGCGTGAACAGGCCACACATAGTGGTAACGATGGATAATGTATTTTTATGAGTACAATAAAAAGGTGTTACAATGTCTTGGAGACCGTTCCCTTTACTGGCGATCGTTTTGCAAGCTTGCCAAGTGTAACGCTCGCAATAAGCTCTAATGGCGTGTATTCATAGCCACATATTAAAATTCTCAACAACATAAAATTTCTGCCACCTATTTCAGAATTATCAAGAAACGTCGCAGAAATTGAATATTTTTTTATGAGAAAGGTAGCGATTTCGGATGTCAGTGAAATTAATATAAAATGGAGCAGGTTCCATAATGTCAAAAAAAGTACCGTCACATCTTATTTTGGCAAAAGTAATTACAATGAAGAATTTGTTTGTAGCTGTTAAAACTGGCAAATAAAATTACTGTCAGGAGGTAAAATTTGAGTCATAAAATAAGTAAAACTAGTGGTTATTAATTGTAATACAAAGCACATATTATTTAAAATTATAAAACTATGTTCATGAAGCAACATTACCAACTAGCTTATGCTCACGACTTCGCTGGCGTAAAAAGTGCTTTATCATCCCAAAGGAATACAAACTATCCTATGTCCTTCCCAGGGTCTCAAACTATCATCTCAACCAGTTCAGAAGATCCAGAGATTATCCTCTACGACCTCACAAACTTTACCTCTTTATAATATTATAGTATAGATTATAATATTTGCCATAAACCGGCCTACACTAAAGGTGCTACGAGTTTCGTAGCGCGGCGTAGCACAGACTACGAGCGTGCTACGAAAAGTTTTTTTGTGGGTTGTAAACAATTTATAAAGGACAGTTTACGTGTTCGCTGAGGGCTTGCAATTTGGTTTAATAACGTAATCCGTAAAAACGGGCCCCCGTTGTAACTGTCATGTCTTGAGGGCCATCCGTCTTCTGATCCGGGCCCTTTGTACCTGCTTATAATATCGTTGAGTGGAGAACTCTCGAAACATTCGTAGGACATTTATTACGATAAGCATTTAACTAAAGGTATTTGTTGTTGAAAACAGGTTTCCTGCTAACATTTGTTCGGCATTAATAAATGTCTCATTACTCTTTGTGTGGTTCGGGTCCGACGGTAATGAGTTTACGAGCTTTGTGGTATGCTAGATTTAAACCGTTAATCCGTAGTTTAGGTTATAGTTAGTTAATTTAACGATGCTTAGTAATTCCTTCTGTAACCATTAAAATAAAATACTATTGGTTTAAATTAGCTACTCAGCAAATAACTAAAGATCTTTTCGCGTGGCAGGTAGACATTCCGAGCTACTGCTTCGAAACTGGAAAATTTACCGCTATTTTAAAAATAAAATACGTTATTTTCACATCTCCTCGTCACAGGTGGTTGGATAAAGTACTCACACACGAGGCTTAATTTGACATTGACTCGAACGAGACGCAGGGATAAAAGTGGGAGCGACCGCAGCTTGCGAATATGTTTTTTTGAGCTAATATTTGCAGTAACGTAACTGAATCAACATGAAACAGTCCGTTATTGGTGTTGTTAACAAACGTGTTTGTTTTAGTGTTATTTTTTGTTGAGGGTAGCAATTACAAAGGCGTTGTTGTATGATTTGTTGTCGAGCGCGGTGACGTGGTATGCTGTGACCGCGCGCCTACAACCACATCGTTATAACCGTTGACGTTCGAGCAATGAAACGATATTATTTTATTTCATTGGCTCTTTTACTTTACTGAATAGTTAACTGTGCTCTCTGCTGCATACACGTGAAGTTAATCAGTTTTTGTCTATGATATATATTAATATATGTCGGAAACACGAGGGCTTCCTTCCATATACCCTCGGTCCTGTGGGCTTATCGTGGGTTATGCATGCACGAGGCAGGTAACTTATGCCGTTTTAGAGATATTCCATTGTCCAATTCTAGTAGCAAGTTGACGCGCCATGACTTTTAGACGTAACTCCACCGGCACCAATAATGCCACTCATCACACTTAATCGCGATACGATCTCCAATTCTTTTTAAGTTTTCACACCAGTCCAACCCGCGCTACCGCGCGCCTTCCCTCCAAATTGTCTGTCACCTTACTCTAGGATTCAAATCCTTCCCTAGCATTGGACATTGGAGAAAACTCAGTGTTGCCAATCGAATAAAATCTAATTGAAATTTGAATCAGAAGCTAAATGTTGCCAATTAAATAAAACTGAATTAATAACTTTACAAGCGATATTTCATCGTTCCCAACTATTAATAATTTACCTTCCTCCGATACGGCCATTTTGACATTCAAACGGTCCCACGTTTGATGTAGAGCGATGCACAACATCGTTACTCAATTGTGATGAAAAACAAAAACCAAGAGAACAAAAAAAAATTAAGTACCTAATAGGTTAAGTTCGGCCGCTCCTGACCAAATAAAAAAAATTACGTGGTCGTGACATCTTCCACGTGAAACCTTCAATCAACACCTTATATTACCAGCCTACAACAAAAATGAAGTACTTCTTTACTCATGAAAACATAATTCTCATAGCTTTCACACTGTTCATTTGTTTTCTCCATGTAAATCTAGGTCTCCACACCGTACACCGTACACAACCATCGTCGTACTCTCGAAACAGATACCTCACCGTTTAGACAACCATATTAACACTAACACATTCTAAACGGTTACCGAAGCACCAGGGGTACCAGGTTCCCAACAGACTTCAAATCGGTCTCGAAGCACTTAGTGTGCCAGAAACCACCCAAACGCCCAACACAACATACCATGCCACATACACCAAACAACGGGTCACCGAGGCCCCAGAGGGACCAGGCTCCCCCAGACACACAATAGGTTACCAAAGCCCCAGAGAGACTAGGCTCCCCCCAGACAACAGGTCACCAAAGCCCCAGAGGGACCAGGCTCCCCCAGACAACCGGTCCTCTCGAAGCAACAAGACTGCCAGATACCCATGCCACATACACTAAACAACAGGTCACCGAAGCCCCAGAGGGACTAGGCTCCCCCCCATACATATCCAGCAATGTTTCTTGGTCCCACAGCAATTGCTGTGCCTCCTGATGGTCAACCCTGTGACCATCCTGCAACCATAGTCATCCTGACCAGGCCTCGTAACCCATCTCGGTTACAGCAGTCATCTTTTGACCACTCACCAGCCTACTTTAGGCTACAGCAGTCATCTCTGACCACTCACCAGCCCATCTAAGGCTACAGCAGTCATTTCTGACCACTCACCAGCCCATCTAAGGCTACAGCAGTCATCTCTGACCACTCACCAGCCCATTTTAGGCTACAGCAGTCATCTCTGACCACTCACCAGCCCATCTAAGGCTACAGTAGTCACCGCAGTGACTACTCTTCACCGCACAGTCAGTCCTTTGACCATGCACACGACCTCACCATTGCTAGATTGATTTGAATCAGTCTTCAACATATTACATTCAGTTACGTCAATGGGTACTTAATCTTTCAGATTTTCTCAAACTCATCATGAACCAAACAAAGCCTTTAATTCAACACATAATTGTCACCATTCAGAATTCCATTTCACTTCCAAACAGCACCTTTAAACCAAAATGAAATTTGTTATTTCAATCTTTACTCTCAGTATCAATCTTTATTCTGAATACAACGGCAACCTCACATTCAGGATTTCATACACAGCCAAAAGCATACTCAAGAACTCTATTCTATGTTCATGATTTCATACACAGCCAAAAGCATACTCAAGAACTCTATTCTATGTTCATGATTTCATACCAAACTCTCAGTACGATAGGTATAATAACTTACAACACCAAACATTACCAACTTTGCAAACTAAAAATTAAATCATGCACCGCACATCACCGACTTTACATCTGTGTTAACATTATCTTATCCAACTTGAATGAAATAACACAAAATAACGTTAGGTATGTTCAAAATGACCAGCACAGACTATTCAACAAGTTAGCACAGCCATTACTGACAGTATACTTTAAATTCCAAACTTATTATTCAAGTTAGGTAGGTACTAGACTTCCTACATGACACCACACAATTCACAAATACAAACCTTCATTTTAAAGAGATGCTACAATTATTAAAAATTTTGAACAATGTTCAAGATTACCGAGGCCAAGCATCGTTGAACAACACAGAACAAGGAAACCATTCCTAGTTTCCTCCAAAAAAAAAACAAAAACCCATGTACCAAGTACATCAAATAGAACCCAAGTATCCCATCCGTGGTCTACAATTCACAATAACTTAGCAAATACATTCGCTACACAGAATGCACTTTCAACTTAAACGCCGAATAAACTCTTGACTCCGTCATCTCTCTGACCCACGAAACTGAGAAACTGTTCTATGTGAATTAAAATGTTGCCAATTGAACATCTATCTCATCCTCAGCCACAACTTGGAACAGTTATTGGCTCTCGAGCATCTCATAATACCTGAACACGTCTTCTCGACACCATCTAAATGTCTAGTTGCACTTGTCATTCACCATAGTCAATTTAAATCATTTTTATTTGTAGGTATCATTAGAATGACATGTTATCAGTTGGTTAGTTCTCTACAATGCGATATATAACAACTTCAGACATTAATTTTACCTTTATTCAACCGTTGGTAGCAACAAAACTAAACGCCAACTGTCTAGGCTATAGTAACGTTAATCCTCGTGATGTTTGCAGGTTGTAAGATTGCAAATCGAGTCGAACAACAAACTATTTCACTAAACTTTAACACTGGTTTGTAAATAATCTTGATTACATAGCTCTTAACTGAAAGTTATTGCATGTCTTTGCAACAATGCAAAAGTTAAAAGTCTAATCCTCACAGTGACTCACACATTGTAACGATTTATTAATAATCTAGTCTTTATCTAGTAACTTTTAAGTTAAAAATCATATCAAAGTTATTTGTTTTGTATCATCAAACTTTTTCGAATGTTGACACTTACTTGTCAATGTCTTTATGTCTTAAAGAGATGAGCAAGGGATGACGTTCTGTTATCGATTAATTGACGAATCAATTTTAAGGACAAAAAATAAATAAACGTTTTTTCAATCGATATCCAGTACTGAATCGATCCAGCGAATCAATATTTCACCTTAGAAAATCGAGATAAGATTTTTCTTTTTGCGTTCCGTAACTGGATTCAAACTTGTATTGAAAATACCAACGCGAACAGTTAGAAAGTATGTTGTTTCCAAGGAATAGCATATTCACAAATTCCCTTTGAGATCAAATCAACAACAAACTCAGTGGTAGTAATATTTACGGTAAATCTGAAGTGACACCTATTAATAAAAAATGCATGGCTAAAATTCCTAGTGTTCAAACATATAAAAAAAACGGATTGCTAATATCTTTACTTCTCGATTGTCAGTAAACTAACAACCTATTTATTATCTGTGTTTATGCTTGTGACAGCACTAGTGGTCACAAAACTGTGTATTATTGTTCTAACAACATAATAATGTAATGAAATCTCATATTTTTTTTGCGTTTCGTCCCCACGTTCCAATGCTCCGAGTACATTAGAAACATAAAATTGCGAAAATCGTTTTGTTGTTTATTTTGTTGGTGAATAAAAAAGATTAAATACTTGTTGTTGTTGTTGTTGTTGTTGTTTTTTTATCTTGGTGTACAATAAAGTATATAATAAATAAATAATAATAAATAATATTTCAAAGCTCGAACAAAGCAAGGATATCAATAGATGGCGTGACATGGACTGATTTCTCATTCTGTCTATGTAAAAATGAATTGTTCATTTTTTTAATTGATCATAAAAAAATTCATGCACCTATTCAATAAGTTATTTCAAGCAGCATAGTACGGCTAATGGGGTCCCGAATCTAATTTCGATGATTATTGAAAGAAACATACAGTATCAACACCATTAAACAGATAGCGCTGTTTGAATATATATTTTTTTACTCTTTTTATGTAACTTACATGACACATTTCCATGAAACAAAATAATGCAATAGTTATAGATTATCAATAATAATTTATTAATATATATTAATATATATTAATAAATTATTATTGGCTGCCTCGTTCCTCTAGTGTTCTTAAGCGCTATAATAGGGTCATGATCAGCCTATTAATGTTCCCACTGCTGGTACACAGACCTCCTCTCTGTGAGAGGGAATGGGCCGTAATCCACCACGTGGGCCCAGTGCGGGTTGGTGGATGTCACATATCTTCGAATTTTTAGTTCTAGGACATGCCGGTTTCCTCACGATGTTTTCCTTCACCGTTTTTGAGAGCAGTGGTGAAGAAATAATTTGCACAAAGTAAAGCGCCTGCTTGGGCTCGAACCCACGACCTACAACTTGTAAGTCGCGGCCGATACCACTGGGCCACCACTGCTCTTCATATAATAGGGTAGTTTACTGAAAATTAGTTCTTTCTCCGTCAGGTGGATTCATAAAAAATATTGATACGTATTTTTCTTTTGACACGTAAACATAAAGTGAAGACTATATAATGCGTTGAAATATCGTGAAATGTCACGCCACTAGTACACTTTATACTGCCTTAGTGACGTCACAAGACCCACTCCTGAACTTTGATGCGCTTCTTCTTCTTCATCGTGTCGGTGATTCCATTTTCAGATTTTAATTCATATGTTGTGCTTCGACCAGAACTCAGCCACGTCAATAGCCCTAGCGTTGGCCTTACACAGTTCCTTCATGGTGCAGGTGTTTGTGCACAGAGAGCAGGACAGCAGATGGGGCATTGTTTGCGGTGAGGTTCCACAGAAGATGCGCTTTAACTTTGTAAATATTTATTTATTTGCTAAAGCTAAAAACACGTGTCCAATATTATTTGATAATCTCACTGACGGACTAAATAGAATTATGATTTTTCTACCTAGAAATCATCCCTATTCTCAAGTCAGCCAAAATGTGAGTGAAATTAAATTGAAATTCAAATGAGTTTTTTTCATTTGAATAGTAGCAGTACTGTAGCAGTACCGTAGCAGTACCGTAGCAGTACTAAGTTTGGATGTATGCCTGGATGATAACAATATGCTCGCTCATTATTACATGGCAGTTAAACATAATTTGCAAAATGTGGGTGTATAGACGTCTATATTATACAGACACAATATTATTATTATTTTATTTATTTGTTTACCCTCGAAATGGAACGCCTTACAGCAATTACACCAATGGAGCACAAACTTACAAATACACTATATAAGTCCAGGTTTCCTCACGATGTTTTGCTTCACCACTAAATGATAAATGATTTTATTTCTGTAAGTTGGTTTTTACAAACTTTTTTACATGTCGATCATATTTTTTTAAACTAGATGAGGTCGGCGTTTCCTTTCTGACTACTCTGAGAAGAAAAGCCGATACAAACTCAGAGGTCACAGTCTCTTTTAAAGTCCTGACAAAATCTTGGTTAGATCATGTGAAGACCATGTAGACAGATGTCTGAAATGGTTTTTTGAGGCAAGAACCAGCCAGATTGAGTGGACCTGTCCAGTCAGTGCACGCATTTGTCAATAACCGAGCAGCTCAACTCAGAATTTAAGGAGCTCAACGATTCGACGAACAATACCAAAGAAAGGACATTCGGGTAGGCCGCATAAACTACTCAAACTGCCAGACCATGATTAAAAACTAAGATAAAAAAAAACAAAAAAAAAAGATCCACATAGTCTTCACATTCACAATAAGTGTTCACTATAAGCGATGTCCAAGATAAACTTAGAAAGTACATATGACTTGAAAAAGTCACATTGGTACTTGCCCTGATTTGTACCCACGACCTCAAGCACGAGAGGCGAGGTCTTTACCACCGGGCCACCACGACATATATGTAATATAATTATATGTTCACAGCTTTCTTGAATCGTAACGTAGAAGCGATAAAATCGATGTACAAATAATATATCACTCGATTTTTCTTGTTTGCCGTTTCAATATGATACTGTAGAGTGCAGATCAATTTGCATAGTCAAATCGCTTCGATTTGTCTCTCCATGTGTCTCGGGATGCTTGTCTCGCTTGCATTGCCAGTGCAGTGAAAACAAGATGGATGTATTTATTACACGTTTGTAAGTGCAGGTGATTTGACTGGAAGACTTAGTTGAATCGATACGGAAACGTAAATATGTTCTACTAAATAATAACCTTATAATTATATTCATTCACTGAGAAACAACCGGTGAAACTTAAACGGCTGGGTTTAATCATGAAATTTGGTAAAAAGAAAACTTTATTTAACGAAGGTTAGCGCTAAGTAATGTTTTAGAAGAAACTCGTATAGGTATAGGGCTTAAATATAGAACGAAAGTTATTACAATAGTATTTTTTACAATAGGCACATGGTTTGATAAAAACCGGCCAAGTGTGAGTCGGACTCGCGCACGAAGGGTTCCGTACCATTATCGCAAAAAACGGCACATAAATCACGTTTGTTGTATGGGAGCCCCACTTAAATATTTATTTTATTCTGTTTTTAAAAAATTCAAATGTCTGGCTACCACGGTTCATGAGATACAGCCTGGTGACAGATAGACAGACAGACAGACAGATAGACGGACCGCAGACTCTTAGTAATAGGATCCCATTTTTACCCTTTGGGTACGGTACCCTAAAAAGTATCAAGGTTTGCATTACATGTTTTGTTTTTGCTCAGCAGACAAAGATGTGTTTAAAAACTTTTAACACTTGCATGAGCGTATTATCTCCAATCAAGCAGTAAGGACGGTGTATCATTTACGCGTCTGTCCTTAACTCGACCGAGCAAAAGGTTAAGCAATGTTACATGTGTATTTGAGTGTGCAGGTGACTGATCACGACCGGGAAAGCTTTGCTTTTAAAAGCAGTCACCTTTATGGGACTCTAGACACAGTGACATTACAGCGATAACGACTGTTTAAGACACAAAATGTTTGAAATTAACCAAAGACTAGATAAGTGGCATTCGAAGACAATTTTTTTTTTTTGACGTCCGCAATTGCCGCTTAGAGTGCGCGCAAGATAAGTCTGCGCGCGGTCAAAATCAGAACTAATCGTTTGTCATTTATGTCAGGTGTCAAGAGAGTGTTTTGTATTCCGTGTTTTTATTCGTTTCCGAAGTCAATAATCGCCATTATTATACCAAAAGTAATATAAAGTGATGGCAGGGATGTTTTCTTGAAGAGAACAAGACAATAACGGACCTACGGTACCGTTTTACAAAGATAGAGCGCGCGTTGCTTATTTGGCAGGTAATTTTTAGGGATACCACTATACTAAAATTTCCCTAACTTTTCGTACTGCGGGTGCCTGTGGTTTTTGGGTGGTACATAAATATACCAGCAACCGGCTTAATGTAGTATAATGAATCATTGTTATTTTGTTTTAGGCGTTTTTGAACGCACCGTCACCTAAATAACTCAAGAGGGTTATGTGGCAGCAGCTTCTTCAAAAATTGTTGAAGTAGAAATTAAAAAAGAATTGAAATTGAAATGGACGGTATTATTAGCCACTGCAGGACCATTGTTAGACCAAATTTAACAGTTTTTACAGACAACAGCAATTTTAAAAATTTAATTTAATTTAGTAGTACACTAAGTATTCAATAACAGATTTACAATATTTTCATGAAGCTTTTTTCTATGCAAGTAGAAAAAGCAGTAAGTTACTTTAAGTTTCGAGTAATGAAAAATGACTTTTGATTAAATGAAGGAAAAAATATCAGTTATGCTGGCAAGATTAAGCACGCCACCCGTCGCGCGCAGACTTATCTTGCGCGCACTCTAATGGCCTATTTAACCGACTTACAAAAAAAGGAGGAGGTTCTATGTTCGACTTTATGTTTGTTTTTTTTTTTTTTTTTTTTTTTTTTTTTTTTTTTTTTTTTTTTTTTTGTGTATGTTCACCGATATCTCTGTCAATTGTGGACCGATTTTGAAAATTCTTTTTTTGTTTGAAAGAATATGTTTCGAAATTGGTCCCATTTTAATTTGGTGAAGGTCTGATGAAGAACTTCGGAGATACACACCAGAACTCTTCAATAAATAACGGCAAAACTCTCGGGATTGCTGCAATCGCTTGTCAGTTTGTTGTTTATACCATTTCAAAACATAACATCACGCCAGTACGCTCTAAAGGGGTACACAGATCTCTCATTTCACCGGTTATGTTCAAGTTTCATATTATTCGATTAATCTATTTTGGAGTTATAGGGACCTTAATAAACAACTTGCTATTAGGTAGGTAAAACTAAAAAGGGAAAAATAAAAAAACTTTTTTGCAAAAAAATACTACCGACTTACAAATGAAAAACTACAAAGTGAAAAATAACTTAACTTTTGGAAGTCGGTGTCCATATCGCAAAAAAAATGGTACCTACGAAAGACACCGACTTCCAAAAGTTAAGTTATTTTTCACTTTGTAGTTTTTCATTTGTAAGTCGGTAGTATTTTTTTGCAAAAAAGTTTTTTTATTGAATAAATACATTTTGATTTTGATACTCGAAATGTCAAAATGTAAGGGGATTGATCACGTGATTTTTCAATATCGTTTGTCAATCCCATAAAATTTTGCCTGTTTGACAATCGCTATCGCCACGCTTTTGATGATAGAATGTCAATTTTTTTTTTGTTTCGACATATGTTACATGAGTGGGTATTAATATTAATACAGATCTTCTGCCTAACTGCAGGACAGTTTGTCGGCAGTAAAGGCGTCTAGGGCCTCATGTAGCATTCCAATATCGACTCCTCTTTTCAGACATGACGCCAAAAGCAGCGTGTCTGATAAGAGGGACTAGACAAAAGGCTATATTCAATAATTTAATGTGAGCGTTAGCGATGGTCCAAATTCCAAAATGTAAAGGATTGATCACGTGATATTTCAATAGCGTTTGATATTACAATACGTTTTGCCAATCGCTATCGCCTTGCTTTTCTTGATAGAATATCACTTTACATGGGCCAAATACTCGTAGGACAATGTGAGGTGCATATGCGGGCCGCATACTCGTGGATTGGGTAGTTGACATTAACACCACCAATCTATTGACATATTTTTAAGAGCTGTGTGTGAAAACGCGAGCACGCCATTTTTTCAGTTTACATACACTCTTTTATTAATTTTGCATCAGTGAAATGTTTTATTATTTTTGCAAGAATGTTAGATGCTTTTGTAACAGCTTCATTTTGTCCAAACGCAGTCGTAATAATATTTTGTTGAAGATGAATTGAAGGTTTTATTAAGTTACCGACATCGTGAGGACACCCGCATATCCTAGCACCGAAAATTCGAAGACATGTGACATCCACCACCGGGCCCGCGTGGTGTACTACATGTTCCCTCTCTCACAGAGAGGAGGCTTCTGCCCCAGCATTGGGAACATTGAAAAGCTGATGACGTTGCTGATAACTTCCTTTTATTAGCACTTTTGTAATTTATAAATAAAGAAGTGAGTGGTATAGTGCGGGACACGTAAGTTGAACCAAAATGTATTATCGTTCTCTTGAAATTAGTCGATTTAAACCGAAATGAATCCTTTCTATGTGACTTAACAGTTGGCAATTTGTATATTGTAAACGATTAGGTACTATACAGCAGGTACGTTAATACAATGGCATGGAGGCTGCTGATTGCCGAAACCCGGGAAAGTATTTACTCATATGCCTGTCTCGCGCACTTCTTTTTAGTTAACTTCATGCGCAAAATCAGTTTTGATATTGTCATTGTTTACTAAAATTGTTTGCTAAGTCGCGGGCCGCACAAACATCGTACGCGGGCCGCAGTTTAATGACCACTGGCCTAAAGTGGCACTCTATTAGCGATAATAACTGACGTAAGGTCAAATATATGGGATTGACATGCGATATCGAACTGTCATTTGGTAAACACTAAAATAGTTTAGACTTTCGACAGTTGTTTACGTCAGACATTCTACTCTTGGTATCAGAAGCTTGAAACAGTAACAAAACGTAAATAGTCACCAAAACACGATGCAGTATTGATCAAGTTGCATAACTGCCGATCGTTATATATATTATATATTTTTGTTTTTATTCCACAATGAACTAGCTTTTAACCTCGATCGCCTACGAGAACGAGCGTGCCTAGAAGGCTAAAAGTAAAATAACCAATATAGTTCTCAAGCCCGATTTCACTAAAGCTAGGTTACACTATGATTGTTTAAATTAAATTACTGTTGGATTACCTATATGTAATTTCTATTGTAAATATTATTTGTGTATGTGTACTTTTAGTGTCAGCGTTCAGTTAGTTTTTTAACCCTGGTTTCTGAATTAAGGTTTTGAACTTTTGTTATACAATTTGAAAGCCGTAAAGGCCTTAAACATGTCAAACTTCGGCAATAAAGTAAGGCTTGACACGCTCTTAATATAACAATAATTTTTCAAGACAATAAATACCAGGTTGCCTGGAAGAGATCGCGGAAAGCGATAAGGCCGCCCATTGTATTTGTATTAATTTTAAGTTTCTTTTTATAATATTATTTTAAGGTGTACAATAAAGAATATAATAAATAAATAGGGTATATGACTAAAAAGATCTATTTAGTCCGTCTGTTAGATTACCTAAAAATATTTGAAACGTATTTTTCTATAGCCAGGTAAACAAAAATTAAGACGAAACAGTGCGTTGAAATATCGTGTAACGTAACGGTGTGCTAAAATTTATACTGACAAAGTGACGTCACAAACCCCATTCCTGAAATTTGATGCGCTTTATCTTTTTCAATTTTTATTTATTTGTTAAAGCATAAAATACGGGGCCAATATTATTTGATAATCTCACTGACAGACTTAATAGAATTATCATTTTTCTACCCCGAAAACATCCCTATTCTTAAGAACTGGCAATACAGACCCGAGTTTTAATGCTTTTTTTGTGTACAGGTGACTTGCCTCGACCGCGCAGTAAAGGCGAGTATGTGTTCGTCATCGCACAGCTGCTGTTTGGCCTGATGCTGTTTGCCACCGTGCTGGGGCACGTGGCCAACATCGTCACCTCGGTCAGCACTGCCAGGAAAGAGTTTCAAGGTAAAACCTGGCTTATATTTTCTTTTAATACTCATGCCTGTTTACACTAAGATTAGGTGACACCTTTAAATTACTGCCTGAAAAGCGCGTAGCTAGATTTTCAACACACGGGTTAGCGCCGGCAGTTGAAATAAAAAGACAGTGCGCAGGATTAGTTTAATGATTATAAAAACGGCGTAAGGTACAGCGTGCACGAACATCATAACGCACATATTCTTTAAAACAGTAATTTGAAAAGTGATTGCCACAATATGTGCCGTTAATCTACTGTTATCATTGCTCTATCTATAAAAACACGCAGAAATATTTATTTGCTCCATACAACAAGATAAACCTGCGGTCCGTATATTCGCGAGTTTCGCTAGCTTCCCTAAATAAGCTCTCTTTATGTGTGCCGCGATGAAAGCTTTGAATGTCAATGACACTATTCCGACCAAAGCCGAGGTAAAAGCATTCACAGAAATGTTTAATACAATACCGTAGGTACGTATTATCCGCTTAATGTAATTTTTCAATCACATTTTCATAGTCAATACGTGCGTGATTACTTGATTTATATACGAGTATCTAATCTACTTTCGCTTTGTAGGAAATATTGGCATGTAATTTGCCCAATATTTTTTTATTTACCCGTCATTATGTTATTATGGTTCCACTTGGGAATGTTTGTCATAGGTCGGCACAGTTCAAGGTTCCTTTTACCGTAGACTCTATTCATACATATCTCCTTACTCCCACGCTTATCTCGGCCTTAAGCGTTCCTCAGTCCGGATCTGATGCGCACAATGTAGTTATGTAATATGAAAAACGTTTGAGGTAAGCCGATTACCATATGAGAAGGATTATGCAAAAATAAAACGTTTCGTATAAATATGTGTTGTAGCCAAGCTTTGCAAAGTGTTCATTTTATGTGATGCATTAGTTGGTTAACACGATATATCATGCGCAAGTGTGAAGGTTCAAAGAGTTTGGTCGACATGCTCGGCCCACAGCACAGCGCGGCGGCACGCGGCACGATGCGGCGCGGCGTGCCTGTCTCATTAGCGTACTAAGCAGGTAGACGTGCCGGCACGCGCCCCGCACCACCGCACCGCGCGCCTGCAGTCTCACTCGCTCCTCGGCCATAAGTCTGAGTCGACTTTACGGACCAACCGTTTGCCCGATACGATACCTCTTCTAAAGTTACAAACGAGAGCTCTGAACAAAGTTTCCAACTCATAGTTCAATTATCAAAACGCTGCTCTTTGATGTTCGCAAAAAACTAGTTTGAAACTCGTTAAAAAAGCAAAAGACACGTTCGTAGGTAATCAATTCGCAGAATGAATAAGTCTGGCATTTTAAACACAGAGGAGCAGCAAAGTGTCAACAACTTTAATTAGCGCTGCAGCTCGGTTGAAAGACAATGGCGCCGCGACGGCAGAGAGCAGGCTGAATCCGTGACCTTCCTCGGCGGCGCTGCAGCGAAATAGGTCAGCGGCTTGAATGCTATAAATAGCTCGGCGAAAGTCGGGCGCCGCGCCCCATCCCGCCGCGCCGGGAGAGCGCGACGCGCGCCCGCCGCATCGATCCGAGCTGCCTCCGCGCGCCCCATCGGCCCATCGCGCCCATCGCACCCCATCGCCCAGAGCCGCCCGAGCCTAACAATTCGAGAATAATTGATCTCTCCACGACACTCACCGCTGGTCATAAGCAATCTGCAGTGTATAGCTAAAGATCTTCAACTTACGCATTACGTACGACGTGAACATCGTATTCATAGTCTAACTAGAGAAAAAAATAACATGATTCGAATAGAATGAGAATACATAGAAAGTGTTTTAGAATTTATTAGAAACAGTAAAACATTTCTACAAAATGAACTAAATATCACAATTCTTCATTACTTAAACATGCTAGTAATTTAGGTAGAAATACCCACACTCCGTGAAGTATTCAATCTGTTAAGCCAATTTCATTAACCCTAAAACGCTAGGTAAGTAGTATTCACAAGTTAAATAACTTGCGCGCCAGTCGCTTACCTGTCTAATGAAATACTAGCTTCTTCGTGATACGCTCACACGTCCGGTGTAAAATGCCTACTTGCAATCTCACACACACAATATCAAGTTTATCAACTTAGTGAGTACACGCGAGAAATTTCTTGCTCTTTGTTCGCAAATGTTTGCACTGCAAGCTGTTTCTACAGTTAATTCATCATATGTTTACAGAAGATTGGTCTTAGCAACTCTTTTAAAAATCGCAGAGTCTGCAGACGGAAGTTTATATCGTATAATTATTATATTTATGCTTCCCTAGAGAACGAAAGAACTAGTATGAAGCTGTGATTAGTATACCTACATTCTACGTCATTCGGTTAATGAGTACGTTCGAATATTCCGTGGAGTGTTCTCCGAGTTCAATAGGGAGTTAGAACTTGTCGAGCAGGCGGGCGCAATGTAAACAATCGGTGCAGTCGCTCTCCTACAGTAAGTATCTAGTTTATATTCAAATTGCTGGACGCGGCCTGTCCTCAAATTGTGTACGCAGTCAGCGCTCCCGATCCCGACTAGCTTCGTTTGGCTTTCAGACTTTGCATTGTTGCTGCGTGTACCAATAACATTTAACAAAATTGCGTACACTAATTCACGTTTACTTACTTGCAATGGAAAATATGGTGAATAATGGTGAAAAAATACTTCTGAAATGTTCAGTCTAAAATGGTTGTTGTTGGACCACCAAGTAATACTGTGTCTTTATTAGCTAGAAATATTTCTTATTTGCATTAAAACATAAGCAAGAAGCAGAAACACGGACCATAATTTTCTCATTCCAAATTGAGGAAGAGGTTTCGCTAATTTATATAGAACCTCTGGGACTTTGTTTCCAGCTGGTGTATTTTGCTCGACGTAAACACGGAAACCACGACAATATTAATGCTTTACTAAATAAACAAGCCTTATTTCTGTCGTTTCCCAAAAAGTGTGTTCTAACGTAACTAATGTAGCGTGGCTGGTCGCGCACGAGGCTTATTTCCGTCGGGCGACGTCGCGGCACAGCGCTGTGCTACGCTACGCTACGCGGTGCGGCGGCGGCGGCGGCGAGCGGCCGGTTGATTCAGCTCCGCACACACTGGCGACCGCACTCCACCGTCCCCGTACCCGTAACGTGTTTGAGCAAGATTAAATTACTCCAAATGTCGGCATACTAACACCGCGTTCACCGGTATACTGCACAGCAAAGGGTACGCTGTTGACTTGTTTTTGTGACAAAATGTTTATTGTTGACGGTACTTAGCAAACAATCAGCCCTTTGTTTCTGAGTTCAACTTGGCTACGTCTGATCTCAGTTTAAAATTCCTCCCTTAAAAAGAGATGTGTGTTGAGTAGGAGTTCAGCAAACAAAAGACGAAAACAACGGAGTAGGCGTCCACAAGGTTGCGTTCTAATTCGATGCTTATAACTATATATTTGTATGTATTTCATCAATTAGTTAGAATTTATGACAAATATAACATAGCAGTCTTTGAAGTTAGCTATCTTCGATTAGTTTTATGTGAACTTATATGGTGCGTAGCGTAAATGAGTCTTAAAAAATTAAAACCTCCACCAAAGCAATTGTGCTACACTGCCAAGCCAGTTGGAAAATATTCATTCGCGTTTAAATATTACAATAATTGTGTTCCGCGGTGCGCTAGCCACTTTTGAGGGACGTTCGAGCGATTAATTAATGTACGACGTACTAAGTACTCTCATGAAATATTACTTAGGACTTTTGGTGAGGAAATTAAAAAAATATTGTAATGAAATCCGTAGAGACTTTTCAACCATCCAAAAATGATTATGGGAACACGTTTCACAGTTAAAATCCTAGAAAACTTATTAGTAAAGTTATGTATTAGTTTTTCGAACATAATGTGTACTATACTCTATTCGCAAATGACCAAACATAATCCACAGACACGGCATTGGCGTAACATCCGTTACACAAAAGGAAAAGCCGAATAACTGGCTGTTGCAATATTTGCGGAATGACTCGCTATAAATTAGGATATGAGAGTCATGCCAAAACTTATAAGATGTTCTTTGTTTATATTTGTCTTGAAACGAGAGATAAAAATAATGCTAGGAAACTTTCAGTACTGGTTTTATGAGTAACAGGCGACCTGCGGCGCACTACACTTTATCGCCCTCTCCAGCCTGCTCCAGTCATTGAATGAAGTTGAGCACTTCGCACCTCGCTCCGATACGCCGTGCTTACGTGACATACCCTATACCAAAGTTACATGTAAAACCTATCATAAAGTTCGCGAACACGTTGAATACTAAAATTTAATATCGTAATAGTTCAAGCGTTCGATTTTCCAATAAGTGGCGATTAGTGCTAACTTATTCCGAACACTTCGAACCACTTGTTACTGAATCCAGTGTTAGCTGCAGCTCTTTGTTCCCGCTCACCTTTGTGCCTGGCTTTGCTACTTTGTAATGAGTTCCCCACTGTATAAATTTCGTTGAATTAGTTCATGTGTATTGGTTCAATTTAATTGTGTTTCTGGTTTTAGTATAACAACTGCCTTTGTGCATATTGACTACATCGGGCGCTTTGAGTAATATTTCACTTTTACAGACGGAACACGAAACCGCACACTATGTATCAGTGTAAATTAGTTTTCATTTGGGCTCGGTTTAGCGTGTATTATTTAATTTGCGGCGTGTTACCGAGTATTTTATTAATGCAAATATTGCCAGTATAGAGCACTTTTGTGTACTGTTTATTTCTTTTGAACTACTTCTTAGCATATCACAATATGTCAAAGAAACTTTTTTGTGTAGAATATACAGGGGAAACTTGCGTCACGGACGACAGACCCTTTTTACCCAGGTTGTATAGGCGCTCCTCGGAGACACGGAATGAAATATATCGCTTTACCGCACAATCACGTCTCAACGGATCGATACCCATTAAAGTTGTAACGTCATGTACGGAGGATGTAAACTGGGGTAACATATACGTATTATATATAACAAGCACAGGTAGGTATACTTAATGGCCACATTACACGTCGTTATTGTGTGTTTGTTCTGAACTAAGTCTGTTATCTCGGGGCAGACATGGCAGCCGGGTTAAACGGTTTTGGTAAACTTGAGATTGCAATTATTTCTTGCTAACATTAAGTTAGCACTTGACATACTAGGCGCTCCATTTAGCTTAACTAACCCTAGTTCCCGGACGGCGACAGGTGAGATTAAGTGCGATCTACGAAACAGTATAAATTCATTTTGTCGCTGCGAAACTTTGTGACAAGTTGATGAATAACATTATCTTTTTGAAATTGAAATTTTGTTTGGAACACTCTAGTCTCTACTTTGGTAATCTCTTCTTAATATTACGGAAGCGAGTCTTGTTTACTTAAGCCATTGATCTTCTGATACAACGAGACATTTATTGCTAGAATGGGATATTTTTTTAGTGGGGTAATCACCCGCCTCTTGAAATCTTCGGGATTGGTTGGTTTTTTAAACTATTGACTGTTAACATTGACCGTTTGCTACAGTCTCTTTCCAAGTTTTGTGTTTATCAATTAATTCTATTGTTAAAGCGAAACTCGACGGCGTGAAGACCTACATGCGTATGCGTCGGGTGCCTACACACCTACAGGTGAAGGTGATCAAGTGGTTCGACTACCTGTGGCTCACGCAGAAGTGCTCCGACGAAGAGAAGGCAGTCTCCTGTCTGCCGGACAAGCTCAAGGCGGAAATAGCTATCAATGTACATTTAGACACGTTGAAGAGGTAAATATTTGTCACTTGCTTATTTCTGCCAGCAACTTCTCGCGCGTGATTTTTTTTATCATCCCAAGGGAATACAAACTATCCTATGTCCTTCCCAGGGTCTCAAACTATTTCCATGCCAAATTTCATCTAAATCGGTTCTGTAGATCCAGAGATCCCTGTAAAACTTCACAAACTTTACCTCTTTATAATATTAGTATAGATAAATAGGTTAAGTAAAACTTCCAGCAAGTTCTACAAATAGCGAGAAGGCGAAGTAACAGTTTTTTTTTTTTTATACCTACATACATACACAAATGTAGAATTCAGCATTCAGTCAAATGGGCATAGTTTGCCAAACTTTTATTTTAGCTAAAATTATTATTATCTAGTGTTCAGCAGCAAACTGTTACATCCCATGTCGTTTGTAGAAAAGAAGGCGATTAATATTTCTTAGCCGTATTTGAGGCACACAATGTAATATATAGCAAACGACTAAATATTGAGCCTAGCTCAACTGAATACAGGTGTACTACAAACATAAAGAAAGTTCCAAACAGAAATATTCTTTGATCTATTAATTGAGTAATTGTGGAGACTCCTCTGATAGGCATTACA
This sequence comes from Orthosia gothica, assembly GCA_949775005.1. Classification (NCBI taxonomy): domain Eukaryota; kingdom Metazoa; phylum Arthropoda; class Insecta; order Lepidoptera; family Noctuidae; genus Orthosia; species Orthosia gothica. The sequence continues at coordinate 17,662,033 of OX459048.1, read as the reverse complement.
CAATGACAAAGGATTGTCGGCGCTCAACTTGAAGGATAATGAAGTTGTCACTATCGAGCAAATTAGTTAAGGCGCCCAAATGTCTTAGCCTTTAATTTAATTTGCTTTCAGTTTGAGTTGGGGTTCAGGCCATTTAACTTTATTTAGTACAATTCCATCTGTTAATGGCGATTCTTAATTTAGTTAACGAGTTGTCGAATCCTTTCAAAAGTCGATTCCGTATGAATACCTACTCATGGATAGTTATGACAGTAGGTACGTACCCACCTACCCATCTCACCAACGTTAATGCAGCGTAGCAGTTCAGGCTTAATATTCCGTGTTGTATAATTAAAAAGAGAAACATTCGCTTTTTACGTCCATGAATTATGCATAAGTGTTCGTTTATACGATCCGTAAATTTTTGTCGCCAAATGGCTCTTCTGTGCTTTTCTGTATTTCAGCTGAATTCTGTTTACGTACGTTTTAGAGCACCTGTACTCGTAATGTTAAATGCGTCACGTGTATATACAATATAAATTGGATATAATTGCAAAACATGCTCACAAAATATTTTCAGTTTTTTATTAGAAATACGAACTTATTATAAATATGGAACCATTAAACTTTCCAATTCTTACAAAAAAAAGTTAAAGTTAGCACATTTTCGTAATCACAGGGTGGAAATCTTTCAAAACACCGAAGCGGGCTTTTTGTGTGAGTTGGTTCTACGGCTGCGACCAGTCCTGTTCTCACCAGGCGACTACATTTGTAGAAAAGGTACGCATTGATTTTCTTGAGCTTCTTATACCTAAATTTTACCTCCGGAAAGAGGAAACAAAATAAAACGAAAACATTGCCGAGTACACTGTTAAAAATTTATATATTTTCCCTAGGTGAAGTCGGGAAGGAAATGTACATAGTCAACCGAGGGAAACTCCAGGTGGTAGGCGACAACGGGAAGACTGTCCTCGCAACACTCAAGGCTGGTTCTTATTTTGGCGAAATTTCCATTCTGAACATGGGCACGGCAGGTAAACAACTTGGTAAATATCGCCAGGGCCCGAGACGCCACGCCATTATTACACTACTCTGTATTCTTGAAAAGTTTTGAAAAGCAAACGTTTCGAGGAGACGCTGCACTCAGGCCGAGGGAGCGGCCGCGACGCTACCAACAGGTTCTGGGACATCATTGTGACGAATGTTACCGCTGTCGGCTGTGACTACACACTACTCGTACCTATTACTAACGTCACTCGACGACTGCCTCGCAAGCACGCACCCGACTAGCGCTAACTAGTTCGTGCCAATTGTATTAGGGAATGCTTTAAAATTTAAATTAATTTACAATTACGCATTTTAGATATGATTTCAGTTTTTTTATATGCTCTTTAAATATTCCTTTTCATATTGATACATACTTCAAAAGAAGAGATATTGTTGTGTGGTAAGCTTAACTACTTTTATTTGTTTCGAATCGGACTTCAATGGCTTCATCTTAGATCCTCATCAAGGATTTGTAGCGTCTTGTGTCATGTGGTTTATTTGCATCTTAGTAACATCTCCTTTGGTTGTATTGAAGGCAGTGTCCCCGATTGCTTTGCATCCTCCCTGATTACCTCATATACTTGGCGTGACTTCTTGGTGCATGTTTCCCCAATATTTTAAGTGTCACCCGCGTAAAATCTTATACCATACAATCGGTTATTGAAATTATTTTTTTCTAACTTCAATATCCTATGCAATCTGACTCGTAGAACTGCTTAGTTCTTTTAAGGATTTCATATATCTACTAATTTTATTAATATTTAGCATTCGTATTTTGTATTTTAAAGCTTTGTCTTGGTAATGGAGCACAATAAGAACCCTAGAGAGATGGCTTCTTACTCTTTTTTTACGGTCAGTTATTTTTTTTTCAAATTGTGAAAGCGATGTGACTCCGGATCCGTTTACCTACCCTTCGTGTTGTCTAAATTTCAAAGTAGTTTTGATATTTTTATTAAAAAAGCTTTATTTTAGTTCTTGAACCTGTGACTGAACTTCTCTTGTCATGTTTTCCCTGCCACTAATATCGGTTGTCCTGGTCTGGTTTTTCTTATGACCTGTTCTGTCTATTTGTGTGTCATGTGGAATGAGGGATCAGAACAGCTCATAAGGGGGGGACCGGACGCCGGTTGGCATGGAGTGTGTGGATGACACGTCGACAGGCAACCGCCGGACAGCGTCGGTGCGGTCTGTGGGTTACTCGGACTTGTTCGTGCTCAGCAAGAAGGACATGTGGGACGTACTCAAGGAGTATCCTGCCGCCAGGGTGCGCCTCGAGGCAATCGCCGTCAAGAGACTCGAAAAATATAAGAAAGCGCCGCTAGAAAAAGGTAATATACTTTGCTTATACATTATTCACGAAAATAAATGAGCGCTTGATGAAGCTGAACATTTTCCGAATCAATAAATTGTTTCCTAAAACAAACCTTTATTGCTGGTACGGACATGCTGAATTATTGCTTCCTGTGGCATCCCTTTTCTGTTTATATTGGACATTGACTGATTTAACTTTTGTTAGTATTTTTCTTTTACTGTATTTTCACTTACTGCTGGCAACAAAGTTCATGTACATTAACGAGTGATTGTGTTGCAGTGGCCATGGGTCGTTGCCAGTCGACGCCCGGGTTGGTGGAGACGAGCGGGCGCGTGCCCATCGAGGACATGAACCTGCCACCCGCGCCCATGCTGCCGCCCCCACACCCCTCACACCCGCCTACCTACCGGGACCAGCTTTATAGGTGTTGTCATCTTTTTAATATTGTGGTTTCGTCTATGCACCTTCTAAACTATACAGTTCAATGTCACAAAGTTTTATTTAAAATGTGTGTCGTTCTTGGTAAGCAAGGATAAAAAAGGACCCATGTGAGGCCCTTGAGGTACACCTAAGGTGGGATTTCCACGGAGCTGAACACTACAAATTAACATATACTATAACCGATTTCAGGGTTTGTTTTTTCACCATGGTAGTACAGAATAACTTTCACCAGCATGTCCCCATATTGTGGTGTAAAAAGCTGTGATCAACCCTATCGAATGCTTAAGATAGTTTAAAGTTGTTGTTGCTGTTTAATGATCTTACTAAAGAAAATGCAATTATTGTTTATTATGTCACAGTTCGTCAGTAAGCCCCCTACGTGTAGCATCACCCGTCGCATCGTGCGCGTCGAGCGCGCGCAGCAGCGGCGCGGGCGGCGGCAGCGTGGCCACCGCGCCGCGTGTCATGCTCGACTCGCACGACGTGCTCGAGTGCGAGATCAAGCGGCTGCGTGAGCGGCTCTACACCGTCGAGACGGAGAACGCCGCCATGTCAGCCAAACTTAGCCAGCAGCAGTGGGAGGTAGATCAACGGTAAGTGCTGATGCTTTCGTCAGAAAAACGGGTCAGATGCCTGATTAGTCCAGCAATACTTTTAACTTTTTCTGCTGCAGTTATTCCCGTATTTGATCTAACCCAGGCAATTATACTATTCTGCTAACCTAGGCTAGACTGTGTATTTACTTGAATATATTGTGTGTTCAGGCTGCAAGAAATAGAGATGCAGATCTGCGGTGGCAGCTCGGTGAGCTCCTTGGAGGAGAACGAGCGGAACCGCGAGAGCATCATTTAACAGCGCGCCTCGCCCGAGCGAGCGTGCCTGGTGCCCATGCAGACGATGCATCTCGCTGCCGTCTACTGAACAACTGACCAATGTATACCCAACCCTACTCCCTACCCCCCAACCCACCCGCCTCCTCTTGTGACCTTGTGAACTTCGAAAGTACGATGAATTAGTGTTTTTATGAATAAATATTATTATGGAATATTTAAATACGAATTAACTTTATCAAATTTATATATACGTAGTATATACGACTCGCTAATATTTGACGAGTGTCGTGGAGTGAGATTTTGCCGAGACAATATTATCTTAATATCGTTTAGGTATCGAGGTGTAAGAGTGCGTGAAGTGCGTGCCCGCGGTTTCTACCGTTTCGTTGTGTTGCTGCGTCCTGCGTCCTGCGTCCGGGCGAGGGCGGTACGACTACTTCTGTTCTTTCTCTTGTGCCCACGTTAAACAGAGCTTACAAGCTCTGTTTAACGAACTATATCTGTACAATCTAACCACTGATTTTCTCTATGATTCATGTTCAATCTCGTGATTCTGTCTGTTTCCGCAAATGCCATCTAGTAATGGCGAAATGTTTTCCTTGTAGAATTCGGAAGTTTGTGTACAATGTTATTGTGTATCGTATAATCAATAACTGATGCTGTGTGCCAAATTAAGGCCAAAGTGAATGTGCTATCGATAAGATTTTTGTGTTAACTCATAAATAGAAAATGTAATGGATATTTTCTTATCCATTAAATTTGAGCTTTAATTATTATAAAAATCCCGGAAGACTTGATCATTACCCATTTTAAGTGTTATGTTTCAATTAACCTGATCTTTGATATATCGTACCAGTCTAGGGGATAGTTCATTCGTCACTAAATTTGGTATAATCTATGTATATTCGCGGAATAATATTATTACATTCTGAAGCAGTTTTGTCAGTTTAAAAAAAATAAAACGACCACAGTACGTTGTAATTTGTTATATAAAATGGATTTAATACCTATGAATTAAGAGAAGTAGCTTATAACTGGTAATACCATCAGTTTTGGTAGGTACTATAAGATCAAAACTGCCAAATAAGATTTAAGTAGATACAAAGTTTTAATGTAATGATATTGACAATCGACTAACAATGTTTTGTACTTGCATTCTTTTTATTTTGCTTTTTGCAGTCGTTATGTAATATGGATGTGTCTACATAAATGAATTTTATTGTTGAAGCCTTAACAATATTAAGAATTTCAGTCTTTAGTTTGGATATGTGTTTTGAAATAGACCAGTACACAATATAAAGTGGTACCAAAAATATAAGAACAAACTAACTTAACTCAGCTCTAAGAAAATTTGTAAATAATTAATATAAAATGTTTATATAAGCTGTTTTCAATGATAAACGATTGATTTGGAAGCAAAGTGACCCGATGTGTATTGTTGAAGGTAAGGAGCGTGGCGTTGTTGTAGGCTCTCTGTTTGTGTTCACAGTACACTTGCGCTCGGCTCGCGCTCGGCTCACGCTCGCGTGTCATGTAGGTACCGCGCCGTAGGGTGAACTGCCGCTCGTCTCGTCAGGTTCAGTTCATGCGTCGATCACTTATTAGTTAGTTCAAATCGTATTTTTATTTCCTAAACGCCCGAAGAATATAATAGATAGGCATTAAAATTTTTAAACTGTAAATAAAATATTTATTTATTGTTATTATATTCCATAAATTTTTCTTCTTACATATTTCTCGATTATAAAAAGGTAAGAGAGATGCATTATGCAATTGAATACTTATATTTAACGAAAAACGAAAGTGCTTTTTATCATAATAACTAGTAGGATTATGAGTGTCCTGTCATCCTGTGACATCAGTGGCGGGCGGCATCGCTCGCTCACAACTCAGCTCGAACCGATTCCTTTTGTAATAATTATTATAAGTGCTAATTAATTTCCTTCACACGAAGCAGACATGTTCCAATGCGGTGAACGTATTATTTGGATGGAAATCGAAACGCGGTTCAGTAGTTTTGCAGTAACCAGGCTTGTGCATCTTAAATTGGAAATTCAATTATGTATCGCACATGATTCATTTTATTGTTATTAAAAAGATTATGATAATACGATTCGTGCTTTTTATTTCTCACAAACCCAAATATATTTAAGGTAAACCGCATCCCAAAACACGGGCCGGAAGGAGAGAAGTCATTCGCACTGGTGTTTATGGGTAAGGTAAAGATTTGTATTAAATTAAATGAAGAAGCGCATGCTCCGAAAGCTGAAACATATCGTAACAATACTGGAGAGGAAAAAACGAGAGATATAAAACGAAACGTCGGAAGCAAACGGAAAAAGGTCGGTAAGAAAAAAGATTAACATACCACGATAGGGGATTATTTCAAAAGTTTGAATAAAGATCTATGGCACTTGAATAGGTAAGAATATTTTACAGTAGACCGTAAAGCGACTGGTGATCTACACGCTTTGTCTGCCTAACAAAGGATATGCATAGATGATGTTATGTGGGTACGTTTGTTTGAATAAAAATCTGGTATATCCGTGACCTTTGAACGAACATATAACGGTGCTGATCTGAATATTGAACAAAGAAACGTAGGCTTTGGAAAATTGGTAAGCATGTTCATACCTACGAAATGTTAGTCCCTTGTGCACTTAAACGATGTTTGTGAGTAAAAATTTCTTAATAGTATAAGATTCCGTTATAAAACGACCTTCACCGAGATGCTTATTTAATGAAACGTATTTTATATTTAATTTAATAAGTCAATAAATATAATCCATATGGGTTGCCTAGCAAATTTCAGTCCAGAGTATGTTTAATTAATAATTAAAAGAAAATATTTTTTTAAACATTTCACCGGTATGATTATTAGATTAATTCTATACCAATCGAAAGTATGAAGCCCATAGAATATGCAAACGTTAGGTTGCCTATTCTTTTCCGGTCACAACTATCGGGTTGCCAGGTATAAACAGGTAAATCTGAACTAGCATTTTGCAACGGTCTGTTTATTGAATGAAATTTAAATTAAATTAAAGATTATTTTATTCTGAACACGGTGGTATAGGGTTGCCTGCGAAAAATCAGTCCAGAATTGCGGTTGTCGAATTTTAAAAAGTTAAATATTGCTCCGAGTGAATGTGTGCGACTGAGAGCTCCCAACCGACCATCCCATGCGATAGAAGAGGACACAGCATAGCAGCTGTTTAAAGTCCGCCTATTTAAAGAAAGAGAGTGCGCATGCTATTTGGGCTTGGAAAATAAAAGGATAGCGATAGACTCGTATATACTATGCATCATTTTGGAGTAGAGTGTCGCTATAAATACAATTGAAAAAACGTGCTACTATTTATTGTTGGAAAAATGGCAAAAAAGTGTTTTTGTGTGGATCGGATGATGAAATAATTGATTTTAATGATGAAACTTTTAAAAACTGTGTATTAAAGTTAGCTTTTCATAAAAAAAAACACTTAAAATACAATTTTGTTGAGCTACCCAGTTATTCAAAACGGTCACTTTTTTGTAGCACGCACAAATTGAAGAGACGCTCTTCAATTTGTAAGTTATCATACCACGTGCTACAAAAAAGTGACCGTTTTGAATAAAAAATATAACGAAGAATTTCTTAATTTTAGTGCTGAACATACAGTAACTACATAATAATTGAATCTTTAAAATTATCTTAACTAATACATCTTCTATATTTTTTTCATGTTTAAATAATTGTTAGTAAAATTCACCTATTGTTTTGTTAATTTTCGACACACATAATTTTTTTGTAATTTACTTAAGAAAATGATCTGATTTCCTTTTTTTTGTAACAATTAATGAGGATGTTTTCAATAAATTATTCTTATCAAGAGGCTTCGACTCCAACTCCATACCACCATGCTGGATATCATTAACTCAGAAAATTTAACGAACTATTTTCGTAAATTCCATGTGGCTCAATGCAACGGATCCAATATGCGTGAAACTTGAGCCTGAGAACTGCTGATGGTTCTTAGATTAATATTTAAAAACAGGTGGAATCATTGGGGATCATACACCTTTAAAGATAGAAGACATGATGACATGATAGATGAAAAAAGTGAAACAGAGAGTGATGACGAAGAAGATTCAGAAGCTGAAGATCGTAGTTTTATGTCCGATGACTCGGATTCTGTTTTTTTTTTTTTTGTATTTTTAATTTTTTTACAATAAATAAAAGTAATTTTTTAATTGTTGTTTTTTTATTTTGTCTTCTTACAATAAAAATAAAATTTGCAAGACTACCCTGATTAAAAAAATTCACTTTTATGGGTTTTGAATTTTTTCCAATAGTTTCAATTGATTTCAATTTCTCTGTTTACATTTATAGATTTATATTTATTTATTTTTATATAAAAAAAAAAAAAAACTATTTCTCTATTTAAATAATAAACTACTCCAAAATGATGCATAGTATATACGAGTCTATCGCTATCCTTTTCTTTTCCAAGCCCAAAAAGCAAGCGCACTCTCTTTCTTTAAGTGGGCGGACTTTAAACAGCTGCTATGCTGTGTCCTCTTCGTCGTCGTAGTCGCACACATTCACTCGGAGCAATATTTTACTTTTTTAAATTCGACAACCGCAATTCTGGACTGATTTTTCGCAGGCAACCCTATACCACCGTGTTCAGAATAAAATAATCTTTAATTTCATTTAAATTTCATTCAATAAACAGACCGTTGCAAAATGCTAGTACAGATTTACCTGCTTATACCTGGCAACCCGATAGTTGTGACCGGAAAAGAATAGGCAACCTAACGTTTGCATATTCTATGGGCTTCATACTTTCGATTGGTATAGAATTTATCTAATAATCATACCGGTGAAATGTTAAAAAAAAAATATTTTTTAATTATTAATTAAACATACTCTGGACTGAAATTTGCTAGGCAACCCTTAAGGATTATATTTATTGACATATTAAATTAAATATAAAATACGTTTCATTAAATAAGCATCTCGGTGAAGGTCGTTTTATAACGGGATCTTAGACCATAACTACAAGTTCTCATAACAGATGGATGAAATTTGTCAAGAACGAGATGAATAGATAATATATAATTATATTGGTATTTCTATTGTTCATAATCGGGCACATAAATGTTTAGCAGTAGGTAGATTGATGAGGTCTAATGATGAAGGCCTTGTAGTAAATTGAACTTATAACTACACACATCAAAAATGTCTACGGATCGCGTTTTAGAGTATTGCCGTAATTGATGGTTATTTTAACTTTAAAAATAGAAAATCAACTGTCAATCTGGATGCCTTTAAATTGTGTAATAGCGTTTTTACAAAACCATTACGATGGATCTCGTTTCAGTATCAGGCCTAATACAAGATGTAATCGAGTTTGGAGACCACTCTGGACGTCAAGAATGTTTAAATTTTTATCAGGAAGTTCGTTTGGGTCAAAATTAGAATCGGTGGAAGAACCGGACTCATTTGGATCAGAGGCAACCTCAATGCTCAGATTTATGGGGAGAGGATTGTTTCAAACGTGATCACACGTTTGCGACGCCGGATGGGGTATTCGTTTCGACTAATGTACGACAATGCACACGGCTAGAGTCGCAACACGCAGTCTTGCTGATGCTCGCATCAACGTTCTGCTGTGGCCTGCTCAATCAAAACGCATGGGATATGCTCCAAAAAAGGGCTATACCGAGCATGGATGCTGTACATACCCCACAACAACTTTTTGACTTGTTAGAAAGATCGTGGGTGGTCACCTCAAAGTGATTTTGATGAACTGATTTTAAGTGTGCCAAATCGCTGTGATTCGTGTCAATGGTGAAAACATAGTTCTTTTTAATCTTTTAAAAAAAAGCCCTATTTTTGCCTTTTTGTCATTTAATTGACGACATTAACTTAGGTTAAAAGCCTTTGTAAGTAAGTATAAATGCAATTTGCAAAAATTGCAGTTATACTTATTTTTAACAAAATATACGGACAGGCTTTTTTTTAACAAAATATACGGACAGGCTTTTGTTTTAACTTAAACGTAGGAATTAAAGTAAGAAGCCAATACAAGTAGGTACGTGATCCCGAGACACTTTTGATGTGTATATATCAGTCTTCTTCTCGCAATACAGCCTTCTCTTCCTACCTACCATGTAAATAAACAATCTTATAAATACAATTCACTTTTCTACCAAATAATCTTTTCAACTTCGATTTAAAAACAACGCAAGAGTTATTGTATCATGAGAATTAAATATTGATACAGCTTTCGCAAGCATTCCCTCTGTAGATGAAAGATCTAAATATGAATGTACATATATGTACAGGCTGGCAGCTATTCAATAGGAAGCAACACTCTTGAGAGGGTGCCTACTTTGTGAGGTTACCGGGATTCCCACTCTCTCTTAATATTTTATTTGGTTCTAACGCGCAATCCTCTGCGTTGCCGTTTGTTCATGTATTTTTATTTACCCACCCGTATTTAAGACAGAATACTTCTTGTTATAAACTCGGAAAGTTATCTTGTTGTTGTTTTATTAGTTATCAACTGTTTTAACGTGGTTATACCTAACCACGTTAAAACAGTGTGTTATATTTTAACTATGGGAGAGAAAAAGTTTCAACTTTAAAAGCCATAAGGTAAATTTTGTGACGACTTTTCGATGAAGGGCTATTCAGTGCTTGAGTTTATATCCTTTAAAATTATAACATTTGAATTAGAATATTAGATATGGCATCTTGGCAATGGCAACAAAGTGATCCTAACTATTATCGCTTTTTTGAGCATAGTTGGCAAATCTCACTATCTGATATTGCCTGGTGGAAGAATCTTTCAGTCTTAGGCAATAAAACGCGAATGAATAAAATGTAAAATTTCAACACTACACCCTTTCAGCCTTTGTACATGTACTTTATTATCACATGTATATGTAATGTTGTTTTTTTTTGGTGTACAATAAAGAATAAAGAACTTCAATAGATCTTCAATCATAAATGCAATGAATAATATGTTGATCGGCAATATTTGTACTTGATCGAATTTCCAGAATATCCAATATTCTTTAAGCGTCAACATAAACAAAGGACAGTGAGAACGATCCCCACTGGATTAAGATCCCAAATGTATACATATTGTATAGACGGGGCGTTACTCCTGCATATTTTATACTCAAAGAACACCTACTAGAGTAGGAAAAATGATTGCTCAGCAACTTTTAATAAGCTCAATACTATCCTTAATAGCAAGTGCGAATACTTTACGAGAACATAAGATTCAATTAATTACGCAAATCAATACACCTCTACTACTGTTCTGCGCTACATATACCTATATAATACTTAATCTTGCAAGTACGGTACGGTAGCAACCAACAACTAATTAGATACAATTACGCAAGTGAGTGTACAAGTCTTAAGTAGCAACCAGTCGTTGCCGACCAACGTTGCTTAAAACCGCTACAACATTTATAGAAAATGCCACGACGGCACTGCATACCCAGTATACCTAACGCAAACGCCGTAAGTACAAAAGCCAAAATATTGTTGAAAACATTGCAGAGGCACATTAATTACTAAATTCCTGCCGAGTCTTACACTTAATTGGTGATTCCGGGCCTCGTACAGGAATATATGTCACTTGGAGCTTTCTTAATCCCTTGCTCGGCTGTTAAGGAATATCATTCGTCTGCATTTCTTCTGCTCGGCTGCGATTAAATCTGAACCGCAGAGCCTGCGCTGTGCCTGTGCGCTGTGCTGACACCCACGCCATATATTCAAGGATATTTGCAGCACTCGGCTCTTTGTGCAATTATAGCGCTCATTTATAATGCGAAATTTAAAAAAAAACTCGTTCTGGAAACGTTTAAACTAGAGTACGGCGATAACTGTTGAAAAAATTGAATCAGAAATGGTATGCCGCTTTTAGCAAACGTTACGAAAGTAACCTAAACAATATTATGTAACCCGCGTAAATCACGCTCCAAACTTGTGTTAATTTTAGATTAAAACATGAGCTGCTACTTTATTCATAACAAAAAAAAAGAAATTGCTTTAGGGAACTGCTTAGACACCGAGTCACCGCACCGCTCGCGCCCGCCAAGATATTCTTTCAAACAACTCCTATTTTTCATCCCTTTGTGTGGGCTTAGTTTTCTGGATTTTATACCGCCTAAATCTAATTCAAAACTCGTTTCGGTATCCATAAATATTATACGTTAGACAATAAAAAGTCAATAACACGGTCGGCGCGACGTGGGTCGAGCCTCAGAGGGGCAGCTTCACAACTTCACACGATGCTGTTACTCACCTATTGAACGTGATTACAGCCCAATCTTGTTTGTTTCTTCACTCGTGTTAACACAGGCCGGTAGTACCCCCCTCCCCCCACACTAAAACCGTTGAAATATAACCTTCCGGTTCGGCTGTGTTGAATTTTATTTATGATAAGTATTCTTTAAAATTCGGACGAATTATAATCCTCTTAAGTAAGCACACTTTTTCCATAACGTATTGCGAAAATAATTTCGTAGGAGATTAATTTTGCGCATAATAAGGACTTTAATAAATGTACTGTAATAAATAAAAATGAATGATTGAATACCGTATCGTCGAAATATTTAAATAATCCTTTCAATTAATTCACCGATGAACGATTTCTGAACGAGATCGAGCTTTCCATATCATGCGACATGTAAATCCGTAAAGTATGTAGGTACTTACCTACTAGTGCGCCGATGTAAATAAGAATAACGTACGGGTACGGTGCGGGTTTTGATAGAATTGTATCCAGGTTTCATTTGAATGAATATCTCTGAGAAGCTTTACCGAGATCAATCGTTTTCGAATAAAATCACAAGAGCGGCAATAGTGAAATAAATAAATCAATTTGCGTCGCGCTTAGGGAGCGCTTGTTTTCGAAAACAATTTGCATTTGTTTTGAATTAATTTCCTTAATACCGCAATTAAATTGGCAGTCTTGAGGCAGTACGTACTGTTTTCCTAGCGGAAGCGGTGTAATCACCGTGCTGGTGGTTTTATTTCACTTGCCGCCATTGAAAATCTCAATTCTCCCATCCAAAAAATTTTAATTCTCCCAGCGGGCAAAAGGAGAAAGAGAGAAAATGTCGTAATAAAGCAGTAAAAAGTCTTTGCTCAAACCAAATTACTTAAAGCTCTACTCGGTTGGCTAGCACTAATGCTTCTGTAAATATTGATTGTTTGCTCTGCGAATTATATGTAGCCGAGTATGTTGCCAGCCCCACATTTTTGGGGATACTGAGGGGCGCGTAATAGGGAAAAACATGTACAACTTTCATGTTTAATTTGTGAAGCGGTTTTTCTCCACGGTAAGTAATTTAGGACCCGTATTAATGAAACACTCTCACGCGAGGGATCCCTTTTGGATTGAATACCACTTCATATGCTGATTTGATTAAAAACACCTTGTTGGGATAAACATAGGTTGATTATTTAATTTTGGAACTTGAGTGATTTCATAAAGTAACTACTCTGTAGGTAAGTAAGTTGTGTACTTAGTTCCCCTGACAAAATAAAACGCTTAAAACTATACCCGTGAAATAATTCTTCTAAGTATGCTTGTTATGACTAGCGTATTGAATGTAGTATATATATATATATATATAATAGGGGTGGCGTTGTTTTCGATAGGGATCGAGTAAGCCTTTACTGCGAAAATCGATCCGTTTTCGATAGCACTCGGCAGGAGCGTAATCGAGTCGAGTACGTTGTGTTCGCATTTCATGATTTTATGAACCAAGAGTATTAATCGTTTTTACGGCACAAAGCTGTCAAGAGCACGATTTGCTTTGAATTTGAATTTCCTAGGATGAAGTATGTATAAAGGATTTTCTTTATGAATAGCTGCTAGGGTTCTCTAAGAACTAGGTAAAGAACTCTAAATCTCACTAGATCTAGATCTTACTAGCGATACTATTGGTCTTATTTAGTCCATTTCTATCGTAGTCATTATCTTACAATTTCCTACTTATTAACTAGAGACGTTCGTTTAGTTAACATGCTGCTTACAATTTGACTACGAAGGCGTAACATATCTGTCTTCCAACTTGCAAAGAGGCCAATTTAGTGCCACAGTAGTGTTTATCTAAAACATTTTTGTTCTCGTTTTCGATACACAAAGGACACTTTGCACGTTTTTAATTATTGTGTTATTTGCTCCAAACTGTACCAAAGGGCATAGATTTTTTTAACAAAAAATCCAGCCATTGTGAGCGCTCTTTTGTTTTCAGATATTTTGTTAGTTAAATACAACAGTGAAATATGTTGCATCCGTGAGGCTTGGAACACACGTGCGATTGCGACACAGTTACTTCGTGTCGATTCCCAGTGGGGGTGGCAGAGGCTACACTACCCCACGATTCACGTGTTACGCCCCTAACAAAAGGTATTCTCCTTTTGACACTTCCACATTCATGGCTCTTTCCATACATGTGCGTCGAGTACGAGTACGTACTCGAACCTGACCTTTCTGAAGGACATCACTTTTAAGGTCAGTGTATTGTTGTCTATTCTGAGTACTATCCTACCTCGATTGTAGCGTAGTATTATTAACTCCGAGTAGCTTTCAAATTGAACAAGCCTGTAAAAGAACAATTTCTAACAAGCCTTTCAAAAACTTTTTATGAAATACTTAGGATGTTACAGCAACTTGTAAAAGAACTGGAATTTGGATGCAATTTTCTTTCAAAAAATTATTGATAATTCGAAGTTTCTTTGAAGAAGTCAAAGGTTATTTTATGGCAAATTGCATGAACGTTGAGGAAGAAATCTGTAAGTACATGCAATTATCACACAGCTTACAATTATCACACAGAATGTGTATAAATTACACGTCGTTATAGCACTAGAAGTCAAAGCAATCAGCCACATGAAACCAGCTTGCATTTCTCAGCAGGTGTCCCCGTCCTAAAGGGACGGGTTGTGCTCTGACGTCACGTCGCGCCGGGGGGCTTCGGTATATTTAGTACACACTACGCCCTCGTGGCACTGAGGCCTAAAATAGTCGGAGCTTTATATAACACGGACAAGTCACACAATTTCTAGCTTTCCACAAAGGTCAAACGTTTTGACAGCTTTAATATAAGACACGAATCAGAATTCAACGTCAGCGTCTTAACAAAACGTACAAATTGTCTTGGTTTTTCAGGCATTAGTATCGTAAATGTAAAAGGTGGAGCTAGTTTTGAGTAATGTTATCTTGCATACTTAGGTTGATTGCCTAAAGAGAATTCAATTATTAATAACTGACGGCAAAAACTCTCTGTCGAAAGGCCAATCTGAGTATCTAAGTTACACACGGCAACAGAGGTTTTCACCCGATTGCCGAAGGGAGGTAATGGTTTTATCAGTCTAAGTATGTATGTTTGTTCATATGTGGCGTTCTACATTAAAATTGGAAAATATATAAATGCCGGATTTCGGGCGCCATATTGGGACCAATAAGTATAAAATAAAGGGTTTTATGAGGTGTGTGATTTCAAAAGTTAAAAACACTTGAATGTTTAAATGTACGTTATTCGAAAAAAATATATATAAGACAATGCCTATCAACCGGGAACATATGTGGACACACATATGTTTCCGGTTGATGGGCATTGTCTCTCTTCTATTCCATGGCAACATAACTAGCACAAAGTGATAGAACTAGTTAAAGGTACTCTGCCAAACCCTTTGGGAAAAACATGTTACGTTTAAATGACGCGATTTTAAATTTATAATACAACATTAAATCATGCCTATATTACTCTGAGGCAGGAAGGTACGTATTTACCTTAGTACAGTACAATTTATCTACCCACAGGAAAGCATTAGAAATACCACAACTGTAGAACAATAGCAGTGGGCGGAATTAACCATACACATGATTCGCCTTTCCATCCTCATAGCTACGTCCAATAACCTCGAAAAGGCAATAAATAACTAAAAGCAAATGTAACTGCGAATTCTATTAAATATAGATCTCGGTAACGGATCAAAAATTCACAAACAATGTTGCACAGACCGATACAATTTTCCGTTCAACATAATATTCAATATCTGTGGTACAAGTTACGGTCGTACGGTAGCGATGCCGCGATGGTGCCTCCACATATTTTCACCAGCATCTGCGATCTGTTGCAACCGCAGCTACTTATTACTGCCGTTACGGGAAATTGATTCACCGTTTTGTCCAGTAACATGAATCGAGTAACAAAATGCAGTTATGATGAAAACATTTGTTATGACAATGCGCTTATATTTACGCTTGATCGTAAACTGTCAGCGCATTGTCTTAAAGTAGTTGCTGTGATTTTAGGTAATAATTAGTGCCCTATTTTATGGACGGTGTAATGTGTTTCATAATACCTAGTAAACGCATGTTTACCCCGAAATGTAGATGTTTACCTGTAATAGGTTCACCCACATTTTACCATTTGCCTGCGTTGTTTAAGCAGTTATATTATATCTAAGCCGCATGAAATGAGGACTAATGTTTTTATGCTCAAAAGTTGGCGCTACTGGCGAGTAAATTCCTTAAATATAGCTGATATACGATGTTTATATGCGCACGGAAGCAAAGTTTGAATTAAAATAATTTCTAATGCCGTAGAAGTGCGATTAAAATGTGATATGCCACAGTTTTCGCAGGATAAATTTTTTCGAAACATAAAACTCTATCCCTCTTACTATTAAACACGGAATAAAGTTATATCAGGTATAACAAAGGTATGACCAAACGTTTTCATAGGTTTATACTTCGTATGACTTTATTCCGGGTTTATTAGTAAGAGGGTATTAAAGCAGCGGTTGATAAATTCCGTACCTATCTTAACCTGCCATATTTGGAAAATATCCACAACAATAAAAAAAATGTAAATAAACCCGCGGTAAAAGCCAAGTAACTATGAAATTTGACATTTTGAAGACCCCAGTCTACACCAGCGCCCAAATATAGATTATGGTCTGCTACCTTCTCGGAATAATCCTTAAGTCGTTAAATATATTTCTCCTTATCTCACTTTATAGCCAGTTTGCAAAGGTAACAGAGCTGACTGCTAAAAATGCAAGAGGCTGAAGAGACGCACCGGGACGTACATTCCTACCATAAATTCGCTTGTGAAAGATCTTTTCATTCACCCCACATCATCTCTCGAGGAAGTGGTCCCTTCCTGGGACCCGACAATTGACGTACCTACGTTGTAAACCATGTTTGGTTTATCCTATTAATATTATAAATGACTATGTCTGGATGTTTGTTAAACAATCACGCCTCAACCTCTTTACGCATTTTAATGAAATGATTTTAGTGGCATAAGAGTAGACCATTTCCTGGATTAGGAAATAAGACAAATTGCAATTTTCAAACGTGCAAAGCCATTGGCAGAAGCTATATAAAAATAAGCATATTTTTTTTATTTTTTTTCATGTTTATATTGAGAAAATTATATTCGAGCGGTGAAGCGTGTAAGGAAATCACGCTCGGACTGACCAGCACAATGCAACACCTCACACTGTTCAATGCATACTGTATTGTTCATATTAATATGCATAAAGGTGTCGGCAACTTAGGCTGGTTTTCCAACAAAGATTTGCCATGCATTTATGCTGCAAAGATATGAAAGCTAAGCTACGACACTGTGTGACCTTTTCCACTAATGCTTAGCTGTGAAGCGGAGCGAGTAAGATGAGCTCTGAGAATGCGTCGCCGCGAGGTAGTTATGCGAGGGAAATGCGCAGCTTGAGCTATGCGATGCATCGACAGTACGAAAGGTACGGGGAGTGGCTGCGGCGCGAGAGGCAAATATCTAACCCACTCGCGCGTACATAGCTCTCATCCAAAACACGCAGCTTTCCATATAAAAAAAAAAAAATAGTACGGTTGAACCCGTTTCTACCAGTGCTAAGTTATGTGGTACCAATGTATGTTATTGATGGATATCAAACGTATGATGTTTCTGTATAGCAACGTAGCATAGCACATATTTGATGGAAAAGCATCCTCTCGTTATTATTGTCTCAATCTCGTGTCTATTGTTTTAGCATTTTTTTGTTGTTTCATCTATCTTAAGTTGACTACGAAATGCTTGATATTTCAAAAAGAGAGAAAACAAGTTATTTTTTTAGTTGCGACCTTTAGTGTTTAAGGATGAATTAATTTGTGTGAAAGAAACTCTCCAAATACTAAATTGTTTTCAACAAAAAAATAAAAATGCTTACACTCTTTGCGCTGTAGCATGGTTCGGGTGACAGTTTCAATAACATTTTTTAAGCATATACGTAAACGCATTTTTTGTAGTTTAACGCCATACCATACTTATACCATATACCTACCATAGTTCCCTGTATGACGTTAAACTAAAAAAAATGCGTATATGCGTAAAAATGTTATTGAAACTGTCACCAGCACCATGCTACAGCGCAAAGAGTATAGTTACGTACGAATAATTTGACGTAAGCAAATGATAAAGAAAAATCTTAATTTAACATCCAGGGTACACTGCAATACTTACTGGCAGTTCCGTCCTGGCAGGTACCTAGGTATAGGTACCTATTTACAAACATTGTTTACAACATGTTTGAAAGCATAAAAATTAAGTTATAATTGTTACGAATGACCCAAACCACCTTAATGTAATATACGACCCGACGGACGACCCTTTGTAAATCCGTTAACATTTTTTTCCGTAAAAAAATCTCTTTGTATAAAACCGATTCGAGGTCGCTGTTTGAAATTATGAAATAAAATATCTACAGGTAGAACGTGCCGTTACACTTGATATATAATGAGGTAAATAAAGCCCTTTGTGGTTTTAATTATTGTTTACAGTATTACAGAGATAAATGTTTAATATGGTGGATTAATTTGCTTGAAGCTGTAAAATTGTGATTTAATGAGGTATTTAATTTATTGATTAAGCGTAAGAAGAGTTTAAATAAAATTTTGCTATGAATGAAGTTCGTAAATGTAGGTATTTTTTTTAATACGTACTGCCCGATGTGTAAAGTAAAGCATTATGCTACCTATGATAATATTGTTTTTATCACATCTTTTTAAACAGGGCTAGTTTATTCTTCGTATACAGGCACTAAAATAGTTCATTATTACCTAGGGACTAAAAGTGATTTGAATTTGGAATGTGGATGTTGTTAGTAAATGTTCCAATCAGCAAAGAGATGAATCACAAACAATATGCGGTCCAAAAATGGGATTACATCGTTAAAATCAATTACGACGAATGTATGAGGTGAATGTCTAATGAGCGATTGTAATTAAGTTGTAGAATTTAAAAAAAAATACGATTTTTTTTATGTATTTCAAAACTTTACATTTCATAAATAATATTGTCGTTTAAAAAAACTCTTCAATATTTTTTTTCAATTTATTATCAGCAATTGAAAATCGATAAAATTTTAGAAAGAACCAAGTGACTACAAACGGGCCACGATTGGTCGCCATGTTGGTGACGTCATAACGTTCAAGGAATTTTACGATACAATGTCAACTACACGTGAATTGACTAAAAATATCCGAAAAATTGTGCAAAAATATTATTTAAAACAGCAAATTTTATTTACTCATGTGTATATGTAAATATAAAGGATTCATATAGGCTAATTTTGATAATTAACCCACCTGATCGACGATTTGGAAAATTTTGAGCATAAATAGTAATAATAGTAGATTTAGTATTTTATGAAATAAAGTAGTTATAGTTGTTTACCAGGTACATTTAGAAACATAATTGTCATAACGTAATCGTTTTCACTTATGGGTAAGTAATATTGGTGTAAAATAAAAAGTTAACAAACACGATTGGCGCGAAATTTCGATTTTGGATATCAAAAAACTTCATTAGATATCAATAAATATGATATAACCCGAAATATGTGCAGTCTTTATTTTATTTACTTTTTGCACAAAATCCTAAAAATGTTGGGTAATTTCTATTATTTACATATCTCTTAATAATATTAAACACTAATATCTATATTATATATTCGCAAACACTAAAAAACTTTGTAGAACAAAAACGTGAAAATATTTACTTGATAGATTTTTCTTCCACTAATTCTTTAGTGAATATCTCTTAAATGCGTCGACCGATTATCACAATTCAAACAGAAATATTAGTTTTACGCCTGTATCTGTCATTTCAGAATAAAATAATGAATATATCTCCATAAACAAAAAATCATGTTTTCAATTTACGTAATTATACAACAATGTCACCTTTGCACGAAAGTTCCCATATTAAAATACTTTTCTCAATCTTTAATGATCAAAGTAAGAGATTAATACGATTCTAATACCTGCGCTAATATTAAATTAGAACTAGATAACAACATAATTAACACATTCTAATTGGAATCTAGTTAGAAATAGAACATTTCTCAAAACTTTAGTACAGATTGCAAGGTATTTGGCTATTGCGCGATGCTCATATAAAGGGTTTTTTTTGTAATATTCGTACATAATGGATACAGCAAGAACGATAACTATTATGGTTTAATGTTTTTGATCTATGAATTGATTTTCATCAATATATTCACGATAATAACAAGATAGAATCGGTTAAAAGTCAAAACAGTATATCAGCTATGTGCTACAATGAGTAGAAATGAACGTTGTGACGTCACATGGGCTCGGGTTTTGTTCGGGAACTGTCGAGGTGTTTTCGGTTCTGGATTCATTAAAATCTTTTCAATTTGATATAACTTTGTAATTACAGCGAAAAAAAAAAACAAAATAGTTTTGTATGAAAACTTATATATGATCTTTCCATTTATTTAAAAAAAAAATTGGTTCAACCATGATATTCAAATAAATTCTATTTCGGATCGCACGGGAACACTGTATTGAACAAGTGACTGGCTGGAAAACCACGCGCGAACTAAATTAAAAATAAATCTACAACTCTAACGTTCATATTAGACCAGGGTAGAAGCCTTTGAAAAAAATAAAAAGTGAAAAAAATAATAGTAGGTTGAAACCCATGGGGAAAGAAGAAGAATATTATAAAAATGAAAGTAAAAATAATTAACGGGCGATTTGAGGTCGGGAAGGAGAAGGGGGTGAGTTTTTAAGGGTGAAAACGGTTTATCTCGATTTCCGGCAAAACTACAAGTCCCATGGAAAAAAGTTAAATGGCAAAGTTGTAGATAATAAAAAGATCTACTACTTTTGAAATGACACTTATTTCACATAACCTCAAAATGTATGTGAAAAATTCAAATAACCAAGTTTTTAATTTTTAGCTTTTACAACTTTTTGTTTTTTTCACATAGTTTGGTAAAAACTTACGTTTTTATGTCCCAAACACATTGTTATTTTTTTTATTTAAATTATTTATTTTTCTACTTATTTTGAGTTAATATCGAAAAAACTACCCTAATATTCAATCGAAAATTCTCCTGTCAAAATATATGCTTTTTTTAAAAAGTCGGTGGGCTCTTTGTTCGTTGAAATCTCTACTTTTTGGTGGTGTAAAAAAATATATGTCACGTCGAAGTACCTATGTATCGTAGAATCGCCATCTTTAATTCCAATGTCTAGAGGCAATTCCTTTATTCTTGACTGGAGCGGGTTACTTCAATAACACACAACACTGGATTGAAACTCAAGAGTGTTTATTTGATTTAGTTACAGGCACTTTGAGTTTTCAAATGAACTTGAAGCTAAAACCACATCGCGTGGCTTGCTAGATCGCTAAGCCCTTGTCGATCGCTGGAGGAGATCTAGCAAGAAACTCCAGGACACTCTTTTTAAATGTTTTTATAGATTACACAATCACTTTATGACAATTAATTAGGTTTTCAAACATCTATTCGATTACATTTATTAATCAGTTCTTATTTTTTCACACATAGTCCGCGCGACGCGCGTTCTAAGTGGGCGGAACTTTCATATTGTTTTTGTTTAGACACTTATTACTTGGATAGTTGAGTAAAGTTAGCAAACAATACTAAAATGCTGATCAGTTAATTATTTTAACATTAAACAACCTCAATACTCACAAATACAAAGTGGTTTTTAGTTTATTATTGAAATAGTCATCTAATAACAAAACTATTCAAGTTTCCGGTGATCTAACAATCTTACTAATTAGAAAGTTTCTCATTATTACATAGCTGTGTAAAATAGTCTTATGACTTCTTAGTATTTAATCATTTACTCAAATTTGTTTAGTTCTCGTATTAAATTATTAAATCTGGTTATTGGTCATAGAAATTATAACATCCGCCATTGTTTGACAACTTAATAAGAATAACATAATGAAACACATTTACTTCGTCAAATGTGCAATAGTTAAAATGAGAACAAATCCAAAAGTCCTACAATAAGTGTTCCTGTTTAATTTAAACATCTCGTATTAATTAAACATTGAAATTAGCATATGAATTATGAATCAATACTGATTCCACAGTGAGCCAATAGATGGCGCTGAACTCAAAACCCAACTTAAATAGACATTGACACTTAAAATTACTAATTACTATTAATTAGGATAATAAATTAGCAAATTCACGCCTACGCGGCGACACGGCCATACTGGACCTAGCTGCGGGCTCTGCAGCTAGAGGTGTCCTCAGTCTTGTGTCCTCAGTCTCGTGTCCTCAGTCTCGTGTCCTCAGTCTCTGTTTCTTGGTTGTTATCTGTAATAGCGGAGAAATATTTGTCGGCAGATTATTGTTGTTTATCATCCTACAGTATTAATTAAGTTTAGGATCTGATAACAACTGGTTTTATTTTTCATTGACAGCTTGTAATAAATCTAAGCTAAGTTTGCCTTATTTTTGAAATATTGAATGTATTTTTACACCCACAGCTATATGCTTTAGGTATTCAACTTGCTATATGGTAAAGACCAATGTTGTTAGGAAACAACTAACTGCTACATGTCATGTCAATGAAGGCATACAATTTCTATTTCAGATTTTTGACATTGAATAATCAGTTGCTAGCTTACTAGTCCAATTTGAATCTTGTTTGCAGAATGTTATTGTTTGTATTATCTTACAATATTCATTGATTTGTAATAGGTAATAGTCAGTTTAAGTTATCAATATATCACTGAATACTTATGAAATTAGGTAACTATTAAGTTTATCTCAAATTAAAATATTTGATGCATTAATGAGCACATACCTACTTATAAGAAGGCTTTCATAGCAGCCTTGTATTTGGTAAGTATAGTGTAGGTAGTGTAGGAGTATTGTGATCAGCTGTTTTTTGTTTAGTTTCATTCTCACGGGACGGTAATGCTCTGTGATAGACACAAAGTCTTTGATTTGACAGGATTTAAGGATAGGATCAGGAACACCGCTCTGTGATAGACACAAAGTCTTTGATTTGACAGGATTAAAGGTTAAGGAGTTTAGGATCATTGCTCCGTGACAGGCACGAAGTCTTTGATTTGACAGGATATAAGGAACCAGGCTCTGGGTGGTCTTGTACACCGTGGACCCAGCAGGATAACATGAGAGATTGTTCATTAGCGGCCTCCACGCCTAACCAATGGATATTAAATCTTTATTAGTTGCTTCCACAGCAAACCAATAGATTGTGTGTTGTATTATCACTATTAGTTTCCTCCACGGATTACTAACAGACAGCTTATTGTGTTATCATTATTAGTTGCTTCCACAGCATACCAACAAGATAGTTGTGTTATCATTATTACTTGATTCCACAGCATACCAATAGGATAGTTTGTTGTGTTATCAATCTTAGTTGCTTCCGCAGCATAATAAGATAGTTTATTGTGTTCTCATTATTACCTCAAATCCATCTCCATGGATGCTGATAGTTTGGTGTTGATATAACCTATTATTTTATTAAGTGCCTCCAGAGCTATAGGTTATTGGACATCTCAATAATTAGAGCTTGTTTTATTATTCATTTTTATAATTGACTAAATATGACAATAGAATAGCATAAACTGAAACGAGTTACAAAAACATAATAATAACAGTAGTCCTCCTGACTGTTGAGCCATCTGCATAAGGAGGTACTATGGTGCACAAGGCCAATGGCTCAACATGCTTTTTGAAGCATGGGGGTTCACCAATTTCAAAACTCTGGGCTGCTACAGAGGAATCCCTATTGGAAAAACCCCATAAACAAATTTTGCCCAACCTAGGAATTGAACCCAGGAATAATAATTTAAAAGTACTTTGTTGCATGGTAGTATCATGCACAAGCGTCATGTAGTTATTCGACATGGCTATTGTGTTGAGCCTTCTGATACAACAACACCGTATCAGTTAGCGAGGTGAGTAGAAGATAGTTTGAAAACTTCTCACCTTTTACTTTAGTTATGTTGGGCTGGAAGTCATTTTTCAGCTGACCTCTATTTGGTGGCTTGTATGTATGTTGGTAGCTTCTAAGGTCCTGACCCGGCGACACGGTCACTTGCAAACCAGGTATTTTTAGTTTTGTTTCCACATCCTTGATAATACTTGACTATGTAGGTAACCATTTTGATTTTTGATATGACACAGGAATCTGGAATGTGAGAAGGTATACAGATAAATAATAATAAAAGAAAAGATGATCCTATTAATATTTAAATAAGTAGGAGTTAGTACTGATAACAATTAAATTATGTTATTGTTTTGAAATAGTAAGTGAGTAATTCAAAGTTAACTAGAATCTGATGACACTGAAATGAATAACTATGAAGATTGCTGCATTACTTATGACGGTGTTTGCACTAGCTAAAGATTAATGTTAAAACATGTTGAAAACTACTTTTAATGATGCATGTTTGCATACCACACACGCAACAACCTATTTACACACCTATTACAAACCTATTTCATTACAAAACATTTATGTGTGAACAAGTTTGAATACAAGCTAGGTAAAAAGTTGCAAAAAGAAAAGAAAGTTATTGAATGCTAAAAGTGACAAATTATCAAAAAACAAACCTGTCTTTTGATTGTTTTTATTCTGTGCAAGTGCATCCAATAACAAGCTTTGAAATCTGTCAGAAATTACTAATCTATTTACACCCATGTACCATAACAAGTAAAATTCAACTAAACCCATTGTGAGATTTAATTCATTAGGAAGGTTCTCAAATATTGAATGATTAAATAAACTTTATTATAACAAACTTAACTTGAACAAGCATAAATCTTAGAGCTTATAAAAGGCCCCATCAGTATCCAACTGACAGTCTGAACCAAGAATGTAGGGTCAGACAATTTTTTAATTAGATTTAACTTATAGCGCTATCACTGTCAAGAACCCCATAGCCAAAACAAATCTACCAGATCATGTAGACAGATAAGATGGAACACAGTAATCACATTAGATTCACTCAAATATGTCTTACATACACAGGACCATTAATTTACCAAAAATCACAAGGTCCATACATAATAGGTTACTCACACATACTAAGCGTACCTACTTGTAAATTAAAAGTTACCAGGTGGCTATCAGCTTATGACTATTTATTATTATATTATGATTATGCATGAACTGAAGCTCTGCTGATACTTACCCTGATTATAAAGTTTGTAATGACTCACCCAGGTGTATCACAACCCTTTCACCCATTCATACAAATACATTTATATTAGATGCATACTCACTCTACAAAAACCTCTAGATAATATTTTAAATATTGTTTAGTCTTGTAACCAAACAATTATTCTCACCCCAGCTACTTAAATGCAAATCGTTGTAAGTATTTTCTTGAGCACACTATAATTTTATTTTTATTTGTTGTGCTTTTCATGTTTAAGGAATGTGTTAATACATTTTCTTATCTTATCTTATCTTATCTTGTGGAGGGGCCGAGAAATAACTCGGACACTTCGACCCATGGGATCTATTGTGTTCCCCTAGATAACTTACTCCTCGCCGATCTCGTTGAAAACACTTTTCATGAGTTTTACAACGAGACTAGGAGATATGAGCCTATAGTCTTCTGGTTTTGGATATCCAACCCCTAAGAGACTCATTCGCTTACCAGCCAGTGCATCGCATGTGCACAGAAGGTGCTCCATGCGTTCCGTATGTTCCCCACACAACCTGCACATGGGTGTCGCGGTTAGACCCATTTTCATGAGCATGTCGTTGGTTCCAAAGTGCCCAGTAAAGGCCCCAAGCAGGTAACGGATTTGCCCCCTGCTCATATTCCAAATGCATTCCCGGGCTTTGAACGTAGAGCCTAGGAATTTCTTGGAGTGTTGTAGACCGGTATTGGACAGCCAATGTTTTCGTTGTTTTTGATCTGCAAACTCCCTAAATGTGGCTTTGACGAGACACGTCGAAATGCCTACACATGGTTCTGGACCCACAAAATCATTTGCTGAGCCCTCTCTTGCCAGTTCATCTGCCACTTCGTTACCATGGATTCCTTTGTGCCCAGGGACCCACATCAGTCTTACCCTGTTATGCTTCCCAAGCCTGTTTAGGGCCTGGATAGCGTCCAGAATAAGTCGGGAGTCCACTTTGTAGGATGCCATGGCTTTGATTGCAGCCTGACTGTCACTAAGAATATATATGGATTTGCCTCTGGTTCCTCTATCTATATTCTCTTGAGCACAGGTTATTATGGCATATGTTTCTGCTTGGAATACAGTTGCCATCTTCCCTAAGCTTCTGCTACATTTGTAACCTTTTGCGTATATTCCCGCTCCTGTACCTGATTCCATTTTGGATCCATCAGTGTACCATACCAGACTATCTTGTTCTGGTGGATCGATTCCCTTCGTCCAGTCCTCTATTGTAGGGATTTGGACCTTGAAAGACCTTTCAAACACAAACATAGTTTGCATTTTATCGGATATCATGCTTGTTACCCGATCCAGGTCTTCATTCCCATCGAACTTTGTATGGTTAGTCTTTGGCTTAGAGGCATCCCATAGTCCAGCAACAGCAAGACGATGTAATGTCTTCCTTGCCTCGAATTCAACCATCATATGCAGAGGAGGGATATTAAGGTATCTCTCAATCGCTGCCGTAGGTGTTGTCCTGAAAGCACCCGTGATGCCGAGACACACTGTTCTTTGTAACCTGGTGAGTGGCGCTTTGCACGAGGCAAGCTTTGTTCTTGGCCACCACACTATGCTGCCGTATGTGATAATAGGTATTATCATTGTCCGGTACAGCCATCGTATCACTTTGGGCTTTAGCCCCCAAGTTTTACCGTAGGTGGAGCGACACATGCCGAACACTCGTAGGGCCTTTGTCGTAATATTTTCCACATGAGTTTTCCACCTGAGTTCTTTATCAAGCGTTACACCCAGATATTTAACTTCGGTGGACCAGGGCAGCTTTATTCCATTGAGGGAGGGCTCTCCTAGGTTTCCTAGTTGTCTTTTCCTCGTGAATGGAATAATGACTGCTTTGCCTGGGTTGATAGAGAGGTGGTTCTTAGTACACCATTCTTCTGTCATCCTCAATGCCTGTTGTAATAATCCAGAGACTATGTTCGGGAATTTACCATTAACCATTATAGCTATGTCATCTGCATAGCCTACTGTGTAGAATGGTCCGGTATTGAGTTTGGTAAGTAGCGAATCTACTACCAAGCACCACAGTAACGGTGACAGCACTCCGCCTTGCGGACAACCTCTTGTTGTTTTTGCACTAAGTCTGTCTCCCATCAGTTCCGATCTGACTATCCTGCTTCTCAGCATATTGTCAATCCAGTTGCACGTGGTATCATTGATGCCATGTTCCTTTGCAGCTATGCGTATGGACTCGAATGTTGTCTTGTCGAAGGCTCCCTCTATGTCGAGGAAAGCCCCGACACATATCTCCTGTCCCTCAAGCGCAGCCTCGGCTCGACTCGCAACATAGTGCAATGCCGTTTCCGTAGATTTGCCAGGGCTGTAGGCGCACTGTAGTTGATGTAGAGGGAATACTTTAAGTGGTCCCTCTCTTAGGTACCTGTCTACCAGTTTCTCCAGAGCTTTTAGGAGAAAGGATGATAGACTGATGGGCCTGTAAGCTTTAGCTTCCTCATAAGTCGGTCTACCCACCTTCGGTATAAAGGTGACTTTGACCTCCCTCCATGCTTTGGGTACGTACCCAAAGGCTATGCAGGCTCTGTAGAGCTTGCTCAAATGGGGTATCAAAACAGATGCCCCTTCTTGCAATAGTATTGGGTAGATGCCATCCGGACCAGGTGATTTGAGAGGCTGGAAGCCCGCTATGGCAAGCTTTAGTTTATTTTCATCTACCACTTTCTTTGCCGTGAGCCAGTTATTTTTGGACGTGTGCCTTGTGAGCTCGTCCCTTGTGACTGGTTCCTCTTCATCGCTGTCGCGCAGTATACATTCCGGGAAGTGAGTCCTAAACATCACGCCCAGAGTGTCCTGTCCAGTTTCCGTGAGATGCCCATTCTCATCCTTTATAGATGATAGTGGGTTTGTCTTAGTCATGGACATTGCTTTGCACACCCTCATTCCATTTGGCAGAGTTTCAATGGAGGTGCAATGCTGCCGCCAATTAGTTCTTTTGGCCTTGCGTACCGCCGTGTTGTACCTTGTCAGCATGCTATGATAGCCTGAGAAATCCTTCTTGGCTTTTGCATCATTAAAGGCCTGTCGTGTTTCCTGACGTATTTTAACTAGTTCAGGAGTCCACCATGGTACCTTTTTACAAAAGGCCTTTTTCTCTGGGCAATTATCTTCCCATGCACCGATGGTGCCCATCTTGATTCTGTCCGCTTCAAATTCTATATCTAGTATGGAATTAAGCTTACCTTTAGGGCTACCTAGATTTATTTTTAGGTCCCTCCTGTACGAGTCCCAATTTGTATGCCTTGGGTTTCTCCTTCGTCTAGTTTCGGCTACTCCCGCCGTCCTAAACCTAAAGCATATATAATTATGGTCAGACAGAGAGATTTCGTCCGATACATGCCAGTTTTCAATATGACCGCTGGCCCTGTTTGAAGCCAGTGTCAGGTCAATAACTTCAGTTCTCGCCGAGGTCCTGAAAGTAGGTTTATTGCCTGCATTAAGGATTTGTAAAGAAGAGCTTACCACAAAGTCCAACAAATCCTCCCCTCGTTTGTTGACATCTGAACTGCCCCAAACGACGTGGTGTGCATTCGCATCGCAGCCAAGTATCAGGTCGAGGTTTTCTTGGTTGCCGTATTCAACCAGCCTTCTGATTAGTGGTGTTACTGGTTCCTTTTGTTCATATGGGAGATAGGCAGAGGCAAGGATAATTCTCCTTTTCTCTGTTCCCGTCCCCACTTGGATCATAGTTGTTGTGAGATCCCTGTAACAGAAAGTACGTAAGGGCATTGCCTCTATACCGCCCCTGATATAGATGCAAGTCCTCGCGTCATTAGTTGGACAGTCATAGAATACCATACCTCCTGTCCCACCTAAGCCTTTTATAGTCCCCTTATACAGATAAGGTTCCTGTATCAAGGCAACGTCATATGTGTTAAGCTTCAGTTGCCGAGCCAGAAGGGCAGTAGCGGCTCTGCAATGATGCAAATTTATTTGTACACACCTTAGTCCCTCCATCTTGGATGATTTTGATGGGCCTGTGTTGATATATGGGAGGGCCTTAGTTTTGAGGCCCCTCCTCCATCGCCTGGCTCTCCTCGAGAGCAGTCGGCGACTCAATCCCCAGGGTGTCGAATTCCCCGAGGATGTCATCCTCGTGGTCTGCCTCTGACGCCCCGGTCTGAACCTCTGTCTCCTGCGCTGCGTCGTGAGCAGAGATTTCGTCGATGGCCCCATCGCAAAGCGGTGGTCCATCCTCGGAGGGCTCCGCTTCTGCTTCCACAGTGGGCGCCTCTCCCTTGTCTTCTTCCAGGAGCTTGAACGAGTATCGTTCAATACCTCCTGGAAGAGAGTAGCCCGCGGCCTTGATGACCCCAGCGGACACCCCGTCCATGAGGACGATACGACGGATGCCGGTCTGCTCAGTGAGAGTATTTACGACCTTCCAGTCGTCCGTCCTCAAGGCAGGGTTAAGTCGCTGGAGCAGTCGAATGGCCCGGGCAGAGTCTTGCAACGCCAAGTTGCGACTCTTCCATGCCATTTTGACTGGCTTTGGAAGGTCCTTGGCGTCGACGACCTTGAGTTTCAGGGAGCCAAGTTCCACATTGTGGATGGCACCCCGAAACCAGCAAGCTGCATCAGAGTCGTCGCAGGATACATGTACTGCACCTGCAACGACTCCGGGAGCAACCGTGAGAACAGGCAGAGGATCCGGCGCATCCTCCAGTTTCCCAATAATGAGCTCCTGGATTGGCGCCAAGTCCTCCGCCTTCAAGTACTCCTCTGGGTACTTGACTGTGACGACAGCGAGTTTCACAGCCGCCACCGCATCCCTAAAGGATCCGGTTGAGGATGAATGCCCTTGGGTCTTCATTCTCTTGGCCACCGTGTCCCCGCTGTCCCCGCTGAGAACAGCACGCGGTCTCTTTGATGGGCCCTCCGTAGGAGTCCCCTCAAGAGCCGCCTGCTGTCTCAGCTTTTGACGCTTTTTCCGCTGCGCCCCAGATCGTCCAACCGGAAGCCAGCCTGAATCATGCCGGCCCCCAGGAGACGACGAGGTGCTGCCTTTGCCGGTCGCGTCCGGGGCTGCAAGGTCCGAGATCATTTGACCTCTAACGCAAGGCTCCCGTGTCGCGCCAGCTTTGGCAGTACCCTTATGCCCGGTGGGCTGGTTTGCAGTTCCGCCCTTCGGTGGTCCCACAGCAGTGCCGACCCTCGACAGTGCCGCAGCAGTACCGTCAATTGACAGTCCCACCACAGCCCCATCTCGAGACGATCCCACTGCAGTCTCGCCTCTGGACGTTCCTGCTAGGGAAGATGCAGTCCCGGCTTGCGCCGGTCCCGCCGTCTGGTGTGCAGTCCCAGCTTTTGCTGGTCCCGCCTTTTGGAGCGCAGTCCCAGCTTTCGCCGGTCCTTTCGCCTTGTGGTTTTTTTTTTTGTTAAAATCCATTAAAAAGATCCCGATAATATTTTCGTCCCTCAACTATCCCCACCCGCCATGGAGTGCTCAAGTGGCGATGCTACGGTAGCACCAGGGTTTAGTCGAGGGATATAGCCCCCCCCCATTAGTTGCTCACGAGACTGCACAGCACCAACCCACACCGCTACCACTAGCGATGCGAGCGAGCACTGCCGCCTGCAAGCCCCCAATGGGAGTGAACTCGCCTGGGGGCCGTCTGACCGGACCCCGCAGCCGATTGACCGTAGCTGGCTAAACTACGGCCTCCCGTGTGATGAGAAATCCGGGCCAAAGTGGAGTGTTGCCTCAGAGACGTTAAACCGCCTACGCTCGTCGGCTCAGCCACCAGGATCCCTTCATCCCCCCGTACGGGTCCCCGCGCACGGCACAAACACGCGGGAGGTCATTGCTATCCATCATTGTTCTCGTTCAATGGTGGACACCCAGGGGCATGACCTCGCCACCCCTGTGTTACGTCGCCCGGTGATTTCTGTTACGTCTATTTCATAGGGAATTAGACCAAAAACAGGGCGGCAACCACGAGAAGGAAAATCACCGCACTTGCCTTGAGGATCTACACGACCGTAGCGCTCTCCCTCAAGACCACGCCACCTTGCCGTCTCTGAAGGAGACGGACAAGGTAGGACTGCATCGACAAAGCCAAGCCCTACGAGGCTTGTCGCTGAAAGCTCAAAGCGTAAGTTTGTTAACACAGACCAGCCCCCTTTTCTTATCTTACTTTACTTTAAAAAAAGTATGACATGCAACGGGTTCCACATTATTCAATAATAAACCCCGTTTGGTAGTCGGGTAAAAACAATAAATTGCAAAAATGCCAATTAGTGCGTCAACATGAATATGTCATGGCACTTTCTGCCAAATGTTTACTACTTCTGTTGCACATACATTCTGTAACTTACTTAACTTATTTACCTACTAAACTTTTGTTTTAGCTACCTAAATGTAATGAATGCTATAAAAATAAGTTGTTACTTTTTGTCCGGTACAAAACTCAACGTAGGTACTTTGAATTGTTTAACATTCATACACTCACACCTTGTCCCCATGGGGATAGGCAGCAACCACAGATTGCCACTTGCTACGATCCTTACATACTCCTCAAATAAAATAAAATTTCTCAAATAACTGAGCCATTGCAATTCTTAAGACAAAAGAACCATATTTAAACAATAACATTGAGTTCCTAGTCAGCTGTCTTATTTTATGGAGTAATTTAAGCCGTTTCATTCATTTTAATTCCACAAATTGCCACACAAACAACAGCAGGGACCACTCAGTCAGTAAGGGGTATTGTGTTACCCAGTTTCTGGGTTTTGGTTGCTCCATGTAAAGCACTGGTACTCAGCTGAATCCAGTTAGAATGGAAGCTGTCCCGGACTTGGTTGGGAAAAGACTAGGCAGATTGATTAAAATTGTCACACAAAAGGTCACTGACCTTGCCTTGTATGATGAAAATAATTAAGAATGTTAAGTTACATAAATAAAAAAAACAGAATACTCCCCTCAACCATGATGGAATCTATCAATGGACAGATCAAGTTGTTTGCTTAGCTGCTTCGGTCATTCTGTGCTGTATAAAGTTTTGGCCACAATGGTGTAGGACAGCATCCATGCCACTAGTCAGTAGCTTCTTCTGTCGTTTCAATAGAGTTCAGATCGTTCACGTAAAAATATTCCAGTTATTTTCGCCTATGTCTGGACATCGCTTACTCTTGGAAATTATCATAGGAAAATCTTTTGCCATACCCTCGGCGCTGGCGATGTTGTACAAAATTCTTCGGATGGCTTTCATAGCATGGGCAGAAGGCGATAGTGGGAGCTGAGCCCAATTCTGATGTCACGTCGAAGTACCTATGTATCGTAGAATCGCCATCTTTAATTCCAATGTCTAGAGGCAATTCCTTTATTCTTGACTGGAGCGGGTTACTTCAATAACACACAACACTGGATTGAAACTCAAGAGTGTTTATTTGATTTAGTTACAGGCACTTTGAGTTTTCAAATGAACTTGAAGCTAAAACCACATCGCGTGGCTTGCTAGATCGCTAAGCCCTTGTCGATCGCTGGAGGAGATCTAGCAAGAAACTCCAGGACACTCTTTTTAAATGTTTTTATAGATTACACAATCACTTTATGACAATTAATTAGGTTTTCAAACATCTATTCGATTACATTTATTAATCAGTTCTTATTTTTTCACACATAGTCCGCGCGACGCGCGTTCTAAGTGGGCGGAACTTTCATATTGTTTTTGTTTAGACACTTATTACTTGGATAGTTGAGTAAAGTTAGCAAACAATACTAAAATGCTGATCAGTTAATTATTTTAACATTAAACAACCTCAATACTCACAAATACAAAGTGGTTTTTAGTTTATTATTGAAATAGTCATCTAATAACAAAACTATTCAAGTTTCCGGTGATCTAACAATCTTACTAATTAGAAAGTTTCTCATTATTACATAGCTGTGTAAAATAGTCTTATGACTTCTTAGTATTTAGTATTTTTTCATTTACTCAAATTTGTTTAGTTCTCGTATTAAATTATTAAATCTGGTTATTGGTCATAGAAATTATAACATCCGCCATTGTTTGACAACTTAATAAGAATAACATAATGAAACACATTTACTTCGTCAAATGTGCAATAGTTAAAATGAGAACAAATCCAAAAGTCCTACAATAAGTGTTCCTGTTTAATTTAAACATCTCGTATTAATTAAACATTGAAATTAGCATATGAATTATGAATCAATACTGATTCCACAGTGAGCCAATAGATGGCGCTGAACTCAAAACCCAACTTAAATAGACATTGACACTTAAAATTACTAATTACTATTAATTAGGATAATAAATTAGCAAATTCACGCCTACGCGGCGACATATACATTACTATGGTAAATATAATTTAATTTAAAAACGAAATAACAGGTAACAAGGCCCAGACCCGTAGTTTATTATCTACAACTATGTCGCTTGACGTTTTTTTATAGGACTTGTAGTTTTGCCGGAAATCGAGATAAACCGTTTTCACCCTTAAAAACTCACCCCCTTCCCCTTCCCGACCTCAGATCGCCCGTAAATTTTTTTCCTTTAATTTCTGGTATATTCTCTTCCTTTTTCAATGGGTTTCATCCTACTATATTTTTTTTCCTTTTCAATAATTATCGACCCAGGGGGGTGACCACAAGCTCTTAGAGTAAGGTTATTTTGAGATCGAGTAAGTGACAGATGTATACAAGTCAGATACATCTGTCCCTTACTCGATCTCAAAATAACCTTACTCTAAGAGCTTGTGGTTACCCCCCTGGTATGTATATAAACTTTCTTTTCCATAATTGTTCAAATATAAACAATAGGTTCTAATTATTTCTATGTTATGACTTATGGTTCCTAATTGCATGTACATAAATAAACGTTACGGTCTTGTACATAAGTTGCACTTACTTATTTTCACATAGAGGGTGAAAAAAAGTAGAGTGTCCACCTCGGGAGCAACACTATTTTATGCTCAAGTGACTACGTACGTCACTCGAGTACTACTTTAGAATCCTTCGCTCCGCTCTGGATTAAAAAAAAACACTCTCACCTTTGCTCCCAAATATACAATCTACCATTTAATTATTAAACCTATCGTTGTGAAATTCTTCCATTCAATAACCACAAAGGTTGCCACTTTTATTACACACTATCTATTTTATGATCACATCTCAGCCCAGAATTTCATCAGATAACATCACTAGAGGTTTTAAACCCACATGAGGTTTCGTTTTATTTTCTCTTGGACATCTCTTCACTATCTTAAACCCTCGAAAATTTATGAAGGTATTACATTCCTTATCTCTATCCTGAAACTGCGAAATTATGTGTTGGTTTCGAACCTATTATTTGGGAATATCTAGGAGAGTGACATTAAATTAAAATGACTGCCGGCATTAAACTCTTGCCAAAACGCTGCATTAACCAAACTATAATGATAAATCAACACATAATAAATCTTTAGAAAAGTCGTTTTTGTACATAGAAAATATTTCCAAACAAAAATAGCCAAGTTGTTAAAGGATAACCAACAGAACCCATTTCCAGCATTTTTGGAAGTTGGTCTGTTTAGCTGTGCACGCATCACGTAAACGCAAAAAAAAAAAAAAATTGTTTTCGTAAAATATACGAGACCAAGTTAGGTAACTTTTATACATAAAAATTGTGCGTTACTAAGTTACTAATTCATTTAATTAATTAATAAGGACTTAGTTTTTGTTTCATCGCAATCGGTTCTCTATCAAAAGATTTATGAATTTAAAGTGTTCAAGAAGTAAAACTGTATTAATATTTACAACACACGCAATTCAGATACTCGGACAGTTGAATTCTATATTCGATAGATGGCGTTATGCATTTGACTTCATTTTCGGTATGGTGATGTTAAGATTCTCCGCAGAAGAATGACCATAGAAGAAAAATTGGTAGGTAGGTAGGGTAGGGTAGGTAGTTGACGGGAGCGAAGCTGCGGGCACAGCTAGTTCTTTTATAATGCTGTATACAGTGCGTGAATTTCGATGCAGTTTTACAAGTTTTACAATAACATCAGAGCCATAGAGAAGTAATATGAAAGAAAAACCATTGCACCGACCCCAAGTAAATTGAGATAGGGGCCAGAGACTGCTGGACAGTCGACATTGTTGCCATCGCGGGTAGACCCAGGATGAGGAAACCACAAGAGCAAAGTACAAAAAACAAGAGTAGTTTGTTTTTTGTGCTTAGCAGTGGGCAAAATCTGGCTGTGAATTATGATGTTGATGAGTTGCAAGAGAATTATGACTGAAAGAACGTAGTATTGACTGAAATCATTTTCGTTTTAAAGAGTCTATTACAATATTCTAAAAGTCAGGCTATTTAGGCTGTCGACAGAATGAAAAAACCTTTGTTAGATATCAGCCGATTTTAGGTGTAAGAGAAATGATCCCACTACCTGTATAAGGGACTCATTAGCTTAGTGGATCGTGGGCGGGCGAGCGGCGTGCTGAACAAATCGACAACATTTACATCGCGGTCAGCCGCCGGCTTACCGGCTCGCAGCTAATGGAGCGGACCTCATATCAAATTGCCGGACGGTACGGCACTGGACGGCTTTCGATAAGCGTAGAGCACGCTCCACATCTCCTTGTATTATGGTTGAAAGTCGTTAAGCACATTATTGTTAAGCTCACGCAAGGTTAACTAGCATTGAGGAGCTGCTAAAAAGGAAATACTCCCAGTCAAAACTACATAACATGATGCTGATGACATATGGTGACGATGTAATATACTAATAAGGGCCACTTGCGCGTTTCTGGATTATCCTATTTAACCCGGAGTTAACAGTTAGCTTAGGTTTAATCAGATAAATCATCTTGCGCCACCAATAGTAAGAGGTTCAGAAAAATAAAGCAAATGCAAATGACAGAAAAAAAAATGGCAAATGTCAGGTTAAATACATCATACAGTCATAGACATATAAAAAATCTAAATCTATGGGCATAGTAAGCCCGGCATTACTTTCGAATGCTGCAACGCGTATCATGAGTTAAAATGTTTACGACTTAACTCCGAGTTTACAAACTCTACATTAATTTATTAAACCCGACTTAATGTGCAAGTGGGCCTTACATGTTATCAAAAACAACTGCAGCTAGCGGCAGATTTGTGAAATTATTTTATTACCTACGTAAAGATGCTAAATAAAGATATCAAAAGTGCAAATCACAGCATTCACTTCAAACTAGAAAACTTTATGCAGTCGAATGAACGAATGCAATAATTAAATCATGCAAACTCGAGCAGAATTAGTAACTATTCAATGATCTGAGAAAAGTGAAGATGGAAAATATTGAGTAGCTACGAGAATAAACGGCAGCTGCACAAAGCTCCGGCCTCAAGCTAGTGCTGCTATCAGACAAAACCATATTTTGAGTTATAAACAAAACAACAAAACTGTGAAATAATAAAAATCGATGCTGTTTAATAACTATAAATAACGTGCGAGAGTTGCCGGATTCAAAAATAGATCTAAATGGACTGCAATCTTTCGGTTAGGCACATTGTAAGTACTATTTCTGATTAATTAAAATTATTCAAAAATAGGTTTGTAAACGGTAATTCGACCGATCAGTATGGTAACGCTTGGGACTGGGAGAGAGCTATGTCCAGCAGTGGACGTCTTTTGGCTGAAATGATGATGATGAAACAGTAATTCAGGGCTTTTTTATTTTTTATTCGGCAACTATTGATCGTAGTTAAATACTGCATAGACAGATCGATACAGATTTTTTTGTTGATTACGAAGGTATTACAAAACTAACTTCGCCCAATTGTCAGATAACAGTACTATAGTTTGAAGACAACACAAAGAGCGGTGACGTGAGCTGGTATAACGTTATTCCTGGAAACTCCTCGCTCTGAGCTAATAATTTCCAGCGGTTCATATTGATACTAACTTCTGTCAGCGGCTTCGCCCGCGTGAAAGTCGAAAATTAGCCCGAGGGAACATATTCTCGAGATAAAAAGAATCCTATGTTCATGACTGTAATCTTTTCTGTGCCATATTTAATCCAGATCCGTTCAGCCGTACTAGCGTGATTGAGTAACAAACAAACACACACATCTATCTATCCTTTCACATTTATAATATTAGTAAGATTAACACGAAGAATTTCCACTGCACGAATAATGAAAACTGTTTCATGTTGTGTATTGGCATTTTCGTTGAGTTGAAATTGGCATCGATATTGTTCTGCCGGCTGTACACTCTCGCGCGAGGGTCCGAGGAAACACTGTACATTGAGTTTCAAAACAAAATACTTCATGATTGAACTCAGTACTGAGAGCATTGTACATCATCCTCACAGGCTCTCGCGCGAGAGTGTAAAGCTGGCATTAGGTACAGATGTATCCTCCGACTGCACAGCATGATTTTTTCCTTGTTTACGTCTTTTTAGTTCGCTTTTGAAGCAGTCGGGTTTTTTGTTTTTTTGATTCTGTTCTGTAAAGAGCAATAATTATCCCAAATATCAAACAAGTCGACATGTACCTGAAAATCGTTAGTTGACCTAGTTTTTGTAACAATAAATCAGTCACAGGAGTCACGGGGCGTGCCCAGTCTGAGAAAATAAATGTGTCGAAAAGCGAAATTCTCCGCTGTAGTTTAATTTATCAAGCGTCACGGAGGTCGCTTTAAATTATATCGTTAGGCCGGTGACTCCCCCATAAATTATTATCTATGCGCTATTACTTATATAATAAAAAATAAATCTCTTGATATATCATTCGGAATTTATTATATTCTTGATTTTAACTAGAGAACGAAGATGACAATGGTAACGTTAATTAATATTTTACAAATAAACAGTGCTATCCAACAATTGATATTCAAATTAGAAATTTTTTGTTAACTTTTGTTTTTGCCACAATTTAAAAAATGCACCTGCCATGTTTTTTCTTCATCACCCTTGGTTGACTGGGAGAGAATGCCTATTTAAAGCATTAAGTCCGCCATTTTACCTTTGTGCATGAAGTTTAAATAAATAAATAAATATTCATTGTTACCTTTGATATTATAATCTAGGTATGAGAATTTAATTATGACATTTTCATACGTTTAAAGCTGGTAGACGAGAAAATTGAAAAAATAAATTATTGTTAAATAAAATGTGTCATCGTTTTAAAATAATTATACATTAATTGAAAAGGTAGTAAAGTAAGGTACCAACGCTCGCACCCCGTCAAACGTTTGTTTTTAATTACGTTCTTAAAAGTTTTGTCACAAGTTCACAACTCTATGTTTCCGGCCCGCTACACAGAACCAACACAATATTTTATATTAAATTTTATTCTGTCAGTACACTTTGAGGGACGAATTCATGGGCTATGAATTCATATAATTTAATATCAAACTCATCGGAATTAAACTGAAACCACTCAATTGTTTTTGGAAATCATTAAATCGTGCAACTAGTATACGGTTTGTAAGTTGCAGGTAATATTTCTGCTACTGATATCTTACTAATAAATGCGAAAGTTCGGATGGATGGATGTATGTTTGTTCCTCAATAACACCAGAATGGCTGAACGCAGCTTCACAAAGGTACTTTAAGGTCATCAATAAGTAGACTACAGCCATTGGCAGTCTATCCTCTATTCACTGAAGCTTTTACGTTATTATCGCACGTTTAGATAAATTATTCGCAACCAGGTTGTCAAAGAAAAAAAAACAATTTGTAACTATAATTAGCATATGGGTCACCATATGTCATATATTCAACTCAAACGTCACGTCCATAAATTTTTCTTAAATTTTATAGCCAGCAAGCACATTACTACAGTTCACTTTAATAATAAAACCAACATGAAAACATTTGTAGAACCTCCATAAAGCAAAGGCTTATTTATTTTTAATCCCACGTCACTCGAAGCCGGCAAAATATTTATCAGAATACAAAAGCAGAGCATTTTATATTAACGCACTGTGATGCTTGTTACATGTTGCGTACAATAGTGATGTTTCCTGGGTAGATACATGATAATTATATTTAGTTCGTCAGTGAGATATATATAGATATTTGACACGTATTTTTTGCTTTACCAAAGCAATAAATATTTACAAAGTTAAGGCGCATAAAAGTTCAGGAGTTCGACGTTGCAGGACTTGTGAGGTCACTAAGGCAGTACAAAGTGTACTAGCGGCGTGACGTTTCACAATATTTCAACGCATTATACCGTCGTCACTTTATGTTTACGCGTCAATTTTTGTTTTAATCTACCCGACGGACAAAAAACTAATTTTCAGTAAACTACCATATTTGTATCCACTAGTTACAAAATGCAGCTGCTTAATTGGTATCGAGCGGTGGTTTCCTTTGTTCCTTTCCATAAAGCATTCAATCCTCACTTCGTTATAAATAGAAAAATGTATTTTGAACTGAATACGGCAATTTGCTGTGATTGGAGCATTCAATATCATGTATGGTTCACATAAATATGTAGCTAGTCGGAACATTTTAGTTTTGAACAATTATTTTTCGTGATTGCTCGGTCGCCCGTGCTTTTGGTCTCTGCATACAAATATCTAGATGATTGATTTATTCATTGTGGAGTCAACGTATATAGTTATATCAAGTAATAGAGCCAATAACCCACTTGATATTTCTATAAAACATGAAACAATTATGTATTAGACAATTAAAATAATTCTAAAAAAGAACTTAGCTGTATCCAGCCACAAGCGATATTAAACATGTTTCCGCGACAAAATGAGTTTGCAATAACGAAAGTAAACACATTAAACAATTCGTTATAACAAATTACCCTCGAATATATTCAAACAGGCCTACGTTTGTGTAGATTTATCGGAATTACCATGATTTGGTTGAAAATGTGATTCTCAGGCTCATTAGTGCCAAAGGGAACCGCGGAGACAATAAATGGAGGACATTTGTTACTGCTTCACCACCATCCTCCATGTTTGTGCTCGTTTTGATC
Organism: Orthosia gothica; assembly: GCA_949775005.1. NCBI lineage: Eukaryota > Metazoa > Arthropoda > Insecta > Lepidoptera > Noctuidae > Orthosia > Orthosia gothica. The sequence goes on along the minus strand of OX459048.1, from coordinate 17,621,920 downwards.
TCCAACCAATTATTATTCGAATTTCAAAACGCGATGTTCATTTGTTTTTGAGCGGTTGATTCGTATGTAACAAGCTTTATATTATCTTGCAATGTATTACGTATCATGTAAGAATGTATGTATGTTCGGGTCAAACCTTGCAACTGAATTTAAGAGCAGTTATACTCAACCGATGAAGTTTTGCACACACGTTTGGTTTAGATGACAATACACGGTATGCTAAAAAGATTGCTGACAAAAAAAAAATGGATAAAATAATTGAAATATTTTCATGAAGCAGTCTCATATTTATCAAATTAAGTAAGATCTAACCGTATTGTCGGATTGTCGGATTCCGGTTTGCGACATAGCCCGAAGAATTCCCAAACTTAAGTGACAGTTGGCAGAGCACATTGCTTGCAGCACGGATAGCAGATGGGGCAGAAAGGTTATGGAGTGGCGAGATATGATGATGATGATGATGAACCGGATTGCTTAGAAGACCTGCCTGAGATAAATAATTAATTGTAAGGTAAAGTAGAAAATACTAAGGTCATGTTAGATGCTAATCCAAACCTATGAGTATTGTTTTTCTACAAGGTTCTGCTAGTGATAACCTTTTCTGTTAAAAGTATTTATCGATTATTTCAGAAAGTAAGTAGTATTTTAGAAAGTATTTAATTATTTTTTATTATTTATAATATTTCGGATAGACTCTCCAAAATTAATCTTCATTCGGCTTTTACTCTTATCAGGTATTGCTATTTTGGACCAAATTTCATGTATTTTCTCCGCTCTTCCCCTTTATGGAAGCAGCCACATCTCTTGGAAAAATTGACGAAATTATTCGATGCACTCTGACTACCATCTTAAATGTGGCCTTGGATGATCGAGCCTGGATGCAAGCTACTCTACCCATTCGCTTCGGCGGGCTCGGCATCCGCAAAATTTCTAGTATAAGCCTACCGGCGTTCTTGTCTTCGGTCCGCGGCACTGAAAAGTTAACCACAAAAAAATTATCCCTTTCACTGGTTAACTTTGAAGTGCCGTGCTCGACCGACGCAGTGTGCGCCTGGAAAGTGGCTTGCCCGAATACGGCGTTGCCCGAGAACCCATCTTCACAGAGACAGTGGGATGAGCCGCTCTGCAGGTTGGTACGGAATAAACTTATGAATACGAATACTGGATACCCAACACATACATATACACACGCAAACACATGCGCACACATATACTCACACAAATTCACGCGCAAGCACAAACTCATTCACAAAACACACACCTACGCATATTCAAATACATGCACTCCTCACACATCATGAGCTATTTAATTATAATCTAAAATAAAAATATTTTGTCAATTTTATTTTCCTTAATTTTTCTAAATATTTATTAGCTTCATTAATTTAATTGTTAAGTTACCACTTAAAGGAAGAGTGAGACAGCTCCGACACAAGTACTATTGTAACTTACTGGGGCTGCCTCAGTTTATGTATGACATAATGTATGAGATGAAATAAATATTTTTGTATTTGTATTTGTATTTTGTACGTCCACCAATACTGCTGAGCGTGCCCGCCTGCTGGGAGAGTGGGAGTCGGGCCTCTGGCTACAGGCTCTACCGTCACTCAACATAGGTACTATGTTGAGTGACATCACCTTCCGGATCGCTACATGTCTACGTTTGGGTGCTCCTAGCGGAGCTCCACATCGTTGTCAATGTGGTGAAGCAGTCGACCGCCTCGGTCACCATGGCTTATCCTGCAGTAGGAGCGCTGGCCGGATAGCACGGCACGCCAGCATTAATGACATCATACGTCGGGCTCTTGTCACCGCCGGGGTGCCAGCTGTTTTAGAACCCAATGGCTTGGCACGCGACGATGGGAAGAGACCAGACGGGATGATCATAATGCCTTGGAAGGTGGGTAGGCCTTTGGTGTGGGATGCAACATGTGTCGACACCCTTGCGCCATCCCATCTTCTTAGCACGGCGGGCTGTGCTGGGGCGGCTGCTGCCGGTGCAGAAAACCTCAAACGGCGCAAATATAACAACCTTATTGGGAGTTATATGTTTGAGCCGTTTGGGGTTGAAACATTAGGTCCATGGGGTCCGAGTGCGCATCGAGTTTTTCGAGAAATTAGTACAAAGCTCGTCGACTCTTCACGTGACCAGAGGGCTGGCCTTTTCTTCGGCCAGAGAATCAGCATTGCCATCCAACGTGGCAATGCTGCCAGCGTTCTGGGCACGTTTCACATTGACATCGATGTGGACGAATTTTTTGATGCACAATGAGGTCTTTTCCGTCTCCCTTTTGTATTTGTATATAGGTTTGTTTTTGTTTTTAGAATTTTCAATTGTATATATGTTAATAAATATATTTATTTCAGACTTCTAGATGGTAAATTAAAAAGTTAATGTTTGCTGTCTACTGCTTTCAGAAACCGTCACACCCAATTAAAAGCTCATTAATTCTCGACGAAAAAGTTCCGAAGTTGAGAATAAAAATTTAGAAAGTTTTGATGTAATCTGTTTGAAGTTGGCTCAAACATTCTGGCTCATGAAGCGAGTATTCAAGTTAATTGAATTAGTCGCAGTTACAGTTTCAGTGTTTCTGATAAAAAGTCTGAACTTACTTTTACTGGTAGTTCCTATATTAATATGGTTTGAATTGAATATGAAATTAGTTCAGTTATATTCTATGCTTATTTTAGCGTTTCGGTAACCAATCGCATCGAATAAGGAAAACAGTATCTACTAACGTCCGTTTATTCTTCTACAAGACCCCATAGAGACATCAAAATACTCATCCGTATCGCTATTTACTGGTTATTCGGCGTTGGAGGGCCATTCTCATTTTAAGCTGAAAGAAACGGCCATACCGTCACTTGAAGAAGGGTCGAATAGCTTGTATAAAGACGAAATTCTAAAAAACAACTAACCATGAATTTTGGTTTTGAAAATAAAATTAAACACAGAGATTCTAAATTGAATTCCTTGCAGCAGCCAACAGAATCAAAAGACTGGTGCTAAAAATTATAAATTAACAACTCAAACTATGCTCCTGCTTCTGCGTGTCTAATTATAAGAGGAAATGTACACAAATTACACAAAGTGTGCTTCGTGCATAAAGTATTCAGGGCGCATGGTGGGTCGTGTATGGCGCAACATTTGGAAGGCGCGTCGGCGGCGTGCGGTCAGCCGCACTGCGGCGCGCGGCCGGCCCATCGACGAGCCAGCCCTACCTGCACCACATCTAATATATTATGCTTCTGTGAAAAAGGAATGTGCTCCAAATTATATACGGCCAGAATTCTTCAGTTGACACCGCTCAAATAGTTGCTATAAATAAAATATCCTCTAAAAGTAGGAAGAATTTGAAGTGAACGTCTGTTCGGCATAATCATGAAAAGTGCCAACGGAACCTTTGCTGTGTCTTTTTCTCGACTTTTAGTACATGATTTATCACACATTTGAAATGATCGTGGAAATTAAGCAAACATTTTTACATACCTGTTATGTTTCTACATACATAAACTCACGTCTTTTTCCCATGGGGATAGGCAGAAACTACAGAACGCCACCTGCTACGATCCTTACATACTTCTTTTTTTTTTCTTTCATACTTATAACAGGTACCTATGTACTCAAATAGTTGTAACTCACGGAATGACGTGAAGCACGCCATTTGGTGAGCTCCAACTATTTGCAAAACGGGTACGGAATAACGACGAACCAGAAAACATGTTTGAAAACCATCCACTGAAACTTTGTTCCGTATTCAAAATCCCAAGCTTTTTATTTATTCCGGGGCACTTGTCGCGCCTGTCACTTTATGATACATGGCTAGGGTCTCACTGACTTATAAAGCGTAGTGTACATTGTAGTGAATGACAATTGACACAAGCTAATTAAATTAAATTTGGAAGCGTGCACCCGTAGCGGTTTTTAAACATTTTGTTAAAATTCGTTGCAGCAATTTTTAATTTAATTTGTTTAACTTCTCGGACGGGTCGCTGGGTAAAACCGAACGTTCCCGGTGAGTTAATTAAACTAGTTTGCAACGGACACTTTTTAGCAGATTTGGAGCGGGAAATTGTACGAGCAGGTAGGCGACAGCGTGTGATGACGTCTCCTTGACGCTCCGACCTAAGGAGTCTCGAGTTTGAACAGTGTTTTTCCTTGCTGGGACAAGATCTAACAGGTAAATTAAAAGAATTTCATGCTAATTGTGTGCCAGTATTTGTAATTAGTTATTTTTATAGATAATTCAGCAGATTTCATCATCTAATTTCAATATAATTCGACATCATTTAATGTTTATCTCCTCAAAAAGACAACGGCGAAAATTTCCTTTTGAATTGTTTAGCATTGTTTGTTAGTTGTATCGTCATCTGACATGCAGATCTTATAGATTGACATATAAATCTACTCCAACCAATGCACCGATCGCAAACACAATCATAAGTAGGTAATTGGCAGCAGTTAGGCACTAGGTAAATGCACAGCCCGGCAGAGGATACGCTCGTTAAAGTCCAGCTCGGATGATTTATAGTCTGTGGCAGGCAGCTCCTGTCCTGTGATTAATTGCCCCCCGTGAGAAAACTATCGCCCTGTCTCTGTCACTTCATTTGTACCGAGCTTATCGAACTTATATTAATTATTAGTCGGTGCATGGTGCAAATGTAGGTTTAATAGGAATGCAGCATGGTTTGTTGCGTTGTAGGCCTATGTTATGATCGCTGGTGTTTTACCTCACTGTCTCAGAAGGAAGGCAATGTTTTTAATAGACTAGAGTTCTTATAGTTAAACAAGACAATAGTATAATCTTCGATCAAGAATACACCTAGATTGAGGATCCCATACAAAACTTATCTTGACGCCAATTGTGTTTAGGTAATTCTAAGAATTCAACTTGGAATAAATATACATTAATGTAAATTCAACCTTAAACGCAATGTTTAAAGTTGCATTCACAAAACGATGTATAAAAAGCAATAAAAAAATTATGAGCTCAATAAAAATTTAGTCTTACACGCAAGTGCTAAAGTCTAAATCACAATGTGCCAAAAAAAATCAATTCAAAATTCGAATTTTTAAAATTTATGTTTGAGCTTGGACAAGGAATGAGTGGAGTCGAAACGTTCAATTTTTTAAGCTATTGCATAGCTTCTATCGCGGGCCTTGAGCGCGGGGACCGAATCCAGAAATTCCGTAACGAAAAAACCTGACGCTCCCCACTCCGACGGGCAAGGAGGTGTGGCTTGAAGGCCGTACATCGTCTAATGTCGTTTCAGTCGAGACGAGCTGCTCCGAAATCGGACGAATACATAAGCAGCTGTTTTTAAGCTATTGCATAGATTCTATCGCGGGCCTTGAGCGTGGAGACCGAATCCAGAAATTCCGTAACGAAAAAAAACCTAACACCCTCCACTCCGACCGGCACAGCGCCGGTCACCGGCCGCCATCTATCGATGAATAGCAGAACTTTTAATGACTTTTTTAAATATCACGCTTGTCTCTTTAGTTCAGCAACTCGCCTCTAGGTGGCATTGATTTGAAATTTCTTTATTTTCACATAAATAAAAGGAAATTAATGACAGTTAGACCTTATTCTAAAAGCATTTAAACATAAGAAATGCGTGTTTTTTGCAGACTATAGCGCCTATATAAAACATTTACGTATACTAAAAGTAATGAGCAAAACAACTTGTTATGAAACATTGATATCATATTACTTACGTTAGACAGTTTTTGATGTACTTACAGCGCAATGGTAAGAGACAAACGCACTTTTTAACACAAACTATTTATAAGACATTGTAACAAAGTACACTAATACTTAACAATTAATTTTACTTAAGAAACTAAGTACGAATAATATTAATTATGAAAAATTGATATCATATTACTTACGTTAGACAGTTTTTGATGTACTTACAGCGCAATGGTAAGACACAAACGCACTTTTTAACACAAACTATTTATAAGACATTGTAACAAAGTACACTAATACTTAACAATTAATTTTACTTAAGAAACTAAGTACGAATAATAAAAAATGCAAATGAACTTCTTGTACTGAGGGTGATTTTTTGTAAATCTACCTGCATTTGTGTCGAACTTAAGAAAAAGTCCAGTCATCGAGTAGTTTCGTCTTTGTTACTCATACAGCAGTAAGTGATGTGGGAGACGGTATCGATGATATGTGTCAATGTATTTTAAACTTTTAAATCGTGTTTGACCAATGTTAGAAATAAGTGGATTTTGATGTTTAGGGTTAGTTGTAAGATAAAACTTATAAGTGAGTTTTGTTATGAACTGTTTTAATGTTGGGAAATTTAATTGACTATGTAAGTTTTTAAGATTAGTCCGAAATGGTGTATTAAAAGCAGTTTTATAGCCTTGTTTTGGACTACTTGTAGTTTGCTGTTGTTGCTTTCACACGTACTACTCCAGACCGGTGCCGCGTAGGTAATGCATGGTCTGACAAGGGTTGTGTAGATTTTTAGTTTGGTATTTGAACTGACTTTAGACCGCCGTTTTAAAATTGGATGTAGGCAGTTTAGGGCTTTTAATCCTTTAACGCGGAGGTAATCGAAATTTTTTGTCCAGCTCATTTTATTGTCTAGTATAACCCCAAGGTACTTGATGTTTACACTCCATGGTAAAACCGTATCGCCTATTAGTATGTTCCTTTTTGGTAATGACCTCTTTCTTGTGAACATTATGACTTCAGTTTTTGTGGCATTAAATTTTAATTTCCATTTAGTGAAATAAGAAACTAGAAGTTGTAATGATAACTGGAGCCGTGCAACTATTAAATCGGTGTCTTTACTTGACGTAAAAGAGGCTGTGTCATCAGCAAAACAAGCAAGATAAGTATGAGCTTGCTTGGGCATGTAAAGAGCCCTGTGGCACCCCTGCAGGTATAGGTCTAGGTTGGGATACAGTATCGCCGATATGTACACAGAATGATCTGTCATTCAAATACGCCTGGATAACCTTAACAAGTCCAATAGGGACATCACACATTAAGAGCTTGTGTATAAGGCCTGCATGCCAAACAGCATCAAAAGCTTTTTCTACATCAAGCAACATCATACCCGTAGATTTACCCATTTTAAGGTTGTGCGTGACGTGCTCCGCGACCCTGGCTAATTGCTGCGCTGTAGAATGACCCTTTCTGAAACCGAACTGCTCAGGCAGTAGCAGGTGGTTGTGGCTTTAGCTAAGCGCGCCGATATTATTCCTTCAAATATTTTTTCCAGAGATGGGAGTAGACTTATAGCTCGATAGCTAGTTGGTGTAGCTTCATCTTTACCTGGTTTCTTAAATGTTATTATTTTGGCTCTTTTCCAAGCAGAAGGAAAGTAGCCAATTGCCATACAACCATTAAAGACTTTTGTTATAAATACTAAGCATTTACGTGAAAGATTTTTTTTAGTAAGCAGTTGTGTATAATATCGACTCCCGGAGACTTACGACTTTTGAGCTTCCTAATTGATTTGATTACCTCTCTTGGACGTACGAGATTTGGTGGAGTAAAATCTTTAACGTTATCAAGTTTATTTGATGACTTGTTGACGGCGGCCTCCGTAATGTTATCACTAGGCCAGTTCATAGTCAGACTCATATTATTATGAAAAGTGTCAGCAAGTAACTTGCACTGTTCAGCTGGGGATGCAGTCAACTGGCCACTTTCATACTTTAAAGGAGGAATCACTGACGGCTTATAGGTCAAAGATTTAACAATCCGCCAGATATCGGTAGATGGATTATCAATTTGGGCAAGTTTGTCATTCCATATTTTGTCATTATATATGTGGATTTGGAATTTTATTTTTGTTTTAATAATGTTTATATCTTTGTTTATTTGCATCTTAGTTATAGGATTCATTTCTTTTGCAGCCATTTTTCTAAGTTTGTTTTTAGTAGAAATTAATTTGGGGGCCGAGTCACCCACGTCCGTAGGTGTGTACCCCTTTTTTTTGATTCCCTACACGTGGTCCCCGGGTGGTGCAAATCAGGTGACACTAACTGGTGGTAGGCTTCGGCCGAAGGCTTGTGACCACCCACCGGGCAAAGACGTACCGCCAAGCGGCCTAGCCGTGTTCCGGTACGATGCTCGGTGTAGCCAACTAGAGGAGTTGGGTCGAGATAGCTGTTCCACTGCAGGCTGACCAGTCTGACGCGCGCTGTTAAGGATGTATCGGGAGACTAGTCGCGGAGGGTAGCGGGATCCGAGGCACGGTGCACCGCTGGCCGACCGCAGGTAGTTGGGGGCCCAAGTAGTGTACCAGCCACACACGAAAGGCTGCCCCGCCAACTGTCGAAAAATCCCGGAATGCACCATCGTGCTGGTTGGCGACCAGACGGGAGGGCCCGATGGACATTCCGGGGGGGCTCGGGCGTCCCCGCAGTCTCCAGACTAGTGCCCCAATGATGCTGTCCTTTCAGTGCGTGTCTGTAGGTTAGCAGCGTGGAACCTCGTCTCACTTCCTTCTCCTCTATTCCATTCACTCTTTTAAAATGAAAAGGAAAAAGAATAATGGTGTTAAACAGCGGCTGCACCCCCTCCCCCACAAAGTGCACCTCACTAATATTCGAGGTCTGCACTCAAATATCACTGCAGTCCACTACCATCTGGAGGCTGAGAAACCAGCGCTCTTTTTCCTTACGGAGACGCAGATAGCGAATCCGTCAGACGTGTCGTACTTGTCTTACCCAGGGTTCACCCTGGAGCACAATTTTAAACCGCGGGCGGGCGTATGTATGTATGCCCGTGACGACGTTTGCTATCGGCGTCTCCGTAACCTTGAGGACTCCAGATTCTCAACGCTCTGGGCTCTGGTGGACACAGGTTTGGATAAAGTCATCTACGCCTGTGTCTACCGTTTGCACAGTGGAGATCAGGAGACATCCAGGCTCACAGAGTACCTCAGTGAGGCGGCTGATGCGGCACAGCAGCGGTACCCTTCCGCCCAATTAGTGTTACTGGGGGACTTTAATGCCCACCACCAGGAGTGGCTCTTCCCATACCAGTGCACTGACCATGCTGGACGGGAGATGCGTAAGCTTGCGCTTGCGCTAAACCTCACCCAGCTGGTCCAGGGGGCAACGAGGGTACCGGATGTTGATTCGCACACAGCGAATTGCTTGGACCTTCTGCTGACAACAGATCCGGACAGATACTCTGTGTCGATAGCTTCACCCTTGGGTAGTTCCGACCACTGTCTGGTGAAGTCTGTGTCCGTCTATTCCCCGCCCGATCCCAGCCCAAGAGGCACCCGGCGGGTTTGGCGGTACAGGTCGGCAGATTGGGATGGTATGCGATCATTCTTCGCATGCTATCCTTGGCAGCCTACTTGCTTTTTTTCGACTGATCCATCGTCGTGCGCAGACGCCGTGACCGATGTGTTGCGTCAGGGAATGGAGTACTACATTCCGTTCTCTGACGTAACAATGTCCAACGTTGACCGGCCATGGTTTGGCGCCGAATGTGGGCGCGCTGACGCGCTTAAACATGAGGCGTACCTGGCTTGGGTCGACTCTCGATCGCGCAAGGCAAGTGACGTGGGTCAGAAGAAGAAGGCCTTCAACAGGGCTGCCAAGTCCTGCAAGCTGGTGTTGCGAAGGGCTCGGTTCGATCACATTGGCCGAATAGGGGCCAAACTTGCTTCTTACCCAGCAGGAAGTAAAGCGTTTTGGTCCCTGGCTAAGTCGGTCGAGTCGAACTTTTGCCGTCCCTCACTACCACCACTGCTGAAACCCGATGGGTCGCTGGCACACTCCGCTGAGGAGAAGGCAAATTTATTTGCCTCTCTTTTTGCGGAATCTTCACGTCTGAATCCTGGTGACGCGCAGCCCCCTCCTTCTCCTGATGGATGCGAGACGAGTATGTCGGACATTCGTATCCACCAAAAGGACGTCCGTAGGGTGCTGAGCCACCTCGACGTGAACAAGGCTAGCGGCCCTGATGGCATTCCAGCAATTGTTCTTAGAACCTGTGCGCCTGAACTGTCTCCGATCTTGACACGTCTATTCCGCCTTTCGTATGAGGCTGGAAAAGTGCCGAATGCTTGGAAGCAAGCTAACGTACAGCCCGTGCCCAAGAAGGGCAGTCGAGCTGACCCGGCCAACTACAGACCCATATCTGTAACCTCCATACTCTGTAAGAGTATGGAACGTGTACTTAATATAAAGCTCCTGGCATACCTAGAAGCTAACGATATTCTTAGTGACCGCCAATACGGCTTCCGCCGAAATCGGTCTACTGGGGATCTTCTAGCGTATGCCATTCACATCTGGAGTGAGGCCATCGAGAAGCACGGGGAAGCGCTTGCCGTCTCCCTCGACATCTCGAAGGCTTTTGATAGGGTCTGGCACGAAAGCCTTATTGGTAAGCTTCCTTCATTCGGTTTGCCCGGTGGTCTGTGTGATTGGATTGCAGACTTCCGGAGAGATCGGTCCATTCGAGTGGTTATCGATGGCAGCTCGTCGGACCAATTGGATATCAATGCCGGGGTCCCTCAGGGGTCGGTACTCTCAGCAACTTTATTCTTGCTGCATATTAACGATCTGCTAAAACCCGGCACCTTTGGGTATGCAGACGACAGCACTGTTGCCGAGAGATACATGTCCAACGCTCGTGCTACCGGACCTCAGATCCAGTCTCTGCGGGAGGCCATGGTGGAGCGCCTGAACCTGTCCTTGCAGGCAGTCTCCGAATGGGGCGATGCCAATCTGGTCAGGTTTAATGCTGCTAAAACCCAGGCGTGTCTTTTTTCCGCTAAAAAGAGCCAATTCCAACCGGCTCCAACTTTCCGAGATGTGACCGTGCCAATAACTGACCATCTTGAGCTTCTTGGCGTTACGTTGACATCGACTCTCAATTTTGGCCCATACATTGAGGCAAAGGCTCAGCTGGCTGCCAAAAAGCTGGGGATCCTTGCAAAGGTTAGAAGGTACTTCACGCCAGAACAGCTGCTCAGCTTGTATCAAGCGCAAGTTCGATCATGCATGGAGTACTGTTCTCATCTCTGGGACGGATCCGCCAAATACCAGCTTGATGCACTAGAGTCGATCGAAAAGCGGGCCAAAAGGCTCATCGGCGATGAGGCACTGGTTAAGTCAAAGCTCCAGAGCCTTGAACATCGTCGCCGAGTTGCCAGCTTGTCGGTCTTTTATCGGTTGCATTTTGGGGAGTGTGCGATGGAATTGCATGATCTAATTCCACCAAGCCCGTTTCATCATCGGACTACAAGACGTACGGCGATGCGCCATCGCTACATGGTAGACATACCACCCATACGCACTAAACGTTTTGGAAATACTTTCATTATGCGTACAGCTAATGAGTGGAATTCCCTGCCGGAGTCTGTGTTTCCCGATAGCTACAATCTAGGAGTCTTTAAGTCAAGAGTGAATAGGTTACTTCTAGGCAAGCGTGCTTCACCGTCGACCACATCATCGCTTACCATCAGGTGAGATAGTGGTCAAGCGCGAGCCTATAATATATAAAAAAAAAAAAAAAAAAAAATTAAGACTGACGCGTCTTGGCAAGGTGTAGCGCATAACAGATGAAGGGCCCGATGGAACGTTTATTTCATGACTCATTAGAATGGCAAATTGAAGTTGGTCAACTGCTTTATCAATACTATTTATAGAATTATAAGTAGTAGATGTTAATGAGATATTTTTATCCAAGTAAGACCTGTACTCAACCCAATTTGCTTCAGAATATCTATATTGTTTAAAACTATGTCGGGTAAAGTCACCACCCACTGAAAAAAACACTGGAAGGTGATTGGATGATAATGCTGACAAAGTGCGAAGTTCAGACACAGACGTGACATTTTGGCTGAGAAGTAAATCCGGTGTAGAAGGAGTATGTGCGTGATTGTAATGTACCAATTTTGGAGATGAAGGTCCATACATTTGATAATCATGGAGTACCATATGATCAAACAGTACCGTACCGCGGGAGTTGTTTTGATCACATCGCCAGTACTCATGTTTGGCGTTTAGGTCACCCATGATTAACACTTTTGTTCCTAAATCGAATAATATATCCAAATCAATGGAAGCCAAAGGAAGATTTGGTGAATTATAAGCGGACACGATAGTTATATTGCTCTCAGGTGACGTTAAGCGGATTCCTACACATTCAAGGTTATACATGGGAGGAATAAATGTTGACGTATTAGGAATATCATTCTTTACTAAGATAGCGACCCCCTGACCAGTACCATTCGATCCCTTATCACTTCGGTAACAAATGTATCCAGGCGTATCTAACGTACAGTTTTCACTCAGTCTTGTTTCACATATTGAGATAATGTCGACACAATATTTGCTGGTTAAATTTAATAATTCAGAAAGTTTAGAACTCTAGGTGGCATTGGTTGTTCCGTTATCTGAGCGGTTGACAACTTTTCTTTCGAAAATATTGAATTTGAAAATGAATAATGATCCACAAGAATTCACAACAAAATATGGGACCACCATTGACGTGGTATTTTCCAGATATTTTGAAGATAAAGTCGAGCCATCTATCGATGAATAGCAGAACTTTTAATGACTTTTTGAAATATCATGCTTGTCTCTTTAGTTCAGCAACTCGCCTCTAGGTGGCAATGGTTGTTTCGTTATCAGAGCGGTTGACTACTTTTCTTTCGAAATATTGAATTTGAAAATGAATAATGATCCACAAGAATCCACAACAAAATATGGGACCACCATTGACGCGGTATTTTCCAGACATTTAGAAGATATCAAGTCTCAAACTTATAATTCTTATTTCAGTTACCATAAACCTATAGTTTCAATGATAAATATTCCTGAATAACCTTCATGTATTGTAAGATAATTAAAATATTTTGAACAATATTAACTTCTCATTTATCTAATAAAAGAAAAAAAATGTTTTTTTATCGGTCACCACGCTCAAAAAGTGTAACTTGAATTAATATAACAGAAAAAAAACAAAGGAAAAAAATACTGCATAAATAAAATAAATAAATAAGTCATTATAATTGCATAAGTTGATATAAAAATGCTATGCAATAGCTTTACCGCGGCAGTCCCCGAGTGCCACACGTCTATTTTTTTTTATATCATCGATCTATAAAAATACTAGATTAAGAATCAGGAACGAAAATAAGTCGCTCAAATGGCCACACACACTTACCTACCTATCTTTTTATATTATAAAAATCAATTGCTGTTCGTTGGTCTCGCTAAAACTCAAAAACGGCTGGATCGATTTGAATAATGATTTTTTTGTTTTGTTCGCTCGAATAGAGACAGTTAAAAAAAATAGATTCGTGGGTAGGTAGGTAGGTAGGCTAGTTAGGTAGGGTAGGGTTTGCATGAAAACTTGAAAATTATAAGTCAGTTATATATAAGTACAAAAATATTTATTAAAAAATGAAACTTAAAATTTCAGCAATTAGGTTAAAAACACTATGTAGGAAATTTCGGGGTTACTTTATTTCGTTTTCTATGGTGTCAAATATTTTTGACTGATTTAAAAAAGTAGTCGGACCAAAATAACACAATAGTATTTTTTTAAATAATTAAAAAAAAATAGCTTTACAAACTACTCCATGCATTCTCTGTTCCAGAACAGTCAATGTTTGTTACAATAGTTGGCGCGTTAGCTTTGTCGACGCAAACGTTGGTCAAACAATCATAATATTTGGTAATTGATTCATATTTTCTATTTAATTCGGTTTTTACTATAAGAAAACACTTAATGATATAAACTTACCGAAAAAAAGATATTCCTTCCAAAATCAAGGTGTTACGGTGGTTATTTTCACAGTTTTTGAACGCACATAGCGGCATTTTTAACGTATTAATGTTGGCTATGATTGGACCATACTAATTTTGAAATAGGGCCACAAACGTATTTGTGGCCCAATTTTTCGGCCCGTTTTTTAAGCGCTGACCGGGAATCTAGGTGTATTCTTGATCGAAGAGTATAATAGTAAGTGTGGTTGTCATCCTGTCACATAAAACCACCTTAAAAGAAACAGAAAGATTTTCTAGTTCTCTTTCTACCATCTGATTCTATCCTTAATAGTGCCCAATTTACTGATGGTATACCAAATGATATACCTACCTAAGAACATTTGGGGTACCTATAAAAAGGAGGATAGGGTAAGGGATATTTTTCAGTTTCCCGTAGAGTATAAAGGTAATATGTAGTAGTAGTAAGCTGAAAATTCAATTCGCGGAAGAGCGTGAACAATTCTATCCATCATCGGCTTGCTGCAGCATGTTATTTAAGCGCAGCCTATCGCCTAACTTCGGCATCGCAACTTCGCCGATCCGCGGTGAGTGGTTCAACTTCCATGTACCTATTATTCAAATTGTTCAATGATCGCGGGCTCGGCGACTAAGCCGCTCGTTACCCGGCGGGCGGCGTGAGGCGTGTGGCGTGAGCTGCGACGCACTCAGCTAATGGCTCCATTTACTGGGATTGTCTGCAAGCCTCTAAGGCGGTCGCTAACTATACTGATTGGCACTCACTTACATAGGACTGACTTGAAAACTGCCGCCGATCTACGATAACTTTCGCATTGATGTTAGCAATTTTCGCTCGCGATTAAACAAAGCAGTAGTTCGTTATTGGTAATTGAATGATGCATCCTACACTGCATTTTACAAAGCAATGAATGTGTTCGTCCTAACATAGGATACTACAACATATTGAACCTGCATGTCTCTTTCGGCGCACGCGCGCTCTAAACGTTTCCTAGTTAATGGGTTTGTCAGCGGAACTTTTACAATTTTCGGATACCGTTTCAAAACCCCACATTTAATAGCGGTTCGAGTGTCAAGTGTTACTCGAACAGAGCCGGGTGATATATGTCCACACATGACTTCGAACACTCTTATCACCGCGGACCATTGTTGCGTCGAACTACTCAAAGTAGGGTCGAGTTCGGAAATCTGAAATGTGTTTATTTTAATCTCACGGGAAATCGTAGGCCGCAGCAACCTTTCCATATTAACAAAACTTTAATATAACCGGTGCGTCCCAGAGGGGATGCCGCGCTGTAGCGAGGCTAAATTTTTGAGGCTAGTAAATTTTCTTTAAGTCCGTCTCGTGGCAGACAGCCAACACTACCATGTGCTCCTAAACTCTCATTTTATTTCCGTAGTGGCAACTTTGTTAAAAACACATAAGCGCGCCGCCCTTATTATTCACGCGGTCTGCAGCTCGCCGTGCCGGTGTTGGCTCGCTCTATTTACAAAACAAACGAAATGTACTCAAGAAATAACTCATCCGAATTTATTCGTACAATACATCTTGTACTAACAACATAGCTCGTTTCAACTGCAGACAAAATGACGGAGCATATTTCAGGCACTATCAATAACGTTCTGTGTATCAGGGTATCGTATCGCTCGCTTGTTTTGCATTTTGTGTTCTTTATTTTGCTTGAGAACAAAAAGCTACGAGAGTAGCTGGGTTCTAGTTACGGAAGAGCGGTCTCTTGACGAATTGCGCGCCGACTGTCGCGGTGTGCGGCGAGCATGCCCGTGTATGCCCGCGCCTGCCCACGTCCGCACCAACCCCGGCTGCCCGCCTGCCTGCTCCGCCGTCTAGACGTCACTCGGACAAGCCTTGTTCGTGCTGAAATGTGAATGCACTGTATTATATACAACAAATCCATAAATAGCGCGACAACTGCATGTGAACAGCAGCATAATTTTGAAAGTGAATTCTGCAAGGCAAAGCGTTTTGACGCTATCAATCGACCAATCACATGTGACAGAAAGTGATTGACCGATTGATGGCGGTCAAATCCTTTGCCTTGTCGAATTCATTTACCAGGTCGCTGGAGCCGCGGATTAGAATTTGATGAATGGAATACGAGCACAGTTATTATGTGACGCTGTTCCCCAGCAGCGCGTGCTGTATGGAGGCGGCTAATGAAACTTACTTTGTACACATATTATAGTGAAGCATCCAAGCTTCACTATATATAATATGTGTAAAAAACCGGCCAAGTGCGAGTCGGACTCGCGCACGAAAGGTTCCGTACTTGGTAAATTGCGGTTTACGATTTATGAGCTATTAAAAAAAAACTACTTACTAGATCTCGTTCAAACTAATTTTCGGTGGTAGTTGACATGGTAATGTACATCATATATTATTTTAGTTTTATCATTCTCTTATTTTAGAAGTTACAGGGGGGGGACACACATTTCACCACTTTGAAAGTAACTCTCGCGCAAACTGTTAAGTTTGGAAAAAATATATATTAGAAACCTCAATATCATTTTTGAAGACCTATCCATACGTATGGGTATTACGTAAAATATACGTAAAATTTTGTTTTAGTTTCAAGTATGGGGACCCCCAAAATTTTTTGTTTTTTTTCTATTTTTGAGTGAAAATCTTAATGCGGTTCACAGAATAGATCTACTCACCAAGTTTCAACAGCATAGTTTTTATAGTTAAAAAGTGGCTGTGACATACGGACGGACAGACAGACAGACATGACGAATCTATAAGGGGTCCGTTTTTTTGCCATTTGGCTACGGAACCCTAAAAGTAAATTTCAGCGTTCTCAGTTACATATCAGCGCAAAAAGAGATTCATCACCATGTTTGCTACATTTTAAAATAAGTATTGTTCAAAAGAATAATTACATTTCCATTTTACAGATCAATAACGGCATTCTTTCCATCGACAATATCCACCATAATGCCAGTATTACTTACCTGCTCAAGACAATCAAACTGATATCTCATTAGCTATGCAGTTCATTGTGACTGACCGACACCGATACATAATGACAGTGTATTTACTGCAATTAACTACACAAGTTAATTACCATAAATTATATGCCAAGCTATGATTGAAGGCAATTGGACAGGATACACCAAATACTCTGGTGGTCCGCCATGTTGACGGAACACGTCCGATGACACAATTTCACATTTACATTTTAACAGTAAATTGTTCTGTTATTGATCATTTCAATGTTTCGTTCACTGAAGGATATACCAGGCCCCTCAGAAAGTATTGCGAAAAAAAGTTTTTATATATGGGAGACTGGCCAGTTATAATGTTTTTCGAAAATATGATTATTTATAAGTAAAAATAAGTAAGTTCCAATTTCAAAATTTCCCTCCACATTTTTTGCGAGTTAATTCAAAGTATTGTGTCTCACTGAAATATGGATCTGCGCCGGGAACATTTTAGAGCTATGATTTTATACGATTTCAAGTGTCGCCTGAAACCGGATGAATCGTACGATAGACTTCAAATGGCATTCATGGATGAAGGCCCTTCCAAGGCAACCGTGTATCGTTGGTATAACGAATTCAAGCGCGGTCGACCAACTTTGGGGGATGACGAAAGAAGCGGTCGCCCTTTGACGGCTGTTACCGAAGAAAACGTGCTAGCATTGAAAAATTTAATCCAAGACAATAGGCGAATTACATATCAGGAGATTCAACACATATTGAAGATTGGATCGGGAAGCGTTCACGAGATTCTACACAGCCATCTTCGCGTGAGGAGGATAGTATCACGCTGGGTGCCGCACAACCTCACCGATGCTCAGAAGCAGGCCCGGGTGGAATGGTGCCGTGATATGCTTAACAAATTTGAAGCAGGCTCGTCTCGGCGTGTTTACGACATCGTTACAGGTGATGAGTCCTGGATTTATCAATACGACCCAGAAACCAAGCGCCAGTCGACTGTTTGGGTGTTTCAAAATGAGCCAACGCCTACCAAAGTGAAGCGATCTAGAAGCGGGGGTAAGATTTTGATCGCTAGCTTTTTTAATTTGACTGGCCACTTGGTATCAATTCCCTTACGGGATCAAAGAAGCATTAATGCCGAATGGTATACTACCAAATGTTTGCCAGAAGTTTTCTCTGTTATAAGCAACAAGCGACCAAACACAGGGCTCCGCGGGCTACTGCTCCACCACGACAATGCACCTGCGCACACCGCACTCAAAACGAGGGACTTCCTGGACAGCACGCCAGTCAAACTCCTGGGTCACCCTCCTTACAGCCCTGATCTAGCACCGTGTGACTTCTTTTTATTCCCAAAAATAAAAAATCAGCTCAAAGGGATACAATTTTCGTCGCCGGAAGATGCGCTGGCTGCGTTCGAGCAGGCTGTAAACGAGGTGTCTGCGGCGAAAACTTTCTGAGTGTCCCACGGGACACTCAGAAAGTTTTGCGAAACTAAAAAAAATTGTTCTATACGTACATATATTTTTATTAAATCTTTTCAAAGTACTTTCCACCAGCCTCTATACAAAGATTCATGCGCCTAAACCAGTTTTTAAAACACTTTTTCCAGTCCGCCGCAGACACCTCGTTTACAGCCTGCTCGAACGCAGCCAGCGCATCTTCCGGCGACGAAAATTGTATCCCTTTGAGCTGATTTTTTATTTTTGGGAATAAAAAGAAGTCACACGGTGCTAGATCAGGGCTGTAAGGAGGGTGACCCAGGAGTTTGACTGGCGTGCTGTCCAGGAAGTCCCTCGTTTTGAGTGCGGTGTGCGCAGGTGCATTGTCGTGGTGGAGCAGTAGCCCGCGGAGCCCTGTGTTTGGTCGCTTGTTGCTTATAACAGAGAAAACTTCTGGCAAACATTTGGTAGTATACCATTCGGCATTAATGCTTCTTTGATCCCGTAAGGGAATTGATACCAAGTGGCCAGTCAAATTAAAAAAGCTAGCGATCAAAATCTTACCCCCGCTTCTAGATCGCTTCACTTTGGTAGGCGTTGGCTCATTTTGAAACACCCAAACAGTCGACTGGCGCTTGGTTTCTGGGTCGTATTGATAAATCCAGGACTCATCACCTGTAACGATGTCGTAAACACGCCGAGACGAGCCTGCTTCAAATTTGTTAAGCATATCACGGCACCATTCCACCCGGGCCTGCTTCTGAGCATCGGTGTGGTTGTGCGGCACCCAGCGTGATACTATCCTCCTCACGCGAAGATGGCTGTGTAGAATCTCGTGAACGCTTCCCGATCCAATCTTCAATATGTGTTGAATCTCCTGATATGTAATTCGCCTATTGTCTTGGATTAAATTTTTCACTGCTAGCACGTTTTCTTCGGTAACAGCCGTCAAAGGGCGACCGCTTCTTTCGTCATCCCCCAAAGTTGGTCGACCGCGCTTGAATTCGTTATACCAACGATACACGGTTGCCTTGGAAGGGCCTTCATCCATGAATGCCATTTGAAGTCTATCGTACGATTCATCCGGTTTCAGGCGACACTTGAAATCGTATAAAATCATAGCTCTAAAATGTTCCCGGCGCAGATCCATATTTCAGTGAGACACAATACTTTGAATTAACTCGCAAAAAATGTGGAGGGAAATTTTGAAATTGGAACTTACTTATTTTTACTTATAAATAATCATATTTTCGAAAAACATTATAACTGGCCAGTCTCCCATATATAAAAACTTTTTTTCGCAATACTTTCTGTGGGGCCTGGTATTTACTGAAGAATTAGTGTAACGAAAATCTAAGTAGGTACCAAGTTAATATTTTTACGTTTCTGTTCTACAAACTTTTTAGTGTTTGTAAATATATAATATAGACGTTAGTGTTCAATATTATTAAGGGATATTGTCAATCTGCCTAGCCTTTAACCCAGTAACTGGGTAACACGGTACCCCTTGGCAAGACTGGTGTCAGATCTCAAGCTTCTGTCTAACCGTAACAATGTCAAAGATCTTCAAATGACAGCCGGGACCAACGGCTTAATGTGCTTTCCAAGGCACGGAGGAGACACGGTATGTTGAAATGGTCACCCATCCACGGACCGACCTCGTCAAGCGTTGCTTAACCTTGATGATCGAACAGTGCGGCTGTTATTATTTAGCGACGAGCTCTCCTATTAAGGGATATGTAAATAAGGGGAATTACCAAAAAATTTATGTGTATGTGTATCATATTTAGTGGTATCTAATGAAGTTTTTTGTTAACCAAAGTCAAAGTTTCGCGCCAATCGTGTTTGTTTACTTTTTATTTTACACCGATATCACCTACCTATATGTAAAAACGATTACATTATGACAATTATGTTTCCTAATGTATCTGGTAAACAACATTATCTAACACCGGTCCACTCTCACGTATTATTTATTACGACTACTTTATTTAAGCTCAAAACTTCCAATTCGTCCATCAGGTGGGTATATTATCGACATTAGCCTTTATAAATCCTTTATCACACATCACTAAATAAAATTTGTTGTTTATTAATATTTTTGCACTAATTTTCGGATATTTTAAGTCAATCTACGTGAAGATGACACTATAGTATCATGATTTCCTTGAACGTTATGACGTCACCAACATGGCGACCAATTGTGGCCCGTTTGTAGTCACGTGGTTCTTTTCAAAATTTTATCGATTTTCAATTGCTTATAATAAATTGAAAAAAAATATTTAAGAGTTTTTTGAAACGACAATATAATTTAAGATAAGTAAAGTTTCGAAACAAATTAAAAAAATCGTATTTTTTTTTAAATTCAACAACCCAATTGTATGCTCTTTCCCTGTTCATTGAAGTGAGAAAATGTACATTCGCCCACCGATCTTAACCGACCTTTATGCGTGGTTTCTGCAAGCAGAAAGAAGGAAACAAATACTGTTTAAAAAGAAAATAAACATCAATACAAAACAGATATTCGATTATGATATTTAAGGATGTAAGGGTTGGACACATCGCCACAGATCCTTTAGTAGCATTCGGAAAAGGCTAGGAGCTCGTGGCTAAATAATAACTGTCGCACGGGTCGGTCGTCAAGGTTAAGTAACGTTTGCCGAGGATGGTCAGTGAATGGGTGACCGTCGTTACATGGCGAGTTTCCTACGAGCCACGGAAAGCACGTTAAGCCGGGTTAAAAGGGGTGTCGTGTATCTGAGCTCCACAACCCAGTAACTGGATATACTGGGTTGTGGAGCTCAGATAGGCAGTCCATGTAAAACACTGGTACAAAGCTAAATCCGGTAATACTGGAATCCAAACCCATCAGAGTTGGGATAACACAAATGACCTGAAAGAAAGAACTTTCCGAGAGTTGTTTTTGTGGAGATTTTGAGTTTTGTCGGGAGTCTGGAGATTCTTTAAAATGTCGAGAGAATCCAGACAATTCCCGACCATCTGGCAACCCTATTCACACGCCAAATGTTTGTATGACACATGCCAGATTAACTATTTTAGTGATCTTTATTTTCGTTACTATAGTTACGGTTGCATTCATAGGCAAAATAACAGAGAACGGTCTGTCAGATACTAGACGCCATACCAGTTTCAAAAAAGAACTAGCGCCGTCGAGAGCAGGTAATGTTTTTCTAAAAATCATCGGCAGAATCCATTTATACATCATAAACCAGATATTTTGTTAGTTAAATAACAACAGTGAAATATGTTGCATTCGCAAGTCTTGGAACACACGTGCGAGTGCGACACAGTTACATCGTGTCGATTCCCAGTGGGGGTGGCAGAGGCTACACTACCCCACGATTCACGTGTTACGACCCTAACAAAAGGTACTCTCTTTTGACACTTCCACATTCATGGATCTTGCCATACATGTGCGTCGAGTACTTACTCGAACCTGACCTTTCTGAAGGACATCACTTTTAAGGTCAGGTTATTGTTATCTATTCAGAGTACTATCCTACCTCGATTGTAGCATATTATTATTAACTCCGAGTAGCTATCAAATTGAACAAGCCTGTAAAAGAACAATTTCTAACTAGCCTTTCAAAAACTTTTTATCAAATACTTAGGATGTTACAGCAACTTGTAAAAGAACAGGAATTTGGATGCAATTTTCTTTCAAAAAATTATTGATAATTCGAAGTTTCTTTGAACAAGTCAAAGGTTATTTTATGGCAAATTGCATGAACGTTGTGGAAGAAATCTGTAAGTACATACAATTATCACACAGCTTACAATTATCACACAGAATGTGTATAAATTACACGTCGTTATAGCTCTAGAAGTCAAAGCAATCGGAAACATGAAACCAGCATGCATTTCTCAGCAGGTGTCCCCGTCCTAAAGGGACGGGTTGTGCTCTGACGTCACGTCGCGCCGGGGGGCTTCGGTATATTTAGTACACACTACGCCCTCGTGGCACTGAGGCCTGAAATAGTCGGAGCTTTATATAACACGGACAAGTCACACAATTTCTAGCTTCCCACAAAGGTCAAACGTTTGACAGCTTTAATATAAGACACGAATCAGAATTCATCGTCAGCGTCTTAACAAAACGTACAAATTGTCTTAGTTTTTCAGAATTATTATCGTAAATGTAAAAGGTGGAGCTAGTTTTGAGTAATGTTATCTTGCATACTTAGGATGATTGCCTAAAGAGTACGAATTAAATTATTAATAACTGATGCCAATAACTCTGTCGAAAGGCAAACCTGAGTATCTAACTTACGCACGGAAACAAAGGTTTTAACCCTACTGCCAAAGAGAAGTAATTGTTTTATCAGTCTATGTATGTATGTTTCTTCGTATGTAGCGTTCTACATTGAATTTGGAAAATATAATATTGCGCGCCACATTGGGCCCAATATGTATAAAATACAGGGTTTTAATAGGTGATTTCAAAAGTATATAACACTTGAATGTTTAAATGTACCTAATTCAAAAAAATAAAACTAAAAAGTTATAATAATAGGATACATCTGCTTTGGACAGCCAGCTTGCAAATATGTACCTTCCGACAGCGGAGCATGATTTTCTTCTTATTTACGTCTTTTTAGTTAGCTTCTTAAGCAGTCGGGATTTTTGATTTTTGAATCATCTTTTTTTATTATTTCATAGGTCCTTGATAACAGTGATATGAATGAGCAATCAAACAAAAATTTTACATATTGCCTGTGCTTTAGCTTTTACATTACCAGGCATTTAGAGCTCAGGACAATTATTTACAGATTCGTACAATATATGGAGCACGCCAGGGCTCTTTACAAGTTTTATTACTCCGCACCGCAATCCGCAAGGCAACAACCGGATCCCAGATGGGCAACACTTATGTAGAACACTATGTAGACACACTTTGTATGTAGAGAGGTAAACTGACCTTTAGAATAGGCACCATTTCGAGTATGTCTGCAATGGAAATGTCTTGATTTTTTCTAGAATTTGGAGTATCAAGCTCTACTGTTCGGCATGAGGTCCTTGTTACGATACCGGGTCGAGCAGACTGCGAAGGAAGAGGTGGAACGCGTGAGGGAGACACAACAGAGACGCCCTAACGCCCCTAGCCGACGCAGGAGACGCCCGCGCGTTGACGCGTCGGGACTCGCAAGCTGATTCCCGGCCACCGTAGGCGTGGGCTTGCGGACGGCGAGTAATGGCTAGCTCGCCACCCGATAAGGACCAGGCCTGAGTTGACGGCGCGTTGTGTTCCACGCGCGCCTCAAATAGATAACAGCAAAAACTGACGGAGTCCGCTAGGGCCGATGCCTGTCCGTTTTTAATTGTTATTAGTTAATTCCGTCGGCTATCGGTAAGTACATTAATTTTTTTAGACTTGAGGGTACATCGAAATAATTTATCGTCTGTTAGTCTTTCGCTTTTTACGTTCTAATACGTTTATTCGTTTGATTTGTAACTTTGTTTTTAAGTAACTATGTTGTCTATTAATGATGACCCGCCTGATCGTGGTGGAGAAACATTATTTCGACGTAATAATAAACAAAGGTCGCCGTCGACCTCCGCTAATGCCAAGCGTCTATTTTGTGAAATGTCTCCTTCTTACATTTCACCCGAAGATAGATTAAAACGACTGCCAACATCGGAGTCAACTGAAAGGTCTTCGCCGATATTAAATGTCAGTAATGCGAGCAATGACGATTATTGTGATTTGGTTTCTCAGGCGTCCGCATACCTGTCTAAAATTAACGACCTTGTTAATGACCAAGGGTCCCGCATTAATGTTGCGAATAAATCCGCTATTATGGACATGACTCAACGCGTAACGGCTATTGTTTCCTGGCTAGCCATAAAATCATCCGCCAACGAAACTAAATTAGCCAATACGGAACGCGAATTAGACAAAATTAAACTTAATACCGGTGTCAATATTGCCAAGTCTGATGTCAGTAATATTACATATGCTGATAAATTAAAACTTCGTTTGCCCAAAATTGCACCCGTGGTCGACTCTCGCGCCAAACTTCCGTGTCTTGTGGCTTACCCCACGGATGAGCGATCAAATGATTACGCCACTTCTTCGGCAACTAAAGAAGCGCTTATGAAAGCGATAAAACCCAGTGATGGCTTTCAAATTGTAGGAGTTAAAAAAGCTGCAAAGTCTGGCGTCGTGTTACGTGTCGCTAACGATTTTCAGATCAAAAAATTGCAATCGGTCGATGCCATTAGGTCCGCTGGCTTGCGGCTTGAGAAGCCAAAAGGCCGTAGGCCTCGCATTTTAGTTAAGGACGTCCCATCCTCAATGGAAGATACTGCCTTTTTGCATGCATTATTCTGTCAAAACATTAAAGACGAGATGCCATTAAATGAAGACGACTTTATAAAATCTACCAAAATTATACGTCGGCGTTCGCTAGACAACGGCCGGAAATGGATAGGCATTGAATTGGAGTCCTCGGTCCGGAAACATTTGGTTTCAACTAAAGACAAATTATTTATTGATTGGGCGACTTGCCGTTTCATTGATGATGTCGACGTGGTTCGTTGTGTCCATTGTCAACAGTTCGGTCATGTTAAGAAACACTGCACTAATAAATCACCTACCTGCGCTAATTGTTCTGAGGCACATGAAACCAAAGACTGCCCGCACAAGGACAATTTAAATTATACACCGTCGTGCATAGCGTGTAAACGTTCTAAGAGACCTTATAACCATCGTTGTGGTTCTGCCGAGTGTACTACTTATAAACTTAGGCTCGAACAACTTATCCTCAACACCAACTACTAAAATAATGGATAGATTAACCATAGGCCAATTAAATCTCCACAACGATAGGGTGGCGACTTCTGAACTAGACAAACTTACGATTATAACTTAGATATAGTGCTTGTTCAAGAACAATACCGAAACGCGCGGTTACGTCACAAAGTAGTACAGTTGGATGGCAAAGCACGAGCCGGTATTTACGTGGCGCGTTCTTCTAACTTTACAGTAACGTCTTTGCGTAACCTTATGACACCCCATTGTGCCGTTGCGGAGGTCTCATCATCTTCTTTTAAAGTTTACGTTGTGAGCTGTTACTTTCAATATTCAGACCCTGTTGCTCCTCATATACATAACCTCCGTCATGTCTTGCAGTCGCTCGCGGGCTGCAAAGTTATTGTTGGCGCTGATGTTAACGCGTCCTCGACTCTTTGGTATGGCAAAGTTCGGTCTACGGATTATGAACGACGCTGCGCTGTTGAAGATTTCATTGCTGAAATGAATCTGTCTATTCATAATACCCCTGACGCACCACCAACTTTTTGCAGCCAAATGGGCGAATCTTGTATTGACGTCACACTTTCTAGTGCAGACGTACGCTTGGATAGGTGGCGTCTTGTAGTGATCATCGCTTGATCGTGTACGAATTTGTTCCGGTTTTTACTCAGGGTACGTCACATGTCATTGGTAACTTCAGGTATAAATGTAAGGGTGCTAATTGGGAATTCTTTAGCTCGCTTCTTGCGTGTCACGCCAAAGACTTCACTCGTGATGGGCTGTCAGCTGAAGAAAGTGCTGAAATTATGTCAGACACTTTCACTTACTGTGCTGACATTGCCATTGGTCGTGGATCTGTGACCAATATACGTAGATGTGATTGGTGGTGTGACTACCTAACTGAACAGCGTAAAAGTTATCGCCGAGCGCGTAAACATCTTAACAAGCTTAAAAAACGTAAGGTCACCGGTGACCCTCTTTCCATTGCGTTAAATACGTTTAGAGTTGCCAGGTCCCGCTACAGAGCATCGGTGGAAAAATCTAAGGGTAATTTATTGCGTAAAATAGTAGAAAAATTAGATAATGAGGGTCCGTGGTCTCCTTTATATCATGAGTTTAAAGCCAATCGATCAGTCGACCTCGCGTATGTTCAGAACATTAAAGTAAATAATAAACACACCACCAGTATTGAGGAAACAACTGAAGTTTTGCTGAATACTCTTATACCTGATGACTTGCTTGCTAGTGACAACGACTACCATCAACAAATCAGAGCGTGGACAGCTGTACCACCTAAATCACCAGCGTCAGACCTTCCATCCACTGACGAATTTATTAACGTTGTCAAGAGGTTACCACTCAACAAGTCATCGGGTGAAGATAAAATATCTAATCGGATGATTATAGAAGCGTGTAAAACAGCCGGTGATGCGATTTTAACCGTTTACAACCGTTGTATTGCGGAGGGCGTATTTCCTCGTATATGGCGACGCGGATTTATACGAATTATCCCGAAAAGTGGCGACAAACCCCCGGACGACCCTAAGTCGTACCGGCCCATAACATTACTTCCATCTTTGGGAAAACTCCTGGAGCGCCTTATCGTTCCACGTTTGCTACCGGACGGACCAAAATTTCATAACAATCAATTCGGTTTCACTACTGGAAAATCTACCGTAGACGCGGCCCTTACTGTTAGGAAAATAGTTAATACATCTGAACATAAGTACGTAATTGGGATTTTTCTAGATATTTCTGGGGCTTTTGATAACGCATGGTGGCCAATGCTATTACTTAAAATAAAAACTCGGGGCTGCTACAGAAATATATATAATCTAGTTTACTCTTACTTTTTAAATGGTTCCGCGAAACTCAAACTCGGTCATCATTCCATGTCGAAGTCTCTCACCACGGGATGTCCTAAGGGTTCGGTTATTGGTCCACCTTTATGGAATTTAGGCTTTGATGATTTCCTCGCGATTCCGCTTCCTAGCGGCTGTTCATTAACCGGTTACGCGGACGACGGTCTTCTGCTCATTCAATCAAGTACTCGAGCTGGACTCGAGAACTTGGCTGACACTTGCCTACGATTAATATCTCAGTGGGGCGATCGAAACCGCCTGACCTTTGCTCCGCACAAAACTTATCAACTCATTTTGAAGGGTAATCTTAAATCGTGTCCTACTATTAAATTTAATGACGTTCCCGTAAAAAGGAAGCAGTCCGTGCGCTATCTCGATCTAGTGTTAGAGAGGAATTTTGCATTTATAGATCATATTAAAATAGTCGGTGAAAAAGCAAAAAAAAATTTCTATGCCTTAACGAGAATATCTAAATCTACGTGGGGTCTGTCTTTTTTAACTTTAAAAACTATTTATGGGGCTACTTACTTGGGTTGTATGTGCTATGGGGCGCCTGTTTGGGCTGATAGGGCCACCATAGGGGCGGTACGACGTAAATTACTTCAAAGTCAGCGTTTGGCTTTGATATTCTTATGCAAAGCATACAGGACGGTTAGTACTGAGGCCTTACCGATACTTGCTGGTGTACTTCCGGTCGACCTTGAAGTGCAGCGACGTGCTGCAATGTACTATTCCGCACGAGAGACCGCGGACGCGAACTTTTTAACGCGGAGTGACCGTGAGAAAATCTCTAGATTATTTAAACCACCTATTGACGTCTGGGAGGAACTTTTATCCGAATGGCAATGTAGGTGGGATAATTCTATCAAGGGCCGACACCTCCACCAATTCTTTCCATCCGTTCGCGTGCGGCTGGCCAGCACGTGGCTGGAAGTGGATCACTGTGTTGCCCAATTTCTCACGGGACATGGTAACTTTAAAAGTAAATTATTTTCTTTCAAGCTCGTTGCCTCGCCTTTATGTCAGTGTTCTACATCTGACTGCGAATATCTACAATCTGCACATCATATCTTATGGGAGTGTATTCTTTGGCAGAATGAACGTAATATTATGTTGAATAATGTACAGGCTGCATCAGGAGTTGTTTACTATACGGACCTTGTGGAAACTAGAACAAATTTCCGTGCGTTCAAGCGTTTTTGCCATACCTATTATTGGAACCAAATATAACAGCTCACAATGTTAGGACCCATTAATATGTATTAAGGCAATTTTTTTTTTTTTTTTTATCTGTGGTGCTAGGCAACTGGGCTTATCCCAGTTGTATATGACCCTTGTGCCTATTGGCCTTGTTTGTTCTGTCTCCTGCTTGATATGGAGGGAAGTGGAAATTTACATTTTTCCTACTCCTCCGTTATTCTTTTCTGATTAATTTCGTTGCGGGATCCAAGACAGGTAAATTCATTCTCCGGGAATTCGTCGAGCTTCATTGCCTCGGCGCTTTTCTGGTGGTCGCCACTGTTGATTCTGGCTTTCAGGAGTTGCAGTGGTTTGGGAATAGTGCGGTGGGATTGTCCCAATACAAAAAATGACACGTCCTCCCGCTTCACCCAGAGCGTGAGAAGTTATTGGATGACTTGAAACCAAAAAAAAACAAAATGTTAGAGCAGATTTTTATTGGGGTTTCAGTAGCAGCTCAGTGTCCACATATGTTGCCGGTTGATGGGCATTGTCTCTCTTCTATTCCATGGGAACATAACTAGCAAAAAGTGATAGAACTAGTTAAAGGTACTCTGCTAAACCCTTTGGGAAAAAACAAGTTACGTTAAAATGACGTGCAGATTTTAAATTTATAATACAACATTAAATTTATAATACAACATTAAATTTATAATACAACATTAAATCATGCCTATATTATGAGGCAGGCAGGTACGTATTTACCTTAGTACAGTACAATTTATCTACCCACAGAAACGCATTAGAAATAGCACAACTGTAGAACAATAGCAGCGGGCGGAATGAACCATACACATGATTCGCCTTTCCATCCTCATAGCTACGTCCAATACCTCGAATTGGCAGTAAATAACTAAAAGCAAATGTAAATGCGAATTCTATTAAATATAGATCTCGGTAACGGATCAAAAATTCACAAACAATGTTGCACAAACCGATACAATTTTCCGTTCAACAAAATATTCAATATCTGTGGTACAAGTTACGGTCGTACGGTAGCGATGCTGTGATGCTGCTCCACATATTTTCTCCAGCATCTGTTCAGTTGCAACCGCAGGTACTTATTACTGCCGTTAAGGGAAATCGATTCACCGTTTTCTCTAGTAACATGAATCGAGTAACAAAATGCAGTTATGATGAAAATATTTGTTATGACAATGCGCTTATATTTACGCTTGATCTTAAACTGTCAGCGCATTGTCTTAAAGTGGTTGCTGTTATTTAAGGTAATAATTAGTGCACTATTTTATGGACGGTGTAGTGTGTTTCATAATACCTAGTAAACACATGTATACCTCGATTGTAGATGTTTACCTGTAATAGGTTCACCCACATTTTACTAGTTGCCTGTGTTTAAGCAGTTATATTATATCTAAGCCGCATGTAATGAAGACTAATGTTTTTGTGCTCAAAAGTTTGCGCTACCGGCGAGTAAGTTCCTTAAATATAGCTGATATACGATGTTTATATGCACACGGAAGCAAAGTTTGAATTAAAATCATTTCTGATGCTGTGGAAGTGCGATTAAAATCGGGTATGCCACAGTTTTCGCAGTATAAAAATTTTCGAAACATAAAACTCTATCCCTCTTACAAATAAACGCAGAATAAAGTTATACCAGGTATAAACCTATGAAAATGTATGGGTATACCTTTGTTATACCAGGCCCCTCAGAAAGTATTGCGAAAAAAAGTTTTTATATATGGGAGACTGGCCAGTTATAATGTTTTTCGAAAATATGATTATTTATAAGTAAAAATAAGTAAGTTCCAATTTCAAAATTTCCCTCCACATTTTTTGCGAGTTAATTCAAAGTATTGTGTCTCACTGAAATATGGATCTGCGCCGGGAACATTTTAGAGCTATGATTTTATACGATTTCAAGTGTCGCCTGAAACCGGATGAATCGTACGATAGACTTCAAATGGCATTCATGGATGAAGGCCCTTCCAAGGCAACCGTGTATCGTTGGTATAACGAATTCAAGCGCGGTCGACCAACTTTGGGGGAT
The DNA here is from genome assembly GCA_949775005.1 of Orthosia gothica. NCBI lineage: Eukaryota > Metazoa > Arthropoda > Insecta > Lepidoptera > Noctuidae > Orthosia > Orthosia gothica. The sequence goes on along the minus strand of OX459048.1, from coordinate 17,591,883 downwards.
GACGAAAGAAGCGGTCGCCCTTTGACGGCTGTTACCGAAGAAAACGTGCTAGCAGTGAAAAATTTAATCCAAGACAATAGGCGAATTACATATCAGGAGATTCAACACATATTGAAGATTGGATCGGGAAGCGTTCACGAGATTCTACACACCCATCTTCGCGAGAGGAGGATAGTATCACGCTGGGTGCCGCACAACCTCACCGATGCTCAGAAGCAGGCCCGGGTGGAATGGTGCCGTGATATGCTTAACAAATTTGAAGCAGGCTCGTCTCGGCGTGTTTACGACATCGTTACAGGTGATGAGTCCTGGATTTATCAATACGACCCAGAAACCAAGCGCCAGTCGACTGTTTGGGTGTTTCAAAATGAGCCAACGCCTACCAAAGTGAAGCGATCTAGAAGCGGGGGTAAGATTTTGATCGCTAGCTTTTTTAATTTGACTGGCCACTTGGTATCAATTCCCTTACGGGATCAAAGAAGCATTAATGCCGAATGGTATACTACCAAATGTTTGCCAGAAGTTTTCTCTGTTATAAGCAACAAGCGACCAAACACAGGGCTCCGCGGGCTACTGCTCCACCACGACAATGCACCTGCGCACACCGCACTCAAAACGAGGGACTTCCTGGACAGCACGCCAGTCAAACTCCTGGGTCACCCTCCTTACAGCCCTGATCTAGCACCGTGTGACTTCTTTTTATTCCCAAAAATAAAAAATCAGCTCAAAGGGATACAATTTTCGTCGCCGGAAGATGCGCTGGCTGCGTTCGAGCAGGCTGTAAACGAGGTGTCTGCGGCGGACTGGAAAAAGTGTTTTGAAAACTGGTTTAGGCGCATGAATCTTTGTATAGAGGCTGGTGGAAAGTACTTTGAAAAGATTTAATAAAAATATATGTACGTATAGAACAATTTTTTTTAGTTTCGCAAAACTTTCTGAGTGTCCCACTACCTGGTATAACTTTATTCCGTGTTTATTAGTAAGAGGGTATCCCTCTTACTTATAAACACGGAATAAAGTTATATCAGGTATAACAAAGGTATAACCATACGTTTTCATAGTTTTATACTTGGTTTATCTTTATTCCGCGTTTATTCACATCATCAGCCTATTAATGTTCCCACTGCTGGTACACAGGCATCCTCTCTGTGAGGAATGTGGAGGTGTGAGGAGGTGTAGGGAATGGGCCGAAATCCACCACGCGGGCCCAGTGCGGGTTGGTGGATGTCACATGTCTTCGAATTTTTGGTTCTAGAACATGCCGGTTTCCTCACGATGTTTTCCTTCACCGTTTTGAGAGCAGTGGTGAAGAAATAATTTACACAAAGTAAAGCGCCTGCCTGGGCTCGAACCCACGACCTACAACTTGTAAGTCGCGGCCGACACCACTGGGCCACCACTGCTCACACTGCGCGTTTATTAGTAAGAGGGTATTAAAGCAGCGGTTGATAAATTCCTATCTAAAAAACTATCTTAATCTGCCATATTTGGAAAATATTCACAGCAATAAAATAATTGTAAATAAACTCGCGGTAAAAGCCAATTAACTATGAAATTTGACATTTTGAAGACCTCAGTCTACACCAGCGCCCAAATATAGATTATGGTCTGCTACCTTCTCAGAAAAATGCTTAAGTTTTTAAATATACTTCTCCTTATCTCACTTTTTAGCCACTTAGCAAATTTGGTAACGAAGCTGACTGCTAAAAATGCAAGAGGCTGAAGAGACGCACCGGGACGTATATCCCTACCATAAATTCGCTTGTGAAAGATCTTTTCATTCACCCCACATCATCTCTCGAGGAAGTGGTCCCTTCCTGGGACCCGACAATTGACGTACCTACGTTGTATTGTAAACCATGTTTGGTTTATCCTATTAATATTATAAATGACTGTGTCTGGATGTTTGTTAAACCATCACGCCTCAACCTCTTTACGCATTTTAATGAAATAATTTTTATGGCATAAGAGTAGACCATTTCCTGGATTAGGAAAGACAACTTGCAACTTTCAAACAGGTAAAGCCAGTGGCAGAAGCTATATAAAAATAAGCATTTTTTTTTTTAAAATATGCATGTATATATTGAGAAAATTATATATTTGAGCGGCGAAGCGTGTCAGGAAATCACTCGGACTGACCAGCACCATGCAACACCTCACACTGTTCAATATGCATACTGTATTGTTCATATTAATATGCATATAAAGGTGTCGGAAACTTAGGCTGGTTTTCCAACAAAGATGCGCTATGCAGTTATGCTGCGAGGATATGAAAGCTAAGTTACGACATTGAATGACCTTTTCCACTAATGCTTGGCTGTGATGCGGAGCGAGTAAGATGTGCGCTGAGAATGCGTCGCCGCGAGGTAGTTATGCGAGGGAAATGCGCAGCTCGAGCTATGCGATGCATCGACAGTACGAAAGGCACGAGGAGTGGCTGCGGCGAGAGAGGCAAATAGCTAACCAACTACATAACTAACTAGCTAAAAAACATAGCATAGTTGAACCCGTTTCTACCAGTGCTAAGTTATGTGTACCAATGAATGTTATTGGTGGATGGATATCAATAACATGATGTTTCTATATAGCAAAGTAGCTTATCACATCTTTGATGGAAAAGCAGCCTCTCGTAATTATTATGTCTCGATCTCGTGTCTAGTGTTTTACCATTTCTTCTTACCTTTAGCGTTAAAGGATGAATTTATTTTATGAAAAAGAAACTCTCCAAATACTATATTGTATTCAACATAGAGATAAAATAATAATTTAGTTTAACGTAAGCAAATGAAAAAGAAATATCTTAATTTAACATCCAGAGTACACCGGCGGGTGTGTATGAATAGATGTATGAACGTGTGTGAAGCAAAAGAAGTATGTAAGGATCGTAGCAGGTGGCGTTCTGTAGTTTCTGCCTACCCCCATGGGAAAAAGGCGTGAGTTTATGTATGTATGTATGTAGTACACTGCAATACTTACTAGGTACATTCGGTACTAGCAGTTCCATCCTGGCAGGTACCTCTACCTAGGTAAAGGTATCTACATATTTACAAACATTGTTTACAACATGTTTGAAAGCATAAAAATTAAGTTATAATTGTTACGAATGACCCAAACCACCTTAATGTAATATACGACCCGACGGCCGACCCTTTGTAAATCCGTTAACATTTTTCCGCAAAAAAAATTCTTTGTATAAAACCGATTCGAGGTCGCTGTTTGAAATTATGAAATTAAATACCTACAGGTAGAACGTTCCGTTACACTTGATATAAAATGAGGTAAATATTAGGCCCTTTGTGGTTTTAATTATTGTAAACAGTATTACAGAGATAAATGTTTAATAAGGTAGATTAATTTGCTTGTAGCTGTAAAATTGTGATTTAATGAGGTATTTAATTTATGGATTAAGCGTAAGAAGAGTGTAGGTAATACAGCCCGATATGTAAAGTAAAGCATTATTTCACCAATGAAAATATTGTTTTATCACATCTTTTTAAAAAGGGCTAGTTTATTCTTCGTAAACAGGAACTAAACCAGCTCATTTTTTTTTTGTAACCTGTAGGCTCGCGCTTGACCACTATCTCACCTGATGGTAAGCGATGATGTGGTCGACGGTGAAACACGCTTGCCTAGAAATAACCTATTCACTCTTGACTTAAAGACCCCTAGATTGTAGCCAATCGGGAAACACAGACTCCGGCAGGGAATGCCACTCCTTAGCTGTACGCATAATAAAAGTCCGTTTTGTGCGTATGGGTGGAATGTCTACCATGTATCTATGGCGCATCGCCGTACATCTGGTAGTCCGATGATGAAACGGGCTTGGTGGAATTAGATCGTGAAATTACATCGCTCACTCCCCGAAATAAAACCGATAAAAAACCGACAGGTTGGCAACTCGGCGACGATATTCAAGACTCTGGAGCTTTGACTTGACCAGCGCCTCAGCGCCGATGAGCCTCTTGGCTCGCTTTTCGATCGACTCTAGTGCGTCAAACTAGCATTTGGCAGATCCGTCCCAGAGATGAGAACAGTACTCCATTCATGATCGAACTTGCGCTTGATACAAATTGAGGAGCTATTCTGGCGTGAAGTATCTTCTCACCTTTGCTAGGATCCCCAGCTTTTTGGCAGCCAGCTGAGCCTTTGCCTCAATGTATGGACCAAAATTGAGAGTCAATGTCAATGTAACGCCAAGAAGCTCAAGATGGTCAGTTATTGGCACGGTCACATCTCGGAAAGTTGGAGCCGGGTAAAATTGGCTTTTTTTAGTGGAAAAAGACACGCTTGGGTTTTAGCAGCATTAAACCTGACCAGATTGGCATCGCCCCATTCGGAGACTGCCTGCAAGGACAGGTTCAAGCGCTCCACCATTGCCTCCTGGAGAGACCGGATCTGAGGCCCGGTAGCACGAGCATTGGACAAGTATCTCTCAGCAACAGTGCTGTCGTCTGCATACCCAAAGGTGCCGGGTTTTAGCAGATCGTTAATGTGCAGCAAGAATAAAGTTGCTGAGAGTACCGACGAGCAGCCATCGATAACCACTCGAATGGACCGATATCTCAGGAAGTCTGCAATCCAATCACACAGACCACCGGGCAAACCGAATGAAGGAAGCTTACCAATAAGGCTTTCGTGCCAGACCCTATCAAAAGCCTTCGAGATGTCGAGGGAGACGGCAAGTGCTTCCCCGTGCCTCTCGATGGCCTCACTCTAGATGTGAATGGCATACGATAGAAGATCCCCAGTAGACCGTTTTTGGCGAAAGCCGTATTGGCGGTCACTAAGGATCTCGTTAGTTTCTAGGTATGCCAGGAGCTTCGTGTTAAGTACACGAAGCTCCTGGCACGTCCATACTCTTACAGAGTATGGACGTTACAGAGATGGGTCTGTAGTTGGCCGAGGCATCTCGACGACCCTTCGTGTGCACAGGCTGTACGTTAACTAGCTTCCAAACATTCGGCACTTTTCTAGTCTTATACAAAAGGCGGAATAGGCGTGTCAAGATCGGAGACAGTTCAGGCGCACAGGTTCTGAGAACTATTGCTGGTATTCCGTCCGGGCCGCTAGCCTTGTTCACGTTGAGGTTGCGCAGTACCTTACGGACGTCCTTTGATGGATCCGAATGTCCGACATACTCGTCTCGCATCCATCAGGATAAAAAGGGAGCCGCGCGTCACCAGGATTCAGACGTGAACATTCCGCAAAAAGAGAGGCAAATAAGTTTGCCTTCTCCTCAGCGGAGTGGGCCAGCGACCCGTCGGGTTTCAGTAGTGGTGGTAGTGAGGGACGGCTGAAGTTCGACTCGACTGACTTAGCCAGGGACCAAAACGCTCTACTACCTACTGGGTAAGAAGCAAGTTTGGTCCCTATTCGGCCAATGTGGTCGAACCGAGCCCTTCGTAACACCATCTTGCAGGTCTTGGCAGCCCTGTTGAAGGCCTTCTTCTTCTAACCCACGTCACTCGCTTTGCGCGATCGAGCGTCGACCCATGCCAGGTATGCCTCATGTTTAAGCGCGTCGGCGCGATAGCATTCGGCGCCAAACCATGGCCGGTCAACACTAGACATTGTTACGTCAGAGAACGGAATGTAGTACTCCATTCCCTGTCGCAACACATCCGTCACGAAGTACGCGCACGCCGAAGGATCATCCGAAGAAAAGCAAGTAGGCTGCCAAGGATAGCATGCGAAGAAAGATCGCATGCCATCCCAATCTGCTGACTTGTATCGCCAAACCCGCCGGGTGCCTCTTGGGCTGGGATCGGGCGGGGAGTAGACGGACACAGACTTCACCAGACAATGGTCGGAACTACCCAAAGGTGAAGACGCAGAGTATCGGTCTGGCTCTGATGTCAGCAGAAGGTCCAAGCAATTGGCCGTGTGCGAATCCTAATTGTATGTACAGAAATAAACGTAACGTTCTTGTTCATGAGTTGCACTTACTTATTATCTCATAGAAGGTGATAAAAAGTAGAGTGTTGCTCGCGAGGTGGAGCTCCACCTCGCGAGCAATACTATTTTAAGCTCGACTTACTACGTACGTCACTCGGGTACTACTTTAGAATCCTTCGCTCCACTCTGGATTAAAAAATACACTCTCGCATTTAAAGTAGTTGTTTACTTTCTAGAAAAACAATCTACTATTTAATTAAACCTATCGTTGTGAAATTCTTCCATTCAATACCCACAAAGGTTGCCACTTTTATTACACACTATCTATTTTATGATCACATCTCAGCCCAGAATTTCATCAGATAACATCACTAGAGGTTTTAAACCCACATGAGTTTCGGTTTATTTTCTCTTTGACTTCTTTATTTTCTCTTTCACTATCTTAAACCCTCGAAAATTTATAAAGGTATTACATTCCTTATCTCTATCCTGAAACTGCGAAATTATGTGTTGGTTTCGGACCTATTATTTGGGAATATCCAGGAGAGTGGACATTAAATTAAAAGGCCTGCCGGCATTAAACTCTTGCCAAAACGCTGCATTAACCAAACTATAATGATACATTATTATAAGACTAAATCAACCCATAATAAATCTTTAGAAAAGTCGTTTTTGTACATAGAAAATATTTCCAAACAAAAATAGCCAAGTTGTTAAAGGATAACCAACAGAACCCATTACCAGCATTTTTGGAAGTTTGTCTGTTTCGCTGTGCACGCATCACGTAAACGTAAACCTAAAAAAATAAAAATTGATTTCGTAAAATATACGAGACCAATTTAGGTAACTTTTATACATAAAAATTGTGCGTAACTAAGTTACTAATTCATTAATTAGTTCTTAGTTTTTGTTTCATCCCAATCGGTTCTCTATCAAAAGTTTTATGAATTTAAAGTAGAGTGTTCAAGAAGTAAAACTGTATTAATATTTACAACTTACGCAATTCAGATACTCGGACAGTTGAATTATATATTCGATAGATGGCGTTGTGCATTTGACTTCATTTTCGGAATGGTGATGTTAAGATTCTCCGCAGAAGAATGACCCTAGAAGAAAAATTGGTAAGTAGGTAGGGTAGGGTAGGTAGTTGACGGGGGCGAAGCTGCGGGCACAGGTAGTTCTTTTATAATATAAAATGCAAAAAAAAAAAAAAGAATGAAAATGAATTACATGTTATTTGCATTAATTTCGATGCAGTTTTGTAAGATTTCCAATAACATCAGAGACATAGAGAAGTAATATGAAAGAAAAACCATTGCACCGACCCTAGTAAATTGAGATAGGGGCCAGAGACTGCTGGTTAGACGACATTGTTGCCATCGCGGGTAGATCCAGGATGAGGATACCACAAGAGCAAAGTACAAAAAAAAGAGGCCTTTTGTTTTTTGTACTTAGCAGTGGACAAAATCTGGCTGTGAATTATGATGTTGATGAGTTGCAAGAGAATTATGACTGAAAGAACGTAGTATTGACTGAAATCATTTTCGTTTTAAAGAGAGTTTCGTTGTTAATACTAGGGCATTTCTGGGTCTATTACAACATTCTAAAACTCAGGCTATTTAGGCTGTCGACAGAATGAGCCTTTGTTAGATATCAGCCAATTTTAGGTGTAGGAGAAATGATCCCACTACCTCTGTAAGGGGCTCATTAGCTTAGTGGATCGTCGGCGGGCGAGCGGCTTGCTGAACAAATCGACAACATTTACATCGCGGTCAGCTTACCGGCTCGCAGCTAATGGAGCGGACCTCATATCAAATTGCCGGACGGTACGGCACTGGACGGCTTTCGATAAGCGTAGAGCACGCTCCACATCTCCTTGTATTATGGTTGAAAGTCGTTAAGCACATTATTGTTAAGCTCACGCAAGGTTAACTAGCATTGAGAACTGCTAAAAAGGCAATACACCCAGTCAAAACTACATAACATGATGCTGATGACATTTGGTGATGATGTGATTCCTGGGTTATCCTAAATAACCCGGAGTTAACAGTTAGCTTAGGTTTAATCAGATAAATCATCTTGCGCCACCATGAGTAAGAGGATCAGAAAAATAAAGCAAATGCAAATGACAGAAAAAAATTTAGCAAATGTCAGGTTAAATACATCATACAGTCATAGACATATAAAAAATCTAAATCTATGGGCATAGTAAGCCCGGCATTACTTTCGAATGGTGCAACGCGTATCATGAGTTAAAATGTTTACGACTTAACTCCGAGTTTCAATCTACATTTATTTATTTAACCCGACTTAACGTGCAAGTGGGCCTTAAATGTTATCAAAAAACAACTGCAGCCAGCGGCAGATTTATGAAATTATTTTATTACCTACGTAAAGATGCTAAAGAAAGATATCAAAAGTGCAAATCACAGCATTCACTTCAAACTAGAAATCTTTATGCAGTCGAATGAACGCCTGCAATAATGAAATTATGCAAACTCTAGCAGAATTAGTAACTATTCAATGATCTGAGAAAAATGAAGATGGAAAATATTGAGTAGCTACGAGAATAAACGTCAGCTGCACAAAGCTCCGGCCTCAAGCTATAGTGCTGCTATCTAACAAAACCATATTTTGAGTTATAAACGAAACAACAAAACTGCGAAATAATAAAAATCGATTCTGTTTATCAACTATAAACAACATGTGAGAGTTGCCGGATTCAAAAATAGATCTAAATAGACTGCGATTTTTCGGTTAGGCCTTAGGCACATTGTAAGTACCTATTTCTGATTAATTAAAATTAATCAAAAATAGGTTTGTAAATGGTAATTCGACCGATCAATGTGGCGACGCTTGGGGGAGGCCTATGTCCAGCAGTGGACGTCTTTTGGCTGAAATGATGATGACGAAACAGTAATTCAGGGCTTTTTACCCGACTGCCGAAGGAGGGTAATGTGTTTATCAGTCTATGTATGTATGTATGTATGTATATATGTATGTATGTATGTATGTATGTTTGTTCCTATGTGGCGTTCCAGAGACCAAACGCGTTGGCCGATTTTGATGATTCATACTCCAATCGATTCGTCTTAACCCTGCGAGTGTCATAGGCTACGTTAAAATTGGACAATAGAAAAATGGCGGATTTAGGGCGCCATATTGTGGGGTCCCAAATTTTTTTTTCTTCCAAACCCAGTGCGTGGGGTATCAAAATAAAGGGTTTTAAGAGGTGATTTCAAAAATATATAACACTTATATGTTTAAATGTATCTAATTCGAAAAAAACTTAACTAAAAACTTATAAATAAAAAAAGTTAAATCAAAAAATCAAAAAACCCGACTGCTTCAAAAGCGAACTAAAAAGACGTAAACAAGGAAAAAATCATGCTGTGCAGGCGGAGGATACACCAGATTTTGGTCAGCCAGCCCGCGAATATGTATCCTCCGACTGCACAGCATGATTTTTTCCTTGTTTACGTCTTTTTAGTTCGCTTTTGAAGCAGTCGGGTTTTTTGATTTTTTGATTTAACTTTTTTTATTTATAAGTTTTTAGTTAAGTTTTTTTATTTTTTATTCACAAACTATTAATAGTAGTTAAATACTGCTTATACAGATCGATACAGAATTTTTTGTTGATTACGAAGGTATTACAAAACTAAATTCGCCCAATTGTCAGATAACGGTTCTATAGCTTGAAGACCACACAAAGAGCGGTGACGTGAGCTGGTATCACGTTATTCCTGGAAACTCCTCGCTCTGAGCTAATAATTTCCAGCGGTTCATATTGATACTAACTTCTGTCAGCGGCTTTGCCCGCGTGAAAGTCGAAAATTATCCCGAGGGAACATATTCTCGAGATAAAAAGTATCCTATGTTCATGACTGTAATCTTTTCTGTGCCATATTTAATCCAGATCCGTTCAGCCGTACTAGCGTGATTGAGTAACAAACAAACACACACATCTATCCATCCTTTCACATTTATAATATTAGTAAGATTAACTACACGAAAATTCAATACGATATTCAGTGAAGAATTTCCACTGCACGAATAATGAAAACTGTTTCATGTTGTGTATTGGCATTTTCGTTGAGTTGAAATTGGCATCGATATTGTTCTGCCGGCTGTACACTCTCGCGCGAGAGTCCGAGGAAACGATGTACCAGGCCCCTCAGAAAGTATTGCGAAAAAAAGTTTTTATATATGGGAGACTGGCCAGTTATAATGTTTTTCGAAAATATGATTATTTATAAGTAAAAATAAGTAAGTTCCAATTTCAAAATTTCCCTCCACATTTTTTGCGAGTTAATTCAAAGTATTGTGTCTCACTGAAATATGGATCTGCGCCGGGAACATTTTAGAGCTATGATTTTATACGATTTCAAGTGTCGCCTGAAACCGGATGAATCGTACGATAGACTTCAAATGGCATTCATGGATGAAGGCCCTTCCAAGGCAACCGTGTATCGTTGGTATAACGAATTCAAGCGCGGTCGACCAACTTTGGGGGATGACGAAAGAAGCGGTCGCCCTTTGACGGCTGTTACCGAAGAAAACGTGCTAGCAGCGAAAAATTTAATCCAAGACAATAGGCGAATTACATATCAGGAGATTCAACATATATTGAAGGTTGGATCGGGAAGCGTTCACGAGATTCTACACAGCCATCTTCGCGTGAGGAGGATAGTATCACGCTGGGTGCCGCACAACCTCACCGATGCTCAGAAGCAGGCCCGGGTGGAATGGTGCCGTGATATGCTTAACAAATTTGAAGCAGGCTCGTCTCGGCGTGTTTACGACATCGTTACAGGTGATGAGTCCTGGATTTATCAATACGACCCAGAAACCAAGCGCCAGTCGACTGTTTGGGTGTTTCAAAATGAGCCAACGCCTACCAAAGTGAAGCGATCTAGAAGCGGGGGTAAGATTTTGATCGCTAGCTTTTTTAATTTGACTGGCCACTTGGTATCAATTCCCTTACGGGATCAAAGAAGCATTAATGCCGAATGGTATACTACCAAATGTTTGCCAGAAGTTTTCTCTGTTATAAGCAACAAGCGACCAAACACAGGGCTCCGCGGGCTACTGCTCCACCACGACAATGCACCTGCGCACACCGCACTCAAAACGAGGGACTTCCTGGACAGCACGCCAGTCAAACTCCTGGGTCACCCTCCTTACAGCCCTGATCTAGCACCGTGTGACTTCTTTTTATTCCCAAAAATAAAAAATCAGCTCAAAGGGATACAATTTTCGTCGCCGGAAGATGCGCTGGCTGCGTTCGAGCAGGCTGTAAACGAGGTGTCTGCGGCGGACTGGAAAAAGTGTTTTGAAAACTGGTTTAGGCGCATGAATCTTTGTATAGAGGCTGGTGGAAAGTACTTTGAAAAGATTTAATAAAAATATATGTACGTATAGAACAATTTTTTTTAGTTTCGCAAAACTTTCTGAGTGTCCCACGTACATTGAGTTTCAAAACAAAATACTTCATGATTGAACTCAGTACTGAGAGCATTGTACATCATCCTCGCGGGCTCTCGCGCGAGAGTGTAAAGCTGGCATTAGGTACTGTTCTGTGAAGAGCAATAATTATCCCAAATATCAAACAAGTCGACATGTACCTGGAAATCGTTAGTTGACCTAGTTTTTGTAACAATAAATCAGTCACAGGAGTCACGGGGCGTACCCAGTCTGAGAAAATAAATGTGTCGAAAAGCGAAATTCTCCGCTGTAGTTTAATTTATCAAGCGTCACGGAGGTCGCTTTAAATTATATCGTTAGGCCGGTGACTCCCCCATAAATTATTATCTACGCGCTATTACTTATAGGGTGTTATTTAATACTTTAACTGTAATTCCCCTTTTTTCAATCAAAATATTCGAAATTACTACCAAAAATACTGAATTGCACACTAAATTTGCTCATCAAATAAATGAATTATACTATACTGCTAGATCTTTAAAGCTTAACTGTTTTACTGAATAACTATCTGTTAACTAAAAGTAAATCTAATAATTCTTCGAGTGCAACAAAATATTTAAGTTTTTTTTTTTTTTTTTTTTTTTTTTATTTATTTATTTAAAAATTCGGATAACAGAAATCCATAGTGTTAGTAACATACCTTATACCTAGTGTTAGTAAATAATAACAATAAGGTTGAGAAGCACTTTGCACAGAAGATGAGCAAGTTTTTACTCGGTCATCCTCTCCACAAAATGCCTCATAAAAGGGGAAAACACTCGCTCGGACACTGTTTTTAGGATGCTATTACCACTGGCCCGAGTTCTAGCTGCCAGCGACGCTATCTTCTTCCGCACGATTGCGTGGAAGCCGTCAGTACGATTCAGTGTAAACATCTCTGACGCGCTACAGAACCGGGGCAGCCGCAAGAGCATCCTAAAAATATTATTATATTGGACGCGCAGGACATCTAGCGACCTTTTGGTGTAACTGGTCCATAGACCCCCCGCGTACAGACCCTGACAATATGCCTTGAAAAGTGTTATTTTGACCTGGTCTGCACAGCGGGAGAATCTACGAGCCAACATATTACCGCGGACCGCCAATGCCCTGCGCTCCCTCTCAATATCCACATTATCTTTCAGGTCGTCGGTAAGTATGTGTCCCAGATATTTAAATTGGTTCACTCTTTTTATGCTCAAGCCATTTAGGGTAAGGTTAGGTGAATAATCTGTACACTTACCGGCGACCCCAAAGACCATGTACTCACATTTCTTAACATTATATTATTTCTTAACATTATTAAGGGAGGGGGGGAAACGAAACAAAGTCGACGGAGCCCCGCTGCGCAGGGCTCCTATTTCTGTCTGCAGGGTCTAAAGTAACCTAACATGAAGGAGATGACGGGAGCTGAGTTCGCTCGCTTTGCTCGCTCACTTCAGCTCCCGTCATCTCCTTCGAACCTAACCTATCCGTGTCGGGGTGCCCTAAGCTCCCGAGCTCGCTTCGCTCGCTCTTGGACTAATTCACATTTATTTTATATTTAATTGAATAATTTGTGTGCAAATTAGTATTTTTGTTTTACGGTGAGTAATATTGTTTTGCAGTAGGTTATTAGTGGAGATATTTTGTTTGCTTAAATTTCTAAATAGAGGTGCAGTTAAAAATTCCCCTTACTTATAGAGTCAAAAATAAATATCTTGATTATCATTTGGAATTTAAAAATCTAATATTTTATCAGTGATTTAACCGGAGAACGAAGATGACAATGGTAAAGTTAATTAATATTTTACCAATAAACAGTGCTCTGCAACAATTGATATTCATAGTTACCTTTGATATTATAATCTAGGTATAAGAATTTTATTATGACATTTTCATACGTTTAAAGCGAGACGAGAAAATTGAAAAATAATTTATTATTAAATAAAATGTGTCATCGTTTTAAAATAATTGTACATTCATTGAAAAGGTAGTAAACTAAGGTACCAACACTCGCACTATGTCGAGCGTTTGTTTTTAATTGCGTTCTTAAAAGTTTTGTTACAAGATCACAACTCTATGTTTCCGGCCCGCTACACAGAGCCAACACAATATTTTATATTAAATTTTATTCTGTCAGTACACTTTGAGGGACGAATTCATTGGCTATGCATTCATATAATTTAATATCAAACTCATAGGAAATTAAACTGAAGCCACTCAACTGTTTTTGGAGATCATTAAATCGTGCAAATAGTATACGGTTTGTAAGTTGCAGGTAATATTTCTGCTACTGATACCTTACTAATAAATGCGGAAGTTCGGATGGATGGATGTATGTTTGTTCCTCAATCACACCAGAATGGCTGAACGCATATGCTTCACAAAGGTACTTTAAGGTCATCAATAAGTAGACTACAGCCATTGGCAGTCTATTCTCTATTCACTGAAGCTTTTACGTTATTATCGCACGTTTAGATAAATTATTAGCAACCAGGTTGTCAATGAAAAAAAAAACAAATTTTAACTATAATTAACATATGGGTCACCACCTATATTCAACTCAAACGTCACGTCCATAAATTTTTCTTAAATTTTATAGCCAGCAAGCACATTACTACAGTTCACTTTAATTATAAAACCAACATGAAAACATTCGTAGAACCTCCATAAAGCAAAGGCTTATTTATTTTTAATCCCACGTCACTCGAAGCCGGCAAAATATTTATCAGAATACAAAAGCAGAGCATTTCATATTAACGTACTGTAATGCTTGTTACATGTTGCGTACAATAGTGATGTTTCCTGGGTAGATACATGATAATTATATTTAGTTCGTCAGTGAGATTATCAAATAATATTTAACACGTATTTTTTGCTTTACCAAAGCAATAAATATTTACAAAGTTAAGGCGCATAAAAGTTCAGGAGTTCGACGTTGCAGGACTTGTGACGTCACTAAGGCAGTACAAAGTGTACTAGCGGCGTGACATTTCACAATATTTCAACGCATTATACCGTCGTCACTTTATGTTTACGCGTCAATTTTTGTTTTAATCTACCCGACGGACAAAAAACTAATTCTCAGTAAACTACCATATTTGTATCCACTAGTTACAAAATGCAGCTGCTAAATTGGTATTGAGCGGTGGTTTCCTTTGTTCCTTTCCATATAGCATTCAATCCTCACTTCGTTATAAATAGAAAAATATATTTTGTATTTTGAACTGAATGCGGCAATTTGCTGTGATTGCAGCATTCAATATCATGTATGGTTCACATAAATATGTAGCTAGTCGTAACGTTTTAGTTTTGAACAATTATTTTTCGTGATTGCTCGGTCGCCCGTGCTTTTGGTATCTGCATACAAATATCTATGATTGATTTATACATTGGGGAGTCAACGTATATTGTTATTTTCAAGTAATAGAGTCAATATTCTACTCGATATTTCTATAAAACATGAATCAATTATGTATTAGAACATTAAAATAATTCTTAAAAAGAACTTAGCTATATCCAGCCACAAGCGACATTAAACATGTTTCCGCTACGAAATGAGTGTGCAATAACGAAAGTAAACACATAAACAATTCATTATAACAAATTACCCTCGAATATATTCAAACAGGCCTACGTTTGTGTAGATTTATTGGAATTGCCACGATTTGGTTGAAAATGCGATTCTCAGGCTCATTAGTGCCAAAGGGAACCGCGGAGACAATAAATGGAGGACATTTGTTACTGCTTCACCACCATCCTCCATGTTTGTGCTCGTTTTGATCTCCAACCAATTATTATTATATTCGAATTTCTTGTTGTTGAATGTTCATGTGTTTTTGAGCGGTTGATTCGTATTTAACAAGCTTTTTATAATCTTGCAATGTATTATGTATCATATAACAATGTATGTGTGTTCGGGTCAAATTTAACAACTGTAACCTAA
Organism: Orthosia gothica; assembly: GCA_949775005.1. Classification (NCBI taxonomy): domain Eukaryota; kingdom Metazoa; phylum Arthropoda; class Insecta; order Lepidoptera; family Noctuidae; genus Orthosia; species Orthosia gothica. Next base: position 17,576,597 of record OX459048.1, on the reverse strand, counting down.
CCGTATTGCCGGATTCCGGTTTGCGACATAGCCCATAGAATTGCCAAACTTAAGTGACAGTTGGCAGGGCACATTGCTTGCGGAACGGATGGCCGATGGGGCAGAAAGGTTCTGAAGTGGCGACCACGAACCGGAAGACTTTGCATTGGAAGGCCTCCCACTTGGTGGACCGATGACCTGGTGAAGGTTTCGGGGATCCACTGGATGCGAGACGAACGAGACCGATCAATGTGTCGACGCTTGGGGGAGGCTTATGTCCAGCAGTGGACGTCTTTTGCTGATATAATGATGATGAACCAGATTGCTTAGAAGACCTGCCTGAGGTCAATAATTATTCCGTGGCATCTTATACTTGTACATAACTGGGTAGGTACAATGTGAGTAAGAATAAGTAACTTCCTGAAAAAGCAAATTCACTTAAACCACACTATCAATAAAATGTTCACGATTTCCGCTGGCAAACCGTATAACCTCACTCCGCTGAGGAGTAGCTCCACGCGGTCTCGCTTCCACATCCCACTCAGCACATTATCTTAAGTTTGCTATCTACTCTGCGAAACCTTTCCGTTGTCTCATCGTTTTCCCCTAAAACCATTAAAGTGAGTGCTCGAAGCCCATAAACGGTTCGAAAAACTAGAACCACGTTATATCATTTATCTTGTAAAGTGTTGAGTTGTGAGTGGCCGCCTCGCGATCACCGCGCTGTGTCTAAACTAAACCACGGGTAACTGAAACAAGACACGTATGGGGTTAAATAACTCAGTGGTGGTGCAGCATCGTGTGGCTACTCGTACGAGGCGCAGCTCGTAGTCCGTACTAAGGGCCAGCGGTGGAATCCTGATCGTTAGTTTATTTGTTCTCGGAGATACACCTGCTTCCGGCTTGAGGCCGGTCACATGTAACTGATATGTTTGCTCGTTTTTTTTTCTCCAAGATGGGCTAAGTAGAAAATACTAAGGTCATGTTAGATGCTAATCCAAACCTATGAGTATTGTTTTTCTACAAGGTTCTGCGAGTGATAAACTTTTCCGTTAAAAGATTTATCGATTATTTCAGACTTTTAGAGGGTAAATTAAAAAGTTAATGTTTGCTGTCTACTGCTTTCAGAAACCGTCACACCCAATTAAAAGCTCATTAATTATCGACGAAAAAATGCCGAAGTTGAGATTAAAAATTTAGAAAGTTTTGATGTAATCTGTTTGAAGTTGGCTCAAACATTCTGGCTCATGAAGCGAGTATTCAAGTTAATTGAATTAGACGCAGTTATAGATTCAGTGTTTCTGATAAAAAGTCTGAAGTTACTTTTACTGGTAGTTCCTATATCTACTATGGTTAGAATGAAATTAATTCAGTTACATTCTATGCTTATTTTAGCGTTTCGGTAACCAATCGCATCGAAAAAGGAAAACAGTATCTACTAACGTCCGTTTATTCTTCTACAAGACTCCATAGAGACATCAAAATACTCATCCGTATCGCTATTTACTGGTTATTCGGCGTTGGAAGGCCATTCTCATTTTTAGCTGAAAGAAACGGGCATACCGTCACTTGAAGAAGGGTCGAGTAGCTTGTAAAAAGACGACATTCTAAAAAACAACCAACCATGAATTTTGGTTTTGAAAATAAAATTAAACACAGAGATTCTAAATTGAATTCCTTGCAGCAGCCAACAGAATCAAAAGACTGTGGCTAAAAATTATAAATTAACAACTCAAACTATGCTCCAGCTTCTGCGTGTCTAATTATAAAAGGCAATGTACACAAATTACACAAAGTGTGCTTCGTGCATAAAGAAGTAGAAAATACTAAGGTTCAGGGCCCATGGTGGGTCGTGTATGGCGCAACATTTGGAAGGCGCGTCGGCGGCGTGCGGTCAGCCGCACTGCGGCGCGCGGCCGGCCCATCGACGAGCCAGCCCTACCTGCACCACATCTAATATGCTTCTGTGAAAAAGGAATGTGCTCCAAATTATATACGGCCAGAATTCTTCAGTTGACACCGCTGAAATAGTTGCTATAAATAAAATATCCTTTAAAAGTGGGAAGAATTTGAAGTGAACGTCTGTTCGGCATAATCATGAAAAGTGCCAACGGTATCTTTGCTGTGTCTTTTTTATCACACATTTGAAAATGATCGTGGAAATTAAGCAAACGTTTTTACTTAATAGGTCCCTATGTACTCAAATAGTTGTAACTCACGGAATCGCCATTCGGTGAGCTCCAACTATTTGCAAAACGGGTACGGAATGTCGACGACCAGAAAACATTTTTGAAAACCATCCACTGAAACTTTGTTCCGTATTCAAAATCCCAAGCTTTTTATTTATTCCGGGGCACTTGTCGCGCCTGTCACTTTATGATACACGGCTAGGGTCTCACTGACTTATAAAGCGTAGTGTACATTGTAGTGAACGACAATTGACACAAGCTAATTAAATTAAACCGTGCACCTGTAGTGGTTTTTAAATATTTTGTTAAAATTCGGTGCAGCAATTTTTAATTTAATTTGTTTAACATCTCGGACGGGTCGCTGCGTAAAACCGAACGTTCCCGGTGAGTTAATTAAACTAGTTTGCAACGGACACTTTTTAACAGATTTGGAGCGGGAAATTGTCAGAGCAGGTAGGCGACAGCGTGTGATGACGTCTCCTTGACGCTCCGACCTAAGGAGTCTCGAGTTTGAACAGTGTTTTTCCTTGCTGGGACAAGATTTACCAAGATCTAACAGGTAAATTAAAAGAGTTTCTTGCTTATTGTATGCCAGAATTTGTAATTGTTTATTTTTTAGTTAATTCAATAGATTTCGTCATCTAAATTCAATATAATTCGACATCATTGACTTCTCCGCAAAAAGACAACGGCGAAAATTTCCCTTTAAATTGTTTAGGATTGTTTGTTAGTTGTATCGTCATCTGACATGCAGATCTTATAGATCGGCATATAAATCTACATCAACCAATGCACCGATAGCAAACACAATCTTAAGTAGGTAGATGGCAGCAGTTAGGCACTAGGTAAATGCACAGCCCCGGCAGGGGATACGCTCGTTAAAGTCCAGCTCGGATGATTTATAGTCTGTGGCAGGCAGCTCCTGTCCTGTGATTAATTGCCCCCCGTGAGAAAACTATCGCCCTGTCTCTGTCACTTCATTTGTACCGAGCTTATCGAACTTATATAATCAGTGCATGGTGCAAGTGTAGGTTTAATAGGAATGCAGCATGGTTTGTTGCGTAGTAGGCCTATGATATAAACGCTGGTTTTTTACCTCACCGTCTTAGAAAAAAGGCAATGTTTTTAATAGACTAGAGTTCTTATAGTTAAACAAAACAAAAGGTGTGGTTGTCATCCTGTCACATGAACTACCTTATAAGAAACAGAAAGATTTTCAAGTTCTCTTTCGACCATCTGATTCTATCCTTAATAGTGCCCAATTTACTGATGGTATACCAAATGATATACCTACCTAAGAACATTTGGGGTACCTGTAAAAAATTAGGGTAAGGGATATTTTTCAGTTTCCCGTAGAGTATATAGGTAAGCGTATGTAGTAAGCTGAAAATTCAATTTGTGGAAGAGCGTGAACAATTTTATCCATCATCGGCTTGCTGCAGCATGTTATTTAAACGCAGCCTATCGCCTAACTTCGGCATCGCAACTTCGCCGATCCGCGGTGAGTGTTTCAACTTCCCTGTATTATTCAAATTGTTCAATGATCGCGGGCTCGGCGACTAAGCCGCTCGTTACCCGGCGGGCGGCGTGAGGCGTGTGGCGTGAGCTGCGACGCACTCAGCTAATGGCACCATTTACCGGGATTGTCTGCGAGCCTCTAAGGCGGTCGCTAACTATACTGATTGACACTCACATAAGACTGACTTGAAAACTGCCGCCGATCTTCGATAACTTTCGCATTGATGTTAGGAATTTTCGCTCGCGATTAAACAAAGCAGTAGTTTGCTATTGGTACTTGAATGATGCATCCTACTCTGCATTTTACAAAACAATGAATGTGTTCGTCCTAACATAGGATACTACAACATATTGAACATGCATGTCTCTGTCGGCGCCACGCGCGCTCTAAACGTTTCCTATTTAATGGGCTCGTCAGCGGAATTTTTACAATTTTCTGATGCCGTTTCAAAACCCCACATTTAATAGCGGTTCGAGTGTCAAGTGTTACTCGAACAGAGCCGGGTGATATATGTCCACACATGACTGCGAACACTCTTATCACCACGGACCATTGTTGCGTCGAACTACTCAAAGTAGGGTCGAGTTCGGAAATCTGAAATGTGTTTATTTTAATCTCACGGGAAATCGTACGCCGCAGCAACCTTTCCATATTAACAAAACTTTAATATAACCGGTGCGTCCCAGAGGGGGCGCCGCGCTGTAGCGAGGCTAAATTTTTGAGGCCAGTAAATTTTCTTTAAGTCCGTCTCGTGGCAGACAGCCAACGCTACCATGTGCTCCTAAACTCTCATTTTATTTCCGAAGTGGCAACTTTGTTAAAAACACATAAGCGCGCCGTCCTTTTTATTCACGCGGTCTACAGCTCGCCGTGCCGGTGTTGGCTCGCTCTATTTACAAAACAAACGAAATGTACTCAAGAATTTATTCGTACAATACATCTTGTACTAACAACATAGCTCGTTTCAACTGCAGACAAAATGACGGAGCATATTTCTGGCACTATCAATAACGTTCTGTGTATCAGGGTATCGTATCGCTCGCTTGTTTAGCATTTTGTGTTCTTTATTTGGCTTGTGAACAAAAACCTACGGGAGAGTAGCTGGGTTCTAGTTACGGAAGAGCGGTCTCTTGACGAATTGCGCGCCGACTGTCGTGGTGTGCGGCGAGCATGCCCGTGTATGCCCGCGCCTGCCCACGTCCGCGCCAGCCCCGCCTGCCCGCTTGCCTGCGCCGCCGTCTAGACGTCACTCGTACAAGCCTTGTCGTGTTGAAATGTGAGTGCACTGTATTATATACAACAAATCCATAAAAAGCGAGTCCGACTGCATATGAACAGCAGCATAATTTTGAAAGTGAATTCGGCAAGGCAAAGCTTTTGACGCTATCAATCGACCATTCACATGTGACAGAAAGTGATTGACCGATTGATGGCGGTCAAATCCTTTGCCTTGTCGAATTCATTTACCAGGTCGCTGGAGCCGCGGATTAGAATTTGATGAATGGAATACGAGCACAGTTATTATGTGACGCTGTTCCCCAGCAGCGCGTGCTGTATGGAGGCGGCTAATGAAACATACTTTGTACACATATTATAGTGAAGCATCCAAGCTCCACTATATATAATATGTGTAAAAAGTAAGTTTCAGCGTTCTCAGTTACTTACTAACGCAAAAAGAGAGTCATCACCATGTTTGCTACATTTTAAAATAAGTATTGTTCAATATAATAATTACATTTCTATTTTACAGATCAATAACGGCATTCCTTCCATTGACAATATCCACCATAATGCCAGTATTACTTACCTGCTCAAGACAATCAAACTGATATCTCATTAGCTATGCAGTTCATTGTGACTGACCGACACCGATACATAATGACAGTGTATTTACTGCAATTAACTACACAAGTTAATTACCATAAATTATATGCCAAGCTATGATTGAAGGCAATTGGACAGGATACACCAAATACTCCGGTGGTCCGCCATGTTGACGGAACACGTCCGATGACACAATTTCACATTTACATTTTAACAGTAAATTGTTCTGTGATTGATCATTTCGATGTTTCGTTCACTGAAGGATATAAAAGAGAACTGTGATGACACACGCGCTTCGGAAAAGTACACTTTGCTGACGTATGAAATGAAAAGATAGCGGCACGCTTCCAATAGCTACGACATTTTCATTTTAATAACAAAAAGGTTTGTTTTCTGAAGTTTAATGAAACCGCTTCTCTTTTATTCAACGTTGTCACAAGGGAGAGTGACATAATTAACACACACTCATTAGTCATGCAGCGTGTGGTTTATTGTAACGCGAGGATGCTACTGTCGTACTTTTGTTACAATCCTTTAATCGCTAGTAAGACATCCTTGACAAGAAAAGGTGGGTTTAGACGAAACGGACTTAGGAGCTGCCCATTACGAAGTATTGGCTTTTTTATTTTTATTATGGAGAAACCAAAAATTGTATGCTCTTTCCCTGTTCATTGAAGGGAGAGGATGTACATTCGCCCACTGATCTTAACCGACCTTTATGCGTGGTTTCTGCAAGCAGAAAGAAGGAAGCAAACAATGATTAAAAAAAGAAACATCAAAACAGATCTTCGATTATGATTTTTAAAGATGTAAGGGCCTGGGCACATCACCACGGCACCGCGCCGTCACCGTATAACGGCGCGGGCGTCGCCGGTCGTCATTTTCTCACGATGGTTTCCTTCACCGTTTTGAGAGCAGTGGTGATGAAATAATTTACGCAAAGTAAACCACCTGCCTGGATTAGAACCTACGACCTACAGCTTGTAAGTCGCGCCGTTACCACTGGGCCACCACCGCTCTCTATAATTATTAGCTGAGCACTCCGGGCTGCAATGCAACTAAGAAATTCCTGATGGAAAAATGCAATAACACTTTGTCAAATCCGAGAATCTTGACTCATGCTCAGCAGTATATAGTGCTTGGAACCACGAGACAAATGGGGCAGATCTCACAAATAGGTAGGTAAAATCTCCGACACGTAAGTTAAAGTTGATAGATGCGCAGAAGTCGTTTTGTCGGCGCGAGAAACGTTTAGGACCGTTTCGAGCGCGCGATTTGTTGGTTAGTTGACACAAGGATCGATTGACCAATCCTGTCGCGTCCATGTTCTGTTCGCTCTATATGTTGGTTGATCAGTTCACGCACTATGCGCGATCTTACCCCCACTACGCCAAAACCTTGCCAACTTACGTGCCAGGCACTGTATGGCAACTTATAATAAAAGTGCGAAATACTGTCTACATACAGAGTAGCATATTTTAACACCGGCGCTGACCTCATCAATGTTCACTTATGAAATATCGTTTCTACAAATAGTTATTCCGCTCCACGTTTTAACCTGTCAATGGTAAACCGAAATGTTTGTTGTCGTACTACAGCGTGTAGCCGACAGCTTTCAGCAGAAACAAATAACAAAATTACAGACGTTTCAAAAATCAATTTGCCTAGATTTTGCCCGAGTAGATTTATTTATTTGTTTATCCTCGCACTGGAACGCCTCACAACAATTACACCAATGGAGCTCAAACTTACAAATACATTAAAGTCCAGGTTTCCTCACGATGTTTTCCTTCACCGTTGTCAGCGATGTCCAAGATAGGTTAGTGAACTAACTAGGTGCTTTTTATTATTATTATTTTTTTCAATATTTTCTGTTTCATATTATTAGATACTATCAGAACCAAAATTAACAAATTAAAACATGTAATTATTAAATTAACAACATTTGTTCTGCCATAGATTCTGCTTCATCTTCATCTTCCGTTTCGTCATCGGAACTTAAATCAGAGTTGTTCTGCAAATATTGCAGATACCCCTGAGTAACTGATTTTAAAATGAGAATCACGTCTTAACGACTAGACGTAATTATTAGGAAAAAAAACTTAATTCAAAAAATCAAAAAACCCGACTGCTTCAAAAGCGAACTAAAAAGTCGTAAACAAGAAAAAAATCATGCTGTGCAGTCGGAGGATACATATTCGCGGGCTGGCTGACCAAAATCTGGTGTATCCTCCGCCTGCACAGCATGATTTTTTCCTTGTTTACGACTTTTTAGTTCGTTTTTAAAGCAGTCGGGTTTTTTGATGTTTTGAATTAGATTTTTTTATTTATAACTTTTTGGTTAGTTTTTTTCGAATTAGATACTTCTACTATTTTTGAAAACACCTCTTAAAACCCTTTATTTTGATACCCCACACGAAGGGTTTGGAAGAAAAAAAAATTGGGCCCCCACAATATGGCACCCAAAATCCGCCATTTTGCTATTATCCAATTTGAATGTAGCCTATGACACTCGCAGGTTTAAGACGCATCGATTGACGTATGAATCATCAAAATCGGCCAACGCGTTTGGTCTCTGGAACGCCATATAGGAACAAACATACATGTATGTATGTTGTATACTTACATACATACATACATACATAGACTGTTAAACACATTACCCTCCTTCGGCAGTCGGGTAAAAATATATGTTACATTAGACCATTTTCTTATTCATTTAATCAATCAAAGAAAAAAAAAACGATATTCGCACCAGAACCGGCCGGACGTATTTCAATGAAATTTGCACCATCTCAAAAACAAATACCTAATAATTGACCTAAGGTTTTTTTTTAATGTCATAGTATAAGGAAAGTCAAGGAAAGTCCAAAAAAGAACTGCATTTTGGGTCGCGCGGGTGTGAAATGAGTGCGCGTTTCTTTCCCTCAAGGTCGTTGAACACTGTCGCATGTCTCATCCCAGTAAACAATGCTTTTCTTTTCTTGAAATTTTCGGATACTTTGAAACTGACGGTCTTGACATCACGAGATAACGTATGACCCATCTCTGGATATTTAACTCATGTGCGTCTAACATAAACAGTCCGTTACAAATGACACTCTATGGCCGTGAGCGTTGACGCCGATGACGGCGGAGTGACAGCGGAGCGGCCTGCGTCCCGTGCGCGTGTGCGTGCGTGTACGGCGAGACGGGGACGCAGGCGCATAGTCTAACAACTTATGGACCTAGGTATTAAAGAAATGTACACTAAAAATAACATAGATAATCTAAAAAAATATTTAACTAACACATAAAAGGTAAGATATTTTTAAGCAAAAGTGAATCTTCTATATCATCATCATCATCAATATTATAAAGAGGAAAGATTTTTTTGTCTGTTTGTTTGTTTGTACCGAATAGGCTCCGAAACTACTGGACCGATTTTAAAAATTCTTTCACCTATGGAAAGCTACATTATTCCCGAGTAGTATAGACTATAATTTTGACGGGAGCGAAGCCGCGGGGGTCAGCTAGTGTAACATAATTTCCCAGGTCATTATCGCATTTCTTAAAATACTGCAAAAAATTAAGGGATTAGCACATGTTTTTTTGTAGTAGTCTTTGAATTGTAGTACACATTGGCTTATGAATCAGCTCTAAGCCTATTATTTTTAATTTTAATGTTGCTTACTAAGGTGCGGTACAGCGGTTTCGGTCAAACATTAGTACATATTTTACATGAAACAATTGCCTACCCGACTTCAGTAGCCCTGTTACCGGGTAATACCTGGGGTAATACGGTAACCCATAGCTACAAATGGCAGCCAGGACCAGCGACAAGACTTGCGTAACCATGAAAAAAGAGTCCCTTATAATTACACCATTACAAACGCCTCAACATTACGTCTTCGTTCAAATAAAATAAATAAATAATAAATAAATAAATCTTTATTCAAACTTCAAATTGGTAAACTATACTAATAGGTCTTACATATAAAGTAGGTTCAACAATGTTAGGTGCCTGTACTAGGTAATCCTGTATCACAGGCGGCAGGGGCTCAAACAATGTAATTGTAAGGACAAGGTTTTTTTACAATATTTTCTTATTATTAGAATAGTGACAGAGATATATTGATTTATCTTAATCTTAATTACTAAAACAGATGAAAATTAAAATTAAATTCTATTAATAATCATAAACATATGATGCCTAACTTAGCTTAGTTTACGTAAAATTGTTTGCACTTCATTATTTACACACACGGACAACGAACTTTGAGCGTCAGCAGATATATGAGCTGGGTTAACCACTATTACAAAATGTTACCAAAACATTTAGCCAAAGTACGCATGGCGGCAAATTTCCTGAGACAGCAACAAATCCTGGCGAAGTAAGTCAGTGCATTGGCCTGTTCTTGTTGAGTCGGCATCACGTGTAAAACACGGCAATCTGACCTTGAGTGACCTCTAGGCGCCCTCGTAATCGACAGAATTGATGTATCTGAATTCCGCTATCTCCTGTTTTATGATTGCTGGGCTTTTTAAAGCGTGAGCAAGTTGCACATTTTGGTACATCAGATTTCTTCGCGCACTCTGTCATCGAGTGCCCTGTTTCACCACAATGCCCACACGTCGAGTTTACCTCTCTGCACGTTTTGGCTGCATGACCATACTGTTGGCACTTGTAACACCGAGTCACCAGTGTAAAATCCCTGACAGGACAGGACGTCCAATTAATAAAAAGTCTCGATTGAGTGAATAGGGCTTTACGTATATCAGCTGGTAGTTCAATGACGTAGTTGCAGGTCGACACATCTCTCTTCCCAGATTTGTGGCTTAATTTTACCAAGGCCAGGAAGGATTCTAAGGACATGTCTTCAAACTTGTCGGCTACATTTTGTTCAAAAATGCACCTGAAGACCTCATTTTCAGCCATGGAAGTCGGCACTCCTAAGACCACGATCCGGGGTTTGCGCTTGCTGGGTTCGTCGGCGGTAAGTCCTGAAGTAGAGAGCTGGACTGCTTGCTTTACTTTATCAGCGTCATGTTTGGTCTCCGTGCTGATAATTACGCCTCCGTTTTTTGTTTTCCGGACACCACGAACATGCAGTTTCATTTGCTCCGGGCGTATGATCTTTTTCACTAGGTCTTTTGTTTCGTCACTCGATTTCAATTTGTCTTGGGGATAAATTGCAACCGAGTTTAAATTATTGGGACGAACAAAGTTATTTGCTCCCTTTTTTACCATTTCGGCAAAAGAAACATTTCCCGCAGTACCTGAGTCCTGTATCGTCTTCTTGAGGTCCATGATGTGGTCTGACAGGTCTCGCTTTTCAGTAAGGGATTCAACCGCATTGTGCATTAGAAGAGATCTAGCCTTTAGTGACTGGTATAGTACTGCCATTTGTGAGGTACCGGATCCTATTTTACGGCAAAGGTTTGCTATTTTCAATTTCTGCTCCGAATTGAGTTTTCCATCCGCGGCTATAGAGCAGACTTCATTCAGATGCAGCTCAATAGAAGACATCCATTTTTGAATCTCGGGCGTGGTGATGATTTCAGGTGGCGCTTCCACAGGCGAAGCAAAGGAGAGTACTGGCCCCCTTGAATTCGAGGGTCTGTTTTCCATTTTATGCGTACACTAAATCACTTTTACTTGTTCATAGTTTGTAAACACACACATACAAAATGAAAAAATGACTAAGGAAAAAACAAAGAGGAATCGTTGAACATTTTATTGTTTCCTCCTTTTATTTTTGCTAAATTCAATATAAATGAGTATTATCTCGACAGCGAATGCTCGGGGACACAAAAAACGTGGCGTTATCAGTGGGAAGACGGACGCGGGGCTATTTGTCGCGTCTCGAGTAACCACGACGGGACGATAAAGAGTGGCCGGCTTGCTCTGTTGGCTGACCGCGCGACTTAGTCCAGACGGCAAGTAATCACGACGAGTTGCTGATTCGCATTCTTTAGCTCGTTTAGTGCATGAAAAGAGTTGTTGTTTGCGTAATATCTTTGTAAATAAATAATATTGTGGTACCATGACCAAATACGGCAATTAATTTTGGAAAATAATGTTGTACATCAAGTTTTTATTAGAAAGGGAAAAGGCCTTTATTGAAGACTTTTTTTTTTTTTTTTTTGGGTCGGAAATCATCCAATGACGTCTCCCGCTCTGGGTGAAGCGGGAGGGCGTGTCAGACTTTTACTGACTAAAACCCACCCGTGTTCCTTCAGTTGCTTGTGCCAGGGCCGCGGTAACTCTCTTTCAAATTTATCCGCGACCCTTTATTGAAGACTTGAGGTATCGTTATGTTCGTTCTATAATTACTTTGTAATCATCCGATAACAATTTGTAATTTGCGAAATCGCCCGTAAGTTCTCCGATCAATACACAAAACCCGAGGCACCTCAAACAAAATTATGTGACCGCGACAGGAATTTCCACAATTTTCACACCGATTCGAGAAATAAAGGTCGAACCGTCATTATCTGGGACAAAAGGCGGAAGAGGATATAAAGGGTTGACCCCATCCCGTAGTATTTTACTGATAGCTGTGTTGTACCAATCGCCCGTCATTGTAACACCTACAATAAAAAACAGGGGATTTACATTAAAAAAGAAATTTAAATATCTAAAAACGATCGGTAGGAACGAAATAAAACGGCAGTATGGTTTTGAACGTTCCAAAATGATTTTAACGTTTTCCGCCCGAATAAAGTCCTACCATAAATTGGGCGATAGAATGGAAAAGGTTTTTTCTTCCAACTACGTAGTACTCGTAATGTTATTATTAATCAGTACAAAACTGATGATGACTGAACTGACAAAGGATATGTTTTTTGCTTAGAACCAAAACAGTGCAGAAATGTTATATGGAATCCCATTGTTGGACTGTTTTTCATTAATGCACTGTTTTTTATTTTTATTTAGATATAAATTTACCACAGAGGTTTAATGTATCCCATTAAGTTTAATATAAAATGTATGCAGTAGATCAAATACATACTGGCTGAACATAAAAATCGGCTGGATAAAACCGATATGATAAAAAAAAACAAATTGCGCGCATTTTGTACCATTGTAAAACATTGATACTTCATATTTAGCAAGAAAAGTTAAAAAAAAATGGAAAAAGACAGCGATAGCGATATGAATTCAACTCCAGAAAGTATAAAAGCAAATGAAATATTTGGATAACCTTTTGCCGCAAAAGTCGCGGGATAAATATTTAAAAGATAATGAAAATTTTCTTAAGTGGGGAAATGAAAGACGTGTAAAACCACTGTCCGAAAGTGTGTTTTTAACGTATTTCAGTGAGATGTCCAAAAAAATGACATGACATCTCTTCTGACGCGGCTATCAGAAGGGAAATCGAAAGTGCTCACAGCTCAGCAAAAAGAAACATTTTTGAATGAAGCATCTGACAATAAATATATAGCAACAAAGAAAAGTTTTATGTATATAATTTAGACGTACAAGTGTTTAATAGAAGTACATCGCCGGCTAGGTAAAATAACTACTTGCGACATGTTTCAACTTATTCTAATTACCCGGCAATTAATGTTAAAGTATTTCTACTACATACTTGCCGTAAGCAATGTATATACCGGCCATTAATATAATTTAATGGCTATAAATTATCTGTTAATTTGTGTGTAACGTCGAATTTTAATGTTTTTACAGGTTGCTCTCATTTTTAGAGTTCCGTAGCCAAATGGCAAAAAACGGAACCCTTATAGATTCGTCATGTCTGTCTGTCTGTCTGTTCGTCCGTATGTCACTGCCACTTATTTCTGAAACTATAAGAGCTATGCTCTTGAAACTTGGTAAGTAGATGTATTCTGTAAACCGCATTAAGATTTTCACACAAAAATAGAAAAAGCAATATATTTTGGGGGTTCCCATACTTGAAACTGATTTTAAAAAAAACTTTTTTCATCATACCCATACGTATGGGGTATCTATGGATAGGTCTTCAAAAATGATATTGAGGTTTCTAATAAAATAAATAGTTTGCGCGAGAGACACTTCCAAAGTGGTAAAATGTGTGTGTCCCCCCCCTTTAACTTCTAAAATAAGAGAATGATAAAACTAAAAAAAAATATGATGTACATTATCATGTAAACTGCCACCAAAAATTGGTTTGAACGAGATCTATAGTAAGAAGTTTTTTTTTAATAAGTTACAAATCGTAAACTGCAATTTACCAAGTACGGAACCCTTCGTGCGCAATTCCGACTCGCACTTGGCCGGTTTTTAGAATAAACGGTGCGTGCAGAAGCTCTGTATTAATGAATATTACTCGAAACACAACCAGATGCTGCTAATTAAACTCATGAACACGAAAACAAAGAAAGATCGTCAATTTGTGATACGTGACGAATTTTAAATGTAGTGCAGAAATACATGGCGTTGCGTCCAAGTTCTATACACACAAAGCGATTTTCTTTTACCAGAATGGAAAATGCACAAAACAAGCCATCGGCAGAAACAAATTTGGAAAGGAATTTGGAAGGAAATTGCCAGTTGTCTGAAGCTGTAAAACCCGGAAGCTTACACTGGACATTGTTTCCGCCGAACGTCAGCAACGCTGCTAGCTGATGCCGGTGCTAATTTGACTACGCTCAAGCGTCATGGTGGATGGAAATCGGACCAAGTAGCTGAAGGTTATATAGAGGAATCGGTACAAAATATAAGTAAAATCACTCAAAACATAACGGAATCAATTCATTTGCACCGATCAACATCACCACGTCCGTCTACTTCTCATGGAAATGATTTGAAATTGAGCCCGCGTCTACCTGTATCGTCTGATTCTGATAATAATAATTATTATTCACAAATAAACAAAACAAATACTAGAATAAATGTTCCAAGTAAAAGTGCAAATATCACTTTTAATAACTGCACATTTAATAATTGTAAGTTTTAAAGGTTGGAGGAGAAGATGAATTATACATTCATTATCACTAACTTGAATTTTTATTTTGAGAGGTATATTTTATACGGTAGGTAGATTGGTAGTTGAAAGAAAAGTAGATTCCGCACCTTGCTAAAGTGAGTAATTAACGCACTCGTGTTAATTTAGTGCCCTCGCATGCGCTCGGGCACCAACATAACACTCGTGCAATAATAACTCACTTTGCGCTCGATGCAACAATCTACTATTATCAGTTACATACTGGAACAGTGGAAAAGTACTGACATATAAATCAACACACTGGTTTAAACAATTTCTTTTTTTGAATTCTGGTGTGGTTTTATTTTTTTATAAAAGAGAATGCATTTCGCGGCATTTTATTAAGCCTGTTTTTTCGGAAATTGAATCTCATGCTTATTTTATGCATGAAGCTTTTTATTTTCATTTACCTCCACACTGTCGACACAATGAAAAAACCTTTGTTAGATATCAGCCGATTTTAGGTGTAGGAGAAATGAGCCCACTACCTATGTAAGGGGCTCATTAGCTTAGTGGATCGTGGGCGGGCGTGCGGCGCGCGGCGTGCTGAACAAATCGACAACATTTACATCGCGGTCAGCCGCCGGCTTACCGGCTCGCAGCTAATGGACCGGACCTCATATAAAATTGCCGGACGGTACGGCACTGGACGGCTTTTGATAAGCGTAGAGCACGCTCCACATCTCCTTTTCTTATGTTTGAAAGTCGTTAAGCACATTATTGATAAGCTCACGCAAGGTTAACTGGCATTGAGGAGCTGCTAAAAAGGAAATACGCCCAGTCAAAACTACATAACATGATGCTGATGACATATGCTGATGATATACTAATAAGGGCCACTTGCGCGTTCCTGGGTTATCCTAAATAACCCGGAGTTAACAGTGAGCTTAGGTTTAATCAGATAAATCATCTTGCGCCACCATGAGTAAGAGGATCAGAAAAATAAAGCAAATGCAAAACAGCAAAAAAATGGCAAATGTCAGGTTAAATACATCATACAGTCATAGACATATAAAAAATCTAAATCTATGGACATAGTAAGCCCGGCTTTTTTTTTTGTATGGTGCAACGCGTATCATGAGTTAAAATGTTTACGACTTAACTCCGAGTTTACAAACTCTACATTTATTTATTTAATCCGACTTAACGTGCAAGTAGGCCTTAAGTGTTATGAAAAAACAACTGCAGCTAGCGGCAGATTTATGAAATTATTTTATTACCTACGTAAAGATGCTAAATAAAGATATCACAGCATTCACTTCAAACTAGAAATCTTTATGCAGTCGAATGAACGAATGCAATAATGAAATCATGCAAACTCGAGCAGAATTAGTAACTATTCAATGATCTGAGAAAAGTGAAGATGCAAAATATTGAGTAGCTACGAGAATAAACGTCAGCTGCACAAAGCTCCGGCCTCAAGCTAGTGCTGCTATCTGACAAAGACATATTTTGAGTTATAAACGAAACAACAAAACTGCGAAAAAATAAAAATAGATGCTGTTTAATAACTATAAACAACGTGCGAGATTTGCCGGATTCAAAAATAGATCTAAATAGACTGCAATCTTTCGGTTAGACACATTGTAAGTACTATTTCTGACTAATTAAAATTAATCAAAAATAGGTTTATAAACGGTAATTCGACCGATCAGTATGGCGACGCTTGGCGGAGGCCCATGCCCAGCAGTGGACATCTTTTGTCTGAAATGATGATGATGAAACAGTAATTCAGGGCTTTTTATTATTTATTCGGAAACTATTGATAGTAGTTAAATACTGCATAGACAGGTCGATACAGAATTTTTGTTGATAACGAAGGTATTACAAAACTAACTTCGCCCAATTGTCATAATAATAATAATAGCTTGAATACAACACAAAGAGCGGTGACGTGAGCTGGTATAACGCTGTTCCTGGAAACTCCTCGCTCTGTGCTATTTTTCCAGCGGTTCATATTGATACTAACTTCTGTCAGCGGCTTCGCCCGCGTGGCAGTCGAAAATTATCCCCAGGGAACATATTCTCGAGATAAAAAGTAATCTATGTTCATGACTGTAATGGGATGGTAAACGCAAAAAGCAGCTTGTCACTTAGGTGCAAGCTGCGCATTTTCACTGCGGTCATCCGTCCCATCATGACCTATGCTTGCGCTGTCTTCGCACACGCAAAGCCCCACCACATTCACAAGCTTCAGGTTATACAAAACCGATTCCTCCGTAAAATCACTGATGCCCCCTGGTACGCTCGTAACCAGGAACTCCATGTCGATATCAAAATCCCCACTATCCAGCAGTTTATGAAACGCGTTACCAAGCGCTTTTTCGACTCTGCTGTCAATCATAGAAACCCCCTAATTCAAGCGGCCTGCCGCTATGAACCCTCCTAAATATCTAAAGTTCGCCGACCAAGGCTCAGTCTCTCCACCCCCGATGACGCCACTACCCTGTTCCAGGAGAGCAACCCAAAGACCAGCACAATTCGCAAACACAGACCGCCTTCGTTCCGCCCTCGCCGCCGAGACCCGCCGCGACGTCCCCGACAAGATATACAAGCCAGCCCGCGAAACGCTGTGCCATAGTTAAATTCTAGCTAGTTAATTGGAGTTTCCTGTCCATTCTTCTCCACGTAGGCTTTTTCCGAACGGATGGTAGAATCACTTTATTAAGATCCAGCCTAGTTAGCTGTCCCCCCAGCGACGCCCTGAGCCGAGCTTCGACCCCACAGGGGGTAGCCCTCAGCGTTGTCGCTTAGGTTTAGAAAATGTTTGCCTGGCTGGAGGCTATATAGCTTAGTCTCCACAGGAAAGCCCGCTTAAGCAATAGCCGGTCACTTTGGCCGAATTGCGAGACGCCCCGTAGAAAAAAATTAAAAAAAAATGACTGTAATCTATCTCTGTGCCAAATTTTATCCAGATCCGGTCAGCCGTTCTAGCGTGATTGAGTAACAAACATACATCCACACATACATCTATCCAACCTTTCACATTCATAATATTAGTAAGATTAACTACTATGTATAGCTGGCATCAAAAGAAAATGCAATACGATATTCAGTGGAGAATTTCCACTGCACGAATAATGAAAACTGTTTCAGGTTGTGTCGATGCCAATTTCAACTCAACCAAAATGCTAATCATTTTGGTTGAGTTGAAATTGGCAACGATATTGTTCGCGCGGACTTAATGCCTAAGGCATTAAGTCCGCCATTTTACCTTTGTGCATGAAGTTTAAATAAATAAATAAATATTCATTGTTACCTTTGATATTTTAATCTAGGTATAAGAATTTTATTATGACATTTTCATACGTTTAAAGCTGGTAGACGAGAAAATTGAAAAAATAAATTATTATTAAATAAAATGTGTCATCGTTTTAAAATAATTATACATTAATTGAAAAGGTAGTAAAGTAAGGTACCAACGCTCGCTTGTTTAACGCAACGAGCGTTTGTTTTTAATTGCGTTCTTAAATGTTTTGTCACAAGTTCACAACTCTATGTTTCCGGCCCGCTACACAGAACCAACACAATATTTTATATTAAATTTTATTCTGTCAGTACACTTCGAGGGACGAATTCATTGGCTATGCATTCATATAATTTAATATCAAACTCATAGGAAATTAAACTGAAACCACTCAACTGTTTTTGGAATTCATTAAATCGTGCAAATAGTATACGGTTTGTAAGTTGCAGGTAATATTTCTGCTACTGATATCTTACTAATAAATGCAAAAGTTCGGATGGATGGATGTATGTTTGTTCCTCAATCACACCAGAATGGCTGAACGCATATGCTTCACAAAGCTACTTTAAGGTCATCAATAAGTAGACTACAGCCATTGGCAGTCTATCCTCTATTCACTGAAGCTTTTACGTTATTATCGCACGTTTAGATAAATTATTCGCAGCCAGGTTGTCAAAGAAAAAGAACCAAATTATAACTATAATTAACATATGGGTCACCACCTATATTCAACTCAAACGTCAAGTTCATAATTTTTTCTTAAATTTTATAGCCAGCAAGCACATCTATATTACTACAGTTCACTTTAATAATAAAACCAACATGAAAACATTCGTAGAACCTCCATAAAGCAAAGGCTTATTTATTTTTAATCCCACGTCACTCGAAGCCGGCAAAATATTTATCAGAATACAAAAGCAGAGTATTTTATATTAACGCACTGTAATGCTTGTTACATGTTTCCTGGGTAGATACATGATAATTATATTTAGTCCGTCAGTGAGATTATCAAATAATATTTGACACGTATTTTTTACTTTGCCAAATCAATAAAAAATTAAGAAAGGTAATGCGCATCAAAGTTTAGGAGTGGGGACTTCTGACGTCACTAAGGCAGTATAAAGAGTACTAGCGGCGTGACGTTTCACAATATTTCCACGCATTATACCGTCGTCACTTTATGTAGACGCGTAATTTTTTATTAATCTACCCGACGGACAAAAAACTAATTTTCAGTAAACTACCATATTTGTGTCCACTAGTTACAAAATGCAGCTGCTAAATTGGTATCGAGCGGTGGTTTCCTTTTTTCCTTTCCATATAGCATTCAATCCTCACTTCGTTATAAATAGAAAAATGTATTTTGAACTGAATGCGGCAATTTGCTGTGATTGGAGCATTCAATATCATGTATGGTTCACATAAATATGTATCTAGTCGGCACATTTTAGTTTTGATCAATTATTTTTCGAGATTGCTCGGTCGCCCGTGCTTTTGGTCTCTGCATACAAATATCTAGACGATTGATTTATTCATTGGGGAGTCAACATATGTTGTTATATCAAGTAATAGAGTCAATAACCCACTTGATATTTCTATAAAACATGAAACAATAATGTATTAAAATTATTTAGCCACAAGCAACATTAAACATGTTTCCGCTACAAAATGAGTTTGCAATAACGAAAGTAAACACATAAAACAATTCATTTTAACAAATTACCCTCGAATATATTCAAACAGGCCTACGTTTGTGTGGATTTATTGGAATTGCCACGATTTGGTTGAAAATGTGATTCTCAGGCTCATTAGTGCCAAAGGGAACCGCGGAGACAATAAATGGAAGACATTTGTTACTGCTTCACCACCATCCTCCATGTTTGTGCTCGTTTTGATCTCCAACCAATTATTATTATATTCGAATTTCAAAACGCGATGTCCAATTGAGAGTCGATGTCAATGTAACGCCAAGAAGCTCAAGATGGTCAGTTATTGGCACGGTCACATCTCGGAAAGTTGGAGCCGGGTAAAATTGGTTTTTATTAGTGGGAAAAGACACGCTTGGGTTTTAGTAGCATTAAACCTGACCAGATTGGCCTCACCCCATTCGGAGACTGCCTGCAACGACAGGTTCAAGCGCTCCACCATGGCCTCCTGGAGAGACCGGATCTGAGGCACGGTAGCACGAGCATTGGGCAAGTATCTCTCAGCAACAGTGCTGTCGTCTGCATACCCAAAGGTACCAGATTTTAGCAGATCGTTAATGTGCAGCAAGAATAAAGTTGCTGAGAGTACCGACCCCTGAGGGACCCCGGCATTGATATCCAATTGGTCCGACGAGCAGCCATCGATAACCACACGAATGGACCGATCTCTCAGGAAGTCTGCAATCCAATCACACAGACCACCGGGCAAACTGAATTAAGGAAGCTTACCAATAAGGCTTTCGTGCCAGACCCTATCAAAAGCCTTCGAGATGTCGAGGGAGACGGCAAGCGCTTCCCCGTGCCTCTCGATGGCCTCATTCTAGATGTGAATGGCATACGCTAGAAGATCCCCAGTAGACCGATTTCGGTGAAAGCCGTATTGGCGGTCACTAAGGATCTCGTTAGTTTCTAGGTATGCCAGGAGCTTCGTGTTAAGTACACACTCCATACTCTTACAGAGTATGGACGTTACAGAGATGGGTCTGTAGTTGGCCGGGTCAGCTCGACTACTCTTCTTGGGCACGGGCTGTACGTTAGCTAGCTTCCAAGCATTTGGCACATGTCTAGTCTCATACGAAAGGCGGAATAGGCGTGTCAAGATCGGAGACAGTTCAGGCGCACAGGTTCTGAGAAATATTGCTGGTATTCCGTCCGGGCCGCTAGCCTTGTTCACGTTGAGGTTGCGCAGTACCTTACGGACGTCCTTTTGATGGATGCGAATGTCCGACATACTCGTCTCGCATCCATCAGGATTAAAAGGAGGCCGCGCATCACCAGGATTCAGACGTGAACATTCCGCAAAAAGAGAAGCAACTAAGTTTGCCTTCTCCTCAGCGGAGTGGGCCAGCGGCCCGTCGGGTTTCAGCAGTGGTGGTAGTGAGGGACGGCTGAAGTTCGACTCGACTGACTTAGCCAGGGACCAAAACGCTCTACTACCTACTGGGTAAGAAGCAAGTTTGGTTCCTATTCGGCCAATGTGGTCGAACCGAGCCCTACGTAACACCATCTTGCAGGACTTGGCAGCCCTGTTGAAGGCCTTCTTCTTCTGACCCACGTCACTCGCTTTGCGCGATCGAGCATCGACCCATGCCAGGTATGCCTCATTTTTAAGCACGTCGGCGCGATAGCATTCGGCGCCAAACCACGGCCGGTCAACACTGGACATTGTTTCGTCAGAGAACGGAATGTAATACTCCATTCCCTGACGCAACACATCCGTCACGACGTCCGCGCACGCCGAAAGATCATCCGAAGAAAAGCAAGTAGGCTGCCAAGGATAGCATACGAAGAAAGATCGCATGCCATCCCAATCTGCTGACTTGTATCGCCAAACCCGCCGGGTGCCACTTGGGCTGGGATCGGGCGGGGAGTAGACGGACACAGATTTCACCAGACAATGGTCGGAACTACCAAAAGTTGAAGTAATCGACACAGAGTATCGGCCTGGCTCTGTTGTCAGCAGAATGTCCAAGCAATTGGCCTTGTGCGAATCTACATCCGGCACACTCGTTGCCCCCTGGACCAGCTGGGTAAGGTTAAGTGCAAGCGCAAGCTTACGCATCTACCGTCCAGCATGTTCAGTGCACTGGTATGGGAACAGCCACTCCTGGTGGTGGGCATTAAAGTCCCCCAGTAACACTAATTGGGCGGAAGGGTACCGCTGCTGTGCCGCATTAGCCGCCTCACTGAGGTACTCTGTGAGCATGGTTGTCTCCTGATCTCCTTTGTGCGAGCGGTAGGCACAGGCGTAGATAATTTCATCCAGACCTGTGTCCACTAGAGCCCACAGCATCGAAAATCTTGGGTCCACATAATTAATACCAAGGGATTAAAAGTGATTTGAATTTGGAATGTGTATATTGTTAGTAAATTTTACAATCAACAAAGAGATAAATCGCAAACACATGCGGTCTAAAAATAAGATTACTTCGCTAAAATCGATTATGATGAATGTATGAGGTGAATGGCTAATGAGCGTTTTTAATTATATTTTGGATCGCACGGGAACACTGTATTGAACAAGTGACTGGCTGGAAAACCGCGCGCGAACCAAATTAAACAATAAATCTACAACTGTGACGTTCATATATAAACTTTCTTTTCCATAATTGTTCAAATATAAACATTAGGTTCTAATTATTGCTATGTTATGTCTTATGGTTCCTAATTGTATGTACAGAAATAAACGTAACGTTCTTGTTCATGAGTTGCACTTACTTATTTTCTCATAGCGGGTGATAAAAAGTAGAGTGTCCACCTCGGGAGCAACACTATTTTATGCTCGAGTGACTACGTACGTCAATCGAGTACTACTTTAGAATCCTTCGCTCCGCTGTGGATTAAAAAAAACACTCTAGCCTTTGCTCCCAAATATACAATCTACTATTTAATTAAACCTATCGTTGTGAAATTCTTCCATTCAATACCCACAAAGGTAGCCACTTTTATTACACACTATCTATTTTATGATCACATCTCAGCCCAGAATTTCATCAGATAATATCACTAGAGGTTTTAAACACACATGAGATTTCGGTTTATTTTCTCTTGGACATCTCTTCACTATCTTAAACCCTCGAAAATTTATGAAGGTATTACATTCCTTATCTCTATCCTGAAACTGCGAAATTATGTGTTGGTTTCTAACCTATTATTTGGGAATATCTAGGAGAGTGACATTAAATTAAAATGCCTTGCTACATTAAACTCTTGCAAAACGCTACCACTAACCAAACTATAATGATACACATTTTATTATAAGACTAAATCAATACATATAATAAATCTGTAAAAAAAGTCGTTTTAGTACATCGGGAATAAAAACAGAACCCATTTCCAGCATTTTTGCAATTTTTGTCTGTTTAGTTGTGCTCGTAACACATGAAACGTACAAAACTAACGTCGATAACTTTTATACATCAAAATTGTGCGTAACTTGAAGTATTACTTAGTTTTTGTTTCATCGCAATCGGTTCACTCTATCAAAAGATTTATGAATTTAAAGTGTTCAAGAAGTAAAATATCACAACACACGCAATTTAGATACTCGGACAGTTGAATTCTATATTCGATAGATAGCGTTGTGCATTTGACTTCATTTTCGGAATGGCGATGTTAAGATTCTCCGCAGAAGAATGACCCTAGAAGAAAAATTGGTAGGTAGGTAGGGTAGGTAGTTGACGGGAGCGAAGCTGCGTGCTGGTTCAGCTAGTTCTTTTATAATGCTGTATACAGTGCGTGAATTTCGATGCAGTTTTGTCAGATTTCCAATAACATCAGAGACATAGAGTAGTAATATGAAAGCAACCACATTGCACCGATCCCAAGTAAATTGAGATAGGGGCCAGAGACTGCTGGACTGAAAACATTGTTGCCATCGCGGGTAGACCCAGGATGAGGATACCACAAGAGCAAAGTACAAAAAACAAGAGGCCTTTTGTTTTTTGTACTCAGCAGTGGGCAAAATCTGGCCGTGAATTATAATGTTGATGAGTTGCAAGAGAATTATGACTGAAAGAACGTAGTATTGACTGAAATCATTTTCGTTTTAAAGAGAGTTTCGTTGTTAATACTAGGGCATTTTTGGGTCTATTACAACATTCTAAAAGTCAGGCTATTTAGGCTGTCGACACAACGAAAAAGCCTTTGTTAGATATCAGCCAATTTTAGGTGTAGGAGAAATGATCCCACTACCTCTGTAAGGGGCTCATTAGCTTAGTGGATCGTCGGCGGGCGAGCGGCTTGCTGAACAAATCGACAACATTTACATCGCGGTCAGCCGCCGGCTTACCGGCTCGCAGCTAATGGAGCGGACCTCATATCAAATTGCCGGACGGTACGGCACTGGACGGCTTTCGATAAGCGTAGAGCACGCTCCACATCTCCTTGTATTATGGTTGAAAGTCGTTAAGCACATTATTGTTAAGCTCACGCAAGGTTAACTAGCATTGAGGAGCTGCTAAAAAGGAAATACACCCAGTCAAAACTACATAACATGATGCTGATGACATATGGTGACGATGTGATATACTAATAAGGGCCACTTGCGCGTTCCTGGGTTATCCTATTTAACCCGGAGTTAACAGTTAGCTTAGGTTTAATCAGATAAATCATCTTGCGCCACCAATAGAAAGAGGTTCAGAAAAATAAAGCCAATGCAAACGACAGAAAAAAAATGGCAAATGTCAGGTTAAATACATCATACAGTCATAGACATATAAAAAATCTAAATCTATGGGCATAGTAAGCCCGGCATTACTTTCGAATGGTGCAACGCGTATCGTGAGTTAAAATGTTTACGACTTAACTCCGAGTTTACAAACTCCACATTTATTTATTTAACCCGACTTAACGTGCAAGTGGGCCTTAAGTGTTATCAAAAAACAACTGCAGCCAGCGGCAGATTTATGAAATTATTTTATTACCTACGTAAAGATGCTAAAGAAAGATATCAAAAGTGCAAATCACAGCATTCACTTCAAACTAGAAATCTTTATGCAGTCGAATGAACGCCTGCAATAATGAAATCATGCAAACTCGAGCAGAATTAGTAACTATTCAATGATCTGAGAAAAATAAAGATGGAAAATATTGAGTAGCTACGAGAATAAACGGCAGCTGCACAAAGCTCCGGCCTCAAGCTAGTGCTGCTATCTGACAAAGACATATTTTGAGTTATAAACGAAACAACAAAACTGTGAAATAATAAAAATCGATGCTGTTTATTAACTATAAACAACGTGCGAAAGTTGCCGGATTCAAACATAGAGCTAAATAGACTGCGATCTTTCGGTTAGGCAAATTGTAAGAACCTATTTCTGATTAATTAAAATTAATCAAAAATAGGTTTGTAAACAGTAATTCGACCGATCAGGCCTATGTCCAGCAGTGGACGTCTTTTGGCTGAAATGATGATGATGAAACAGTAATTCAGGGCTTTTTGTTTTGTTTTCGGAAACTATTGATAGTAGTTAAATACTGCATAGACAGATCGATACAGAATTATTTGTTGATTACGAAGGTATTACAAAACTAAATTCGCACAATTGTCAGATAACGGTACTATAGCTTGAAGGCAACACAAAGAGCGGTGACGTGAGCTGGTATCACGCTATTCCTGGCTCGCTCTGAGCTAATAATTTCCAGCGGTTCATATTGATACTAACTTCTGTCAGCAGCTTCGCCCGCGTGAAAGTCGAAAATTATCCCGAGAGAACATATTCTCGAGATAAAAAGTATCGTATGTTCATGACTGTAATCTTTTCTGTGCCATATTTAATCCAGATCCGTTCAGCCGTACTAGCGTGATTGAGTAACAAACAAACACACACATCTATCTATCCTTTCACATTTATAATATTAGTAAGATTAACTACTATGTATAGCTGGCATCAAAAGAAAATGCAATACGATATTCAGTGGAGAATTTCCACTGCACGAATAATGAAAACTGTTTCATGTTGTGTCGATGCCAATTTCAACTCAACCAAAATGCTAATCATTTTGGTTGAGTTGAAATTGGCAACAATATTGTTCGCGCGGACTTAATGCCTAAGGCATTAAGTCCGCCATTTTACCTTTGTGCATGAAGTTTAAATAAATAAATAAATATTCATTGTTACCTTTGATATTATAATCTAGGTATAAGAATTTAATTATGACATTTTCATACGTTTAAAGCTGGTAGACGAGAAAATTGAAAAATAAATTATTATTAAATAAAATGTGTCATCGTTTAAAAATAATTATACATTAATTGAAAAGGTAGTACCAACGCTCGCTTGTTTAACGCAACGAGCGTTTGTTTTTAATTGCGTTCTTAAAAGTTTTGTCACAAGTTCACAACTCTATGTTGCCGGCCCGCTACACAGAACCAACACAATATTTTATATTAAATTTTATTCTGTCAGTACACTTTGAGGGACGAATTCATTGGCTATGAACTCATATAATTTAATATCAAACTCATAGGAAATTAAACTGAAACCACTCAACTGTTTTTGGAATTCATTAAATCATGCAAATAGTTTACGGTTTGTAAGTTGCAGGTAATATTTCTGCTACTGATATCTTACTAATAAATGCGGAAGTTCGGATGGATGGATGTATGTTTGTTCCTCAATCACACCAGAATGGCTGAACGCATATGCTTCACAAAGGTACTTTAAGGTCATCAATAAGTAGACTACAGCCATTGGCAGTCTATTCTCTATTCACTGAAGCTTTTACGTTATTATCACACGTTTAGATAAATTATTCGCAACCAGGTTGTCAATGAAAAAAAAAACCAAATTATAACTATATTTAACATATGTGTCACCACCTATATTCAACTCAAACGTCACATCCTTAATTTTTTTCTTAAATTTTATAGCCAGCACATCTATATTACTTCAGTTCACTTTAATTATAAAACCAACATGAAAACATTCGTAGAACCTCCATAAAGCAAAGGCTTATTTATTTTTAATCCCACGTCACTCGAAGCCGGCAAAATATTTATCTGAATACAAAAGCAGAGCATTTTATATGTTACATGTTGCGTACAATAGTGATGTTTCCTGGGTAGATACATGATAATTATATTTAGTCCGTCAGTGAGAATATCAAATAATATTTGACACGCATTTTTTGCTTTACCAAAACAATAAAAAATTACGAAGTTAAAGCGCATCAAAGTTGTAGGGGCTTGTGACATCACTAAGGCAGTATAAAGTGTACTAGCGACGTGACGTTTCACAATATTTCTACGCATTATATCGTCATCACTTTATGTTTACGCGTCAATTTTTTTTATCTACCCAACGGGCAAAAAACTAATTTTCAATAAACTACCATATTTGTATCCACTAGTTACAAAATGCAGCTGCTAAATTGGTATCGAGCGGTGGTTTCCTTTTTTCCTTTCCATATAGCATTCAATCCTCACTTCGTTATAAATAGAAAAATGTATTTTGAACTGAATGCGGCAATTTGCTGTGATTGGAGCATTCAATATCATGTATGGTTCACATAAATATGTATCTAGTCGGCACATTTTAGTTTTGATCAATTATTTTTCGAGATTGCTCGGTCGCCCGTGCTTTTGGTCTCTGCATACAAATATCTAGACGATTGATTTATTCATTGGGGAGTCAACATATGTTGTTATATCAAGTAATAGAGTCAATAACCCACTTGATATTTCTATAAAACATGAAACAATAATGTATTAAAAATATTTAGCCACAAGCAACATTAAACATGTTTCCGCTACAAAATGAGTTTGCAATAACGAAAGTAAACACATAAAACAATTCATTATAACAAATTACCCTCGAATATATTCAAACAGGCCTACGTTTGTGTAGATTTATTGGAATTGTCACGATTTGGTTGAAAATGCGATTCTCAGGCTCATTAGTGCCAAAGGGAACCGCGGAGACAATAAATGGAGGACATTTGTTACTGCTTCACCACCATCCTCCATGTTTGTGCTCGTTTTGATCTCCAACCAATTATTATTATATTCGAATTTCATAACGCGATGTTCATTTGTTTTTGAGCGGTTGATTCGTATTTGACAAGCTCGTAAGTATCATGTAAGAATGTATGTTTGTTCGGGTCAAATCTTGCAACTGAATTTTAGAGCAGTTATACTCAACCGATGAAGTTTTACACACACGTTTGGTTTAGATGACAATACACGGTATGCTAAAAAGAAAGCTTAAAAAAAGTTTTTTTTAATTGGATAAAATATTTGAAATTATTTCATGAAGCAGTCCAGGGTTATTTCTAGTCATACAGTCTCATATTTATCGAATTAAGTAAGATCTAACCGTATTGCCGGATTGCCGGATTCCGGTTTGCGACATAGCCCGAAGAATTCCCAAACTTATGTGACAGTTGGCAGGTTACAATGCTTGCAGCACGGATGGCAGATGGGGCAGAAAGGTTCTGGAGTGGCGACCACGAACCGGAACACGTTGCGTTGGAAGGCATCCCACCAGGTGGACCGATGACCTGGTGTAGGTTTCGGGGATCCGCTGGATGCGAGACGCACGGGACTGATCAATGTGACGACGCTTGGGGGAGGCTTATGTCCAGCAGTGGACGTCTTTCGGCTAATATGAAGATGATGATGATGAACCGGATTGCTTAGAAGACATGCCTGAGATAAATAATTATTTCTGGTCGTCTTATACTTGTACATAACTGGGTAGGTACAAAGTAAGTAAGAATAAGTAACTTCCTGAAAGAGCAAATTCACTTAAACCAAACTATCAATAAAATTTTCACGATTTCCGCTTGCAAACCGTAAAACCTCGCTCCACTGAGGAGTAGCTCCACGCGGTCACGCTTCCACATCCCACTCAGCACATTATCTTAAGTTTGTTATCTACTCTGCGAAACCTTTCCGTTGTCTCATCGTTTTCACCTAAAACCATTAAAGTGAGTGCTCGAAGCCCATAAACGGTTCGAAAAACTAGAACCACGTTATATCATTTATCTTGTACAGTGTTGAGTTGTGAGTGGCCGCCTCGCGATCACCGCGCTGTGTCTAAACTAAACCACGGGTAACTGAAACAAGACACGTATGGGGTTAAATAACTCAGTGGTGGTGCAGCATCGTGTGGCTACTCGTACGAGGCGCAGCTCGTAGTCCGTACGAAGGGCCAGCGGTGGAATCCTGATCGTTAGTTTATTTGTTCTCGGAGATACACCTGCTTCCGGCTTGAGGCCGGTCACATGTAACTGATATGTTTACTCGTTTTTTTCCTCCAAGATGGGCTAAGTAGAAAATACTAAGGGCATGTTAGATGCTAATCCAAACCTAT
The DNA here is from genome assembly GCA_949775005.1 of Orthosia gothica. Taxonomy (NCBI): domain Eukaryota; kingdom Metazoa; phylum Arthropoda; class Insecta; order Lepidoptera; family Noctuidae; genus Orthosia; species Orthosia gothica. Next base: position 17,547,868 of record OX459048.1, on the reverse strand, counting down.
GAGTATTGTTTTTCTACAAGGTTCTGCTAGTGATAACCTTTTCTGTTAAAAGTATTTATCGATTATTTCAGACTTTTAGGGGGTAAATTAAAAAGTTAATGTTTGCTGTCTACTGCTTTCAGAAACCGTCACACCCAATTAAATGCTCATTAATTCTCGACGAAAAAGTTCCGAAGTTGAGAATAAAAATTTAGAAAGTTTTGATGTAATCTGTTTAAAGTTGGCTCAAACATTCTGGCTCATGAAGCGAGTATTCAAGTTCATTGAATTAGTCGCAGTGACAGTTTCAGTTTTTCTGATAAAAGTCTGAAGTTACTTTTACTGGTCGTTCCTATATCTACTATGGTTTGAATTGAATATGAAATTAGTTCAGTTTTATGCTTATTTTAGCGTTTCGGTAACCAATCGCATCGAATAAGGAAAACAGTGTCTTCTAACGTCCCGTCCGTTTATTCTTCTACAAGACTCCATAGAGACATCAAAATACTCATCCGTATCGCTATTTACTGGTTATTCGGCGTTGGGAGGCCATTCTCATTTTTAACTGAAAGAAACGGGCATACCGTCACTTGAAGAAGGGTCGAATAGCTTGTAAAAAGACGAAATTATAAAAAACAACTATCGATGAATTTTAGTTTTGAAAATAAAATTAAACACAGAGATTCTAAATTGAATTCCTTGCAGCAGCCAACAGAAATAAAAGGAAATGTACACAAATTACACAAAGTGTGCTTCGTGCATAAAGTATTCAGGGCCCATGGTGGGTCGTGTATGGCGCAACATTTGGAAGGCGCGTCGGCGGCGTGCGGTCAGCCGCACTGCGGCGCGCGGCCGACCCATCGACGAGCCAGCCCTACCTGCACCACATCTAATATGCTTCTGTGAAAAAGGAATGTGCTCCAAATTATATACGGCCAGAATTCTTCAGTTGACACCGACACCGCTCAAATAGTTGCTATAAATAAAATATCCTCTAAAAGTAGGAAGAATTTGAAGTGAACGTCTGTTCGGCATAATCATGAAAAGTGCCAACGGAACCTTTGCTGTGTCTTTTTTCTCGACTTTGAGTATATGATTTATCACACATTTGAAATGATCGTGGAAATTAAGCAAACATTTTTACTTCACAGGTACCTATGTACTCAAATAGTTGTAACTCACGGAATGACGTGCAGCACGCCATTCGGTGAGCTCCAACTATTTGCAAAACGGGTACGGAATGTCGACGAACCAGAAAACATGTTTGAAAACCATCCACTGAAACTTTGTTCCGTATTCAAAATCGCAAGCTTTTTATTTATTCCGGGGCACTTGTCGCGCCTGTCACTTTATGATACACGGCTAGGGTCTCACTGACTTATAAAGCGTAGTGTACATTGTAGTGAACGACAATTGACACAAGCTAATTAAATTAAAGCGTGCACCTGTAGTGATTTTTAAATATTTTGTTGAAATTCGCTGCAGCAATTTTAATTTAATTTGTTTAACATCTCGGACGGGTCGCTGGGTAAAACCGAACGTTCCCGGTGAGTTAATTAAACTAGTTTGCAACGGACACTTTTTAACAGATTTGGAGCGGGAAATTGTACGAGCAGGTAGGCGACAGCGTGTGATGACGTCTCCTTGACGCTCCGACCTAAGGAGTCTCGAGTTTGAACAGTGTTTTTCCTTTACAAGATTTACCAAGATCTAACAGGTAAAATAAAAAAGTTTCATGCTTATTGTATTCCAGTATTTGTAATTGTTTTTTATTCTAGATAATTCAACAGATTTCATTATCTAATTTCAATATAATTCGACATCATTTAATTTGTATCTCCTCAAAAAGACAACGGCGAAAATTGCCCTTTGAATTGTTTAGCATTGTTTGTTAGTTGTATCGTCATCTGACATGCAGATCTTATGTATTGGCATATTAATCTACTCCAACCAATGCACCAATCGCAAACACAATCATAAGTAGGTAGATGGCAGCAGTTAGGCACTAGGTAAATGCACAGCCCGGCAGGGGATACGCTCGTTAAAGTCCAGCTCGGATGATTTATAGTCTGTGGCAGGCAGCTCCTGTCCCGTGATTAATTGCCCCTCCGTGAGAAAACTATCGCCCTGTCTCTGTCACTTCATTTGTACCGAGCTTATCGAACTTATTATTAGTCGGTGCATGGTGCAAGTGTAGGTTTAATAGGAATGCAGCATGGTTTGTTGCGTTGCAGGCCTATGATATGAACGCTGGTGCTTTACCTCACTGTCTTAGAAGGAAGGCAATGTTTTTAATAGACTAGATTTCTTATAGTTAAACAAGACAATAGTATAATAGTAAGTGTGGTTGTCATCCTGTCACATGAACCACCTTAAAAGAAACAGAAAGATTTTCTAGTTCTCTTTCGACCATCTGATTCTATCCTTAATAGTGCCCAATTTACTGATGGTATACCAAATTATATACCTATTTAAGAACATTTGGGGTACCTATAAAAAAGAGGATAGGGTAAGGGATATTTTTCAGTTTCCCGTACAGTATATAGGTAATATGTAGTAGTAGTAAGCTGAAAATTCAATTTGCGGAAGAGCGTGAACAATTTTATCCATCATCGGCTTGCTGCAGCATGTTATTTAAACGCAGCCTATCGCCTAACTTCGGCATCGCATCTTCGCCGATCCGCGGTGAGTGTTTCAACTGCCATGTATTATTCAAATTGTTCAATGATCGCGGGCTCGGCGACTAAGCCGCTCGTTACCCGGCGGGCGGCGTGAGGCGTGTGGCGTGAGCTGCGACGCACTCAGCTAATGGCACCATTTACCGGGATTGTCTGCAAGCCTCTAGGGCGGTCGCTAACTATACTGATTGGCACTCACTTACATAAGACTGACTTGAAAACTGCCGCCGATCTTCGATAACTTTCGCATTGATGTTAGGAATTTTCGCTCGCGATTAAACAAAGCAGTAGTTCGCTATTGGTACTTGAATGATGCATCCTACTCTGCATTTTACAAAACAATGAATGTGTTCATCCTAACATAGGATACTACAACATATTGAACCTGCATGTCTCTTTCGGCGCCACGCGCGCTCTAAACGTTTCCTAGTTAATGGGCTAGTCAGCGGAACTTTTACAATTTTCGGATGCCGTTTCAAAACCCCACATTTAATAGCGGTTCGAGTGTCAAGTGTTACTCGAACAGAGCCGGGTGATATATGATAGCGCTGGTAAATGAAACTAGCAGCAGAGACGAAATCAAAACGTCAAAAAAGCAGATGACATAACGGAAACACGAATTATGTATTGTTATTGTAAAGATTTGTTTTTATTTGAGTAATATTTTAAAGTCAAAAATGGAAGGTAGATTCACCGACTGTTAGTTTATTTCAATAAAATAATTGGTAACTATATTCGTTCAAAATATTTGTAAAAAGTATTATTAATTACTAAACAAATATTGTACACAATTACTGTATTTTTACAAACCTAAATCTATAATTAATTGATAAACGAATGTCACCGGATGTTGTTGCTGTGTGACGTCTTGTCATTTGTTTAAACGTATAAATAGGCTGGTTCTAGTCGAAAGAACTCAGTATTGAATTGTATTGAACTGTGCACATATCTTCATAAAATTAAGTTGTGAGACTTACTGTTGGTGTGAGTAATAAAAAGTGTAAACAAGATGTCTGATCGTTATCATTTGAGAATCCTGAGTACGCCCGCTCTTACATCAGAAGAAAGGGATCAACCCGAGCCTCAACTGGACCCATCAACACAGTCGCCTTGCCTAGCCTACCGACCACTCGACCAGGACATTCGGATGAGCTGAATTTACTTCGTTGCCAGATCAAGTTGCAGAAAAGGATGTTTTTTAAAAACAAATCACCAATACCCACAAGCTAAGTAAAATTTATTTACCTAATTATGATCTTGACCAGCATAAAATAACAATTGAGTGAACAAGTTACCTGTCTATCCACCGTGCGAGGTAGTTCAGTCTATTGCTAGGATGAAGGGATTTTCATGCTTGCTAAGACGCGCCAAGCAATTGGTAGACACTAATGCTCATTCTTTTGCACTCGTAGCACAATATTAAGTAGCTAAACTAGATATTATATTGTGTATTGGAATTGTGTGTGTATTGAATAGACTTCAAATCAAGCTAAATCTTTTTTTGAATATGGTACCAAGTCATAAAGTTTACTTTCAAGTATTTTTCCTAATGCTCCAGTGGCATAAAATCATAGTTTTACCAAGCTGAACCCCTCGGGTCAAGCATCAAGAACACAAAACAAACATGATTTGCGCGAAACTTTGACTTTGGATATCAAAATACTTCATTAGATGCCACTAAATATGATACACATACAAATAAAACTTTCGGTTATGCCCATTATTTTCATATCCCTTAATAGAGGAGCTCGTGGCTAAATAATAACTTAAGTTAAGCAACGCTTGACGATGTCGGTCCATGGATGTGTGACCATTTCAACATACCGAGTTTCCTTCGTGCCTCGGAAAGCACGTTAAGCCGTTGGTCCCGGCTGTCATTTGAAGATCTTTGACAGTCTTTACGGGTAGTCCGAAGCTTGAGATCTGACACCAGTCTTGCCAAAGGGTACTGTGTTACCCAGTTACTGAGTTGTGGAGGTCAGATAGGCAGATTGATTGGTTAAGGTTACTACACCGGTGCACAGGTTAATTTCCATCAAAGCTGTGTATGGTTAAGATAACCGTGTGAACATTATACTCTCGTAATATTTTTCATGTTTCAGATACCATATTGTGTCGCAGCCTGAAGCCTCTGCTGAAGGCTAGCGATTCAGATGCTGAGCGCGAAGGTTGACGTGTCAACATCTGAGAGGTTAAGAAGAACAGCATGCAAGCAGTTCGCTGGTCTTAGCCGAACGATACGAACATGCGCAAGTTTGGAATGGAATACTCGGTGAGTCGCTTCCATTTTATTTTGATAGTGAAGTCAAATATTCTCTAGTGATGAGATGCTATTTCGAGTTTTAAGTGTTCATGTTGGAACACTGAATTGGTTGGTAGTGGTTATACCTAGCACTATCACTAGGTAATTAAGACAGACCTGGTAAAAAGCAAGTAGCTAATAAGTTACCTATTGGGTTGTTAGTACTTTCCTAGTTTCAACATTTGGTTCAGTACGAACTTTAGGATGAGATATCCCATAAGAAGGAGATGAGATATCCAAAATGACTGAATAACTAGTCGTTTTCAGTGGCAAAGCGAGTTAGTAATGTCGGTGGGCTATCGTAATTGTATCGAGTTAGTAACGGTACTGGTCATTTGCGTGTATTCAGGACGGATCTTGTTGCGTAACGATGTACAACCACCGTCTTCAGATCTGAATTCACTTGCTTACTTTCAAAGTAATATTATGATAACAGTAGATCACGCGATTGTTTTTCTTACATGAAAACTGAGTTAGTGACCGACAGTAAAGGGTTACTGTTGATAATCTGATATTTATGATATTGATCAGAGTTAATTCGTGAAGCTCCTTAATAGTATCAGGGTTAGTTGTTTCCCTTTTATAAGCCATCAGTATGTTCCAAAATCTTTAAGTAGAAAACGCGAATCATGTTGGAAAGATACCCGATCGCCAAGTTCTTTGAGAATTAGACGTCATAGTTGATGACTGTGGTAGTGAAACCAAATATTATTAACATGTCTACTCATAAGACCAATTCTGGACCGCACCTCATGCGTACCATGTGGCGATGGGTTTTTTTAAAGTGGGTTTATGAGTTGAGTATGCATTGCCTTTACTTTGTTTAGTTTAACTTGTTGATCGTCGGACCTTTTTCTAATGAATAGTGTTGTGTGGGAAACTTTAGTACGAAAACTGAAGAGGCCCGGTATTAAGTCCGCGATAGGTGATTATGACAGGATAGTGATCGTTATACACCGAAAGCTTTAAATAGATACGCTTAAACCTACAAGTATGGACACGGTAGGTTAAGGAAGATGCCAGCGGGTCATGTACCAGTCGATGTTGATGTTAAAAGGATTTTAATGATGATGAGCAAGCTCAAAATGTCGAGTAATTGAGTCTATCAGCCGTATTATTTTTGACCGTACCAGTGGATTCTGGCGGAGGTCGGGGTCTTGAGAGACCGTTGTGTGAGAGCAATATAATTGCTGTTCGGCTACAGAGCCGTGGCGTTAGAGGTTTTACTCGAGGGTTTCTGTAAGCTTGGCAGTTTTCGCTGCAGAAGAAGTTTTAAAGTTTGATTTGAGCGACTGGTGGTACATGGCCCAGGGTAATGATTTAGTTAAAGATCAAAGTTCTAAAATTTCCCTATTGTCACGAACCCAATGATCTAGTTTGGTCAGGAGTAGCCGAGCGTTGTGCGTTGGCCTGTGTGGCAACTGTTGGCCTTTATGGCAACTGTTGGCCTGTGTGGCAACTAAACGCCAGTGTGCCAACTGGAGGCCTTTATGGCAACTGTAGGCCAGTGTGGCAACTGGAGGTCTTTGTAGCAACTGTGGTCCTGTAAGTTGGTTTAAAATAAACACGTTTGTGTAAGGAACCTTACAGAGGATTCCTGTAGAGTTATGAGGTTAAGATAAAGTAAACTCGCATAGTCACGCGAGAGGTGAGGTCACCATGTTAATGTTGATGACTTTCGAATCGACAAGCCTTCGTTACGAAAATTTAAATAATTTTGGTTTTCTAATTTTTATTACTATGCGTAGATTGTGTTAGTAAGATATACAAAGCTGAAGTACCAATTGAGATTGTAGATGATGAATAGACGTAACATAGGACAGACTAAATCTCTGTGTGAACAGGTTCTGAGTTCAGAGAGTTGAGTTGACTCGACAAGCTAGGGATGTGCGAGTAGAGCAATTGAGAAGAGAGCTATGTGATGGCTAAAGGTCGTGAATAAGATACCTGGTGTCTTTTTCTTTTGTTTCATTTAATGTGACATTAGTGACTATCAGTGGTACTTGGACTTTGTAATCACGAAGATTAGAAGCTTTTGCGTTCCGAACTTCACCCTATTGATGATCATTTCAATTAATCTTTTGGTACCTCATGCAGAATTATTACAAATGGGGAATCCGCTACAATGGCACAGATTACAGCCATTTTTATTTTCTTTTTCTTCATACATCATGCTATTACTCGCGGTACATCTAGAGCTAACAGTCAAACTGAATGGGTTTGGGTTAATAAAATAGGTGAATTGTAATTGGCATTAAAATATACGAAATCTAAGGCTACTGAATGGCCCTTTTGATTAACTAGGTAAAATAGCCCCTCCCCTGCAATTGAAAATACCATATCCGTTTAGACCCTAAGCATAGAATGGCCGAAACGGAAGCAAAAAAAAAAGGTTTTGGTTTTAGAAAAAGACTTTGGTCACTCAATGAACTTTGAACGACTAGACCGTGATAGCAAGAATAAATAATAATGAAAAAAAAAAAAAAAAAAAAAAAAAAAAAATTAAAGACTGGCCTCTGAATCTTTATGATCAAGCAACGAACTACGACCTCTGAGTTTCAGAATTAGTTGGTTAAATAAAATTCTGTCAAAACAAGTCAAAGACGGGGCCTCTGAATCTTTATGATCAAGCAACGAACTACGACCTCTTGAGTTTCAGAATTAGTTGGTTAAATAAAATTCTGTCAAAACAAGTCAAAGACGGGGCCTCTGAATCTTTATGATCAAGCAACGATCTGCGACCTCTGAGTTTGATAGTTAAATAAAACTCAGTCAAAACAAGTCGTAAGACTAGCCTCTGAATCTTTATGATCAAGCTACGATCTGAGACCTCTGAATTTGATTTGAGTTAGCAAAATGGATGTGTAAAAAGGCCTTGGTCATGGCTATGGTTTAAGTTGGATGATTCAATAAAATTTAAGTCAAAACAAGTCAAAGATGGGCCTCTGAATCTTAATGGACAAGCCACTATCTGCGATCTCTGAGTTTGACTCATTCAGTCACTCATATTTTATTTTTTTTTATGATTTTCAGAGATTCGCTGGGCCTAGCAAGGCCCGCTCGTCAGTATGGCCGTGATAGCGCTGGTAAATGAAACTAGCAGCAGAGACGAAATCAAAACGTCAAAAAGGCAGATGACATAACGGAAACACGAATTATGTATTGTTATTGTAAAGATTTGTTTTTATTTGAGTAATATTTTAAAGTCAAAAATGGAAGGTAGATTCACCGACTGTTAGTTTATTTCAATAAAATAATTGGTAACTATATTCGTTCAAAATATTTGTAAAAAGTATTATTAATTACTAAACAAATATTGTACACAATTACTGTATTTTTACAAACCTAAATCTATAATTAATTGATAAACGAATGTCACCGGATGTTGTTGCTGTGTGACGTCTTGTCATTTGTTTAAACGTATAAATAGGCTGGTTCTAGTCGAAAGAACTCAGTATTGAATTGTATTGAACTGTGCACATATCTTCATAAAATTAAGTTGTGAGACTTACTGTTGGTGTGAGTAATAAAAAGTGTAAACAAGATGTCTGATCGTTATCATTTGAGAATCCTGAGTACGCCCGCTCTTACATATATGTCCACACATGACTGCGAACACTCTTATCACAGCGGACCATTGTTGCGTCGAACTACTCAAAGTAGGGTCGAGTTCGGAAATCTGAAATGTGTTAATTTTAATCTCACGGGAAATCGTACGCCGCAGCAAACTTTACATATTAACAAAACTTTAATATAACCGGAGCGTCCCAGAGGGGGTGCCGCGCTGTAGCGAGGCTAAATTTTTGAGGCCAGTAAATTTTCTTTAAGTCCGTCTCGTGGCAGACAGCCAACGCTACCATGTGCTCCTAAACTCTCATTTTATTTCCGTAGTGGCAACTTTGTTAAAAACACATAAGCGCGCCGCCCTTATTATTCACGCGGCCTGCAGCACGCCGTGCCGGTGTTGGCTCGCTCTATTTACAAAACAAACGAAATGTACTCAAGGAATAACTCATCTGAATTTATTCGTACAATACATCTTGTACTAACAACATAGCTCGTTTCAACTGCAGACAAAATGACGGAGCATATTTCAGGCACTATCAATAACGTTCGCTGTGTATCAGGGTATCGTATCGCTCGCTTGTTTTTACATTTAGTGTTCTTTATTTGGCTTGTGAACAAAAAGCTACGGGAGAGTAGCTGGGTTCTAGTTACGGAAGAGCGGTCTCTTGACGAATTGCGCGCCGACTGTCGTGGTGTGCGGCGAGCATGCCCGTGTATGCCCGCGCCTGCCCACGTCCGCGCCAACCCCGCCTGCCCGCCTGCCTGCTCCGCCGTCTAGACGTCACTCGGACAAGCCTTGTTCGTGCTGAAATGTGAATGCACTGTATCATATACAACAAATCCTTATATAGCGCGTCCGACTGCATATGAACAGCAGCATAATTTTGAAAGTGAATTCGGCAAGGCAAAGCGTTTTGACGCTATCAATCGACCGATCACATGTGACAGAAAGTGATTGACCGATTGATGGCGGTCAAACCCTTTGCCTTGTCGTATTCATTTACCAGGTCGCTGGAGCGGCGGATTAGAATTTGATGAATGGAACACGAGCACAGTTATGTGACGCTGTTCCCCAGCAGCGCGTGCTGTATGGAGGCGGCTAATGAAACTTACTTTGTATACATATGTGAAGCATCCAAGCTTCACTATATATAATATGTGTAAAAAGTAAGTTTCAGCGTTCTCAGTTACTTACTAGCGCAAAAAGAGAGTCATCACCATGTTTGCTACATTTAAAAATAAGTATTGTTCAATATAATAATTACATTTCTATTTTACAGATCAATAACGGCATTCCTTCCATCGACAATATCCATTATAATGCCAGTATTTCTTACCTGCTCAAGACAATCAAACTGATATCTCATTAGCTATGCAGTTCATTGGGACTGACCGACACCGATACATAATGACAGCGTATTTACTGCAATTAACTACACAAGTTAATTACCATAAATTATATGCCAAGCTATGATTGAAGGCAATTGGACAGGATACACCAAATACTCCGGTGGTCCGCCATGTTGACGGAACACGTCCGATGACACAATTTCACATTTACATTTTAACAGTAAATTGTTCTGTGATTTATCATTTCAATGTTTCGTTCACTGAAGGATATAAAAGAGAACTGTGATGACACACGCGCTTCGGAAAAGTACACTTTGCTGACGTATGAAATGAAAAGATAGCGGCACGCTTCCAATAGCTACGACATTTTCATTTTAATAACAAAAAGGTTTGTTTTCTGAAGTTTAATGAAACCGCTTCTCTTTTATTCAACGTTGTCACAAGGGTGAGTGACATAATAAACACACACAGCGTGTGGTTTATTGTAACGCGAGGATGCTCCTGTCGTCCTTTTGTTACAATCCTTTAATCGCTATTAAGACATCCTTGAAAAGAGAAGGTGTGTTTAGACGAAACGGACTTAGGAGAAACCAACAATTGTATGCTCTTCCCCTGTTCATTGTAGGGAGAGGATGTACATTCACCCACTGATCTAAACCGACCTTGGTCACAGGACCGGCCGGACCGGACCGGACAGGAACGGCGCGGGCGTCGCCGGTCGTCATTTCCTTACGATGTTTTCCTTCACCGTTTAGATAGCAGTGGTGATGAAATAATTTACGCAACGTAAAGCGCCTGCCTGGATTAGAACCCACGACCCACAGCTTGTAAGTCGCAGCCGTTAGCACTGGGCCACCACAACCCTCTTTAATTATTAGCTGAGCACTCCGGGCTGCAATGCAACTAAGAAATTCTGATGGAAAAATACAAAAATACAAATGCAATAACACTTTGTCAAATCCGAGAATCTTGACTCATGGTCAGCAGTATATAGTGCTTGCAACCACGAGACAAATGAGGCAGATCTCAGATAGAGGTAGGTATAATCCCCGTCGATAGATCCCCAGAAGTAGTTTTTTAGGTATCATTGGTAGTGAAGCGGGGCGTGGGAAACGTTTAGGACCGTTCGCGAGCGCGCGATTGCTTGGTTAGTTGACACAAGGATCGATTGACCAATCGTGTCGCGTCCATGTTCCGTTCGCTCTATATGGTGGTTGGTCAGTTCGCGGAATATGCGCGAACTTACCCGCACTACGCGAAAACCTTGCCAACTTACATGCCGGGCACTGTATGGCAACTTATAATAAAAGTGCGAAATACTGTATACATACACAGTGGCATATTTCAACACCGGCGCTGACGTCATCAATGTTCGCTTATGAAATATCGTTTCTACGAATAGTTATTCCGCTCCACGTTTTAACCTGTCAATGGTAAACCGAAATGTTTGTTGTCGTATTACAGCGTGTAGCCGACAGCTTTCAGCAGAAACAAATAACAAAATTACAAACGTTACAAAAATCAATTTGCCTGGATCTTACCCGAGTAGATTTATTTATTTTATTTATTTGTTCATTCTCGCACTGGAACACCTTACAACAATTACACCAATGGAGCTCAACATACAAATACATTAAAGTCCAGGTTTCCTCACGATGTTTTCCTTCACCGTTGTCAGCGATGTCCAAGATAAACTTAGAAAGTAGATACATATGACTTGAAAAACTCACATTGGTACTCGCCCGGATTTGAACCCACGACCTCAAGCACGAGAGGCGAGGTCTTGCCACCACGACATATACAGATATAGGGTTAGTCTCAGATGCAGCGGTATAGTATACTTTGCTGACCGTAACCGCTGTGCCGCGTGTTAGGAAGGCACGGCGAGACGTGGAACGGGAAGGTTGGAAGAGCATGAGTTTACATAAGACCGATGTTGTCGGACAGATCTTACGATATTATAAAGCTAAACAGCATATTAGCAAACAATTATACTACTATAATGGTAAGTGAACTTACTAGGTGCGTTTTATTAAAAAATTATTTTATTTCAATTTTTTCTGTTTATTATTATTAGATATTATCAGAACCAAAATGAAACAAATAAAAACATATAATTATTAAATAAACTACATTTATTCTGCCATAGATTCTGCTTCATCTTCATTCTTCCGTTTCGCCATCGGAACTTAAATCAGACTTATGAGTTAATCAGTTCTGCAAATTTATTAATCAGGCGCAGATACCCCTGAGAAACTGATTTTAAAATGAGAAACACGTCTTAACGGCTAGACGTAATTATTAGGAAAAAATATATGTTATATTAGATCATTTTCTTATTAATTAAATCTAAGAAAAAATTTGAGATTTATTTGTATAACATAGTGTAATTATTTCGGAAAGTTGTGTTTAACATGGACAAAAAAAAAACAGTTGCACCAGAACCGCCGGCCGTATTTTAATGAAATTTTCACCTAAGACAATTTATTTAAGAATCTACCTTTAGATCTAAGGGTATTTTTTTCAATGTCATAGAATAATAAGGAAGTACAAAAAAGTACTGCATTTTGGGTCGCAAAGGTGTGAAATGAGTGCGCGTTTTGTTCCCTCAAGTTCGTTGAAGACTGTCGCATCCCAGTAAACAAAGCTTTTCTTTTCTTGAAATTTTCGGCTACTTTAAAACTGACGGTCTTGACATAACGAGATAACGCACGACCCATCTCTGGATATTTATCTCATGTGCGTCTGACATAGACTGTCCTGTCAGTCCGGTACAAATGACTATCGCAGTGAGCGTTGACGCCGTTGACGGCGGACTGACAGTACAGCGGCCTGCGCCCCGTGCGAGCGTGCGTGCGTGTACGGCGAGACGGGGGACTCAGGCGCATAGTCTAACAACCATAACTACGGAACTAGGTCTTAAAGAAATGTACATTAAAAATAACATAGATAATCTAAAAAAATATTTAAGTAACACATAAAAGGTAAGATATTTTTGTATTGAGTCGCAAAAGTGAATCTTCTATATCATCAATATTATAAAGAGGAAAGATTTTTTTGACTGTTTGTTTGTTTGTACCGAATAGGCTCCGAAACTACTGGACCGATTTAAAAAAAAAGATCACCTATGGAAAGCAACATTATTCCCGAGTAGCATAGGCTATAATTTTGACGGGAGCGAAGCCGCGAGGGTCAGCTAGTGTAACATAATTTCGCAGATAATTATCGTATTTCTTAAAATTCAGCAAAAATGTAAGGGATTAGCACATGTTTTTTTGTATTAGTCTTTGAGTTGTTGTGCACATTGGCATAGGAATCAGCTCTAAGCCTATTATTTTTAATTATAATGTTGCCTACTAAGGTGCGGTACAGCAGTTTCGGTCAAACTATAGTAAATATTTTACATGAAACAATTGGGTAACCGACTTCTTAAGCCCTGTCACCGGGTAATACGGTAACCCATGGCTACAAATGACAGCCAGGACCCTCAGCAAGCCTTGCGTAACCATGAAAAAAGAGTCCCTTATAATTACACCATTACAAACGCTCAACATTACGTCTTCGTTCAAATAAAATGAAAAAATGACAAAGGAAAAACAAAGAGGAATCGTTGAACATTTTATTGTTTCCTCCTTTTATTTTTGCTAAATTCAATATAAATGAGTATTATCTCGACAGCGAATGCTTGGGGACACAAAAAGCGTGGCGTTATCAGTGGGAAGACGGACGCGGGGCTATTTGTCGCGTCTCGAGTCACCACGGCGGGACGATAAAGAGTGGCCGGCTTGCTCTGTTGGCTGACCGCGCGACTTAGTCCAGACGGCAAGTAATCACGACGAGTTGCTGATTCGCATTCTTTAGCTCGTTTAGTGCTTGAAAAGAGTTGTTTTTTGCGTAATGTCTTTGTAACTGAATAATATTGTGGTACCATGACCAAATACGGCAATTAATTTTGGAAAATAATGTTGTACATCAAGTTTTTATTAGATAGGGAAAAGGCCTTTATTGAAGACTTGAGGTATCGTTATGTTCGTTCTATAATCACTTTGTAATCATCCGATAACAATTTGTAATTTGCGAAATCGCCCGTAAGTTCCCCGATCAATACACAAAACCCGAGGCACCTCAAACAAAATTATGTGACCACGACAGGAATTTCCACAATTTTCACACAATTCGAGAAATAAAGGTCGAACCGTCATTATCTGGGACAAAAGGCGGAAGAGGATATAAAGGGTTGACCCCATCCCGTAGTATTTTACTGATAGCTGTATTGTACCAATCGCCCGTCATTGTAACACCTACAATTAAAAACCGGCCAAGTGCGAGTCGGACTCGCGCACGAAGGGTTCCGTACTTGGTAAATTGCGGTTTACGATTTATGACGTATTAAAAAAAAACTACTTACTAGATCTCGTTCAAACTAATTTTCGGTGGTAGTTTACATGGTAATGTACATCATATATTTTTTTTAGTTTTATCATTCTCTTATTTTAGAAGTTACAGGGGGGGGGGGGGGGACACATTTCACCACTTTGAAAGTGTCTCTCGCGCAAACTGTTCAGTTTGGAAAAAAAAAATATCAGAAACCTCAATATCATTTTGAAGACCTATCCATAGATACCCCACACGTATGGGTATGATGATAAAAAAAAAATTTGTTTCAGTTTCAAGTATGGGGACCCCCAAAATTTATTGTTTTTTTTCTATTTTTGAGTGAAAATCTTAATGCGGTTCACAGAATACATCGACTCACCAAGTTTCAACAGCATAGTTCTTATAGTTTCGGAAAAAAGTGGCTGAGACATACGGACGGACAGACAGACAGACAGACAGACATGACGAATCTATAAGGGTTCAGTTTTTTGCCATTTGGCTACGGAACCCTAAAAACAGGGGATTTAAATTAAAAAAGAAATTTAAATGTCTAAAAAACGATTGGTAGGAACGAAATAAAACGACAGTATGGTTTTGAACGTTCCAAAATGATTTTAACGTTTCCCGCCCGAATAAAGTGCTACTGTAAATTGGGAGATAGAATGGAAAAGGTTTTTCTTCCAACTACGTAGTACCTACTCGTAATGTTATCATTAATAACTACAAAACTGATCACAAAGGACATGTTTTTTGCTTAGCACGAAAACAGTGCAGAAATGTTATATGGAATCTCATTAATGCACTGTTTTTTATTTTTTATTTAGATATAAATTTACCACAGAGGTTTAATGTATCGCATTAAGTTTAATATAAAATGTATGCAGTAGATCAAAAAGATACTGGCTGAACTTAAAAATCAGCTGGATAAAACCGACTTGATGAAAAAAAAAACAAATGGCGCGCATTTTGTACCATTATTAAACTTTGATACTTCATATTTAGAAAGAAAAGTAAAAAAAAAATGTAATGAATATTACAATTAACAACATCGAAACAGATAACCAGATGCTGCTAAAAAAACTCATGAACACGAAAACAAAGAAAGATCGTCAATTTGTAATACGTGACGAATTTTTAAATGTAGTGCAGAAATACATGGCGTTGCGTCCAAGTTCTATAAACTGCCATCGGCAGCGGCATAAGCACAAAACAAGCCATCGGCAGAAACAAATTTGGAAAATTGCCTTAGGAAATTGCCAGTTATCTGAAGCTACAAAACCCGGAAATTTACACTGGACATTGTTTCCGCCGAACGTCAGCAACGCTGCTAGCTGATGCCGGTGCTAATTTGACTACGCTCAAGCGTCATGTTTGATGGAAATCGGACCAAGTAGCTGAAGGTTACATAGAGGAATCGGTACAAAATATAAGTAAAATCACTCAAAACATAACGGAATCAATTCATTTGCACCGATCAACATCACCACGTCCGTCTACTTCTCATGGAAATGATTTGAAATTGAGCCCGCGTCTACCTGTATCGTCTGATTCTGATAATAATAATTATTATTCACAAATAAACAAAACAAATACTAGAATAAATGTTCCAAGTAAAAGTGCAAATATCACTTTTAATAACTGCACATTTAATAATTGTAAGTTTTAAAGGTTGGAGGAGAAGATGCATTGACATTGCTTTCACTAACTTGAGTTTTAATTTTGAGAGGTATATTTTATCACGGTAGGTAGATTGGTAGTTGAAAGAAAAGTAGATTACGCACCTTGCTAAAGTGACTAATTAACGCACTCGTGTTAATTTAGTGCCCTCGCATGCGCTCGGGCACCAACATAACACTCGTGCAATAATAACTCACTTTGCGCTCGATGCAACAATCTACTATTATCAGTTACATACTGGACCAGTGGAAAAGTACTGACATATAAATCAACACACTGGTTTAATCAATTTCTTTTTTTTTATTCTGGTGTGGTTTTATTTTTTATAAAAGAGCATGCATTACGCGGCATTTTATGAAGCCTGTTTTCGGCAATTGAATCTCATGCTTATTTTATGTATGAGGCTTTTTATTTTCATTTATCTACTATTGGGAATATTTTATTACATATTTTACTACCTGCAAATGCGTTTTCGTCATAAAAAGTAAATTAAGATTCATTCAGTTTTGATTCAATTTCATTCAGTTTTGATTCAACCTATGTAGGTACGGTGTTTTATATCGTAGCTTCGAACCCAGAACGGCGGTTTACTTTTTTTAATTATTGCATCAACTCTCAAAACAGTGACGAAAAACATTGCGAGGAAATTGGGTTGTTTAATTTTAAAAAATGTCGAATTTTTTATGTATTTTGAAACTTAACATATCATAAATTATAATGTCGTTTCAAAAAACTATTAAATATTTTTTGTCAATTTATTATAAGCAATTGAAAATCGATAATTTTTTAGAAAGAACCAAGTGACTACAAACGGGCCACGATTGGTCACCATGTTGGTGACGTCATAACGTTCAAGGAATTTCACGATACAGTTTCAACACACGTGAATTGACTAAAAATATCCAAAAATCTTTGCAAAATATTTTTTACAATGCATGTCCTCGAAAAGAGCGGTTTTCCAAGCAGCCAAACTGTGCGGAAAGTGTCACTTTTTTTCACTAGTGCTTTTTACTTTCCTGTACTTTTTTAATTTTTAACTCCAACGTCAGCCCGACGCATAGAGTTTTTATTATTTGAGAAAAGTTTTAAAAATTAGTTATGTACAGATTATCATTCATATAAAGGTAAAATAAAACTAATACTTTATTTTAGGCGTTTTTAATTACTCTAGATTTAGTTTTTGATCAATAAATTAATTTTAAATATTCATTAAATATGTTTGGCAGAACGTATATTTTGCTCGTGCCTTATTGCGTTACGATATGATAGCTATTCGCACATGCGCAGTAGATATGCCCGAGGAATTATTAGTTAATCTGTGGGTATGCTGAACGCGCTTGAATAGGCCCCCCATTTTATTAATTTCATTTTATTAATTTATTTATTTCCTCGCACAATGCATAGTAAAATGTTGTATGATACACGTACGTAAGATGATTTCCGACTCGTGTCGATTTATCCACTCACTCGCTTCGCTCGCTCGTGAATAAAAATGCCACTCATCGGAAATCACCTACCTTCCGCACTTGTAGCATAAATAACTATTAAAACAGCAAATTTTATTTAGTCATGTTTTATAAAGGTTTCATATAGGCTGATTTCGATATTATACCCACCTGATGGATGATTTGGAAGTTTTGAGCATAAATAAAGTAATCCTAATGAATATTACCTACGTGTTAGTGGACCGGTGTTTGCTATTGTTGTTTAGGTACCAGGTACATTTTAAAAACATAATTGTCATAATGTAATCGTTTTGACATATGGGTATGTGATATTGGTGTAAAATAAAAAGTAAACAAACACGATTCATTATGATATCAAAAACTTCATTAGATATGCCACTAAATATGATACAACCCGAAAACTGTGGAGCCTTTATTTTTATTAATTTTTTGCAAAAAATCCTTAAAATTGTCGGAATTTCTCATTAATAACATATCCCTTAATAATATAATCCACTAATATCTATATTATATATTTACAAACACCTTCGAAGAAACAAACACTAAAAAGCTACGTATTATTTTTCTTAAACTAATTCTTCAGTAAATATATCTTAAATGCGTCGACCGATTTTCACAATTCAAACAGAAATATTAGTTTTACGCCCATATCTGTAATGTAAGATTAAAATAATGAATATATCTCCATTAAAAAAAAAACATGTTTTCAAGTAAGTAATGTATTTATACAATAATGTAAGTTTGCTTGAAAGTTCCCATGTTAGTTTACTTTTCTTAGTATTTTATGATCAAATAAAAAAATTAATACGAATCTAATACTAAATTAGAAGAAGATAACAACATAATTAACACATTCTTATTGGAATCCAGTTAGACATAGAACATTTCTCAAAACTTTAATACATCACTTAAAATGGGGCGTTTTTTGTAGTATTCGTATATAATGGAACGAAGCAAGCACGATAACTTTTATGGTTCGATATTTTTGATCAATATATTTAATATGCATCAATATATTGACGATAATAACAAGATTGAATCGGATAAAAGTCAAAACACTGTATCAGCTATGTGCTACAATGAGTAGAAATGAACGTTGTGACGTCACACGGGCTCGGGTTTGGTCGGGAACTATAGGCGTGTTTTCGTTACTGGATTCATCAAAATATTTTCAATTTGATAATAGATACTTTGTAACGAAAGCGAAAAAAAAAACTTAAAATAGTGTTGTATGAAAACTTATATGTGATCTTTCCATTTATTACAAAAAAAAATTGGTTCAACAAACCAATTGCAAGTCCTCTAACCAAAAATTCGAAGACATTATGTGGCATCTTTGGTGGATCCCTGGAACCTGGGCCTGTGGTGCATTACTGTCCAGTCAGTCTCACAGAGAGGTGGCTACCAGAAGTGTGAACAATAAAAGCTGATTGTGTGTGCTACGTTGTCTGTTATACAAACGGTCAGCCAGCAACCATAATAGTAGCTCGTCAAAAAAAGTTCCTTTGTTATTTAAACAAATCCTCAAATCAACAAAAAATAGCAACAATTTCAAGAGCTCATCACTACATTTACGAGGCACAAACATGAACACCTACAATGACCGGCAGGTACTTATTAAGTAGCAGAGCTACACGGTAATTACAGCCGGTGTACTCGTACGATACCGACACTTCAATATATTTCAAAACGAGAGCTATAATGGATGACACGCCAGTATTGATCGCGCCGCTTTACTACCGAGATGAACGATGCTGTAATTACCAATATATTTATTGTTTTCTCAATATTATTGGCAGCTGTCACTGTCATTTGGACTTATACTTTTAACAGTTGGCTGTTAGAAGTATACCTACATGCTCAAACACTAACATACATTAGGGACATAGACTGGTGGATGCAACTCAAGAGGACGTTAGACGTATTGAAATTCTGTAAGCGCCGCGATAACTATGTATTGTCTAAACGTGTTTGGGATTAACATGCGCTACGGAAATGTCATGAGTTTATTTCCAAACATTTTAGACATTTGACAGTCGTTATCACTGATAGTACCTCACTTTGTCAAGAGACCAAATCTCTTTTAAAGATTCTAAGTAAATTATATTGAAGGCAACTTATACGAGCATAATCTCGTAGCTCGTAGCACATTAGTATTTGAGGAAATAAACCAAGTATATTTAATAGCATAGAATTAAAGGTGCTAATTGGATATCACACTTAAAAGAAGTATAAATAGAAACTAAGTTTCCTTGAAGGTATTTTCAGCGACATAAGTATTCAACCTCTACGAAAATGCTACGAAGTGCTACGCGCTACGAACCCCTACGCGCGTAGTCTGAATTTTTCGTGTATTATTTTGGGCATCGTTAGATATCGCCCTGAGCAAGAGGACAGCAATTTGTTTCCATCCTTTTTTGTACTATACTTCCAATTAAATTGTTTTATTTTTAATTGCTGCAACATTTTATGTTATTGATTCAAAAAAGTATGGCCTCGCAAACATATCCATACCAAATAATTAAAAATAAATGTATATTATAACCAAGGTCTGTGTTTAATATCAATAATATTTACTTTTCAAATCCATACTAAATGCCTGTTCAAGTACAAAAGTAGAGAAAACTTTGTTAAAATATATATAACAAGTCGGCAAATGATGTGCAAATTTGCGTCGTGATGAGAGAGCATTAGCATAACGTCAGTATCATAACTTACCCGGGGAGGCATATTTGACGGTCCCCGAGACCCCGGCCCGGGCAAAACTAATGTTCATAAAAGAGTATTTGAATCACCCCAAAAATGTACATTTATAAATACTTATTTTATAGATGGTACTAATATAAAGAAGTTTCAGGTCTTTGAAGTTATTCTTCTATCCTTGCCACGCAAAATCCCGTTTGTAGTAACAAAGGGAAAACCGACCTTAACACTAAATGCAGGATAATTAATAGATAAAAAGAAATTTGTATCAATCTGTTTTAATTTAAGAACAGCCACATGTGTACTAAATGTCACACATGTGCTGTCTTTGATTATCATAATTTTAAAACGCCTAGGTACAATTTTGCCATTTGTCGTATTTGGCCAAAGTTGTCCGTCCCATTAAAAATAAATGCATATTATTTGGGGAGACCTAATTTGCTATGTCTGAGTTAGGTACTTACCAGAGGAGAGATCTCGGAATGCCACGAACAGGCTCGATTGCCATGGCCATTACTGGCCTCTCGCTATTAGCTGGCTAAAAGTACCGTATTGACGTTACCAACGACATAAATAGAGGCATAGCTGTGATATATTAGGTATACAAACTCCTTGCTGTATGAAAGAGATATCCAACAACCCGCACTGGGCCCACGAGGTCGATTACAGACCAATTATCTCCCAGAACCGGGCTACATTTTATGATGACTTGCTTATGAATCGATGGTAACTCTGTAAAAAAATTGATAAATGGAGGCAGTACCGTTAGTCGTTAGTTGTAGTATATTTTTATATGGCAAGCAAAGCCGATGTTGACTAAAGACTCGAAAGTTAATTGGAAGAGCAAGTATGTTTTATTCGTAATTAAAAGCAGGCACTGTAGACACAGACTAAATTCTTCGATTGATTAAAACACCCCTAAACTTGAAGTTTAAATTAAGGGATATCACGTGTTTTCATCAACATTCAATCATATAAGGTCACACAAATACAGTTGTTTAAAACAAGTTATCACCATCCAAAGTCAGAAGCAGGTCGCTGCTCAAAGTGTCACCCTTCAAAACTTGATCTAACAATCTCTTTGATAACAAATTAGGCTGTTACCTTCGTCATCTAAAATTAGGCGCGCGTCACACGGAAGGCAGAGTGGGAAGGATTAGGAACACCCCTTTCTATCAGGTGCCACCTTCCTTTTGTCTGTCAAACCCTTAAACTATTGTTCAAGAATTACTTATTTTATTTGAGCGTTTAAAGCGATCGTAAAACGCGTGTTATCTTTTTGTCTACGGGAGACTATTATTGGCAATGTCTTCGGCAAATGAACATCTTAAATAGTCAGAGTTAAGAATAAAATTTTAAATGATTTCGAATTTGAAGATGTTATTTCTGATAGAAAAGTACATATAAGCTTAAAATGCCAAGTCCGATAGATAAGTAGTTGGTACCTACCTAAATATACGCTTGTTATTTGAGCGTAAATTATGAAAATTAAAAATTTCTACTCTCACTGCAAGTGCGACTGCTTTGCGGAACTGTCTGACAAATACCATAGAACATTTAAAAAGCCGAGTTGGAAAAACACTTCAGACCATAAAGAAATGCCACCAACATTAGACACGTCACATTTCCTACCGGTATCAGTTATAAAGAACTTCATAGAAACTTACCTAATGGAAAAAACTATCACCCATTCAGCCACTCAGAGCATAGGGACGATATAGTGCATTTGAGCAATCGGTGAATGGCGTCGCTCCTAGCTGCCGGTGACTGCCTCGCTTTGTGCCAACAATAACTTGTCACTGGGTTGCCACGCTCTATGAAAATAGCAGCGAGGTGCTATTGTAGCTGTGTGGCACTGTGGCACTGCTTTGTGTTGCCATTTATGACGTGATTTGTCAAAGCCGGTGGCGTTTTGAGGCAAAATGGCGCGATTGGCCATTAAAGGCGCAGAAGTCGAAAATAAGGATTTATTTTAAACATTAAAAAAAATATATACATGTTAATCTTGAACATATGTCTGAAAACTTAATTGCGGCCGAAACACGTTTAAGAAAAAAATCTCGATACAATTGAACAACAAAGTAACCACTTACCTTTAAAAAAAACCGTTAGAACTGACCAACGTATATTGGTACAATTACCAACAATAACGTATCTTAAAAGAATGCAAAACTTCTTTGCCGAATATTTTGAAGTTTCATTCATTATTTTTAGGTAATTAATATTATTATGTTTCATAAAAAAATGTTTACAAAATCCATCGCGCTTCTT
This sequence comes from Orthosia gothica, assembly GCA_949775005.1. Taxonomy (NCBI): domain Eukaryota; kingdom Metazoa; phylum Arthropoda; class Insecta; order Lepidoptera; family Noctuidae; genus Orthosia; species Orthosia gothica. The sequence goes on along the minus strand of OX459048.1, from coordinate 17,525,498 downwards.
TTTCCATTCGGTACAATCCAACTGAGACCGCATTGCGCCTTGCTAGATGGACGCATGGTTTATTTTTTCGCAAAATGCAAAAAAAATAAACGATTTTTCTCGACAATTCAATGTGTCAATAAATATATAAGATATTAGTTGTTTGTTATTTATTAGTCTATTGTTTTAGAAATTATTTATGTATTTTATTAGTTAGATAGTTTATTATCCAATTTTAATTATTGTTAATTTTTTTTTTTTTTTTGGACTCCTTCCATTGTTGTGTTCTTTTTAACCCAAAGGTTGACTGGTAGAGAATGCCTTGCTGCTTTAAGTCCGCCTATGTATCACCATTGTACATGAAGTTTAAATAAATAAATAAATAAATAAATAAATAAATAATCTTCTTCTTCGTATCGCTGGCACGACAGTCGTTAAAATTTCTATGGCCCAAAACTTATCCACTTCCACGGCGTCGTCGGTAGCAGCGCATAAATCACTCTGGTTGCATATTTTGGGGCACAAAGCACAGGACAAGAGGTGGGACATGGTTTGAGACTCGGCACCACATGCACACCCTGCCACTGTTCCTTCGAGGTAGCCCCATTTTGCGAGATTTGCGCTACACTGTGCTACTTGGATTCTGAGTCGGTTCAGGGACTTCCAGGTTGACCACGGAAGGTAAGACCCTGCTGGGAGATGCTCGCTTGGTGGTAAATATTTATTGGATAGGGAAAAAATGTCTGGCCGAAGTTTACAGCGGGCATCAGCCCGTTATAATGCAGCCAGATCATGTAGCCTGGTGGAATTAATTGGAACTAATGAAATCACTTGGAATATTGTCATGTCTGTAATATTTTTATTCGTCGACACTACTGCTGTCACTAGATTTTATATTTTTGCTGTATTACAAACGACCCATGTCGTTTAGTTTTCTTATGAAATCCATAACTAATAAGTATTTAAACCTCTTTGGAAATACAACTAATTGTATCTCAATTAGCAATAAAAATATTTAAAATGTGCGTGAGGTCGAATACGATTTCAACCTTCTTCGGTCATGTAAAAACAATAGCAGGAAAAATGTCAGAACATGGAATGCTCGTATTCTACCCACCGCGCTGGCAGTGTCTCGAGATTACAGAACTAATACAATTCTTCGTAACGTGCATCTTTCACACTCGTTACGGGTCGTCAGAAGCCCGAAAGGCTGCGGCCAGCTTAGCGAAGGGGTACTGTTTTACCCAGTATGTACCTGGGTTGTCAGGTTACGCAGTCACTTCATAAAATACTGGTATTCAGCTGCATCAGGCAATCATTCTTCAGTTCAAGCAAAACCGAACATAACTGGGAAAATTCCAAGCAAATTTATTTTCCAAACAGATATATGACTGTAAAAATATATAGGTACAGTACAAGTATGTTCTTAATGTCCCTCGGCAATCATCGCATTGTCATTTCCATTTCCATGTCCATATCGTGTATAATAATTTGAATTCAAGACTAAGTACTTTATTGTTGTTTTGTTTTGATTTCAGTGTGAAATATATAATAGAGCTAAAAAAATTGCCACATTATTTTAAAAGAGTATTAACAACTCTTTCTACTTTCCAGTTTACTGAGAGCGTCCGGTCTGCACCAAGTGCAAAGGGTGACTGATAGAAATCCAACGACTGACGAAACACGAAGTTTGCCGAGGGACATTTAGAAAATAGTTGGACTGTAAATACATCTGGTAAACTGATCAACTGTCACGATAAACGCACAAGTCGTTGTTTCCCTAACTATGATACTTAGATTAATCACTGTGGAACACAATTGGCAGTTACTAAATTTGTCTAATGATGGGGATATTTAACACGTCACGCAAAAGAACTATCGGCTTGGTTGTCTTTAAAAGGGGTAATTCAAGTAGTCGCTTTTGGATATGTGAAAAATCACGGCGGTAGTATACAAAATTAAAAGGAAAACTATCACAGCTAAGTAAGTTTTACAAGTTTACGAGTATTAGTTGACCAACTTATAAAGTTTACTTGGAAAAGTAAAAATCTTGTTTAGGGGATGGATGGGAACAGTTTTCGAACGTCAAAGTTAATATTGTCCCTTCGCTAGAGCAATTTTCGGTGCTTTAATTATTTATGAACGTTAGTAATGTCACCTATTTATTTTGGTGAATGTAGCTGTTCGTACGAACCGTCTGTGCGCGAGTCAGACTCGCACTTGGCCGGTTTTTTTTAATTTATACACATAGATAAAGTTTACATGCCCGTGACTTTTGCAGTCTGTCTATTTGTTTTTAAAATCTGCCAGAAAAACAGCACCACGTGACCTCACCACTGTATATCAAAACCCGGTAGGTGCCTCGAAACTATTACATTCCATAGAATAGCGAAAAACATATATTAAGTAGGCTATGGCTATGGAAGTTCATCCTGTGTTAGGTAACTAAATGAAATAATAATATTTCAACAGAATACTAAACAAGGAATAAGTATCTAAATAATAATACAATAATTGATATGATGCTAAATGATATGTATTAATAGTGTCCCAAATTCTATTAGATATTTTAAACAGGCATGTTTAAAATATCTAATAGAATTTGGGACAGGATTCAAAACCTAGTTAGTGCCGACAATTTGATGGGACTTTCCTATTGTAAATAATCATAAAATTGATTAATTAAAACACAATTTCAATTTAAATTTAAGATTCGATTTCAGTAAGTATAGTAAAACTCATTAAAATATTATAAATAAGATTATCTAGGTATTAAAAATTTAATTTTAAATAAATCCTCTACTGTGTTCTTTAATGAGGCAGTCGCATAGAACCAGACATAATTTTAATATTTATTCGATTCACATAGAGTTGCCAGACCGGAAGACGAAAATATATTAAAATTAAAAATGTAAATTGTAAAGTTTATTTATAAATTAATAGACTAAAAAAAGTTAATATCGATGACACATAACTAATTTAAGTACAATTAATTATTAGGTTGCCTAATTTAGCATTGGAATTTACTGAGTCTACCATTTAGATCCTTTAGTAGCATTCGGAAAAGGCTAGGAGCTCGTGGCTAAATAATAACAGCCGCACGGGTCGGTCTTCAAAGTTAAGTAACGTTTGCCGAGGATGGTCTGTGAATGGGTGACCGTCGTTACTTGGCGCGTTTCCTACAAGCCACGGAAAGCACGTTAAGCAGTTGGTCCCGGCTGTAATTTAAAGATCTTTGACATTCGTTACGGTTAATCAGAAGTCTGAAATCTAGACACCACTCTTGCCAAGGGGTGTCATGTTACCCAGTTACTGGGTTGTGGAGCTCAGATAGGCAGTCCATGGTAAAACACTGGTACAAAGCTAAATCTGCTAATACTGGAAACCAAACCCATTAGAGATGGGATAACACAAATGATTGAAAGAAAGAACTTTCCGAGAGCTTGTTTTTCTGGAGATTTTGAGTTTTGTCGTGAGTCTGGAGATTCTATAAAATGTCGAGAGAATCCAGACAAATCCCGACCATCTGGCAACCCTATTCACACGGCAAATGTTTGTATGACACATGCCAGATTAACTATTTTAGTGATCTTTATTTTCGTTACTATATAATAGTTACGGTTGCATTCATAGATCCCAAAATAACAGTGAACGGTATGTCAGATACTAGACGCCATACCAGTTTCAAAAAAGAACTAGCACCGTCGAGCGCAGGTAATGTTTTTCTAAAAATCATCGGAAGAATCCATTTATACATCATAAAGCAGATATTTTGTTAGTTAAATAACAACAGTTAAATATGTTGCATTCGAAAGTCTTGGAACACACGTGCGATTGCGACACAGTTACTTCGTGCCGATTCCCAGTGGGGGTGGCAGAGGCTAGACTACCCCACGATTCACGTGTTACACCCCTAACAAAAGGTACTCTCCTTTTGACACTTCCACATTCATGGATCTTTCCATACATGTGCGTCGGCTACGAGTACGTACTCGAACCTGACCTTTCTGAAGGACATCACTTTTAAGGTCAGGTTATTGTTGTCTATTCTGAGTACTATCCTACCTCGATTGTAGCATATTATTATTAACTCCGAGTAGCTATCAAATTAAACAAGCCTGTAAAATAAAAGAACAATTTCTAACAAGCCTTTCAAACACTTTTTATCAAATACATCGCAACTTGTAAAAGAACAAGAATTTGGATGCAATTTTCTTTCAAAAATTATTGCTAATTCGAAGTTTCTTTGAACAAGTCAAAGGTATTATTATATTTTATGGCAAATTGCATGAACATTGTGGAAGAAATTTGTAAGTACATGCGATTAGCCCACAGCTTACAATTACCAGAATGTGTATAAATTACACGTCGTTATAGCTCTAGAAGTTAAAGCAATGAGCCACATGAAACCAGCATGCATTTCTCAGCATGTGTCCCCGTCCTAAAGGGACGGGTTGTGCTCTGACGTCACGTCGCGCCAGGGGGCCTCGGTATATTTAGTACACACTACGCCCTCGTGGCACTGAGGCCTGAAATAGTCGGAGCTTTATATAACACGGACAAGTCACACAATTTCTAGCTTTCCACAAAGGTCAAACGTTTTGACAGCTTTAATATAAGACACGAACCAGAATTCATCGTCAGCGTCTTAACAAAACGTACAAATTGTCTTGGTTTTTCAGGAATTAGTATCGTAAATGTAAAAGGTGGAGCTAGTTTTGAGTAATGTTATCTTGCATACTTAAGTCGATTGCCTAAAGAGAATTCAATTATTAATAACTGATGGCAAAAACTCTCTGTCGAAAGGCAAATCTGAGTATCTAAGTTACACACGGCAACAGAAGTTTTCACCCGACTGCCGAAGGGAGGTAATGGTTTTATCAGTCTAAGTATGTATGTTTGTTCATATGTGGCGTTCTACATTAAAATTGGAAAATATATAAATGCCGGATTTCGGGCGCCATATTGGGACCAATAAGTATAAAATAAAGGGTTTTATGAGGTGTGTGATTTCAAAAGTATACAACACTTGAATGTTTAAATGTACATTATTAGAAAAAATAAATAAATATAATAATAGAATACATATATAGTCGTTTTTTAGGATATCATTGGTAGTGAAGCGGGGCGCGGGAAACGTTTCGGACCGTTCGCGAGCGCGCGATTGGTTGGTCAGTTGACACAAGGATCGATTGACCAATCGTGTCGCGTCCACGTTCCGTTCGCTCTCGCGCCGCCGCTTACGTACTTTGTGCCCGCATTACGCGAAAACCTTGCCAACTTACGTGCCGAGCACTATATGGCAACTTATAATAAAAGGCGAAATACTGTCTATATACACAGTGGCATATTTCAACACCGGCGCTGACCTCATCAATGTTCGCTTATGAAATATCGTTTCTACGAATGGTTATTCCGCTCCACGTTTTAACCTGTCAATGGTAAACCGAAATGTTTGTTGCCGTACTATTCCGTGTAGCCGACAGCTTTCAGCAGAAACAAATAACAAAATTACAAACGTTACCAAAATCAATTTGCCTAGATTTTGCCCGAGTAGATTTATTTATTTGTTTACCCTCGCACTGGAACGCCTTACAGCAATTACACCAATGGAGCTCAAACTTACAAATACATTAAAGTCCAGGTTTCCTCACGATGTTTTCATTCACCGTTGTCAACGATGTCCAAGATAAACTTAGAAAGTACATATGACTTGAAAAACTCACATTGGTACTTGCCCGGCTTTGAACCCACGACCTCAAGCACGAGAGGCGAGGTCTTGCCACCACGACATATACAGATATAGGGTTAGACTCAGATGCAGCGGTATAGTATAGTTTGCTGACCGTAACCGCTGTGCCGCGTGTTAGGAAGGCACGGTGAGGCGTGGAACAGGAAGGCAAGATCATGAGTTCACATAAGACCGATGTTGTCCGACAGATCTTACGATATTATAAAGCTATACAGCATATTAGCAAAAATTATACCACTATAATGGTAAGTGAACTAACTAGGTGCGTTTAATTAAAAAAATATTTTATTTCAATATTTTCTGTTTCATATTATTGGATACTATCAGAACCAAAATTAAAACGTATAATTATTTTAAATTAACTACATTTATTCTGCCATAGATAGATTCTGCTTCATCTTCATCTTCCGTTTCGCCATCGGAACTTAAATCAGAGTCGTTCTGCTAATTTATTATTAAGGCGCAGATACCCTTGGGTAACTGATTTTAAAATGAGAATCACGTCTTAACGGCTAGACGTAATTATTAGGAAAAAAATATGTTATAATAGATAATTTTGTTATTCATTTAATCCAAGAATATTTCGAGATTTATTCGTATAACATAGTGTAATTTATTCGTCATATTATGTCTAACACGGACAAAAAAACGATATTCGCATCCGGCGCCGACCGTATTTCAATCAAATTTTCACCATCTCAAAGACAATTTATTAAGGTATCTACATTTTGATCTAAGGCTTTTTTTTCAATGTCATAGAATTATAAGGAAAGTAAAAAAAAGTACTGCATTTTGGGTCGCGCGGGTGTGAAATGAGTGCGCGTTTTGTTCCCTCAAGGTCGTTGAAGACTGTCGCATCCCAGTAAACAATGCTTTTCTTTTCTTGAAATTTTCGGCTACCTACTTTAAAACTGACGGTCTTTACGTTACGAGATAACGTATGACCCATCTCTGGATATTTAACTCATGTGCGTCTAACATAAACAGTCCGTTACAAATGAAACTCTCTATGGCCGTGAGCGTTGACGCCGTTGACGGCGGACTGACAGCGGAGCGGCCTGCGTCCCGTGCGCTCGTGCGTGCGTGTACGGCGAGACGGGGACGCAGGCGCATAGTCTAACAACCTATGGACTATGACCTATGGACCTAGGTATTAAAGAAATGTACATTAAAAATAACATAGATAATCTAAAAAAATATTTAACTAACACATAAAAGGTAAGATATTTTTAAGCAAAAGTGAATCTTCTATATCATCATCATCATCAATATTATAAAGAGGAAAGATTTTTTTGTCTGTTTGTTTGTTTGTACCGAATAGGCTCCGAAACTACTAGACCGATTTTAAAAATTCTTTCACCTATAGAAAGCTACATTATTCCCGAGTGACATAGGCTATAATTTTGACGGGAGCGAAGCCGCGGGGTCAGCTAGTGTAACATAATTTCGCAGGTAATGATGATGATATTTTAAGAGATGCGATAATGATCGCATCTCTTAAAATTCTGCAAAAATTTAAGGGACTAGCACATGTTTTTTTGTAGTAGTCTTTGAATTGTAGTACACATTGGCTTATGAATCAGCTCTAAGCCTATTATTTTTAATTTTAATGTTGCTTACTAAGGTGCGGTACAGCGGTTTCGGTCAAACATTAGTACATATTTTACATGAAACAATTGCCTACCCGACTTCAGTAGCCCTGTTACCGGGTAATACCTGGGGTAATACGGTAACCCATAGCTACAAATGACAGCCAGGACCAGCGACAAGACTTGCGTAACTATGAAAAAAGAGTCACTTATAATTACACCATTACAAACGCTCAACATTACGTTCGTTCAAATAAAATGAAAAAATTACAAAGAAAAAAACAAAGAGGAATCGTTGAACATGTTATTGTTTCCTCCTTTTATTTTTACTTAATTCAATATAAATGAGTATTATCTCGACAGCGAATGCTCGGGGACACAAAAAGCGTGGCGTTATCAGTGGGAAGACGGACGCGGGGCTATTTGTCGCGTCTCGAGTAACCACGGCGGGACGATAAAGAGTGGCCGGCTTGCTCGCTGTCTGTTGGCTGACCGCGCGACTTAGTCCAGACGGCAAGTAATCACGACGAGTTGCTGATTCGCATTCTTTAGCTCGTTTAGTGCATGAAAAGAGTTGTTTTTTGCGTAATATCTTTGTAAATAAATAATATTGTGGTACCATGACCAAATACGGCAATTAATATTGGAAAATAATGTTGTACATCAAGTTTTTATTAGAAAGGGAAAAGGCCTTTATTGACGACTTTTTTTTATTTTTTTTGGGTTGGAAATCATCCAATGACGTCTCCCGCTCTGGGTGAAGCGGGAGGGCGTGTCAGACGTTTACTGACTAAAACCCACCCGTGTTCCTTCAGTTGCTTGTGCCAGGGCCGCGGTAACTCTCTTTCAAATTTATCCGCGACCCTTTATTGAAGACTTGAGGTATCGTTATGTTCGTTCTATAATTACTTTGTTATCATCCGATAACAATTTGTAATTTGCGAAATCGCCCGTAAGTTCTCCGATCAATACACAAAACCCGAGGCACCTCAAACAAAATTATGTGACCGCGACAGGAATTTCCACAATTTTCACACCGATTCGAGAAATAAAGGTCGAACCGTCATTATCTGGGACAAAAGGCGGAAGAGGATATAAAGGGTTGACCCCATCCCGTAGTATTTTACTGATAGCTGTGTTGTACCAATCGCACGTCATTGTAACACCTACAATAAAAAACAGGGGATTTACATTAAAAAATAATTTAAATGTCTAAAAACGATCGGTAGGAACGAAATAAAACGGCAGTATGGTTTTGAACGTTCCAAAATGATTTTAACGTTTTCCGCCCGAATAAAGTCCTACCATAAACTGGGCGATAGAATGGAAAAGGTTTTTTCTTCCAACTACCTAGTACTCGTAATGTTATCATTAATCAGTACAAAAATGATCACAAAGGATATGTTTTTTGCTTAGAACCAAAACAGTGCAGAAATGTTATGGAATCCCATTGTAGGACTGTTTTTCATTAATGCACTGTTTTTTATTTTTATTTAGATATAAATTTACCACAGAGGTTTAATGTATCCCATTAAGTTTAATATAAAATGTATGCAGTAGATGAAATACATACTGGCTGAACATAAAAATCGGCTGGATAAAACCGATATGATAAAAAAAACAAATGGCGCGCATTTTGTACCATTGTAAAACATTGATACTTCATATTTAGCAAGAAAAGTTAAATAAAAATGGAAAAAGACAGCGATAGCGATATGAATTCAACTCCAGAAAGTATAAAAGCAAATGAAATATTTGGATAACCTTTTGCCGCAAAAGTCGCGGGATAAATATTTAAAAGATAATGAAAATTTTCTTAAGTGGGGAAATGAAAGACGTGTAAAATCACTGTCCGAAAGTGTGTTTTTAACGTATTTCAGTGAGATGTCCAAAAAAAACAGACCATCTTCATTGTGGTCGATATATTCAATGCTATAAAGCACAGTTAATACCAAGCACAACGTGGATATAAAATAATACTCTAAATTGACATCGCTTCTGAAGCGGCTATCAGATGGGTATATGAGTAAAAAATCGAAAGTGCTCACAGCTCAGCAAAAAGAAACATTTTTGAATGAAGCATCTGACAATAAATATATAGCAACAAAGATAAGTTTTATGTATATAATTTAGACGTACAAGTGTTTAATAGAAGTACATTGCCGGCTAGGTAAAATAACTACTTGCGACATGTTTCAACTTATTCTAATTACCCGGCAATTAATGTAAAGTATTTCTACTAAATACTTGCCGTAAACAATGTATTTACCGGCCATTAATATAATTTAATGGCTATAAATTATCTGTTAATTTGTGTGTAACGTCGAATTTTAATGTTTTTACAGGTTGCTCTCATTTTTAGTGTTCCGTAGCCAAATGGCAAAAAACGGAACTCTCATAGATTCGTCATGTCTGTCTGTCTGTCTGTTCGACCGTATGTCACTGCCACTTTTTTCTGAAACTATAAGAGCTAAGCTCTTGAAACTTGGTAAGTAGATGTATTCTGTAAACCGCATTAAGATTTTCACACAAAAATAGAAAAAACAATAAATTTTGGGGGTTCCCATACTTGAAACTGATTTAAAAAAAAAACTTTTTTCATCATACCCATACGTATGGGGTATCTATGGATAGGTCTTCAAAAATGATATTGAGGTTTCTAATATCATTTTTTTCTAAACTGAATAGTTTGCGCGAGAGACACTTGCAAAGTGGTAAAATGTGTGTGTCGCCCCCCCTTTAACTTCTAAAATAAGAGAATGATAAAACTAAAAAAAAAATATGATGTACATTACCATGTAAACTTCCACCGAAAATTGGTTTGAACGAGATCTATGGTAAGAAGTTTTTTTTTAATACGTTACAAATCGTAAACTGCAATTTACCAAGTACGGAACTCGCACTTGGCCGGTTTTTGGAATAAACGGTGCGTGCAGAAGCTCTGTATTAATGAATATTACTCGAAACACAACCAGATGCTGCTAATTAAACTCATGAACACGAACACAAAGAAAGATCGTCAATTTGTAATACGTGACGAATTTTAAATGTAGTGCAGAAATACATGGCATTGCGTCCAAGTTCTATACACACAAAGCGATTTTTACCAGAATGGAAAATGCACAAAACAAGCCATCGGCAGAAACAAATTTGGAAAATTGCCTTAGGAAATTGCCAGTTGTCTGAAGCTGTAAAACCCGCAGGCTTATTACGTATGAAACGGCAATTAACAATATTTGCGCAGAGATTGTACAATCATCGCGCGAATATCGCTTTACGTCAAAAAATTGGAAGACATATTTTTGCGAAATAATTGCTCTTCAAACGCGAATCCGCATTATATATCTATGAGCTATAGCCACACCATAATAATTTTAAGACAGCACTGCTAACAATAAAAATCTATTAACTGAAATGTGCATTTACCGCAAGGTGATCGCGTTAATTTCGTATTACGTATGGTTTTTGACAGCAGAGCGACAGCGATCGGCGAGCAAATGTGGTTGTCAAATTGCGATTACTTTTTCTCTTGTTGTTGGTCGATTGCCAATCGCTCGCTGATGGCTGAGTAGGTACAGAAGTTTTTGAGTTTTTGGCGGCTTTTTTCGTATGTTATTTTGTGGCTACTTTAATTATTCGCAAATTAGAATAATAATATAAGAATAAATATTGAAATAACAAATTCCTAGTGAATATTGTAATTTTAAATGACAAATTGGTGTTGTTTTGAGTCTCTAATGTCTACGCAACTGAACTATTTGTTCAATCATTGAAACAGAAGTGATCACGGTAAAGTGGAGGATTTTTTTATATACAGTATAAAAAAATTCTGTGTTGGCTACCTCAGCGAAGCTTATATGTTTACTACTAAATACTTACAAACACATGAGAATGTGATAAGTCCGCAATAAGTATCTTCTATTATATTTTTTTTTTATATGGCAAACACCGATGTCGACTATTCTGCCAATGTCTAAATTAAATTTGAAAAATCTTTTTACGTTTCATAGCTCAAATACGAGATAATGTAGTCTACTAAGTGATGTTCTAATGCGATATCGATTCAATTTTAAAAACAATCGACCATTCGAAGAAATTTTAATTGATTTTACACATTGACATATTACATGTAAATGTACCTATTTTTCTGTTTCTTCTTCTTGTTTGTATATTATGTGTGTGTGCATAAATGGTTAAATAAATAATAAATAAATAAAAAGCAAATATCAAATTTTCACTGCCATATTTACTTAACACAAATTCATTACATCTGCAAATATTAATTTATCGGAATAATGGAGCTAAATAGTAATCAAATTGACTATTGTAAAAAAACAGCTTTTTTTTTTGTAATTTTGATTCATGACCATAGATACAAGTCTTTCAGTCGGATACTTAAATGGGTTTTAACATTCTTTGGTATGCATTAGAATGCGGATGTAACAGATTCTAATGTTTTTTGGAGTATTTGGCAGAAATTGTATCGAGTCAGTCTTCCCAGTAAGCTTTGCAGAGGCAGTCAATACTACAATAAAATACTCCGCTCCACTATCCCGAGATCGCTTCTGTCAATGATTTCACATATTGTCCAATTGCGTAGACAGTTGAGACACAAAACTACACCAATTTTATATCACAATATCCACTAGGAATCAATTTGCAAATAATATTAACAGCCGCTGAACTTCACTCGATAAAATCCCGCCAAAAACTCTAAAAAAACAGCCTCCACGAAGTGTTGCTCTTTCATAAGCTGGTTAATTCATCAAACGATACATTTTATAAATCATCGGACAGATAAAATAGCTTCTGTTAAAAGGGACTGTCAAAAAAAAAGACTTGGCTTAAAGGCCTCAGTAGCCAGGTCATAAAAATAAAAAATAAAAAATTATCTATAAAAATAAAAAAATACAAATTCTGGCATACAATAAGCATAAAACTCTTTTAATTTACCTGTTAGATTTTGGTAAATCATGTTCCAGCAAGGAAAAACACTGTTCCAACTCGAGACTCCTTAGGTCGGAGCGTCAAGGAGACGTCATCACACGCTGTCGCCTACCTGCTCGTACAATTTCCCGCTCCAAATCTGTTAAAAAGTCTGAAATAATCGATAAAAAGTATTTATCGATTATTTCAGACTTTTAGAGGGTAAATTAAAAAGTTAATATTTGCTGTTTACTGCTTTCAGAAACCGTCACACACAATTAAAAGCTCATTAATTATCGACGAAAAAATTCCGAAGTTGAGATTAAAAATTTAGAAAGTTTTGATGTAATCTGTTTGAAGTTGGCTCAAACATTCTGGCTCATGAAGCGAGTATTCAAGTTAATTGAATTAGAAGCAGTTACAGTTTCAGTTTTTCTGGTAAAAAATCTGAAGTTACTTTTACTAGTAGTTCCTATCCTATATCTACTATGGTTTGAATTTAATATGAAATTAGTTCAGTTATATTCTATGCTTATTTTAGCGTTTCGGTAACCAATCGCATCGAATAAGGAAAACAGTGTCTACTAATGTCCGTTTATTCTTCTACAAGACTCCATAGAGACATCAAAATACTCATCCGTATCGCTATTTACTGGTTATTCGGCGTTGGAAGGCCATTCTCGTTTTTAGCTGAAAGAAACGGCCATACGGTCACTTAAAGAAGGGTCGAATAGCTTGTAAAAAGAAGAAATTCTAAAAAACAACTAACCATGAATTTTGGTTTTGAAAATAAAATTAAACACATTCTAAATTGAATTCCTTGCAGCAGCCAACAGAATCAAAAGACTGGGGCTAAAAAATATAAATTAACAACTCAAACTATGCTCCAGCTTCTGCGTGTCTAATTATAAAAGGAAATGTACACAAATTACACAAAGTGTGCTTCGAGCATAAAGAATTCAGGGCCCATGGTGGGTCGTGTATGGCGCAACATTTGGAAGGCGCGTCGGCGGCGTGCGGTCAGCCGCACTGCGGCCGGCCCATCGACGAGCCAGCCCTACCTGCACCACATCTAATATGCTTCTGTGAAAAAGGAATGTGCTCTAAATTATATACGGCCAGAATTCTTCAGTTGACACCGCTGAAATAGTTGCTATAAATAAAATATCCTTTAAAAGTAGGAAGAATTTGAAGTGAACGTCTGTTCGGCATAATCATGAAAAGTGCAAACGGAACCTTTGCTGTGTCTTTTTTCTCGACTTTTAGTATATGATTTATCACACATTTGAAAACGATCGTGAAAATTAAGCAAACGTTTTTACTTAAAAGGTACCTATATACTCAAATAGTTGTAACTCGCGGAATGACGTGCATCACGTCATTCGGTGAGCTCCAACTATTTGCAAAACGGGTACGGAATGTCGACGAACCAGAAAATATGTTTGAAAACCATCCACTGAAACTTTGTTCCGTATTCAAAATCCCAAGCTTTTTATTTATTCCGGGGCACTTGTCGCGCCTGTCACTTTATGATACACGGCTAGGGACTCACTGACTTATAAAGCGTAGTGTACATTGTAGTGAATGACAATCGACACAAGCTAATTAAATTAAATTTTTAAGGGTGCACCCGTAGCGGTTTTTAAACATTTTGTTAAAATTCGCTGCAGCAATTTTTAATTTAAATTGTTTAACTTCTCGGACGGGTCGCTGGGTAAAACCGAACGTTCCCGGTGAGTTAATTAAACTAGTTTGCAACGGACACTTTTTAACAGATTTGGAGCGGGAAATTGTCAGAGCAGGTAGGCGACAGCGTGTGATGACGTCTCCTTGACGCTCCGACCTAAGGAGTCTCAAGTTTGAACAGTGTTTTTCCTTGCTGGGACAAGATCTAACAGGTAAATTAAAAAAAAACCATGCTTATTGTATGCCAGTATTTGTAATTGTTTATTTTTATAGATAATTCAGCAGATTTCATCATCTAATTTCAATATAATTCGACATCATTTAATGTTTATCTCCTCAAAAAGACAACGGCGAAAATTTCCTTTTGAATTGTTTAGCATTGTTTGTTAGTTGTATCGTCATCTGACATGCAGATCTTATAGATTGGCATATAAACACCAACCGATGCACCGATCGCAAACACAATCATAAGTAGGTAGATGGCAGCAGTTAGGCACTAGGTAAATGCACAGCCCGGCAGGGGATACGCTCGTTAAAGTCCAGCTCGGATGATTTATAGTCTGTGGCAGGCAGCTCCTGTCCTGTGATTAATTGCCCCCCGTGAGAAAACTATCGCCCTGTCTCTGTCACTTCATTTGTACCGAGCTTATCGAACTAATATTAATTATTAGTTGGTGCATGGTGCAAGTGTAGGTTTAATAGGAATGCAGCATGGTTTGTTGCGTTGCAGGCCTATGATATGAACGCTGGTGTTTTACCTCACCGTCTCAGAAGGAAGACAAAGTTTTTAATAGACTAGAGTTCTTATTGTTTAACAAAACAATAGTAAAATAGTAAGTGTAGTTGTCATCCTGTCACATGAACCACCTTAAAAGAAACAGAAATATTTTCTAGTTCTCTTTCGACCATCTGACTCTATCCTTAATAGTGCCCAATTTACTGATGGTATACCAAATGAAATACCAACCTAAGAACATTAATAGATTAAATAAATTAGGGTAAGGGATATTTTTCTGTTTCCCGTAGAGTATATAGGTAAGCGTATGTAGTAAGCTGAAAATTCAATTCGCGGAAGAGCGTGAACAATTTTATCCATCATCGGCTTGCTGCAGCATGTTATTTAAACGCAGCCTATCGCCTAACTTCGGCATCGCAACTTCGCCGATCCGCGGTGAGTGTTTCAACTTCCATGTATTATTCAAATTGTTCAATGATCGCGGGCTCGGCGACTAAGCCGCTCGTTACCCGGCGGGCGGCGTGAGGCGTGTGGCGTGAGCTGCGACGCACTCAGCTAATGGCACCATTTACCGGGATTGTCTGCGAGCCTCTAAGGCGGTCGCTAACTATACTGATTGGCACTCACTTACATAGGACTGACTTGAAAACTGTCGCCGATCTACGATAACTTTCGCATTGATGTTAGCAATTTTCGCTCGCGATTAAACAAAGCAGTAGTTCGCTATTGGTACTTGAATGATGCATCCTACACTGCATTTTACAAAGCAATAAATGTGTTCGTCCTAACATAGGATACTACAACATATTGAACCTGCATGTCTCTGTCGGCGCCACGCGCGCTCTAAACGTTTCCAAGTAAATGGGCTCGTCAGCGGAACTTTTACAATTTTCGGATGCCGTTTCAAAACCCCACATTTAATAGCGGTTCGAGTGTCAAGTGTTACTCGAACAGAGCCGGGTGATATATTTCCACACATGACTGCGAACACTCTTATCACAGCGGACCATTGTTGCGTCGAACTACTCAAAGTAGGGTCGAGTTCGGAAATATGAAATGTGTTTATTTTAATCTCAAGGGAAATCGTACGCCGCAGCAACCTTTCCATATTAACAAAACTTTAATATAACCGGTGCGTCCCAGAGGTGATGCCGCGCTGTAGCGAGGCTAAATTTTTGAGGCCAGTAAATTTTCTTTAAGTCCGTCTCGTGGCAGACAGCCAACGCTACCATGTGCTCCTAAACTCTCATTTTATTTCCGTAGTGGCAACTTTGTTAAAAACACATAAGCGCGCAGCCCTTATTATTCACGCGGTCTGCAGCCGCGAGCTACCGGTGTGCCGGCTGGCTCGCTCTATTTACAAAACAAACGAAATGTACTCAAGAAATAACTCGTCCGAATTTATTCGTACAATACATCTTGTACTAACAACATAGCTCGTTTCAACTGCAGACAAAATGACGGAGCATATTTCAGGCACTATCAATAACGTTCTGTGTATCAGGGTATCGTATCGCTCGCTTGTTTAGCATTTTGTGTTCTTTATTTTGCTTGTGAACAAAAAGCTACGGGAGAGTAGCTGGGTTCTAGATACGGAAGAGCGGGCTCTTGACGAATTGCGCGCCGACTGTCGTGGTGTGCGGCGAGCATGCCCGTGTATACCCGCGCCTGCCCACGTCCGCGCCAACCCCGCCTGCCCGCTTGCCTGCCCCGCCGTCTAGACGTCACTCGGACAAGCCTTGTTCGTGCTGAAATGTGAATGCACTGTATATATACAACAAATCCATAAAAATCGCGTCCGACTGCATATGAACAGCAGCATAATTTTGAAAGTGAATTCGGCAAGGCAAAGCTTTTGACGCTATCAATCGACCATTCATATGTGACAGAAAGTGATTGACCGATTGATGGCGGTCAAATCCTTTGCCTTGTCGAATTCATTTACCAGGTCGCTGGAGCCGCGGATTAGCATTTGATGAATGGAATACAAGCACAGTTATTATGTGACGCTGTTCCCCAGCAGCGCGTGCTCTATGGAGGCGGCTAATGAAACTTACTTTGTACACATATTATAGTGAAGCATCCAAGCTCCACTATATATAATATGTGTAAAAAGTAAGTTTCAGCGTTCTTAGTTACTTACTAGCGCAAAAAGAGAGTCATCACCATGTTTGTTACATTTTAAAATAAGTATTGTTCAAAATAATAATTACATTTCTATTTAACAGATCAATAACAGTATTCCTACCATCGACAATATCCACCATAATGCCAGTATTACCTACCTGCTCAAGACAATCAAACTGATATCTCATTAGCTATGCAGTTCATTGTGACTGACCGACACCGATACATAATGACAGTGTATTTACTGCAATTAACTACACAAGTTAATTACCATAAATTATATGCCAAGCTATGATTGAAGGCAATTGGACAGGATACACCAAATACTCCGGTGGTCCGCCATGTTGACGGAACACGTCCGATGACACAATTTCACATTTACATTTTAACTGTAAATTGTTCTGTGATTTATCATTTCAATGTTTCGTTCACTGAAGGATATAAAAGAGAACTGTGATGACACACGCGCTTCGGAAAAGTACACTTTGCTGACGTATGAAATGAAAAGATAGCGACACGCTCCCTATAGCTGCGACATTTCCATTTTAATAACAAAAAGGTTTGTTTTTCTGAACTTTAATGAAACCGCTTCACTTTTATTCAACGTTGTCACAAGGGAGAGTGACATAATTAACCCACACTCATTAGTCATGCAGCGTGTGGTTTATTGTAACGCGAGGATGCTCCTGTCGTCCTTTTGTTACAATCCTTTAATCACTAAATCCTTTAATCACTACATCCTTAAAAAGAGAAGGTGGGTTTAGACGAATCGGACTTAGGAGCTGTGTGTTTTATATTTTATTATGGAGAAACCAACAATTGTATGCTCTTTCCCTGTTCATTGTAGTGAGAAAATGTACATTGGCCCACTGATCTTAACCGACCTTTATGCGTGGTTTCTGCAAGCAGAAAGAAGGAAACAAATACGGTTTAAAAAAAAAAAAACATCAATACAAAACAGATATTCGATTATGATATATAAGGATGTAAGGGTTGCACACATCACCACGGCGCGGTCGTCGCCGGTCGTCATTTCCTCACGATGTTTTCCATCACCGTCTTGAGAGCACTGGTGATGAAATAATTTACGCAAAGTAAAGCGCCTGCCTGGATTAGAACCTACAGCGTGTAAGTCGCAGCCGTTACCACTGGGCTACAACCGCGGGCTGCTACTAAGAAATTCCTGATGGAAAAACGCAATAACACTTTGTCAAATCTTAGTATCTTGACTCATGCTCAGCAGTATAGTGCTTGCAACCACGAGACAAATGAGGCAGATCTCACAAATAGGTAGGTAAAATCCCCGTCGATAGATGCGCAGAAGTCGATTTTTAGGTATCTTTGGTAGCGAAGCGCGGCGCTGGAAACGTTTAGGGTCGTTCTGAGCGCGCCATTGGTTGGTCAGTTGACACAAGGATCGACTGACCAATGGTGGTTCGTCAGTTCGCGGAATATGCGCGAACTTACCCCCGGGCCCGGCTACGCCAAAACCTTGCCAACCATCGTGACGGGCACATGCAAAATACTGTCAATATACACAGTAGCATATTTGAACACCGACGCTGACCTCTTCAATGTTCGCTTATGAAATATCGTTTCTACAAATAGTTATTCCGCTCCACGTTTTAACCCGTCAATGGTAAACCGAAATGTATGTTGCAGCACGACAGCGTGTAGCCGACAGCTTTCAGCAGAAACAAATAACAAAATTACAAACGTTACCAAAATCAATTTGCCTAGATTTTGCCCGAGTATATTTATTTATTTTATTTATTTGTTTATCCTCGCACTGGAACGCCTCACAGCAATTCCACCAATGGAGCTCAAACTTACAAATACACTATAAGTCCTGGTTTCCTCAAATTGACTACATTTATTCTGCCATAGATTCTGCTTCATCTTCATCTTCCGTTTCGCCATCGGAACTTAAATCAGAGTCGTTCTCCAAATTTATTATTAAGGCGCAGATACCCTTGAGTCACTGATTTTCAAATGAGTTTTACGTCTAAACGGCTCGTCGTTATTATTAGGAAAAAAAATGTTATATTAGACCATTTTCTTATTAATTCAATCTAAGAAAATTTTGAGATTTATTCGTATAACATAGTGTAATTATTTCGGAAAGTTGTGTTTAACATGGACAAAAAAAACGACAGTTGCACCAGAACCGCCGGTCGTATTTTAATGAAATTTTCACCTAAGACAATTTATTTAGGCATCTACCTTTTGATCTAAGGGTATTTTTTTTAATGTCATAGAATAATAAGGAAGTACAAAAAAGTACTGCATTTTGGGTCGCAAAGGTGTGAAATGAGTGCGCGTTTTGTTCCCTCAAGTTCGTTGAAGACTGTCGCATCCCAGTAAACAATGCTTTTCTTTTCTTGAAATTTTCGGCTACTTTAAAACTGACGGTCTTGACATCACGAGATAACGCACGAACCATCTCTGGATATTTAACTCATGTGCGTCTGACATAGACTGTCCGGGTCCGGTACAAATGACTATCGCAGTAAGCGTTGACGCCGTTGACGGCGGAGTGACAATACGGCCTGCGACCCGTGCGCGCGTGCGTGCGTGTACGGCGAGACGGGGGACTCAGGCGCATGGTCTAACAACGATAACTATGGAACTAGGTCTTAAAGAAATGTACATTAAAAATAACATAGATAATCTAAAAAAATATTTAACTAACACATAAAAGGTAAGATATTTTTGTATTGAGTCGCAAAAGTGAATCTTCTATATCATCGATATTATAAAGAGGAAAAATTTTTTGTCTATTTGTTTGTTTGTACCGAATAGGCTCCGAAACTACTGGACCGATTTAAAAAAAAGATCACCTATGGAAAGCAACATTATTCCCGAGTAACATAGACTATAATTTTGACGGGAGCGAAGCCGCGGGGGTCAGCTAGTGTAACATAATTTCGCAGGTCATTATCGCATTTCTTAAAATTCTGCAAAAATTTAAAGGATTAGCACATGTTTTTTTGTATTAGTCTTTGAGTTGTTGTACACATTGGCTTATGAATCAGCTCTAAGCCTATTATTTTTAATTTTAATGTTGCCTACTAAGGTGCAGTACAGCAGTTTCGGTCAAACTATAGTACATATTTTACATGAAACAATTGGGTAACCGACTTATTAAGCCCTGTCACCGGGTAATACGGTAACCCATAGCTACAAATGACAGCCAGGACCATCGACAAGCCTTGCGTAACCATGAAAAAAGAGTCCCTTTTAATTACACCATTACAAACGTCTTCGTTCAGTTAAAATGAAAAAATGACAAAGGAAAAAACAAAGAGGAATCGTTGAACATTTTATTGTTTCCTCCTTTTATTTTTGCTAAATTCAATATAAATGAGTATTATCTCGACAGCGAATGCTTGGGGACACAAAAAGCGTGGCGTTATCAGTGGGAAGACGGACGCAGGGTTATTTGTCGCGTCTCGAGTAACCACGGCAGGACGATAAAGAGTGGCCGGCTTGCTCGCTGTCTGTTGGCTGACCGCGCGACTTAGTCCAGACGGCAAGTAATCACGACGAGTTGCTGATTCGCATTCTTTAGCTCGTTTAGTGCATGAAAAGAGTTGTTTTTTGCGTAATATCTTTGTAACTGAATAATATTGTGGTACCATGACCAAATACGGCAATACATTTTGGAAAATAATGTTGTACATCAAGTTTTTATTAGAAAGGGAATAGTACATTTTGATACAAGTGCGGAAAGTTTGTTATTGCGTACGAGGCCGAATGAACACCCGAGCCGTAAGGCGAGGGTGTTATGGGGCCGAGAAACGCAATAACAAATTCCCACGTGTATCAAACGACGTTTTTCAATACACTTTCGAAGAAATAAACACAGTTTAGATAAGCATAGGTCGTTTAGTGTACGGACGTAGCGCCTAGGTAAGGTTTTATAAATTAGATATTGATTCAACTACTGACCTTTGTTGCCAAATACTGGCTATCCGGAGCTTCTTTCAAAAAGTTTTCAACTTCATTTGGAGACAATACTTTTGATTTTTGTCCAATATATCCGACGGAGTGTGTTTTTAGAAATGCAGTCAGGTTGCAATATATTTTATGTTAACACCGTGATTTTGCAGAACCGTGCTTTTTAGCATGGAATATATACACCATAGCGTGCTAGGCTTATATTTATTAGCGAGTTCATTGAAATATGCCAAAAATACTTGCCCCGAAATGACGACGCCTTTTTAGTAACTTTCCACTGAAGAAAACTTTGCAAAGCTGCCATTTAATTCACCTTAGATTTAGATGGCAACAGGCTATCGCAAGCATTTTGTGCCTCAATCACAGTATCCGGCGGAGTACCATCTAAAGAATTCTCTTCAAAACTTAAATTCGAAATTTTTCACAAATAACTCAAATTATTAAGACTAACTTTCCTTTTTTTGCCGCGCTTTATGTTCGCAGGTTAAAGGAGAAGCAAAGGTATGAAGCCGTTAAACAGCCTCACAGGAAAAATATAAAATTCAAATATATTTTAATTAAAAACACAAATAAAATGTTAACTTGTTCATACAAGTAATATTTGTTTAAAATAATTATGTTTATAAGTATTATTCTTTTTATAAACACAATTTAAATATTAAAAAAATATTTACGCTGTAAAGACGCAAATCAAAATGACGAGATTAAAAAAAAACACGCCTGCTCTATAATTGTCAGTGGTGTTTTTTTTTTAATTTGTTATGTTTTAATCGAATTACCGCACGCGTGCTGTAATCTTATTACCGCACGCGTGCGAAATATGTTGCATATCGAACCTAATCGTAGTGCAATAAGAGCTAGTTTTCGAGGAAGTGTATTGAAAAAGGCCTTTATAGAAGACTTGAGGTATCGTTATGTTCGTTCTATAATTACTTTGTAATCATCCGATAACAATTTGTAATTTGCGAAATCGCCCGTAAGTTCACCGATCAATACACAAAACCCGAGGCACCTCAAACAAAATTATGTGACCGCGACAGGAATTTCCACAATTTTCACACCGATTCGAGAAATAAAGGTCGAACCGTCATTATCTGGGACAAAAGGCGGAAGAGGATATAAAGGGTTGACCCCATCCCGTAGTATTTTACTGATAGCTGTGTTGTACCAATCGCCCGTCATTGTAACACCTACAATAAAAAACAGGGGAATTACATTAAAAAAGAAATTTAAATGTCTAAAAAACGATCGGTAGGAACGAAATAAAACGGCAGTATGGTTTTGAACGTTCCAAAATGATTTAAACGTTACCCGCCCGAATAAAGTCCTACTATAAATTGGGAGATAGAATGGAAAAGGATTTTCTTCCAACTACGTAGTAATGTTATCATTAATCACTACAAAACTGATCACAACGGACATGTTTTTTGCTTAGAACCAAAACAGTGCAGAAATGTTTTATGGAATCTCATAAATGCACTGTTTTTTATTTTTTATTTAGATATAAATTTACCACAGAGGTTTAATGTATCCCATTAAGTTTAATATAAAATGTATGCAGTAGATCAAAAAGATACTGGCTGAACATAAAAATCGGCTGGATAAAACCGACTTGATGAAAAAAAAACAAATGGCGCGCATTTTGCACCATTGTAAAACTTTGATACTTCATTTTTAGCAAGAAAAGTAAAAAAAATGGCAATAGACAGCGATAGCGATATGAATTCAACTCCAGAAAGTATAAAAGCAAATGAAATTGTTGATAACGTTACCTTTTACCGCAAAAGTCGCGGGATAAATACTTAAAAGCTTATAAAAAATTTCTTAAGTGGGGAAATGAAAGACGTGTAAAATCACTGTCCGAAAGTGTGTTTTTAACGTATTTCAGTGAGATGTCCAAAAAAATATCCATCTTCATTGTGGTCTATATATTTAATGCTAAAAAGCACAGTTAATACCAAGCACAACGTGGGTATAAAATAATACTCTAAATTGACATCGCTTCCGAAGCGGCTATCAGATGGGTTTATGAGAAAAAAATCGAAAGTGCTCACAGCTCAGGATATAGAAACATTTTTGAATGAAGCATCTGATTGAATAAATATTTAGCAACAAAGATAAGTTTTATGTATATAATTTAGACGTACAAGTGTTTAGTAGAAGTACATTGCCGGCTAGGTAAAATAACTACTTGCAACATGTTTCAACTTATTCTAATTACCCGGCAATTAATGTTAAAGTATTTCTACTAAATACTTGCCGTAAACAATGTATTTACCGGCCATTTATATAATTTAATGGCTATAAATTATCTGTTAATTTGTGTGTAACATCGAATTTTAATGTTTTTTACAGGTCGCTCTCATTTTTAGTATAAACGATGCGTGCAGAAGCTCTGTATTAATGAATATTATAATTGTCAACATCGAAACACATAACCAGATGCTGCTAATTAAACTCATGAACACGAACACAAAGAAAGATCGTCAATTTGTAATACGTGATGAATATTTAAATGTAGTGCAGAAATACATGGCGTAGCGTCCAAGTTCTATAAACACAAAGTGATTTTTCTTTTATCAGAATGGAAAATGCACAAAACAAGCCATCGGCAGAAACAAATTTGGAAAATTGCCTTATGAAATTGCCAGTTATCTGAAGCTACAAAACCCGGAAGCTTACACTGGACATTGTTTCCGTCGAACGTCAGCAACGCTGCTAGCTGATTCCGGTGCTAATTTGACTACGCTCAAGCGTCATGGTGGATGGAAATCGGACCAAGTAGCTGAAGGTTACATAGAGGAATCGGTACAAAATAAAAGTAAAATCACTCAAAACATAACGGAATCAATTCATTTGCACCAATCAACATCACCACGTCTGTCTACTTCTCATGGAAATGATTTGAAATTGAGCCCGCGTCTACCTGTATCGTCTGATTCAAAGTCAAAGTCAAAGTCAAATATATTTATTCAATTAGGCCAATAAACGGCACTTTTGAACGTCACATAAATTAAAACTTAAAATTAAAAGTAATAAAAAAAAAATTAAAAGTAATAAAAAAAAAAACAAGTTAAAAAAAAAAAAAAAAAAAATGATTCTACCGTGCATTCGGAAAGTAGATTGTTATGGAGAAGAACGCACAAGAAACTCCATACTTACACTTTAAATCAAATTGGTGTTTTACAATATTAACATACGTACATCCATTAATATATGTGAGGACGATGCACCCAGAATAGCTCTACACACAGGTATGAAGTATTAAAAAGCATTAACAGGAAAATTAATTAATTTGATAAGTAGGAACATGGTTCTCACATTTTTATTTTTTATTTATTTTATTTGGTTCACCAACAATTGTATACACTGGTATAAGCAAATTAAACAGAAGCAAAAAATTTGAATAAAGTGTAACAATCACTTACAGGTAAACTCTGCATGCACACAAAATGTTGTCGTAACTTGCAAGACAATAAAAATGGTGGACAATATAAATGGTGGACAATACTATCCAAGTTGCACTAAATTAAACTTAACAAATTAATTAAACAAAATTAAAACAAATTAAACTAAATAAAAGTAGGTAAAACTAGGTATTATAGAAATGAAAATTGTTAATATGGTTGCCACACTCAGCGAGATAATCCAGGGCTAGGAATTCAATGTTCGGACAGATATTTAAAAAAACCGGCTTTCAATTTGCCTAAGCTGTCAAAATGGAGGTCGATACGATCAGCGCAACCGTTCACAATCCTGCAAAACCTCGCGTAGGGAGAATTAGCACCCAGAACCGTTCTTCTCTGCGGAGGGCAGAGTGGCGTTATTGGACTGCGAGGCATTCTTGAGGGAGCACGGAAGTCAAAATTATTTAATATTTGCGGGCAATCGATTTTATGGGCCATAACTTTGCACACAAACATCGCGTCATTCAGACGTCGACGTTTGTCTAGAGAAACCATATTAAAATGCTTGAGCCTATCACTATATGAACGCATTTTCTTGGTCAAACCGCTAGCATAGGTCAGGTGCCCCAGAAAACGTTTTTGTACACGTTCAAGACGCAATGAGTGAGTAGCATAGTGTGGCCGCCAGACCACGCTACAATACTCTAATATGCTTCGAATCAAACAATTATAAAGTATAATTTTTGTTCTGCAGCTCTTAAATTGTTTTGTGTTTCTGATAACAAACCCCAGCATTTTGGAAGACTTTTTCACTACATTATCTATGTGAGGGACAAAAGTTAGTTTTCGGTCAAACATAACACCAAGGTCTCTTATTGTGTCCAATTCCATAATTTTTTCTCCGTCAATATAATAATCCTGGTCAATGAGATGATGTTTCCTGGTAAATTTTATATGGTAACATTTGCCAGGATTTAGAAGCATCTGATTTATTTGGCACCATATCACCAATTCATTCAAATCACTTTGTAATTCAGAGGCGTCATGCTTAGACTTAACTATTTTGACGAATTTTAAGTCATCGGCAAACATAAAAATTTTACAGTGGCGAAAACAGTTCGGAATATCGTTAATAAAAAAGTTAAATAAAACCGGCCCCAAATGAGACCCCTGTGGCACGCCCGAGGATATGTGTCTGACGGTTGATCGAAAGCCATTGACTACTACAAAGAAAGTTCTATTCTCAAGATACGAACTCAACCAAGAGAGTAAAGTTCCAGCGATACCATAAGTTCTTAATTTGTCAATGAGAATTTGATGCGAGACCCGATCGAATGCTTTGCTGAAATCTGTATATATGACATTAGCTTGATGGCCAGAATCTATTGCCGCCGTCAATAACTCAGTAAAAAGCGTCAGATTTGTATTTGTGGATCGAGACTCCACGAAGCCTACCACATACTTACAAATATTACAAACATAGGTAAAATACCTAATTCAACAACAACGGAACAGTGTGTGAGTCAATTTCAAAAAAAATAAAAATAAAAAAAACAAAACAATGAATACAATAACTATGAATGGGAATATAAATTAACAAATTTGATTTTGTCTACACCAAAGATTGCCCTATGGAGCAGGACCAGCATGTTTCCAAGCATTCTTATCTTGAATATAATCATCTAATTTGTAATATGCTTGTTTACAAAGGGTGCTTTTAACTAAAGTTTTAAATTTACTTTCATTTAGTTTTAATATATCACAAGGTATTTTGTTATAGAATTTAACACAGTACCCCATGAAAGATGATTGTACTTTAGCTAGTCTGTAAGAAGGCTGATCTAACTTATCTTTATTTCTGGTATTACAATTGTGTCTATCACTGACTTTACTAAAGAGATGTATATTTTTCCTTACATACCAGGCCCCTCAGAAAGTATTGCGAAAAAAAGTTTTTATATATGGGAGACTGGCCAGTTATAATGTTTTTCGAAAATATGATTATTTATAAGTAAAAATAAGTAAGTTCCAATTTCAAAATTTCCCTCCACATTTTTTGCGAGTTAATTCAAAGTATTGTGTCTCACTGAAATATGGATCTGCGCCGGGAACATTTTAGAGCTATGATTTTATACGATTTCAAGTGTCGCCTGAAACCGGATGAATCGTACGATAGACTTCAAATGGCATTCATGGATGAAGGCCCTTCCAAGGCAACCGTGTATCGTTGGTATAACGAATTCAAGCGCGGTCGACCAACTTTGGGGGATGACGAAAGAAGCGGTCGCCCTTTGACGGCTGTTACCGAAGAAAACGTGCTAGCAGTGAAAAATTTAATCCAAGACAATAGGCGAATTACATATCAGGAGATTCAACACATATTGAAGATTGGATCGGGAAGCGTTCACGAGATTCTACACAGCCATCTTCGCGTGAGGAGGATAGTATCACGCTGGGTGCCGCACAACCTCACCGATGCTCAGAAGCAGGCCCGGGTGGAATGGTGCCGTGATATGCTTAACAAATTTGAAGCAGGCTCGTCTCGGCGTGTTTACGACATCGTTACAGGTGATGAGTCCTGGATTTATCAATACGACCCAGAAACCAAGCGCCAGTCGACTGTTTGGGTGTTTCAAAATGAGCCAACGCCTACCAAAGTGAAGCGATCTAGAAGCGGGGGTAAGATTTTGATCGCTAGCTTTTTTAATTTGACTGGCCACTTGGTATCAATTCCCTTACGGGATCAAAGAAGCATTAATGCCGAATGGTATACTACCAAATGTTTGCCAGAAGTTTTCTCTGTTATAAGCAACAAGCGACCAAACACAGGGCTCCGCGGGCTACTGCTCCACCACGACAATGCACCTGCGCACACCGCACTCAAAACGAGGGACTTCCTGGACAGCACGCCAGTCAAACTCCTGGGTCACCCTCCTTACAGCCCTGATCTAGCACCGTGTGACTTCTTTTTATTCCCAAAAATAAAAAATCAGCTCAAAGGGATACAATTTTCGTCGCCGGAAGATGCGCTGGCTGCGTTCGAGCAGGCTGTAAACGAGGTGTCTGCGGCGGACTGGAAAAAGTGTTTTGAAAACTGGTTTAGGCGCATGAATCTTTGTATAGAGGCTGGTGGAAAGTACTTTGAAAAGATTTAATAAAAATATATGTACGTATAGAACAATTTTTTTTAGTTTCGCAAAACTTTCTGAGTGTCCCACGTACATAATATTTTCATAAATAAATTGGCAAGAAACTGTCATAATATTAATATTTTTAAACAGTTCCCTAAGAGATTCACGGTGACTTAACTTATATATGGCTCTGACAGCTCTCTTTTGCAATATAAATATGGATTCAATGTCAGCCGCTCGACCCCACAGTAAAATACCGTATGACATTATGCTGTGAAAGTAACTAAAATAGACCAATCGCGCGGTTTCTACATCCGTTAACTGTCTTATCTTTCTAACAGTATAAGCGGCCGAGCTTAGCCGACCCGCAAGAGATGTTATATGAGGACCCCATTGCAATTTGTCGTCTAGAGTGATTCCCAGGAAAACTGTTTGATTTACAAAGTCCAGCTTTTCGCCATTCAATATGATATCGCATTCGGTACTTCTAACATTCGGCAATGTGAATCTAATAAATTTGGTTTTTTTTTCATTTAGTACTAAATTGTTTGCCGTGAACCAATTTTGGACCTGATAAATGGAGTTATTCACGTCATCAAGATTTCGTGACCGCCGATCTATTTTAAATATCAAAGATGTTTCATCAGCAAACAACACCATCTTCGGTTGATTTCGTAGTGATTGGGGTAAATCGTTAATATAAACTAAAAAGAGGAAAGGACCCAATATCGAGCCTTGATGCACACCCATTGTCATTTCAGACCCTAGTGAGTTTACGCCGTTTACCTGAACTTTAACTTGTCTGGCTTTTAAATATGATCTAAGTAACTCAAGGGCTGTATGTCTAATTCCATAGTGCTCGAGCTTCAACAATAGTGTCTCATGGTTAACGCAATCGAACGCCTTCGAGAGGTCGCAAAAGATTCCAATGGCGTCCTGTGCTTCCTCCCAGGCCTTAAATATGTTCTTTATTAGGGTGACACCCGCGTCAGTTGTGCAACGCCCTTTGGTAAAACCAAATTTGGTAAACAGGAATGTTTGTTAAAATGACGCAACAATTGGTTGAGCATTAACTTTTCGAAGACCTTACTGAGAACCGGCAGAATTGACACTGGCCTATAATTATTGGCTTCTTTGCTATCCCCAGATTTAAACAATGGAACTACCTTACTGTGTTTCATGAGGTCCGGAAAACTCCTTGCTCGACACTAGTGTTAAATATGAAAGCTAAATAGGGTGCAACAGTTTCAATGATTGGTTTACACACTTTTACAGATAGTCCCCAAAGATCTTCTGTTGATTTAATTTTAAGATCTTTAAAAGCTTTTAAAATAGCCTGGGGGTTTGTATGTTGAAACTTGAACTCCGAAGGGCACGCATTTACGTTCTTTCTAAGTAAGGCAGCAGACAATGCAGGTGAGGAGTTTAAGGCTGCTGTAGTTTTAAGTGGAATATTAACAAAAAAGTTTTCAAATTCCTGAGCTACCTCTATATCTGAGTGTGTGGGGCCATGTGCAGTCGCTAAATTAAATTCTGTATTACGCTGTTTTTTCCTACCTGTTTCATTATTTATTATTTTCCAGGTAGTTTTTATTTTATCATCTGCTGATTTTATTTTATTGCAAATATACAGCGCTTTAGCTATTTTGCATGCAATCTTAAAGGTTTTTGAATATTTTGAAACATATTTATCAAAACTTGTACTATTCATATGTTGCTTTAGGCCATAGAGTTCATAAAGTTTTTCCCTGCTTTTACGAATGCCTGGAGTCGCCCAATCGCTAAATATGAACTTGGTGTAAATACTTTTTGCTTTCAGTGGAAAAGTGTCATTGAATTGCGTCTTGAGTACTTTAAAAAACTCGGCATAGAACTCATTTGGGTCATCTATATTCATAAAGTTTTGAACACATAATTTACTAGTCAAGGTTTTATTAAATTTTTCTAAATTTTTACATGTAATTGGTCTAAATTTTATTTGCATTTTTTGCAAAGGTATGTAGGTGCTAAACGTTATTGTTTGTCCACTGTGATCAGATGTTAATTTATTTATAATTTCTTTATTTAGGTAATCACAATTACAAAAAACGTTATCTATGCAAGTCGCAGAAGAAGCTGTCACTCTAGTTGGCTCCATAAAAACATTTGCTAGATTAAATGATTTAAAAAGACCCAATAACCTGATAGTGTTAGAGTTATTTTCTAATATGTTAATGTTTAAATGGCCGCATATGACAATTGATTTACTACTAGTACAAACTTTTTTTAACACATCTTCCATTATAGAGTCAAACACAGATAGATTCTGGTAACTTGGAGGTCTGTAGACACAAACTACAATATGCTTATCAAGCTCAACACAGGACAATTCAATGGTGTGTTCAACCGACAGTCTAACAATGTCTTTTCTTTCTTTAGATTTAATAGAATTTTTAATTAGTATTAATGATCCGCCATGTATCATACGTTTTCTGCTGTAATGGCTAACTACACGATAATTTTCATAATTAATGGACCTTACTTGGTGATCTTTTAACCAATGTTCTGTTAGACAAATAATATCAAATTTGGTTTTTTCTAGAAATAGTTCAATTTCTAATAATTTGGAAGAGCAACCTTGAATGCTCTGATTTAATAATTTTAAAGAGTATTGCTCTCCCCTCAGCTTAGTACCATTAAATGGATTGCCAGAAGATACCTTCATACTATTTACTAATAATATCTGATTATTTCCAGGGGTAACTTCTATTGTCTTATGGACTAGTTTAAAATTATGTTGCTAGTTGAACTAGGCAACACAGGGTCGTCGCTTAATATACATTTTGATAGATTTGCTATCAATTGATTAATAGAATATGCTATCAACATAGCAATTTTATGTTTACATCTACGTGACAGAGAGAAAGCTCTCTGCGTTACTTGTAGTCCACTAATAAATTTATTAGTGTCAAAAAACAATAATTTGTCACAGTGACAAGTCGTCAACATTTGTAAAATGTTATTTAATTTAAAAATCCGCTAGAAGCTATACGAGTAAGGAAATGCACAAACCATGAGCTTTCCTACATTTAACCCTAACAAGGTGTCAATACCAGCCATTATGTCCTTTTTGGTAATCCCAGTACTATTTCCCAATAGCAAAACCATTGTAGAACAATTATCTATATTTGAATTCATAATTCTATTGATCATTTGCTTAAAACTTATATTATGGTAACAATGATTTGTAAAACTATGGCTAAGGTAATTTAGTAATATTTTTCCAAAGCCTGAACCTATTTCATCACTAAATAATGTTGTTTTACATTCCTGTACATTGTGTACACATGACTTTTCAGGAAGAGCCAACATTGGTGTAGACAAGTCACCTTGTAGCTGGGGAGGTGGTGGGTAGCTGGCACAGCTGCAAGAGGAATTAGTCAGAGACTCATACCTGCCTTATCGTTCCACGTTTGCTACCGGACGGACCAAAATTTCATAACAATCAATTCGGTTTCACTACTGGAAAATCTACCGTAGACGCGGCCCTTACTGTTAGGAAAATAGTTAATACATCTGAACATAAGTACGTAATTGGGATTTTTCTAGATATTTCTGGGGCTTTTGATAACGCATGGTGGCCAATGCTATTACTTAAAATGAAAACTCGGGGCTGCTACAGAAATATATATAATCTAGTTTACTCTTACTTTTTAAATGGTTCCGCGAAACTCAAACTCGGTCATCATTCCATGTCGAAGTCTCTCACCATGGGATGTCCTCAGGGTTCGGTTATTGGTCCACCTTTATGGAATTTAGGCTTTGATGATTTCCTCGCGATTCCGCTTCCTAGCGGCTGTTCATTAACCGGTTACGCGGACGACGGTCTTCTGCTCATTCAATCAAGTACTCGAGCTGGACTCGAGAACTTGGCTGACACTTGCCTACGATTAATATCTCAGTGGGGCGATCGAAACCGCCTGACCTTTGCTCCGCACAAAACTTATCAACTCATTTTGAAGGGTAATCTTAAATCGTGTCCTACTATTAAATTTAATGACGTTCCCGTAAAAAGGAAGCAGTCCGTGTGCTATCTTGGTCTAGTGTTAGAAAGGAATTTTGCATTTATAGATCATATTAAAATAGTCGGTGAAAAAGCAAAAAAAAATTTCTATGCCTTAACGAGAATATCTAAATCTACGTGGGGTCTGTCTTTTTTAACTTTAAAAACTATTTATGGGGCTACTTACTTGGGTTGTATGTGCTATGGGGCGCCTGTTTGGGCTGATAGGGCCACCATAGGGGCGGTACGACGTAAATTACTTCAAAGTCAGCGTTTGGCTTTGATATTCTTATGCAAAGCATACAGGACGGTTAGTACTGAGGCCTTACCGATACTTGCTGGTGTACTTCCGGTCGACCTTGAAGTGCAGCGACGTGCTGCAATGTACTATTCCACACGAGAGACCGCGGACGCGAACTTTTTAACGCGGAGTGACCGTGAGAAAATCTCTAGATTATTTAAACCACCTATTGACGTCTGGGAGGAACTTTTATCCGAATGGCAATGTAGGTGGGATAATTCTATCAAGGGCCGACACCTCCACCAATTCTTTCCATCCGTTCGCGTGCGGCTGGCCAGCACGTGGCTGGAAGTGGATCACTGTGTTGCCCAATTTCTCACGGGACATGGTAACTTTAAAAGTAAATTATTTTCTTTCAAGCTCGTTGCCTCGCCTTTATGTCAGTGTTCTACATCTGACTGCGAATATGTACAATCTGCACATCATATCTTATGGGAGTGTATTCTTTGGCAGAATGAACGTAATATTATGTTGAATAATGTACAGGCTGCATCAGGAGTTGTTTACTATACGGACCTTGTGGAAACTAGAACAAATTTCCGTGCGTTCAAGCGTTTTTGCCATACCTATTATTGGAACCAAATATAACAGCTCACAATGTTAGGACCCATTAATATGTATTAATGCTAATTTTTTTATCCGTGGTGCTAGGCAACTGGGCTTATCCCAGTTGTATATGACCCTTTGTGCCTATTGGCCTTGTTTGTTCTGTCTCCTGCTTGATATGGAGGGAAGTGGAAATTTACATTTTTCCTACTCCTCCGTTATTCTTTTCTGATTAATTTCGTTGCGGGATCCAAGACAGGTAAATTCATTCTCCGGGACTTCGTCGAGCTTCATTGCCTCGGCGCTTTTCTGGTGGTCGCCACTGTTGATTCTGGCTTTCAGGAGTTGCAGTGGTTTGGGAATAGTGCGGTGGGATTGTCCCAAAAAAAAAAAAAAAAAAAAGACTCATACCTCTCTGCATTGTATTTTACCAAGTCTAATAATTCCCCAGCCTCAAACAAGCGCTCACTCAATTGCTGTTGTGAACTTTGATATTTCTCAAAGATATCCTGCAGTAAACACTCCTTGTTTAATAAATCGTTTTGGAGGCACTGTGTATCTTTATCATACTTTACCCTACAATTATCTAGCTCACTCATACAGGTATTTAATCTACTAGTTAAGTTAACACGTTCCTTTCTAAGAGAAATATTTAATTTTTGGAGATTTTGTTTTTTGATCGCTCTCCGGGATCGTTTCATAATTTTCTTGATTTTAATATATTTTTTTAATTTATTGTGACTCATGACAATAGGACATAATGGTCTAGTGTCTTCACCAGTCAAATCTAATATAAAATCTGGCTCACACACTGTTTCCGACTGAATGCTGCCAACCAACTCGCTAAATAAGCTATTAGTGTTATTAAACTGCTCACTGACTCTAACAGACTCAGCGTTAGATAGTGCCTTATGGGCATCACACAATGCTTGTTCAAGTTCAGAAACACGGTTTAAAGTTAGTTCATACGTGTCATTGCACTTCTGGTATGTTGCCGCTTGGTGCTTAAGTTCCCGGTGTTGTTCGGCTAAGTCGAGGTGCTGAATGTGTAGCTCAGCTAGCTCTTTCTTGAGGAAGGTATTTTTATGAACCACCTTTTCAACTTCCACCTCACTGTCTGCAATTTCTTGGAGCAGTTTCTTATTGAGTGATTTGGAAACATGCAGCTCATTCAGTGATGCTCTCAATTTTGCTTCCAGCTCCTTCATTGTAGCGCTGCGGGTCATCATTTTCATTAACAACCTGGAAAGTGTGGAATTTAAACTAAAAAACAGTGCTGTAGTTTTCTAATATAAGATAGGAGGTAGTTGAGAAAATTTAAATAAAAATTACTAAAGAAAAGTTTACAAGTTAATAATGTTAAGAAAATATAGCTGTTCCAGATAGATAAGTTTAATAAGACTTAGATGGGAAAGTTTAATGAGTAAAAACAATAGAAAGAACTATGGAAATCACTGCTTTGAGTTTATTAAATTATAGACTACAATTAACCTTTTTTTTTATTTTTAACACTTTCTAGGTAAGATTGTAATAAAAACCTACAAAGATTATTTGTGCAGTAAATTATGTAGTGTTTATTTATTGTCTGGGCTAATGTTATTGTCATCGATTTTGCTTCCACAAAATAGTCAAGCAAAAGGAGACATAAACCGTGCCAGTGTGTGATGGACGTAGCTCAGATAATTGAGCAGTATTCTGTGATATTTGTACAGTCTGTAGAATTAGTTAGTATTAATTAAGACAGAAATACTCCCAGGGAATGATGATTTTTCAAATCCGTCACCGTTGATTCGATCAGTTGACAGCTGAGCTTGTTTTCTTGTTTAAATAGTTTTCCGATAGGAAGACAGTAGGTACAACTACTGGATATTGCACTCACTATTGAGATTAAACTATTGAACACTAATTAAGCCTAATTAAAACACTTTTATTAATTTATTATAAATAAAATCTACAGAGACGTTATTTTTGACGACCGGCTACCAGTCAGTCTCACAGAGAGGTGGCTACCAGAAGTGAGAACAATAAAAGCTGATTGTGTGTGTGCTACGTTGTCTGTTATACAAAGGGTCAGCCAGCAACTATAATAGTAGCACGTCAAAAAAACTTCCTTTGTTATTTAAACAAATCCTCAAATCAACAAAAAAATAGCAACATTTTTAAGAGCTCATCACTACATTTACGAGGCACAAACATGAACACCTACAATGTCCGGCAGGTACTTATTAAGTAGCAGAGCTACACGGTAATTACAGCCGGTGTACTCGTACGACACCGACACTTCAATATATTTCAAAACAAGACCCATAATGGATGACACGCCAGTATTGATCGCGCCGCTTTACTACCGAGATGAACGATGCTGTAATTAACAATATATTTATTGTTTTCTCAATATTATTGGCAGCTGTCACTGTCATTTGGACTTATACTTTTAACAGTTGACTGTTAGTAGTATACCTACATGCTTATACACATTCCGAACATAGACTGGTGGATGCAACTCAAGAGGACGTTAGACGTAGTGAAATTCTTTAAGCGCCGCGATAACTATGTATTGTCTAAACGTGTTTGGGATTAACATGCGCTAGTGAAATGTCATGTGTTTATTTCCAAACATTTGACAGTCGTTATCACTGATAGTACCTCACTTTGTCAAGAGACCAAAATCTCATTTAACGATTCTAAGAAAGTTACATTGAAGGCAGAGTCTACGAGGATAATCTCGTAGCTCGTAGCACATTAGTATTTAAGGAAATAAAGCAAGTATATTTAATATCATAGAATTAAAGGTGCTAATTGGATATCATACTTAAAAGAAGTATAAATAGAAACTAAGTTTCCTTGAAGGTATTTTCAGCGACATAAGTATTCAACCTCTACGAAAATGCTACGAAGTGCTACGCGCTACGAACCCCTACGCGCGTAGTCTGAATTTTTCGTGTATTATTTTGGGCATCGTTAGATATCGCCCTGAGCAAGAGGACAGCCTTTTGTTTCCTTCCTTTTTTGTACTATACTTCCAAATAAATTGTTTTATTTTTAATTGCTGCAACATTTTATGTTATTGATTCAAAAAAGTATGGCCTCGCAAACATATCCATACCAAATAATTAAAAATAAATGTATATTATAACCAAGGTCTGTGTTTAATATCAATAATATTTACTTTTCAAATCCATACTAAATGCCTGTTCAAGTACAAAAGTAGAGAAAACTTTGTTAAAATATATATAACAAGTCGGCAAATGATGTGCAAATTTGCGTCGTGATGAGAGCGCATTAGCATAACGTCAGTATCATAACTTACCCGGGGAGGCATATTTGACGGTCCCCGAGACCCCGGCCCGGGCAAAACTAATGTTCATAAAAGAGTATTTGAATCACCCCAAAAATGTACATTTATAAATACTTATTTTATAGATGGTACTAATATAAAGAAGTTTCAGGTCTTTGAAGTTATTCTTCTATCCTTGCCACGCAAAATCCCGTTTGTAGTAACAAAGGGAAAACCGACCTTAACACTAAATGCAGGATAATTAATAGATAAAAAGAAATTTGTATCAATCTGTTTTAATTTAAGAACAGCCACATGTGTACTAAATGTCACACATGTGCTGTCTTTGATTATCATAATTTTAAAACGCCTAGGTACAACTTTGCCATTTGTCGTATTTGGCCAAAGTTGTCCGTCCCATTAAAAATAAATGCATATTATTTGGGGAGACCTAATTTGCTATGTCTGAGTTAGGTACTTACCAGAGGAGAGATCTCGGAATGCCACGAACAGGCTCGATTGCCATGGCCATTACTGGCCTCTCGCTATTAGCTGGCTAAAAGTACCGTATTGACGTTACCAACGACATAAATAGAGGCATAGCTGTGATATATTAGGTATACAAACTCCTTGCTGTATGAAAGAGATATCCAACAACCCGCACTGGGCCCACGAGGTCGATTACAGACCAATTATCTCCCAGAACCGGGCTACATTTTATGATGACTTGCTTATGAATCGATGGTAAATCTGTAAAAAAATTGATAAATGGAGGCAGTACCGTTAGTCGTTAGTTGTAGTATATTTTTATATGGCAAGCAAAGCCGATGTTGACTAAAGACTCGAAAGTTAATTGGAAGAGCAAGTATGTTTTATTCGTAATTAAAAGCAGGCACTGTAGACACAGACTAAATTCTTCGATTGATTAAAACACCCCTAAACTTGAAGTTTAAATTAAGGGATATCACGTGTTTTCATCAACATTCAATCATATAAGGTCACACAAATACAGTTGTTTAAAACAAGTTATCACCATCCAAAGTCAGAAGCAGGTCGCTGCTC
This sequence comes from Orthosia gothica, assembly GCA_949775005.1. Lineage (NCBI taxonomy): Eukaryota > Metazoa > Arthropoda > Insecta > Lepidoptera > Noctuidae > Orthosia > Orthosia gothica. The sequence goes on along the minus strand of OX459048.1, from coordinate 17,488,977 downwards.
AAAGTGTCACCCTTCAAAACTTGATCTAACAATCTCTTTGATAACAAATTAGGCTGTTACCTTCGTCATCTAAAATTAGGCGCGCGTCACACGGAAGGCAGAGTGGGAAGGATTAGGAACACCCCTTTCTATCAGGTGCCACCTTCCTTTTGTCTGTCAAACCCTTAAACTATTGTTCGAGAATTACTTATTTTATTTGAGCGTTTAAAGCGATCGTAAAACGCGTGTTATCTTTGTGTCTACGGGAGACTATTATTGGCAATGTCTTCGGCAAATGAACATCTTAAATAGTCAGAGTTAAGAATAAAATTTTAAATGATTTCGAATTTGAAGATGTTATTTCTGATAGAAAAGTACATATAAGCTTAAAATGCCAAGTCCGATAGATAAGTAGTTGGTACCTACCTAAATATACGCTTGTTATTTGAGCGTAAATTATGAAAATTAAAAATTTCTACTCTCACTGCAAGTGCGACTGCTTTGCGGAACTGTCTGACAAATACCATAGAACATTTAAAAAGCCGAGTTGGAAAAACACTTCAGACCATAAAGAAATGCCACCAACATTAGACACGTCACATTTCCTACCGGTATCAGTTATAAAGAACTTCATAGAAACTTACCTAATGGAAAAAACTATCACCCATTCAGCCACTCAGAGCATAGGGACGATATAGTGCATTTGAGCAATCGGTGAATGGCGTCGCTCCTAGCTGCCGGTGACTGCCTCGCTTTGTGCCAACAATAACTTGTCACTGGGTTGCCACGCTCTATGAAAATAGCAGCGAGGTGCTATTGTAGCTGTGTGGCACTGTGGCACTGCTTTGTGTTGCCATTTATGACGTGATTTGTCAAAGCCGGTGGCGTTTTGAGGCAAAATGGCGCGATTGGCCATTAAAGGCGCAGAAGTCGAAAATAAGGATTTATTTTAAACATTAAAAAAAATATATACATGTTAATCTTGAACATATGTCTGAAAACTTAATTGCGGCCGAAACACGTTTAAGAAAAAAATCTCGATACAATTGAACAACAAAGTAACCACTTACCTTTAAAAAAAACCGTTAGAACTGACCAACGTATATTGGTACAATTACCAACAATAACGTATCTTAAAAGAATGCAAAACTTCTTTGCCGAATATTTTGAAGTTTCATTCATTATTTTTAGGTAATTAATATTATTATGTTTCATAAAAAAATGTTTACAAAATCCATCGCGCTTCTTTTTCCATTCGGTACAATCCAACTGAGACCGCATTGCGCCTTGCTAGATGGACGCATGGTTTATTTTTTCGCAAAATGCAAAAAAAATAAACGATTTTTCTCGACAATTCAATGTGTCAATAAATATATAAGATATTAGTTGTTTGTTATTTATTAGTCTATTGTTTTAGAAATTATTTATGTATTTTATTAGTTAGATAGTTTATTATCCAATTTTAATTATTGTTCATTTTTTTTTTTTTTTTGGCCTCCTTCCACTGTTGTGTTCTTTTTAACCCAAAGGTTGACTGGTAGAGAATGCCTTGCTGCTTTAAGTCCGCCTATGTATCACCATTGTACATGAAGTTTAAATAAATAAATAAATAAATAAATAATCTTCTTCTTCGTATCGCTGGCACGACAGTCGTTAAAATTTCTATGGCCCAAAACTTATCCACTTCCACGGCGTCGTCGGTAGCAGCGCATAAATCACTCTGGTTGCATATTTTGGGGCACAAAGCACAGGACAAGAGGTGGGACATGGTTTGAGACTCGGCACCACATGCACACCCTGCCACTGTTCCTTCGAGGTAGCCCCATTTTGCGAGATTTGCGCTACACTGTGCTACTTGGATTCTGAGTCGGTTCAGGGACTTCCAGGTTGACCACGGAAGGTAAGACCCTGCTGGGAGATGCTCGCTTGGTGGTAAATATTTATTGGATAGGGAAAAAATGTCTGGCCGAAGTTTACAGCGGGCATCAGCCCGTTATAATGCAGCCAGATCATGTAGCCTGGTGGAATTAATTGGAACTAATGAAATCACTTGGAATATTGTCATGTCTGTAATATTTTTATTCGTCGACACTACTGCTGTCACTAGATTTTATATTTTTGCTGTATTACAAACGACCCATGTCGTTTAGTTTTCTTATGAAATCCATAACTAATAAGTATTTAAACCTCTTTGGAAATACAACTAATTGTATCTCAATTAGCAATAAAAATATTCAAAATGTGCGTGAGGTCGAATACGATTTCAACCTTCTTCGGTCATGTAAAAACAATAGCAGGAAAAATGTCAGAACATGGAATGCTCGTATTCTACCCACCGCGCTGGCAGTGTCTCGAGATTACAGAACTAATACAATTCTTCGTAACGTGCATCTTTCACACTCGTTACGGGTCGTCAGAAGCCCGAAAGGCTGCGGCCAGCTTAGCGAAGGGGTACTGTTTTACCCAGTATGTACCTGGGTTGTCAGGTTACGCAGTCACTTCATAAAATACTGGTATTCAGCTGCATCAGGCAATCATTCTTCAGTTCAAGCAAAACCGAACATAACTGGGAAAATTCCAAGCAAATTTATTTTCCAAACAGATATATGACTGTAAAAATATATAGGTACAGTACAAGTATGTTCTTAATGTCCCTCGGCAATCATCGCATTGTCATTTCCATTTCCATGTCCATATCGTGTATAATAATTTGAATTCAAGACTAAGTACTTTATTGTTGTTTTGTTTTGATTTCAGTGTGAAATATATAATAGAGCTAAAAAAATTGCCACATTATTTTAAAAGAGTATTAACAACTCTTTCTACTTTCCAGTTTACTGAGAGCGTCCGGTCTGCACCAAGTGCAAAGGGTGACTGATAGAAATCCAACGACTGACGAAACACGAAGTTTGTCGAGGGACATTAAGAAAATAGTTGGACTGTAAATACATCTGGTAAACTGATCAACTGTCACGATAAACGCACAAGTCGTTGTTTCCCTTGCTATGATACTTAGATTAATCACTGTGGAACACAATTGGCAGTTACTAAATTTGTCTAATGATGGGGATATTTAACACGTCACGCAAAAGAACTATCGGCTTGGTTGTCTTTAAAAGGGGTAATTCAAGTAGTCGCTTTTGGATATGTGAAAAAATCACGGCGGTAGTATACAAAATTAAAAGGAAAACTATCACAGCTAAGTAAGTTTTACAAGTTTACGAGTATTAGTTGACCAACTTATAAAGTTTACTTGGAAAAGTAAAAATCTTGTTTAGGGGATGGATGGGAACAGTTTTCGAACGTCAAAGTTAATATTGTCCCTTCGCTAGAGCAATTTTCGGTGCTTTAATTATTTATGAACGTAAGTAATGTCACCTATTTATTTTGGTGAATGTAGCTGTTCGTACGAACCGTCTGTGCGCGAGTCAGACTCGCACTTGGCCGGTTTTTTTTTTAATTTATACACATAGATAAAGTTTACATGCCCGTGACTTTTGCAGTCTGTCTATTTGTTTTTAAAATCTGCCAGAAAAACAGCACCACGTGACCTCACCACTGTATATCAAAACCCGGTAGGTGCCTCGAAACTATTACATTCCATAGAATAGCGAAAAACATATATTAAGTAGGCTATGGCTATGGAAGTTCATCCTGTGTTAGGTAACTAAATGAAATAATAATATTTCAACAGAATACTAAACAAGGAATAAGTATCTAAATAATAATACAATAATTGATATGATGCTAAATGATATGTATTAATAGTGTCCCAAATTCTATTAGATATTTTAAACAGGCATGTTTAAAATATCTAATAGAATTTGGGACAGGATTCAAAACCTAGTTAGTGCCGACAATTTGATGGGACTTTCCTATTGTAAATAATCATAAAATTGATTAATTAAAACACAATTTCAATTTAAATTTAAGATTCGATTTCAGTAAGTATAGTAAAACTCATTAAAATATTATAAATAAGATTATCTAGGTATTAAAAATTTAATTTTAAATAAATCCTCTACTGTGTTCTTATATGAGGCAGTCGCATAGAACCAGACATAATTTTAATATTTATTCGATTCACATAGAGTTGCCAGACCGGAAGACGAAAATATATTAAAATTAAAAATGTAAATTGTAAAGTTTATTTATAAATTAATAGACTAAAAAGAGTTAATATCGATGACACATAACTAATTTAAGTACAATTAATTATTAGGTTGCCTAATTTAGCATTGGAATTTACTGAGTCTACCGATTAGATCCTTTAGTAGCATTCGGAAAAGGCTAGGAGCTCGTGGCTAAATAATAACAGCCGCACGGGTCGGTCTTCAAAGTTAAGTAACGTTTGCCGAGGATGGTCCGTGAATGGGTGACCGTCGTTACTTGGCGCGTTTCCTACGAGCCACGGAAAGCACGTTAAGCAGTTGGTCCCGGCTGTCATTTAAAGATTTTTGACATTCGTTACGGTTAATCAGAAGTCTGAAATCTAGACACCACTCTTGCCAAGGGGTGTCGTGTTACCCAGTTACTGGGTTGTGGAGCTCAGATAGGCAGTCCATTATGGTAAAACACTGGTACAAAGCTAAATCTGCTAATACTGGAAACCAAACCCATTAGAGATGGGATAACACAAATGATTGAAAGAAAGAACTTTCCGAGAGCTTGTTTTTCTGGAGATTTTGAGTTTTGTCGTGAGTCTGGAGATTCTATAAAATGTCGAGAGAATCCAGACAAATCCCGACCATCTGGCAACCCTATTCACACGGCAAATGTTTGTATGACACATGCCAGATTAACTATTTTAGTGATCTTTATTTTCGTTACTACATAATAGTTACGGTTGCATTCATAGATCCCAAAATAACAGTGAACGGTATGTCAGATACTAGACGCCATACCAGTTTCAAAAAAGAACTAGCACCGTCGAGCGCAGGTAATGTTTATCTAAAAATCATCGGAAGAATCCATTTATACATCATAAAGCAGATATTTTGTTAGTTAAATAACAACAGTTAAATATGTTGCATTCGAAAGTCTTGGAACACACGTGCGATTGCGACACAGTTACTTCGTGCCGATTCCCAGTGGGGGTGGCAGAGGCTACACTACCCCACGATTCACGTGTTATGACCCTAACAAAAGGTTCTCTCCTTTTGACACTTCCACATTCATGGATCTTTCCATACATGTGCGTCGGCTACGAGTACGTACTCGAACCTGACCTTTCTGAAGGACATCACTTTTAAGGTCAGGTTATTGTTGTCTATTCTGAGTACTATCCTACCTCGATTGTAGCATATTATTATTATGCAGCTATCAAAATGAACAAGCCTTTCAAAAACTTTTTATCAAATACTTAGGATGTTACAGCAACTTGTAAAAGAACAAGAATTTGAATGCAGTTTTCTAAACAATTGGAAGTTTCTTTGAACAAGACAAAGGTATTATTTTATGGCAAATTACATGAAGGTTGTGGAAGAAATCTTTACATGTGATAAAAACTAAAATTATCAAACAGAATGTGTATCAATTACACATCGTTATAACCCTAGAAGTCCATGCAATCAGCCACATGAAACCAGCATGCATTTCTCAGCATGTGTTACCGTCCTAAAGGGACGGGTTGTGCTCTGACGTCACGTTGCGCCGGGGGGCCTCGGTATATTTAGTACACACTACGCCCTCGTGGCACTGAGGCCTGAAATAGTCGGAGCTTTATATAACACGGACAAGTCACACGATTTCTAGCTTTCCACAAATGTCAAACGTTTTGACAGCTTTAATATAAGACACGAATCAGAATTCATCGTCAACGTTTTTACAAAACGTACAAATTGTCTTGGTTTTTCAGGCATTAGTATCGTAAATGTAAAAGGTGGAGCTAGTTTTGAGTAATGTTATCTTGCATACTTAGGTTGATTGCCTAAAGAGTACGAATTCAATTATTAATAACTGATGCCAAAAACTATGTCGAAAGGCAAATCTCAGTATCTAACTTACGCACGGCAACAAAGGTTTTCACCCGACTGCCGAAGGGAGGTAATGGTTTTATCAGTCTAAGTATGTATGTTTGTTCATATGTGGCGTTCTACATTAAAATTGGAAAATATATAAATGCCGGATTTTGGGCGCCATATTGGGCCCAATAAGTATAAAATAAAGGGCTAAAGTATATTATATAACACTTGAATGTACGTAATTCGAAAAAAAATATAAATAAAAAGTTATAATAATAGATACATCTGCTTTGGACAGCCAGCTCGCAAATATGTACCTTCCGACTGCACAGCATGATTGTCTTCTTATTTACGTCTTTTTAGTTAGCTTCTTAAGCAGTCAGGATTTTTGATTTTTGAAATATCTTTTTTTATTATTTCATAGGTCCTTGATAACAGTGATATGAATGAGCAATCAAACAAAAATCTTACATATTGCCTGTACTATATAATTACATTAGCAGGCAATTAGAGCTCAGGACAATTATTTACAGATTCGTACAATATATGGAGTACGCCTGGGCTCTTTACAAGTTTTATTACTCCGCACCGCAATCCGCAAGGCAACAACCGGGTCCCAGATGGGCAACACTTATGTAGAACACTATGTCGACACACTTTGTATGTAGAGAGGTAAACTGACCTTTAGAATAGGCACCATTTCGAGTATGTCTGCAATGGAAATGTCTTGAATTGATACCGGGTCGAGCAGACTGTGAAGAGGGAACGCGTGAGGGAGACACAACGGAGACGCCCTAACGCCCCTAGCCACCGCAGGAGACGCCCCGGGCGTCGGGACTCGCAAGTCGATTCCCGGCTACCGTAGGCGCGGGCTTGCGGACGGCGAGTAATGGGCAGGTCGCCACCCGATAAGGACCGGGCCTGAGTTGACGGCGCGTAGTGTTCCACGTGCGCCTCAAAGAGATAACAGCAAAAACTGACGGAGTCCGCTAGGGCCGATGCCTGTCTGGGTCGCGGATAAATTTGAAAGAGAGTTACCGCGACCCTGGCACTAGCAAATGAAGGAACACGGGTGGGTTTTAGTCTGACACGTTCTCCCGCTTCACCCAGAGCATAAACAAAATGTTTGAGCAGATTATTATTGGGGTTTCAGTAGCAGCTCAGTGTCCACATATGTTCCCGGTTGATGGGCATTGTCTCTCTTCTATTCCATGAGAACATAACTAGCAAAAAGTGATAGAACTAGTTAAAGGTACTCTGCTAAACCCTTTGGGAAAAACATGTTACGTTTAAATGACGTGATGATTTATAATACAACATTAAATCATGCCTATATTACTCTGAGGCAGGAAGGTACGTATTTACCTTAGTACAGTACAATTTATCTACCCACAGGAAAGCATTAGAAATACCACAACTGTAGAACAATAGCAGTGGGTGGAATGAACCATACACATGATTCGCCTTTCCATCCTCATAGCTACGTCCAATACCTCGAAAAAGCAATAAATAACTAAAAGCAAATGTAACTGCGAATTCTATTAAATATAGATCTCGGTAACGGATCAAAAATTCACAAACAATGTTGCACAGACCGATACAATTTTACGTTCAACAAAATATTCAATATTTGTGGTACAAGTTACGGTCGTACGGTAGCGATGCTGCGATGGTGCCTCCACATATTTTCTCCAGCATCTGTTCTGTTGCAACCGCAGGAACTTATTAATGCCGTTAAGGGAAATCATTCACCGTTTTCTCTAGTAACATGAATCGAGTAACAAAATGCAGTTATGATGAAAATATTTGCTATGACAATGCGCTTATATTTACGCTTGATCGTAAACTGTCAGCGCATTGTCTTAAAGTGGTTGCTATTATTTAAGGTAATAATTAGTGCCCTATTTTATAACGGTGTAATGTGTTTCATAATACCTAGTAAACGCATGTATACCCCGAAATGTAGATGTTTACCTGAAGTAGGTTCACCCACATTTTACCAGTTGCCTGTGTTGTTTAAGCAGTTATATTATATCTAAGCCGCATGTAATGAGGGCTAATGTTTTTGTGCTCAAAAGTTGGCGCTACCGGCGAGTAAGTTCCTTAAATATAGCAGTAAACGTTATTACGCGCACGTCAGTAAAGTTTGAATTAAAATCATTTCTAATGCCGTAGAAGTGCGATTAAAATCGGGTATGCCACAGTTTTCGCAGGATAAAATGTTGCGAAACATAAAACTCTATTAAAGAATTGTCTGATAAATTCTGTATTTTACCAATCTCAATCTGCCATGTTTGGAAAATAGTCATAAAATAAAAACTCGCGCTAAAAGCCATGTAACTATGGAATTTGTCATTTTTAAGACCTCAGTCTACAACAGCACCACTAGCGGAAAATTTAAACACAGTAGCCCTCATTGGGGTCGAACCTATTGCCATCACCAGAGTACAAATACAGATTATGGGCTGCAACCCCTAAGTCGTTAAATAAACTAGTTAGCTAAGTTAGTTATAGCCAGTTAGCAAGGTTGGTAACGGAGCTGACTGCAAAAAATGCAAAAGGCTAAAGAGACGCACAGGGACGTACATTCCTACCATAAATTCGCTTGTGAAAGATCTTTTCATTCACTCCACATCATCTCTCGATCATCACCTACGTTACAAACCATGTTTGGTCTATCCTATTAATATTATAAATGATTATGTCTGGATGTTTGTTAAACAATCACGCCTCAACCTCTTTACGAATTTTAATGTCATACGAGTAGACCATTTCCTGGATAAGGAAATAAGACAACTTGCAACTTTCAAACAGGCAAAGCAAGTGGCAGAAGCTATATAAAAATAAGCATAAAAAATGAAAAAAAAAATATGCATATTGACAAAATTATATTCGAGCGGTGAAGCGTGTCAGGAAATCACGCTCGGACTGACCAGCACAATGCAACACCTCAAACTGTTCAATATGCATACTGTATTGTTCATATTAATATGCATAAAAATGTCGGCAACTTAGGCTGGTTTTCCAACAGAGATGCGCTGTGTAGTTAGTTATGTTGCGAGGATATGAAAGCTAAGCTACGACATTGAGTGACCTTTTCCACTAAGGCTTGGCTGTGATGCGGAGCGAGTAAGATGTGCGCTGAGAATACGTCGCCGCGAGGTAGTTATGCGAGGGAAATGCGCAGCTCGAGCTATGCGATGCATCGACAGTACGAAAGGTACGGGGAGTGGCTGCGGCGCGAGAGGCAAATAGCTAACCAACTGGCGCATACATAGCTCTCATCCATAAAACGCATCTTTCCATATAAAAACATAGCATAGTTGAACCCGTTTCTACCAGTGCTAAGTTATGTGTACCAATGAATGATATTGGTGGATATCAAACGCATTATGTTTTTATATAGCAAAGTAGCATAGTGCACAACTTTGATGGAAAAGCATCCTCTCGTTATTATTGTCTCGATCTCGTGTCTATTGTTTCAGCATATTTTTGTTCTTTGATCTATCTTAAGTTGACTAAAAAATGCTTGATATTTTAAAAAGAGAGAAAACATGCTCTTTTTAGTTGCGACCTTTAGCGTTGAACGATGAATTCATTTATGAAAAAACCGTCCAAGTGCGAGTCGGACTCGCGCACGAAGGGTTCCGTACCATTATCGTAAAATACGGCAAATAAAACACGTTTGTTGTATGGGAGCCCCCCTTAATTTTTTATTTTATTCTGTTTTTAGTATTTGTTGTTATAGCGGCAACAGAAATACATCATCTGTGAAAATTTCAACTGTCTAGCTATCACGGTTCATGAGATACAGCCTGGTGACAGACAGACAGACATACATGTATCTACATATTTACAAACATTGTTTACAACATGTTTGAAAGCATAAAAATTAAGTTATAATTGTTACGAATGACCCAAACCACCTTAATATAATAGATATACGACCCGACGGACGACCCTTTGTAAATCCGTTAACATATTTCCGTAAAAAAAATTCTTTGTATAAAACCGATTCGAGGTCGCTGTTTGAAAATTTGAAATTAAATACCTACAGGTAGAACGTTCCGTTACACTTGATATATAATGAGGTAAATATTAAGCCCTTTGTGGTTTTAATTATTGTTTACAGTATTATAGAGATAAATGTTTAATATGGTAGATTAATTTGCTTGTAGCTGTAAAATTGTGATTTAATGAGGTATTTAATTTATTGATTAAGCGTAAGAAGAGTTTAAATAAAATTTTGCTATGAATGAAGTTCGTAAATGTAGGTATTTTTTTTTAATACGTACTGCCCGATGTGTAAAGTAAAGCATTATGCTACCTATGAAAATATTGTTTTTGTAACATCTATTTAAAAGGGCTAGTTTATTCTTCGTAAACAGGCACCAAAATAGTTAATTATTACCTAGGGACTAAAAGTGATTTGAATTTGGAATGTGGATGTTGTTAGTAAATGTTCCAATCAGCAAAGAGACGAATCACAAACAATATGCGGTCCAAAAACGGGCTTACATCGTTAAAATCAATTACGACTAATGTATGAGGTGAATGACTAATGAGCGATTGTAATTCTATTAAGGATCGCACGGGAACACTGTATTGAACAAGTGACTGGCTGGAAAACCACGCGCTTACTAAATTAAAAATAAATCTACAACTCTAACGTTCATAATATTGTTTTTATCACATCTATTTAAAAAGGGCTAGTTTATTCTTCGTAAACAGGCACCAAAACAGTTCATTATTACCTAGGGACTAAAAGTGATTTGAATTTGGAATGTGGATGTTGTTAGTAAATGTTCCAATCAGCAAAGAGACGAATCACAAACAATATGCGGTCCAAAAACGGGCTTACATCGTTAAAATCAATTACGACGAATGTATGAGGTGAATGACTAATGAGCGATTGTAATTCTATTTAGGATCGCACGGGAATACTGTATTGAACAAGTGACTGGCTGGAAAACCACGCGCGAACTAAATTAAAATAAATCTACAACTCTAACGTTCATATTAGACCAGGGTAGAAGCCTGTAAAAATAATAAAAAAAGAAAAAAAAAAATAGTAGGTTGAAACCCATAGGGAAAGAAGTTAATTATTTTTACTTTCATTTTTATAATATTCTTCCTTTTTCAATGGGTTTCATCCTACTATATTTTTTTTCCTTTTCAATAATTATCGACCCTGGTCTATATATAAACTTTCTTTTCCATAATTGTTCAAATATAAACAATAGGTTCTAATTATTTCTATGTTATGTCTTATGGTTCCTAATTGCATGTACATGAATAAACGTAACGGTCTTGTACATAAGTTGCACTTACTTATTTTCACATAGAGGGTGATAAAAAGTAGAGTGTCCACCTCGGGAGCAACACTATTTTATGCTCGAGTGACTACGTACGTCACTCGAGTACTACTTTAGAATCCTTCGCTCCGCTCTGGATTAAAAAAAACACTCTCGCCTTTGCTCCCAAATATACAATCTACTATTTAATTATTAAACCTATCGTTGTTAAATTCTTCCATTCAATAACCACAAAGGTTGCCACTTTTATTACACACTCCATATTTTATGATCACATCTCAGCCCAGAATTTCATCAGATAACATCACTAGAGGTTTTAAACCCACATGAGGTTTCGTTTTATTTTCTCTTGGACATCTCTTCACTATCTTAAACCCTCGAAAATTTATGAAGGTATTACATTCCTTATCTCTATCCTGAAACTGCGAAATTATGTGTTGGTTTCGGACCCATTATTTGGGAATATCTAGGAGAGTGACATTAAATTAAAATGCCTGCCGGCATTAAACTCTTGCCAAAACGCTGCATTAACCAAACTATAATGATAAATTATTATAAGACTAAATCAACACATAATAAATCTTTGGAGAAGTCGTTTTTGTACAAAGAAAATATTTCCAAACAAAAATAGCCAAGTTGTTAAAGGACCAACAACAGAACCAATTTCCAGCATTTTTGGAAGTTTGTCTGTTTAGCTGTGCACGCATCACGTAAACGTAAAAAAAGAAAAATTGATTTCGTAAAATATACGAGACCAATTTAGGTAACTTTTGTACATAAAAATTGTGCGTAACTAAGTTACTAATTAATTTAATTAATTAATTAGTACTTAGTTTTTGTTTCAGCGGAATCGGTTCTCTATCAAAAGATTTATGAATTTAAAGTGGAATGTTCAAGAAGTAAAACTGTATTAATATTTACAACACACGCAATTCAGATACTCGGACAGTTAAATTCTATATTCATAGATGGCGTTGTGCATTTGACTTCATTTTCGGAATGGTGATGTTAAGATTCTCGGCAGAAGAATGACCCTAGAAGAAAATTGGTAGGTAGGTAGGGTAGGGTAGGTAGTTGACGGGAGCGAAGCTGCGGGCACAGCTAGTTCTTTTATAATGCTGTATACAGTGCGTGAATTTCGATGCAGTTTTGACAGATTTCCAATAACATCAGAGACATAGAGAAGTAATATGAAAGAAAAACCATTGCACCGACCCCAAGTAAATTGAGATAGGGGCCAGAGACTGCTGGACAGACGACATTGTTGCCATCGCGGGTAGACCCAGGATGAGGATACCACAAGAGCAAAGTACAAAAAACAAGAGGCCTATGCCCAGCAGTGGGCAAAATCTGGCTGTGAATTATGATGATGATGAGTTGCAAGAGAATGATGACTGAAAAAACGTTTTCATACTAATATTTACTTTTCACTGAAATTATTTTGGTTTTAAAGAGAGTTTCGTTGTTAATACTAGGGCATTTTTGGGTCTATTACAACATTCTAAAAGTTAGGCTGTCGACAGAATGAAAAAACTTTCTTAGATATCAGCCGATTTTAGGTGTAAGAGAAATGATCCCACTACCTGTATAAGGGACTCATTAGCTTAGTGGATCGTGGGCGGGCGAGCGGCGTGCTGAACAAATCGACAACATTTACATCGCGGTCAGCCGCCGGCTTACCGGCTCGCAGCTAATGGAACGGACCTCATATCAAATTGCCGGACGGTACGGCACTGGACGGCTTTCGACAAGCGTAGAGCACGCTCTACATCTCCTTGTCTTATGGTTGATAGTCGTTAAGCATATTATTGATAAGCTCACGCAAGATTAACTGCCGGTTATCCTAAATAACCCAGAATTAACAGCTAGCTCAGGGTTAGTCAGATAAATCAGCATGCGCCACCAAGAGTAAGAGGTGAATCTAGAGTTAAATTTATAAAATTACTTTAAAATTTAACCCGTTGATGTGGGATAGTTAAGTCGCTGAGTCCTAGGTTAGTGTTAGAATTGTCAAAAAAAAAACTTAATTTGAAAACATGATTTTTTGTTTTTGGAGATATTTTAATTGTTTTAGTTTCAAATGAAATGTCTGTACGTAGAATCATTTTATCCGTTCAAATAATATAAATCGGTCCACGCGTTTACGAGATAATTCAGTGTAAGGGCATTGAGATACTATGTACTGAAAGAAATGTTGTTTTCTGATGATGACGAAGACAATTTCTATGGCATATCTATATTTTGTAACTATTTGACATAAAAGTAAAATATCACCAGATATCAAATAAGGGGCATGAAAATGCGAGTTCTTTCCTATTTTGAACAAATCCACTGAAATTTAAGGCGGCTTAGCACGCATTGCGGTTTTTATAAGCGCGTTTAATAAAAACCGCGGGAAAAAATCGTATGAATAAAAATCACAGCGCGGCCACCTAAATGAACGAATGATGAAAATACAACACGATTAAAATGAAATGTCCTGTTAAAACTCAAAGAGAAGAAAGTATTACGTATCGTAATGTTGTGTTAAAGCGACACACATATAAGTGCCGTTTATAGTTCATTCATTTATTTTTGGTAGTATAAAAATTTCAGGGTAAATAAAAAAATAGGAAATGCAAATGACATAAAAATGGCAAATGTCAGGTTAAATACATCATACAGGCATGGACATAATCCCGTAACAAAAAAAAAACTAAATCTATGGGCATAATAAACCCGGCACTCCTTTTGAATGGTGCAACGAGTATCATGAGTTAAAATTTTTACGACTTAACTCCGTTTACAAACTCTACATTTATTTATTTAACCTGACTTAACGTGCAAGTGGGCCTTAAATGTTATCAAAAAACAACTGCATCCAGCGGTAGATTTATGAAATTATTTTATTACCTACGTAAACATGCTAAAAAAAGATATCAAAAGTGCAAATCACAGCATTCACTTCAAACTAGAAAGCTTTATGCAGTCGAATGAACGAATGCAATAATGAAATCATGCAAACGCCAGCAGAATTAGTAACTATTCAATGATCTGAGAAAAGTGAAGATGGAAAATATTGAGTAGCTACGAGAATAAACGGCAGCTGCACAAAGCTCCGGCCTCAAGCTAGTGCTGCTATCTGACAAAACCATATTTTGAGTTATAAACGAAACAACAAAACTACGAAATAATAAAAATCGAGAGTTGACGGTGTCAAACATAGAGCTAAATAGACTGCGATCTTTCGGTTAGGCACATTGTAAGTACCTATTTATTGTAATTAAAATTAATCAAAAATTGGTTTATAAACGGTAATTCGACCGATCAGTATGGCGACGCTTGGCGGAAGCCTATGCCCAGCAGTGGACGTCTTTTGTCTGAAATGATGATGATGAAACAGTAATTCAGGGCTTTTTATTATTTATTCGGCAACTATTGATAGTAGTTAAATACTGCTTATACAGATCGATACAGAATTTTTTGTTGATTACGAAGGTATTACAAAACTAACTTCGCCCAATTGTCAGATGACGGTACTATAGCTTGAAGACAACACAAAGAGCGGTGACGTGAGCTGGTATAACGTTATTCCTGGAAACTCCTCGCTCTGAGCTAATAATATCCAGCGGTTCATATTGATACTAACTTCTGTCAGTGGCTTCGCCCGCGTGAAAGTCGAAAATTAGCCCGAGGGAACATTTTCTCGAGATAAAAAGTATCCTATGTTCATGACTGTAATCTGATTATCGTATTGAGAAAAGAAAATTCAATACGATATTCAGTGAAGAATTTCCACTGCACGAATAATGAAAACTGTTTCATGTTGTGTATTGGCATTTTCGTTGAGTTGAAATTGGCATCGATATTGTTCTGCCGGCTGTACACTCTCGCGCGAGAGTCCTAGGAAACGATGTACATTGAGTTTCAACACAAAATACTTCATGATTGAACTCAGTACTGAGAGCATTGTACATCATCCTCGCGGGCTCTCGCGCGAGAGTGTAAAGCTGGCATTAGGTACTGTTCTGTGAAGAGCAATAATTATCCCAAATATCAAACAGTTCAACATGTACCTGAAAATCGTTGGTTGACCATTGAGATAATATGTAGTGCGTAGTACATTATTACCTCAACGTAGTTGACCTAGTTTTTGTAACAATAACTCATTCATAGGAGTCACGGGGCGTGCCCAGTCTGAGAAAATAAATGTGTCGAAAAGCGAAATTCTCCGCTGTAGTTTAATTTATCAAGCGTCACGGAGGTCGCTTTAAATTATATCGTTAGGCCGGTGACTCCCCCAAAAATTATTATCTACGCGCTATTACTTATATAGTCGAAAATAAATCTCTTGATTATCATTCGGAATTTAAAAATCAAATATTTTATCAGTGATTTTTACTGGAGAACGAAGATGACAATGGTAAATTTAATTGATATTTTACAAATAAAAAGTGCTCTGCAACAATTGATATTCATTGTTCCCTTTGATATTATAATCTACATCATCATCATCACCATCAGCCTATTAATGTTCCCACTGCTGGGACACGGGCCTCCTCTCTGTGAGAGGGAATGGGCCGTAATCCACCACGCGGACCCAGTGCGGGTTGGTGGATGTCACAATATATAATCTAGGTATAAGAATTTAATTATGACATTTTCGTACGTTAAAAGCTGGTAGACGAGAAAATTAAAAAAATAAATTATTATTAAATAAAATATGTCATCGTTTTAAAATAATTGTACATTAATTGAAAAGGTAGTAAAGTAAGGTACCAACGCTCGCACCCTGTCGAGCGTTTGTTTTTTAATTGCGTTCTTAAAAGTTTTGTCAGAAGTTCACAACTCTATGTTTCCGGCCCGCTACACAGAACCAACACAATATTTTATATTAAATTTTATTCTGTTAGTACACTTTGAGGGACGAATTCATTGCCTGAATTCATATAATTTAATATCAAACTGATAGGAAATTAAAATGAAACCACTCATATGTTTTTGGAATTCATTAAATCGTGCAAATAATATACGGTTTGTAAGTTGCAGGTAATATTTCTGCTACTGATATCTTACTAATAAATGCGAAAGTTCGGATGGATGGATGTATGTTTGTTTCTCAATCACACCAAAATGGCTGAACGCATATGCTTCACAAAGGTACTTTAAGGTCATCAAAAAGTAGATTGCAGCCATTGGCAGTCTATTCTCTATTCACTGAAGCTTTAACGTTATTATCGCACGTTTAGATAAATTATTCGCAACCAGGTGGTCAATGAAAAAAAACCATATTATGACTATAATTAACATATGGGTCACCACCTATATTCAACTCAAACGTCACGTCCATAATTTTTTCTTAAATTTTATAGCCAGCACTATATATTACTACAGTTCACTTTAATTATAAAACCAACATGAAAACATTCGTAGAACCTCCATAAAGCAAAGGCTTATTTATTTTTAATCCCACGTCACTCGAAGCCGGCAAAATATTTTTCTCAAAAATGGTATGTAATGTTGACATAACATCTCTAAAAAGTATCCAGAAAGTGAACTCTACCGGAGACTATTCACAACTGTCCGGTAAGAAGCGAGATTTTAAATTTGGAATCTCCTACTGTCCAGTAAGTAAGTATGTAATTTACTTACTGGACACTTGGTCATCCTTCATCCCTTTTTTTTTTTATGGCTTCGCACGGTTTAGGTCATCCTCTTTAGATCTGCTTAGAAAAAAAAAACATAGTACCAGACACAGATTAGAGTTTAGCCATTATAACATGGTTAGAGGGAGGCTCCAAATATATATCTATCTCTTTTTGGTATGACATTTTATGAGATACATAATATATTTTGGAGCCTTAAACATCCATTTTATTGTCTGTGACACTTTTTTTTTTTTTTTTTTTATGGGTCTGTGACACATAACGCGACGCAGAAAAAGTATGCACGTTGCGTTTTGTACTTAGTAATGTTGTAGAAGTATAGTGTGGGATTTTATGTTTGTATTTAGTCATTTCAGTTTATAAATCATGTTGGATTAAAGAGTCCGTTAATCAAGATGTACAACAAACAAATATAAATGCCCCCGGTAAATCGATCACAATATCTATCAGTAATTGCCCTAATATGAATGTAACCTTCAATATTAATTAAACGAATTTGTTGTTAAACTTTCTTTCATTTTTGAGAAAAGCATTATACAAACCTCAACCAGTAAGAAAGCCATCCTGGCCTCGTATATAACCGGACCTCACCTGCGGTTCGGTCCGGTTAACTCATACTCGGCCAGGAAGGCTTACTTACTGGATTCTGCTGTAATGTACTATATC